>OZ024718.1:73867200-76267200 GCA_964016875.1 Fallopia convolvulus | reverse complement strand
TCATTTGCTTTCAATATATATGGAAAAAATGAAAGTCACACAACGCTCTTGGTTTGTGCATACTCGACTCCTTTACTAGGTGAACTAGGTGGGTATATAGTTACTTTGGTCAATTTGAAAGGGTTTTGTTTGTCCAACGGATTTTTTTTAAAATCTCATATTATAGTTTTCCATTTCATATATATTTATGTTTAAATTCGGCTTTGTTTACTACTGCACAGTAAATAGTATTTTTTATGTCTCTATCTTGATTCAGTTCACTCAAGGCTTCACTTTTTGTTTTTAATCTTTCAATTTATTGATGTTGTTATATTGTTAGCATATTTATGCAATTATGCTAAGAATTCTGTCAAGAAGCAGTAAAATTGGATCTTAATTTTTTTAAACTATAGTGTGCTTCATCCTCTGATCAGATTACTATGTAGATTCTTTTACTACAAAATCTTTCATAGAACCAAAATGTAATTTTAACAAGGAATGAAAAAAATTTGAATTTTAGGTGGGTTTAGAGTTCTAAGTATCCCTCTTATGAGACAGTTCAACTCTAATTAAAGTACTGAACTTAGAGACAAAAGCATGTGTTTCTTAATTTCTTGGGGCCTTGCATAAAAATAGAGTTGGGAATTTAATTTTTCCTGGCATTAATCTACTCTTTTTTTTTTATCAATACTGACCCTATTCTGGATAAGTGGATGTTCAGGATTAGAAATCCCTTCATCATTTGTATCAAGCATCATCACACTTTGCCATATCCAAGTGCTACTTTACGATTCTTATAAATACTAAAGTGGTTTCTTTTCAACTTCTATTGTAGTATTGTTGGGTGGTACATGTTCATATTACTCATTAAATGCATTTCACATGTGTTACAACCAATTCAAGTTTGTGCTGTGTTGTATTGATGTCCTGTTTGATTTGATAAGTGAGAAGCCTAGTTTAATTTATTGTGTTCGACTGAGTGTCGATTGGAGTAATTATTGGATTGAATACATATAATGGTGTTCTCCTACTTATTTTGTGCTTTTATTAACAAGGTCTGATTATATGTGGTTCATTGTATGCTCTTTGTTTATGAATTATTTCATTACTCTACCATTGGTTTGTTTATCTTGGCTTTTGATTCGAGGCTTTCGTTATCTGAGTTTGATTTGTGTTCCCCATTACTTTTAATCTATATTTTATTTAGGGTTGTTTGTAGTTTAATTTTGTTACTCTTTGTCTTAGTTTTGTTTTTTTTTTGGTTCAAATTTGCCTTAGCTTTGTTGATTGAAGTTATGTTGATCTTTCCTTCGATTTCAGTTACAATTCCTTTTAGGCTTGAGGAGAGTAATTTCTAAGATGCTTTCTTTCAACTTTTGCAAGCAGGTGATTTTGATGTTCTCCTTCTGCTGATATATTGATTTTTGTATATAATTTTGGCTTGCCTTTTATTTGTAGTGAGTCATGTCTCACTTGCAAAGAATGTGTTTTCGTAGTTTATAGGTCTTTCTGTGAGTATACAAGGAGAGAAAGAGATCAAACTTGCCCTCAATGCAAAATCAGATACAAGCACCTTTTGTAATTTTCGTTTATCTTCCCTTACAAAATCTCTTATACTAATGGATCTTTGAACTTTTTGTTGACTAAACCCAAGGTAGTCCTTGAGTTGAAGGCCTCACATTATGATATAGATAATGAACTTGATTATGCTAGCAATGGGAGAGATTCACATCACACTATCTGCAAGAAAGTTAAGAAGTTCAAGCCCTTCCGATATTTTCAAGAAATGTTTCACTATTGTTTGTATAGTATAATATTCTTACATCAAAATTACTTTCCTTCTTGTTTAAGTTTCAGTTCAAATATAAAGTTAAGACGTCGTATTCTCTTCTTGTTTAAGTTTCACTATTGTTTGTATAGTATAATATTCTTATATCAAAATTACTTTCCTTCTTGTTTAAGTTTAAGTTCAAATATAAATTGCTTAGTGATGAATGATGAAGGAGAGGATGTGCAAATGATTCACACTTTCGGTTTGTTTATTTACAACTTGAGTTTTCCTTCCAAATGGTATCCTCTGTTTATGGCTCGGGTTCCGGCGTGCGAAGCACGCCGCAACCTTACCTAGTCCAATATAACATCAAATTCAAACAGGAATAGCAAAATCTGATCAGCTGGTAACTCTACTGTATCCACTGATATTATACAATCTCGATATACTAAACGTACCTTTACCATTTCCACTGTACTTCATGTTCTATTGGTCCAGGTGTATGAAATGTATGCTCATGTGGTGTTGTATGAAATGCTTCTATAGACTGACATGGCACGGCTGAACCTTCTCTCCTTTATGCATCATGCTCATGAATGCAATTCTAATGTCAATTACATATGCTTATGAATGCATGCTCTTAAAGAATCATATCCCTGCTCTGATACCAAAAACTAGCTGTGACACCCTTATACCCTATGACGTATACTCTACAAATACTTATCTCTTATATAAAAAGATAATTCACATATAGCAATTATCCACATAAGCACAAAGCAAAATTAACAACCATAAAAGGTTGCAAACACACATCTATGACGATACTTCTCATACTAAAACATCTATTACTCTAACTTCTATTACAAACCATATGTCTATGATGCAAAATGAGGACGAGAAGGTTGCATTAAGCTTCAGCCGGCCGACCTGTATTAATGTGACCTCTAAACGGACACACATCAGTAAGAACTAGCTGAACCTGAAAAATTGTTTTGCGATTTACGTGAGTCGCATACTCAGTGAATATAAACCATCATCAATTATTTCACAAAGAGTCAAACATTTAATCCATGTACATATACATACATATTATACATATGTCATATAGAAATTTACTATGCAAATGCAAATGCCGATGTATCCGATTCATTATTCTGTGAACTGTTCAAGCTTGAATCTGCCCCGGGTTTACTATATATGGACTCTTATGGTCCTTGTAAGAATTATGACCCGTAGGTCCTGTATGATCCGTAGATCCTGTATGATCCGAAGATCCTGTATGACCCGTAGGTCTTGTAATACAAATTCAGGGCGAGACAGTCACAGGTCCTTTTAATCTCATTGCAATATGCTATGCAATCAAATGCATCATGTATTCATATATCATATGTCATCTGTTAACATACCTTTTTGTGCAAACAACTCTGGAAATTTCAGAGCTATCATACATATCCATATAACTCATATAGCACACATATCCATAAAGCACATATGTCCATATAGCTCATATAGAACATATATCCATATTGAACATATATCAAATATATCCATATAGCACATAGGATTGAATCTCCGATCTATACTCACCTGTTCAAGACAAATACTATTTCTCTTCCCCTTTTCTTTGACCATGATCTATGACTTGTGATCCTATATATAACCCAATGCAAATTAGGCTATTTACTCTTATAAACTCTGCAATGAAATGCCAGAATGCATTATAACTTCTTGTGCATAATTCCAAATCCTTTAAAACTTGACAACAATAAACTATATATATAGAAGAACATTTTTCTAGTTCAAACCTTTCTGAAAAACTTGATCAAAGGGCTCCCTAATATCCTTACAAAGAGAAACCCTAAAAATACTCTGAAATCTTTTATCGAATATAAATCCGATATCGAAAATACCCTTTGAAAACTATAGATCAACTGATTTTCAAATCAAAACCAACTGTAGATCTAGATCTGAAAAAATTAGGAAAATCCAGATAAACCAATAACTAATTAAAAAAAACTTACCAAATCATGCTTGTACTTCGAGATTAAAACCCGATTGAAGAGATCTTGTATCAAAACCAGATCAAAACAACCGAATTCAAAAAATCAAGCCTCTTTTTTTTTTCTCTTGCCAACACTCTCTGTATATTTTACTTTCTTAAATTTCTTAATGAAGAATCATAGAAGATACACTTATATATCGTACAAATGAGTCGGCAATTCAAAGTCGGCATAACATTTTAAAAAATTACGATTTTTACCCTCAAATTTTCTTTACTACAAACTTTACTCTGAAATAATTATTAATTAACTTTTAGCTAATTTTTTTTAAAATATAATAAACTTAAATAGAAAATAAATATTACTTTTAAAAACTCACTATATATCATGCCGATATTCTATGCATATGCTATCACTCTTATATGAATGTAAAACGACGTATGCACTTTGGTCAGGGATGTTATAGTGTTTGTCTCTAACTCTTCTACAAAACTTTTATTAGAAAGATAAAGATACAAATGTGCTTACAATACACACCCCAAGAACACTCATTAATTTTACACTCGAAACTCTCTCAAAAAGATTATCTCTGTTTAACGCTATAAACTATAAGCCTCTCTCTTTATGTTTTTTTGAATTGGGATATATTACAAATGAAATCATGTAAGTTTATATAGGTTTACGAGAAATCTAATTGGTGGTGGAAATTTTGTCATCGATACTGACTCGGCTAAAGTCGTTGTTGCCAAGATCAAAAATAAATTACCCTAAACTACAAACTAGTATAGCATGCAAGTAAGGGATCGTACCCAAGAGAATCGGGATTCTGAACAATCATTAGATAACAGGACAGGGTTTTTTGGAAGTTTAGGCAAACAAATAAACAAGCAAATATTATTAGGGATTAAATCAATTGAAGGAAAGCAGAGTTCATTCAATCAATTCCACCTTTTTAATCATTCGATCATTAATTCATCCACTTTTCTATTAATTCCCAGGTTAATACCAATCCTTATAAAAGATTTCCGCTTGTCCACGGTCCAAGCGAAAGTATGATATGAACAAGAACACTTAATTCAAATCATGCAAAGTATTAAGGATAGAAGGATATCAAATCATGCAATCAAGCTACGAGTCTCATGCATAAAATAAAAATCAAACACTCTTTCTCAATTCCAGTCCACGGTCCTGGAAAAGAGTTGTTTCAAGGATAAATAAGATTGCACAGACAACAATCAAACCTAATCCAAACAGTAGATCTAAGTCAATCAAACAAGTTGATCAGGCTCATAAAATCAAAATAGATCATATAAATAAAAACAAGAGTTTTGATATTAACCAAGGGATAGAAAAGTTACCAGAATTTCACGAATTACATAAAAAGGCTTCCTTGATCAAACAAATTCCAAGGGAAATTAGTTCTCCATAATAAAACTGAAATAAAACCTAAAATATAAAAGTATGTTCTGAATTCTGGGAAGTCTCAACTGAAACACGAAACTAAGCTTAAATAGTAGAAAGACAACCGAAGCCTAAAGATATAATTATAGATAAAAGATAGAATAAAATGGAAAAGTCGGCGCTGCGGAAAAGCCAACCCGCGAGCGCGGTTACCAACCGCGAGCGCGGTTACCAACCGCGAACGCGGCTCATCTCGCTCTCCTCGGCCGCGGAATCTCATCGAACCGCGAGCGCGGTTCTGACCCGCGAGCGCGGTTCTGACCCGCGAGCGCGGTTCTGACCCGCGAGCGTGGGTCCTGCGACAACATTTTGGTGTCAACTTCGGAGGTGGTTTTGACCCACTTAGGTGGAATTTGAACTTGCCGTAAAAACAATAATTGTATCTCTTCGAGTTAGTTTTCCAATGATACCAAATTTAGCTTCATCCGATCACCGTATCTCCCGAACGATGCGTCACAAGAAAGTGGCGTCAAAACAACTCCAAATCAACACTTGTCTTCAAAACTCTTGCAATTCCTCAAATCGTGTCTTCGGTCTTCATATGACAATTATGCTCAAAACTAACCTAAACACACTCAAATCATACCTAAAATACAAGAGTTAACCTATACTAAATAGAGCATATCAGATACTTACCTCCCATTTTTGTTTGCTTTGTTTATTAAGCATCCTAAACAAATGATGGTGATTATTTTCTTTCCGTAAACTAAAATTAGAGAATTGCTATTTCCTTAACAATCTCCCACTTGAAGACTGATTTCAATATGTCTTCACACCTTACTCTATGCACTAAAGCATTCTTGTTTCAATTCTCTAGCAGGCCAACTGAAGTTGAGCACAACTTCAATTTATCCACTGTTATTGTGTTTGTCAACATATCAACATGATTCTTGCTTCCTTGGATCTTCTCTAACTTCAAAACTTCATCTTCTAACAATAATATGATGAAATGATATCGAAGTCCAATGTACTTAGTTTTGGAATGAAATGCTGAATTCTTTTCCAAGTGTATTGCACTTTGACTATCACTGTACAACACATTATTTTCTTGCTTGAATCTGAGCTCAGTTAACAAACCTTGAAGCCATATCATCTCTTTACTAGCTTCAGTAACTGCTACATACTCTGCCTCTGTAGTGGATAGAGCTACAATCTTCTGTAGTTGCGACATCCGACTCACAGCTGTATTTCCGATAGTGGATACATATCCGGTGGTACTTTTCCGGTGATCAACTTCACCTCCAAAGTTTGCATCTACATAGCCTTGCACTTTTACTTCTCCCTTCCCAAAGTACAAACACTTCTCTATAGTGCCTTGTAGATACCTCAAGATCCATTTCACTGCTTCCTAGTGACCTTTCCTTGGATTTGACATAAACCTGCTAACGACTCCCACTCCATGTTTAATATCTAGTCTTGAACAGACCATCGCATACATCAAACTCCCAATGGATGAGGCATAGGGAACCTTAGCCATGAGCTCTCTAGCTTCCTCCATTTGAGGGCATTGATCCTTGGTAAATGAAAATGAGCTGCCAAAGGTGTACCAACTGGCTTGGCATTATCCATATTGAACCTTTGTAAAACACATTTGATATACTCTGATTGAGATAACTGCAAAGTCCCCTTTTGCTTATCTTGTGTGATTTGCATTCCAAGAATCTTCTTTGCTGGACCCAAGTCCTTCATGTCAAACTCATTTGATAACTTCTGCTTCAACATTCTAATATCATCCATATTTGAACCAACTACTAGCATATCATCGACATATAGTAGTAAGTTGATATATTAGATCTATATCTTTTGAAGTAACAACAATGGTCGGCATTACACTTCTGGAACCCTTCCTTGTGCATGAAACCATCAAACTTTTTATACCATTGTCTAGGGGCTTGCTTTAGCCCATACAAGCTCTTCTTAAGTCTACACACCATGTTTTCTTTTCCCTTTTCCCTGAAACCTTCAGGTTGGTGCATATATATCTCCTCATCCAAATCTCCGTGAAGAAATGCAGTCTTCACATCCAACTGTTCAATGTGAAGATCTTCAATGACAATAATACTCAACACTGATCTAATAGTATTGAGCTTCACAACAGGAGAACAAATCTCAATGTAATCAACTCCTTCTTTCTGCTGAAATCCTTTGACCATTAGTCGAGCTTTATCTCTTAGAGCCATCATGCTCATTTTTCACTCGATACACCCATTTGTTGTGAAGTGCCTTCTTCCCTATGGGTAACTCAGCTAGTTTCCATGTCTGGTTTGAAATCAGAGAGTTCATCTCATCTTTCATTGCAAGCTCCCACTGGCTTGAATCACTAGTCTGACAAGCTTCATCATAGCTCTCAGGCTCCCCACCATCATTTAACAACAAGTAACTCATATATCTCATGGGAGGAACACGAATTCGAGTAGACCTTCTTAATAAAGGAGCTGGTGTAGGAGGTTCTATCGTGTCAGACTGTTGCATGATTTGTTGTTCAAAAAATTCTTCTAAATGAGGACTTGCTATGATTGGTTCCGTCATAGGATTGTTTGGAACATAATCTACATTTGAAAATATTGACCCACTCTGATTTGAGTCGCTGGTGTCAGTTTTATGCATGACCTTATACATGACTCTTTCGTTGTAAATAACATCTCTGCTATGGATCACCTTCTTGTTTTGGTCATCCCAAATAGGATAACCAAACTCATCTTCTCCATAACCAATGAAGATGCATTTCTGAGACTTCAGATCAAGCTTATTCCTGCCTTGATCACCAATATGCACATATGCTACACAACCGAAAACTTTTAAATGGGATAATCTTATCTCTTTTCCACTCCATACCTCTTCTGGTATTTGATATTCTAATGGAACTGATGGACCCCGGTTTATCAAGTAAGCAGTTTATTGATTGCTTCTGCCCAAAATTGCTTTGGTAGACCTAATTGTATACGAATACTTTTGGCTCTTTTTGTTAATGTTCGGTTCATACGCTCAATGTAACGCCCCTTCTTTCCACATGGCGCTACTTGATAGTAGACCTTACCAGGTACTACTTAAATGGGTTGACAACAACACTTTAGGATCTTGCAACGCGGGCATGACGAGAAAACTTAATAAAACATCCAACCTTTTATTTTGTGAAACTTAGAAAACATAGTTATGCATGTATTCCCGAAAACATAAATTTTCAAACCCGACTAAAACCTATCATTAACGAATTAACCTAGTAACAAATAATAAACATCACATAATAATAAATCCAACATAACAATAAATTCAACTCCCTAATATAACAAAAGAAATCAAAGTAAACCTGATCCCACTATGACACGCGCTCTTCACCGCTCCGCCCCACCATCTGGCCTCGACTCATGCACGGTTCCCTAGTTCATACCTGGAACTGAAAAATATTCCCCGAAGGGTCAGCTACTAATCTATCAAGTTAGAAAGAATGCGGAAATTGCAAGACGTTTGAAAAACACTTCCAAGGTCAGCATCATAGTCCACAAACGCACTCATAACTCTAAAGGCCAATACCTAAATTAGTCTTGGTTAGTCACGCATAGCCACATATGTAATAGCTGCGGTTTTTAAGGATATTTTTGAATTTTCTTGGATATCTTTTTAACCTTTTTTGTCCGTTTTAACGCTTAATCCAATATTTTTGTTGGAGATTAAATCCTAGAAAATTGTTGGTGATATCCTAAAATCATAAGGAAATGATTTTATGGAACGATGTGAAGTTTAGGATTTTTCAGTGGAAAAAGAATATTTATTGGATAAGCCGTCTTTTTAATTATGTACCGGAAGGAATGTAAAATACGAAACGGAAGCCTTAAAAATTGAAGGTAGCAAGATAAAATCATGGAAAATTGATTTATTGGTCTACATAATTTTCGGGACGTTTTTCGTTTAGTGAGTTTTTCCACCCGAGGTACATAATTTTACCGCTTTAACGCGAGTCCCGTTTCGGGACGGAAAATTACACGTGACGTCTTTGCTTAACGCCGAAGGAGTAGGGAGATAGAATTTTGGAGCTAACTTTTGTTGACTTTTCCAATCTCATCTTCTTCCATGTTCAACACAAAGGCCGAGAGCTAAAAGAGAATTCGGACGGACGAACTTGGGCGATTGATTCGGACCTCCACCGCCGGTTTCGCTTTGCCACCACCTTCCTCACCACCTCCTAGCTAGCCACCCCAGCTCAACCCCCATCCTCCCCTCTTGTTTGTTGTGTGAAGCCAGCTGCTTGAAGGCCGAACCAGCAGGGAGACGAATCAAGACGGAACGGACTCGGGAGAAGGGACGCCGCGTTCACTTCGGCTTCCTCCTTTGTCACGCTGCCCCGCCGCCCGCGAACAGCAGCTCGCCAACCACCACCACCGCCAAGGGTTGCCACCGGACACCACACCGCCACCCTTGGGTCTTTGGGTCGAACCACCATCGAGCCGAACAAGCTCAAAGTTCGAGTGAAGGTATTAACGCTCAAAATTAATTAGTGGGGTGGTTACGGAGCCACCGAAAGGACCTTTCGGGTCCACTTTGCTAAGTAAATTTATGGTTTTTATAATCTTGACGTTAATACGGTTCCACAGGTTCAAACCGCTCGAGAAACGGACGTCTGGATCGTTACTTATAGAGAAGACTAGTTTAGACATCGATTGTCAGGTAAAGGACTTCGGATAATTACTCAGGATTCGTCATTAATCCGTTTGATCTGAAATTTGGTAATCTTGTAGAACTGCTACTAATGAACAATTTTTATTTAGAAAGTTGTTTCAAAAGTGAAGCGGATAATTAGTTATAATTCCGCCAAGATGGCTCCTTGAAGCATGAAAACTAAGGATTTATATATATATATCGATATTCGGAAATCAAATCGTTTATCGATTAGGAAGTTGTAGAATTGGATTATACAACTAAGAATTGTATCCATGAGCTCTTTGTTGAAGAATCTGTTGTTATAATTGGCAGAAGACAGATAAAGATTTCTGTTGGAATCGCTAAGAGATTTGAGCGCGCCCTATAAGGCAAGTGGACGGTTCGCTCTTGCATTAATATTATTAAATGAGGAATTGAATCCCATTTAATATTTGTGTTGGGAACAACTTGTATGCTTAATAAAATATGATAGGGTTTTATATGTTATGTCATGAGAATTAGTGAACCGGTCTAGTGGTCATTTGTAATTAGTGAACCGGTCTGACTTTAGGAGCAAGTTGTTAAAAGTGTCTCGTGACTTGTAACAAACTCATCCAGAGAATGAACACAATTTCTTTTCCTATCTCCTCTTTGTTCTTCTATTACTTCTATCTCTATCCCTTAATTCTTCTTCTTTCCCTCTAATTCTCCTCAAATCTCCTTATTTTCTATCAATTGTCTTGTTAATTGTCCTTGCGACATAACAAATTGGTATCAATTGATCCTTAATTTTAGCCTCAATAACAGGATTGTAACCTCCAAATTCCAACACCGATCCAACATCAAACAAGGCAAAAACTCCACCCGGATCAAAAATAATTGCGCTCATGCCCAAACAGAACTCATTCCCAAACAGATCACCATTAGAAAACCAAACAGAAGCAACTGAAAACCATTTTAATGAACACATGCCCCTAAGGGTCAAAACTCAAATTCCCAACCCACAACCTATTCTTGTTACTGATCCCATCAATAATGGATAGAAAATCCACCTCACGACTAATCACAACTGGTTCCATTTCAAGCATACCATACCTAGGCATTTCCACAAGCACCTTGTGTGCAATCGGAATTTCCCCCAAATATTCAATTGAATTCAACTTAAAATCACTCAAACCAAATTCAACCGACAACTCAGGTTCAAGGCAAATTTGTAAATCCGGCATTTCATCGAACACCTGTTGTGCATCAAAAATTCCACCCATCCTAGAGTGCTTCTCGCACTGTCTCACCGAGCTACAATCTTCAAAATCTGAAAGTTCAAGGTGTAAGAGAGGAGAATTACCTCTGAATTCAGAATCGATTGAAAAGCTTCGATTTCTGGAATCTAAATTGAGTTCATGTGGAGGTGCTTCAAGAATTTTATCCTCTGATCGTTCCACATGTTTGTCAAAGCTTGCTCCGGTCAATTTGTCAAACACGTTGTGGGCATCATCAATTTCCTGTCGGTCTTCAATCTTTTCCACAGAACTACTTTGATCGACTGATTGTTGTGAGGAATTCACCAGGTGACTGCTTGGAATTTCAATTTCTTCCACCTTATCACTCGGCCCTGCTCCAAAATTCTCGATGCTCGATTGATTTTGATGCTGACCACTGTCGTCACTGGACCCGTCAACAAATAGCTCCATTCGGCAACAATAATCATAGATACACCTCCCGTTCAAGGAATCGAATGCTTTGATGACGGAATCACGATTCTTGAAACGGATTCTTGAATGGTAATGAGAATTATTATCAAAAATTTCTATGACTTCTATATTGCCAACTCTGGAGAAAACTTGATCCAAGACTTCCCAAGAGATAAGATACTCCTCTTGATGAATCTTGACAAATAAGGTGTGATTTTTAACCTGATTATCAACTGGGTTGCCCAATTTGGGTCTTGTAGCATCTTCATTTGCCTCCTTCAATGGCAATTCCGGGTTTTCAGATGGAGGAAGTTCGATCGTGTTGCTCGGAATTCCATCGAACACCATGGGTGCGTCCCCTTTGAAATTGTGTCCATCCCTTGGCTTGATCGGTAGACCCATCGATGCTCTTAACAAATTGATTTTTCCATCCGTGTCTAGTCTGCTCCATAGGTAATCTGAATTCACCATTTCTTGTGCTAACCGCTGCACACAATCCGCCATGAATGATTCTCGATCTTCAATTCAAAGTTTAGGGCAAAACTCGAATCGATCAGCCGAGAATAGTACGCTCTGATACCAATTTGTTATGTCCCAAGGACAATTAACAAGACAATTGATAGAAAATAAGGAGATTTGAGGAGAATTAGAGGGAAAGAAGAAGAATTAAGGGATAGAGATAGAAGTAGATAGAAGAACAGAGAGGAGATAGGAAAAGAAATTGTGTTCATTCTCTGGATGAGTTTGTTACAAGTCACGAGACACTTTTAACAACTTGCTCCTAAAGTCAGACCGGTTCACTAATTACAAATGACCACTAGACCGGTTCACTAATTCTCATGACATAACATTATATTGTTAGAAATAATGACCATGTTGTTTATTCAGTTTGCGCTAGAACTGGATTTAGGTCTGTTATATGCGACCTTGTGTGTTGTCTCATGCTGAGGCATTGTTGTGAAGTAATTAGTTTCAGGGGTAGGAGCCGAGCCTCCGATGACCTCTTTATAACACAGTCTATGTTGGGAGGTTTAGCTCGTTACTATCATATCCCAACATTCGGGTCATGACTCATACCTCGCTCAACGTCAAAGGAGGTGTTCGTGCACTCTAGCTAAGTGCAAATTGGTACTAGGTTCGTCAATGATCATGGAATTCATCCCTCTCATCTTGACGTCTCCATGTACAGGTGGATTCTCTGCAGTTTTAGCCGCCTAAAAGTTACCAACTTGGTTGTGACAAGTTTTGAAAGTAATACAAGATAAGTGCGTTAAGCACATTAATGTACCCGAATGGTTAGTCTATCCGACAACCATTCATACTCCCGGTTATGAATGATTCTTAATCAAACTCTGATTAAGTCAATCTGATTAGTCGATGAAGGCTTTTAAAAATATTGTGTGATTAATATAAGTTCCCAACAATTGTTCATATTTCATAATGGAACCGCAAGTTGTGGTGTCCTATCTTTTGATTATGCATGCCTCATTTCTTATCCTCTATGGGACTGCTAACTGTTGGATCATCGACCGGTTGTCATTCGGATTTCGATGCCAATATGTTTAGTCACTACCATAGGAACCAGTCATTTTCTCCACTTGCTTAGTCTTTCATTAGACTAATCCGACCACCTTATTCAATTGCATGGCCGGCTGGTGCCCACCGTCTGTATACGACGCATCAGCTACTAAAGAAGTTAATCCGCGAAGAGAAGGCTAGCCAAGGAGTTTAGAATGTAAAAAGGTTTTGAAAGCGATCGCTTGAAGAAGAACAAGTCTGTTGTAAATATTTTACTTTTGCCCAAGTTGTGGTTAGGATTTTGTGTATGGAAGGAAGTCATACTATGGTTTGTAATAAAGTGTTGTAATACTTGTTGTGATTATAAGTTTTAAAGCCTTGGGTAACCTTGGATTAGGACTAATTAGGGTTACTGGCGGTAACACCTCAAGTACAATAGGGAGGGGGTGTTACAACATACACATTCACAAACACAATCTTACAACAATGTAGTTCCTCCATCTCACATTCCAACCTCCAAGGCGCTCAACCCCGCGCCGAGTGCAGAGGCAGGCCCTCTCACTCTACTTCACAATCTCCCTTCTAACCCCGGCTAAGCCTCCACTGGAGCACTTGCCAAAACACATAGATAACATTTTTCGTTTTGAAGGGGCACGGTTTCCCTGTCACACGGACAATACATAGACAACTCTTCCTCTACGCCAGCTGATAGAGCATATAGGTATAGTTGTTAGAGCATGTTTTTATTCTCGTTATATGCATTATTAGCTAGGATTTCGTTCTAAGTTTTAGTTTAGGTTTTATTTTCGTTTAGTTCGGAATCTATGCGTCTTTGTGCATAATTGTAGGTCGGATGGTGGAAGACGGTAGATGGAAGGCTTGGGACGAGACCTCGGGATGCATAGGAAGCGTTGAAGTGAAGATCCGAGGTGGAAATTACAAGACAAGGATGAAGGGACCAAACCGCGGAGCCAAGTCAAGACCGCGCCTGGAGGAGTGGACTTTCTGAGGCGTCAGCGCGGGCAAACCCGGGAGAGCGCGACCGCGCTTTGAGGAGGAGCAAACCGCGCTCCGGCGCGTTGCGGCGACGCTAACTTGGGCTTTGCGGGATCTGGTGGGCCGACTTAGTATTGCCTCTTAAGATATTTTTAGACATAAATATAAATACTTTCTTTAGATTTTATTAGGAGGATTATGCTATCTATTGCTTGTGTTCTAAGCTTTTGAATTTGGAGACTTGTGGAGACAAAACCCTAGTTTGACTCTTGTAAGTTTTATTTTTCTTCAATGACAATGTCTAGCTAATTTTCTCATGTCCAACTAGTTAGTTGAAGTTGAATGCATGATTGTTTGTGAGGTTTGAATTATTTTAGTTTGCCTTGACTAGATTGAATCTCTTCGTGCTTAATTGATTAAATTCACTTAGGATTATAATAGCTTGATCACCTATTTTACTTCTAGGTTGAATTACAACTAGAATAATTAAATAGACGGTGAAATTTGATTATTCATGGATGAATCCTTTGATTAAACTTATAGACGGTGGAATAAGGTTAATCAAAGGCGGAGAATTTAATCACAAGACGTCATGAATAGACGGTGGAATTCATGAATTATTGTTTCTATTGAATGTTTTGAACTTAATTGCATGATCAACTTGACATAGAAGGTTTTCTAGGTTAATTGATTAAAAGGTTGTTAAAGACGGTGTATATTAACAACCACATTAAGCTTGAATTCATAAATTCACAATACATTAGTCAAGGGAAATTGAAATAAGGATAATCAAGGATCAAATCTCATGTATGCAACGGATACGAAACTAGTTGGACGCTTTTCTCCATATTTGAATTCTTAAATCACTTTACTTGCTTTGTTTTAATTAGCTTTAATTACTTAGATTTTTAGTTTACAACCATAAAATCCCCCTTTCTACTTAGTAACATTACTTAAATCCGAATAATCCGAGTCTCCGTGGGTTCGACCCTTACTTCCACTTTACTAAGGTTAGGAAGTTAGGAATAATTCTTTGACAACGCTTTTATCGCGACGTAAAAGTGCTCGTCACCAGCTACGATGGCCGTGCCGGAAACGGTACCAACACAGAGAAAACGTTTGAAAAATTATTTCCGAAAAAACCCATTTAAAAACCAATTTGCACACAGCAACACAAGCAATTCCAAAACACTTCAAAAAGATATTCGGGACTAGTTCTCAAAACCAATCCTACAATAACGGCACAAAATCTAATAAGACAGAAAAGAACCGAGCAAGTCGAGAACGACTTACCTCAAGACGAAGAATCCTTTGAAGATGACGGAAATTAAGAGGATGGCCAAAAACAATTTCCTATAAGAGATATTAACGCGATAAACTGAATTAGGTCTAACCCACACTTCCGCTATCAAAACTGAAACAAACCGTACTCATTTACGAACCCAACTTAAAATCCGACCCAAAAGTATAACTATATAAGTGTACACCTAAGTATATAACTTAACTCACGTGTATATATATACACGTACATAACTCAGTGTATATTTATATAGTCATCCGATTAATTAGTACGTATTGAACCAATTCCTAGGACAAATTAACTTAGATATGCTTAGAGAATTCCTTACAAACCCACTAATCCCCACAACAAAATATGTATATAACTTAATGGAATTATGTTCCTGCTATATCAAACTAATAAAACTACTAACCTAATTAGCTTTACCTAAATAAATATACTCCTACACATACTAAGTTCACCTGCGTTAACTAATCCGCACACACATGTATATAGATATATTGATCTCAAACCTCTTTCTTAACCAACAACCCATCAAAGTTAAAATCTACTTACCATCTAGTTATCCCTCACTTCCCTTAACGCACCAACCTCCTCAAAACCCAGATTCTAACGTCGAATTCCACCCCGATCCGAACCCGCAACTAGACTCAACAAAAAGGAAGATGGTTGAATAGCAAGGACTCTCACCGGAAGAAGGAGAAGAACACCGAACACCTCGACGACGACGGAACAAGACGTTAAATGACCTCGCCCAAAAGAATAGAGGGGTCGGGCGCGACGACACACGGCCGGCTTCGGTGTCTCCATTTGTCGCACAACTGTATGGAGCGCCTTCTTCCTCGGCAACGACTTCACCCCTAAGGACGACAAGGCTCTGACACTAATGGAGCACAAGGCGACGACGACAAAGCCAGGTGACAATGGTAGCTAGAATTCGATGTACAGAGGGGGTGACTGGTGAACTTTGACGAAAGGAAGAAGAAGAAAAAGAATGATGTGGCGGCGGTGATATCGGTTAATTGATATGATATTATGTTTAGTTTGGAGATCAAATAGGTTAATTAGTTAACGATGAGGGATTTCTATCCAAAAGGTGAGTTTGGATAAACTTGACACATATTTAATCTTGTTTAAACAATCCCATGATCAGAGAAAGTAAAATTAATCTTAATTAAATAATCCAATAAAAGGAAAAAAAATGTAGATAAATTTTTATTTATCTATTCAAGAGTACTTTACTTAGAAACTAGACTATATGTAAAACAAGAAATCTTGATTCTTGGTCCCGATGAACTCAACATAACGAAACTAGGTATTACATACTACTCCTCTTAAGAAAAGTTTCGTCCTGAAACTTCCATTGCTATGCGTGAACATCCATAATAATTTCCGAGGTTTCACACTCAACTACACCATTTTGTTGAGGTGTACCTGGCACAATTCTCTCCATTCGGGTCCCATGTTCATAGTAGGAATTTTTGAATAAATTATCCACATATTTGCCACCTTTATCGGTTCTTAGCCTTTTAACTTTCATCCTTGTCTCATTTTCAACCATGACCTTCCATCTTTTGAAAGCCTCAAAATCTTCAGACTTGTGTTTTAGAAAGTATGCCCATACCTTCCGGGAATGATCATCAATGAAAGACACAAAATAGTGTTTTTCACCAATGGAGGAAGTAGTTGTTGGTCCCCAAACATCAGAGTGGATAAGCTCTAATCTTTCCTTCTTTGGTGTTCTACCATTTGTTTGAAAGCTCACCCTCTTCTGCTTTCCAAGTATGCATCCTTCACACATGTCTATCTCTATTGACTGTAGACCTGGGAGCTTCCCCTTTGAATGCATAAGTTTCATCCCTTTCTCACTCATGTGGCCAAGTCTTTGGGTGCCACATATTGGAATCTCCATTTCCTATTGCGACTGCAATTGAACAACACGCCCCCGCTATCATGTAAAGAGTACCACTCTTTTTGCCGCGAGCAATTGTCATTGCACCTATTGAGATCTTCCAAGTATCACCTTGAAAGCTTGTGTTATAGCCTTCGCTGGCCAATTGCCCAACTGATATCAAGTTCTTTCTCAGGTCAGGAATGTGTCTAACATCCTTTAACTCCCATACAAACCCATTCATCTTGATATTGACTACGCCTTTACCAACGATTGAACAAGGTTAATCATCTCCAAGGTATACATTTTCAAGGTTTCCTAAGACATATTTCTCAAAGAATTCTTTCTTCGAAGTAGCATGAAATGATTCTCCAGAATCTAACACCCAAGACTCTTCCTTACTCTCCAAAGAGCAAATCATGCATCATCTTCTTCGGAGGTTGCGGTAACATTTGCTTCCGCCTTTGTCTCTTGTTTTTTCGGCGCATTCTTCCACTAATTCTTGTAGTGCCCGATCTTGTAATATCCGAGTTTTATTTCTCCTTCTAAGTCGGAAAAACAAATTTCTTAGTTCCAAACAATCATGTTTCTTGACCCGCAAGTAACCTCTGGTGTGGGTTTTAACTCGTTACAATCCTTTATATATATATAAAATAATAATCCGTTAGTCATACCTACAATTAAGCATATCCTTAACTAACTAATCCTAATTAGTTACAAAATACGTATCGTTATCTCGTATGTATATTTATCCACACCAACAAACGAACAAAAACAAAACAAAAAAAAAATCTCTTATCTATTTTATCTAAGTAAACTGTCTTGTAAGCGGTTGAGGCCAATATATATATCTTTTTATCAAGGTCTCGATCGGATCAAATCAATACCTAATCTCCATCGTTTTGCTGTAAACCATCTCCTTTGTTCCGTCTACGTTCCATCCCATTCAACATCGAATCCCCGCCAGCTTTCTCCGTTCCATCTCTCGTATTTCCTCCTCGTTGAAAAATTGTGCCGCTGGAGAGCCGGTGTTGTCACGAATCGATTCCGGCATCGCGATCCACCACCAGGCCGCCGCAGGGAAGCGCCTTCGAAACTGTCGTGGACACGAGATATCACCCTTCTTCCGCTTAAGGCCGGTGATCAAGTTTACCGGTGAGTCATTCCTCCTTTCGGTTCAGTTTTTCGGTAGCATGTATGTGTGGGTTTTATGTCTCCATGGTTGCTGATCTAGGGTGTCGGGCTGTGGTTCTCAGCGACTGTTTGGTTTCCGTCGGTGGCGGGTTGGCATAGTGGGTCTTGGTTCGGGTGTAGAGACTGGTGTAGTAGTAGTAGTTGGTCCCTCGGTTAGGCTAATCAGTGGGTCTTTAGACTTTCATTTTGGCCAACTGGTAAGAACATGGATTAAAGTGTTAGTGTACATGATCAAATAAGATTAGTTAGTATAATAAGACCAGATTGGTTAGGAAGAATTTGATCTTAATTGATCAACTCTATAGGTCCTTTTTGTACGGGTGACCGGAAGTGTCCTCCGATCGGTGTTACGTGTATTAATGGGTTTAATAAATTGGTTGTCTTTTGATCTGGAGCAGTAGAAGAGTTATATATATGTAGTGTATGAGATTTTGTGCTCTCACGTAGATTATAGCATATTAGTTAGATTAAATTGGTGTTGTTAATTAGATGACTTAGTTGTCTTTTAGGATTAGTTAGATTGAGTGATAGGAGTAGTATTTATCGTTGGTGGACTTTACAAAGGCCACATATTATTATTTTTGTAAGGGTGGTATGAGTTAAGTGGTAGATAGTCTAATTAGAATGACATGTAGACTAGTTGGGTTCTCGGTGTTTTTAAGGGTTGGAATCGGTCGAATCATAAATAATAGTTTTATTTGAAGAATTATTGGACGTGAGTATTTAATTATATACTCGTTAATCGTTCAGGGAAGTATTCCGTTCAGCTCCATAAGTTCTGTGACGTTAGAGGCTCTTTCCTTGAGGTAAGTCGTTTTTCGACTTGCTCGGTTCTTTTCTCCCTTGTTAGATTGAGTATCGATATTGTAGGGCGGGTTTTGGGAACTAGTCCCGAAATACCTTTTAAATTGATTTGAACTCCTTGAGTGTTGTGTGCGTAAATGATTTTAAATGTGTTTTATCGGGAAATATTTTGGAACGTTTTCTCTGTGATTGGTACCGTTTCCGACACGGCCCATCGTAGCTGGTGTTGAGGAAGAGTTGGCTACTTTGACCCGTGTGACTGGGAAAATCGTACCCCTTCAAATGAAAATTATTATCTGTGTGTTTTTGGCAAGCGCTCCAGTGGAGGCTTAGCCCGGAGTTAGAAGGGAGATTGGGAAGTGGAGTGGGAGGGCCTGCCTCTGCACTCGGCGTGGTGATGAGCGCCTTGGAAGACGGATTGTGGACAAAGGAAGAATTTCATTGAGGTGTGATTGTGATTGTGAATGCGTATGTGACTTGTGTGACTGATATGACTAATTTAGGTATTGGCCTTTAGAGTTATGATTGCGGTTGTGGATTTGTATGCTGACTATAGATAACTGATTTCAAAACGTTCTACAGTTTCCATATTCTTTCTAGCTTGGTAGATTAGACGCTGACCCTTCGGGGAACATTTTTCAGTTCCAGGTATGAACCAGGGAGCCGTGCAGGAACCTAGGCAAGATGGCGGGCCGGAGCGGTAAAGAGCGCGTGTCATAGTGGGATTAGTTATATTAGTTTATTTATTAGTTGGATGTTGATTTTAAATATTTGCTAGACAGAGATAGGACTATGTTTTGGTTATTATTGTCTTGTTCGGATAGTTCAGTTCAGTAGGCGTTGTGACATAATGAAACATTTATGATTTCGGGGATTCATGCATGATTACGTTTTTCTAAGTTTTATTAAATAAAGGTTGGATGTTTTATTATGATTTTCTCGTCGTGCCCGAGTTGTAAGGTCCTACAGTGTAGTTGTCAACCTAAATAATAGTACCCGGTAATGTCTATTTCCCAGTAGCGCCTCGACGGAAGTCGGGGTGTTACAAATTGGTATCAGAGCCAGGTTGACAACAGGGCACATGGAACTGACCAACAAAGAGTACCCGAGGTCCAACTTAAAACCAAAACCGGCCGGTGTTTTCAAATGTTTTTACTGGGGTAGACATGTTGCATATAGGGGGGTAGGTGACACGTCGCGACTCCGCCCCATCAGCCGAAGAACCTCACGTAGAATAGTAAGAATTAGGTTGAGAAATAGAATGTTTAAGTATTGACCGTGGGACTTTCTATTATAGATGGCCCCACCAATCAGAGCTAGAGCTGTTGCAGCTAACGGAAGAGGTCGCGGAAGAGGCCGCGGTAGAGGCCGAGTAGGAGGTCGTGGCAGGGGTAGAGGAGAGATCCCTGTAGCTGCTGAGCCAGAGGTACAACAGGATAACCATCAGGAGGAGGTTGCTGAGAGTCAGGATGTGGCTGATGCTGTTCATCGAGAGGACAGTGCCTCTGTCGCTGGAGGAGGTCTCCCAGCAAACGGGGCTCAGGTGGGAGGAGGAGTACCACCAGCAGGATTGGCCCCAGAGGTGACTGCTGCGATTCAGCTGTTATTGCAGACGTTGATGGGTGCGGGAGCTACACCGAATCTGAACGCAGCTGCAGGGCAACAAGGAGCTGAGAGGAGGGCACCTGGACCAGATTCTATTTTGGCTGCCCAGCTGGGAGCAGCGCCAGCTTCTGGAGGACCAGTGATAGCTGATCAGGTGGTCGAACCGAGGAGACCGTATCGTGAGCCTCAGCCTGATAAGTGGCTCGCAGAGTTTAGGAAGACTGGAGTACCGAACTTTGCTGGAGCTCAGGGTTCTGACGTAGAGCAGTGGTTGAGGAGAGTAAAATCTGCATTGGATTCTATTAAGGCACCGGAGGAGCGGAAGATGTCTTTAGTACAGAGTCTGCTACAGGAGAGCGCTTTTGACTGGTGGGAGCTGTGTAGGGACCACCGGACTGAGGTTACTTTCGAGGAGTTTGAGAGGCAGATTCGAGATCGGTATTGTCCTCCGGTGGTGAGGGCGGCACGAGAGGCTGCTTTTCGGGATGCTGGACCCGAAAACATCACAGTATCTGAGACTATTCTGAAGTTTCAGCAGGAGTTGGCAGCGGTGCCAAATGCTGCCCCGACTGAGGAGTTGAAGATTGCGACCTTTCTGAAAAGGTTGCAACCGCATTTACGTGCTTATGTGTCTGGTCTGCGACTTACGACATTGGCAGACGTTCAGCAGTCTGCTTTGGCTTATGCTAAGGCCACGACCCGACAGAGTCAGCTGGAGGTGCATACCACGGGAAGCAAGAGGCAGAAGTTGTCTGCCCCGGCAGAATCTAGGAGAGACAGTCGGCCCGGCTCTTCTCAGCCGCAACGATCAGGGTTTCAGCCACAGGGTCGTCAGGACCATCGTCGTCTGAGTCAGCCCATTGGGGGACAGAGAGAGTGCTTCAACTGTGGAAGTACTGCTCATTTGAGGAGTCAGTGTCCGAAGCCGGTCAGGAATTGTTTCAGTTGTGGGAAGCCTGGCCATTTGCAGCAGTATTGTACGGTGGGGGCACCGTCACAAGGATCTTCACCGGGAACGGTGAACCAGATGCCTCGTCGCCAGCCTCAGCAGTTTCAGCAGACACCGAGTCAGGGCAGAGGACGCGGCGCAGGAGTTAGCAACACCGGGGGCAATCAGCCCCGAGTGTTTGAGATGAGGAGGGCCGATGCCCTACACGCGCCGACTGCTACAGGTACGATTTGGATTCAGTCTAGACCTGTTCACATACTGTTTGATACGGGTGCTACCCATTCTTTTATGTCTTCTGCTTGCGTGGCTAGACTAGGACTGACTTGCACTGAGGGGGTATCTTTTGTTGTGGGGCTGCCTGACGGCAGTAAAGTAAGGGGGAATAAGGAGATTTTACAGTGCCCTATTAGAATAGGGAATAGAGATTGGTATGCAGATTTTATAGTAATGCAGTTGTCGCCAGATGATGACGTGATTCTGGGGATGGACTGGATGAGGCGTTATCGAGCAGTTTTAGATACACACAGAGGTACGGTTACAGTGACCGCAGATGATGGGACCAGACATGTGTGTCAGGAGGTAGAGCAGGAGGGGCCCGGATCGGTGATTAGTATGGTGAAGGCCGCCAAATTGCTCAATGACGGATGTGTAGGGTATTGGTGTTATGTCCTTCAGGGGGACAAGGCGGGACCGCACATTCAGGACATTCCAGTAGTGTGCGAGTTTGAGGACGTTTTTCCCGACGAACTCCCAGGATTACCTCCTCAGAGAGAGGTGGATTTTGGAATTGAGCTGGAGCCGGGAACGAGGCCGATTTCGAGAGCCCCATATCGCATGGCCCCGATGGAGATGCAGGAGCTGAAGACACAATTGGAGGAGCTGTTGGAGAAGGGCTACGTACGACCGAGTGCGTCGCCTTGGGGAGCTCCAGTTCTGTTTGTGAAGAAGAAGGATGGTTCTCTCCGTCTGTGTATCGATTATCGGGAGTTGAACCGCGTTACCATCAAGAACAAGTATCCGCTGCCGCGTATTGATGATTTGTTGGATCAGTTGCAAGGGGCTACTGTGTTCTCCAAAGTGGATTTGAGGTCAGGTTATCACCAACTGAGGATTCGGGAGGAAGATATACCTAAGACGGCTTTCCGAACGAGGTATGGACATTATGAGTTTGTAGTGATGCCGTTCGGACTGACGAATGCACCCGCTGTATTTATGGAGTTGATGAACCGGGTGTTTATAGACTACTTGGACAGATTCGTAGTAGTATTCATTGACGACATTCTGATCTACTCTCGGAGTAAGGAGGAGCACGCTGAGCATCTTAGGCTGGTGTTGGGAGTATTGAGGCAACATCGATTGTTTGCTAAGCTGTCCAAGTGTGAGTTCTGGTTGCCTGAAGTTACCTTTCTAGGGCATGTCGTATCAGCTCAGGGAGTCATGGTAGATCCTGCAAAGATTGAAGCTGTCAAGGCATGGGAACCTCCGAAGAATGTGAAGGAGGTGCGGAGTTTTCTAGGATTGGCAGGGTATTACAGGAGGTTTGTGGAAGGGTTTTCTCGGATAGCCCAACCACTTACCAACTTGCTTAAGAAGACTACTCGTTTCGAATGGAACGAAGCTTGCCAGCGGAGTTTTGATGAGCTGAAGAGAAGGTTAACTTCGACTCCTATATTAGCTCTTCCTCAGGGGAATGAGGATTTTGTGATTTATAGTGACACCTCCAAGATAGGCCTGGGTTGTGTGTTGATGCAGAGGGACAGAGTGATTGCTTATGCTTCTAGACAGTTGAAGCCGAACGAGCAGAATTACCCTACTCATGATTTGGAGTTGGCAGCTGTGGTACACGCTCTGAAGATTTGGCGTCATTACTTATATGGGAGTACCTGCAAAGTGATGACTGATCATAAGAGCCTTAAATACATCTTCACTCAGAGGGAGTTGAATATGCGACAGAGGAGATGGCTTGAGTTACTGAAGGATTACGATCTTGAGATCCTTTATCATCCAGGGAAGGCGAATGTGGTCGCTGATGCCCTTAGCAGAAAGACGCCTCAGGAGAGTATGTTGGCTCATCTGACGGCTCAACCAGAGTTACAAAGGGAGCTGATGAGATACGGCATCGAAGTGCAGATTCAGCGTTATCAGGGTAGTCTGAAAACCCTAGAATGTCGGCCGTCTTTACTTGAGGAAGTAAGGCAGAAGCAGGAAGATTGTCCGATGATTCAGGATTTGAGGCAGAGATTGAACCGTGGAGAGGCACCCGACTTTGCGGAGAGGGCAGATGGTATTTTGTGTTTACGCGGTCGGATTTGTGTACCTCGAGATGTAGAGTTGAGGCAGAAGATTTTGCAGGAGGCTCATGCTACACCTTACTCAATCCACCCCGGGGCGAGTAAGATGTACAAGGATTTGCGACAATTTTATTGGTGGGATGGCATGAAGCCGGATGTAGCAAGATTCGTCGCTAAATGTCAGGTCTGCCAGCAGGTGAAGATAGAGCATCAGAGACCCGGAGGAATGCTTCAGTCGCTTCCTATCCCAGAGTGGAAATGGGAGGACATCTCCATGGATTTTGTCACCGGTTTGAGACTCAGCAGAGGCCATGATGCCATTTGGGTAGTGGTGGATAGATTGACGAAGACTGCTCGCTTTTTGCCTATCCGAGAAACGTGGCAAGTGAGCAAGTTAGTGGAGGTGTTTATTAATCAGATAGTTAGGCTGCACGGAGTGCCTAAGACGATTGTGTCGGACCGAGATGGGCGTTTCACTTCCAGATATTGGCAGCAAGTGCATGAGGCATTGGGGACGAGATTGCAGTTCACGACTGCTTACCATCCACAGTCAGACGGTCAGACAGAGAGGACGATTCAGACGCTAGAGGATATGCTGAGATCCTGCGTATTAGACTGGGGAGGTCAGTGGTCGGATCATTTGGCTTTGGTGGAGTTTGCCTATAATAACAGCTGGCATTCGTCGATTCAGATGGCGCCGTATGAGGCTTTATATGGTCGGAAGTGTAGGACACCGCTATGTTGGGATGATCCCTCGGATGTGGTAGGAGCGAGGCCACAGATGATTGAGGAGACGATCGGGAAAGTGGCCTTAATCAGAGAGAGAATGTTAGCTGCTCAGAGTCGCCAGAAGTCCTATGCAGACAAGAGGCGTAGACCGTTGGAGTTTGAGGTCGGAGCCCATGTTTGGTTGAGAGTATCGCCTACCCGCGGGGTAAGAAGATTCGGGGTAAAAGGGAAGCTGAGTCCCCGATATATCGGTCCGTTCGAGATTCTGGAGAGAGTAGGCGAGGTGGCGTACAGGCTAGCGTTGCCGCCTGCTTTGGAAGGAGTGCACCCTGTATTCCACGTCTCACAGCTGAGGCAGTATGTTCCGGATCCTAGTCACAGACTGAATTATGAGGATTTGGTGGTAGAACCAGATCACACTTTCCGAGAACAACCGTTGAAGATTTTAGATCGACGAATGAAGAAGCTGCGGAATAAGGAGATTCCTCTGGTGTTGGTTCAGTGGTCTCGACGGGGAGTCGAGGAGGCCACTTGGGAGACGGAATCCCGGATGAGGGAGAGTTACCCAGAGATCTACCCGGGTTTAGTAGAGGCGTTTGAGGGGAAGGTTAGTAATTAGTGTGTTGCTTTCATATTCGATGTTTGGTTTATGATCCTTGTTTGCTTGACTTATTGGTTGACTGTTTAAATTTTGTTGACGTGTCGTGTATTTTTGGATAGCTAGTATTGGTTATTATTACCGTTGTCAATCAGTTCCGGTTCGGGGACGAACCTCTTTAAGGAGGAGAGGATTGTGAAAACCTCGAATCTCTTTCTTTCGTTATCTTTCTTTCGTGTAAAAAGTTTCGGGACGAAACTTTCATAAGGGGGGGTAGTATGTAATATCCGAGTTTTGTTTCTCCTTCTAAGTCGGAAAAACAAATTTCTTAGTTCCAAACAATCATGTTTCTTGACCCGCAAGTAACCTCTGGTGTGGGTTTTAACTCGTTACAATCCTTTATATATATATAAAATAATAATCCGTTAGTCATACCTACAATTAAGCATATCCTTAACTAACTAATCCTAATTAGTTACAAAATACGTATCGTTATCTCGTATGTATATTTATCCACACCAGCAAACGAACAAAAACAAACAAAAAAAAAATCTCTTATCTATTTTATCTAAGTAAACTGTCTTGTAAGCGGTTGAGGCCAATATATATATCTTTTTATCAAGGTCTCGATCGGATCAAATCAATACCTAATCTCCATCGTTTTGCTGTAAACCATCTCCTTTGTTCCGTCTACGTTCCATCCCATTCAACATCGAATCCCCGCCAGCTTTCTCCGTTCCATCTCTCGTATTTCCTCCTCGTTGAAAAATTGTGCCGCTGGAGAGCCGGTGTTGTCACGAATCGATTCCGGCATCGCGATCCACCACCAGGCCGCCGCAGGGAAGCGCCTTCGAAACTGTCGTGGACACGAGATATCACCCTTCTTCCGCTTAAGGCCGGTGATCAAGTTTACCGGTGAGTCATTCCTCCTTTCGGTTCAGTTTTTCGGTAGCATGTATGTGTGGGTTTTATGTCTCCATGGTTGCTGATCTAGGGTGTCGGGCTGTGGTTCTCAGCGACTGTTTGGTTTCCGTCGGTGGCGGGTTGGCATAGTGGGTCTTGGTTCGGGTGTAGAGACTGGTGTAGTAGTAGTAGTTGGTCCCTCGGTTAGGCTAGTCAGTGGGTCTTTAGACTTTCATTTTGGCCAACTGGTAAGAACATGGATTAAAGTGTTAGTGTACATGATCAAATAAGATTAGTTAGTATAATAAGACCAGATTGGTTAGGAAGAATTTGATCTTAATTGATCAACTCTATAGGTCCTTTTTGTACGGGTGACCGGAAGTGTCCTCCGATCGGTGTTACGTGTATTAATGGGTTTAATAAATTGGTTGTCTTTTGATCTGGAACAGTAGAAGAGTTATATATATGTAGTGTATGAGATTTTGTGCTCTCACGTAGATTATAGCATATTAGTTAGATTAAATTGGTGTTGTTAATTAGATGACTTAGTTGTCTTTTAGGATTAGTTAGATTGAGTGATAGGAGTAGTATTTATCGTTGGTGGACTTTACAAAGGCCACATATTATTATTTTTGTAAGGGTGGTATGAGTTAAGTGGTAGATAGTCTAATTAGAATGACATGTAGACTAGTTGGGTTCTCGGTGTTTTTAAGGGTTGGAATCGATCGAATCATAAATAATAGTTTTATTTGAAGAATTATTGGACGTGAGTATTTAATTATATACTCGTTAATCGTTCAGGGAAGTATTCCGTTCAGCTCCATAAGTTCTGTGACGTTAGAGGCTCTTTCCTTGAGGTAAGTCGTTTTTCGACTTGCTCGGTTCTTTTCTCCCTTGTTAGATTGAGTATCGATATTGTAGGGCGGGTTTTGGGAACTAGTCCCGAAATACCTTTTAAATTGATTTGAACTCCTTGAGTGTTGTGTGCGTAAATGATTTTAAATGTGTTTTATCGGGAAATATTTTGGAACGTTTTCTCTGTGATTGGTACCGTTTCCGACACGGCCCATCGTAGCTGGTGTTGAGGAAGAGTTGGCTACTTTGACCCGTGTGACTGGGAAAATCGTACCCCTTCAAATGAAAATTATTATCTGTGTGTTTTTGGCAAGCGCTCCAGTGGAGGCTTAGCCCGGAGTTAGAAGGGAGATTGGGAAGTGGAGTGGGAGGGCCTGCCTCTGCACTCGGCGCGGTGATGAGCGCCTTGGAAGACGGATTGTGGACAAAGGAAGAATTTCATTGAGGTGTGATTGTGATTGTGAATGCGTATGTGACTTGTGTGACTGATATGACTAATTTAGGTATTGGCCTTTAGAGTTATGATTGCGGTTGTGGATTTGTATGCTGACTATAGATAACTGATTTCAAAACGTTCTACAGTTTCCATATTCTTTCTAGCTTGGTAGATTAGACGCTGACCCTTCGGGGAACATTTTTCAGTTCCAGGTATGAACCAGGGAGCCGTGCAGGAACCTAGGCAAGATGGCGGGCCGGAGCGGTAAAGAGCGCGTGTCATAGTGGGATTAGTTATATTAGTTTATTTATTAGTTGGATGTTGATTTTAAATATTTGCTAGACAGAGATAGGACTATGTTTTGGTTATTATTGTCTTGTTCGGATAGTTCAGTTCAGTAGGCGTTGTGACATAATGAAACATTTATGATTTCGGGGATTCATGCATGATTACGTTTTTCTAAGTTTTATTAAATAAAGGTTGGATGTTTTATTATGATTTTCTCGTCGTGCCCGAGTTGTAAGGTCCTACAGTGTAGTTGTCAACCTAAATAATAGTACCCGGTAATGTCTATTTCCCAGTAGCGCCTCGACGGAAGTCGGGGTGTTACAGATCTTGCCACAATTCCAACACTCAATCGTCTTTGAGCTAGAGGAATTACTGGGATTCCTTGACTTAGACCTCTTATCTCTAGATCCATGATAGTTTGAACTACCACGTCCATTCCTTTTGGCTGGACTTCTCCCTCTTGACTGTGTATGTAATACCGAAGAGGTTGATGATTCACCAGATCCTCTCCGTCAGATTTCTTCATTAAGAACCAAATCACGAATATCATCAAATTTTAATTTGGTGCTTCCTACGAGCTACTCACAACCGTAACGGTAGCACTCCAATTGTCTGGAAGAGAAGACAAGAGTATCAATGCATGCACTTCCTCATCAAATTCTATTCCAACAGAATTCAATTGGATTGTGACCGTATTTAGTGCATTGAGATGCTGAGCCACCGATGCACCTTCTGTCATTCGCAAATTGAATAATTGCCTCATCAAATGAACTTTATTTGAGGCTGATGCCTTCTCATACATATTAGAGAGAGCCGCCACAAGACTCGTCGTGGTCTTTTCTTTTGCTATGTTGAAAGCAACATTACGAGATAACGTTAATTTAATGACTCCAAGTGCTTGTCGATCAAGAAGATTCAAATCTTCATCCTTCATAGCCTCTGACTTTTTTCCTAAGAGGGACAAATAAAGATTTTTCTGGTATAAGTAATCTTCTATTTGTATCTTCCAAAATCCGCACCATCGAATTTCTCGAGTTTCACCTTTCCTTCATCTGTATCCATGACTCCCACTCAAATCTGACTTCCTCTGGATTGTTTAGAACCAAATGCTCTGATACCCATTGTTGGGAAAAATACGCAACTTTTTCGATTTATCAGATTGGTAAAAATGAAAATAAAATAACATAAAACACACACGCGATCGTGTTTGTCTCTAACTCTTCTACAAAACTTTTATTAGAAAGATAAAGATACAAAATATGTTTACAATACACATCCCAATAATATTCAAGAATTTTACGCTCAAAATTTTCTCAAAAAATTTATCTCTGTTTACTGGTATAAAATATAAACCTCTCTCTTTGTGTTTTTTGAATTGGGATATATTACAAATGAAATCTTGTAAATTTATATAGGTTTACAACAAATCTAATTGGTGGTGGAGTTTTTTTCATTGATACTTACCTCCCTTTTTTGTTTGCTTTATTTATTGAGCATCCTAAACAACTGATGGTGATTATTTTCTTTCCGTAAACTAAAATTAGTGAATTGTTATTTCTTTAACAACTCCACTGCCATAGCCTCGAGGTCCTCCTTTTTATCAACCCAACTACCCTCAATATCCCGAAGACACTCGATTATATTATGTGTTTGTAAAGAGAATTGAGACGAGCTGCAAGTATTGGAGGGGGTACTACAGAGAATCTAGGACGAGCTGCAAGTATTTTTTCTCTAAAATAATATTTTAGTAAATTATATCTTATTGCCTTGAAATCCTACATAATTAATATCATTTAAAAAATTGAGTATTTTATGCAGTATCTCAATAAAAATATTTAAAAATATTCAATTCAAGTGAAAATATAAATTAATATTTTAAAATTTTCAATCTTAATTTGGTTCAAAACATCAATAAATAATAAATAATATTTAAATATATTCAATTGAAATATAGGACACGATAAATGAACAAACTTTTATAACCATGTACAAGTAACTGTTGATTATTTTAAAATATTTCATGTATTTTACATGTAATTATCTAAACAAAGCTATGTAGTAAAGCAAAACAACAAATTTTCCATAGACATTGGTGAGAAAAACTTAGTAATATTAAAAAATATTTATTCAAGCAATTACATTACATATTTAGATCGTATATTCTAATAATAATTTATTATATTAAAAAATATCAAGATATTTGGATCATATATTTTTATAATAATTTATTATATACTTAGAGTCCAAGTCTTGTTAAAAGATAAAAAAAATATTTAAAAATATTCATTCTAGCAATTGCATTACATATTTGGATCAAATATTCTAAAAATAATTTACCATATTATAAAATATCAATTTATTTATACAAAATTATATACTTTGAGCCAAAGTCTTATTAAAAGATAAAAAAATATTTATTCAAGCAAATATTGGAAAATATTTGTGTCTTCCAATTTTTACACGGTTGATACATAATCTTGTAGTTGTTATAATAGAAAATATTTATGTGAAATGTGGATTCATTCATATAAAGATATATCAACGAATTTCTATATGGTTGATGCATAATTTTTTAATTTATTATATTAGAAAATATTCAATGTGAAAAGTGGATGCATATAAAGATATATCAATGCATATTAAAATATATATATTGTAAAACTACTTTATTATATTAGAAAATATAAACATATAAATATGAAATTATATACATAAAAAATTATATATATGTTATCTATTTTATAAAATCTATTGGATGTATATATAGCAAGAATAATAAAATTTATTGTAATATTTTTTAAAAAATAATATGGCATTAATTTATTTAAATAATACTACATAATGTAATTTTTTAACAGGATGATTTTTACTTTATGGTTTTTGCTTTAAAATTGAACCCTTATCCTATACCTTAAAACATAGGTTGAAAAATCGGTGTAAAACACTTGATCCCATGTCATATATAAATCCAAATCAAGATCGGTTAAAGAAAGCGTGTACTCTTCTTCATTATTGCGAGCGGTGAAGGTTTAAGAAATTTTGTCAAGATGCAACATTACCAAAAATTAGAGTTTTAGTGAAAGTCAAGTCATAAGCAAGATATACAACCTCAAATCATCTCACGTGTATATAAAACGCTTTTGAAAAATCCTCACTAATAAAGAGTATAAGGAGAAATACAAATTTTCAACTTCGTATCCCCTTCTAGGTTCATTCGAATTGTATAAAAACAATCCAAAAGCAACACCTACCGATTTATGAAGAGATGGGGTGGGCATCGTCGTCGTCGTTGTCATCATCATCATCATATAAGCATGTTTGTTATAGCAGTATCCGAGTTCTCAACAGAGAGGTTGGTACACATACACTGCCCCTTTTAGAAGCAGGATCAAAATTCCTAAGAAACAAGGTTTAATTTGTACGTGTTGTTAACCTCTCTGTCAAGAACTTGGATCCTGTTGTAACGAGTGCTTACAATTGCTTACAATTGGATTTCAACTTCAAGCGCTTACAATTGGATTCTAATTCACCCTATTTATAGTTTTTTTGATATTCCTAATAACTTTACAACAAAACTTGTATACAATATTGGATGAAGTCAATATATCATAACTATAACCTAAAGCGGAGGTTAAAAAATTATTAAACGATACATGTCACTTTTAGATTGGACCACACCACCCTTATTTTAAAAAATAATCTTTTATTTTTGGATATGATAAATTCTTATCCATGTTTTTAGAATATAGGGTAGAAAATGTCATCATTAAACAATCTTTTATTTTTGGATATGATAGATATGAAAAAGATCATTAGGATAATTTTTTTATGCCATCATACAAATTCTAGAACATTTATTTTAGTTTTAAATAGAATCGTTTTTTAACTAAGATATCTTAATTGAATAGCGTATATTACTAGCAATCTCCTTGCCAATTTTGTTATTATTATAATCCAATTATTTGTTACCTTATATGAAAAGATCTTGATTAGTTATATGATAATTGTCTGATCTTTTTACGCAATCATAATAAAAATTTATATTTAAGCATTTACATAATTTTTTTCACGGATAATAAAAATATTTATAAATATTTTATTATTAATATTTTATTTAAGAAAACCCGCACAAGGTACGGAAATACATACTAGTATAGTGTAATACTCAGGTTTCATTCTCAAAGCCTAGAAAAAAAAACTAAGTTTCTTATACATCAAGCAATCTCATTTCTTGCAATTCAGTTTTGTCTAATTGCTTGCAACACAATTAACCTGTTACTTAAAGTTCAAGTAAGCTTAGAAATTAAAAAAACAAGGCGAGAAAGAAATAGTAATATTAAAAAATACTTTACTATATTAGAAAATATAAACATATAGATCTAAAATAATATAGATAAGAAGTTATATAAATATTTCTACCAAAAAAAATTATATAAATATGTTATCTATTTTATAAAATCTATTGGATGCATATATAGCAAGAATAATAAAATTTATTGTAATATGTTTTTTAAAAATAATATGGCATTAATTTATTTAAATAATACTACATAATGTAATTTTTTAACATGATGATTTTTACTTTATGGTTTCTGCTTTGAAATTGAACCCTTGTCCTATACCTTAAAACACAGGTTGAAAAATCGGTGTAAAATACTTGATCCCATGTCATATATAAATCCAAATCAAGATCGGTTAAAGAAAGCGTGTACTCTTCTTCATTATTGCGAGCGGTGATGGTTTAAGAAATTTTGTCAAGATGCAACATTACCAAAAATTAGAGTTTTAGTGAAAGTCAAGTCATAAGCAAGATATACAACCTCAAATCATCTCACGTGTATATAAAACGCTTTTGAAAAATCCTCACTAATAAAGAGTATAAGGAGAAATACAAATTTTCAACTTCGTATCCCCTTCTAGGTTCATTCGAATTGTATAAAAACAATCCAAAAGCAACACCTACCGATTTATGAAGAGATGGGGTGGGCATCGTCGTCGTCGTCATCATCATCATCATCATCATCATCATCATCATCATATAAGCATGTTCGTTATAGCAGTATCAGAGTTCTCAACAGACAGGTTGGTACACATACACTGCCTCTTTTAGAAGCAGGATCAAAATTCCTAAGAAACAAGGTTTAATTTGTACGTGTTGTTAACCTCTCTGTCAAGAACTTGGATCCTGTTGTAATGAGTGCTTACAATTGCTTACAATTGGATTTCAACTTCAAGTGCTTACAATTGGCTTCTAATTCGCCCTATTTATAGTTTTTTTGATATTCCTAATTAACTTTACAACAAAACTTGTATACAATATTGGATGAAGTCAATATATCATAACTATAACCTAAAGCGGAGGTTAAAAAAATTATTAAACGATACATGTCACTTTTAGATTGGACCCCATCACCCTTATTTTAAAAAATAATCTTTTATTTTTGGATATGATAAATTCTTATCCATGTTTTTAGAATATAGGGTAGAAAATGTCATCATTAAACAATCTTTTATTTTTGGATATGATAGATATGAAAAAGATCATTAGGATAATTTTTTATGCTATCATACAAATTCTAGAACATTTATTTTATTTTTAAATAGAATCGTTTTTTAACTAAGATATCTTAATTGAATAGCGTATATTACTAGCAATCTCCTTGCCAATTTTGTTATTATTATAATCCAATTATTTGTTAGCTTATATGAAAAGATCTTGATTAGTTATATGATAATTGTCTGATCTTTTTACGCAATCATAATAAAAATTTATATTTAAGCATTTACATAATTTTTTTCACGGATAATAAAAATATTTATAAATATTTTATTTAAGAAAACTCGCACAAGGTACGGAAATACATACTAATATAGTGTAATACTCAGGTTTCATTCTCAAAGCCTAGAAAAAAAACTAAGTTTCTTATACATCAAGCAATCTCATTTCTTGCAATTTAGTTTTGTCTAATTGCTTGCAACACAATTAATCTGTTACTTAAAGTTCAAGTAAGCTTAGAAATTAAAAAAACATGGCGAGAAAGAAATAGTAATATTAAAAAATACTTTACTATATTAGAAAATATAAACATATAGATCTAAAATAATATAGATAAAAAGCTATATAAATATTTCTACCAAAAAAAATTATATAAATATGTTATCTATTTTATAAAATCTATTGGATGCATATATAGCAAGAATAATAAAATTTATTGTAATATTTTTTAAAAAATAATATGGCATTAATTTATTTAAATAATACTACATAATGTAATTTTTTAACATGATGATTTTTACTTTATGGTTTCTGCTTTGAAATTGAACCCTGATCCTATACCTTAAAACACAGGTTGAAAAATCGGTGTAAAACACTTGATCCCATGTCATATATAAATCCAAATCAAGATCGGTTAAAGAAAGCGTGTACTCTTCTTCATTATTGCGAGTGGTGAAGGTTTAAGAAATTTTGTCAAGATGCAACATTACCAAAAATTAGAGTTTTAGTGTTTGAGAACCTCGAATATCTTATAACCTCGGTATATATAGTTCCTTTCTATAAAGTTTCGGGACGAAACTTTCTTAAGGGGAGTAGTATGTAATATCCGTATTCATTTTAGGTCGCATAAGTCGGAAAACGGGTCCCTTCGCTTACAAGTATTTGAGTTCTCGATCCGTAAGTAAAACCGTAAAATAAACTAATTAGTAATCCGTAACCATTTCTCTACCCAATTATATATTTATATATTACTCCCGATCCACAATCCAATTTGTTAGCCAAATCCAATCTTAAATTGTATTTATCTTATCAAATTAACAAATCCTATATCTTATCTATATCCTTCTATCTTTCATAAATCCAATTCCGTAACTAACGATATTAGAACGCTTTGATTTTTCACCCTTCGGATATCACTCCAAGACGAATCGAATTTTCTCTCTTTACGATTCGTCGTTCTTGTGCTTACCGTCAAACCAATTCCTCTACCACACTTTGCCACTCGTTATTCCGCTCAAACAATTGGGCAGGAGCAATCTCGTCATCTTTAATCGGTGTGATCAACGACGCTTTCGCGCCCCGAAGCAAGACCCATCCAATTTTTTTTTTGGTAAGCTTGAACCTCGTTTCCCCTGTTTTTACCCTTCGACCCTTCGATCAATACCCCGACTCGTGTGTAGGTAGGACGACGCCATTGGAGAACCGAGAGAGCTGTCGAAGTCCACCATCGCCGCCAGCGTTGAGACAATCACCGGTGAGTTCTCTTCTCTGTTTTCATTGATGTTGTGCTCGGCTCGGGAATTAGTTAGGTTGGGAGCGGGGTGGGTCAATAACCAAAACTGGGGACGAGAGGGGGTTGTGCGATAAGGGCCGCCGATGGAATTTCGACCGTGGAAGAAGGAGGAATCGACCGGCGCGGCGTTCGACCGAGGCGAAGGAGGGCTCGGACTGGTGGTGTCCAGTCGAGCGAAAGCTGGGGACGGAAGACCGGCGAAGACGAGGACCCCTTCGGAGAAGATGAAGTCGGGGTGTTACATAGTGAAAGTCAAGTCATAAGCAAGATATACAACGTCAAATCATCTCACGTGTATATAAAACGCTTTTGAAAAATCCTCACAAATAAAGAGTATAAGGAGAAATACAAATTTTCAACTTCGTATCCCCTTCTAGGTTCATTCGAATTGTATAAAAACAATCCAAAAGCAACACCTACCGATTTATGAAGAGATGGGGTGGGCATCGTCGTCGTCGTCGTCGTCATCATCATCATCATCATCATCATATAAGCATGTTCGTTATAGCAGTATCCGAGTTCTCAACAGAGAGGTTGGTACACATACACTGCCCCTTTTAGAAGCAGGATCAAAATTCCTAAGAAACAAGGTTTAATTTGTACGTGTTGTTAACCTCTCTGTCAAGAACTTGGATCCTGTTGTAACGAGTGCTTACAATTGCTTACAATTGGATTTCAACTTCAAGTGCTTACAATTGGATTCTAATTCGCCCTATTTATAGTTTTTTTGATATTCCTAATTAACTTTACAACAAAACTTGTATACAATATTGGGTGAAGTCAATATATCATAACTATAACCTAAAGCGGAGGTTAAAAAAATTATTAAACGACACATGTCACTTTTAGATTGGACCACACCACCCTTATTTTAAAAAATAATCTTTTATTTTTGGATATGATAAATTCTTATCAATGTTTTTAGAATATAGGATAGAAAATCTCATCATTAAACAACCTTTTATTTTTGGATATGATAGATACGAAAAAGATCATTAGGATATTTTTTTTGCTATCATACAAATTCTATAACATTTATTTTATTTTTAAATAGAATCGTTCTTTAACTAAGATATCTTAATTGAATAGCGTATATTACCAGCAATCTCCTTGCCAATTTTGTTATTATTATAATCAAATTATTTGTTACCTTATATGAAAAGATCTAGATTAGTTATATGATAATTGTCTGATCTTTTTACGCAATCATAATTGTAACACCCCGTCCGGTGAACCGGGTTGCTACTTAGTTGTAGACCGCACCTCGGTCTACCAGAACTAGCCTGACAACAAATTCACCGGTATTGGACCTTGCAACAAAGGCACAGCGAGAAAAACCAAGAAAACATCCAACTTATCATTTTTAAAACAACTCAATACTACTATAAACTACACTGTCCTTGCAACTATGGACTCAAGCCCTCAAATCCCACTAAGGCACGTCACGTCGAGATCGAGCATCATTGTCCAAGAAGTGATCTCCAGGAACATTTCCCATACAAGAATGTTTACCTAAAACGTTGAAAGTGGAACACATTAGCTAACAATCCCAGTACGGGCCAAACAAGCAAATCAAACATATAGAAGAAACCATAGATTATTAAAATAATACAATCAGTCATTCATATACATACTAAACTAATATGCACATCAAAACACGTCATATAGTTATATAGACTAGCATATCAATTCCCAAACCAAAACTCAATTCCACAATAACAAATAAGCACGAGATTCATCAATGTAATGCTCATGCATCATATATCATAACAACCAGCAACAATTCCTCCATAATCCAAACCATAATCATTCTCCAATTCAGGCAACCCGGACCTGCCTTCGAAACATGGTACACGGCTAGCGCGCACGCTAAACTCGTGCCCATTTTCTTTCCCATCACCCTTCTTTCCCTGGCTAATCCTCTACTAGAGCACTTGCCAAAACAATCAATTTTTGAAGGTGATCTCCACACGCCGCATGACTATGTCCGGGGTCTCTTCTCCACCAACTTGCCCGTGTCCATAATCACACCCGCAGAGATCAAGTTGCACACAATAAAAACTATTGAAACCATTTCAATAACTTTCGAGTATGATAATATAGTTTTGAATAATATTCCAAAATAGAGTTCCACACATTCAATTTACTAGTTTAACACATAACATGATCGTAAGCTAAGTAAGTCTAGACGACTTACCTCAATGACGAACTTCTACCAGTTAGTTCCTTTTTAATTAATTTGTTCCGACGTTGAACACTTGTCAACTAAGACTGACACGCAATTTGAGATGTCCCAAATCACTCCTCTTTCTCTTCTTTAATCTTGGCTAGCTCAAACTAGATCGAGGATTATTCAAGGTATCCAACCCTTCAAATTACACATCAACGCATAAATATTCATAACTTTTCACATACATATCCAAATTGAAATCCGTAAAATGTCCAATACTCGTAGGAGAATTTCTCACCTTATTATGATGCCAACAACTTTTGAATAATTATGAATTCTTCCCAGAATTTTCAGAAGTGCAGAAAAACGCCCCACCCTTTCTCTTTTTTCCTTTTCTCCTTATTAACTAGTCCAAGCTAGCTATCAATAGGTAAGGTGCGACCAATTCCCCTTCTTCCGAGGCTAAACAAGAACCATTTCTTGCTTGACTATGGGCATGATGGAGTCTCGATGTCGACGGCGGCGATCGGGCTAAACCTTAAGTTTATGGGATTTCGTCTCGCTTGCGGGGTTGAAAGAAGGTGTTAGCGGTGGCACTTGGTGGTGATGATGGTGGGTGCCCGTAAGTATTGTGTGATGTTTAACATAGATGAGAAAGGAATGGACTCTCATCTAAGAAGCTAAAAGATCGAGGTGATGGGTTGAGGTGGTCTCCTCCTTAAGTTAACCAACCAAGAATTTCACAAAGCGGTGTGGTGTGTAGATACCATAGAGTGGGCTTCTATGAAACCAATTATATATACTTATCACAAAGAAGAGATCAGGTTGTGAGGAAATTTTGAGAATTTAGGATAGAATATATAAAGAAGATCGGTTGTATATATGGAGAATAGTCAAACATAATGGCTTGTTTCATGTGGAGACAAGACAAAGTCCTTATCTTAATGAAGAAGATAAGCTTCTATCATAAGTTAATATTTATATTGCTCCCAAGGTGATAAGAATCAAAGAAGAATGGTACACGTACTATATGAAGAAAAGTGATTTGTAAGAAAAGTGATTTGTAAGCTTCTTACATGATCCAACATGGCATATACATATGTGGAGGCGGTATCACGCGTATATATATCCCGACCTTTAAAATTACGAGTAATACACCGATCGAACAATATGTTTTATCCTTCCATTAATTTAACAATCTTTATGAGATTGTGCCAAGTATTCTCTTATATACTCGGTTTGTATTTCAAATATTTGGGCAAATTATATAACGTACCAAAACAACTTACTAATTAAGAAACGAGATGGACTAAATTTAACGATCTAATAATTATTATCGTATAATAATTAAAATAATTATTATGAACAATAATAATGACTAGAATATTTATTTGTAAAAGGGAGGGTTATTACACCAATACCCCCTTAAAGTAGTTTCGTCCTCGAAACTAAAGCAGCTAAAGTTCTACATTAGAGAGCAAAAATATATATCAACATTATCCTCTACACACACTGCTGGAAAACGCGTCTGTAGCCAGAAAATATTTAGCCACGAATATTGTCGAGGTTAATTTGGGTGGCAACAGCCACAAGTTTAGCCACAAATATTTACGTTTGTGGTTATATTGCCATGAAAAATACACTTGCGGCTATATTTGAGGTTGAATCGCCACGAAAAGAGCGCGCGGCTAAATTTGGTTGTAGATTTTTGGCCATGTTGTCATGAAAATATGCCCGTGGCTAAAGTTTAGGCCAAATTGACGCGAATGTCTTGTGCGGCTAGATTCATTTCTAGTGTAGTAGCTAATTAGTCACGAAAAAGGATTCGAGCGTATATTCACGGCAAAATCTGGAGCTAAGTACCCACATAATATTTATGGCTAGTTTTGTGGTTATTTGTGTGGGTAATTTGAATCATTGACTTGTAAATGTTCCTTCATTTCGTTAGAATTTTTAGAAATAACCACAAAACTAGCCACGAGTTCTTATTTTCGTGTCTAACTTAGTTTGTTTGGAAAAATCTGCGATAACAGTCACGAGATTAGCCACGAGTTCTTCATTTCGTGAGAAATCTGCAGAAATAACCACGAGACTAGTCACGAGTTCTTCATTTCGTGTCTAACTTTGTTTGTTTGGAAAAATTTGCAAAAACAGTCACGAGATTAGCCACGAGTTCTTCATTTCGTGAGAAATCTGCAGAAATAACCAAGAGACTAGTCACGAGTTCTTCATTTCGTGTCTAACTTTTTTTGTTTGGAAAAATTTGCAGAAACAGTCACGAGATTAGCCACGAGTTCTTCATTTCGTGGTTAATCTTCAGAAATAACCACAAGATTTCAACGAAGGAAGAGGAGAAGAGTTTGGATTGGGCTGCTCCTCCATATGGGTCGAGTAAGGTGATCCAAAAACGGGCCCATTTCTTTTGACTCCCAAGCCCATCAGATTTTCTATTACCTCATAAGCACATTCCTAATTAATTTTTATTATTTATAAAATTATTTCCACTATAAATAATAATTATTTTAAAATTTTAATAAATATTACCCATATGCCTTTATAAAAAATATTTATTAAAATAAAATATCAATCATGCTCACCTAAGAAATTAATAATTTTTAATAAATTATAAATGACTTCCTAGAATAATAATATTTATGAGAATAATATTATTATGCATGTTTAAGACTAAATTATTTGAGAATAATAATTTAAAATAATTTCCTTTAGAAATCGTTCATTTTTATAAGAAATCGTTATATTCCTTTAGAATCGTTCATTCTTATAAGAAATCGTTATATTCATTTAGAATTGTTCATTCTTATGAGAAATCGTTATATTCATTTAGAATCATTCATTCTTATGAGAAATCGTTATATTCCTTTAGAATTGTTCATTCTTATGAGAAATCGTTATATTCATTTAGCATCGTTCATTCTTATAGGATATTGTTATATTACTTTAGAATCGTTTATTCTTATAAGAAATCATTATATTCATTTAGAACCGTTCATTCTTGTAAGAAATCGTTATAGTCCTTTAGAGTCGTTCATTCTTATAAGAAATCGTTATATTCCTTTAGAATCGTTCATTCTTATAAGAAATCGTTATATTCCTTTAGCGTCTTTAATTCTTATAAGAAATTGTTATATGTTCATTTAGAATCATTCATTCTTAGGATAAATCGTTATATTCATTTAGAATCGTTCATTCTTACGAGAAATTGTTATATTCATTTAGATTCGTTCATTCTTATGAGAAATCGTTATATTCATTTAGGATCGTTCATTCTTATAAGATATTGTTATATTCCTTTAGAATCGTTTATTCTTATAAGAAATAATTATATTCATTTAGAATTGTTCATTCTTGTAAGAAATCATTATAGTCCTTTAGAGTCGTTCGTTCTTATAAGAAATCGTTATATTCCTTTAGAATCATTCATTCTTATAAGAAAATGTTATATTCCTTTAGATTCGATCATTCTTATAAGAAAGCGTTATATTCATTTCAAATCAATCATTCTTATAAGAAAGCGTTATATTTCTTTAGAATCGATCATTCTTATAAGTGTTACATTCATTTAGAATCGATCATTCTTATAAGAAAGCGTTACATTCATTTGAAATCGATCATTCTTATAAGAAAGCGTTATATTCCTTTCAAATCAATCATTCTTATAAGAAAGCATTACATTCCTTTAGACTCGATCATTCTTATAATAAAGTGTTACATTCATTTAGAATTGATCATTCTTATAAGAAAGCGTTATATTCCCTTAGGGTTTAGGGTTTTTGGTAAAGGGTTTAGGGTTTAGGGTTTAGGGTTTATGTAAGGCCCAAGCCTTTAGAAGCGCAATCCCATGCCAACCCGAGGACTTCCCAGGAGGTCACCCATCCTGGTACTACTCTCGCCCTTGCACGCTTAACTTCTGAGTTCTTTGTCCTCACTCAAACTCAGAAAAGGAAGAGCTCTTGTTGACATGGGTAGCCCCTCAATCCATTATAAATCTTCGGGGTGTTACAATCTCCCCCACTTAAACATTTGACGTCCTCATCAAGGCCCAAACACCGCCCTCTAGGTCGAGTCACCGCCCTCTGAGCCAAGTGCACTCGTAACCTAGAGTCGGCTCTGATACCAATTTGTAACACCCCGACTTCCGACGGGACGCTACTTAGAAATAGACCTTACTAGGTACTATTAAATAGGTTGACAACTACACTTTAGGATCTTGCAACGCGGGCACGACGAGAAGACATAATAAAAACATCCAACCTTTCTTTTTATAAAAATATAGAAAAACGTAGTTATGCATGAATTCCCGAAAACCAGAATATAAATATCCCCAAATCCGACAAATCACCACCAACAATAAAATCATCCGATGAGAACAGAAGACAAGTAATAATACCAACTCGAACGTAATAGTAAAACAACATCCTAGGAAGACATAAATAAACTAACGTAAAAAAACCCATCCCACTATGACACACGCTCTTCACCGCTCCGGCCCGCCATCTGGCCTCGGTTCCTGCACGACTCCCTGGTTCATACCTGGACCTGAAAAATATTCCCCGAAGGGTCAGCGTCTAATCTACCAAGTTAGAGAGAATACGGAAATTGCAGAACGTTTTGAAAGCATTTCCCAAGTCAGCATACAAATCCGCAATCGCAATCATAACTCTAAAGGCCAATACCTAAATTAGTTATAATCAGTCACACATAGCCACATACGCATTCACAATCACAATCCCATAACAATGCAATTCCTCCTTTTTCACAATCCAACGTCCAAGGCGCTCATCACCGCGCCAAGTGCAGAGGCAGGCCCTCTCACCACTTCACAATCTCCCTTCTAACCCCGGCTAAGCCTCCACTGGAGCACTTGCCAAAACACACATATCATAATTTTCGTTTTGAAGGGGCACGATTTCCCTGTCACACGGGTCAACGTGGCCAACTCTTCCTCAACGCCAACTACGATGGGCCGTGTCGGAAACGGTACCAACACAGAGAAAACGTTCCGAAAATATCTTCCGATAAAATACATTCAAAACCATTTTACGCACACAACAATTCAAGAAGTTCAAAACAATTTAAAAGGTATTCGGAACTAGTTCCCAAAACCCGCCCTACAATATCAGTTTTATTGGTGGGATGGCATGAAGCCTGATGTAGCAAGATTCATCGCTAAATGTCAAGTCTGCCAACAGGTGAAGATCGAGCATTAGAGACCCGGAGGAATGCTTCAGTCACTTCCTATTCCAGAATGGAAGTGGGAGGACATTTCTATGGATTTCGTTACAGGTTTGAGACTCAGCAGAGGCCATGATGCCATTTGGGTAGTAGTAGATAGACTGACGAAGACTGCTCGCTTTTTGCCTATCAGGGAGACTTGCCAAGTGAGCAAGTTAGTGGAGGTGTTTGTTAATCAGATAGTTAGATTGCACGGAGTGCCTAAGACGATTGTGTCGGACCGAGATGGGCATTTTACTTCCAGATATTGGCAGCAGGTGCATGAGGCATTGGGGACGAGATTACATTTCACGACTGCTTACCATCCGCAGTCAGACGGTTAGACAGAGAGGACGATTCAAACCCTAAAGGACATGCTGAGGTCCTGCGTACTAGACTGGGGAGGTCAGTGGTCGGATCACTTGGCTTTGGTGGAGTTTGCCTATAATAACAGCTGGCATTCGTCGATTCAGATGGCTCCTTATGAGGATTTATATGGTCGGAGATGTAGGACACCGCTATGTTGGGATGATCCCTCAGATGTAGTAGGTGAGAGGCCACAATGATTGCGGAGACGATCGGGAAAGTGGCCTTAATCAGAGAGAGAATGTTAGCCGCTCAGAGTCGCCAGAAGTCCTATGCAGACAAGAGGCGTAGACCGTTGGAATTTGAGGTGGGAGCCCACGTCTGGTTGAGAGTATCGCCTACCCGCGGGGTCAGGAGATTCGGGGTAAAAGGGAAGCTGAGTCCCCGATATATCGGTCCGTTCGAGATTCTGGAGAGAGTAGGCGAGGTGGCGTACAGGCTAGCGTTGCCGCCTGCTTTGGAAGGAGTGCACCCTGTATTCCACGTCTCACAGCTGAGGCAGTATGTTCCGGATCCTAGTCACAGACTGAATTATGAGGATTTGGTGGTAGAACCAGATCACACTTTCCGAGAACAACCGTTGAAGATTTTAGATCGACGAATGAAGAAGCTGCGGAATAAGGAGATTCCTCTGGTGTTGGTTCAGTGGTCTCGACGGGGAGTCGAGGAGGCCACTTGGGAGACGGAATCCCGGATGAGGGAGAGTTACCCAGAGATCTACCCGGGTTTAGTAGAGGCGTTTGAGGGAAAGGTTAGTAATTAGTGAATTTTTTTTAGGATCCATGTTTGCGTGTGTGATTGTTTTCTTTTTGATTGATTGATGACTGCTTAACTTCTTAGCGTTTTATTTGACTATTGAATTCCGGTTCGAGGACGAACCCCTTTTTAGGGGGACAGGTTTGTGAAACCTCGAAATGTAGTTTTCTTTCTATAAAGTTTCGGGACGAAACTTTCTTAAGGGGGGTAGTATGTAATATTCGGGTTCGTTTTTCTTCTAGGTCGGAAAAACGAGTTTCATAGTCAACGCAAGCAATCGAGTTCTTGTTTCACAAGTAACCTCGTAAGACGGATTATTAGTTATTGATCCCATGGATTACCCCTTAAACAAGTTAAAAATATAAAAATAAAAATAAAAATAAAATGTATACATATTTCTCTATCCAAGGTCTACCTTATCTTCTTGTTAATTAGTCCCGATCAATCGATCAACCCCAACAAACTCTATCTTATCTAACCAATTGGATACGCACCTAATCAGCCCTAATCCTAGTTTATCGTTCACCAAGTTTATTCGTTCCGACTTATAAACCGAGAGATCAACGTTTTTTTTCTCTCGCCACCATCAATCTTCAAACGCCATCTCCGAAGCTCACGGAAGAATCGCTCTCGGAGTTGTGCTCATCGTTCACCCGCTTCCTTCTTCCGGTAAACTCCTACCTTCCTCTGTTTTGTATTGGAATGTCGGTGACTACTTTCCGGCACCGATCTCTCACCTTCTTTCCCCCTCGGTAAAGCAGAGCCCGGCAAGCACCTTCGCACCGAAATCGACGGCGATCCTTGCCTTCCTGCGTCGGTCACCTTCGCTATCTTCGCATCCGAGTCGAGTTTCGTCGTGATCAAGCGCCGTCGTGGTCAAGCGCTGGCCTGCAATCGCACGCCGTGACCAGCCACCGGTAAGTTTCGATCTTCTTCCTGAGTTATTCGTTCTGTTTCCTTTCGTGGATGTGGGTCTGGTGTGGGAGTCGGGGGGGCTAGGCGTCTTTGTGGTGCGGCGGTTGGAGTCGGTTTGAGGCGAGGGCGTGAACCAGAGGGCAGGGGAGTTTACGGGAGTCGAGTTCTTCAGGTTGAAGAAGGTAGGGGTGGGACCGCAAGGCTGGTCAAAGCCAGCTCCTCAGTCAAACTGGTGGGTTGGAGAAACGGGTTGGGGTGTTCGATCAGTTCTGCCCAATTGGGCTGGATTTGTTCCAAATTTTTAATTGTTAGTTTGGGCCGAGTATATTGGACAAGGGGGGATAAGAGTTATGTGTGTGATTGTTTTAATTAGGGCTTGTTAGGTATGCCGAGTGTGGTTAATAAACATGATGTAATAATTTGGCTTAATGGGAGGCTGTGTTTTTTTTAGCTAAATTGCTAATGGTGGTTATTGTTTATGTAAGGCATAACTCGGAATTTAATAAGTCTGCATACTGGAGTAAGCAAGTAAAGTCATGAATTAAGTTGAGTGTTAGTACTTATCCATTAGACTAGTTATATACGGTTATGGCTAGGACTAGTCTTCTGTTGGTTGGAGTTAATTAAGTTAGGTTCTTAGATTGGTGGCTAATTAGTGGGGTTCTAATTAAGTATGGGCAAGTTAGAGTCCTGTAATTTAAATAATAATTATCCTCATTTTTATATTAGGAAACACTCGGGCTTGGACTCCTAGTTATTCATTGCCTCAAATATTCTTCATTCAAGGTAAGTCGTTTTTCGACTTGCTCGGTTCTTCTATACCTTGTTAGATTGCGTATCGATATTGTAGGACGGGTTTTGGGAACTAGTTCCGAATACCTTTTAAATTGTTTTGAACTTCTTGAATTGTTGTGTGCGTAAAATGGTTTTGAATGTATTTTATCGGAAGATATTTTCGGAACGTTTTCTCTGTGTTGGTACCGTTTCCGACACGGCCCATCGTAGCTGGCGTTGAGGAAGAGTTGGCCACGTTGACCCGTGTGACAGGGAAACCGTGCCCCTTCAAAACGAAAATTATGATCTGTGTGTTTAGGCAAGTGCTCCAGTGGAGGCTTAGCCGGGGTTAGAAGGGAGATTGTGAAGTGGAGTGAGAGGGCCTGCCTCTGCACTCGGCGCGGTGATGAGCGCCTTGGACGTCGGATTGTGAAAAAGGAGGAATTGCATTGTTATGGGATTGTGATTGTGAATGCGTATGTGGCTATGTGTGACTGATTATAACTAATTTAGGTATTGGCCTTTAGAGTTATGATTGCGATTGCGGATTTGTATGCTGACTTGGGAAATGCTTTCAAAACGTTCTGCAATTTCCGTATTCTCTCTAACTTGGTAGATTAGACACTGACCCTTCGGGGAATATTTTTCAGTTCCAGGTATGAACTAGGGAGTCGTGCAGGAACTGAGGCGAGATGGCGGGCCGGAGCGGTGAAGAGCGCGTGTCATAGTGGGATGGGTTTTTTTACGTTAGTTTATTTATGTCTTCCTAGGATGTTGTTTTACTATTACGTTCGAGTTGGTATTATTACTTGTCTTCTGTTCTCATCGGATGATTTTATTGTTGGTGGTGATTCGTCGGATTTGGGGAAATTTATATTCTGGTTTTCGGGAATTCATGCATAACTACGTTTTTCTATATTTTTATAAAAAGAAAGGTTGGATGTTTTTATTATGTCTTCTCGTCGTGCCCGCGTTGCAAGATCCTAAAGTGTAGTTATCAACCTATTTAATAGTATCTAGTAAGGTCTATTTCTAAGTAGCGTCCCGTCGGTAGTCGGGGTGTTACAGTTTAGGGTTTAGGGTTTAGGGTTTAGGGTTTAAGGGTTTAGGAATCTTTATTTATTAAAATAAAGAATATTGCTTTAGAATCGTTCATTCTTATAAGAAATCGTTTTCATTCTTATAAGAAATCGTTATATTTACTTAGAATCGTTTATTTTTATAAGAAAACATTATATCCCTTTAGAATCCTTCATTTTTATAAAAAAATCGTTATATTCCTTTAGTATCGTTCATTCTTATAAGAAATCGTTATATTTACTTAGAATTGTTCATTCTTATAAGAAATCATTATATTCACTTAGAATCGTTCATTCTTATAAGAAAACGTTATAGTCCTTTAGAATCTTTCATTTATATAAGAAAACATTATATTCCTTTAGAATCGTTCATTCTTATAAGAAAACGTTATATTCACTTAGACTCGTTCATTCTTATAAGAAAATCGTTATATTCCTTTATAATCGTTCTTTCTTATAAGAAAACGTAGAAAATGCTATTTTCACTTAGTAGTTCATTCTTATAAAAAAACATTAGTTAAACATGATTAAGAATATTTTCATTATCTTGAGACATGGTGGGTTTATCGTGATTTGCTTGGACTAACGACCTATAATTTTGAAAAATATGATCGGTAACTCATCTTTTCCTAGTTTATCGTGATTTTCATTCTTATAAGAAATCGTTATATTCCTTTAGAACAGTTCATTCTTATAAGAAATCATTATATTTCTTTAGAACCGTTCATTCTTATAAGAAATCATTATATTCCGTTATAATTGTTCATTCTTATAAGAAATCGCTATATTCATTTATAATCGTTCATTCTTATAAGAAATCAATATATCCCTTTAGAATCGTTCATTCTTATAAGAAATTGTTAGATTTCCTTATAATCATTCATTCTTATAGGAAAATGTTATATTCACTTAGAATCGTGTCATTCTTAATTATAAGAAAATGTTACATTCACTTAGAATCGCTCATTCTTATAAGAAATCATTATATTCCTTTAGAATCATTTATTCTTATAATCCTTTAGAATCGTTCATTCTTACAAGAAATCATTATATTCCTTTAAAATCGTTCATTCTTATAAGAAATCATTATATTTCTTTAGAATCGTTCATTCTTATAAAAAATCATTATATTCTTTTAGAATCGTTCATTCTTATAAGAAATCATTATATTCATGTAGATGTTGATAAGTATCCGCCAGGGGTTCGGGGGCGGAGCCCCCTAGTAGGGGGTTCGGGGGGCAACGCCCCACGACGGTGGTCTCGCTGACCGGTCAGCGAGTTGGGGGTCCAGGGGGCAACGCGCCCCTGGTGGGGTTGGGGGCAGCGCCCCAAAAAAAAGGTATACAATGCTTTCTATTTTTGGGTTTATCGTGATCCGTTTTAAAATACATGAACTTTTTATAATTATATTTTTCACTAATTAACATCCTTCATTTAAATATATAAACTTATTATAATTGTTAGTACTTATAAACTTATAATTCACATTATGTATATGTGAATTATATTAAGCATTTTTTATATTATTTTCTTTTAGAATATGTTAGCTTATTTATATGTAGAAAGGTGCATTACATCAACTTTACAAAAATTTCGTTCAAAATATGAACAAAAATAATGGCAGACTTAATTGGAGGGAAAATCGTTTAGGAGGGAAAATAAAATTTTGGGCTGAATAAAAATGAGTCCAAAAGCCAAACTCTCAAACCCTAGTTCTATTCTAATTAGTGCGGCGCTCTAAGTTCATTCAACTGAAACAGCTCCAGGGGAAGGAACCCGAGAGAGAGAATCAGGTTTGAGCTTGTTCCCCTCTCAAACCCTAGTTTCATCACCGCCGGCATATCTTCTCCGCCTCGTCAAAGTCTCCAAATTCGTCTCCAAAGTCTGCGACGGGCAGATTGATATGAGCTTGTCCTTCTCTGGTGCTTCTCTATCCGCACACCTAGCTAGGGTTTTCTTTCATCTTCCACTCTCGCACTCCCGCACCCTTAGCCTCTTCATTTCTCTGGTTCGACTCTTTCTTTGTGCTTCTCACTGAGCTTAAAGATGCTCCTCCTTCGTCTGATACTCCTGCATCTTTGGTGCTTTTCTATGTCCATGTCTGTTTTTCATTTCACTTGTACTTCGCGAAATTTGTCGAATTAATTTGCTTTTCTATATGTTTGCTTAGGCTGATAAGTGCTTGGAGACGAGCTGCGTGCACCACGAACCGAAGAGAGCGCTAGGCGATCTGACTGGGATCAATAAGCATTTATGCAGGAAGCACGGTGAGAAGAAGTGGAAGTGCAAGCGCTGCTCCAAGAAGTACGCTGTTCAGTCTGATTGGAAGGCCCATATGAAGACCTGTGGAACCAAGGAGTATAGTTGCGATTGTGGTTAGTCTTCTCTAGGTAAGAATCGGATTGAATGAATTCAAAAGAGCTTATTAATTAATTAATCAAAGTTTTGATTTTTTATGCCTCGTTTCCACTTTGATTGTATGTAGGAGGGATAGTTTTGTTACCCACTGGGCGTTTTGTGATGTGTTAGCGCAGGATACTGTGAAGGTTCAGGTTCAGGTCAAAGGGGATCAGAGATTAGATGGAGTTTCTGCAGGAGACTCTAAAGGTTCAAGCTTCTAACTTAGTTTGTTGTGTTTTGTGTTTTCTGTTGTAAATCAGGTGAATTTAGTTCAGAATGTGTGATGAATTGAATCTGAGCCAGAATGTGTAATGTCATGAATTCCAAGAATTTGTTTCTCTATAATGCTCTTCATTTTTAGGCTTTAATCTACGTTTTCTCCAGAATGCTCTTCGATTGTGGTAGCTTGGCAGGAAGCTAATAAACCCCTGAGAACTGGTTTGAGTTGAAGGTAAATACACTTGAGGTGTATGTATTTGAGACTATCTCATCTATTTTATGCAGCTTTAATTTCTTATATACCATTCCCTTCAAGATGATAAGTTCTTAATTCACATATTTCTTCTTCTAATGTTGTAAAGAACCTCTCCATAATGATTTTTTTAGGACTTTGGAGAAATCCTTTGTGTTAAGGTTATATCTGCATCTGTATCATTTGATCTGGTTATGTTGTTGATTAACATTTTTGGTGATGTGGTTTATTAATGTTTCAAATCTCGGAATAAATGTTGATGTGTGCTATACATTGATGAGTGATTTGTGTTTGTATAGAAATTGTTAATTTTCAGATTAGTTAAGAATTGAATGATATTGATTTGAGTATGGACCCATCCCTAGTCTTGTATTCACTACTAACTTTTGATTATGTGATTCATATGCCTTTAGGATCTTGACAAACAGGGTAATTGCTGCTAATGATGGGAAGCCCTTGCCTCTATCAAAAAGCACTTTGTGGGTTAACTGCAGGCGCCATTGGAGCATGTGTAGGAAATCCAACTGATCTTGCATTGATCCGAATGCAGTTTTTCATGGATTCTATTGGCATGGGTGAAACTTCCACTGTTGTTGGTAAGTTAATGTACTTATGAAAACAATATCAGTAAAGTTAGCATCCTCTTCTTAGTAACAAAAATGTTAGCTTTTTGTTGATCATAACTTATGAAAGCAATATCTTTGACTTGAGAGTAAGCATCACCTTCAATGGGAGGCTGAATGTTAGCTTTCTCCTACTTGTGTCATTCAAACTCATTCCATAGTTCTTTCCTATCTCCTACTTGGTTTTCTTGTTTGTTTGTTTTTTGGTTCCTTGGGCTGTTGCTTCTGTTGTATGGGTAGATTCTTTTAAGATGTTACAGTGTACATTCGAGAATTGATGTTATATGATCCGAATTTTTGAATTTGATGTTATATGATCTGAATTTTTGAAATTGATGTTATATTAGCTTCTCATGAGTTTGCATTCTTTATATCACATTTTGTTGTTGTCTGATTTGAAGAATATAAGGCTAATTTATATGTTTGCTTGCTCTTCCAGGTTCTAGGAAATGCAAAGGGTGCTCTTGATATTGTTAGCTCAATTTTGAAGGCATAGATTTGTTGAATAAGATTTGAGTTTAGGCATTGCTCCATTTGTTGCCATAGGAAATTATATTTGTTGGCTAGCATTAACATGTAGTAAGTTTTGGCTTTTGCTTCACTTGTTAGTATTTTTTTGGTTTGTTTTGGGTTTGTATTATGTGGATAGAATGTGGTTTATTGCGGATGTTGAAACAAGTATTATAGACTATAAAATTTCATTGATATGATGATGCAAATATGCAATATTATGGTATAGTATTTTTTTTATTTTTTCTAAATGCGTAATTATTTAACCACAAAATTAGACACAAAATAAATTCAATGCAAATTTCAAGGCTAAATGACCACGAATTAGAGGCGATTATGAGTTCAAATTCGACTCGACTTTAGATACAAAATACATTCATGGCTAAAATTTGATGGTGATGCACTCAAAACCAACCACGAAATTAAATTTTGGCTAATATGGTTGAACGTGACTTTCGTGGCCAATAGCCACACATTTAGCAATGAACTAATTCGCGGCTATTATTTGCAGCTAAATAGCCACAAAACTAGAATTCTGTGGTTCTTTTTCAGAATGCTATTTAGCCTCGCGTGTTTTAGCCCCAGGGCACCTTTCGTAGGGCAATCCGTTGGGGATGTCGTGGCTAACGTGATTTCGTGGTTATTTTTGTGGCGGAAGTCGTGTCTATTTTCCTGGCTACAGGCGCGTTTTCCAGCAGTGACAAGAAGAGAGGATTTACTACTCAAGTACCCCCTTAAAGAACGTTTCGTTCTTTAATCATGATAAAACAACTCAAGAAAACACCTTAGCAATTCTTGCTTGGTTTTCCAAATTGTATACCAAATTTCTTTACTACACCTTGAACCATAGTATTTATACCAATAGTTCTTTTTCAAAACATACTACTTCATATGATTTCTCAACCTATGTCTATCTTTTCTTAGGTAAGCCTTTGGATCTCATTATTTTCTTATCCAAGAATGTGAGATTCATACGGCACGCATCAGCTTAACAATGATATACGAAGGACATTGAAATTGGGAGCATTGATAAAGGTAGCACATGACAATAAGTTGTCAACTTTTTCCCAATATTTCAAAAGTTCTAGCATAACAAGGTTTGGACTTACCTTGTTTCCTTAATATGCTAACACACTTTTTGATGGAGCTATGCAGCCATAACTTGGCAAATTATGATGGCTCAATTATTCCTTGCTTAATTATACATAAGATCTTTGTTGACTTGGCAGTGTCAACATTTTAAACCCGATTAGTACATCTGATGTCCCAACCTGTTGAGCAATTTAGCGTATAGATTCAGAGTATAACTTAGGTTGCTTATTAGTCTAGAAATGGAAAGCAATATTATCTTGTACATTTAATTGTAACACCCCGACTTCCGACGGGGAGCCACTTAGAAATAGACCTTACTAGGTGCTATTTAAATAGGTTGAAAACTACACTTTAGGATCTTGCAACGCGGGAACGACGAGAAAACAAAATAAAAACATCCAACCTTTCTTTTTATAAAAATATAGAAAAACGTAGTTATGCATGAATTCCCGAAAACCTGAATATAAATATCCCCAAATCTGACAAATCACCACCAACAATAAAATCATTCGATGAAAACAGAAGACAAGTCATAATACTAATTCTAACGTAATAGTAAAAACAACATCCTAGAAAATCATAAATAAACTAACGTAGAAACCCATCCCACTATGACACGCGCTCTTTACCGCTCTGGCCCGCCATCTGGCCTCGGTTCCTACACGGCTCCTTGATTCATACCTGGAACTGAAAAAAATATTCCCCGAAGGGTCAGCTTCTAATCTACCAAGTTAGAGAGAATACGGAAATTGCAGAACGTTTCAAAAACACTTCCATAGTCAGCATGCAAGTCCACAATCGCAATCATATCTCTAAGGGCCAATACCTAAATTAGTTATAAACAGTCACACATAGCCACATACACATTTACAATCACAACCTTACAACAATGCAATTCCTCCCTTTTCACAATCCGACTCCGAACAACTCCATATTTTAATATGTTCAAACTCTTATCAAATCTATAAATGGTACATCTCTCTAGCACTTATGTTTAACAGGATTACATAACAAAACTTACAATTGAACCTCAGCCCAGTAACTATTAAAACACCCTTGCCCAACTACAATTAAAAATTGAAACCAAATCCAGCCCAATTGGGCCAAATGTTATCCGATTCCATCTAAAATTGGGCAAAAGCAAAATCTGAATTCTCAGCCCATTTTTTCCAAACGATCGGTTTGACCGAACCATGCTTTGACCAGCCTTTGCGGGACCCACTCCCTCTTCTTCCTCACCTGAACAAACGGAGTTCCAGAACTCCTCTCCCGGCGGCAACCCTGCAACGCCAACCCTCTCCCCCATGCCTCACCTCCACTCGACCTCATCAACCTAGATCTGGGCTCGCACTTGCCCGAAGACCCTTCCCGACTCCTCTGTTTCGCGGGCTATAGACCGACGCCGGCGGCCCAGGACGATAGCCCACCGCTGCTCCAACTTCCCCTCACACTCGCCCTCTCCCTAACTCTCGCAATAACCTCCCCGACCCAACAGAAAATAGAGAAAGGTCGGCGACTTACCGGTGGAACGAGCAACGCAGACGACAATGGGGAAGTGTCTCCGGCAAACACCACCGTACACCTTGTGAATCGGGATGCCGACAACTAATGACCGGATGAGGCGATCACCGGCGAAAGCTGTTTGTGTGGGGGTCGGAAAACGAATATTGCGAACGCCGAAGGAGGAGAACGAAGTTGAAGAACAAAGACGTGTTTGGCTAGGAGAAGACGGGTTCGCACTAGGGCTCGGGTTTTAATACGTGAGGTTGCAAAGATTTAAAGATAAAAATTTTGGTCAAAGATAGAATTTTTATTTAAACTCGATCATGTTTAGACCCGATCAAACGGAATTAGTTGAGGATAGATTTAGTCCTTTTTAGATAGAATTAGTATTAGATATAGCAAATCTAATTATTAGCTAGGTGTTCAAACGGATTATTAAATCGGTTTTAACTAATAAATACTCTTTTCCGAGGGTTACTTGCGGATCAAGAAACTTAAATGCTTGTAAGCGAAGGAACCCGTTTTCAGACTTACGAGACCTAAAACAAAAATCGGATATTACATACTACCCCCTTAAGGAAGTTTCGTCCCGAAACTTGATTACGAAGAAAAGATATTCGAGGTTTTCACAAACCTCTCCCCCTTAAAGAGGTTCGTCCTCGAACCAGAATTAATTGATAACGATAATAATAACCAGTACTAGCCATCAAAAATACGCAACACGTCAAACAAATATTTAAACAGTCAAACAAGCAAGTTAAACGAACAACAATCACGAAGTAAACATTGAATCTGAAAACACCACACTAATTACTAACCTTCCCCTCAAACGCCTCTACTAAACCCGGGTAGATTTCTGGGTAACTTTCACTCATCATAGACTCCGTCTCCCAGGTGGCCTCCTTGACTCCCCGTCGAGACCACTGAATCAACACCAGCGGAATCTCCTTGTTCCGCAACTTCTTCATTCGTCGATCTAAAATCTTCAACGGTTGTTCCCGGAAAGTGTGATCTGGCTCTACCACCAACTCCTCATAATTCAGTCGGTGACTAGGATCCGGGACATACTGTCTTAGCTGTGAAACATGGAATACAATGTGCACTCCTTCCAAAGCAGGTGGCAATGCTAGCCTGTAAGCCACCTCGCCTACTCTCTCCAGAATCTCGAACGGACCGATATATCGGGGACTCAGCTTTCCTTTTAATCTGAATGCTTCATGCACCTACTGCCAATATCTGGAAGTAAAGTGCCCATCTCGGTCCGACACAATCGTCTTAGGCACTCCGTGCAGTCTAACTATCTGATTAATAAACACCTCCACTAGCTTGCTCACTTGCCATGTCTCCCTGATAGGCAAAAAGAGAGCAGTCTTCGTCAGTCTATCCACCACTACCCAAATGGCATCATGACCTCTGCTTAGTCTCAACCCTGTGACGAAATCCATGGAGATGTCCTCCCACTTCCATTCTGGAATAGGGAGTAATTGAAGCATTCCTCCAGGTCTCTGGTGCTCGATCTTTACCTGCTGGCAGACTTGACACTTAGCGACAAATCTCGCTACATCCAGCTTCATGCCATCCCACCAATAAAATTGTCGCAGATCCTTGTACATCTTACTCGCCCCGGGGTGGATTGAGTAAGGTGTAGCATGGGCCTCTTGCAAAATCTTCTGCCTCAACTCTGCATCTCGAGGCACACAAATCCGACCACGTAGGCACAAAATACCATCTGCTCTCTCTGCAAAGTCAGGTGCCTCTCCACGGCTCAATCTCTGCCTCAGATCCTGAATCATCGGGCAACTCTCCTGCTTCTGCCTCACTTCCTGAAGCAAGGACGACTGACACTCCAGGGCTCTCAGATTGCCCTGATAACGCTGAACCTGCACCTCAATACCGTACCTCATCAGCTCTCTCTGTAACTCAGGCTGAACTGTCAAATGAGCCAACATACGCTCCTGAGGCGTCTTCCTGCTGAGGGCATCGGCGACCACATTCGCTTTCCCTGGGTGGTAAAGGATCTCAGGGTCGTAATCCTTCAATAACTCAAGCCATCTCCTCTGTCGCATATTCAACTCCCACTGAGTGAAGATGTACTTGAGGCTTTTATGATCTATCATCACTTTGCAGGTACTCCCATACAAGTAATGACGCCAAATCTTCAGAGCATGTACCACGGTTGCTAACTCCAAATCATGAATGGGGTAATTCTGCTCATTCAGTTTCAACTGTCTAGAGGCATAAGCAATCACCCAGTCCCTCTGCATCAGCACACAGCCCAAGCCTACCTTGGAGGCGTCACTGTAAATCACAAAGTCCTCATTCCCCTGAGGAAGAGCAAGTATAGGAGCCAAAGTCAACCTCCCCTTCAGCTCGTCAAAACTCCGTTGGCAGGCTTCATTCCACTCAAAGCGAGTGGTCTTCTTAAGCAGGTTGGTATGTGGTTGGGCTACCGGGAAAACCCTTCTACAAACCTTCTGTAATATCCTGCTAGTCCTAGAAAACTCTGTACCTCCTTCACATTCTTCGGAGGCTCCCACGCCTTTACAGCCTCAATCTTTGCAGGATCCACCATAACTCCTTGGGCAGATGCCACGTGCCCTAAAAAGGTAACCTCAGGCAGCCAAAAATCACACTTGGACAGCTTAGCGAACAACCGATGCTATCTCAATACTCCCAATACCAACCTGAGATGCTCGGCGTGCTCCTCCTTACTCCTAGAGTAAATCAAGATATCATCGATGAACACTACTACAAATCTATCCAAGTAATCTATAAACACCCGGTTCATCAACTCCATAAATACAGCGGGTGCATTCGTCAGTCCGAACGGCATCACTACAAACTCATAATGTCCATATCTCGTTCGGAAGGCCGTCTTGGGAATATCCTCTTCCCGAATTCTCAGCTGGTGGTATCCCGACCTCAAATCCACTTTGGAGAACACCGTAGCCCCTTGCAACTGATCCAACAAATCATCAATACGTGGCAGCGGATACTTGTTCTTGATAGTAACTCGATTCAACTCCCGGTAGTCGATACACAGACGGAGAGAACCATCCTTCTTCTTCACAAATAGGACTGGAGCTCCCCAGGGCGACACACTCGGTCGTACGTACCCCTTCTCCAATAACTCCTCCAATTGTGCCTTCGGCTCCTGCATTTCCATCGGGGCCATGCGGTATGGGGCTCTCGAAATCGGTCTCGTCTCAGGCTCCAACTCAATACCAAAATCTACCTCTCTCTGAGGAGGCAGTCCTGGAAGTTCCTCGGGAAAGACGTCCTCAAACTCGCATACTACTGGTATATCCTGAATATGCGGTCTCTCTTTGTCCCCCTGTAGGACATAACACCAATACCCTACACATCCATCACTGAGCAATTTGGCAGCCTTTACCATACTAATCACCGATCCGGGCCCTTCCTGCTCTAGCTCTTGACACACGTGTCTGGTCCCATCGTCCTCTGTCACTGTAACTGTACCTCTGTGTGCATCCAAAACTGCTCGGTAACGTATCATCCAGTCCATCCCCAGAATCACGTCATCATCTAGCGACAACTGCATTACTATAAAATCTGCATACCAATCCCTATTCCCTATTCTAATAGGACACTGTAAAATCTCCTTATTCCCTCTCACTTTACTGTCGTCAAGCAACCCCACAACAAAAGACACCCCCTCAGTGCAAGTCAGTCCTAGTCTAGCCACGCAAGCAGAAGACATAAAAGAATGGGTAGCACCCGTATCAAACAGTATATGAACAGGTCTAGACTGAATCCAAATCGTACCTGTAGCAGTTGGCGCGTGTAGGGCATCGGCCCTCCTCATCTCAAACACCCGGGGCTGATTGCCCCCGGTAGTGCTAACTCCTGCGCCGCGTCCTCTGCCCTGGCTCGGTGCCTGCTGAAACTGCTGAGGCTGATGACGAGGCATCTGGTTCACCGTTCCCGGTGAAGATCCCTGTTAAGGTGCTCCAACAGTACAGTACTGCTGTAAATGGCCAGGCTTCCCACAACTAAAGCAACTCCTGACTGGCTTCGGACACTAACTCCTCAAATGAGCAGTGCTTCCACAGTTGAAGCACTCTCTCAGCCCTCTAGTGGACTGACTCTGACGACGTTGGTCCTAACGACCCTGTGACTGAAACCCTGATCGTTGCGGCTGAGAAGAGCCGTGACGACTATCTCTCCTAGGTTCTGCCGGGGCAGACAACTTTTGCCTCTTGCTCCCGGTGGTATGCACCTCTAGCTAACTCTGTCGGGTCGTGGCCATAGCATACGCCAAAGCAGATTGCTGAACATCTGTCAATGTCGCGAGTCGGATACCAGACACATAAGCACGTAAATGCGGCTGCAACCTTTTTAGAAAGGTCGCAATCTTCAACTCCTCAGTAGGGGCAGCATTTGGCACCGCTGCCAACTCTTGCTGAAACTTCAGAATAGTCTCAGATACTGTGATATTTTCGGGTCCAACATCCCGAAAAGCAGCCTCCCGAGCCGCCCTCACCATCGAAGGACAATACTGGTCTCGAATCCTCCTCTTAAACTCCTCAAAAGTCACCTCAGTCCGGTGATCCCTACATAACTCCCACCAGTCAAAAGCACTCTCTTGTAGCAGACTTTGTACTAAGGACATCAAGGACTCTTCCGGTGCCTTAATGGAGTCCAACGCAGATTTCACCCTCCTCAACCACTGCTCTACGTCAGAACCCTGAGCTCCGGCAAAATTCGGCACCCCAGTCTTCCTAAACTCCGCGAGCCACTTGTCAGGCTGAGGCTCGCGATACTGTCTCCTCGGTTCGACCACATGATCAGCTATCATTGGTCCTCTCGAACCTGGCAACGCTCCTAACTGGGCAGCCAAAACAGAGTCTGGTCTTGGTGCCCTCCTCTCAGCCCCTTGTTGCCCCGCAACTGCGTTCAGATTAGGTGCAGCCCCCGCACCCATCAAAGTCTGCAATAACAGTTGGATCGCATCGTTCACCTCTGGGGCCAGTCCTGCTGGTGGCACTCCTCCTCCCACTTGAGCCCTGTTAGCTGGGGGAACCCCTCCAGCGATAGATGCACTGTCCTCTTGATGCACAGCCGCAGCCACATCCTGACTCTCAGCAACCTCCTCCTGAATATTATGTTGTTCCTCTGGCTCAACAACTACAGGGGCCTCTCCCCTACCCCTGCCACGGCCTCTACCGCGGCCTCTTCCGCGACCTCTTCCATTGGCTTCAGCAGCTACTGCTCTGGTTGGTGGGGCCATCTATAACAGAAAGTCCCACAGTCAAAACTTAAATATCCTATTTACTAACGGAATTCTTACTACTCTACATGAGGTCCTTCGGCTGATGGGGCGGAGTCGCGACGTGTCACCTACCCCCTATATGCAACATGCCTACCCCAGTAAAACATTTTGAAAACACCGGCCGGTTTTGGTTTTAAGTTGGACCTCGGGTACTCTTTGTTGGTCAGTTCCATGTGCCCTGTTGTCAACCTGGCTCTGATGCCAATTTGTAACACCCCGACTTCCGACGAGGCGCCACTTAGAAATAGACCTTACTAGGTAATATTTAAATAGGTTGACAACTACACTTTAAGATCTAGCAACGCGGGCACGACGAGAAAACAAAATAAAAACATCCAACCTTTTTTTTATAAAAATATAGAAAAACGTAGTTATGCATGAATTCCTGAAAACCTGAATATAAATATCCCCAAATCAGGCAAATCACCACCAACAATAAAATCATTCGATGAAAACAGAAGACAAGTCATAATACCAACTCTAACGTAATAGTAAAAACAACATCCTAGAAAATCATAAATAAACTAACGTAGAAACCCATCCCACTATGACACGCGCTCTTTACCGCTCCGGCCCGCCATCTGGCCTCGGTTCCTGCACGGCTCCCTGATTCATACCTGGAACTGGAAAAAATATTCCCCAAAGGGTCAGCTTCTAATCTACCAAGTTAGAGAAAATACAGAAATTGTAGAACGTTTCAAAAACACTTCCATAGTCAGCACGCAAGTCCACAATCGCAATCATATCTCTAAGGTCCAATACCTAAATTAGTTATAAACAATCACACATAGCCACATACACATTTGCAATCACAACCTTACAACAATGCAATTCCTCCCTTTTCATAATCCGACTCCCAACAACTCCATATTTTAATATGTTCAAACTCCTATCAAATCTATAAATGGTACATCTCTCTAGCACTTATGTTTAACAGGATTACATAACAAAACTTACAATTGAACCTCAGCCCAGTAACTATTAAAACACCCATGCCCAACTACAATTAAAAATTGAAACCAAATCCAGCCCAATTGGGCCAAATGTTATCCGATTCCATCTAAAATTGGGCAAAAGCAAAATCCGAATTCTCAGCCCTTTTTTTCCAAACTATCGGTTTGACCGAACCATGCTTTGACCAGCTTTTGCGGGTCCCACTCCCTCTTCTTCCTCACCTGAACAAACGGAGTTCCAAAACTCCTCTCCCGACGGCAACCCTGCAACGCCAACCCTCTCCTCCATGCCTCACCTCCACTCGGCCTCATCAACCCAGATTTGGGCTCGCACCTGCCCGAAGACCTTTCCCGACTCCTCTGTTTCGCGGGTTGTAGACCGACGCCGGCGGCCCAAGACGATAGCCCACCGCTGCTCCGACTTCCCCTCACACTCGCCCTCTCCCTAACTCTCGCAATAACCTCCCCGACCCAACAGAAAATAGAGAAAGGCCGGCGACTTATCGGTGGAACGAGCAACGCAGACGACAATGGGGAAGTGTCTCCGGCGAACACCACCGTACACCTTGTGAATCGGGATGCCGACAACTAATGACCGGATGAGGCGATCACCGGAGAAAGCTGTTTGTGTGGGGGTCGGAAAACGAATATTGCGAACGCCGAAGGAGGAGAATGAAGTTGAAGAACAGAGACGTGTTTGGCTAGGAGAAGACGGGTTCGCACTAGGGCTCGGGTTTTAATACGTGAGGTTGCAAAGATTTAAAGATAAAAAATTTGGTCAAAGATAGAATTTTTATTTAAACTCGATCATGTTTAGACCCGATCAAACGGAATTAGTTGAGGATAGATTTAGGCCTTTTTAGATAGAATTAGTATTAGATATAGCAAATCTAATTATTAGCTAGGTGTTCAAACGGATTATTAAATCGGTTTTAACTAATAAATACTCTTTTTCGAGGGTTACTTGCGGATCAAGAAACTTAAATGCTTGTAAGCGAAGGAACACGTTTTCAGACTTACGAGACCTAAAACAAAAATCGGATATTACATTAATCCACAAGAACTTCTACCACTCTATCTAGAGGGTTTACTCCACTTCTCTGTCTCAACCCAAGGTTGAAGTTCTTGCAACAACATGAAGACTAAAGATATAGAGTAGTGAAGTTACTTATGCACTCTTATTTCGATAAAGGTTTATACGTTGGTATTTCCTTAGGAAGATTCCTTTAATTGGAAGTCTAGATGAAGTCACTCCCAAAAATCTCTTGAACTCCTTATCAAAGCTATTGACTTATTAATACATGTTCTTCTGACTTTATGACTTTTCCTTACCTTGGTCCATAATTGCTAACCAGCACCTCCATAGAAGTATGCTTCATTCCATTTTTGGCTTGTATTGCCAATCTCATAGTTCAAGATTGGTGAATATAATATCTTACTTCTACTAACTAGGACACATGACAATTGTCGTCCAAAACTAGAGGAAGTGGTAACTAATGTTCAAATTCTCTTGACTTCACCTTTCCTTGTTCCTCAGGTTGGGGTCATCTCAACCACTTACATTCCAATCAGGACATAGGTCTTCTAACTAAACATACCCTTGATGATTTTCATACCAACATGTCTTCTCTAATTATTACCTCTTTCTTCAATGTATCTAGTAAATTAGAGGTATTCCTTACTCCTCTATACCATGGAGGTCATACAAGAATGATAATAATTTGACCCTTCCAACCATACCATTCCTCTCATACATCCAATTGAATCAATTCTAGATATATGACCGACTTTCAAACTCTAAAAGTTTGAAATTGCTCTTATATCTGCTTAGTCACAACTTTGAACAGATCCCTAAGGATCCAAATCATCTTCCTTTCTCATCACATCACACTATGGGTGATAAGCAATGTGAAACGGTGCCTCGTGTCACAAAGCATCATGCCATTAATGCCAAGAATATGTTTTTAAACTTACCTTATCAACACAAACTTCAAACAGTCACTACTTCTTTTCTCTAGTTGGAAAGAACGGTGTTGTCCAAGCTCATTTCATTACCTTCACTCTGATAACATCATTATTCCAACTATTATGGGACCTATCATCATTTCTTCCTTCATCTACTCAGAGATGAAAGGTAGTTAGAGATTCCTTACCAGTCTTTAGTGCCTTATCTTTACTTGTTGACTACTTAGACATTAATTCCTCAGTGTAATGTATCAGTTTCGGATATAACCATTCCATAACGTCTTTTCAAGCTTGCATCCTCTTTACTTATCCTTAAAGAGAGAATGGAATCTGTGACAAGCCTTTTGTAAAGTTATCTACCTTAGGTTGTGATCTTGTGATACTTAAACTTGGCTTTATAGTCCCAAAAGTTTTCAACTCATGTGACTCTTACATCCCGACTGTTCTCCTTAGAACACCTTCTGATGTATCATTTGACTTATCACAAGTCTCTTATCTTTGACGAGTCTTTTCCACTCGAGTGAACTGGCAATTTTTACTACATATCTAATCTTGGTATCCTTAAATTTACACTAGGCTGCAGTTATCCGTTAAACCTTCTTATTAAGGACTAAAGAATTTTCAAAGCATAACTTCCGATTAAGAGGTTCTAGCACTACTATCTCAGGTCAACAATAGATATACTTGAGATTTAGTAGGCTCGCTCGACCTCACACTTCCAAGAGTAAAGGTGCCACCTCACATTGATCAAATTTTCTAATTCCTTTTCTTAGGTCTCCTAGTTTATCTCCCCTGTCTTAAGCTCATGAGATGGGTAAATAACATCTGACCTCTTCCCATTAATCTACATACCAATTTCACACAAATATTGGCATGATCCTTGTATCTCTTAGGATCCTACGAACAACCATATTGGGTATGAAAATTAGTTTCTCCTTTAACTACTCAAATCTCTTCAAGCAAGTCTTCATCCCGATAAACCTTTTGATTTGATAACACTTAATCAAAGGTTAGACTATCATTAAAGCCTTCCTAATCCATCATTAGTACTACTGAGTTTACTTGAAACATTATATTCCTTCATCCCGTACCTCAAGTTCCCAATTAGTTATGACTTCATTCTTTCAGTCGAAATCACATACCTTAAAATGCAACATCAATCACTTAAGAGTTGCATTTGATTTCTTATGAATAGGTGGCATTTTTGAAAGATTCACTATGAAATCTTTAAGTAGTTAACACCCATTGTGCAACTACAATAGTAAACTAAGAATAATATTAGTACGTCAATCTCTCATGTTCAAATCCAATACTTGTTAAAGATCCGATTCACCAACTACTTGAGCATTTCATATGCATTCATTCCATTAACAATATCGATATAATCCTATAGTGTCTAAATCTTCTCTCGAATTTCGTTTGCATGCTATCTTCATCCTTAATTCATAGTCTATGATATCCAAATCATAGATCAACTCAGGATTAACACTTCACTTAAAGATGATCTAATAAATCATCATTGGAAGAAAACGAGCACATGCTCTTTTGAGCATTCTTGATTCATTCTTAAGAATTGCTACACCACAACTAATCCATTCTTCTTCATCACAAATGTCATCGACTCTTGCTATGATGACACTTTAGAACATATATATGATCTTTCATCTATTGCCTCCAATTGCATCTTAGTTATGATCCCCAATAATCGTCATTGCCACATTCTAACCTTCATTGGAGTAAAATCCTTATAGCTCATATAAAAATCATTCTTAATCCTTTCACACCTTTGGAATCCAAAGCTCCAATCTCTACTTAATTTTATGAACAACATATCTCAATCAATCAAATCTTTTTCCAATAACTTGATTGATATCACTGAACTAACAACCCTTCAAATAGGTTGGCATACCTCTAGAATATTGGGGGTTGTCAATATTCATCATCATTGTCATCTTACATCTATGAATATTTTGTCATCTATATCCTATCACTTATTCTCTTCACTAAAATCACACTAATGTTCAACATCTCTGTAAAGTCGGCTCCTCATTCTGATCCTTTGAGCAAACTCGGATACTTAAAATGGATCCTTCCAACCTCACTAGTTATTCCATAATGTGGTGAATCTATAACCCAGAGGTGTACTCTCTTAGATCAAACTAGAAGAAATATGACTACTTTAGACTAGATCTTATTCATGTCTTCCTCTTTGTTTTAACTTATCGATCTTCCTACCTTGATCATTCAAGGATGGTTAGTTCCCAACTACACCATTGAAGGTCATAATCATGATATTTATTCTTGTATTTCCAATAGGAATTCTCTTACCTTTCTCCTCTAAAGTAGACCAAGATTCCAATTCATCCAAGTTCTTTTAGGTGGCATTTTGTCAAACAGCTGGTAGGCGCATGTAGTGTTTTTCTGCAGACTTTTAATATTATGTTGGGTGTCGTCGCACAAGAGCCTTCTCATGGGTTCCAGCGATTGATCCAACTCAATTTGGCCCACATCTTCAATCGGATCTTCTATCTCAATTGCTCTATTGCTTCTTCGATCATCAAGCAATAACTCCATTCGATAACAATCGTCGTAGATACACCTCCCGTTATAACAATTGAATGCATTGACTACCGAATCCCGATTTTTAAAACGGATTCTCCATTGGAATTGTCCACCCTGATTGATATTTTCTATGCATTCTAGATTTCCAACATTGGAGAACACCTGACTCAAGACTTCACAAGAAATCAAAAAATCTTCAAGGTGGACCTTGGCCAAAATTACACCACCATCCAGTTGCAATTCAGAAATTTCAGATTGGGAGGTCGTGGATTTCAGTTCTCCGAGAACTTGGGTTGCATCTGCAATTGGAGTTTGGATATAACTCGATCTTCCGCTACTTCGGCCAATTAAACACAATTCTAATCGACAACACCCGTCGTATATACACCTTCCATCATAACGTTCGAGCGCTTTGATAGCTAAATCCCGATCCCTAAAATGGATTCTCGAATGAAATTGAGATCCAGAATCCAATTTTTCTATGCTTTCCAAATTTCCAATTCCAGAAAATACTTGATTTAGTACTTCACAAGAAATTAGGTAATCCTCATAATGTATCTTGATGAGAAGCACTCGTACTTGGCTGAAGATGCCTTTGAATTCATCCCTAACCTACTTTTCAATAAGTTTGTCAAAGGTACCGCCGATGGTAGCTCATACCCCCATATCGTGTTGAGCTCTTCATTTCATGTTTCTTTTCTAAGTACCCCACAATGTCTGTTGTGAAGGTCAACGCCTACTATTTGTCTATCACAATGGTATTATATCCGCTTAGGCCTTCAAAATAAGGTCCAAGATTACTTCCACAACATTATCCTAAGGCTCACTTTTCTTTTATTGTAACTTGTAAGTCGGGTCTAACATAGCCTTCCTTAGAAAGCTAATGTAAATCATACTTAATTACTCCATTAGTTGTACTGGCTTTCTTTAACCAAGAGTTGATTCAGGTTTAACGCTATTAGATCTTCATTCTTCATAGTGTCTACCAGTTCCTTCTCTTGTAGAGGCAATAACTTTCCTTGTTATGCCATCCTCGAGACCAATTAATATCTACTTTAATTAAACATACATATCTTATATTCCTCATTAGTATTTTTACTTGAGCTCAAGAGCAATTCCTTTACTCCTTCCTCACAGTCAATTTTTACTTCTTAGGACTAATATCCATCAAAACAATCAGTTGCTTTGATTTCAACAAACAACTATTTCTATTAAACAAACAAAATGTTTATGGAGATCCTCTTGTATTATGATGACGTCTCGACGTGTCTTTCTATCCCAAAGGCACTATGCCCCAAAAATCAAGTTTTTGTGTAAAAGGAACTCTAAGTTGGACCTCACGTGCTCAATTGTTAGGACCTTGTGCCTTTGTTGTCAACCTAGGCTCTGATACCAATTTGTAACACCCCGTCCGGTGAACCGGGTTGTTACTTAGTTGTAGACCGCACCTGGGTCTACCAGAACTAGCCTGACAACAAATTCACCGGTATTGGACCTTGCAACAAAGGCACAGCGAGAAAAACCAAGAAAACATCCAACTTATCATTTTTAAAACAACTCGATAACCAATGTGAATGTAACCGACTGCTAGCACTAAAGCCAACCTACTGGCTACCAACATTAACTCAATACTACTATAAACTACATTGTCCTTGCAACTATGGACTCAAGCCCTCAAATCCCACTAAGGCACGTCACGTCGAGATCGAGCATCATTGTCCAAGAAGTGATCTCCAGGAACATTTCCCATACAAGAATGTTTACCTAAAACGTTGAAAGTGGAACACATTAGCTAACAATCCCGGTATGGGCCAAACAAGCAAATCAAACATATAGAAGAAAACATAGATTATTAAAATAATACAATCAGTCATTCATATACATACTAAACTAATATGCACATCAAAACACGTCATATAGTTATATAGACTAGCATATCAATTCCCAAACCAACACTCAATTCCACAATAACAAATAAGCACGAGATTAATCAATGTAATGCTCATGCATCATATAACATAACAACCAGCAACAATTCCTCCATAATCCAAACCATAATCATTCTCCAATTCAGGCAACCCGGACCTGCCTTCGAAACATGGTACACGGCTAGCGCGCACGCTAAACTCGTGCCCATTTTCTTTCCAGTCACCCTTCTTTCCCCGGCTAAGCCTCTACTAGAGCACTTGCCAAAACAATCAATTTTTGAAGGTGATCTCCACACGCCGCATGACTATGTCCGGGGTCTCTTCTCCACCAACTTGCCCGTGTCCATAATCACACCCGCAAAGATCAAGTTGCACATAATAAAAACTATTGAAACCATTTCAATAACTTTCGAGTATGATAATATAGTATTGAATAATATTCCAAAATAGAGTTCCACACATTCAATTTACTAGTTTAACACATAACATGATCGCAAGCTAAGTAAGTCTAGACGACTTACCTCAACGACGAACTTCTACCAGTTAGTTCCTTTTTAATTTTGTTCCGACATTGAACACTTGTCAACTAAGACTGACACGCAATTTGAGATGTCCCAAATCACTCCTCTTTCTCTTCTTTAATCTTGGCTAGCTCAAACTAGATCGAGGATTATTCAAGGTATCCAACCCTTCAAATTACACATCAACGCATAAATATTCATAACTTTTCACATACATATCCAAATTGAAATCCGTAAAATGTCCAATACTCGTAGGAGAATTTCTCACCTTATTATGATGCCAACAACTTTTCAATAATTATGAATTCTTCCTAGAATTTTCAGAAGTGCAGAAAAACGCCCCACCCTTTCTCTTTTTTCCTTTTCTCCTTATTAACTAGTCCAAGCTAGCTATCAATAGGTAAGGTGCGACCAATTCCCCTTCTTCCGAGGCTAAACAAGAACCATTTCTTGCTTGACTATGGGCATGATGGAGTCTCGATGGAGTCTCGATGTCGACGGCGGCGATCGGGCTAAACCTTAAGTTTATGGGATTTCGTCTCGCTTGCGGGGTTGAAAGAAGGTGTTAGCGGTGGCACTTGGTGGTGATGATGGTGGGTGCTCGTAAGTATTGTGTGATGTTTAACATAGATGAGAAAGGAATGGACTCTCATCTAAGAAGCTAAAAGATCGAGGTGATGGGTTGAGGTGGTCTCCTCCTTAAGTTAACCAACCAAGAATTTCATAAAGCGGTGTGGTGTGTAGATACCATAGAATGGGCTTCTATGAAACCAATTATATATACTTATCACAAAGAAGAGATCAGGTTGTGAGGAAATTTTGAGAATTTAGGATAGAATATATAAAGAAGATCGGTTGTATATATGGAGAATAGTCAAACATAATGGCTTGTTTCATGTGGAGACAAGACAAAGTCCTTATCTTAATGAAGAAGATAAGCTTCTATCATAAGTTAATATTTATATTGCTCCCAAGGTGATAAGAATCAAAGAAGAATGGTACACGTACTATATGAAGAAAAGTGATTTGTAAGAAAAGTGATTTGTAAGCTTCTTACATGATCCAACATGGCATATACATATGTGGAGGCGGTATCACCCGTATATAAATCCCGACCTTTAAAATTACGAGTAATACGCCGATCGAACAATATGTTTTATCCTTCCATTAATTTAACAATTTTTATGAGATTGTGCCAAGTATTCTCTTATATACTCGGTTTGTATTTCAAATATTTGGGCAAATTATATAACGTACCAAAACAACTTACTAATTAAGAAACGAGATGGACTAAATTTAACGATCTAATAATTATTATCGTATAATAATTAAAATAATTATTATGAACAAATAATAATGACTAGAATATTTATTTATAAAAGGGAGGGTTATTACAATAATAAAAATTTATATTTAAGCATTTACATAATTATTTTTCACGGATAATAAGAATATTTGTAAATATTTTATTATTAGTATTTTATTTAAGAAAAATTTGCACAAGGTACGGAAATACATACTAGTATAGTGTAATACTTAGGTTTCATTCTCAAAGCCTAGAAAAAAAACTAAGTTTCATATACATCAAGCAATCTCATTTCTTGCAACTCAGTTTTGTCTAATTGCTTGCAACACAATTAACCTGTTATTTAGAGTTCAAGTAAGCTTAGAAATTAAAAAAACATGGCGAGAAAGAAATAGTAATATTAAAAAATAATTTACTATATTAGAAAATATAAACATATAGATCTGAAATAATATAGATAAGTCAATATATCATAACTATATAGATCTGAAATAATATAGATAAGCTTAGAAATTTGTACGTGTTGTTAACCTCTCTGTCAAGAACTTGGATCCTGTTATAACGAGTGCTTACAATTGCTTATGGATTTCAACTTCAAGTGCTTACAATTGGATTCTAATTCGCCCTATTTATAGTTTTTTTGATATTCCTAATTAACTTTACAACAAAACTTGTATACAATATTGGATGAAGTCAATATATCATAACTATAACCTAAAGCGGATGTTAAAAAAATTATTACACGACACATGTCACTTTTAGATTCGACCACACACCCCTTATTTTAAAAAATAATCTTTTATTTTTGGATATGATAAATTCTTATCCATGTTTTTAGAATATAGGGTAGAAAATCTCATCATTAAACAATCTTTTATTTGTGGATATGATAGATATGAAAAAGATCATTAGGATATTTTCGTATGCTATCATAAAAATTCTAGAAAATTTATTTTATTTTTAAATAGAATCGTTTTTAACTGAGATATCTTAATTGAATAGCGTATATTACTAGCAATCTCCTTGCCAATTTTGTTATTATTATAATCCAATTATTTGTTACCTTATATGAAAAGATCTTGATTAGTTATATGATAATTGTCTGATCTTTTTACACAATCATAATAAAAATTTGTATTTAATCATTTACATAATTATTTTTCACAGATAATAAAAATATTTGTAAATATTTTATTATTAGTATTTTATTTAAGAAAAACCCGCACAATGTACGGAAATACATACTAGTATAGTGTAATACTCAAGTTTCATTATCAAAGCCTAGAAAAAAAACTAAGTTTCTTATACATCAAGCAATCTCATTTCTTGCAACTCAGTTTTGTCTAATTGCTTGCAACACAATTAACCTGTTACTTAGAGTTCAAGTAAGCTTAGAAATTAAAAAAACATGGCGAGAAAGAAATAGTAATATTAAAAAATAATTTACTATATTAGAAAATATAAACATATAAATCTGAAATAATATAGATAAGAAGTTATATAAGTATTTCTACCAAAAAAAATTAAATAAATATGTTATCTATTTTATAAAATCTATTGGATGCATATATAGCAAGAATAATAAAATTTATTGTAATATTTTTTAAAAAATAATATGGCATTAATTTATTTAAATAATACTACATAATGTAATTTTTTAACAGGATGATTTTTACTTTATGGTTTCTGCTTTGAAATTGAACCCTTATCCTATACCTTAAAACAAAGGTTGAAAAATCGGTGTAAAACACTTGATCCCATGTCATATATAAATCCAAATCAAGCTCGGTTAAAGAAAGCGTGTACTCTTCTTCATTATTGCGAGCGGTGAAGCTTTAAGAAATTTTGTCAAGTTGCAACAATACCAAAAATTAGAGTTTTAAGTCAAGTCATAAGCAAGATATTTAACCTCAAATCATCTCACGTGTATATAAAACGCTTTTGAAAAATCCTCACTAATAAAGAGTACAAGGAGAAATACAAATTTTCAACTTCGTATCCCCTTCTAGGTTCATTCAAATTGTATAAAAACAATCCAAAAGCAACACCTACCGATTTATGAAGAGATGGGGTGGGCATCGTCGTCGTCGTCATCATCATCATCGTCATATAAGCATGTTTGTTATAGCAGTATCCGAGTTCTCAACAGAGAGGTTGGTACACATACACTGCCCCTTTTAGAAGAAGGATCAAAATTCCTAAGAAACAAGGTTTAATTTGTACGTGTTGTTAACCTCTCTGTCAAGAACTTGGATCCTGTTGTAACGAGTGCTTACAATTGCTTACGATTGGATTTCAACTTCAAGTTCTTACAATTGGATTCTAATTCGCCCTATTTATAGTTTTTTTGATATTCCTAATTAACTTTAAAACAAAACTTGTATACAATATTGGATGAAGTCAATATATCATAACTATAACCTAAAGCGGATGTTAAAAAAATTATTAAACGACACATGTCACTTTTAGATTCGACCACATCCCCCTTATTTTAAAAAATAATCTTTTATTTTTGGATATGATAAATTCTTATCCATGTTTTTAGAATATAGGGTAGAAAATCTCATCATTAAACAATCTTTTATTTTTGGATATGATAGATATGAAAAAGATCATTAGGATATTTTTGTATGCTATCATAAAAATTCTAGAACATTTATTTTATTTTTAAATAGACTCGTTTTTAACTAAGATATCTTATTTGAATAGTGTATACTACTAGCAATCTCCTTGCCAATTTTGTTATTATTATAATCCAATTATTTGTTACCTTATATGAAAAGATCTTGATTAGTTATATGATAATTGTCTGATCTTTTTACACAATCATAATAAAAATTTGTATTTAATCATTTACATAATTATTTTTCACAGATAATAAAAATATTTGTAAATATTTTATTATTAGTATTTTATTTAAGAAAAACCCGCACAAGGTACGGAAATACATACTAGTATAGTGTAATACTCAGGTTTCATTCTCAAAGCCTAGAAAAAAAAAACTAAGTTTCTTATACATCAAGCAATCTCATTTCTTGCAACTCAGTTTTGTCTAATTGCTTGCAACACAATTAACCTGTTACTTAGAGTTCAAGTAAGCTTAGAAATTAAAAAAACATGGCGAGAAAGAAATAGTAATATTAAAAAATAATTTACTATATTAGAAAATACAAACATATAGATTTGAAATAATATATAGATAAGAAGTTATATAAGTATTTCTACCAAAAAAAATTATATAAATATGTTATCTATTTTATAAAATCTATTGGATGCATATATAGCAAGAATAATAAAATTTATTGTATTATTTTTTAAAAAATAATATGGCATTAATTTATTTAAATAATACTACATAATGTAATTTTTTAACAAGATGATTTTTACTTTATGGTTTCTGCTTTGAAATTGAACCCTTATCCTATACCTTAAAACAAAGGTTGAAAAATCGGTGTAAAACACTTGATCCCATGTCATATATAAATCCAAATCAAGCTCGGTTAAAGAAAACGTGTACTCTTCTTCATTATTGCGAGCGGTGAAGCTTTAAGAAATTTTGTCAAGTTGCAACAATACCAAAAATTAGAGTTTTAAGTCAAGTCATAAGCAAGATATACAACCTCAAATCATCTCACGCGTATATAAAACGCTTTTGAAAAATCCTCACTAATAAAGAGTACAAGGAGAAATACAAATTTTCAACTTCGTATCCCCTTCTAGGTTCATTCGAATTGTATAAAAACAATCCAAAAGCAACACCTACCGATTTTTGAAGAGATGGGGTGGGCATCGTCGTCGTCGTCATCATCATCATCGTCATTGTAAGGCCCGAGGCCTTAGAAGCGCAATCCCATGCCAACCCGAGAACTTCCCAGGAGGTCACCCATCCTGGTACTACTCTCGCCCTTGCACGCTTAACTTCTGAGTTCTTTGTCCTCACTCGAACTCAGAAAAGGAAGAGCTCTTGTTGACATGGGGAGCACCTCAATTCCTTATAAATTATCGGGGTGTTACAATCTCCCCCACTTAAGCACTTGACGTCCTCGTCAAGGCCGAAGGACCGCCCTCCGGGTCGAGTGACCGCCCACCGGGCCAAGCCAACTCGTAACCCAGAGTCGGCTCTGATACCATTTGTAAGGCCCGAGGCCTTAGAAGCGCAATCCCATGCCAACCCGAGAACTTCCCAGGAGGTCACCCATCCTGGTACTACTCTCGCCCTTGCACGCTTAACTTTTGAGTTCTTTGTCCTCACTCGAACTCAGAAAAGGAAGAGCTCTTGTTGACATGGGGAGCACCTCAATTCCTTATAAATTATCGGGGTGTTACAGTCATATAAGCATGTTCATTATAGCAGTATTCGAGTTCTCAACAGAGAGGTTGGTACACATACACTGCCCCTTTTAGAAGCAGGATCAAAATTCCTAAGAAACAAGGTTTAATTTGTACGTGTTGTTAACCTCTCTGTCAAGAACTTGGATCTTGTTGTAACGAGTGCTTACAATTGCTTACGATTGGATTTCAACTTCAAGTGCTTACAATTGGATTCTAATTCGCCCTATTTATAGTTGGTTTGATATTCCTAATTAACTTTACAACAAAACTTGTATACAATATTGGATGAAGTCAATATATCATAACTATAACCTAAAGCGGAGGTTAAAAAAATTATTAAACGACACATGTCACTTTTAGATTCGACCACACACCCCTTATTTTAAAAAATAATCTTTTATTTTTGGATATGATAAATTCTTATCTATGTTTTTAGAATATAGGGTAGAAAATTTCATCATTAAACAATCTTTTATTTTTGGATATGATAGATATGAAAAAGATCATTAGGATATTTTTGTATGCTATCATAAAAATTCTAGAACATTTATTTTATTTTTAAATAGAATCGTTTTTAACTAAGATATCTTATTTGAATAGGAATCATAATAAAAATTTGTATTTAATCATTTACATAATTATTTTTCACAGATAATAAAAATATTTGTAAATATTTTATTATTAGTATTTTATTTAAGAAAAACCCGCATAATGTACGGAAATACATACTAGTATAGTGTAATACTCAGGTTTCATTCTCAAAGCTTAGAAAAAAAACTAAGTTTCTTATACATCAAGCAATCTCATTTCTTGCAACTCAGTTTTGTCTAATTGCTTGCAACACAATTAACCTGTTACTTAGAGTTCAAGTAAGCTTAGAAATTAACAAAACATGGCGAGAAAGAAATAGTAGTTAAAAAATAATTTACTATATTAGAAAATATAAACATATAGATCTGAAATAATATACATAAGAAGTTATATAAGTATTTCTACAAAAACAAATTATATAAATATGTTATCTATTTTATAAAATCTATTGGATGCATATATAGCAAGAATAATAAATTTATTGTAATATTTTTTAAAAAATAATATGGAATTAATTTATTTAAATAATACTACATAATGTAATTTTTTAACAGGGTGATTTTTACTTTATGGTTTCTACTTTAAAATTGAACACTTATCCTATACCTTAAAACACAGGTTGAAAAATCGGTGTAAGACACTTGATCCCATGTCATATATAAATCCAAATCAAGCTCGGTTAAAGAAAGCGTGTACTCTTCTTCATTATTGCGAGCGATGAAGGTTTTAGAAATTTTGTCAAGTTGCAACAATACCAAAAAGTAGAGTTTTAGTGAAAGTCAAGTCATAAGCAAGATATACAACCTCAAATCATCTCACGTGTATATAAAACGCTTTTGAAAAATCCACACTAATAAAGAGTACAAGGAGAAATACATATTTTCAACTTCATATCCCCTTCTAGGTCCATTCGAATTGTATAAATACAATCCAAAAGCAGGACCTACCGATTTATGAAGAGATGGGGTGGGCATCGTCGTCGTCGTCATCATCATCATCATATAAGCATGTTCGTTATAGCAGTATCCGAGTTCTCAACAGAGAGTTTGTACACACACACTGCCCCTTTTAGAAGCGTGATCAAAATTCCTAAGAAACAAGGTTTAATTTGTACGTGTTGTTAACCTCTCTATCAAGAACTTGGATCCTGTTGTAACGAGTGCTTACAATTGCTTACAATTGGATTTCAACTTCAAGTGCTTACAATTGGATTCTAATTCGCCCTATTTATAGTTTTTTTTATATTCCTAATTATCTTTACAACAAAACTTGTATAAAATATTGGATGAAGTCAATATATCATAACTATAACCTAAAGCGGAGGTTAAAAAATTATTAAACGACACATGTCACTTTTGGATTGGACCACACCACCCTTATTTTAAAAAATAATCTTTTTTTGGATATGATAAATTCTTATCCATGTTTTTAGAATATAGGGTAGAAAATCTCATCATTAAACAATCTTTTATTTTTGGATATGATAGATACGAAAAAGATCATAAGGATATTTTTTTTGATATCATACAAATTCTATAACATTTATTTTATTTTTAAATAGAATCGGTTTTTAACTAAGATATCTTAATTGAATAGCATATATTACTAGCAATCTCCTTGCCAATTTTGTTATTATTATAATCCAATTATTTGTTACCTTATATGAAAAGATCTTGATTACTTATATGATAATTGTCTGATCTTTTTATGCAATCATAATAAAAATTTATATTTAATCATTTACATAATTATTTTTCTCGGATAATAAAAATATTTGTAAATATTTTATTATTAGTATTTTATTTAAGAAAAACTCGCACAAGGTACGGAAATACATACTAGTATAGTGTACTCAGGTTTCATTCTCAAAGCCTAGAAAAAATGCTAAGTTTCTTATACATCAAGCAATCTCATTTCTTGCAACTCAGTTTTGTCTAATTGCTTGCAACACAATTAACCTGTTACTTAGAGTTCAAGTAAACTTAGAAATTAAAAAAAACATGGCGAGAAAGAAATAGTAATATTAACAAATACTTTACTATATTAGAAAATATAAACATATAGATCGAAAAATAATATAGATAAAAAGTTATATAAATATTTCTACAAAAAAAGAGTATATAAATATGTTATCTATTCTATAAAATCTATTGGATGCATATATAGCAAGAATAATAAAATTTAATGTAATATTTTTTAAAAAATAATATGGCATTAATTTATTTAAATAATACTGCATAATGCAATTTTTTAACATGATGATTTTTACTTTATGGTTTCCGCTTTGAAATTGAACCCTTATCCTATACCTTAAAACACAGGTTGAAAAATCGGTGTAAAACACTTGATCCCATGTCATATATAAATCCAAATCAAGCTCGGGTAAAGAAAGCATGTACTCTTCTTCATTATTACGAGCGGTGAAGATTTAAGAAATTTTGTCAAGTTGCAACAATACCAAAAATTAGAGTTTTAGTGAAAGTCAAGTCATAAGCAAGATATACAACCTCAAATCATCTCACGTGTATGTAAAACGCTTGTGAAAAATCCTCACTAATAAAGAGTACAAGGAGAAATACAAATTTTCAACCTCGTATCCCCTTCTAGGTTCATTCGAATTGAATAAAAACAATCCAAAAGCAACACCTACCGATTTATGAAGAGATGGGGTGGGTATCGTCGTCGTCCTCATCATCATCATCATATAAGCATGTTCGTTATAGCAGTATCCGAGTTCTCAACAGAGAGGTTGGCACACATACACTGCCCCTTTTAGAAGCAGGATCAAAATTCCTAAGAAACAAGGTTTAATTTGTAGGTGTTGTTAACCTCTCTGTCAAGAACTTGGATCCTGTTGTAACGACTAACGAGTGCTTACAATTGCTTACAATTGGATTTCAACTTCAAGTGCTTACAATTGGATTCTAATTCGCCCTATTTATAGTTTTTTTGATATTCCTAATTATCTTTACAACAAAACTTGTATAAAATATTGGATGAAGTCAATATATCATAACTATAACCTAAATCGGAGGTTAAAAAAATTATTAAACGACACATGTCACTTTTAGATTGGACCACACCACCCTTATTTTAAAAAATAATCTTTTTTTTGGATATGATAAATTCTTATCCATGCTTTTAGAATATAGGGTATAAAATCTCATCATTAAACAATCTTTTATTTTTGGATATGATAGATACGAAAAAGATCATTAGGAAATTTTTTTTGATATCATATAAATTCTAGAACATTTATTTTATTTTTAAATAGAATTGTTTTTTAACTAAGATATCTTAATTGAATAGCGTATATTACTAGCAATCTCCTTGCCAATTTTGTTATTATTATAATCCAATTATTTGTTACCTTATATGAAAAGATCTTGATTAGTTATATGATAATTGTGTGATCTTTTTACGCAATCATAATAAAAATTTATATTTAAGCATTTACATAATTGTTTTTCTCGGATAATAAGAATATTTGTAAATATTTTATTATTAGTATTTTATTTAAGAAAAATTGGCACAAGGTACGGAAATACATACTAGTATAGTGTACTCAGGTTTCATTCTCAAAGCCTAGAAAAAAATACTAAGTTTCTTATACATCAAGCAATCTCATTTCTTGCAACTCAGTTTTGTCTAATTGCTCGCAACACAATTAACCTGTTACTTAGAGTTCAAGTAAACTTAGAAATTAAAAAAACATGGCGAGAAAGAAATAGTAATATTAACAAATACTTTACTATATTAGAAAATATAAACATATAGATCTAAAATAATATAGATAAAAAGTTATATAAATATTTCTACCAAAAAAGATTATATAATTATGTTATCTATTCTATAAAATCTATTGGATGCATATATAACAAGAATAATAAAATTTATTGTAATATTTTTTAAAAAATAATATGGCATTAATTTATTTAAATAATACTGCATAATGTAATTTTTTAACAGGATGATCTTTACTTTATGGTTTCTGCTTTGAAATTGAACCCTTATCCTATACCTTAAAACACAGGTTGAAAAATCGATGTAAAACACTTGATCCCATGTCATATATAAATCCAAATCAAGATCGGTTAAAGAAAGCGTGTACTCTTCTTCATTATTGCGAGCGGTGAATGTTTAAGAAATTTTGTCAAGTTGCAACAATACCAAAAATTAGAGTTTTAGTGAAAGTCAAGTCATAAGCAAGATATACAACCTCAAATCATCTCACGTGTATGTAAAACGCTTTTGAAAAATCCTCACTAATAAAGAGTACAAGGAGAAATACAAATTTTCAACTTTGTATCCCCTTCTAGGTTCATTGGAATTGTATAAAAACAATCCAAAAGCAACACCTACCGATTTATGAAGAGATGGGGTGGGCATCGTCGTCGTCCTCATCATCATCATATAAGCATGTTCGTTATAGCAGTATCCGATTTCTCAACAGAGAGGTTGGCACACATACATTTCCCCTTTTAGAAGCAGGATCAAAATTCCTAAGAAACAAGGTTTAATTTGTACGTGTTGTTAACCTCTCTGTCAAGAACTTGGATACTGTTGTAACGAGTGCTTACAACTGCTTACAATTGGATTTCAACTTCAAGTGCTTACAATTGGATTCTAATTCGCCCTATTTATAGTTTTTTTTTATATTCCTAATTAACTTTACAACAAAACTTGTATACAATATTGGATGAAGTCAATATATCATAACTATAACCTAAAGCGGAGGTTAAAAAAATTATTAAACGACACATGTCACTTTTAGATTGGACCACACCACCCTTATTTTAAAAAATAATCTTTTATTTTTGGATATGATAAATTCTTATCCATGTTTTTACAATATAGGGTAGAAAATCTCATCATTAAACAATCTTTTATTTTTGGATATGATAGATACGAAAAATATCATTAGGATATTTTTTTTGATATCATACAAATTCTAGAACATTTATTTTATTTTTAAATAGAATCGTTTTTTAACTAAGATATCTTAATTGAATAGCGTATATTACTAGCAATCTCCTTGCCAATTTTGTTATTATTATAATCCAATTATTTGTTACCTTATATGAAAAGATCTTGATTAGTTATATGATAATTGTCTGATCTTTTTACGCAATCATAATAAAAATTTATATTTAAGCATTTACATAATTATTTTTCACGGATAATAAGAATATTTGTAAATATTTTATTATTAGTATTTTATTTAAGAAAAACCTACACAAGGTACGGAAATACATACTAGTATAGTGTAATACTCAGGTTTCATTCTCAAAGCCTAGAAAAAAAAATATGTTTCTTATATATCAAGCGATCTTATTTCTTGCAACTCAGTTTTGTCTAATTGCTTGCAACACAATTAACCTGTTACTTAGAGTTCAAGTAAGCTTAGAAATTAAAAAAACACGGCATGAAAGAAATAGTAATATTAAAAAATACTTTACTATATTAGAAAATATAACCATATAGATCTAAAATAATATAGATAAAAAGTTATATAAATATTTCTACCAAAAAAGATTATATAAATATGTTATCTATTTTATAAAACCTATTGAATATATATAGCAAGAATAATACGGAGTATAATTTATTTATTACTTATTAAAAAAATAATATGACATTAATTTATTCAAATAATACCACGTAACATAATTTTTTAACATGATGATTTTTGCTTTATGGTTTCTGCTTTAAACTTGAACAGTTGAACCCTTATCATATACCTTAAAATATAGGTTGAAAAATCAGTGTAAAACACTTGATCCCATGCATATATATAAATCCAAATCAAGCTCTGTTCAAGAAAATGTGTACTCTTCTTCAAAAATAGCGAGCGGTTAAGAAGTGTACGAATTTTGTCAAGTTGCAACAATACCAAAAATTAGAGTTTTAGTGAAGGGCAAGTCATAAGCAAGATATTCAACCTCAAATCATCTCACGTGTATATGTAACGCCTTTGCAAAATCTAAACTTAGAAAAATCCTCACCAATAAAGAGTGCAACGAGAAATACAAATTTTCAACTCCGTACCTCCTTCTAGGTTGAATTCATTCGAATTGTATAAAAACAATCCAAAGCACCTCCTACCAATTTATGAATAGATGGGATGGGCTCTTCATTATCATCATCATCACCACCAGTTCACCACCATCATCATCATATAAGCATGTTCGTTATAGCAGTTTCCGAGTTCTCAACAGAGAGGTTGGTTCACATGCCCTACCCCTTTTAGAAGGATTAAAATTCCTAAGAAACAAGGGTTTAATTTGTACATGTTGTTAACCTCTCTTTTCAGAACTTGAATCCTGTTGTAACGAGTGCCTATCGGTATTATTTCTAGACAACTCTTTCAAAGAAGAAGAGAAGATTTCAACTTCAAGTGCTTGCAATTGGATTCTAATTCACCTTATTTATAGTTTTTTGATATTCCTAATTAACTCTACAACAAAACTTGTATGCAATATTGGATGAAGTCACTATATATAGTGTAATACTCGAGTTTCATCCTCAATGCCTAGAAAAAAAATATGTTTCTTATACATCAAGCAATCTCATTTCTTGCAACTCAAATAATTTCGTTTTGTCTAATTGCTTGCAACGCAAGTAACCCGTTACTTAGAGTTCAAGTAAGTTTACTAAATTTTGGTAGAATATTAGAATTAGATTTACCATAACATAACGTACTTGCTATGCAAGTAATATCATCATAGTTATTGTCTTATTTAATTAGAATCATTCATCTATCTTAATAAGAAAATTCTATCATGTCTTAAACCTAATCTTATCCATGTAGTTTTTTATCCTAGAATTTTACTTCTTGCGAAACTCATTAAATTCAGGAAAAATTCATAGATCCTAGTGACTTATTAGTCTAGTACGTATTAAAATTTGGTGATGTTTTGATACACATGGAAATCGTGATAAGTCGTACAACTTCGATGAGTTTTATGTTTTTCAAGATCATAATGTGTTCTTAGAAAATTATTAAAAATTGTATATAAGTCCAGTTTGAATGTTTCATTGTTTTTGGAATATTTAGTAAGTCTAGTTTTTTTCATGTAAAATTTCATAATTTTTCATGAACTTTAGTATATCTGTCTTGGGGAAAAACTGAACCTTTGTCGAATTTAAGTCTCTGTTGAACATAGTTGTAGTTTTTTTAGCATAATTTTTTCATAATATATCATTTTTAAGAGATTCAAGTCCGGATGATATATAACTGAATAAAGAGTGTTATTACAAATTTCTTAATTTAAGATCAGTTTTAGTTGAGTTTTTATATATTTAAAGTTGTCACACAATTTTTGGAATTTCTCGACTTTTCGATATTAAGCGGTTTTTCATTAATCTATTTCTTGATATCGAGTTTATATAATTCGAGGGGTGTCTAGACTCTAGAGGGAGTTAAGAGGGTGGGTTAGGTAGGTTGAAATCATGTATAAAGTTAAGGTATTGGAAGGAGATTAAGATGCATTAAAGCTTGACTAAGGGTCATATGTGGGTATAATTCGGGTTCAAAGTATAGATCTTAAATACAATAGATTCATGATATTGAAAATTATCATTCATATCGTTTAGGTGATTTGTTCGTTTGGATTCTTATCTTCGTATCAGTTGGGATTCGTCATTGAGGTAAGTTGTTCTATGACTTGTTTGGTTAAATTAAATTCTTGTTAGATTGGATGTCATATGTGTGGAATTGGTTTTAATAACTATTCCTTTATGCATAATGTTTGATTCTGAATTTCCTTTATGTGGTTGGAAGAATTGTAATTGTATTTGTCGTGGTGATTGCTATTGTGAGTATGATTATGATTGTGCTTGCGATCGTGCTTGTGTTGATAATTGTGATTATGATTATAATTGTGATTGTGATTGTGACTGTGATTGTCATTGCACGGTAAGTGATGGTGACGGGAAGTGGTGGAGAATGGAAGTAATTGTGAACATAATTGATTGTATATCGGCGTGATGGTTAATAGAGTGGAGGTGAATATTGTCTGTATGAGAACGTATGTCCGTATGTGTGAGTATAGTTTGGTTGACATTAAATATAGAACTGACACAAATTGGAAATTGTGATTTATATGTGGATGTGTTTGTTGGTCGCTAGATTTCTATGAGATTATTTTTTTAAGTGTTCTATATGCATCTCGCTCTTTCTATCTTGAATTAGAATTGTAGTCGACCCTCCGAGACTTACTTTTTCAGTTTGATGTATGCCGAGTTAGGAACCATGATGAACCCTTAACCGAGTTGTGGAACGGATTTTGACGCACGTGTCATTAAGTTTGGGTCGATGGAGTTTAGTCGATTATTTTGTTATTATTTTTTGTTGAATTATTTTTGTTACTAGTTTGGACAAGAATGTTTTTGTTAATGGTTCGAAAGTACGAAATGGTTTAATTATGATTTTCGTTTATGATCTCGAGCATACTTGCATGTATTTGATATACACAATTATATTGTGTATTTAGGAGGAGTTTTAGCATGAGTTTATGGTGTTTTTAGATATTTTATATGCTATCTACAGCTAGGAAGAAGAAGACCCGAAGATGCATATTATTGGAGTTTTAGAGCTGGATTGAAGAGAAGACGAAGATCAGCGTTTTGCTGCTGGCGGCACCCGCCGCCCCTGCCAACGCGGAGATCCTTGGTCGACACGTGTTTTATTTCTATTGGTTCTTCCTATGTAAGCTTTAATCCGAGATATATGTATTTTTGGATAGACTTTTTAGACCTAGTTTGATATGTTAGGTTTTAGAGAGTTGCATCTCTCATTCATACATTATTATCATATTTTCCTTTCAGAGTTTTTAGCTTTTCATGGAGAACTAAGCCCTTTTGCTTAGTCAGACAATTGAAGCATCGTTTTGATTAAAGTTGTGAGATTTCTAATTCCTTATCTATTGCTTGGGTTTAATGTTCTCTCTTGCTTGAATGTTTATGATTTGTTGAAGTCTCTTGCTTGAATGTTTATGATTTGTTTCAACAGCTTCTAGCCTGATCAACTAGGGTTTGTTGTTATTGATCTATTGCTAGATCTAGAGTGTTACTGGTTAAGCATCTCTAGATTGAAGTAGCAACTGCATCGTACTAGTATCTGGTTGTGCTAGTCTTATGCAGAAGAGATTTGATTTACATTCTAGGGTAAAAGCTGGTTGTTTTATGCTAGAATTGTATCCTATTATATTCCTATCCTTACTGCTGCTATTAAACTGAATCATTGATGGTTTCATGGTTGTTTAATTAGTTAGAACTAATAGTATCTGGTTGTGTTGTTAGTTAGAATTGAAAAGGAATTGGAAAATCCATTGCATGTGATATTGAGGTGATGTAACACCCCGTCTTCCGACAAGACGCTACTTAGAAATAGACCTTACTAGGTACTATTAAATAGGTTGACAACTACACTTTAGGATCTTACAACGCGGGCACGACGAGAAAACTTAATGAATCATCCAACTTTTTATTTAATAAAACTTAGAAAACGTAGTTATGCATGAATTACCGAAAAATATAATTATCCTGAATCTGACGAATCATCACCAACAATAAAATCATTCGATGAAAACAGAAGACAAGTCATAATACCAACTCTAACATAATAGTAAAAACAACATCCTAGAAAATCATAAATAAACTAACGTAAAACCCATCCACTATGACACGCGCTCTTTACCGCTCCGGCCCGCCATCTGGCCTCGGTTCCTGCACGGCTCCCTGGTTCATACCTGGAACTGAAAAATATTCCCGAAGGGTCAGCTTCTAATCTATCAAGTTAGAGAGAATACGGAAATTGCAGAACGTTTTGAAAACATTTATAAAGTCAGCATACAAATCCACAATCGCAATCATAACTCTAAAGGCCAATACCTAAATTAGTTATAATCACTCACACATAGCCACATACGCATTTACAATCACAATCCCATAACAATGCAATTCCTCCTTTTTCACAATCCGACTTCCAAGACGCTCATCACCGCGCCGAGTGCAGAGGCAGGCCCTCTCACTCCACTTCACAATCTCCCTTCTAACCCCCGGCTAAGCCTCCACTGGAGCACTTGCCAAAAACACACAGATAATGATTTTCGTTTTGAAGGGCACAGTTTCCCTGTCACACGGGTCAACGTAGCCAACTCTTCCTCAACGCCAGCTACGATGGGCCGTGTCGGAAACGGTACCAACACAGAGAAAACGTTCCAAAAATATCTTTCCGATAAAGTACATTCAAAACAATTTTACGCACACAACAATTCAAGAATTTCAAAACAATTTAAAAGGTATTCGGGACTAGATCCCAAACCCGCCCTACAATAACGATACGCAATCTAACAAGGTAGAGAAGAACCGAGCAAGTCGAAAAACGACTTACCTCGAAACGAAGGGTCCTTTAAAAAGGACGGAATTAAGGTCTTGAGCAAAAGTAGATCCCTAAACATAGTAACGAGAACGCTTAATTATTTAACCGATCACACCCATTAATATAACGACTCTCAACTCTATTAATTGTACTATATAAATTTATGTACCCCACCAGTTTCTCATGACTAATTAAAAGAATCGTAAGTACCTAATACTAATTTACTACACGAACATCTCCAACATATAAATCTATACATATTACTTATCATAACTCATCAGTGCTAGAAATTTACTAAATTCATTAGCCTCTGATTGATAACACCCAACAGTACGTGGAACCCACTGACAACTCCAATCCCCTTCTACGAACAACATCAACTCGGCCGGCGATCCCGTCCCAACGACACACACTACGACTTCTACCCCCAACACCCAAACTAGTATATAACCTGCAACCCCAACCAAGGCCAAAGTACTAGCTGATTATATACTAGTTACTAATAAGATTTCAATCTCCCATACAACTCAGAACGATGTTTCACCCACTCTTCCTGACCCAACGGCGCACCTCTCCCATGCCCACGGCTGATCTGAACTGGGTCCCGTCCGCCGATCGGGGCTCTCCGCACGAACGACCGGCCTAAACTAGTCCAACCCTCCAACCCTCTCAAAGAAAAAAAAACAGAGGAATAACAGGGGCGTCGGCCTTTACCTTGCTATGACAGTGAAGACAAGGAACGGCGTTGAGCGTGTGACGGCGGCTGGTTAAGCGATTGATCGGAACCGAGCTTTGAATGCGTCGAACGGAATCTGCGATATAGGGGATGAAGCTCGAGACGAACAAAGAACCGAAAGGGAAAGGAAGAAAGGTGGCTGGGAATTTACCGGTGTTCGGCGATCGGGTCTGCTTGTCAATGAAAATCTCTGTCCACGTTAAGCTTTGAAACGAGGAAGGTATGATTATGGTGTTCGGCGAGGGCTCGGCTTAAAACAAGGAAGGTGGCTTGGATAATTAGGGTTAAAAACAATTAAAGATATGATTATGGTCAAAGATAGAGATTTGGTCAGGTGGGATACGATAGGTATAATTACGGTTACATAAAATAGGATTATACTTTACTTGAACGGAATTTATCACATACGAAATTATATATATGTGATTTGTCACCCCGCGTTAATAAATCGGATTAATTTTGGATCAAGAAAACTCGATTGTTTGTAGCCCAAGCAACTCGTTTTTCTAACAGGATGGAAAAACGAATCCGAATATTACATTTTTTTGTAATTTAATATGGATGATAGGTTGATTAGTACATTGAATTTTGTAAATTTTCATATACATTAATTTCCTTTATATTTTATTTCTTCATTATGTAAATTCAGTATGAAAAACAACTTTATAGATGGATTGAATTTTGCAAAATAATACATAATTAATTTTTGCTATATTTTATCTCTTAAATCAAGGACAATGTTCTCTTCTATACTAATATTTATTTTGTATTTTTCATATTTAAAAATATTCTTATTATTATTGAGTAAAACATAAGGACCCTAATATATAATTTTAATAAATTAACTTTAAAAAAATATTTTAATAAATTATATTATGCTTTGTAGATAACTTATCCTAATTATTATTATCTTTATAGAAAAAATCAAGTATTTTATACGTATTAGTGTCTAAAAAAATAAGAAAATATTATTTAAAAATATTCAATAAAAAGAAAATTCAATATTTTAATAATTTCAATCTAAATTTGGACATGATCTCCACAAATAATGGAAAAATATTTAAAAATATATTCAATTAAAATATGGAGTACAATCTTAAAAAAATTGTCTATTGCATAATTTATTTATGATATTATATAAATATATTTAGTATTTTAAATTAATATCGTAGAATTGTATAATTTTTTAGTAAAATTATCCCGTGAATACACTACTAAATTAAAGACCAAATGTAGCGGTTTTTGGCAGCGGTCAGACTTAAAGCTACGGTTTTTTGCAGCGGTTCACCTATTGAAGCAGGTTATGCTGCGGTTTGAACATGATATAGCTAGTGCAACGGTTAAATAAGTCTAATGAAGCGGTTTGGTAAAAATAAAAAAATAGGCGCGTCACCCCGCCTAAATATTTAGTATGCCCGCCTATCCAAAATCGAAAACCCTGGAAATCTTTTCCCATCAAAAGCCCCCCAAATCATTTCACCGTAAAAAATCTCCCATACTCTCCCACCCAAGCTCTCTCTCTCCTAACCTTCATCGACTATGAAAGTTCGACCTCCACGCCTCATTCCCCGCCGCCGACCTCCACTCCTCTGAGTCTCTGACTTACAATAATTCTGGATCTTGACAAGGGAGATGTTGTTAAGAGGGAAGGTTAGGGTTTTGGTTCAATTTCGCTGTCCACGCCGAATCCACACTCCACATCCAATCATCAACCGATCCTTCGTTGACGACAAGCTAGATCGTCGCCTCTATGGAGGAGAAGCCGCAATCGGACGGAGAAAACTCCAGACCACAACAACAACATCGAGGCCGATTGGGAGCTCTGTCGGACGTCGATATCGGAGAAGTACCAGATTCCTCCGATTGCGAGCCCGCCTCATTGGCAACGAATAGATTGGGCTGGCGACGTGTAAAAGGAAGTTGATGCCGAAGTGATTTGAAGATAGAGAAAAAAGATGAATTGGTATTAGAGAACTCATCTACATCTTCTGAATCGATTTCAAAACTTCCTAATATCGATAATCTTAAAGACGAACTCTCTTGTGCAGTAAGCAAATTTCATCTAATTGCTTGTGATTTCTATGTTAATCAAGGAAGTCAAGTATTTAGTATGATTCTTGTGTTGTTGAATGTTCAGATTTACGTGGATAATTTCTTTGAACCAAGCACCTTCTGTGGACAGGTAAACAGATCATGAAATTCCAGAACTCATTATGCATTTTAAGAAATTTCATGCCTTGCTTAGTTTTTATAGGGCTCATCTTTTCAACTTTGTGCTTTCCCCTTTTTCTTTTTAATTTAGTAGTTAAGTACTTAAGTTTGATTACAGTATATAAGATAGGTGGTTATGGTCATGTCTTTCAACTTTGTGCTTTTGATTGCTATATCCATGATGATGATGATGAGAATGAGGGTTTGATTTTGAGAAATCAACATGTCTTAGGGTTCTGTTACAAGTCTATACAGAAGTGAAACTCATATCTTAAACTTTTGCAATAGACCACTTCATCAACTGATTTAAGAGGCTTTTAGGTCAAAAATTTGATATCACGAGTGACTGAAGAATCACTGGACACAAAATCCCTGTCCAAGAGTAACAAAAATGTTATCTAAGGAGGCTCTGCAAAGTTTTAGTGCAAAATCCACAAATTTAAAATCAAGAGGCACATTACTTGGAGAAACTTTCAGCTCTCTGGTGGTCCAATTTTGTCTTCCCATCTTTATTAGGATGCTTCAGCCCTCACAGTCATATTTTCCAAGTCACTTTAAAAAGCTGCTAGGAGAGTGAAACCATATTCAACATTAGTGCTTCTTTCTCATCTAGGTAAGCCTGTGAGCTCTTTAGCTGAATGAACTTACAAATGTATATGTAGCTAGACTGTAATATAAACTTACAAATGTTCCAAGATTTTTACTCTCTTTTGTCCCAAAAATCGCATGCTGAATTTTGCTTCTTAAGACTCTTCTTAGTGACTGAATCATGAGGCCATACATACTTCTTGAACTTATAAGTTGAATATGTGCAAATCCATTTATGTGTTATTATTACCTTTTGGTTGCGTATACCATAGATGATGAATGAGTTAGTGTAGTATTACTTGAAGCTGCTCATTCTATTAATTATTAAAATATCCACTCAGGAAACTACTCACCCTATGAATGACTAGTTCTCACTTCCTATTTCACTAATGAATAAATATTAATTGCTTCATTAGGCATAATATATCACATGTGGGAGAGAGGATTTCCAACGTCTTTATCTGCTCAAGCTGACTAGCTTCCTTGTATCTTATTTTTTAAATTTCATGGTGATAATCTTAATCAATGCCCACTATGTTTGCTTATCGATCCTAGTAATCCCTTTGAAAATTTCAAGCCAAATATAACAACCTTAAATTCATATTGGGTATATAATTTGCCTATGGCTTTATTTAAGGATAACGATTGATGAAAAATTTACTTGAACTAGTGAGCTTAGTGCCAAGTGCTAACGGTCAAGTTCTATAACATCCACTTATATAATTTGATTGCATCATTGTGTAATGTGTTGAAATTCATGCATAAAGAGAAGAATTTGATCAGAGTTCTTCTGGTGGAAGCTGATGATTCTACTCGTCGGATCATTGTTGCTCTTCTACGTAAATTCAATTACACAGGTCATCTCTTCTCTTTGCTAGATCGTTCAAGATGTGTTCTCTGATTTCTTGTGTGTTGTTGATTTTTAATATCTACCTTTAGATCATGATTTGCATGATTTTCGTGCTGTTTAGTGGATGTATTTTCTTAAATTGACTTGTGTGCCTGGTTTCTGAGGGGGAATTGGATTTTGAATGGGGTAAGGTTTTCTTTCAAGTTGGACGCTGAATCTTTTTTGTGTCGGATGATGCTTGATTTTGAGGAAGAATGAGGCAAATAATGTGATTAAGTAGGGATTTAAGCAGGTGGGTTTCATAGAGGCTCTAATTAATTTGTTGATCATTTATTGAAGACAAAGCACTTCACTGTAGACGGTGGTTCCTTATGATTTAGTGCTAATGCAGGGCTTAGTTTGTAATGTCCATGGGATGCTCTAGAGAACCTAGCTTATCAAACAAATTCTAAAAGAGAGCGGGTAAAAAAACATAGATTTATAGTCTATATGCACTTGAATTCATTTCAGGATCTTTGTTTGCAGAAGTGTTTTCCCTAAAAAAGATGATGGCTTGTTACCCCTTTGATGCTACTAAGCTCATCATTTTAAACTTTAGTTCTTGTTCTTTAGTATGGCTTCTTTTTTCTACTTCATTTCATCAACACATCGGTAGATTGTCAATGTCTTCTTAAGAGTTAAGAACCCTTATAGTTCATGGAGCACATTTGATTTTGGATTAAGAGTTGCAACAATCTTAACCCATGGAGATATCCTCTGATGCTCAACATGATTTTTTTGATATGCAGTTGCTGCAATTCCTGATGGTTTAAAGGCCAGGGAGATTCTGAAGCAGAAATACAAATAATTTTGACCTTATTTTGAATGAGGTGGATTTGCTAGGCTATGCACTGCTTATGCTAATCATGGAGCACGATGGCTGCAAGAACATTCCTGTCAAAGTCTTCTGAGTGAAAAATGAGTGTAAATATACAAGAATTTGTTTCTTCTGAAACTTGCGTCTTTAGGTTGGCAAGAATGTAAATTTACATGTATCTTGTAATTGGCAGTGATGTCTTCCAGTGACTCAATTAGCATGGTGTCTAAATGCATGTTTGGAGGAGGAATGAACTAAAAAACCTTTGGCATCATGTTTGGAGGAGGATTTCTGTGAGTCCATTACCTTATTTCTCCTCAAAAAAAATCTCTGTTTTTCCACTAATGATTTCTTAAGTCTCTATTGTTTTTCCGGATTTTATACATGCTGGATTATTCCTGAATTCATGCTGGATTTTATTAAAAATCTGAAGTTGGACTGGATGTTTCTGAATTCTCTAATAGGTATATTACTTTAATTGTATTGATTTTTGTAGAATTCTTACTCAGTAGAAACTCTAATTGATTTTTGTAGAATTCTTGAAAATCATGCAACTGAATTCATCTCTGATAGTTTTGTTTACAATCGAGCACAATCCTTCCAATTATTGCTTGTGTCTTTTTTTTTTGGTATTTTTCATACTTGCATATGCTTTAAGTCTTGTTTTTTTATTACTATTTTGCTAACTTGAGGTTGTTGTTGTGTTGGTATCTTGTTGCAGGTGTTTTGTCCTTGTAGTGCCATGATAGTGTTTTATGTTGTTCTACAACTTTCTTACTCTTAGTTGTCTTTTGTTGTCAAGGCTAGACTAAAATTAACTTGAGGTTGTCTTTTGTTGTCAAGGCTAGACTAGTACTCTTGCTTTTTATTTTAAGGCAATGTATGAATAGTTGATCATTTTGTAAATGTATGAAACTTTTTATAATCTATATTAAATCTAATTCTCTATGATTAATGTTATTATATTTGTGTTCTGTCTTTTTTAAGTTAAAATCGGTAAAAGGATTGGATATAAATAGGCACTAAATGAAAATTACCAAAACCGCTTCATTAGACCTGACAAATCCACTTCATTAGATATAGAAACCGCGACAATAGATTGCCAAAACCGCTTCATTAGATACCCAAACCACAACAATAGATCGCCAAAACCGCAACATTAGATCCCAAAAACCGTTGCATTAGATACCCAAACCGCAGCATTAGGTCACCAAACCGTTGAATTAGACACCAAAACCGCAACATTAGATTCAGAACCACTGCATTAATGTATTAGAAAAACCGCCACATTATACATATAAGGCAACGGTTTTAATAACAAATGCAGCGGTTTTAGAATTTGAAAAGAAACCGTTGCATTAGAGTGAAAAAACCGCTTCATTAGGCCTAATGCTACGCCAGCAAATGTTGCGGTCAAAAACCACTGCATTATACCTAATGAAGCGGTTTTAAGGTATAATGTAGCGGTATTTGACCGTTGCTTTAAGTCTTTAATCTAGTAGTGATACCACGGGACTTCAACTAGCTCATGTGAAAAGTGGATGCATATAAAGATATATCAATGCATATTAAAATATATATATATATATATATATATTATAAAACTACTTTATTATATTAGAAAATATAAACATATAGATATGAAATTATATACATAAGAAATTATGTATGTTATATATTTTATAAAATCTATTTGATGTATATATAGCAAGAATAATAAAATTTATTGTAATGTTTTAAAAAAATAATATGGCATTAATTTATTCAAATAATACTACATAATGTATTTTTTTAACAGGATGATTTCCGCTTTAAAATTGAACCCTTATCTTATACCTTAAAACTAGGTTGAAAAATCGGTGTAAAATACTTGATCCCATGCCATACATAAATCCAAATCTGGCTCGGTTAAAGAAAGAGTGTACTCTTATTCATTATTGCGAACGGTGAAGTTTAAGGAATTTTGTCAAGTTGCAACAATACCAAAAATTAGAGTTTTAGTGAAAGTCAAGTCATAAGCAAGATATGCAATCTCAAATCATCTCACGTGTATATAAAATGCTTTTGAAAAATCCTCACCAATAAAGAGTACAAGGAGAAATATAAATTTTCAACTTCGTATCCCCTTCTAGGTTCATTCGAATTGTATAAAAACAATCCAAAAGCAACACCTACCGATTTATGAAGGGATGGGATGGGCATCGTCGTCGTCGTCGTCGTCGTTGTCGTCGTCATCATCATCATCATATAAGCATGTTCGTTATAGCAGTATCCGAGTTCTCAACAGAGAGGTTGGTACACATACACTGCCCCTTTTAGAAGCGGGATCAAAATTCCTAAGAAACAAGGGTTTAATTTGTACGTGTTTTTAACCTCTCTGTCAAGAACTTGGATCCTGTTGTAACGAGTGCTTACCATTGCTTACAATTGGGTTTCAACTTCAAGTGCTTACAATTGGATTCTAATTCCCTCTATTTATAGCTTTTTTGATATTCCTAATTAACTTTACAACAAAACTTGTATACAATATTGGATGAAGTCATTATATCATAACTATAACCTAAAGCGGAGGTTAAAAAAATTATTAAACGACACATGTCACTTTTAGATTGGACCACACCACCCTTATTTTAAGAAATAAACTCTTATTTTTGGATATTATAAATTTTTATCCATGTTTTTAGAATATAGCATAAAAAATCTCATCATTAAACAATCTTTTATTTTTGGATATGACACATATGAAAAAGATCATTAGGATTTTTTTTATGCTATCATACAAATTCTAGAACATTTATTTTATTTTAAATAGAATCGTTTTTTAACTAAGATATCTTAATTGAATAGCGTATATTACTAGCAATCTCCTTTCCAATTTTGTTATTATTATAATCCAATTATTTGTTACCTTATATGAAAAGATCTTGATTAGTTATATGATAATTGTCTTATCTTTTTACGCTATCATAATAAAAATTTATATTTAAACATTTACATAATTATTTTTCACAGATAATGAAAATATAAACATATAGATATAAAGTTATATACATTAAAAATTATATAAATATGTTATCTATTTTATAAAATCTATTGAATGTGTATATAGCAAGAATAATATAATTTAGTGCAATATAATTTTAAAAATAATATGGCATTAATTTATTCAAATAATACCACATAACGTAATTTTTCAACAAGATGATTTTTGCTTTATGGTTTCTGCTTTAAAACTAAACCCTTATCCTATACCTTAAAAACGTAGGTTGAAAAATTGGTGTAAAACACTTGATCCAATGCCATATATATAAATCTCAATCAAGTGTGGTTCAAGAAAGTGTGTACTATTCTTCAATCATTGTCAACGGTGAAGTGTAAGGAATTTTGTCAAGTTGAAATAATATCAGAAATTAGAGTTTTAGTGAAAGTCAAGTCATAAGCAAGATATTCAACTTCAAATCATATCACGCGTATATAAAATGCCTATGCAAAATCCAAATTTTGAAAAATCCTCACCAATAAAGAATACACCGAGAAATACAATTTTTAACTCCGTATCCCCTGTTGGGTTCATTCGAATTGTATAAAAACAATCCAAAAGCACCACCTACCGATTTATGAAGAGATGGGTGGGCTCATCATCATGATCATCATATAAGCACGTTCGTTATAGCAGTATCCGAGTTCTCAACAGAGAGGTTGGTTCACATGCCTCACCCCTTTTAGAAGGATTAAAATTCCTAAGAAATAAGGGTTTAACTTGTACGTGTTGTTAACCTCTTTGTCAAGAACTTGGATCCTGTTGTAACGAGTGCCTAACGGTATTATTCTTAGACAACTCTTTCAAAGAAGAAGAGAAGATTTCAACTTCAAGTGCTTGCAATTGGATTCTAATTCGCCCTATTTATAGTTTTTTCATATTCCTAATTAACTCTACAACGAAACTTGTATACAATATTGGATGAAGTCACTATATGTAGTGTAATACTAGGGTTTCATTCTCAAAGCCTAGAAAAAAAAGCTAAGTTTCTTATACATCAAGCAATCTCATTTCTTGCAACTCAAATAATTCCATTTTATCTAATTGCTTGCAACGCAAGTAACCCGTTACTTATAGTTCAAGTAAGCTTAGAAATTAATAGATTTTGGTAGAACATTATAATTAGATTTACCATAACATAAGGTACTTGCGATGCAAGTAATATCATCATAGACTCATAGTTATGACATAATAGTTTATATGGCTATTTTATTTCAAAGATATATACTTGATCTCGGGTACATATTTTTTATGTTCTTTTATTTATCTTTTACAAATATAATAAATATATTGTCCCTTTTTTATCTATGTTGGTTAAAATTTATAAATATTAACTTATCTTTATATTTACTTTGAGATAACTTTTTTTGCATAATTAACTATTTGAAATTATTATTTAATAAAGAGGTGATGTAACACAACGTGGTCACAAAAATTACTACCGTTTTAGTTATTTACCTAATACATTATAAAACAAAAACCATGTCTATTGAAAAAATTGCACCACGTTGCATTACTTGATTAAAATAATGACATTTAAAAAAAATTATAATAGCTTATATTGTTTTTTATACATTCAATTTTTTATATTATAATAGCTTGATCTAGATATTTTCTATATTACTTTTTATACATATTTTTTAGCTTTAAATAAGATTTTGAATTTAAGTATATAATTTATTATCTATATGTTCATATTTTTTAATATAATAAATTATTGATAGAATTTCTATAAACACTATATATTAAAGTTGTAACTTTTTGAGCCATCACATTTTCTAGCCCCACCTTATATTTAAAATCCTTCTTTTTATAGTAATTTAGCTTTCTAATTAAATTATTTTCTATCTATTTATGTAAAAATAATATTCAAAATTCAAATATTAATTAAAAATAAAAAACTATTTTATTCTTATATTTATATATATTTAAAATATTTATTTTAAATTAAATTTTGATATAAAAATTCAATATCAAGATAATTATTTGCCTAAATTGAATTTAGATTAAAATAAATTACATTATCTTTTCCTTAATTTCTTTTTTTGACTTATTCAAGTAAATAAAGAAGATTTGTTTATCTTTAAAAAACGAAATATATATTTATATTTTTCATCTTTACTTATCAAAATATTTTTTATTTTCTATTTGAAATATGTAAAAGAATTGAAATTGATAAAAAAAAATTAATAATTTAAATCATTTTTACCTTTTTATCTATTTTTGTATAAGATTTTTAAAATTGAATGAATATAATTAATATTATTTTTTATATAAATCTAATAGATGTTATAAAATAAATAACATACTTATATAATTTTCTATCTATATGTTGATCATATCATAACTATACACTAAAGAGGAGGTTAAAAAATTATTAAACAACAATTGTCGCTTTTAGATTGGATCACGCCACCCTTTTTATTAAAACCAATCTTTGGCAATAAAACTAAGTTTAATATAAAGATAGTGTAATGTACAATCTTATATCACTATAATTAATGGATAGAAAATCTCATTCCAAATTTTTTTTAAAAAATAATCTTTTATTTTTGGATATGATAAATAGGAAGATTATTAAGATATTTTTTATGCTATATATTATATAAATATTAGGATATTTATTTTATTTTATTAAGATATTTTATTTTTATATAAATACGTACAATCTCATATCACTATAATTAAGTTTATTTTGAACGGTCCCATGTGTATAATCAATTGATAAGTTTTTATCTTATTACTTATCTATTTTCATAATTAAATAAATTATCATGTTTTGGATATTAATTTAATTTGTAATACAAATACAATATTATTGTTTTAAATAAACAACTTTGATAGTTTATTGACTTTAAAAATTTATATTTTATTATCATTGACATGATTATTTTTATCGGATAAAAAATTTATTTCAAAATATTTTATTATAATTATTCTATTTAAGAAAAATCCGTATAAGGTACGGGAATACATACTAGCTATACCCGTCATGCCATGCACAGCTAAATGAATTTAATAGTTAATTTATTTAATGAATTTGATTTTAATTTAATATAAGAAACTTCTTTGTTAGAAAAAATTATGTAACATTTTACAATCGGTGTCATATGAAACGAGACCAAAATTATTAAGGTGAGTCCATTATAATTTTGATGACTTAATGATAATTTATTTATGCAAAATATAAATAAAAATTATTTGAATTAGAATCATTTAATTTTAAAAATCATTTACAAAAAATATAAAAAGGTTAAAATAATATAAATTTTTTTATTTTTATCAAATTCAATTCTTTAAAAAAAATTGAATAAAAATTAAAAATATGTTTAATAAGAAACAATGAAAAATAATAATAAATAATGAATTTTTTAATCATAAGAATTTCATTTATATTTACATAAATAATTCAAAAATAAAATTAGGGAAAAGATAACGTAAGTTTTTTTTTTATCAAAAGTCAATTTAGGCACGTAATTATAAAGATTGAAAGTTCTATTTTTTATCAAAATTTTATTTAGATAAATAGATAAAAAAATAAAGATAAAATAAATTGCTTTAATTTTAAAATAAATTCTAATTTAATTTTTTTTCCATATAAATAGATAGAAACTAGTATGTATTCCCGTACCTTGTACGGGTTTTTCTTAAAATAAAATATTAATAATAAAATACTTTCAAATATATTTATTATCCAAGAAAAATAATTATGTAAATGCTTAAATATAAATTTTTGTTATGATCTTCTTAAAAATATGAGGCAATTATCATATAAGTAATCAAGATTTTTTCATATAATCTTACAAATGATTGGATTATAACAATAACCAAATTGGCAAGGAGGTTGCCAGTAATATACGGTTACAAATAACTATTCAATTAAGATGTTTTAGCTAAAAAAGGATTCTATCAAAAAATAAAATAAATATTCTAGAATTTGTATGATAGCATAAAAAAATATCCTAATGATCTTCCTATCTATCATATCCAAAAATAAAAGATTGTTTAATAATGAGATTTTCTATCCTATATTCTAAAAACACGGATAAGAATTTTTCATATCCAAAAATGAATTTTTTTTTAAAAAAGGTGGTGTGGTCCAATCTAAAAGTGACATGTGTCGTTTAATAATTTTTTAACCTCCGCTTTAGGTTATAGTTATGATTTATTTGGAAAAACTTAATTAATATATCTATCTTAAATTCTTAATATATAATATATTAATATCTAATGTTCTATAATTTATTTTTATTTTATATAAAATCTTTTAGATCTATCCTAATTCCTAATATATAATATATAACATCTTTATTTTAAATAGAATCTTTCCTAGATTAATTTATCATATTTCTATATTATCGTAAAATAATATCAACATATATAAATTTTCAAAATAAAAAATCCTATCTGGCGAAATTCTAGGTGACATAACGTTGGAACAACATGTAGGAAAATCATAAGTGGGGCGCAATGTGGTGACCTTATTCCTTGCGTATTTTATATATTTACATAGATTGCATTATTTTTATTTTTAACATTCTATCTATATCAAATTGATTTTATGTTATTAATTATATGTTACAAGATCTTGCACATAAAAAAATTCTTACTATTATATTATTTCTCTATCTTTCTTATATATTTAATAATATTTTTTTAGTACTTATATATATATATTACAAGATCATGCACATGATAATCATATATTGCATATATCACGATATTTTAGAAACATGTTTTTATTTCTATCTTCTTTATATTATGCAATTTTAAATTATTTTGATTTTTATTTATAAGTACGACAACCTTTTTAATTAATATTAAACATATTTTTCATATTAATTTTGGATTTCACAATATTGATTTTCTATAAATAATAATGATAAAATTTTAAATTTCCATCAATACCAAGTTTCTATCCATAAGCATGACAAATATAAAATAGTAATTTAATATCTGAACCAACCTTTTTTAATTTAATATCTTAGAAAAATTATTTTTTTATATGTCTAAATAAAACAAATAACTTTTATATCTTTAAGTATTAATTATAGACCATATTTTAAATTATGGATTTTAAATATTAAATTTTCATGTTCTTTCATATTAACATTCAAAAGTATAATAACTTTTTTTAATTAGCATGAGTCATATCTTTAATCATAAATTTTTATCGGATTTTGTATTAGTGTTCTATTTATAAGTATGATAAAGGATTTAATTAACCTTGACCATATTTTTCATTTTAATTTCGGATTTTTCAATGCTAATTTTTCATATATATTATTGACAACTTTTTAAATTTCCATCAATAGTAAGTCTATATCCATAAATATGATTTTTTTTATAAAACCTATATCATACATAAATTAACATATTTTTATTTTAATTTTATTATTATTAATATATTAAACCAACCAATCAATCAATATATTATTTTTATGTTTGGATAAGATATTTCTTTAGATAATATACATATAATTTTTTAAAAATATCCTTTTTGTATTAATATTTAATAATTGTTTTTGGAAATGATAGTTTTTTTGCTGATAAGATAGGTATATTTTTTTTAGAAATATCATTAAATATATAAATTTAATCAAAATTTACAAACACAAAGAAATAATACAATAATTCTATCCATATGTATGACACATAAAATATAATAATTAAATTTTTAATATTAAGTACCTATCCTTAGACCTAGGTCTTGTTCTCTGGTTCCGGTCCGGTTCCGGAGCCGGTTTCTCCTGGTTCCGGTTCCGGTTCGGAACCGAAAATATTTTAAAAAAATAAAAAATCTATTGAATATGTATATAGCAAGAATAATATAATTTAGTGCAATATAATTTTAAAAATAATATGACGTTAATTTATTCAAATAATATCACAACGTAATTTTTCAACAAGATAATTTTTGCTTTATGGTTTCTGCTTTAAAACTTAACCCTTATCCTATACCTTAAAAACGTAGGTTGAAAAATCGGTGTAAAACACTTGATCCAATGCCATATATATATAAATCCCAATCAAGCGTTGTTCAAGAAAGTGTGTACTCTTCTTCAATCATTGCCAGCGGTGAAGTGTAAGGAATTTTGTAAAGATGCAATAATATCAGAAATTAGAGTTTTAGTGAAAGTCAAGTCATAAGCAAGATATTCAACTTCAAATCATATCACGCGTATATAAAATGCCTATGCAAAATCCAAAATTTGAAAAATCCTCACCAATAAAGACTACACCGAGAAATACAATTTTCCAACCCTGTATCCCCTGTTGGGTTCATTCGAATTGTATAAAAACAATCCAAAAGCACCACCTACCGATTTATGAAGAGATGGGTGGGCTCATCATCATGATCATCATATAAGCACGTTCGTTATAGCAGTATCCGAGTTCTCAACAGAGAGGTTGGTACACATGCCTCACCCCTTTTAGAAGGATTAAAATTCCTAAGAAATAAGGGTTTAACTTGTACGTGTTGTTAACCTCTCTGTCAAGAACTTGGATCCTGTTGTAACGAGTGCCTATCGGTATTATTCCTAGACAACTCTTTCAAAGAAGAAGAGAAGATTTCAACTTCAATTGCTTGCAATTGGATTCTAATTCGCCCTATTTATAGTTTTTTCATATTCCTAATTAACTCTACAACAAAACTTGTATACAATATTGGATGAAGTCACTATATATATAGTGTAATACTAGGGTTTCATTCTCAAAGCCTAGAAAAAAAGCTAAGTTTCGTATACATCAAGAAATCTCATTTCTTGCAACTCAAATAATTCTATTTTTTCTAATTGCTTGCAACGCAAGTAACCCGTTACTTATAGTTCAAGTAAGCTTAGAAATTAATAGATTTTGGTAGAACATTATAATTAGATTTACCATAACATAAAGTACTTGCGATGCAAGTAATATCATCATAGACTCATGGTTATTACATAATAGTTTATATGGCTATTTTATTTCAAAGATATATACTTGATCTCGGGTACATATTTTTTATGTTCTTTTATTTATCTTTTATAAATATACTAAATATATTGTCCCTTTTTTATCTATGTTGGTTAAAATTTATAAATATTAATTTATCTTTAAATTTACTTTGAGATAACTTTTTTTGCATAATTAACTATTTAAAATTATTATTTAATAAAGAGGTGATGTAACACAACGTGGTCACAAAAATTACTACCGTTTTAGTTATTTACCTAATACATTATAAAACAAAAACCATGTCTATTGAAAAAATTGCACCACGTTGCATTACTTTATTAAAATAATGACATTTAAAAAAATATTATAATAGCTTATATTGTTTTTTTATACATTCAATTTTTTATATTATAATAGCTTGATCTATATATTTTCTATATTACTTTTTATACATATTGTTTTAGCTTTAAATAAGATTTATTATCTATATGTTGATATTTTATAATATAATAAATTATTGATAGAATTTCTATAAGCACTATATATTAAAGTTGTAACTTTTTGAGCCATCACATTTTCTAGCCCCACCTTATATTTAAAATCCTTTTTTATAGTAATTTAGTTTTCTAATTAAATTATTTTCTATCTATTTATGTAAAAATAATAATTAAAATTCAAATATTAATTAAAAATAAAAAATTATTTTATTGTTAAATTTATATATATTTAAAAGATTTATTTTAAATTAAATTTTGATATAAAAATTCAATATCAAAATAATTATTTGTCTAAATTGAATTTAGATTAAAACAAATTACATTATCTTTTCCTTAATTTCTTTTTTGACTTATTCAAGTAAATATAGAAGATTTTTTTATCTTTAAAAAACTAAATATATATTTACATTTTTCATCTTTACTTATCAATATATTTTTTATTTTCTATTTGAAACATTTAAAAGAATTGAAATTGATAAAAAAAAATTAGGAATTTAAATCATTTTTACCTTTTTATCTATTTTTGTATTAGATTTTTAAAATTGAATGATTATAATTAAAATAATTTGTATATAAATCTAATTGATGTTATAAAATAAATAACATACTTATATAATTTTCTATCTATATGTTGATCATATCATAACTATACACTAAAGAGGAGGTTAAAAAATTATTAAAAGATAATTGTCACTTTTAGATTGGACCACACCACCCTTTTTATTAAAACCAATCTTTGGCAATAAAACTAAGTTTAATATAAAGATAGTGTAATGTACGTACAATCTTATATCACTATAATCAATGGATAGAAAATTTCATTCCATTTTTTTTTTAAAAATAATCTTTTATTTTTGGATATGATAAATAGGAAGATTATTAAGATATTTTTTATGCTATATATTAAATAAATATTAGGATATTTATTTTATTTTTAGATAGAATGCATATGATAGGTTTAGATAATTAAGTTTAATATAAACATAGTGTAATATACGTACAATCTCATATCACTATATTAAGTTTATTTTGAACGGTCCCATGTGTATAATCAATTGATAAGTTTTTATCTTATTACTTATCTATTTTCATAATTAAATAAATTATCATGTTTTGGATATTAATTTAATTTGTAATACAAATAAAATATTATTGTTTTAAATAAACAACTTTGATAGTTTATTGATTTTAAAAATTTATATTTTATCATTTACATGATTATTTTTCTCGAATAAAAAATTTATTTCAAAATATTTTATTATAATTATTCTTTGTCTAAATAAAATAGATAACTTCTATATCCTTAAGTATTAATTATAGACCATATTTTAAATTATGGATTTTAAATATTAAATATTCATGTTCTTTCATATTAACATTCAAAAGTATAATAACTTTTTAATTGGCATGAGTCATATATTTAATCATAATTTTTTATCGGATTTTGTATTAGTGTTCTATTTATAAGTATGATAAAGGATTTAATTATCATTGACCATATTTTTCATTTTAATTTTGGATTTTTCAATGTTAATTTTTCATATATATGATTGGCAACTCTTTAAATTTCAAAAATAGTAAGTCTATATCCATAAATATGATTTTTTTTATAAAACCTATATCAATATATCATACATAAATTAACATATTTTTATTTTTATTTTTTAATTATTTATATTTATATATTAAACAAAACAATCAATCAATATATTATTTTTATGTTTGGATAAGATATTTCGTTAGATAATATACGTATAATTTTTTAAAAATATCCTTTCTTGTATTAATATTGAATAATTTTTTTTTGGAAATGATAGTTTTTTGCTGATAAGATAGGTATATTTTTTTTAGAAATATCATTAAATATATAAATCTAATAAAAAATTACAAACGCAAAGAAATAATACAATAATTCTATCCATATGTATGACACATAAAAAATAATAATTAAAATTTTAATATTAAGTACATATCCTTAGACCTGGGTCTTGTTCCCCGATTCCGGTCCTGTTCCGGATCCGGTTTCTCCTGGTTCTGGTTTCGGTTCGGAACCGAAAATATTTTTAAAAAATAAAAAATCTATTTTTTTAGAAGTCGCGACCGCGGTTACAATATTTTAATTTTTTTTAGTGGAACCGGCGGTTCCACTCAATTTGGAACCGCCGTTCCCGATTCCGACACCGCCGGTTCTCCGGTTTCGAGGGTGAACGAACCGGAACCGTAGTGGGAACCGGACTCGGCGGTTCAAGATCGCCGGTTTCGGTTCGGCCGGTTTCTCACCGTTTCTGAACCGACGGTTTGTTGGTTCATCCGAACCGGAACCCAGGTTTACCTATCCTTAAATATGACAAATATAAAGTAGTAATTTAATATCATAACTTCCTTTTTACTTCAATATCTCATAATAAATAGTAATTTAATATCTCATCTTTTTTTATTAGTATGATCCATATTTTAAACCATGTATTTTTATGTTAATTTTAGACAATTTATATGAATTTTTTATATGTATGTCATCATTTTTAATTAATATTGATCATATTTTTCATATTAATTTTAGATTTTTCAATATTAATTTTCTATGTTTAAAAATGAAAACTTCTTAAATTTTCATCCATAAATATGTTGGTTTTTTTTACATTAATCCACAAGATAATAATTCAGAAACATGGGATTACACAAAGTTGGATGAGAGCCTAGCAACCAACTGAGCTCCGACACCCTTATTCAAAGCAAAGCACAGACGCTGAAAAATAAAGGAACACATATTAGCGTTTGCCGTGTTACTATGAGCAGCCCGTGCGACCCTAGACAAAAACTCAAGGGCGTCGCTCCCTAACTCTCCAAAAGTGGAGAAGGCAAAAGCAATAAAACTATATCCATTGTTTGTGCACTTCAATTCATATTTTCTCTTCTTTCGGACAACAGCATTAGAAACCGCAGCTCCATGGATAAAAGCATCAACTCCAGCCCCAGTGAAGGGAGAGACACATGTGACATCTAAACAGACGTTCCTCCCTTTGTCCCAAGAGTAAACTAGAATATCCGCAGGTCGAAGATCTCTACCTTCCTCGGACAGAAAACCAAGAGGTACCTCCTTTTGCACAACAACACCCGTAATATTCGACCTCGTTTCGGTTAAAAAAAAAAAATTGACCTCGAAAGTAATTCTTAATTTTAATAATTCGTTAGATCTCATCAATATGTTTAACTAAATTAAATTTACACCTTTTAACTCGATCTCTTATTCCTTCTTCGTTAATCTTATCTTTTAAGCAAAACTATTCCCCCCCAAAAAAAATTCTATCTTAGCCTTAACCCTACCTAAGTATATATATATATATATATATATTTTCTTTCGGAGCCTCCACCGAAACACCTCTGTCAATTTCGTTCATCTATAAAACCGAAAAGTTGCACGTCTTCTTCATGCTCTGTTTCCAGTCGACATCGTTCCTCCTCGTTTGCAATCCGGCGAACGGTCGTTCTCGTAATCGCCGGTGACGCCCTGTTTACCATCACTGGTAAGCAATACAGACTCTTTATTTTCCTTTCTCTGTTACGATTAGGCAGATACAGTCGGGAATTGTAGGCGTTGGTTTGTTTGTGTCAGCATTAAAAATTTGTAACTGGGTTAGTTTCTTCGCTTGAGATGACAAATAGGATTAGTCAAAAAGGAGTTTGGAATTTCAGAATTTGTTTAATTGGAATCGTGTCTTCAATAATGTATAATACTGGAATTAGTTTTTAAATTAGTGTATAAGTAGATTAATTCTTCTGCAGGTTTGGTGAGAAAGTTAATGGGGATAGTTAATAAATAGTTTATGGGAATAGGTGTATATGGGTATTTAATTTAAGCCTTGGTTTCGTGTTTTGCTGATGCGTAGGAGTTAAGAGGGCTAAATTAACAAACTTATCTAACTATTTAACTAGTGTATTAGTACACGTTAATATAGTTTTGCTAGCTAGTTAGTGTTGGTCTTTATGTTAGATAAATATATATATTAGTATCGATCGTTAGTGGAATTTGAAGGATAGTATGGCTTAATAACTGTAGTTTGGGTCCCTCTTTAAGTTGGGTTCATAAGGTAAGGGTAATTATAATAGGCGGTTCTCGTTTAACAAATTTGGGTACGGTTGGGGATTTCTCTAGTAGAGTTAATTAGTGTATAGTTAACGGAAAGTGAGTGGGCTCGGAAAACTAGTGTTTGTTTATAAGAATCGTTAAGAGGCGTGGGTCGTAGCTAATTTGCTATGTCTTGTTAATATCTCTTTTAGGGAATCGCTTTTGCCCACGCTCTTAGTTTTCCGTCTACATCAAAGGATCCTTCGTTTCAAGGTAAGTCGTTTTTCGACTTGCTCGGTTCTTCTCTATCCTGTTAGATTGCGTACCGTTATTGTAGGGCGGGTTTTGGGAACTAGTCCCGAATGCCTTTATAAACTGTTTTGAACTTCTCGTGTTGTTGTGTGTGTAAAATGGTTTTGAATGTGTTTTATCGGAAGGATATTTTTGGAACGTTTTCTCTGTGTTGGTACCGTTTCCGACACGGCCCATCGTAGCTGGCGTTGAGGAAGAGTTGGCTACGTTGACCCGTGTGACTGGGAAACCGTGCCCCTTCAAAACGAAAAATTATTATTTGTGTTTTTGGCAAGTGCTCCAGTGGAGGCTTAGCCGGGGGTTTAGAAGGGAGATTGTGAAGTGGAGTGAGAGGGCCCGCCTCTGCACTCGGCGCGGTGATGAGCGCCTTGGAAGTCGGATTGTGGAAAAGGAGGAATTGCTTTGTTATGAGATTGTGATTGTGAATGCATATGTGGTTCTGTATGACTGATTATAACTAATTTAGGTATTGACTTTTAGAGTTATGATTGCGATTGAGGATTTATATGCTAACTTTAGAAATGTTTTTAAACGTTCTGCAACTTCCGTATTCTCTCTAGCTTGGTAGATTAGAAGCTGACCCTTCGGGGAATATTTTTCAGTTCCAGGTATGAACCAGGGAGCCGTGCAGGAACCGAGGCCAGATGGCGGGCCGGAGCGGTAAAGAGCGCGTGTCATAGTGGGATTGGTTTTACGCTAGTTTATTTGTGAATTTTTAGGATGTTGGTTTTTACATTATGATGGAGTTAGTATTATTGCTTGTCTTTGTTTTCTCGAATAATTTATCGTTAGCAGTGATTCGTCGGATTTGATTATTTAGGTTTTCGGGAATTCATGCATAACTACGTTTTTCTATATTTTTATTTAAAAGAAAGGTTGGATGTTTTATTTTGTTTTCTCGTCGTGCCCGCGTTGCAAGATCCTAAAGTGTGGTTCTCAACCTAATTAAATAGTACCTAGTAAGGTCTATTTCTAAGTAGCGTCCCGTCGAAAGTCGGGGTGTTACAACACCGGCCCGAGTACAGATATCACCCAACACATCCCGGACTAGGTTATGACGAAACTTGAGACCAATATCATTTCCACAACGTACATCATGATCTCCAAAACAATCTATGATTTTAGATGAGCAACAAGGGCAAGTAAAACCCGCAGGAAACATAGGAATAGCAAGGCGATAGCACAAAACACACCTGAATTGTTTTGGGTGCATTGTCTGTCCTAACCCTTCAATTGGGAGGGTTCTCAAGAAATCCAAAGAATGAGCTGACCTGTTACTAATGAGGATAGCCTTTTCCCTAGCACTTGGGTTGTATTGACTCACCAAATTCTTCTCCACCATATCAAAGTACACTGTAGCCAATTTTTTCATAAAAGGGGGGGGGGGGGGCTGGTACATCACGGCAGAGAGCAAGAGGGTCGAAGTTGCACAAATCTCGAAAACTGTTCAAGGCTAACTCACAGGCAGGCCCACTATCCAAGGTAGGAAAATGGCGAAGCAATCTGTCCTGGAGATCAAGTGACTGTAGACGCGAGGCAACAAATGCATAACGGGAAGCATCATGAGCGGTATACACCCCAAAACCACCAAGACGAAAAGGAAGGGTGGCACAACGCCATTGTCAATCACCGAAGCCAGCACCCCCAGCCACAATGATCTCCTCAAGAACCTTCCTTAAGGCATTGTCGAAGGTGAGAGGAGCAGACCCGAGCATTTGTGGGGGACAAGTCCGAAGAGAAAAATATAAGCGGCCTACACCTACACAACTACGGAGAAGAAGAAGCCCTGAATGGGGGTCATTAAGTCCAGCAAAAGCCCCCATCAAACTAATAGTTTTGGAAACTCTGTCTCCAATCAAGTGACTCCAAAAGTCAGTGTCTAAGCTAACAGGACCACGAAGAAGCTTGACTCCATCCAACGGGTGAGATATACTAGGAGGGAAAAGCACGGAATCGTAGCTCCTCAGATCTGGGTTCGGCCAAAAGATTTCAGATTTCTCAACATTCAAATGCAACCCCAATGCTGGTCCTTCAATAGTGATCAAACGCAAGGCGTCCGACACCAAAGCAGTGTCCCCAATAATGGTACCGTCATCTAGGTACCAAGCCATGAAATCCAAGTTGCACTTATCGTTGATCAGAAGGACAAGAGGATGTAAGGTAAGTGCAAAAAGCAAAGGCCCTAGAGGGTCACCTTGTTGAACTCCTTGAGAAGATAGCAAAACAGACTCATCATAGTACAACCTCGCTGGTCGCACATAACAAAATTAAACCCAAGGAGAAAGTGACGGACAGCGACGTCGTACCTCTCTAAGCATCGTACTCCGGTCCAAAAGGTTAAAGGCATTTCTAAAATCAACCAAAAGCATAGACATGTTGGTTGCATCTCCTTTGGCCTCAATCAACCTGTTGACAGCATGAAGGATAGCCTCACTGCCATTAGGCACACCGACTCCAAACTGAAAATCCTCCAAATACTTATCGACCTCCTTACCGACCGTGACAGTCGCAACCTTAGAGACAAGTCTCCTTCATACCGTCCCAACAGCAATGGGCCGAACCCCACCCCCAGGCTTGAGTAAAGGCGTCAGCGGGGCACTAGCAATAAACTCACCCAAGGCAGCAGGACATCTACCAGCAAGTAAAAGATTAACCACGACAGTAATAGAAGTAGCTAAATCATCAGCAACCGCAACGGCAGCCTCCCCAAGCGCATCAACAAAATGTTGAGCCCGGAAACCATCCCGCCCACAAGACGTTCCTTTAGGGAAACTTCTTATCCTGCTTAAAACAACCTCCTTAGTGGCAGAAATCGCCGCAACATCAGCACAAAAGGGAGGCAGGATGGGACAAGGAGCACGGGGGTGCTTCTTCTCCAACTCCTTCAGAGTCTCCGCATTCTTGGGTGCAATGCCGGATGATGTCAAGATCCTAATAGCAGCAGAGAAGTGCCCATCACTGACCTTCCTCATACATTGTCTTCGGTTCCACTCTTCCAAACTAGCCTTCTCCTTTATAAACTTACCCTCACCACCTACAACGTGCGAATTCCCAACACCCTCTTGGAGAACCTCTTTGACCAAGGCCTCAGGTCCACCAGGCTCTCTCCAAACACGAAGAGCACGAGCAATACCTTCAACCTGACAACAACCTCTCCTCCCTGACTTACTATCGGGGTGATTCCGGTGAACTCTAAGTGTGCATAAAGGGAGAAGAAGCAAAAGTACCCAAGAGGCAAGGTCTTGAGGGGAAGCAATGACTTTATCAAGAGCAGCTTTAAGACACCGAGAAAAGCCAAGCCGATTGACTTTGGGGATACTCTTAACAGTGCGACATTTACCTGCCAAAACTACATGTAGCAGCTCAATGCTGGCAGAAAAAGAAGAGGACGCACCACTAGACACCACCAAATCACCACATTCAATCCCACGATCCCTATCAAGAGATGGACGAGGGATACCTTGGATATAAAATATGGGGTCACTGACAACACCTTTACACTGAGGCCCGGAAACATCAAAACTGTCAACGTGTTTGCAACTCTTAGACAAAGCATGAGTGCAAAGACAAGTTCCACACATCCAAATATTCAGCCCTTGTAAAGTACGTTCCAAGTCAGAAAAAAGACTAGAGTCACTGCCTATAAGCAACTTGTACCTATCAATAGCAGAAATGTTGGACGAGAGAACTAGCCTTCAACCCACGACCTCCACCATTCCTACAATTATCATGATCCCGAAAGGGACACTGAAAAAATCCCCATAGCCATGCACCTCCACAAGCCAACAACAGACAAACAGAAAACAACGCAGTAAACAACACTACGCAACAAACAACAAACACCACACAACGCAACCACGAACAACAGAACCACAACCAGCAAAAAGCAAACCCATCAAAAAAAAAGAAGACCGAACAAAAGACCTCTGAAGAAGAAAAACAGAAACAGAAAAATCAAACCTCAAACAACAGAACAAAACTCAAACGCAGCAAGCCCAATGCAGCCAGCACAACACATCAACACACCAGCAATGACGAACCAGGAACGTACAAGAACCCCGACACACACAGCAGCAACAAAGCAGCACAACAATGACGAACCAGCAGACCACAACATGGACGAACCACAAGAAGGGAAAACTGATTAGGGCAAACCACAAGAACTCCGATGACAGAAATCCGACGAACGCAACAACCCCAAGAACCAGCAGAACCAAACAAGTACACCAAAAACGCACAGGAACCACAAGATCAACAACCAAACACGCACAAACGAAGAAACGCTAGAAAAAAGACGACCCACGCCAACTTTTTAAATGCAATATTGTCATTAATTTTCTATCTATGTTTAAGAATGACAACTTTTTAAATTTTCATCCATAAATATGTTGGGTTTTAAATATTATTTTTCTATCTATAAATATGATAATTAAACGCAATATTGTCATTAAATATTAATTGAAATCAATATGTTTTTAGTGTAACACCCCGACTTCCGTCGAGGCGCTACTAGGGAATAGACCTTACAAGGTACTACTATTTAGGTTGACAACTACACTGTAGGACCTTACAACTCGGGCACGACGAGAAAGCATAATAAAACATCCAACCTTTATTTAATAAAACTTAGAAAAACGTATCATGCATGAATCCCCGAAAATTATAAATAATCAAATACGTCACAACGCATACTGATTGAACTACTCGAACAAAGTTATAATAGACAAAACACAATACCAACTCCGTCTAACAAATATCAAAATCAACATCCTAACTATTATAAATAACTAATAAAAACCGATCCCACTATGACACGCGCTCTTCACCGCTCCGGCCCGCCATCTTGCCTCGGTTCCTGCACGGCTCCCTGATTCATACCTGGAACTGAAAAATATTCCCCGAAGGGTCAGCGTCTAATCTACCAAGCTAGAAAGAATATGGAAACTGTAGGACGCTTTGAAATCATTTCTCTAAAGTCAGCATACAAATCCACAACCGCAATCATAACTCTAGAGGCCAATACCTAAATTAATTATGTCAATCACAACAGTCACATACGCATTTGCAATCACAGTCACACAACAATGCAATTCTTCCTTTGTCCACAATCCGTCTTCCAAGGCGCTCATCACCGCGCCGAGTGCAGAGGCAGGCCCTCCCACTCTACTTCCCAATCTCCCTTCTAACTCCTGGCTAAGCCTCCACTGGAGCGCTTGCCAAAAACACACAGATAATAATTTTCGTTTGAAGGGGTATGATTTTCCCAGTCACACGGGTCAAAGTAGCCAACTCTTCCTCAACACCAGCTACAATGGGCCGTGTCGGAAACGGTACCAACACGGAGAAAACGTTCTAAAATATTTTCCGATAAATCACAATTAAAATCATTAACGCACACAACACACAAGGAGCTCAAAACAATTTAAAAGGTATTCGGGACTAGTTCCCAAAACCCGCCCTACAATAACGATACACAATCTAACAGGGTAGAGAAGAACCGAGCAAGTCGAAAAACGACTTACCTCGTGACGGAAGATCCTTTGAAGAAGATGGAAAAATAAGTGTGCGAACGAAACGATTTCCTAATAGAAATATTAACACGTGAAACTAAATTAAACACGAACCAAACCATACTAACCGACTCTTAAAAAACAACACTCTATCGACAAAAAGGCTACTCAACATAGCTAATAATTATTCCACGTACGAAACCCAGTATCCATGATCATCACCCACCCACTATACTAACTTACATTTAATTATTTCTCTTAAATCAATTACTATACTTAGATGATTAAGACTTCACCTCAGTAATTCTTTCTTTTGAAACTAAAGGAACACTAATTAATTAATCTACCTTAATTCTTTCTTCTGCAACTAAAAGAACACTAATTAATTAATCTAACTTATTAATCTAACTACTGCTAACTAAAATAAAACCAAACGAATGAATTGAATCAAACTTAGCCCATTCATACAGAGAGGACAAAACCGGTCGTCCTCTTCCCCTCCCCTTCTAAGCCCTGTACCCTCTCGAATCTCAATTCACACCGACATGACTGAAAGAGAAGAAGAATGAACAAAAAAAAAGGCGGCGGCTTACCCCGGCTCCACCACGGATGAACAATAGCGTACTCACAAGCCTGTCGATAAGCGTCGATCGGTTCTGCGGTTGGAGCCACACAAAGAAGAAGGTGAGGCAGCCCGGTACCGGAAACGGTTTACCGGCGACAACTCAAAATAGAAAAAGGAAGGATCTTTACCCGGTGATTGCCCGGTCTCGTGATGAACAGCGTAACCTTGCGGTGGTGTTTGTGCTTCGACAGGTTGCAACCCGAAGGCCTTAGAATGACTGTTACCTAGAACTGACGATAGCGGTGGCGGGAAGGAATTTCCGGCTCTCCACACAACGAACAGAAAATTTGGATTAGGTTGACTCTCGGTTGTAGGTTGAAGAAGACGGAGATCGGGGTGAACGGTTTTAAAGGATAAAAGATTAGATTTAAGATATAAGATTGGGTGGTTAGGCTATAACTTGTTGGATTTGTTTAACTGAGGTTAAATTACAAGGATTTACTTGATTGCGTTAAAGATGGGATCGAAAGAGTTGGAATAATAATTTGATTAATTAATTAGTTAACCATTAGGTAGAAAGAATAATTGTATAAAGAATTTTAAGGAATAATTCTAACGGTTTTAATTATACCGGTGTCACTTGCGGGCTAAGAACTCCGTTGCTTGTAACCTAAGATTTTATTTTATTATTATTATTATTATTTTTTTAACCCAAAAAGGAAAACGACACCCGAATATTACATTTAGTTACAAAATTGTTTATATTAACTTTGTTTTTAATGGACCATGTTTTTAATAGTAGAGTTTATATTAACTTTTAGATTTTCTTATATTAATTTTTCATTCATAAATATGACAACTCCTTAAATTTTATATCCATAAGTATGCTGATTTTTTATACTATTTTTTTGTTAATAAGTATGTTTTTTTTAACTAATGTCGATATAGATATGTAGTGTTTTACAATATATTAATTTTCTATTCATAAGTATTTTGATTTTGTATATTACGGATTGCTTAATAAATAAATAATGAATTAATTATTCCTTAATGTAAAACCAGTTACTCGGGTCAGTTCAGTCAGGTTTAGGTTCGGTCATTTTAGGTTCATATGAGTACGGATGATGTCGTTAAAAATTATGAGTTGATTAGGTCAACTCATTGTGGTTTTTGTACGAGTTCGGTCAACCCAATGAGTTAAGTAAATATTACAATTAATATTTTTAAGAATAAGATAATATTTATATGCATTTTAATAATAAATATATTATTATAATTAACTTAATTATTTATAATATTTTTTTAATATATAAATTATAATACATATATCATATTTAAATAACATATCATAATTTTTATTTAAAAAGGTCCCAGGCAATGCACGAGTCGTCGTTAACTAGTATTTTTGTATATATAGAATTAAAATGAATAAGAGCCATATGATAAATTTATCATTTTCATTTATTATATAGTTTTGTTCAGATTTCTCTCAATAAAATATATGAAATATTTAATATTACACATTATTACTCGTACATGGTATGAGAATTCAATTGGTTAGTAATAAATAGATACGGAGTAGATAGATAAAAAAGTGTTTCACAACTTCACCCATAAAATTTCTAAGGCCATAATTATCAATGAAACCCGTGAAACCCAAAATAACACTTATTTTTACCATTTCTCTCTCTTCCACACCATTTTACACTCTCTCAATTCAATTCCATGAAACTCACTTAAATATCAATGAAACCCACTTTTCTACTTTTCCTACTTTCCAACAACCATTTATATATCTATATACAATTACAACTATACCCTTCATTTATCAATTTTAGATATTTCTTTAGCTAATTAAACAAATTACAATTTGGCTAATTTTATTATATTTTTGAGTTTTGGGTTTGTATAAATATGTTTCAAATTTCAAAAAAAAAAAAAATTTTTTTTTTTTAATTTGCCAATAACGCGATTTCCGACGATCATAATCTCCTTCGTCGTCATTAACAAAACCATAATATATTAATATCAAACACAACATAAATCAAAACAATAATAAAATAAATTAATTTCATTTTAAATGAATCAAACATATATAAAATTGGTGTATATGGGTAGGTAATAATTTTTTATGAATTTTAGTATAATTTTATTAGTTAATTTAAAATTGGGCAAAATTATCAAATATTAAATTAAGCCTTTAACTATTCAAAATAAAAATACATTGTGCATGCCACATGGCACGTTTTGATTGGATGTTTTTGCAACTTGTAAGAGTATTCTCAATAGTTGCTCAAAATCTTAGGCATCAAGGAGAGAGACAATAAAAAATAATAAATGGAAGAAAGAGAGTGATGGCCAAATGAAAATTGGGCATGATGATGACCAAAACTAGTTTTGGGCAATGCCTTAACATAATGGCAAGTGACATTTGGACCGCAATTTATTTTGAATGTGAATTTGGGTATTAAAAAAATAAAACATAAATAATATTTTAATTGATGACCAAATAAGTTTGGGCAATTCCACCAAAAAAAAAGTTTGGGCAACCATTGAATATGCTCTAAAGGGTGAAACTCATTTGGTGGGTTTCGAATTTTGAAACTCCTGCTTTGAGTTTCAATGACATGAAAATGTTTCATTTTTTTCACGAAACTTATGGTGAAACTCATGTGAAATCAACCAATATTCATGCCCTAATAAACCTACTGATATCGAACCGGATCTTTAGGCCATTGAATAGTATGGTAATCATTCCATCAATATATTAAATGATCACATACCATCATTAGATGTATAAGACAAGCTATATAGTGTTGGTCATGGGTCCGGTTATGAGTGGGTGGAGCACTTCTACCACCCAATTCGCGAAATAAATTGTATCACTCGTCCCACCCATCACCCGTAGAACCTTTCACTCATATTTGACCCATCCGTCACCCGTGGGTGGCTCGGGCGACCCGCCACCCGCGAATTCTAAATTTACAATAAAATGTTATAAAATTTCAGAATTAATATAAAAAAAAGTTAATGTAACAATCTGCTTAATAAAGTGATATTTAGGATATTCTCAAACATTTTAGCGGTGAAGATTCACACATGTTGACCCACAAATTTCTAAAACTTTCATTTGCTTATGTTCCAACAATAATCCTCAACTTCCTCTCATTAAAGCAAGTTCTTATGTCATTCAAACCAAAAAACGTTTACATTATCGTAATGGCATTCCATTAGGGATTAGCCTTTAGGGTCTATATAGTTTTAATATTTTTAAGAAAACCAATTTTTTTTAAAAAAAAATCTCTTAAGTCCCAAACTTTCTTTTAGGAAAAAACTAAACCTAATTTTAATTTAGGACAAATTTTTATGGGTGGTAGACGGATAGAACGGGTGGTGAGTGATGGGTCGGGCTAAACGGGTGTAAAATTTCACCTATAACCGACCCGTCATCCATTTCACCCGTCACCTGCTTCATTACGATTTTTCACACGTATAATTGGTCGGGTCAAGCAGGTGGGTCTATCGCCCATGGATAATGTCCAGACCTAAGGCTATATATGTAAATTTGTTTATCAAAAATAGCACTGTAGTATTAAAATCACTTCCAAATCAGAACTCACGTGACTTCCAACTCTGATTTCCCTTTCATTTTTAGAATCTTCTAGATCTTCCCCTAAACTCCTAAAGTGAGAGCCTCTACAAAATCCCCATTCTCTCTCGAAATCCCTAATTCCCAAACTTCGCCACTTTAAATCAATCTTCCGACTACATGGGGGTGGATTACTACAACATTCTCAAGGTCAATCGGCACGCGAGCGAGGAAGATCTGAAGAAAGCTTACCGTCGTCTGGCGAGGATATGGCATCCTGATAAAAACCTTAACAAGCAGCCAGAGAGCGAAATCAAGTTCAAGCAGATCTCCGAGGCCTACGACGTTCTCAGCGATCCACAAAAGCGCCAGATCTACGATCTATACGGCGAAGAAGGTCTTAAATCCGGTCAATTTCCCCCGCCTCCGGCCTCTGCCCGCGGTAGCGCCGGCGCTTCGTCATCGAGAGGTCAACACCCTAACCCTTCGTTTAGGTTTAATCCGAGGAATGCGGAGGATATCTACGCCGAGTTATTTGGAGAGAATGGCGGTGGTGGGAGGGGTGGGAGGAGTTATAGAGATGGATTTTTTAAGACTTCGGCAGCGAATGGAGAGTATCCGGGATCCTCGTCGGCGGGCTCGAGTAGTGGAGCTGGGGCGGGACAGATGAGGAAGGCGCCGCCTGTGGAGAATACCTTGGCTTGTAGTCTTGAGGAAATTTACAAGGGGACTAAGAAGAAGATGAAGATTTCACGAACGATCATGGATTCACAAGGGTATGTGAATTGTGGAAGTTGATTGCTTTATAGTACATGAATTACTCTTTTCCTTCTTTCTATGACATTTGCCCGTGTTAGGTGTTGGTTTGTGAAGATTGACATTTTCTTTTGCTTTCATGTATAGTGAATAACATTTGTGAAGTAAATAGTAGGTTGAAGGGATAGTTTAGAGAATAAAGGATAGTAGTAGTGTGGGGGTGGATATGAAATTGCAATTGTTCATAAAAATGAAATGACGAAACAGTTGTTTTGATTCAATGTTTTCTCTTGGTTTGTTTTGGGGTAACACAAGCTGTGAAAGCTGGGTAGAGTATATTGAGGAGAGAAAGGAGGTCAGCAGAAATTATTGGTTGTCTACAACAATGGAATAGGGAAATACTCCTGTATTTTCTCTTCATTTACATAGATTTATCTATTTATCTGTTTAAAAATGTTGTAAACTTTTGAAGGAGAAATAATTTAGGTAGACGAGGGCGTTGGAGTCGAGTAGATTGGTTCTGTGGCAGGGTTGAGAGGTATCTTACATCTATTTTTCTCTTTATCTACCAATTAGATACTATCTTTTCTTTAAAAACTTGTCATGCTTGCACTTATTTTCTGGGTCTGAGTAATGCTCTTGTTTATTATACCTTTCTAATACAAAATGTCAAGTAATTGATTGAGGAAATGTTCAACTAAATAGGATCATCATTAACCCAGTGAGGCTCCGCTACAGCGGAATCTTGGGGGGGGGGGGTTCAAGATGGGGTACCCCTGCCCAAGGGAAAGGTATACTCCCGATAGACCCAAGAAAAACTGAAATTCAACTATGTGACAATAATAACTGAATTTAGTTAGAATGCACCAAAATTGATATATGGACTAAATCCATCTCAAAGGCTGTGTATAAAAGCCAATGAGCATGAGGATGCGCCCCAAAGTTCAACTAAATAGGATATCAACCAAAATATTGTAGAACAATATTTAGTGCAACACCATGCTCAAACTTTGCAAATCTCCTTTATCTCTTGCTGTCATAGTAATCAGTAAATTAGGTTTCTTTTGTACTCTATCAATCAGTATACTCCTATTTGTGCTCATTTCCTTTTGCTAAACAAGATTGGACATTACACATAATGCGTTGAGTGATGTACATGTATCTTTCAAAAAACTGAATCTTGTAATTCTGTTTTGGGTTCAATTGACTTCTTGTTTCCATGCAGTAAACCCCGAATTGTGGAGGAGATAGTGAGCATTGAGATAAAGCCTGGATGGAAAAAGGGAACAAAAGTTACCTTTCCGGAGAAAGGTAACCAGGAGCCAGGTGTGATTCCATCTGATCTCGTCTTTGTGATAGACGAGAAACCCCACCCCATCTATACACGGGATGGAAATGATTTGATTATCAATCAAGAGATAACTCTTCTAGACGCTCTGACAGGCAAGAACATTGAATTCGCTTCCTTAGATGGGAGGAATCTTGTGATCCCATTGACAGACATTATCAAACCCGGGCATGAAATGATCGTCCCCAATGAAGGAATGCCCGTATCAAAGGATCCACGAAGGAAAGGAAACTTGAAAATCAAATTTGATGTCAAGTATCCATCAAGACTTAGCGAAGAACAAAAAGCTGATCTAAGGAGAGTATTGGGAAGCAACAGGTAATGGTAAGAATACAGATGATGTTAGATGTAGATATAGAGATGCAGCTCATGAGTATTATATACACATTTTGTGAATACTAGGATGAGATTGTTCTTGGAAGGTTCTTGACAAGAAGATTCGGGTTTTCGAGAGAATTGAGTACATCTTGCTCAACATATGTTCTTGTAAGTTAAGGAGTATAATTTCAAGTTATCCGATTGAATGTCCTTGTAAAGGAGGTAGGTTTGCTATTATTTCGGTATAACATACCGACAACAATCATTTGTTGATTTCTTCTTCTGATATTGGTGATTAAAAAAAAACATTTTGCATGGGACTGAGCAATAGAATTTGATCAAACATAATTTTCTCCTTTTTGCTATTACAAGTGTAATGAGGTTTGGTATATTGTTTTTCTGATGATAAGTGGTTTGTTTATAGTTTATTGAAGGTGACGTTCAACTCATGAGATCTTCATAGAGCCCAAGCAAACAACATGCCTTGGCCATGGATATAAATTTGGTTCCAGAACGTCAAACTTGAATTCTCAGATTTACGTAGTACCAAAATCATACGGTCCTTTCATTGAAAACAACTAAATTTTCACTTCAAGACAAACTCATGATGTTCTTTTTGAAAAACATGCTTTTAATGGATCAGCCTTACGATGAAGTCCTAGCCCGGGGGACAACACTTACAAAATGAAAGTCAAGTGACCAATCAATCATGGCTCATACAGAAAAAAGAAGAAAAAAAAAAGTGAAGTGACCGATCATAGGACATGAAATTGAATGACGAGTGTATTACAAAGGCAAAGATTCATTTATATGGGGTTACTGATGTTGGAACACTAAACCAAGACAAGAGCTCGCCTATAATGAGGGCATGCAAAATACCATGGAGGTAATTCAACACAATTAGTGGAGAGAAAAATCACGCAGCCCAAATAACTAAAGGGCCCAAATCGAGGCCCAATATAGAAGATTACCAGAAAAGGTTGTAAACAATCGACTGCAATAATATTCTACAATATGCCATTGAAAATGAAACAGTTTTTCCAAACTTTGCCATTTCAGTGTCTTAATTTGGAAATATTTTTGTTAATTTTATTATTAGGTTCATTAAAAAAACTAATCATATGTATTCATATATTCATTTTTCCCTTTTTTAAGATGTACGCATAAAGTTGTGAAAAGATGACCGAACCAGAAAAATTAACTCTATCTCTCCTTAGCTCTTCGATAGCATCCATACCGGCTTAGTTAGCTACATGATTTGTTTGAAAACAAGCAGCGTTCATTTAATCAAATCTTTTTTTCAAAAGCCCCCGAACTAATAGAGATAGGCCAACCAACGTTTAAACAAGCCGAACTCGTTCATGACCTAAAATGACTCGAAATCAATTCTAGTCTTTTAAACATCCCGGACTTGTTCAAGACTCAAAATGACCCCAACCTGATCGAACACCCGACCTAAGCCGAGTGTTCTCTCTTAAATGCAAATCACCATGTTTCAATTCGCATAGTCTCTACGCTAGATGTTTTTTCCATTTAATGCCTCCCTCATTTTTCCTTCTCATAAGTTATTGTCCTTTTTTTCTTATTTAAATTTGGTATTTTTACTATTTTTCCTTCCATTTTCTTTTCTTATCTTTAATTTAATAGTTATTTTATACTTCTATACATTAATCAATTTTTTTAAATTTTGTACAAAATAGACAATATGTTACTTCCAAAATTATAATAAAATAATTAATTTTATACTATTGTAAGTTGTAACCATTGGCGAAATATAGCCCTCAACTATTGTTTTTCTTTTGGGTGTAAATAAAATTTTATGTAAAAAATTATTTAAATTATCTTGAAAAATATAACAGGTAGAAAATTTATACGTATTTTAAAAGCTTTAAAATGTAATTTTGAAAGTAAAATTGAGTTTAAGATCAAGATGAAATAAGGCCATAACTTTGGTCACTATCCCATTTGCTACTATGGGCATTTACTATCGATCAAATCGAAATCGAGAATCCCAAAAAGGAGAAGAAATGCAATCAAAGTGCAACAGATTTGACAAATACACTTATTGAACACTAGTGCTGCTTCTACGCATAAGCATAAAGTCGACTACTAACTAAATAGAGCGGTAAAGCGAGATACGGAATGCGGTACGGAAGGTCCTATTATTTGATCGGGACCGCCCAAAAAAGGGACAAATTTTGAACGTGGATTTCTGACTAGATCGATTTATAAAGTAAATCCAAATCCAGCACATAAATAAAAATGGAAAAAATGAACAGAAACCCTAGGGCCTTTAAATGTTGTTTGGCAGGATTCTTGATTTTGGTAGATTTAATGGAATTATGGGGTGTAAAAAAATGCTTTCCTTTCACTTGCATCCAAACAGGCCTCGACAGCACCTTTATTACGTATAGACTAGGACATGTGGCACATGGAGTGATGGGCCCCTCAATAATGCTAAGGTAAGATGTATCATCATAGAATCATAATACATATAAACATGCCAACTATATTTCTCTGGGTATGTTTTTGAACTATATATGCTGCTCCACTATTTAGATCTACCTTTAATGTGTTTATTCATTATGTCTACTTGTTTTTACCAACATTGTCAATACACTTTACCAACCATTATATTTTCAATGCCTCTCCCTGATCACATGATACGTTGGGGGACAAATTTTTTTACCCTATTTTATAGAAGTGCAAATTGTCTGTCAAAATATACTATCCTACTACTCGAGTGTCCCATATTTTTATTGAGGTGAATTTGCAGATCTTTAATCTCCATTTAAGTCAAAAGAATAGTGACAATTATGTACAAGGATTTATACTATATGATTAGAGACACAACATATAAAAACCCAAATTTTAGACACCCGTTTACGTATATAATGGATTAATTCTCGGGTGAAAGGTTGCTTATATCCGAAATGAGAATATATACGGGTGTTTAATAAAGAGAAGTAAAGAGTGCAAATTAATACGGAGTAAAGGGAAAAAAGGCAAGGGCACATTATTCACAAATTTTTCCCAAAAAAAATGGACACATGAGACACACGCAGGATATGAATCAAACTAAATATATGTGCTTCAAAATTATGTATATATACATATATATATATTTAAAATAAAATGACCGAGTGTGCATTAAGACTAACCATGTGTGACATACTATATCTTATTTATGTACATATATGCATCAAAACTAATTCTATGTGTATACAAAATCATGTGTGTTGGATCGTAAGGGGTTAGCGAGAGCTTGGGAACTAGCGGTTAGGTTGTTCCCAAGGCAGCGGAAGTAAATAAACGCAGGTAAACAAACAGTGAAGAACACAGTTACCTTATAGAGGAACCCCACAACAACCAACTAGTTGTGTGGGTAAACCTCTACCTCCGCTTGGAGGATTTTGAATGACTTACTTGTATTATTGTTTGTTCCTTAGTTACAAACAACCAGATTCAAATTTCTCTGTTCCTACGAGTTCTACCTAACTCTAGCAACACTAGTGAATCTTCTCAACTGAGTTCCTAAGCGAACAACTCAACTAAAACAAGAAAATCAAACCTTACACCTTGACTGTCTCAGTTCCCTTGCTCCTGGGAACTTTAGCTTCGCCGTCGTCGAGATCAGACACTCGCCGCCGAGGACTTCTCTTCTTCTTTCTTTCTTTTCTCTGGGAGTATATGTGAGTTCTGGGAGAAGTACTCTATCCGAGCACTATTCACTTGGCTTTATACTTGTGATACTTGGGCTCCAATCTTGACTTTCATTTGTGTCCGAAATGCCCCTTGTCTTGTATGCCAAGTCGTTGTCCTTCACATGTGACAATATTTGAATTGAGTCAACTTTGAGAGTTGATCGGGCCGTTGGATCAAACGCCTCAGTCTGTTCCTCAGACTGAGCGTTTGTTTTGTCTTGAGGCAGGATCCCGCAAATCTCATTGACTTGTCTTTGTCTGCACATGTGAGTTTCCATGTGATGGGATCTGTCTTCTTCAGAGTTCCTTTGAGAGAAACTCTTCATCATGTACGCCAGTGTTCCTTGGGCGTTCAGGAAGATTCTTCACTGGACCTGTGTTCCTTAGAAATACTTGGACATAACACGTTAGTTCCCACATGGTGTTTGTCATTATCAAAACTGGAGAAATATATCGTTGTTCCGATGCTTGGAACCAAAGTTTCCAACACCGTCCCAACAATGTGTGTAAATATATGTATGTGAATCAAAACTAAATGTATATGCATAAACATAATTGAAAATTATATCTAGATGACGATGAATACACCTTTGGTGGCAAACTCCGAACTCGTGACCCAGCCAACAAGAAACATGAACCAGGTAAATTGACTTGTGTCGATCCACTCAACATACCTAATGGAAGGACGGTGCAAGATTGTGCAAGGTATTTTTTTGATGCAAGGTTAGGTTTAGGTTAGAGACACAAGGTTATAGTATTTTTTTTTTGGGTCGAATATAGTATTTTTTTTATCACCATCTTTAGCAATAGATGATGCTTAGTCATCATTTGGATGAATTGATGTATTAATGATTAAAATTTTCAGTAATATAAACTAATACCAATAAGATATTTAAAAAGAAAGAAAGAAAGAAAGAAAAGACACCAAATATATTAATGCAAAATAACGTATAAACTATAAAGGAAAAACAAACAACCTGGTAGACATAACATAACATAGGACAAACATTTCAGACTTCAGAGTACGATTATATCATCCTATTTTTCTAATCCTGGAACTTAATTAATTCAAATGGATTTTGTCGTGACTTATAATTTTTAATGGTTGCCTAACTTTAAATGCCCCGTCTTCCACTATTTGGTTGCACCTAATTACCTAATACCCGTCAGGCGTCAGCAGTCTGTGCCCGATTCCATATAATAAGTCGGGTCGGATCGATTGGATCGGGCCAGCCCATGATCGGTCCATCTTTTAGAAAAAAGTTAAACCATTATTTAAATGATGTTTTTTAGGACTTGTTTCACTTTAGGACGATGAGTTGTTTTATATTAAAATGTGATTTTATTTATCTTGAAAAGCGCAAAAAATAAAAAAAAAATTGTACTTATTTTAAAAAATTTAAAGTGTAAAAGTACTTTTAAGCTCAAAGTGAAATAAAGCCTAATGGGCAAACTTTGTCCAGTCTACTATCAATGTATAGCAGATTAGCTTTCCAACTAATCACACTTAGATGTAAATTAATGCCTATTTTAGATTTCAACTAAGTTAGGTGGGATCATGAATATGTCTCTCAAACGCCGTGGTCATTTTGATAAATGATGGGCTAATATATATGTATTATTATGGAGTTTGAGCTTTATTTTTTTTGACAAGAAAAGGGATTAAGGGCATCTAATGGGAGTTGGCTTGTCTTAGGGTTTCGGTACAATGAGATGATAGATAATAATATATTATTTTACAAAAGAGCTTTTGTAAACCAAACGGTTTTAAAGATAACTTTTACATAATTTCTTTTTTGTTTTAATTTTTAACAGCTTTTACTCCACTTTTTTCTTCCTTGTTTGGATGTAGAACTTTCTTCTCAAAAAAATGCATTATAGTCAATAATATGGAGGCAAACGAACAGACCCTTAGAACATTCTCAATGGTAGACCACTTTGATGGTCATAGAAGAGGAGAGAGAATAAAAAAATATTAAAAGTGGAGAGAGGGTGAAAAAAAATTTGGTGACCGGTCATGCTCATGACCAAAATTGGGTTTGGTCATTGAAGGGCATGGTGACATTTGTCACATGAGAAAGAAGAGAGAAAAAAGAAAAATAAATAAATATATTTTTTCAAAATGATGACCAAAACATTTGGTCTACCATTGAGAATGCTCTTAGAACATCCTTATGAATTAGGCCTAGAGGTTTGAGTCGATAGTAAGCGGGAACGAGAAGATCCGACAGAACGAACCAATAATGAAGTATGTCACAGAGTTGATTTCTCAGAAGATATTGGAGATGCATCATCTTTAAAAACATGTCAATATGCAAAGAATGTCTTACCGAATCGACTCAATCCATAATAAAAAAAAAGCATAACTCTCTAGCCAGACTATATCGAGTAACACCACGACAAGATAAACCACTTGAAAGATTACAAAAACATTAAGAGAACCAATACTATTGTGAAAATGATATGATTAATCAAAATTTTGGACACGGTAATTAATGTTGTAAGGGAATACAAACTTAATGGGTAGTAACCGTAATTCAGGGAGATGCAATGGTACAAATATGTCAATCGATAGAAAACAAAAAGCAAACAAGAACACATTCAAAAAATTTACGTGAAAACCCAACTTGGAAAAAATAAAAACAAGACCTTTCTAAATAATACATCATCCATTATCAACATCATATTACAAGTGTGTACACCATGCATGTTTAATTAGTCACCCACTAGAGGATTACGCAATCATCAGCTGGGATTATACATGCAAGTCATCCCTAGCTAAGATTACACTAGAGTAACACCTCATCCCTAGCTAGATTACAAGAGACTAACTCCCTAATTTGAGATAGGAGTAGGGATGAAAATGGGTTGGGTGATGGGTGAGTGGACTACTTCCGTTAATTGTTTTTCCCGACCTACAATGTCGATTGTTATATAGAACGCATCACCTAGATCCAATCCACCCCACCATCCATCGGGTTGGCCGGTGAAATGCACGAGTGTACTAGCCTCTTTCTTGCAATTTCTAAACCTAAACTTGCAAAATAAGTGTAAAAGCCATTTTCTAACATACTAAAATATTTTAAAAGCAAGAATACAACTAGAGCACATATGGATGAAATAGATGAGGTGGTTGGGCAGGTGCCGGATCGGGTGGTTGGTTGGATACTGATACGCCACATCAGTCTGATCCGGCGCCAGCAGGGCGCCCTGTTCGGAATCGCAGGGCTCCGGTCCGGTTTGGGGATTATCATTATCATTAATTATTTTAAATTAATGTATTTTTTAAACAGAGTGAAATAAAATCCTTCTCGGGTTTTCTTTACGGTTCTTTTCCGGGACGCCTTTATTGAACCGTTAGGGCTTAGTATAAATATCTGTATGTTAGTTTGATCAAGAGTATTCCTAGGTTAATTTACAACTGAATCTGATTAATTATCTGTATGTTAGTTTGAATTCCTAGGTTAATTTACAACTGAATCTGATTAATTACCGGTCGGAGTTAATTTGATCAAAAGTATACTTTAATTAATTTAGTACCGGTTGGACAAGTTGGTTAAAGTAGGGAATAAATTCACAAGTCACTTAGATGTCTGGTTGCTCTAAGTTGTTTGTTTCTATTGATAACTTGAATCGTCATGCTGTTATTTAATTGAATCTAGAAGGTCTTCTAGGTTGTTAAATAATTAGGGTTGCTAGACTGGTTGTTCTATCAACTATATATGAAGTTCGGGTTTTAATCCTTAATAGGATCACTATCCACAATAGATTATTCAAGTGAGAAGAGAATCAAGAAAACCGATGATCAATGAACCAATATCATGATGGATTTAATTAGTTGAACACGTTTGTCTCTCATATATTCAAATCATCTTTTGCATTCATAGTTAGTTTTATTTCTGCATATTAGTTTAGATAATCATTCTGAAAATCCCCCTTTAGTTACTTGGCACATAAGTAATAACATTAATACACGAGTCTCTGTGGGATCGACCCTTGCTTACCATTCTACTCAGATTGGTTAAGTTAGGATTCTTTGATAGGTAAAACGACTGAAAAATACCTCATCAGCACTCTAGCTAAGTGTCGGGGAATTGAAGTTCTCCTTCGGGTGGCTCGGAATATCCGTGTCCCACCACTCTCTATTAAAAATCATTAACAAAGTCAAATATCTTTCATCACTATATAAGATAAGTGCGAAGGCACATTTAAGATACTAAAACCGGACCGGTCTCAAATGATCGATCCGGCTCTCGGTCCGCTCAGGGCGCGAGAGGTTTTCACTTGTATGAATTAATAAAAGTTCCCAACATACTTTCGAAATCCTAAAGAAGTCTACAATCTAGTAGTTCTTCTATCGCTCATCGAGTTATCTTTGTCTAAAGATATACTCTCCTTCGAACCCTCAAAGCTCCACATAAACAAGCTTTATTATATAACCCCATCGTAAACACAACCCTAATATTTCTTTCGATAATATTTGAAATTTCCCAAAATACCCTCGGGAAGTTCCCTTCCCGCTTGCTTAGTCTCTTAGACTAATTCTTCTTTTCGGCATTTTTGCCTGGCATTCTATCGCCCCTCGCGAATTATGTCAGAATCTAGGAACCCCACCAAGGCGTGAAGTGAAGCGAAGACGAAGGAAGAACAAGGATTTCAAGATGTACCTCTCTATCATTTTGCTTTAGTTTTATTATGTTTCAAGGACAAGTATGTTGTGCGTTTCAATTCCGAACAACTTTATATTTGAAAACAATGTAAGATGTTTTGTAAGAACCAAGTCTCCTTCGGGAGCACCTTTTCTCATTATGTATTATGTTTTATTCCGCATTTTAAATTGTTCTATATCATTCTAAAAGCCTTGGGTGACTTTGGACGGTAAAGTCTGAGGTCACTGGCGATAACACCCAATGTTGTAAAATAGGGGTGTTACACATACAATATATATATCTTTGTGCCACTTCTCCTATAACCAATTGGTTTTAGGATGAAATCTATAGACTTATGTTCTAGACCCATAGTGGGCTTATGCATACGGATATTACAATTGTATATATGTAATATTGTTTCCTAGTATATGTCACATAGGCTTTATGTTTTTTTTTTATCACTTTTTTTTATCCCTAGCTAATATTCTTACATTAACCATTAACCATTAAGCAATATTTTTCTTGACAATATTAAATATTATTTTCTTAAACTTTAGCTAAAGGTAACTTTTAAAGTTAAAGAATCCTACATTACTATATTATCGTCAGCATCTTTATAGGCTTTTGTAACTATGGATTTCGAATTTAACTAACCAAAAACTGCAACTTCTGCAAGTTAATCTATAGTTTAGAAATTCGATTTTCATAAAGTTGAATTAAAAATGAACTTCTAAAATATTAAAAGGAGTCACCCACATCAAAAATTATTAAAAGGTTGCATTTGTTTACATTTTAGCTCACTTATCCAGGGCAGGCTGCAGCTTAATTGGCATGGTTGCGTGCTAATCGTGAGCCTGAAACCTGTCTCCTATTTAGTCAAACATTACTCTCATCTTTCAACTGTGCTGGATTAATTTTATTTATTTTATATTTTTCTAAACACTGTCAGACCAAATGGTCAAAGATTTCATTAATTATGTTATTTTGGTAGAGATATTTTATGCAGTTAATTAATTCAGAAATTATAGAATATTTTAGCCGTTTTATATTTCGGTTTTTGGAAAATTTCGTAGGGTGACCTTGAAGTTTAAATTTTGTAATTTTTTTGGAATTTCAATGATAATCTTGAGCTTTTACAAATTTTATGTGGTAGTCTCGAAAATTTATAAAATGCTACAAGTATTTGAAATTTTGCCACATTATGTACTTAATTAAATAAAATCACCATATTTTTATTTTTTTAAATAAAAACTACCTAATTTAATTTTAAAAAACCGCATAATTTTAAAAGTGTTTAGAAAAAATTTATAAATATTCTCATATTTACTAATTTTTCATAACACTAAATATTAAGTATATCATAATATATCACATCATTTGATTGTAATTAACGTTTCACCTGAGGAAAATACTCCCTCTGTTCATATTTAATTTGTTTGTCTACTTTTCATTTTCGTTGTCTCCATTTATTTGTTCACTTTTTTTAACTACACTTTTCTTACTATATTATCCCTGTCTAATATCATTTTTTACTCATTTTATCCAACTTAATTAACTACTTTATCACTTTTCAACTTTTTACATCCATTAAATTACAAAACTACCCCATTTAATATTATTTTTTAATTTATTATCCAACTTTCACATTTATTAATATTATTTTATACTCTTCTTAATAACAATAAAATTCGTACTTTTGAACGAACAAACAAACGGGGAGAGTAGTTAATTTATACGGAAATTCTACGTGGTAACATTAGGGTTTGACGTTATTTATGAGGTGCACCAATGTTTAATGTAATTCGCGTGGTAACCTTAAGGTTAATACAAAATCCACCCCATATCCAAAAAAGTTAAAATTAATCTTTCCTGTTAACTTCAATTTGATAAGAAAAAAATTAAAAGAAAAATAAAACGTTTCCATTTAAACATCCCTTTTAGAAGATCTCCCTGGAAGATGACTTCTGATCTCTTTCTTTCAGCCGCAATAGTGGAGAAGCCCTGTGCGATGCACAAGTTACCGGTGAAGTGATCGGCGTGGATGAAGGCGATAGTCGACCAAGAACCAAACTCTCTCCGACAACAATACCCAATTCAAGGTGTTGTGCTTCTTCAAATTTTCGGGAATTAAGTAGAAATTGAATTCAAGACTTGGATTAGAGATTTAAGAAATGGTGTTTATGCTTTTTTTTAAATGTATGGCTCTGTAATTTTTTTGATCATGCTCGAATTACAAGTTGCTTGTTAATTATGCTATACAAGAGGGTATTGTGTGCCTAATTATATCACTGACGAACGTAAATGATCAATGAATTAAAAATATTCACTAATATATCCTATACTAATCTTCTATACAACTATAAAAACTCTCCCTCTCAAGAACAATAAATGTTCTATTTTTTAAATACAAATTAATTATCCTACTAATATATCTATTTGGTTTACACAATCTTCTCCTTATTGAAATAATAATTTAAAAATATTCTAAATTACAAAAGGCCTCTAATAAATATTGAAAATATTATTTAAGTTAATTACACTTCTTTCTTACTACTTAAATGCATAAATGGTCTCATATTTCACATTGTAAATTAGTGATAAAAATGAATTCAAATTATAATCTATCTAAAATTAGAAAAATATAAACAAGTTGGTTTTATGAAAATGCAAAATTAAACATACAACACAAAACATCACAACTGAAATACACAATCCTACATATACAAAGCAGGGAAAAATATAACATTACATCAATTATATCATACAACTATATACTTATATCTATATGCTTAACCTTTCATAAACATATACTCACTTTTCTATATATAATTGCACCAAATCAACCATTCAAAATTTAGGTTTAAATACAATTTTCTTACATTACTTTTTTCATCAAATTACACATATATTTTACATTTTTATACTAATTCAAATAAAATGCACATTTATCTATCTCCACTTATAAAATCAATGCCGTTCTCGGCTGCCGTTTTATTACGGCCTCTCGGACTACCAAGCTTGTTTGGTATTCCGAATTCTTACCTTATCAAAAAAAAAAAATAAAAAAAAAAAAACCCATAGACACAAAATTATACCCCGTCCATCTAGTAATCTTTATTGCACTACTTTTTTTTGGTAGAATATTGCACTACTTATTTATCATATAGATTAATCATATAGTTTGGAATTGAAAGACGTACTTAAACCGCCGACAACTAAATCACCAGCTTCTCCGTCCGCATCTAGTGACATTGTATTTCGCCCATCGTTGATTTAATTAGGGAAACTGAAGCGATTTCTTCCGTCGTCGGATGCAGGAAGCACCAGCTAGTGGTCACCGGGGCTCGTCTTTCCACACCGCCGACAACTTTTGTCGGAGTCTTGGAGGCCTTCTTCTCCACTGTGGTGGTTGAAACTTGAAAGATCGAAGAAATCAGATCTCGTCTTTTACAAGGGTGCTTGGAAACATATTTTGTTTTTATTTTTAACAATTTCAATTTCCTTTTTCTTATATAATTTAAAGTTAATAGAAAGGGTTAATTTTAACTTTTTGGATACATGGTGGATTTTATATTAACCTTAGGGTTAACACACGAATTACGTTAAATATTGGTACACCTCATAAATAACATCAAATCCTAGGATTACCACGTAGAATTTCCGTTAATTTAATTACCAGATTTTCATGTATAAAAAAAAGTGGTGAAACATGCATTTGACGGGATAACACTAGAAAGCTTCACGGCACCCGTTCATTGCTGCTTTTAGAAAAGGCAAAAAGGCAAAAAGTTTATACGGAGTGGAGTATGTAGTACAGTAACATTTTTTTCATCGGTATTTGCACTTTTTTTGGGTGAAAGCCGAAAGGTAATTGGCAATTTTACTCAACTTTTTGTAGCTTTTTCTTATCCCACTTTATACAATTCGAAAATCATGTTTTATTTTAATTTTTATATGGGTGTCCAATTGGATCTTGGATTCTTGGTATCAATTTTAATCCACACAAATGCTTAATATACGTATTGGATGTTGTATAACGTCCATGCATACATAATTTGTACTCGGTTATTTTATACGTAGTCGTATTTGTTTTATGCATATAACGGTTTAAAAACATTTGTTTGAAATGAAGAACTTGAATATGGTGTGTTACAAAACGTACCCGCCTAAACCCACAAGGAACGAAATTGGGTTGGTAATGTTAGGATGGATTTAAAAGGAAACTTGTAAAATTAGAAATGACATACCACATGGAAAAAGATTGTGGGAAATAAGCACTAGTATTAGAGTCGTGCAAGGCTTTCTTTGTATTTACTTTAGTATATATTTGTTGGTTGTGTGTAGTCGTCAGTCATTGATGTATCATGATTAGTTGAACTAGCTAGTTAGTGGTTGCAGGTAACAAACAAACAATTCACAAAGTACTACGGAAGAATTCCCCTGACACTAGCTAATGCTAAACTCCGCCACCAGCCAACACCGCCACGTAGAGGCGGTGCCAGTGGCAGTACCTGATATGTACCTCTTCTTAATTCGTAATTAAGCTGATAATGGATTAATTAGAATTTGATTAGGAATCCCACACGCCACAGCAACTTGCTAATTTGTGTCCCCATGGCTATAAGGACCACTCCAGTCTACCAAGTCAGTGCATTCATTTTTAGCCTAACCAAAAATAATATCTACTCTATTTTCTCCTCACCAAAAAAGGATCTAGTCTTCCTACCAAAAAGAAAAAAATCTAGGCTATTTTCCATTTCTAAAACTTTAAAATGTTTTTAAAATTAGTTGTTGGAAATTAGTGCTGAAATTGGGTGTTTATTTTTCAGCAAAACTAAGGGATATATGTTCGGTGGGAACTTGTTTACGAGTGTGTAATTTTTTGGATAAAATACAAAAAAATGCATGTCATATTAACAACATAATAAATAAAAAGAAAACACCCTAAACTCCTTAAAAATTAAAAAAGAAACGATAAGTTAGTTTGATAAACTCGATAAGTTAGGTGGTGTTGATTATTTTTAAGTGTAAAAAAAAACTTGATAAGCCCGATAAGCTTCTATAAACTTGGTATTTGTCGAACACGTACAACAAAGCTTATTTTTCTCAATATACATGATAAGCTTCAATAAGTTACTTTTTGATGTTGTTGAACACACCCAATATCAACCAAAGTTGGATCGGGTGCTATACACAGGTGTTTTGAGGTGACTCTCAATTTCAGTTATTTTATAACACGAAGTCAAGGATATTCGAATCCGAAATTCCTATACAATTGCATAAAATATTTTCCAAATAATTTTAAGGATATAATTTCATAATTTGATGTATGCGAAGTTTCACACTTCATTTCCATACTATTGTGTCGTTTGTGGATTTTTTCTTTCATGGATTAAAAAAAAAAATCCCAAATGGAGGTATAAATTCAAACCTACAAGATCAAGCTACCAAGAAATTAAATTTACTTGTTAAAGATGGCAAGTTTTGATCTGTGATTAGTTATTGATAAGCAACTTCTCTCACAAACTTAAACCAACACGTCACATTCCAAGGTTGGAATCTAAAAACAACACCAGCTCATTCACACAACACCAGCTTAATCAGTAAACTGAATGATTATCAATTTATCATGATTTTATGTGTCCCATTTGTACGGAAATCTTGTGGATATGATTATAAGATCATCTACACCGTAACGTAGCTTTGTTTTCTCTCAAAATATAAAATACTTTATTTTATTAAAGATGTCAAAATCACTGAGCATACTCTATAGAGGTGATTAGATAAATAGATTAGGTTAAAGAAAATTGTCAATTTCTTAGAGTTAGGTGAAATAGACTCACTTGACCACTAGAAGAAAAATCTGTAATATTTCTCATTCTGAGTTTCTTCTCTCCAACAATTTTTATCACTTTATCTGCAATCTTTTTATTTTTTATTTGTTTAAAGATAACAAACAATCAATCAGTTTTGGACCATTGATTGAAATGTGGGATAGCGCACCACAACATCACATGGACGCTCATAGCTCATGACTCCCTTTCCCAACAATTATTTGTTTATCCATCTATCTATATTTGTTTTGAGTTTTTTTTTGAAAAATTGCTCCATATTTTTACATTAAATGCCGAAAACAGAAGGAAAGAGATTATTAAAGTAAGGGAGGTAATAGAAGAAGAGTAGACAGAGGGGCTCTCTCTAACTGTTACTACTCTCCTCTTTCACTCGGCGGTTCCATTTCTTGGAGATTGGTGGTGGTGGTGTTGGTTTTGCTTTGGTATCTCCTCCAAACCCTACCTGATTATCACACCAAATTCGATTTGCTTGATGGGTATTCTTCAAATTCTTGGTGTAAAATTATATGGAGTTGTTTATTGCTCATGCTCTTTTTATTGTTTGCAGCTTGGTTTTTTTTCATGAGTTTTGAATTGAGGTGAGGAACCGAAGTTGAAGGCGAGGAGGAGTTTGAGATGGCGGAAAAGCCTGAGGTTTTGGAGGCTGTGTTGAAGGAGGCTGTTGATTTGGTAACAGATCTGTGGAAATTTGGCCTTCTGATATGTGTTTTACCGTTTTATTTTTGGGTTTTGGTTTGAATTTGAATTGGGTTTGTCTTGAAAATTTCTGGGTTGCTGTTAACTTTGATATGTTTTGCAGGAAAACATACCTATTGAAGAAGTTTTTGAGAATTTGAGATGTAGCAAAGAGGGTCTTACTTCTGATGGAGCTCAAGAGAGGCTGGCCATATTTGGTCCCAACAAGCTTGAGGAGAAGAAGGTGACATCCCTTTTCCTGTGTACACATTTTTGTTGAACAACTTTCTTCTTTGTTAATGAAGGCATCCCTTGGTGGAATTTTGTGTTTTAGGCTTCAAATTAATTGTTATCTTTTCAGTTTTCTTTGGTTGTCATTGTGTCTTTATGTTACTATCTGAAGCTTTTGTGTGCGCTTGTATATTGATGGATGGATGATATTTTTCTGTATTTTTTTATCTAAGCAATTTTTGTAATAATTGAAATTCTTTTCCCGTGATATGGAATTTTTTGGGTTTGTTTCAGGAAAGCAAATTCTTAAAGTTTCTGGGTTTTATGTGGAATCCCCTCTCATGGGTTATGGAAGCAGCTGCTATCATGGCAATTGCACTTGCCAATGGAGGGGTGAGCTTTACTGAAACTTCTCCACTTTTAGTTTGTGTTTCATGCCTAAAATCATGCCTTATTATTGCAAATTTATGTAATCTAAATCCAATATACCACAGGGCAAGCCACCAGACTGGCAAGACTTTGTCGGTATCATTACTCTGCTGGTGATCAACTCTACTATAAGTTTTATAGAGGAAAACAATGCTGGAAATGCTGCCGCTGCACTCATGGCTCGTCTAGCTCCAAAAGCAAAGGTATCATATATACTTTATTTTCTTATATTCAATCTATAGTGTCATATGATGTCTTTGATCTTTATTCATTATAGATATGATATGATCTGCATAATGGGGAAGGAGCTGAGAATCCTAAAGTATCAAGGATGTAATAATTTACAGTCATTACTTTGATTTTTGATGTATCTGAAGGTGCTTAGAAATGGAAGGTGGGCTGAAGAAGATGCTGCGGTTTTGGTACCTGGTGATGTTATCAGTGTTAAACTCGGTGATATTATTCCCGCAGATGCTCGCCTACTTGATGGGGATCCCCTTAAAATTGATCAGGTTTGTCATATTCCTTTGTGGTTTGATGTGAATCGACATTGTACAGTTTTCACTATTGGAATTTATAGTAATTGTGGTTTTTTTTTTATTCTTCCAGTCAGCACTGACAGGGGAGTCTCTTCCTGTTACGAAAGGACCAGGAGATGGTGTCTATTCAGGATCTACTTGCAAACAAGGAGAGATTGAAGCTGTAGTCATTGCAACGGGTGTGCACACCTTTTTCGGGAAGGCTGCTCATCTTGTTGACAGCACCAACCAAGTTGGTCATTTCCAGAAAGTAAGATACAATCATGAATTTCTCATAACTGATTTTGTGAAAGCCCTTTTCCACCTTTAATTTGAATTTGACCTGATTGTGCCCTTCCTCATCTAGGTGTTGACTGCAATTGGAAACTTTTGCATATGCTCAATCGCTATTGGGATGCTAGTGGAGATCATCGTGATGTACCCAATTCAGCACCGTGCTTACCGTCCTGGAATTGACAATTTGCTTGTTCTTTTGATTGGAGGAATCCCTATTGCTATGCCTACTGTCCTTTCTGTGACAATGGCAATTGGTTCACATAGGCTGGCCCAACAGGTTGTTTTTTTCGTCCATTTGGATTTCCTTGTTTCTGCTGCTAAATTCCATATGGTCCCTCACTTAGTGTTTGAACTAAATGCAGGGTGCTATCACCAAGAGAATGACTGCTATAGAAGAGATGGCTGGAATGGATGTCCTTTGTAGTGACAAGACTGGAACCTTGACTTTGAACAAGCTTACTGTTGACAAGAATCTGATTGAGGTACAATTAGCTGGATTCCTTCCACTCTTTTTTAGTAATTGTTTTATGCCACGGCTATTTGGTCTAAATTTGTGCACAACATTTCAGGTCTTTGCAAAAGGGATAGATGCAGATACTGTAGTTCTGATGGCAGCTAGAGCTTCTCGAACAGAAAATCAGGATGCCATAGATGCTGCCATAGTTAACATGCTTGCAGATCCTAAAGAGGTTTTGTGTTTTTTATATCTTTTATTCCTTTCCCAATGGTTCTTGGAATTGTTACCTTATTTTGTTCTTTTGTTTCTGTTTAGGCACGAGCTGGCATTCAAGAGTTGCACTTTCTCCCTTTCAATCCTACTGACAAGCGAACGGCTTTAACTTACCTTGATCACCATGGAAAAATGCACCGGGTCAGCAAAGGTGCACCAGAGCAGGTATTTCTTTTGATACCAGTGTTGTAACATGATGCATAGGCATTTGAAAGATGGTTTTACCCCATTTACTGAACCGATTGTTTTTTTCAGATTCTTCATCTTGCACATAATAAGTCTGACATAGAGCGAAGAGTTCATGCTGTGATTGACAAGTTTGCAGAGCGAGGTTTACGTTCTCTGGCTGTAGCTTACCAGGTATTTCCTTCCTCCCTGGCAAAATTAAATTCATTATGATTCATGTTTAAAAGGTAGATGTTAAAAAGTTTCTACACCTCTGCAACTTTGTAGGAAGTGCCAGAGGGGTCTAAGGACAGCCCTGGTGGACCATGGCAATTCATTGCTCTTTTGCCTCTCTTTGATCCACCCAGACACGACAGTGCAGAGACTATTAGGAGGGCTTTGAACTTGGGAGTTAATGTGAAAATGATCACAGGTTTGTTGTTCGATCTTTGAGGATATTGTCTTATATAGTTCCCAACTAGTAAAGTGTCATTATACATTTTTTATAGAGAAATACTTATACATGGTTTTAATTTTCTACTTCTATTAATAGAAGAGAGATTTCAGATTGTATATTGTCACTAAATTTAAAATTATACAACAGGTGATCAACTGGCTATTGGAAAGGAGACGGGACGTCGATTGGGCATGGGTACCAACATGTATCCATCCTCCTCTTTGCTTGGGCAGAGTAAGGATGAGTCCATTGCTGCGTTGCCTATTGATGACCTTATTGAAAAAGCTGATGGGTTTGCTGGTGTTTTCCCTGGTATGTGCACATCACCAATTTTCATATAAGATGCGTCCTTTGATCTTTATCATTTTGGTATAATTAACGTATCTGTATCTTGCTGCCAGAGCACAAGTATGAGATTGTCAAGCGCTTGCAAGCTAGAAAACATATTTGTGGAATGACTGGTGATGGTGTCAATGACGCTCCTGCCTTGAAAAAGGCTGACATTGGTATTGCTGTGGCTGACGCAACTGATGCAGCTAGGAGTGCATCTGACATTGTCCTTACTGAGCCTGGTCTTAGTGTTATCATTAGTGCTGTGTTGACTAGCCGTGCTATCTTCCAGAGAATGAAGAATTACACTGTAAGTTTACAAATGATTATGCTATCCAGTCAACTTGCTCATTTAAGTTTAATGTCGAGAACATCAACATCAACATCAATATTTTGTTTGTTCTCGCTTGCTTAATGAGGCTTTGAATTTTATTCTTTCTTTTAACCTTTGTTTTTCACATTTCAGATTTATGCAGTCTCAATCACAATTCGTATTGTGGTAAGTAAATAGTTGCTTTGTATGAGGCGGCTTTTCCAAAAATTTTCTTTTGCTTGAATGACTTATTTATTACCATTGCTTTCTCATTTTCCTTTCCTTTCTGGTTGCAGCTTGGTTTCATGTTGCTGGCTCTTATTTGGAAGTTTGATTTCCCACCCTTTATGGTACTTATCATTGCCATCCTCAACGATGGTGCGTCTCTGATCTTCTCGAATCCTCTTGCAATGAGCCTATGGCTTCTTTTCTGCTCATGTTTCTGAGTTAAGCTTTGATAGATTTTGTGTATATAACTCCTTTATATTTCCTTTTGATTTGTTGGGATTTAATCTAAATGGCCAATACATATAGTAAAGCAATTCAGGAAATATTTATAGTTATGCTAGAATTCTTTGAAAGAGTGACAGTTCCCATTGGTTGCTCATGTGCAATACATTATAGTGCGAATTTAATTGAAATCAAACCTAGCAGGATACTTGTAGAGGGAACTTGTTTCTTGTTTGACATTATGTGATGGCATGACAGGTACAATTATGACAATCTCAAAGGACAGGGTCAAGCCATCCCCTACACCCGACAGCTGGAAACTTGCTGAGATATTTGCAACTGGTGTTGTTCTTGGAACTTACTTGGCTATGATGACTGTCATATTCTTCTGGGCAGCATACAAAACTGATTTCTTCCCTGTAAGAATACATGCTTTCATTAATTATCTTAATTATTTCACTTTGACTGTTGGCTCTAGGGATGCATGCCCTTTTCTCTACCCTGCTTTATTGTGATCTTGCTGAGTTTTTCTTTCATGTCTGGTTTAAGTGTTGGTCCTTTTCTCAATTGAAAGTGCACAGACTTTGATGTTTAATGAAAAAGCAACCCTGCAATGAAAATCCAGAACATATTGAACATTCACAAATCCTGACTATTAGGATAGAATCATATAAAATCATATCTTATTTTGTATGATTATCCTAATAGTCAGGATTTGTGAATGTTCAATAAGATATGATTTTATATGATTCTATCCTAATACTGACAAACTTTTAGACAAAAGTGAAAAGGAAATGTAAGAAGATACATTGCCGAAAAATAAAGTTGTGGACTTGTGGTGTTTGATGGCCCAAAATTGCTTCACAATTAAGTGGTTTACCTAATATAATCTGTGATCTTGATAGAATTTCATGCTTGGTGGTTGATTAAATCTCTTGATTTTATTTTTCGCAATTCCAGAGGGTGTTTGGTGTATCTACCCTTGAGAAAACAGCTCATGATGACTACAGAAAGCTTGCTTCTGCCGTGTACCTTCAAGTCAGCATAATTAGTCAGGCTCTCATATTTGTGACCCGTTCTCGTAGCTGGTCTTTTGTTGAGCGTCCGGGTCTTCTCCTTGTTGTGGCTTTCTTGATTGCTCAGCTGGTAAACATTATTTTCAATATTTTTTTTTTACAAACCGTGGCTTTAAAAAGACCCTTAATAACTTATCTCTTTGTAGATTGCTACTGTGATTGCTGTTTATGCCAACTGGGAATTCGCCGCCATCGAGGGGATCGGCTGGGGATGGGCCGGCGTCATTTGGCTCTACAACATCGTTACCTACATCCCGCTTGATATCATCAAGTTCCTTATTCGCTACACTCTCAGTGGAAGAGCCTGGGATCTTGTGATTGAGCAAAGGGTACTGCAAATTGAATTGCTTACTAATTATTCCAACCTAATGACGCTTATCCATTTACTCATTTTATCTTGTGTACCCAGATTGCCTTCACCAAGAAAAAGGACTTTGGTAAAGAGGAACGTGAGCTAAAATGGGCTCATGCGCAGAGAACCCTTCACGGATTACAAGCTCCAGACACCAAGATGTTCAATGACCGGTCAAATGTGAATGATCTCAACCAAATGGCAGAGGAGGCGAAAAGGAGAGCCGAAATCGCAAGGTATGTGTGCTTTCGTTTTTTGATGTCCAACATCAAGCTTCCTAAAAATGATTTGACAGGCAAAGAATGTGTTTTGAAACTGAATTTGGTAATTTGATTTTGAAAATGCGCGCAGGTTAAGAGAGCTTCACACATTGAAGGGTCATGTGGAGTCAGTTGTGAAGCTAAAGGGTCTTGACATTGAGACAATCCAGCAAGCATACACAGTCTGAGGCGGAATCAAAGTTACTTGGTTGAGAGTAAAGTTTGTTCGATCTGAGTAGTTGCAAAGTTAGTTTTTTGTTTTTTAATTTTTAAATTTAAATGAAGCAAATTTATATTTCACTTGGGATTGAAGAGCAGCTGGTGGTGTAAGTGTTTCTCTTTCTTGATGCTCCAACCGGCTTTTACTGAAGAACGTATATTTAGCTGGTCTCATTGTCGTCGACTCGTCATGAATTCTATATAGTTCCAACTTTGTTTTTAATGGTGAGATAATAATTGTTACTTGCCCTTTCAAGTTCATATTGTTGATCACGTTTCTTCGCGCTTATTCCTTGTTAATGTTAGCCTCAAATTCAGTACATGGCGAATTCATGGGACTGGGCTGTATTTGGGCAAGGGAAGACCCGCGATTGGTTTTTGGAGAATATGAATCAAGTGTTTATTAGTCCAGTCAGGGAAGGTGTTAAGAAAGATGATAAATTATTGATCATGTATTAGAGAGATTTAAAAATGCCAAGGGTAAAAATGGTTTTGTTTGTCTATAAAAGTGAAGCAGTTATTTCCATGGCAATGATGGCATGCCATGGTTTCCTAAATCAGGAAAGAAACTCCACTTACACTCATGTCTTGTAGTCTAGACACGGTGCGATAAAGCATCGATCCAAGCCGGGCAAAATAAAAATTAGGGACACTTTGAACGACTACTACTTCTCTCAGGATAGGTCCTTTATTGTTCGTGGATCCATGATAACCGTCCTGTGCTGCCTACTCAATTTGCTGCCCTGCATGATCAGGTTGGTTGTCTCTAGAAGCTCCAACGCGAACGTTACGTTCCAAAGCTTTCAAGATAGGTGATTGGATATGCTCAAGATGGTGCTCCAACACACGCATAAACCTATACCTTGTTTGCATAATCTATTACGGAGTACGTTATATTCTCGTTGACATATTCTTTACTAATTTTATTCATGTATTACGTGCGTTCTTTGACACTTTTGCTCGCATATTGTCCTTTTTACATGTTTATGCAAAGTGCTACATCTCATACCAATACATTACATCTTATATGACAAGTTACATTTCATAAAGATATGAGTTACATATCATACAATGTGTTACTTCTCATATAACATGCAAGATCAAAGTACGTCCCCACCATAGCTTGTTCTCCATGCATTGACCCCATCACACCCGAGGGTCGATTTTGCATAAGACCACACAAAACCACCAAGTCAATATACTTGAGCATATTAAATAAAAGGTTCACCTTTTATACCTACATCTCTCAACATCCTAACAAAAAATTGTACTTTCTTTTATATAAATCCCGTCTAGGCCGTCTAGGCGCTGGAAAATCCTAGCTAGTTTTTCAGTTCGTCTAGACGTTCGTTTCGACTCGTCTAAGTAACCGTTTAGACTGCCTAGACGTTAGACAACCCTTTTCTGCCTTGCAATTTCCAGAACATTATAGGTAGTACAACACACATTCTCTAATGAAGTCAACTTCATAAGAAATGCGTGTAAATTAACTATTACCAAAAATTTGAGTGTCCGAAGATATTGTTATCTACAGAGAAAAATGTATACTAAAGGCAAACTTCCTAAACACCACATACATACATATATATATATATATATATATATATATATATATATATATATATATATATATATATATGCGATAGATGTATATATGACAACTTTCCACTTGTGGATCAATCGCACTAAATGTCACTACACTAACAAGTAACAACTCATTGATCTTCTTCACAAAATATCTATTTCACTTGTCTTTTCCGGATCCACCATTCTTTGATATCTTACCCTACCCACTATATAAGCCCTCTTTGCACAAATCATGTATATTATTTTACAATATCATTTATGGGTGCATTGCTTTTTAACACGTTGATCTACCTTTTCTTTCAATGGGATTTTCGTTGGCTCAACGTGGATGCAAAACTGGACTTACATCAGAAAATGGTGCTCCAGATGCTAGTGCTGCGAAAATGGGGAAAAACTCTCTTTTCCAGCTTCGTTGTATCTTTTTTTTTTTTTTTTTCACCTTGTTATCCTGTTTTGAAACTGCTATCCTCTCCAGACAAAAAATTCTTGTAAGAAAAAATATGCTTGATTTTGGTACTCTACTGTAAGTGGTTTAACGATTTAAGTTCAAGTAAGACCACTATTATGATAAGACCGTGTGAAGTAATATGTATTCATGTTTTTGAGTTGTATATATATTTTTGAATATTGTATTCATGTTTTTTGGGTTGCACACATTGATGAATATGCAATTCCATAAGCATGATAAAAAGATGGAAGATGAGGGAAACTTTGTGAATATAATAATATTAAGATATGATATGTGACTTAAAAACATGAATGTTCAATTCTATAGACATGAATTTAGTGTAACATGAAAACATGAATATGCAACTCAAAAGTACGAATACAATCACCAAAATTCATCTATATACAACTCAAAATCATAAATACAAATTAGTCACACTCACACGATCTTACTATAATAGTGGTCTTACATAAACCTACCTCTCGGTTTAACACACTCTTTTTCTCCAAGATACTTGAAAAAGTAGCACTAAGTACTGAATTTATATGATTAGGTAATTTGTCATCATTCCTACTTTCTAACTAATAGTTGTAAAGGAAAAGTTGGTATTTTTTCTCAACCACAAGGACTACTGAAGGGGACAAAATTGCTTAAGCAATCAACAAAACTTTGAAAATTTCATGAAGCACTCGTCAAAATGTTGAACTGGTCTCAATTATTCTTTGTTGGTCTTCCCTTGATTTGGATGTATCTATCTTTTTGTGAATACTATTCAATATGCAATTTTCTTCCTTTGCCTGTCTTGAAAAAGACATTGATGGTTGAAAATGGAAGAAAATCAACATGGATTGGAAATGATTGAAGTGGTGTCAATTCTTTTGTGTTACTACATCCAACATGAATCAAGAGTCTTTGACTATGTAAGTAACTCTGATATATTATTACTTTAGCAAATTTCTAGAAGAGCATGATTATACACAAACAATTAAACAAACAAGTTTTACTTAATAGCCCGGAATTTTTGAACTTTGCTATATCAACTTTGTATTCCTAGTCCGGATATTCTGCTACGAGATATGTTACCAACACTGTCTCATAACATATGGCACTATATATTATATCATTATAACAGAGTATAAATTGTATTATTTTTTGTTATAACATATAGTATTAGTACTATATGTTATGAGACAGTGCTCGTAAAATATCTTTAACATACCAAACAACAACCATATACCCATATCAACTAGACTGTTTTAAGCTCCATGGAATTCAAAGGCTCAATGTCTATCTTCTTAGTGTTCTCACCACTACCTTTGTACTTGTACCATCTAGCACACACTAGAAAATAAACCAAATCAAGTGCTCCCAAGAATGCAACAATGTAATAAAAGTAGTCCAATCTCCCCTTATTGAGATCTTCCGACAACCAGTCACCGGACTTCGCCTTCTCCGTCACGCGATGCACCAAAGAAACCAAGAAACTGCTCAAGTAGCTAGACATGGCCATTCCACAAAAGAAAAGTGAGCCACCAATGCTCCTCATATTCTCAGGAAACTGCTTGTAATAGAACTCGACTTGTCCAATCGCCATAAACGCCTCAGCTAGCCCACCTAACACCATTTGAGGCACTAGCCAAAAGCCAGACATTGATGAAATCTCACCTCTTCTAGGTAAAAACCCTAGTGTAGGCTTTGTTAGAGCAATGTTTCTCCTTCTTTCCTCAACAAGTCCAGACACAATCATTGAAAGTGTCGACAGAGCAATGCCAATTCCCATCCTTTGAAGGATTGTGATCCCGCCTTCCTTTCCGGTCACCCGTTGCAAGAAAGGGACCAAGATTCTATCATAGATGGGTATCCAGATTGTGAAGGTGAGCATGAGGAAAACATAGTAGGAAGCCGCCGGGATCTTGAAACTGGTGCTGCCTAAGCTTCTGTTGGATTGGAGTGCTTGGAATACTGCATAAGTGTGCATTTGAACAATTGGTACATGGTAAATTATGGCTGAAGCCCATATGGGTAAAACTCTAATGACACATTTTGTTTCTTCCACTTGCTGTATTGAGCAAAGCTTCCATGGATTCGAAGCTGATCCGTCCGGGTTGATTTCATCTTCTGTGTCCAAAATTGCAGCTTTGTCTAGGAACCTGGCACATGAACATAATTAAACTGTAAACGGTAAAAAATAGACCTTAAAACCAATTGAAAATAAGAGGAGTAATGCAAAGATTAAGCTTAAGAGGATAAAACCGGGAAATTGGTTTCGAATTACGTACCTAAACTGATTAGTGCGAGGTAATTTGGAGTTGATAGAATCAACGGCAACATATTTAAAAAGAGCGGCTGATGAACCAAGATCCTGATCATGAGCTAATTTGAGATGCCTCTTTTTAAAAGCCACAACAAGAACCTGAAAAAAGCTGGTCATGGGGCTCCCCTGTGGCTTAACCTTAACATAAACCCTGCTTCCCATCAAGAACACCAGCCAAGCCAGCAACATCAACGCCGCCGGGATGGCAAGGCCGATGATCCAGCTGACGTCGGATTGCACGTAGACGACGAGCGTCAGAGAGATCATCTGAGCAAAGGTGAAGGTGAAGAAGTACCAATTGAAGAAGCTGTTTATCCCCCTCTTCCCGGACTCCGTCGCCGGATTAAACTGGTCTGCTCCGATGGCCAGGTTACACGGCCTTACGCCGGCGGCGCCCACGATCATTAGCCCGAAACTTGCTATTAAAAATGCCATTTGGAATGAACTTGGGCCTTTGCAAGAAGACTCTGCTTCACATTTGGCCGGATGAAGTTGCTTAATTGCCGCCGTTAGCGCTATCGCCAACAAACCCTGGAAAAACTGAGATGTCAAATTCCGGTGGTCCGATAAAGAAAGGATAATGTCGGGTTTTAACCATTTTTACATACAAGGTCGGTAATTTATTTTTTAATTCAAGTTTCGGATGGAAAATTCAGAAACTGCCAGAACGGTTGGCCTAAACGATCTTAGACAAGCGTCTAAATGGATTAGACAGCTAGGCGGACTGGGACCTTCCTTCCAGCGCTTAAGCGGTGGCTATAGAAAGGATTTTTAGAACAATGAATGTAAGGGAGTAATTTTAATGGGGATGTGCATACAAGAAAGGAGGAGAAGGTGGAGAAGACGAGGGTGGAGTAGCGGCCGAAGTAGGTGTCGCATAAGAAGGCGCCGAGCAAGGTGGCGAAGTTAGTGGTGCCGTTGAAGATGTTGAGCATGTTGGTGGCGGTTATGGTCTTCATGTTGTAGACGGTGGTCAGGTAAACCGCCATGTTCGATAGCGTGCCGATGGCTCCTAGCTTCTCAAACGTCTCGTTCCCTGAAAGTTAAACAAACAACTTTTGATTATGATCTTGATTGTTAAGTGATCGAGTTATAAAGAAAATTAAGGAAGTTGAGTGATTTGAGTTTAAATGGAGAGTGACCTATAATGAAGGGCATGGCTTTGAGGCCTGGATACTTGATCTGGGGCTCTTCATTAGCATGAAGATGTGGTTTCTCTTTCTTATCATCCATGGCAATTCTGTGGATCTCACTCTATACTGCTTAGCTTTATTTTTTCAAGTATAAAGAGCATTGGGAGATGCCATATATAAGGGTCTCTCTCAAGTCTAAACTCAAGTGATTGAGAGTGGAAAAAGAGCCACTGTCCTTTTAATATCGGAGTATCACGTGTATTAAATGTGACAACTATTATATTTTTTTATTTGCACATATATATCTCATTGTAATATATGCTCAAATTTTGATTATAATCTCTACTTTTGAATGGGTGGTCTTTTTTTTTTGGGCTGGTCCTTGTCCGGTTCGACATTTTTATTTTTTGTGCCTATGTTCGGACTGGAGTTTGATTGGATCTCGTAAGGGTTGTTCTTCTTCCCAAGTCTCTTTGCTGCATACAAACCCTCAGAATTTCGAACTCGATGTTAGGTTTTGGAGCCTGATTTAATTTAGGTCGAAGAGAAGATAAAGGCGGAGCAAAGAGGGTAAGCGAGGGTTGACATGCTTAAAGCGCGGGCGCGCTTTTGGTGTTGCATGTCGCGCAATTCCACCAGAAAGCAAAAGCTCGGGCTGGATATCGGGGATTACGCGGCCGCGCAATTGGTCGCGTACGGGGAAACGTATTTTTTTTTGGGGCCCAAGTTGCACGAGCCAATAGGGTTTCTCTTAGCCTTTTACTTTCTATTTAAACCTATCAATTTTATTGTAATTGGTGTGCTAAAAACCAGATAGCATAGAGGGAAAAATCAGAGCTGTAGAGAGATTAAGTTAGACTGAGGTTTTGTAATCCTTATAAGTCTCAGATCTAGTAGATATTTCTGGCTTGGTAGTGCCCCAAACGTAGTCATTCTGACGAACTGGGTCAACAAATCTCTTGTTTTCTTGTTGTTGTTTATTTCTAGTTTCTCTTGTGGATCTGTATTGTCGTTATTATTGTCAATAGGTGATCGAATTTCCCAACACTCAAGACATATAGATAAATACTTAAATAACATAATACCAATTACCATTAGACCAATTACCTTGGAATGGGTGGTCTTTTAGGTATGGTCATTTTGAGTTCACATTATTTTTCAATTGAGTATGATTGGGGTTAAGGCAACCATTTCCATCCGTTTCTTGTACTCCGTAAGTCCGTATTGTGTATTTGCATGTTCGTATATAGTGCGTTGTTATTTTATTTGTGTTTTTTTGTCTAGTAGGACTGGAGGACACTACCATTAAAGAGAGGCATTTAAAGAGAGGCATTTAGTTGGGTGGGGGGGGGGGAGGGGGGGGGGGGGGGAATGAAACCGAAAACGGCGCCAAAAACCAATTATTTTTGCGGTTAATTATATCGATAATTTACAGAAAAAGTGGGATGCTAAACTAAAGATGCACAAAATATATAATCATGTACATAGTTTTAATAAGTATTCGAATAGTTTTGATGTAAGTACAATCAGTTTTAATGTACACACAAACGCGATATAATTTTTAGTTGTTTTTATACACAAATAAATGATTTTTATGCACATAGGATTATTAGTTTTGATGCACATATTACTAATTTTGATGCATAAACATATATCTAGCTAACAATTTTGAAGCACATTCGGCCATTTTTATGGACATACAATCCATTTTGATGTAAAAAAAAACAATTTTAATGTATAAAAATCCCGTTTTAATGGACGTTCTCATGTACGCCTTCCGTTTTTTCAAAAAATACGCAAAGAATTCACCAAAAATTTGGCCATGCTATGATTATAAGAGGGTGAATTCAAACTTGCTTCCTCATAGTTATGAATGCCAATATATAATTAAACTGCAAAGGCTTGATTTATAGTACCTTATGATTATAAATTGAAAATAAAATTAAGAAGAACTTACGCAAAACTTCATTTTAGGTTACTTGCATCTCGAGTTGGTTATAGCTAGACTGACAGGTTTCAGGACATTTGAAAGGCAGCATTTCGAAGTACTGAACGCCCAACTTCATACGGTTCAAATTGATGGAGTTGGGTGTTGCCGTCCAATTTGACCAACTGTGGAGTTGGTTATATTCACCAATTTGACCAATTCTCTAAGCTAGACTGGTTGGTTTTGGAGTATATGAGATTGCAGGAGCCAGGAGTAGAACCCACACAGGCCACTAATGTGGCGTGTTGACCCACACGGAAGAAACTGAATTATTGTTAACACAAATCAAACCTATGCACTAAAATTGAGGGCATTGTAAAAAGAATTAATTTGTTGAATGGGAGTAGTTTATTCTTATCCAAAAAAGTTGTAATTAGTGGCTGGCTTATTCTTGCCTGAATTTTAACTTTACGAATTTAATAGGATAAATTGGTAATATGAAGCTTACAATTGTTTACTGTATAAGGTAGTTTAGTAATTCGTGCATGTGTTCATGGTGGTGGTAAGAATGCTTGTCATAGGCAGATATTTGGAGTACCGCACGTTGCGCGGCGATTATAAGACGGAGACTTCATTAGTGTAGAGATATGAAAATGACATTTTCGTAAATTTATTTAAAAGAGTATGTTTTTTTTGGAAAAGGAATATGGAAATGGCATTTCCGTAAATTTATTTAAATGGGCATGGTTGTTTTGGTATTAATTTACTTGACTTCACGCCATCCAATGTCTTAAAACTTGTTTTATTACGTATACGAGCTTTCTTCACAATTAAGAAACAAACTTTTCCGAGCTTGCTTACAAGCAAAGTTACGTTGACGCGTTTTTCGAGACATGTCTAAATTATCCGTTCAAATCCAAATATCACATAAGTCGATCACGCTTTTCCAAGAATATATATCCCGAGATTACTTAAGAGCTAAGCAAAACCTTTTGGTATTAATTTAATTGACTTCACGCCATCTAATGTCTTAAAACTTGTTTTATTACGTATACGAGCTTTCTTTACAACTAAGAAACAAACTTATCCGAGCTGCTTACGAGCGAAGTAACTTGGACACGTTTTTCGAGACATGTCAAAATTACCCGTGCACATCCAAATATCTCCTAAGTCGATCACGCTTTTCCAAGAATATATATCCCGAGATTACTTAAGAGCTAAGCAATACGACACGAATTTCAAGGAACATTAAAATATCAAAATTATTACTGAGAAATAATGAATAATGAATTAATAACAGCCGCACGATAGTAACAAGGGGATTTTATAAAATCAACGCTCGGATTTTAAAGTTGTGTTTGCTTTTATAGTAGTAAGGATAAGGATTAGATAACTTTGGATTTTTTTTTAATCATATCAAGAGATCTTTATCATATTTAATTTCACTATAGATATTTTTGTCCATTTTTTAGGTTTGTTTATTGAGTTACAACAATCACATAAAATCTTAATATTATTTATACCTGGTCGGTGTTATAAATTCCTTAATGAAATAAAAATTGTGATGAGATTGATGTGGCTTTCTTCGTTTTACTTGAGATGGGGTTCCATTCTAAAACCAATTGGTAATAGGGGTATATATGTAGGCTAATTTAACTCTCAACTTCCAATGTGGGAAGGAGATTCTCAACACGCCCAGAGACGGACACAGGATTTAATATTAGGGTGGGCTAATTGTCACTAAATTTTTTGGATGGGCTAAATTACCTTAATTTAACACTAAATTTACATTATTTTTATTTTTTATTATTAAATTTACCCTATTTTTATTATTTTTTATTTTTTAGGGCGGGCTGGAGCGTACCCCAGCCCGCCTCTGAACACGCCCCCGCAAGTGCAACTGGCCTGACCCAGTTGACACTTGGACAAACGGGTCTAGCATCTCAATCTCTTTATAACTAGCCCAAAGAACATGTGGTGGCATCTCAGTCTCTTTATAGCCAAACGCAACCCAAATAACGGGCGAGTAGCATCAACCGCTAAACCCAAGCCCAAAGAAGCCAGGAAACAGGCCCAGTACCAGACCGTAAGCTCTGATACCATGTGAAAGTCTGTGGGACTTAAACGGGGTCATGCGCATATGTAAGCCCACACATAAGCCCATGGGGTTCCATCCTAAAACCAATTGGTAATAGGAGGATTAACCCAAGGGTATATATGTAGGCTAATTTAACTCACAACTTCCAATGTTGGAAGGAGATTCTCAACAACAAGGAGCTAATTCTAGTTTTCTTGTAGTTTGTGTTAGCTTGGATTTGACATGTGTTATATTTATGCTTCATGTCATTACACATTATATTAGGCCCAAGAGAGTTGCAAGATCAAGAAAGAATGGATTCTCAAGCATCAACACGACTCGGAAAATGAATAACACAAATCAAGCGAGTTTCAACGATGAATCGATGATGGTTCAATTTCAACAAATTAAGTTCAATTTCAACAAATTAATTTTTTTTGAGCACAATTAGGTTAGTTTTTCAAATAGGCAATTAAGTGAATCTTCTATAAACATTTTGAATGTAAAGTCGATCATCAGATCAAGAGAGAATTTTATATAGAACTAGAAGGCTTAACTCGTTCGATGAACGACGTGAATATTTTTTTTCTATATTTGTTGAATTTTAAATGTACATGCATTTATAAGTACAAGGCAATTAGAATTAGAATGCAAAATATGAGTAAAAACATTATTAAGAATAGTTATTTGAAGGTAGTTAAACTTTATTATAATCTTTAATTAACTATTTATGAAAAATATAATAGTGAATATATAAACTATTTCATCATATATGTATAGTTGTTAAAAATAATTTGTTTGTATTTTAATTTAGTAGATGGAGTATTGTTTTAAATTTGGTTATTTAATTTAGAAGGAAAAAAAATTAAAACCTAGAATTTGAAACGCACATGGTTTGATAGGATGTAGAATTTATACATCAAGAATTAAATTTTTTGATATTTATTATGTGGCCCAATAACTAAATTGAATTGTATGTCTAATAGAAATAATAACTAAATTATATTGTAGGTATAATAAAAAAAAAACTAAATATCATTTATTAACAATAGAAAGGGAGAAATTTATATGTTGTAAAGATATTGTTGGAGCAATTTTTTTTATTAAGTGTTTATATATAGTGGCCTTTGCCATATAAAAAGTTATTAATGGAAAAAACGCCTTCATTATTTAATATAATAAGAGTATTTTTTAGGTGGGGAGGATTAAGAAAAACGACTGTCGTCGGATGTTGTGGAAAAACAGATGTGGATAGTTGTTCATATTCATTGTAACACCCCAACGATTTATAAGAGCATTTTTATCGGTAGGAATTTTGGGTTTAGGATGCTCTTTTTATTAAAATAATAATGAGGAGTGAATGCTAGAGGGGAGCATCGATGCTCTTTACGGGGGGAAAAGAGCATTAATGCTCTTTTACGGAAATGCAGTTTTTTTTTTAAATTCCTGTACCAAAACGCGGCGTTTTGGCCAAAGGGGGGCCAAAATGCCGCGTTTCAGCCTTCTCCAGCGTGGCGCCACGCGTCGCCCTATGATTGGGCGACGCGTGGTGCTTTTAATACATTTAAAATGTATTTTGGCGTTTGTAAACTTAAAAAAAAGTACCATAAGTCTAGGATTTTTTTCTCTACATTTAGACATCCATTTTGACTATATTTGACATATTTTATAAGAAAATGTGTATTTTGGGTATCTTTAGCTCCATTTTGACTTTTTTAATCATTTATTTTATGAATCATCAAATTAATTGATATTTTAAATTTATAAATATATATGAATAAGTATTTTGGTAATTGATAGTAAAGGGTATATTTATAATTTCAAATGAAATAAAGGGGTATATTTGTAAATTGATTGATATGAAAAAATAATTATTTGGAATGCTAATTTTTGGATTGATAAAATGGTAGAATGGGTATGAGATGCTAGAATGATGTGGTGGAGAGAGAAAGGGGAATAAAAGTGAAAAGAGCATCCCATTGATAAACTTGTTCTAAGGAATTGAGGTGTTCTCCATGTTAACAAAAGTTCTTTCTTTTTTGAGTTCGTGTGTGATATTCGAATGATTGAATAATGAATATGAAGATATAGGAGTTCAAATATCGAATAACATTGTAAAAATATTTGAATATAATAAAAAATACAATGTCAACGTGTTTGGGCATTAGTTTAAATTTATTTTTCCTAAAAAATGGATTGGGCTTAATTGGTTACAGAAGAATTCTTCTGGAGTTGGATTGGGCTTTTGGTTCAATTATGGTAGGTGACCTGAAAGCATCTTATGTGAAATTCAAACGTCGATAAATCCATGATTTTGTTTTAAAGGAAAAGGATGGTACTGGTCGGTCCTAAGAAACGTGGATTGGGCTTGGTAGCATCTACCATCTTATGGCAGGAATGTAGGAGGGTGGATTGGTGGATCACTACTCAACTAACTCACAAGAGAAACATGGAGAATTTCCCTAAACAGGGGGACAACAAGTGTCAATTAGCAAGCAATCCAATTCAATGCACTTACCTACTTGTCATCAACTCAGCTTTCATAAATTTTGAGTTAACTAAATTCGTACATATCCATAAAGTTGGCAAATGCAATGTACATATCAATAAATCTTAGCTAATCTTGTTTTTTAGAGTAATCTTAGGTAATCTTCACTAGTACTAAACAAAATATCGAATCACATTTATAAATACGATTTTTAATCCTATGTTCAAAGTTACAGTATAAGACTTCATGTTAATTATTTTTTTAATATTTTTATGACTAATATTTTTAAACATAGAATAATAAAGTGAGTTTCCATATTTAACAAATTTTATATTTTTAAATCGATTTTTCTAACCGATATTCTATAGTTTTAATAAATAAAACCTTAAAAATACTGTAATATACTGTATAAATCTATTATAAAAATAATTTAAATCTCTAAATAAATAAAAATAATAAATTTTTTTAAAACAGAATATCTATGCTATACTCTAAGAAAATCGGATTTTAAGATAGACTTATCCTATATCATTAACACAAAAGATAGATACACAACAGATGCATAGGTAAAAACAAAACCAGCTTTGAAACCCCAAAATCCACTGTTTTCATCCTCTTGACTAGTTTCAATCCCCACTAACCCCTCAAACCCCGCGGTTGAAAGAAACCCTCAAACCCACTTTTCCTTCTCTCACCACTCCAATTCACCGTTCCTCAGTCCACGTCCGTCAGCGATGGCGGAAGTTGTGATTGCAAGTGAAGTTCCGGTAAAGAGGAAGAGAGGCCGGCCGCCGGGGAAAGCGACGCCGAAAAGGATCGAAGAAGGAGTCGATGGTCGTTTAGGTTGCGGTGCGAATTCTATACTTCAGTCAACAATGGCGGAAGTTGTGATTCCAACTGGAATACCAGAAAAGAAGAGAGGAAGACCTAGGGGGACTTCGAAGCAGATCTCGACGGAGGAAAGAGACGTCAGTCATTTAGGCTTTGGTGCTGATTCTTTAGTTCCAGTTTCTCCGTCACCAAATCCAGATTCTTCAACAGTGGTGGGAGTTGAGATTGCAACCGGAAATCAAGAGACGAAAGAGAAGAAGGGGAGAGGACGGCCACCGGGGAAATCGAATAAGAAATCGATGAAAGAAGGAGACGGTAGTTGTTTAGGTTCTGATGCCAATTCTCCGTCCCTCAATCCAGATTCGTTTGAGATTCCAACTGGAATTCAAGAAAAGAGGGGGAGAGGACGACCTCCGAAGAAATCGAAGGAGAAATTGATGGAAGGAGGAGACAACAAGCACATAGGCTGTGTCGATGGGGAGAAATCAGTTACAGATGGGATGGATGTGGAAGAGTCCCGGATCGAGATGGCGGTTGGGTCATCGAAGGCGGAGGCTGCTGTTCTAACGAAGAGGAGAGGTCGAAAGCCTAAATCTGACGAGGAGGCTGCTGTTCTACCGAAGAAGAGAGTTCGAAAGCCTAAATCTGAGATAGCAGATGGAATGGAATCCGTGACCAGTGATGGATCAGGTGGTGAGAATGGCTTCAGGGGGAGTTCGAAGCGGTGTAGGAAACCTCCTTGTGAAAATGTCTCTGAGAGGACGACCTGCCACCAGTGCAAGAGGAATGATAAAGGGAGAGTGGTCTGGTGTACTAAGTGTAACACGAAGAGATTTTGCATTCCATGTATCACCAGCTGGTATCCTCACATGGTGGAGCAGGATTTCTCCGATGCTTGTCCTGTTTGCCGGGGAAACTGCAACTGCAAGGCTTGTCTTCGTATGGAAGGGCATATAGAGGGTATCACTGGCAAGGCCAAGTTGGAGATTAGTAAAGAAGATAGAGCTCAGCATTCTATGTATCTTCTGCAGGCCATTTTGCCATACTTGAAGCAGTTTAATGAGGTTCAAGCTGCAGAGAGGGAACTGGAGGCTAGAATACAAGGCCTGCCAGTGTCAGAGGTAAGCATAAAGGTATTTGAATGCCCTGTTGAAGAAAGAATGTATTGTGATAATTGTAAAACTTCCATTGTTGATTTTCATAGAAGTTGCCCCTTGTGTTCTTATGATCTATGCCTTTCTTGTTGTGAGGAAATAAGAAAGGGGGAACTAAAGGGGAGTGTAGAAGATGTGGTTGTGGATTATATAGATAATGGGTTTGATTACTTGCATGGTGGTGATCCTTTGCCTGTTGAAAAGAAAATAGACCCAGTTGAGCTTTCACAGGATCCTTTGCCTGTAGAAGGTGAAATGATAGAGTCAGATCCTTTGCCTGTAGAAGGTGAAATGATAGAGTCAGAAAATGAGAGTATGAAACCATTTAAGTGGAATGCCAATGAAAACGGCAGTATTCCTTGCCCTCATGGTGGTTGTGGGGGCAGCTTGCTTGAATTGAAGCGTATGTTTCCAGTTGATGTGCCTGAGCTATTGAAGAGAGCAGAAGAAATAGTAGCTTATTGCAAATCTGTTGATGTGCCTGAGATTTCTGCACAGTCCTGCTCGTGTATGATCTCTGTGAAACACAATGATCTGGTGAATCTAAGAAAAGCAGCTTCTCGAGAAAACACTGATGATGATTACTTGTATTGTCCCTCTGCTACTGAAATTCAGAATGGAGATTTGAAACATTTTCAGTGGCATTGGTCCAGGGCAGAGCCAGTCATAGTTAGAAATGCACTGGAAGTCACAACAGGTTTGAGTTGGGAACCCATGGTGATGTGGCGTGCTTTTCGTCAGTTGAAGCATCCTAAGCATAACCGGCAATTGGATGTTACGGCTATAAATTGCCTGGATTGGTGTGAAGTGGAAATTAATATCCATAAATTTTTTGCGGAGTATTCAAATTTAGATGGACAGACTGACATGAAAGGTTGGCCTAGAATACTGAAACTGAAAGACTGGCCACCATCCACTGAGTTTGAAAAATACTTGCCCCGGCATGGTGTTGAGTTCACAATGGCCTTGCCTTTTAAACAGTACACACATACATGTGATGGTCCTCTTAATCTTGCTGTCAAGTTGCCTAAAGGCTCTCTTAAGCCAGATTTGGGGCCAAAGACGTACATTGCCTATGGACTTGAACAAGAACTGGGTAGGGGTGATTCTGTCACAAAGCTTCACTGTGATATGTCTGATGCTGTTAATATCTTGATGCATACTTCTGATGTGAAGCTGAAGAACAAAGATCTTCAAAAGGTCCAAAAACTAAAAAAGGCTCATTTTGCTCAGGATCAAAGGGAAATTTATGCCTGTGGGTCGAACATGAATTCTCAGATGCCAGTATCTGATTTAGTATCTGGGCAGGAGCTTGGAGATGTTTCTTATAATCTTAAAGAGGAAGCAGTTTCAGATGTATCAATGCAGGAAAACAATCTTGAGCCTGCGTTTGAGATGCTAGATAATAAGATAGACAGTTTCTTAAAGTCAGAATCTGAACCATTGGCTGAAAATGATGATAAAAAAACTGATGCTGTGAAGAAGAAGAAGAAGAAGAAGGGCAAAAGAGGTAGAAAGAGGCAGAATCCGATTTCTGAAGCCCAAATTGCAGAAAGGGATTCTGATGGAGCTGAAGAATCAAACTTAGATGAAGAAAGTTATGAAGTAAATGGCGAATGCTTAGAGGAAGGCGGTGGTGCGCTTTGGGACATTTTCAGGAGAGAAGATGTACCTAAACTAGAAGAGTATCTGAAGAAGCACTATTCTGAATTCAGGCACATATACTGTTCTCCTGTAAAGCAGGTTGTTCACCCCATCCATGATCAGTCATTCTATTTAACTGAATCTCACAAGAGGAAGCTCAAGGAGGAATTTGGGATTGAGCCGTGGACATTCGTTCAGAAGCTCGGGGAAGCCGTATTCATTCCTGCTGGATGTCCCCACCAAGTCAGAAACTTGAAGTCGTGTATTAAGGTTGCGGTGGACTTTGTCTCACCAGAAAACGTCCCGGAGTGCATTCGTTTGACTGAAGAGTTTAGACTCCTTCCGCCAAATCACAAGGCAAAGGAGGATAAGCTGGAGGTGATGAAAATGACTCTCCATGCTGCTAATTTGGCTGTGGAGGAGTTACAGCCTCTTCTTGCCAAGTAATTGATGAGTCAATTTTTTGGATTGTGCTGTAGCTTTAGTAGTTCTTATTTTTATAAATATTGTTGAATGACAGTTTGGTAGAAGACATATTTAGATGCTAATGTTATTTATGGTTATTTGCTAATTATGATCTTCCTTGTATGAAGTGTTACATGGAAATTGGAATGCTGCTTTTGCTCTATGCAGTTTGCTAATTATGATCTTCCTTGTATGATGCATGTAATTCCTGCATACTTATTCGGGATCATTCAACTTCCAGGGTTAGGAAAAGAGTGTAAAGAGAATTGTGTTGTGTTTGTGGGAGATGATTTTTTTTAGTGACGATATTGGTTTCTGCTTTTGGTTTCATAATTTTTATTTTAATCATACATATTATTGCTATGATCGGTTCAAATTTCCTTAAAATCTTTTTTTTCTTGGCTCATAAAAGTTTCCTCAATTTGAGGCTGTGTTCGGCAACATAAAAGTTTCCCAACCGCATGAAGATCATACTGACGCTCCAATGGTTTGAGCAATCAGCCGAACAATCGGTCATCCTTCTCTCCCCTCGTTTCCTCTCGTTCTATGTCATAAGTAAGATGTTATAATAGATTGCAATTGGTTTTTATAAACTGAGAGGATCTGAGTATATTATAATTTGCTTTACGCATTGAATTTTCTAGTGTAATTATCTTCTTCATTGGTTGATTAATTTTTAATTTGCCTTCATTATTTCATGTGGTTTACTGTGCATCGATTATTTTTTGCCTTTTATTAATGCGCATGAAGACCCCATCTGTATGTTTATGTGTTCAACCTAACTTATTGAAAAGGAGATGAAAAAAATCTCTAGTGCGTTGTTAATTTATGCATGTTTTTATATATAATTGCCATCAGATATCAACTTGATTCAAGTGGCCTCCTATAATATTGTATAGGTCAACCTTGTTTGTTTATATGTTGTTAACTTATGCGAATTTGTATTTCTTTTGCTTACTATATCATTTAATATTGTTGTTGGTACCTTGAAATTAAATGAAAACCAAATATTTTAGATGGCGTCCAGCAACAAGGGTCGTGAGAAAGAGAAGGCATTCCCGTGGAGTGATGAGCTAGTGAGGACTCTAATCGACATGTTACTAGACTATCAAAAGAAAAATGGTAGGGATCAGACTATAAGTTGGGTCGATCTTACAGTATCGTTTGAGGAGCGTGTAGGTTTAAGATGTGGAAAAGAGACGTTACATAACAAATTCAAGGGAATGAAAAGCACGTGGAGAGACTGGAAAGATTTAAAGAATGGTGAAACCGGGCTCGGTTGGGACCCCGTTAAGGGACGAATCATGGTTGATGATGAGTGGTGGGAGAAGAAAATACGGGTAAGAAAATAAATAAAATTTATATGGTAATCATATTATATGTTGTTTACAATATATGTTTAGGTAAAGTTAATTCTTTGACATGTTTGTATCAGGAGAATAAGGATTATAAGAAATTTCGCAGAAAGGGTATACCACCAGATCTTGAGGACTTGTGGGACCAACTCTTTGGAGGCACCATTGCAACTGGACAAACATTGTGCAGTACCATCGGTAGATATAGATCCCTATGCTACAATGGGAATCCCAAATGCTGAACATAACACTGATGGAACTACGAACATGGACTCCAACATTGAAAGTCTTTATGATATTGATCTTGACAGCTAAAATGCAAACATAATACAAGATTTCATAAGAGATATGAGCTCTCCAGAAGCTAGAACGATGAATGCTTGTCTGACAACAAGGGAAAAGCGTCCGTTGACAACATCTTCAAACCCTCGAGGACCTAAATGCAAGAGCCGACAATCACACGGTTCTTCTCTTTACCACCAACAACTAGCCATTATGGTGTCAAAAGCGGTGATGGAAGTAATCGATCAAATGATTGCTGAAAACCTATTGGTTGAGGGCACACCATTATGGTGTTTTGCCATTACTACACTTCTTAAAGAGGATGTAAGATCTATGTTCCTTGCCATCGAACGTAACTCCGCAAAGCTTACATGGTTGCAATGGCAGTTCCAAAAGAGTGGAGGGAAGGACTGAAGATGATAAGCAAAGATTATATGTGTATGCTTGGAGCCTTTGGGACGGTGTCCTTAGTGTTAGTTTGATCCTACATGCTGCTTTCTTATTACATTTTGTTGAGTGTGGAAAATTGGTTAATTTCTTTGAGTTGAACATCTTACTAGCTAGTAATTTAAGATACATGCTTTATCATTCTTGTCTTTATTTCACTTCTCATTCTCCTATATATATATATTGTGTGATTAATTTAATCATGTTCATAGTGCATTAGTGCATTATATTTTTCAAATATTCTGTTGCTTTGATGCCAACATAGATATTATTGCAATACTGTATATTTGCAAGTGCTTCTTCAAATTTGAAAGAAAAGCTCTTACTATTCATTTGTTTCTTTACTATGCTCGTACCTTTATCGTTGTTGCACTATGCACTTAATTAGTTTTAAGAGCTCAATGGCTACCTACTACAAGTTAATTAGAAAGATCAACATCACACATGAAAATTTTAGAAGCTAACCACAATTGCAAATACTTCATCAAATGACACCAGTTTTTTTGTGGAGTATAACAAGTTTAGTATCTGTCGAACATTAATAATATCTATCATTCCAGATCTTGAGAGCGATTGCATCACGCACATCCTTCATTCCACCTTGACTTGCCTCCTCTCCATCCTCGTCTAATGTATTTGACCCTAAATATGCTTCTGGATTCTCTTCCATTTCTTGAAAGTATTCATCATCTTCATATGAGTGCTTTAATATAAAATTATGTAGAGCAAAGCATGCAATACTTATATCAACTTGAGTAGAGACTTCGTAGCTTGGCATCGTTCTCAATATCTTCCACCTCTTCTTCAATACACCAAAACTGCGTTCAATGCACCCACGCAATGATGAATGTGCCTTGTTAAATGCTTCTTGCGCATGTTCAGGCGCTTGAGTTTGATACTGTGCATGATGATATCTTGTTTTCAGGTATGGAACCAAGTACCCTTGTTTTCAGGTCATGGATTACCCTACTTATCGTATCATTAGAACGTTGGAATCTCTCACACACATCTCGTATTGAAACCCCCAAGACCATAGTATATAGGAATATACCAACCTTCTCTATTACTGTCATGTTCTTTGAAATACACAAGCCATATTTTAATTCTAACTCATCACACAAATGACGGAACACGTGTTGCTCCATGCGAAATGCATTTATGCATCTTATGCCTGATCTTGCATTCAATACTTGTTGAATCCACATATATCCAGTGAAAAAAGAATCATAGCATGTCACATTATAGATGTACTTGTAGTAATAACTAGCCAAAAGCATATATTGGGTTTGCAGAACCACTTGTGATACTATCATTCTTCTTCGTTTTTTTGGTCGATCGTCCATCGCGGAAATGAATATGCAAAGGAGACCACTTCGATTTTTTTTCCTACAGTGTGCATATTCCAACAACAAAGGACCTTAAAAAAATCATTAAAAAAAGAACACGTCTATAATTTATATCAAACACTTTATCCTTGACCCATCAGTTTCTTACAAGCCAGATCGAGTTCAAGTCAGCAATGGCCGAATTTCTAAAATGTAGGGTTTTCACAAATCTAGACTACCCATCAAATTGAGGGCAAAATAAAATTTTCACATCAAATTAGAAAGCATGAAATTAAAAAGTACTTACCTCAAATTGATACGCTCAATTCATGCGTTTGAATCCAAAAGAAAATTTGTTCAGAAGATATGACAAAGAAAGTTGAGTGGAGGCCTGTAACTAGGGTTGACTAGGCTTTTTTGTCTTCTTTGGCAAAATTTGAGTATAAAAAGAGTACTTGACCTGCAAATTTGAGGGCTGGGCGGGAATGGAGGTGAAAAAGGAGGGAATTCACTTTCTGGAATACACGTGATGTGAAAATAAAATTTTAAAATTCTTATCAAAATAGTTAAAAGGTTATTTTGGGTAAAAATTTAGAAAACCTCCGAAAACCTTTCTCTCCCTAGGTTGCTATTTTATTGTTTAAAACCTCCTAACAAACCTACCAAAACCTCCAACTAGTAAAAAACCTTATTATACCAAACACTTAAAAAGGTAGGTTTTAAAATATAAAAACCTCCTAAAACCCCTTAAAACCTATGCCGAACACAGGCCGAGTTACCAAGCTACAAGGCTTTGAATCTCAATTTAGTTCTACGATGGCAACAAGTTTCCCACGTCTAAAGTTGTTTTAGGATGGTGTTTTAGGATGGAACACCTATTGTGTTGTGTGTGCCTTTAGAGCATCGTAAGAGCATGTTTATCCATAGCTCTCAAACTTCTCTCTTTTTACTCATTTTTTTTACTCTCTCTCTTCCACATCATCCAAGCATCTCATATTCATTTTATCATTTTATCAATTAACACTCAAGCAACCCAATTTTTTCCTTCATATAAAATTATAAATATGTTCTTTCATTTCATATTAAATTATAAATATACCCTTCTATTAACTCACAAAATACTCTAAATTTTTATTTGCACATTATTATTAACTTATATCATAAATTTCAATTATTATTTAATACATGAAAGTCAATATTCGGATTTTTTTCAATGCCAAAAAAAGAGGGTATACATAACAAGATGAAAGTCAAAAAATTTAAATTATTTAGATTTTCAATCTCATTTTTTTTATTTTTACAAATATTATCAATCTCAAACAATAAAATTTAACCAAAATACCCTAAAATAACAACATTTGACTATCATTGGAACTAAATATACCCAAAATACTCAAAATTTTATAAAACATGTCAACTATAGTTGATATGGATGTCTAATTGTCTATAGATAGAGAAAAAAAATCTAGAATTAAAGTAATTTTTTTAAGTGTAAGAACCTGAAAATTACAAATTTTATATAAATAAACACCACATGTCGCCCAATCAGAGGGCGACACATGGCGCCAAAGCGAAAGAAGTCATTTGACTTCTCTATTGGAAACGCATAAAAACAAGTCTTGTATGTTTAAACGATGCATTTGAGATTAAAATGGGAAAAAATTGTCGGCTTTTATTTGCGACTCCACCTTTTTTGTGCCAAGGAGCGATGCTTGTTTTTTTAATCCAAGGAGCGCATATCCAATCTTTCTCTCAATTTCCAATATAAAATTAATAAAATCCAAGCATCTCTTTAAAAAAGTACACCGATAAAAATGCTCTAAGAGCTTCCCTATATGTATTGATATATGTGTTTTTAGAGAATAATTTTTTTTCGGTCCAACAAATTCTCTATCTGATTCTTCAAAATAGGGATGGTGGGGGAAAATGAAATGTTTTTCCTAAATGCAGGGAATTCTCCAAATACATTTGGATAATGAATTAAATATGGATGTTATACATGTAAGCATGCAATTGATTATATTAAATTTTTTAGTATTTTGGAAAATATTTTATATATAATATAATAAATAATAAATAATAAATAATAAATGCTAGGGTTTTCACACATTTTTAGAGTAGCTTAAAAATAGAAATGAAAATGATATACTGTCTTGGATTTCCGATGAGTAGTTAATAAAAAAAATGGGACATGTTGTATGGATTTTAGAAAAGAGGTTCATTGAAACTAGAATAAAATACATTCATAATTAACTGTATGTTATTTTTAGAATGTATTTGTCTTAATTGAATAAAAAAGGTCAAATATTTTGGATCGAGAATTTTAGCTAAAAAGCCCAATTTTTTGAACATTGAAAGGCTTCTTCTACTCTTGGAATTAATTGTGTGTATGTCAATTAGTGATTAAGGTCACTAAGCGTCCATTTATAATCAAGAGAAAGAGAAAGAGAAAGCTTTGAACTTGAAAGTGAAGTGGTGTTCCCCCAATCTAAAAGTTTAAATCCTTTTAGTTTAAGTGTTTGAGTATTTGTTTTCAGTGTGTTTGTGTGCTTTGTAATCCTTTCAAATTCAATAAAAGTTTGTTTTTAAGTAAGGGAAAGCTACTTAATCGAAAACTATGTCTTGAATAAACCTCTTTCTTGATTACAAATCCTCCATCAACTAAAATTGAGAGATTTTAAGCTAGAGATTATGATCTGAGGTAGGAAACGAAACAGATATGTGTTGTGCTTGAGCTAAGGGAGTTCTGATTGAGGATTAGCAACCCCTAGAAATCCGGAAGCTACATGAACACCGTAGGTCTAGCGATACTACGCTTAGGTAACAGTTGATGAAACCCGAAATAAACCGTTCGCTAAAAGACAAGACACGAGATTATTATATTCGATTTGTGCGAACACTTGCTTCTTTATTAATGATTTACTTTACAACGAGGTTGCAAGACTGCGAGGTTACAAACCAACGAGGTTACAGACCAACGAGATTACATACCAACGAGATTACAAACACTTGAGGTTTACACCCTAGATCCCCTACGGTTGTCCGAGATCTCGACCTAACAATGTTCGAGATCTCCTAATTGCTAGACAATTCTAAGTATCGCTTTTTTGACCTTCTAAACGAGGTTGATTTCGCCGGACGACGTTGATGACCTGCGAGATTGAGCAGCGGAGTCTTTGATGTGAATGAGGGCGAGGTGTAGTGATGTTCGTGTTTTTAGTATAGTTTTTAGTAGGTTTTCTTTGTTTATTAGGTTTAGTTTTGATAAAATTAGGTTTAGTTTTGTGTGTTTTTGGATGGTTTTGCATATTTTCATAGAAAGTATGGAAGCTACTCTATTTTGTGTATTTTGTAGGTTTTAGCAAGGAAAAGGTGCTATATGGAGCTGAATTTGGAGCGCTACAGTGAAAGACAGAGGAATACAAGTATGGAGAAGTCAGAGTCCAGGTTTTACGAGATGAAGTGTGGAAGAAACCAAGCCCATGCTCGTTAACGAGGTTGTGAGGGCTCGTTAACGAGGCCACGTGATAGAATTTTCGAGGGTTGACTTTGTAACTCACCGATCCTGTGCGGGAAATTATTTCTGTGTCGGTAGAGTATCTTTTTATAATTTTTAGGGTTATTATATTATGTATTTTAGGTCTTTTTATATTTCTAGATTTTATTTTTATCTTTCTAGATTTTATTTTTATCTTTTAGGAAAGTTTTTTATCTTCTAGCCTTATTAGTTTTTAGCCTTTTTAGTATAAATAGCCCTTTTGTTTAGCCTAGAAAAGGGGGTGGATTTTTAGAGAAGAGGAAGAGCCGAGAGAGCCGAGAGAGGATCGGAGTCGAGTCGGAGGTCGGTGAATGAGAGTTACCGAGTTCGTTGATCGAGATTTTGGTTCGGTGCTTGTATTTTTTCGGTTTCTTCTGATTTTCTATAAGACGATATTTCCTATTAATTTGAGTAGTGTTTTGTTTTCAATGATTTCTTTTGTTGAATATATTTTATTAGTTATGATTAGTGAGTAGTTTTCTTTTCTAGGATCGGGGTTAAGCCCGGCATAGTTAAGCATGTTTGATGAGTAAGATTGTGTGTTGAATGCCTTTTATCTATTATTGAGATTGTTTGTTGAGCTTATACCGAGATGAAAGTTGAGGTAATTTGAGTTTTTAACTTGATTGAAAGAGAAAGTTAGTAACTTGAAGGTTGATATTGTTTGAATACGAAAGTTTCAAGCTTTAGATCCAAAACAAGCAATTAAGTGAATTGGGTTACGAAAGTAGGTTATTTTACTTGATAGTCAACGAAAGTTGATGACTCTATCTATTTAAAGGCATGATTTATTCTTCTTACAAGTTTATATGCATGACTATGTTGTGGTGTCCCTAGTCCTAGATCTTTGTTTTTATTTGAATTATCTTAAGTGAATTTCGTTGCTGAGTTAGTTGGCTCGGTACCGAACTTATTTAGGTCATTAGATTGAGTCTTTTGTGTACGGTGGTTCGTTAACGACCCTGACAACGTCGTTAACGAGGCTGCTCGTGAGTGTGTTTGTTTGATTTTGTTTGTTGTTTTTAGTAGTTGATAAACGAACAACCTTTCTTCCTGTGGAACGATCCTGACCTCCCAATACTCAACGGGGTCTTGATTATAAATTTATTTGTTGTCAAGAAACCCTCCTCAACAAATTGGCGCCGTTGCCGGGGAAGCAACGTGTTTGTTTGTTTATCTGTGGGTCTGGGAATAGCCCGACCCCGTTTTTGTTTTTAATTTTTGTTTTCTTTGTCTGTTTTCTCAGCGTATGCCGGTAGGACGACGAAGGCTCGAGTTTGACAACGCTGGTTATTACTCAGAACCCGAACGTTCCCTGCACCGTAGACTCCGAGAAAACCGAGCCATGGCCACACCTGAAGAGATGGCTCGTCAGATGGAAGACCTCCAAAATCAGATGGAGGCGTTAAAAACTGAGAAAGAAGGCGCTGCTGCTGAGGCTGAGCGTCACCGAGTTGCTAATGCTCGTCTACAAGAGGAGCTTAATGCCTATCCGAGGAATGCCAAACAGTACATGCATCCAGAACTGAGGGTGCCAGAGTCCCCGATTGTGCTTTCGGAGATAGAAAAATCCTTTGAGATCAAGTCTCAATTCATATCCTTGATTAAACGGGCTCAATTTGAAGGGAAACCTACTGAGTGCCCTATGGAGCATATTCGAAACTTTCTTGATTTATGTGACACCATAGCTGCTGAAGGTGTCTCTTTTGAATATGTTCTGTTAAAAGCTTTCATGTGGTCTCTTGCTGGAAAGGCCCTGAGCTGGTTGGAGAGCCTACCTCCTAAGTCTATCAGGACTTGGAAGAACTTGTATGATCAATTTCTTACAAAATTCTTCCCTCCTGCCAAGACAACGGAGTTGAGGAAATGCATCACCTCCTATCACCAGCTGCCTAATGAAACCTTTGTTGAAACATGGGAAAGATTCAAAGAGATGCTTAGACAATGCCCCACTCATGGGCAACCTTTATATGTTTTGCAAGAAATCTTTTTCCAGGGTATCAACGCAGAGACCAAGAACCGCATCAACACGCATACTGCGTGCAGTTTTATAGAGATGGATCCTACGACTGCATGGGAATTGCTGGATAAGTTGTCCAATTATGATTCCATGTATGGAACCCAGCAGACCCCCAACCGCAGAAACGTCTCTACATGCCTAACCGAGACGAAGTTGACCCAAATGTTAAAACTCAATTCTTACAAGATGAGGTCAACCGTCTGAAGAAGCAGGTAAGTTTTTTGAAATCCTCTCAATCATGTCAAGAATGTGGTTCTTCTACACATAGTACATCTGCTTGCACTAACATAGAGCAAGTTAGAGCCTCTGAGACAATAACTGAGATGAATTATATGAGAGGATCATACAGGAACCAACCTAGCTATCATGACAGGTCAAACAACTATCAAGGATGGGGCAATCAGAATACCAATCAAAACTATGCAATGCCTCCACCAGATAGACGACCTGCACCTTATCGACCTCCAGGCCATCAGGAGCCACCATCATGGGTTCAAGGATTACAGGAAGGCATTAACGGAGTGACTAACAAGGTTAACGAAGTTCAAGCCAACCTAAACCAACAAAATAAAAGATGGGGAGAGTTCGATATATGGAAGAAGAGTGTTGATTTCCAACTAGGGAACCTCACTGCCCAAATTCCGAGACCACAAGGGCAACTCCCGGGCCGCCCCGAGGAGAACCCTAGGGGACAAATAGCGGCGGTGCACCTTAGGAGCAGGAAGACATTGCCGGAGCGAGTCCAAGCTGAGGAAAAGGAGGAAGAGGACGTCACCAAACAGCTCGTTAACGAGCCAACGAGGGCAAATAACGAGCCCATATACCAAGGTGACGAGGCTCCGAGGGTTCCTGACGACCCTACCCCAGGTAAGACTTCTAAACCGAGCCTTCCTCTCAACTCCAAGGTAGTTAACGACCCCATCAGGGTCGGTAACCACCCGTCGAGCATACCTGACGATCCTAGTATCGACCTGGTAGCACCACCCGTCGAGCCTAACTTGGTTCCAAGGATGGTGAAATCTCTTCCATTTCCAACTAAGAAATCTATGGACTCTACTGAGAGTAAGTTCAAGCGTTTCGTAAAGATTCTTCAGGGCATTAATATTTCCATCCCATTCGCTGAGGCCCTAAGCGAAATGCCGGCTTACACAAAGTTTTTGAAGGATATTCTTAGCAGGAAAAGATCCATTACAGAGCTGCAGGATGAAGTCAGATCAATAGCTCTACCAGAAAAGCTAGGAGACCCTGGGAGATTTGCAATAACAATCGGCATAGGAAACCACAAGTTCAAGGCTTTATGTGATCTGGGCGCCAGTGCTAGTTTAGTTCCTCTCTCAATCTGGTCTAAAGCTAATATGGGACCACTAGAGCCCATCAATATGCGGCTTTACATGGCAGACGGATCCTGCATCAAACCAACAGGGGTAATAGAAGACTTTCCAGTTCAAGTGGGCAAATTCTTTGTTCCAAACGACTTCATCGTTATGACAATGCCCGAAGATCCGGTGGTGCCTATTATTTTGGGAAGACCGTTCCTCGCCACAGCTGGAGCCATAATCGATGTTAGGAGGGGACTCCTAACTTTCGAAATTGGGGATGAGGTGACGGAATTCCGATTTAAACAGTCAATTAAGGAGACTAATAAAGCCGAAGTCAAGATGCTCTACACCCACAAGGAGATCATTGAATGTGGAGACCCTATTGGAAGATCAACATTAGGTGATGAAATTTCAGGTCAAAGATGGACAGAAATAACCTCTTCAGTTTCAGTAACGAGCTCCCCAACCACGTTATCGATTCTCCTGGCAGAAGAAGCAGGCTCGTTAACGACCCCATCAGCATCGTTAACGACCCTGTCAGAAGACAACGAAATTTCAGCCTTTGCATATCTTGAGGAGGTGTTGAAGACGGAGCCAGAAGAACCAATTCTAATACCGGCTGAACCGTCCCCAACACTTAAACCCTTGCCAGATTCCCTCAGGTATGAATTCCTTGGTCCTAATTCTACTTTGCCTGTCATCATTAATGCTAAATTAAAAGATGAGGAAGTAGGAAAACTCCTAAATGTGCTTAGGATGCATAGGAAAGCCATAGGCTACTCCCTAGATGATATAACTGACATATCCCCTTCCCTTTGCATGCATAGGATATACATGGAGGATAATCATAAACCCACCATAAAGCATCAATGTAGGTTAAATCCTAACATGAAGGATGTAGTTAAAAATGAAATTATTAAATTACTTGATGCTGGGATCATATTTCCTATATCGGACAACCAATGGGTAAGTCCGGTCCATGTAGTCCCAAAAAAGGGGGGATGACTGTGTTAGAAAACGAAAAGGGAGAGCTTATTCCGACTAGAACCACCACTAGTTGGAGGATGTGCATTGATTATAGGAAGCTTAATAGTGCTACTAGAAAAGATCATTTCCCGCTCCCTTTCATTGATCAGGTGTTAGAACACTTAGCCCAACATGATTATTTTTGTTATTTAGACGGCTATAGCGGTTTTTGGCAGATTCCCATTCACCCTGATGATCAAGAGAAAACAACCTTACATGTCCTTATGGAACCTTCGCTTATAAAAGAATGCCATTTGGGCTTTGCAATGCCCCTGCTACCTTTCAAAGGTGTATGATGGCCATTTTTTCAGATATGATAGAGGATATTGTAGAGGTTTTCATGGATGACTTTTCTGTTTATGGTTCTTCATTTGATTCTTGTCTTGCTAATCTTGCACGAGTGCTTAAAAGATGTGAAGACACCAATCTCGTGTTGAATTGGGAAAAATGTCATTTCATGGTTCAAGAAGGGATAGTGCTAGGACACCTTGTCTCTAAAAGAGGGATAGAAGTAGATAGAGCAAAAATTGAGCTTATTGAAAAATTACCTCCTCCTTCTTATGTAAGAGACATTAGGAGTTTCCTTGGGCATGCTGGCTTTTATAGACGATTTATTCAAGATTTTTCTAAGATAGCTAAACATTTGACTAACCTACTAATGAAAGATGTAGTGTTTGAGCTGTCTCCAGAATGTCTTGAAACATTTTACAGGTTAAGAGCTGCCCTCGTATCTTCCCCCATTATGCAGTCCCTAGATTGGACATTGCCTTTTGAGATTATGTGTGATGCCAGTGACTATGCAGTTGGCGCAGTCTTAGGGAAACGGAAGGACAAAAAACTCCATGCCATCTATTACGCCAATAAGACGCTGGATGAGGCGCAGAGTAAGTATACCACAACAGAGAAGGAGTTCCTTGCCGTGGTATTTGCCTTTGAAAAATTCCGGTCCTACCTTGTTGGATCCAAAGTGATTGTTTATACTGATCATGAGGTTGTTAGATACATAATGGCTAAAAAGGATGCCAAACCTAGATTGCTTCGTTGGATGCTCTTACTGCAGGAATTTGACCACGAAATAAGAGACAAAAAGGGAGCAGAGAACCTAGTGGCGGATCATTTATCCAGATTGCCAGTAGAGCATATCATCGAGTCCAATAATGAGGTGCCAATAAACGATTCCAGACCGAACGAACACCTCCTGCTGAAAGAGGTCAGACTCAACAAGATCCTCGTCACCGACCCCTTCAGGGCCGTTAACGAGGAACCGAGGCTGGAAGGCACAAATCACAAGGATAAACTTCCAGTGCGTGTCGGAATGTTAGTCAATCAGGTCGTTACTAAGCCATGGAGGTCGTTACCGAGGATAAAATAAGGACTCCAGGGTCGTTAACGACCCATTCAGGTAAGATTTCTGAAACCAAACTGGCTCAAATCAATTCCATTTCTTCTCCTACTTCTACTTCTTCTTCCTCAATATCAATCCATGCTGTTAGAGGGTCCAAAGCCCCTTGGTTTGCGGATTTCGCTAACTATCTTGTAGGAAGCGTAATTCCCGAGGGTCTAACCCCACAAAAGAAGAAGAAATTTCTCCATGATGTAAAACAGTACTATTGGGATGATCCTTACTTGTTTAAGCAAGGAAGCGATCACCTCTTTAGGCGTTGTGTCCCAGAAGAGGAGATTGAGAATGTGATCCATCAATGTCACACACTTCCAACTGGAGGCCATGCAAAAGGATTCAAAACCACGGCGAAGATTCTTCAAAGTGGTCTCTATTGGCCAACCATGTTCAAAGATGTGCAAGCTTATGTGACAACATGTGATGGGTGCCAACGCTCAGGAAACATCACTTGGAGACATGAAAATCCACTTACCGGGATATTGGAGGTTGAGCTATTTGACGTATGGGGCATAGACTTCATGGGACCGTTTCCCGCATCAGGCCCCTACAAGTACATCCTAGTTGCGGTCGATTATGTCTCTAAGTGGGTAGAAGCTATCTCTACAAGGACTAACGACGCCAAGACTGTGGCTAAATTCATCAAGACCAATATTTTCCCCAGGTTCGGCGTTCCAAGGGTCCTTATCAGTGATGGTTCTCATTTCATTGAGCGGAGTTTCGAAGCACTTTTGGCTAAGTATGGGGTATCCCATTGGGTGGCAACTCCCTATCATCCCCAAACTAGTGGCCAGGTTGAAGTTTCAAACAGGTAAATAAAGAGCATATTGGAGAAGACAATGTCCCATTCTAGGAAGGATTGGTCCTCCAAATTGGATGACGCTCTGTGGGCATACAGGACAGCATACAAGACGCCTCTACGCACCACTCCTTATAATCTAGTGTATGGAAAGGCGTGTCATTTACCGGTTGAGATGGAGCATAAAGCATTATGGGCTCTTAAGGAGCTCAACATGAACCTCGACGCGGCTGGAACAAAAAGATTCATGGACTTGCAAGCATTAGAAGAATTGAGGCTGAAGGCGTACGAAAATGTTGAAATTTACAAGGAACGCACTAAAAGGTGGCATGATCGGAAATTGGTGCCCAAAACTTATGAAGTTGGCGAAAAGGTACTTCTTTTCAACTCTAGACTCCGACTATTCCCAGGGAAGCTCAGGACCCGATGGAGTGGGCCATTCGTGGTTCATCACATTTATCCTCACGGAGCGGTGGAGTTGATCGATAACCAAGGCGTAATCTTCAAAGTTGATGGCCACCGGCTGAAGAAGTTCCATGAGCAACCCGACCCGGACGAAGAGATCAGAGTTACCATAGCTCTCACATCATCGGACTAATCAAAGGAGTACGTCGGGCTGACGACGTTAAAAATAGCGCTTACGGGAGGCAACCCGCTTTTTAGTATAGAATTAGATTATTTTTTATTTTTTTATTTTTAGACTCTTTTTCTTAGCTTTCTTTTTAGTAGTTTTTAGGATAGAAATTAGGATTAAATTTTGAGCTAATAAGACGCAGGAGAAGGGATCGAAAAATCACTTCAAGAGGCTACGGTAGCTCGTTAACGACCCACCCAGGGTCATTAACGACCCGGTCCAAACGACCCGATTCGGCAAAACGGGCATGTAAGTTTTTTTAACCTAGTCTATCTTTTTACTACCCTAGTCGCCGCCCCCTCTACCCCTTCCTATCCCTACCCTCTCCTATATAACCCTTTTACCCCTCCCACAACTTTTTCACTCTCAAATCATCCAAAATCCAAACTTCTTCAAAACACAACCAAAGATCTTGAAGACTCTCACCACCGATTGGAATCCCTCACCAACCACCGAGTAGTCGTCATTACCGAAGCCCGGAAACCCTTCCTCCCACCGACGAAGATCCGAGTTTTCGTTAGCCCGCTTTCACCGAGCTCGTTAATCACCCAAATTCTGACCCCTTGTTCTTCAATTTCTCGATTCTCCAGTATGATTTCTAAACCCTAACTCAAAATTGCATGATTCATGGTTTTTAGGGTAGAAATTTCATGTCTAGAATTGAGTTCATATAGAGGATGGATGTCATGATTCGATTTTGCCCAATAAAGTTTGATTTTGCTTAGTAATTCTAGATCTAGAGAAGGGTATTCATGTTAGATATCTCATTGAGAAAAGTTGATTGTGAAAAGCATGAATTTTTCTTGTTCTAGTATCAAGCTACAAACTTAGCATGTCAAAATTTCGGGTAAATTTAGCATGAGCGGGATGGGTAATCGAGCAAGTATGGGGTGTGTATTTCCGATTGTGTGACTAAGTGAAGGAGTGTAGAGGATTTCATGCTTGATTTTGGCTTGATTTTTAAGATAGATTAAAACTCGGATCTTGCGATTTTGTTCTCGGAGGCTCGTTAACGACCTACCCATGCTCGTTAACGACCCTGCGTGGCCTCAAAGATCAATCCAGTCCAGATTCATAAACGACCCAATTGGGTAGTTAACGAATAATTCCGAGGGTATTTCGAGACCAAGTATGGGGTCTCTTGCCTATCTATTTTTTCTAGATCTTATCTTGGAAAATTTTTGATTATTTTGTAGATCTCATGGCAAGTTCAAGCAGACCCGCTACCCGAGCTCAGAAGAAGAAAAGGAACCAGAGGTCCCCATCTCCACCTCGCATGGACAACGTGATTTTGAGTACTCAAGGCCAAGTGCATCGATACCGTGCCATTCTAGAGAAGGACCACAACACCCGTTGGTTCTCGAAGTCCAGGAGGCCTTCCTTATCCTTGGTGCATCCCATCTCCTGAAGAAGGAGAATTTACCACACTATCCGGCCCTCACATCCGAGTTTTTGGCCACTCTAGAGACTAGCTTCCCGTCGAAGACTTCGGCGGGATGAATCCGGTTTCGGCTCGGTAATGTGAGCCGTGAGTTCACCATGGCAGAGTTCAACGCAATCCAAGAGCTTCCGAATCCATCTAGAGACTACAACTTGAAAGACTACAGGGTGACTAGGACATGGATCTACATCACTGGGGAAGAACAATCCTCCACAGCGGCATTATCTGGGGCAAGCATAATCAACCCCATCTTCAGGATCATTCTCCGAGTCCTAGCCGCTATGTTTTGGCCAAAGAGAGAGTTGAACAGGCCAACAAGGACGGAAGTTGCTTGTCTCCGCACCATTCTTTTCGAAGAGCCCGACCCCTTGAATTTGGGGTATGAATGGCTCTACTACGTCGAGAAATCAACCAAATCGAAGGAAGTTTGGTGTGGCAACTTGGTTAGCCTTTTGGCTAAAAACCTCGGCATCGACCTTACTCGTTTACACACCGGCTCACGCTCAACTCCTCAACAAGAACTATTGGTATAGATCCGGTATTTTCATTCAAGCCGAGGGAGGATTCAAAGTAAAAGTTCAAGACCACCTCGTTAGACCCACCTTCGACAAGTTGGAGCTACTCTATGTACCAAATTGGTACGAGGCATGGACGGGGCATGCTTACCCGTTAGAGCCCAAGCCGGAGGATGAGCTATCACTACGGCCGTGTGAGACAAGATTTGAGCGAGAAGGTGAAGCAATGGATGAAGATGAAGATGAGGATACCGAGGTAGTTGGCGATGACACTGAAGAAGCCGATACCGAGGGAGATACTGAAGAGCTTAACCTCGAGGATGAAGACCTCGACACGGAAGTTTTGGTCACCAACGTCCTCGTTGACGAGCCTACCAGGCTCGTTAACGACCATTTCCAGCCTCCTTCCTATACTTCTAACGAGGCACCCAACTTCGTTAACGAGGCCCCGAGGACCACTACCGACCCACCGCCAGCTCCTACCGACCTTCATTCCTATGGACTCATGCCATATAACCCGATGATGTACCAAGATCATTTCCAGCCTCACTATCCACCACCTCCTCGGCCCGAGTACACAGGATCGAGTATGCCACCATCGTGGGCCGAGGATCTTTCTGCTCAGATGCATCAACTTCACCTCCAACAGGACCATATTCATCGGAGGATGGACAGATGGGAGACCGTCTATTCTGCTCGCATGTCGATGGAGGATGAGAGGCATCGTGAGAGAGAGGCGGATGATGCTGAGCGTTGGAGGACGATGTATGACTTCATGGGTACCTTTGAGCACTACTTTCCTCCACCAAACCAGTGATTCAGCCTGAAGATGAAGTTTTTCCTTATTTTCCACTTTTGAGACTTTGTAAGTTTTTATGTTCGTTTTTTTTTCTTTTTCTTCTTTTATCTTTGTTTGTTTTCTTTTCTATTTCTCTTCCTTCTTCTTATTTTTCTTACAGTGGGGACACTGTAATTTTAAGTATGGGGTGGGAGAAAATAGAAAACTTTTTATGTGTTTTGAGTAGTTCTTTATTCTCTAAAAATGAAAAAAAATCGAAAAATTAGAAAAAAAAATCAGAAAAAAATAGAGTTTTAGAATTGATAGATATTCCTTTCTTAGGTTCTATGATAGTAATTGCTAGCTTAATCATATAATTCCTTGCAAACATGTCCTTAAAAGTATAGCCAGAATCTTTAACTTGAAATTGTTTTTTTTAGAAGAAGATAGCACTTGATGAAATTGAGCACATATACTTTATAGCATAAGTGATGCAATCCAACAAAAATCATTACCTAGTGAGGAATTTTTGGCCTTATAGGGAGAACATCAAAAAATCCCTCTTCTTTTCTTGTGTGATTTACTCTCTATATGCATATTATCTCTTGGAATTGTGATGGTTATCTATTTCTTGAGACCCGTATGGGATTTATAGTTCATTACTTGTAAGAATCATATGATGGAGAACTTATTTTTATAAGCCCTATTATTCCTTATCCACCTTTACATGATCCTTCTTTTGATAGCCAATTCTAGCCTGAAGCCTTTATTTTTAGCTCCACAAAAATTTCCCTAGCCGAGATAAGCTTGGCCCTATCCGGGGATTAGGACTTAGATTGGAGAGGTATTTTTGTTGAGTGTAAAAAAGGGGAGTGACTTATACTGTTTGCTGTGATTGAGGGATTGTTGGGAAGGGTAGATTGGAAGTCTCTTGTTTTACTTGTAATAAGAAAGATCTCTTGATGAGCAAAAGGTGCACAAAATATTTGTTGGAGATAAGGAGAAAGAAATGATGGAAGAATACACGATGAAGCTCGTTAACGACCCTGAAGTGGGCTCGTTAACGAGGCAACGAAAAGGAAAAAAGAAAGAAGAAAGAGTTAGATAAATATGAGAAAGTGAAGGAGAGAAAGAAGTTTGAAGTGCATATGTGTTTATAGATAATATCAGAGATTCTTTTATTTCTTATGAGACTTTCTAGGATATGATGGGGTGAGTGAAATAGAGTGTGCATAATGAGAGAGTGAGTTTTGTATATGTTTTTATGAGAGTTTTTGAAGTTATGTGTGAGTTTTTAGGAGTCTTTGATTCCAGGATATTATTAGCACCACATAGCCAAAAAATTTCCACGCCTTATTGTTTTTACCAAGCCACATTACAACCCGGCCGAATGGAAGCTTCTATGAAGTTTTTCATTGAGCCCCCTAAGTTACTCTTGATGATTTTTGCTTGTTTTGACAAATCTTGGGTGGAGAGTATTGGTGATATAAGTTCCAATTTCTATGAGTTTTTGTATATAAGATGAGTTGAGAGATTGAATTTATAAGCCTAAACACTTGAGAGTTGAGTGAAACACATTATATCCCTTGTGAGGTTGGATTGTATTTTCTTATGTCTATTTGGTGCATATATGTGTGATGACATTAATAGTCTTTTGCTATATTTTTCTCATGTGTAGATGTTGCTTTTTAGAGGATGGTTATATCTTGATAAGTATGTTTGTTTGGTTTTGGTTATTGTTTAGTGATTGCTTGAGGACAAGCAAGTCTAAGTATGGGGTATTTTGATGTTCGTGTTTTTAGTATAGTTTTTAGTAGGTTTTCTTTGTTTATTAGGTTTAGTTTTGATAAAATTAGGTTTAGTTTTGATAAAATTAGGTTTAGTTTTGTGTGTTTTTGGATGGTTTTGCATATTTTCATAGAAAGTATGGAAGCTACTCTATTTTGTGTATTTTGTAGGTTTTAGCAAGGAAAAGGTGCTATATGGAGCTGAATTTGGAGCGCCACAGTGAAAGACAAGGGAATACAAGTATGGAGAAGTCAGAGTCCAGGTTTTACGAGATGAAGTGTGGAAGAAACCAAGCCCATGCTCGTTAACGAGGCTGTGAGGGCTCGTTAACGAGGCCACGTGATAGAATTTTCGAGGGTTGACTTTGTAACTCACCGATCCTGTGCGGGAAATTATTTCCGTGTCGGTAGAGTATCTTTTTATAATTTTTAGGGTTATTATATTATGTATTTTAGGTCTTTTTATCTTTCTAGATTTTATTTTTATCTTTCTAGATTTTATTTCTATCTTTTAGGAATTTTTTTAATCTTCTAGCCTTATTAGTTTTTAGCCTTTTTAGTATAAATATCCCTTTTGTTTAGCCTAGAAAAGGGGTGGATTTTTAGAGAAGAGGAAGAGCCGAGAGAGGATCGGAGTCGAGTCGGAGGTCGGTGAACGAGAGTTACCGAGTTCGTTGATCGAGATTTTGGTTCGGTGCTTGTATTTTTTCGGTTTCTTCTGATTTTCTGTAAGACGATATTTCCTATTAATTTGAGAAGTGTTTTGTTTTCAATGATTTCTTTTGTTGAATATATTTTCTTAGTTATGATTAGTGAGTAGTTTTCTTTTCTAGGATCGGGGTTATGCCCGGCATAGTTAAGCATGTTTGATGAGTAAGATTGTGTGTTGAATGCCTTTTATCTATTATTGAGATTGTTTGTTGAGCTTATACCGAGATGAAAGTTGAGGTAATTTGAGTTTTTAACTTGATTGAAAGAGAAAGTTAGTAACTTGAAGGTTGATATTGTTTGAATACGAAAGTTTCAAGCTTTAGATCCAAAACAAGCAATTAAGTGAATTGGGTTACGAAAGTAGGTTATTTTACTTGATAGTCAACGAAAGTTGATGACTCTATCTATTTAAAGGCATGATTTATTCTTCTTACAAGTTTATATGCATGACTATGTTGTGGTATCCCTAGTCCTAGATCTTTGTTTTTATTTGAATTATCTTAAGTGAATTTCGTTGCTGAGTTAGTTGACTCGGTACCGAACTTATTTAGGTCGTTAGATTGAGTCTTTTGTGTACGGTGGTTCGTTAACGACCCTGACAACGTCGTTAACGAGGCTGCTCGTGAGTGTGTTTGTTTGATTTTGTTTGTTGTTTTTAGTGGTTGATGAACGAACAACCTTGCTTCCTGTGGAACGATCCTGACCTCCCTATACTCAGCGGGGTCTTGATTATAAATTTATTTGTTGTCAAGAAACCCTCCTCAACATGTAGGCGGCTTCCGGGATGGTGTAGCGAGGTCTTTGATGTGAGCAGAAACTTTGTGAGACTTGAAGTCTTTTTATGGACTTCACTTGTCTGTAGCGAGGCCTTTTAACGATGTTTCGATCACGTCGATCTTCAACGAGCAAGATAGTTCTTGAGTTCAAGATGTTTTTCGACCCCTTCTCCATATGAGATTCTCCTCTATTTATAGATGATTGGGGAGTTGAGTTCTGATCATTGTCCGATGTGGGATGCCCGAGATCAAGGGCTCTGATTGGTCTAGAGGCGAGGCAGCTTGCGATTGGCTCAGGAGAGTGGCGCTAGCTGAGTGGTTCTGGTGGGCGGGCGTGTCGGATGAGTCGGTTACGAGGTGTAGACCTCGTTCCAAGGTTTCGGAGGACCTCGCGGGGGTAGGAGTTTTGTTAAAATAAAAGGTGGGTGTGGTTGTGGGCCCCAGGATCCTTCTCGGGAGGCCCGTCGGATCTGTATGTTCTTCGTACCCCGGGCCCACTTCTTGCTTTACTATTTTGAGCATCATCAACAATCGAACCTCTTTAATTTATAGTTTTCTTTAATTACGGAGCATGGTGGGATTGTGTTCATAGAAAGTAGTTTATTCATGATATAACTAGTAGATTATGATAGTTAGTACCATTTAAAGTCATTAAATTTATAAACTGTTTTAATTTGGATATATGTGTATAAGTTAAAACTTTTGGACATATATGATAATTTAACCTAAATTGAGTGCAAAAACTGAAATAACATAAAGATAGTGGAAATTTAACCTAAATTGACTCCTTCTATGCGGGGCGCATAGAAGGAGTCAACTAAAATAGGTTAGTAGGGTTGTCCAAAGGGTGGGTTGACCCGTAACCCGACGCGACCTGCCCGCAAATTTACGGGTTACGAGTCAAGTTTTTCATATTACGGGTTACAGGTTAGGATTTTTAGATTACCCGTAATATTTTAAAAAAAATAAAATATATATTATTACAATATTACATTATGAGTTTATACTCTATAACTTGGGCCAAGACTCTCAAAAGCCCAAAAATAATGTTGAGAAACGGAGAAAGTTGTCAAAGTACTAACCCTAAATTTGTCCAATCTCATTCTTCGCCTCTCTTTTGCACCCTTCCCTTTCTCAACCATTGCCCAAATTGATATCGAGTGAGGCAAATGAGACCTCACGTCGCGGGCTCAATCGAAACTCGAAGTCTCCACCCCACGTCGCCGGCTCAGTCGAAACTGAAGGCTCCACCACGACTCGCGTCGTCAGCTCCTTCTCCGTTCTCTCCCACCTCACGTTGCCGGTATTTGATCAACTTGGCAAGCTATGGATTTTTGGTCTCTGATTGATGTACGTGGCAACCACATAGATGTATATTGCAAGTTTGCTTTGTAGTTTTGTATACTTGGAGTTGGATTTGTGTTCGCGTGTACAATTATCTTGTCTTTTGGAAGGTCAAACGGGTTGACCTATGACCCTACTCGTAAACCTACAACCCGTTTTACGGGTTGCGGGTCGGGTCACAGGTCAACATTATATTTTATACGGGTTCGCGGGGTTGACCCGTTGGACAACCCTAAGGTTAGGTTATTTCTACCAAAAAATAGGTTAGGTTATTATTTACAGTATTGAAATGTTAGGCCATTTATCGCAATAATTTTGAAAAGTTAGGTTATTTGACGTAATTTTCGTCCTGTTGACCGGTTTCAATCGCCACCAGGCTAACTCCTCAAGTCTCAAACCCCACGGTTGAAAGAAACCCTCAAATCTTTCTTCTCTCGACTCTCACCATTTGAATTCTCGAATTCCACTTTCTCAGTCTACGTCCGTCAGCAATTGTAGAAATTGTTGAGATTGCAAATGAATTTCAGGTAAAGAGGAAGAGAGGCCGGCCGCCGGAGAAAGCGATGCCGAAAAGGATCGAAGAAGGAGACGGTGGTCGGTTAGGTTGCATTGCGAATTCTGTAGTTCCAGTTCCTCCGCCACCCGGTCCACATCAGTCAACAATGGCGAAAGTTGAGATTGCAATTGGAATGCAACAAAAGAAGAAGAGAGGAAAGCCGCCGGAGAAATCAAAGCAGAAATTGATGGAGGTAGGAGTCGTCAGTCATTTAGGCTCCAGTGCCGATTCATTACTTCCACTTTCTCCGTCCCTTAATCTACATCAGTCAACAATGGCGGGAGTTGAGATCGCAACTGGAATAATAGAATACAAGAGGAGAGAGAGACCGTCGGGGAAATCGAAGCACAAATTGATGGAGGAAGGAGACGTCACTCATTTAGGCTCCGGTGCCGATTCTTTTGTTCCGGTTTCTCCTTCTCAAAATCCGCATTTGTCAACAATGGTGGGAGTTGAGATTGCAACCGGAATTCATGAGAAGGAGATGAGAGGACGATTGCTGGGGAAATCGAAGCAGAAATTGGCGGAAGAAGGAGACGGCCGTCGTTTAGGTTCTGGTGCCAATTCTCCGTCCCTCAATCCACATTCTTTTGAGATTCCAACTGGAATTCAAGTAAAGAAAAAGAGAGGACGACCACCTGGGAAATCGAATCAGAGACTGATGAAAGAAGGTGGTGACAATTGCTTAGGTTTTGGTGCCGATCTCCCAGTTCCCCTGAGTTCCCATCCGTCAACAATGGAGGGGATTGAGATTGAAACTGGAATTCAAGCAAAGCAGATGAAAGGACAACCGCCAAAGAAATCGAAGCAGAAATTGATGGAAGAAGGTGACAACAATCGCTTAGGTTGTGTCGACGCATTTGCAGTTTTACGGAAGAAGAGAGGTCGAAGGCGTAGATCTCAGATAGTAGATGGAAAGGAATCCCTGGCCAGTGATGAATCAGGTTGTGACAGTGGCTTTAGCGAGAGTTTGAAGCCGTGTAGGAAACCTGCTTGTGAAAATGTCTCTGAGAGGACGACCTGCCACCAGTGCAAGAGGAATGACAAAGGGAGAGTGGTCTGGTGTACTAAGTGTAACACGAAGAGATTTTGCATTCCATGTATCACAAGCTGGTATCCTCACATGGTGGAGCAGGACTTCTCCGATGCTTGTCCTGTTTGCCGGGGAAACTGCAACTGCAAGGCTTGTCTTCGTATGGAAGGGCCTATAGATAATATCATTGGCAAGGCCAAATTGGAGATCAGTAAAGAAGATAGAGTTCAGCATTCTATGTATCTTCTACAAGCCATTTTGCCACACTTGAAGAAGTTCAACGAGGTTCAAGCTGCAGAGAGGGAGCTGGAGGCTAAATTACAAGGCCTGTCAGTGTCAGAGGTAAGCATAGAGGTATTTGAATACCCTGTTGAAGAGGGAATCTATTGTGATTATTGTAAAACCTCCATTGTTGATTTCCATAGAAGTTGCCCCTTGTGTTCATATGATCTATGCCTTTCTTGCTGTGAAGAAATAAGAAAGGGGGAACTCAAGAGGAGTGGAGAAGATGTGATTGTGGATTATGTAGATAATGGGTTAGGTTACTTGCATGGTGGTGTTCCTTTGGCTGTTGAAAAGAAAATAGATCCATTTGGCCTTTCACAGGATACTTTGCCCGTAGAAGGTGAAATGATAGAGTCAGTAAATGAGAGTAAGAAACCATTAGAGTGGAATGCCAATGAAAATGGCAGTATTCCTTGCCCCTCTAAGGATCTTGGTGGTTGTGGGAGCAGCTTGCTTGAATTAAGGCGTATGTTTCCAGTTGATGTCCCTGAGCTATTGAAGAGAGCAGAAGAAATAGTAGCTAAATGCAAATCTGTTGATGTTCCTGAGATTTCTGCGCAGTCCTGCTCTTGTATGATCTCTGTAAAAGACAATGATCTGGTGAATCTAAGAAAATCAGCTTCTCGAGAAAACTCTGATGATGATTACTTGTATTGCCCCTCTGCTACTGAAATTCAGAATGGAGATTTGAAACATTTTCAGTGGCATTGGTCCAGGGCAGTGCCCGTCATAGTTAGAAATGCACTTGGAGTCACAACAGGTTTGAGTTGGGAGCCCATGGTGATGTGGCGTGCTTTTCGACAGTTGAAGCATCCTAAGCATAATCGGCAATTGGATGTTACGGCTACAAATTGCCTGGATTGGTGTGAATTGGAAATTAATATCCATAAATTTTTTGCTGAGTATTCAGATGGTCAGATTGGCATGAAAGGTTGGCCTAGAATACTGAAGCTTAAAGACTGGCCACCATCCACTGAGTTTTATAATTACTTGCCCCGTCATGGCGTTGAGTTCACAATGGCCTTGCCTTTTAAGCAGTACACACATACACGGGACGGTACTCTTAATCTTGCTGCCAAATTGCCTGCGTTTTCTCTTACGCCAGACTTGGGGCCAAGGACGTACATTGCCTTTGGACTTGAACAAGAACTGGGTAGGGGCGATTCTGTTACAAAGCTTCACTGTGATATGTCTGATGTTGTTAATATCTTGATGCATACTTCTGATGTGAAGTTGAAGGACAAAGATCTTCGAAAGATCCAGGATTTAAAAAAGGCTCATTTTGCTCAGGATCAAAGGGAAATTTATGCCCGTGGGTCAAAAACTGATGTTGTGAAGAAGAAGAAGGGCAAAAGAGGTAGAAAGAGGAAGAATCCTTTTTTTGAGTCCCAAATTGCAGAAATGGATTCTGAGGGAGTTGAAGAATCAAACTTAGATGAAGAAAGTTATGAAGTAAATGGTGAATGCTTAGAAGAAGGTGGTGGTGCTCTTTGGGACATTTTCAGGAGAGAAGATGTAGCCAAACTAGAAGAGTATCTGAAGAAGCACTATTTGAATTCAGGCACATTTACTGCTCTCCTGTTAAGCATGTTGTTCACCCCATCCATGATCAGTCATTCTATTTGACTGAATCTCACAAGAGGAAGCTCAAGGAGGAATTCGGGATTGAGCCATGGACATTCGTTCAGAAGCTCGGGGAAGCCGTATTCCTTACTGCTGGATGTCCCCACCAAGTCAGAAACCTGAAATCGTGCATTAAGGTTGCGGTAGACTTTGTCTCACCAGAAAACATCCCGGAGTGCATTCGTTTGACTGAAGAGTTAAGACTTCTTCCGCCAAATCACAAGGCAAAGGTGGATAAGCTGGAGGTGATGAAAATGACTCTTCATGCTGCTAAATTGGCTGTGGAGGAATTACAGCCTCTTGCCAAGTAATTGATGTGTCAATTTTTGGAATTATTGTGCTGTGCCTTTCGTAGTTCTTATGTTAGAATTATTGTTCAGTGACAGTTTGGTAGAAAATTTATTGAGATGCATATGTTAATTATGGTCTTCCTTGTATGAAGTGTTACATGTAAATTGGAATGCTGCTTTTACTCTATGATGTCCTCTTTTTTTTTAGGGTAATCTATCATGCATACTTATTTGGGATCATCCATCAACTCACGGGTTGTGAAAACTTGTGGGAAATGATTTTCTGAAATATATGCAGATATAGCTTGTAAAGAAGATTAGAGATGATATTCTGATGAGTTCTGCTTGTTGGCTCAAGCAAGAGTCTGTATTTCAAGCTTTTCTTTTATCTATTGAGTAACTAGAAGTCTACCCGTATGGGCAACAGGAGGTTCAAGTAGATATTGGTTTCTACTTTTGGTTGCATAGTTTTTTGGGGTCATAAAAGTTTCCTCAGTCATGTGTGAGCAGTGGACTTTCCAGAAAGATTTATCTCATGATCAATGTGTGATAATACTTGATAGGATATTAAAATGCTTTTTCTATTCTAGAAATTCATTTTTTGTTTGTGAATTAGGGATTGAGGAAATTGGAGTGCTTCTACTATGTAATGTCACATTGTTTCTGCAATTTAGTGTTAACTACTTCGTGTAGTTAAATAATTCATTGTAATTCAGGGAGGTGGGAATGATGTGATAATAATCTAACAACGTATGTGAGGATCGATCCTTGTAATTTAGTGTTAACTACGGTTAGTGAGGGTGTCTTTGGGGGATTGATTCATCATTCATATGATATATAGTCTTCAGCTCTTTTGACTGGCGAATAGGCGAGGTAATCCAAAGGTAGAGGCTAATTCGCCCCCCCTTCCGAACATTTCTGGCTCCGCCACTGCCTACGACTTAGAAAAGAATTTTTTTTTTTGGTCGAAACTTAGAAAAGGATTTGTAAAGAGAATTTATGAACCTGATGCAAATAAAGTACGTATTTATCGCTTTCTTTTTTGGTAGAGAGAATTTATTTGCAAGGATTTGTAAGGATTTCTTTGGAATGAGTATTTTGTAATGAGTAATTATCGCTTTGGATCAAATTATGATCATTCTTAGTGTAAATAATGAGCTGAAATGGCTATTGGATTAAGGAAATGGAAGCTAATTCCACCTGAAAATTCTCAAGTTGAGGAAATTTTTTATGGTACTTTGATAACTTTTTAAATTGTGCGGTGAATCTTAAGTGACACAAAAATTTGTCATATACTCAACTGTTAACTTTTACCCTTAAAAATGCTAAGTGAGGGTTAATAAATATACTTTATGAGTTTGGTTCAAATGTAACAAACTCTTATCCTGAAACGAATGCACTTTTTTTTACGTTTTATGGGATAATTTATTTTTGTTGTATTTTTTGTTTCAATTAAATAATTAAAATTATAATTTTTTTATCATATATGTTGATTATATGTGGGCCACTAGAAAGATTGTGGCCTACTTCATATTTAAGAAAATTATTTTCTTAAAATTACTTTTTTTTATTTAAGTGTGTTGTGAAGATATATGTATTTTAAAATGTTAAAATATTTGATTTTAAAGATGGATTTAAGTAAAAATTTAAAATATATTTTCTTAAATTCTGGAACTGAGCCAACAAACAATGGATGTCCACAATCACATTATGAAAGTATGAATTTTAACAAAAGATAAAAACATTTTAACTAAGTAAATGACTTGTTAGAAGTTGTTTGTATATGTCCAATCTTCAATAATTCATATCTTTTTGCTCAAATATCAGAATGTAACTTATAATATATCTAATCGAAGTTATTGACAAGAGCTTACATATAATAAAAAAAATTGGATTGGGGGGGGGTCCATGGCCCCACCCGTCCTCAAATAGCTCCGCTCTTGGACGGGTGCAACTAGTTGTGTCTATAACAAGTCAAAATTTGAAAGTTTTGAATTTCTTAATTTATGATATGTTTAATTTTTTTTCTCTAGAATTTATTTATTATGAGTATATTTTATTTTTTGTAGTTCACACCAAACAAAATCGAAATCAAGTATTTTATAAGCTACCATAAGTAGAGTTGTCAAACGGGCTGGTCAAGTTGGGTTAGGTCAAGTTATTTCGGGTTTGGGTTGAATCGGGTTCGGGTCGTAATGGGTCATCGCTCAAATCGGGTTGGGTCATTGCGGGTTTTCGGGTGGGTCGGATCGACCCGACAGGTCAAAAAATCATTTTTTTACAATTATTAGAATATTACTTATTTAAAAATGATATTTAATAATAATCTATTATTTTTTATATATTTTAATAATAAAATATATTATAATTTTCAAAATATATTATTTATATTCTAAAAATATAAAAAATTTGGTCAACCCAACGAGTTTTAGGTTTGAACCCAACAAGTTTCGGGTCTATCGGGTTCGGTTTATTTTGGGTTTCGGGTTCAAATTTTCGAGGCTTGGCCCTAAAATTTTCGGACGATTCTTGTCGGTTAATCGGTCGGGTCAGCTTTTGACAACTCTACCATAAGACACATTATAGAAAGGCACTGTTTTGATAAACCGTTTCTTTCTAATTTTTTAGCACATATTTTTTTTATAATGTGATAAAAAAAAATTATTGGAAGTGCTTGGATATTTTGAGATTATTTAAAAAGTTTCTTTTCTATTCATAATAAAATCAGGAACAAATTTAGTCCAAAAGTATTTTAGGATACCCTATTTAGGTTTTTGTTAAGCTCCTTTAATAAATTAGGTATTTGTTAAGTATTTAAGGGTTGTTTTAATCCTCCTCTCTCTATCTTTCTTTTTCCCCTCGCGTGCTCTTCTTCCTCTCCGCCATTGCCAGAGAGAAATCCCCGCCGAAGCCAGCGCTGCTCCTCACCACCACTGCACTTTCCGTCCTCCTCCTCCTACTTTCTCCGGTCGCCGTCGGATTCCTATTCAACCAGGTTCGGATCTCTCAATCGTTGTTTACCATTCTAGGGTTTCCTAAGTGTTTTTGTTGATTCGTCGCTTGTTCTGGCTGTGCAATTCCGAAGAATCACAAAGGCGCAATGATGGAATTGGAAGAAGAAATCTGTAAATTGAGGAAATTGGGAGAAGGAGCTGTTGATTTCCGATGGATCCGAGAGAACAAAGAAGATTTTGTCACTAATATAAGCAACAGGAACTCCTCTTCCAATTTGGAGCTCATCCTTCACCTATATGAGAAAATGCTGAGCTTTCATAAGGTTAGACTTTGCAATTGTTTTTATCTGTGTAAAACTTAATGATTCTGCTCGTTGTGGCATCCATGCATGGGCAATGCTGAAAAGTATAAGATGGTTGTGGAGAAAGATATTTCGGCTTGGTTCTGGAGAAAGGAAATTGGCCCACCGTTGACTAAGCTTGCTATGAATGTTGATGATAAGGGGGTTAACCATCAGGTAAGCTACGCCATGATCTATCTGCTTGTTAAATTTGTCATGTTCAATTTTGATTATGATCATCGCTAATTTGCTATTTAATTTTTTAATGCTCTAGCTTGCTCTAGCAAATGCACCCTTATCCATTCAAAGCTTGAGTTTGTACTATCTTAAAACTTGGGACTTACTGATGTTAGAATGTTAGACTACGTTTACTATCTGAATTTTGGCTAATATGTACAACAACACAAAACAGTCCCATTCAACAAGTGTTAATGTGGATTTTTTTAAATCTGCCAAAATTATTAGGTTGATCAAATTCTCATTGTTTAATAGTGAATATATTATGAAAGTTGACGATAAGATTGATCAAAATTAACACTCTGGATGTCGTGCATTACTTAGAAACAATAAGGTTTGTAAAGATAATATTACTAGTGATGACAAGTAAGCACACTGATGACACTGATGTGGGTTCAAATGGTAGAATCCTGAATTGACCTTCATGCAACACCGAAAGGCAGCATCAATATCTTTAAGTATATGAGATGTCTCTCGCTTCACTGTGTAAACTTAAAAATGATGGTATTTGTTTTCCTGTGTAAACTGTCTTTGCTTATTCATTTATATGGAATTGAATGCTTTATGGTTTGCCTTTTATGCTCATTTTTTGTTCACAGGTTCCTTCTACATGGAGACTAGTTATCATATACATACACTTGCAATCATGGAATGAAGTGGAGGCTTGTCTTTTCAAATTGTACATTCAAATTTACGGTTAAGGTAATTCCTACTTTCTTCTTTTCTAGTGCAATTTAATTTAGGATCTATTTTTATTATCAAATGTATTTAGCCTATTAACTCAAATGGTAGAGCATTTTTCTTAAAAAATAATGATGTGGGTTCAAATCCCACATAGGCTTATTAATAATTTTTATGATGACAACTTTGTTTTTATGTGTTTATGATAGTTGTTTTTATGTGGTTTAATGTCATCAAGGTCGTTTAAAAACATGTGATGACACTTGATGACAATTTTTTTATGACACTTGATGATGACAGTTGTTTGTCATCAAGGCCTTTTTGATGATAAACAAATCAATCAAACTGTCATCACTGATGACGGTTGACGACAATTGAACCGTCATCAAGTTGCTATGACAATTGATGACAATCGAACCGTCATCAAATAACGATGACTATTGATGACAATGACCGTCATCAAGTAGGGATGACATTTGTGATGATAGTGGTGACACATATTTGATGATTAGTAAAAATTGTATATGATGACACATATTTGATGACACTTTGAATGATTACACTAAAAAATTATATGTGATGACACTAAAAAATTAAACGTGATGATATATATTTGATGACAACTTTATTTTTTATGTGTGATGACGGTTGTTTTTATATGGTTGAATGCCTTTGATATACTTTTTGTTATAAAAAAGTTGTCATCAAGACATTTTGATTACACTTTTTATCTTTTATTACATTTTTTGTCATCAAGTCAATTGATGATAATTTTGTCATAAAAATTTGTGATGACAGTTGTTTTTATGTGGTTGAATGTGTTTGATAATATTTTTTGTCATGAAAAAGTTGTCATCAAGGCATTTTGATGGCGCTTGTGATGGTAGTTGATGATAATCAAACCGTCATCAAGTAGTGATGACAAGTGATGACAGTGGATGACGGTTCGAACCGAGTTGTGACACATATTTGATGACACTAGAAAAAAGTTGTATGTGATGACATATATTTGATGACACTAAAAAATTAGACATAATGATACATATTTGATGACAACTTTGTTTTTTATGTGATGATGGTTGATTTTATATAGTTGAATGACTTTGATGATACTTTTTGTTATCGAAAAGTTATCATCAAGACATTTTGATGACAATTTTTACCTTTTATTACACTTTTGTCATAAAAAACTATGATGACGGTGGAAAAATTTGTGATGACAACGAAAAAAATGCGATGACGGTTGTTTTTATGTGGTTGAATGCCTTTGATGATACTTTTTGTCATCAAAAAGTTGTTATAAGACATTTTCATGACATTTTTTTTACCTTTTTTTACAATTTTTGTAATCAAAAAATTGTGATGACGGTGAAAAAAGTTGGGATGACAGTGGAAAAAATGTGATGACAGTGATGGCGGTTGTGAAAGTGATGATAATGATGATTGTGATGCCGGTCAACGCCGGTCAACGGGTGGTCAATGACGGAGTCAACTCGGTCAACGGGTGAGCCAACTCGGTCAACGACCGATTCAACTCGGTGGGAGTGGGTGGAGGGAGGGTGATGGGTTTTTTTGCTATTTACCTAATTTTCACACCCTCCTTAACATCTACCTAGTTAGGCTATTTTTTTCCTATTTACTTAATTCATCCTAAAAACGAGCCTCAAACAAGGTTAACAATATCCGAGTACATGACATGAATTAAAGAAGATGGGGTTCTATAACAACAGAAAAAGGGGAATCTAAAGCAATGACCCAATTAGTCATAGCATCAACAACACAATTAGCATGTCTTCGGATGTGGGTGATCTGGATTGATCTCGGGTAATTTTGAATAGCCTTCTTGCATTCACTGCTTAAAGTGTAATCAAGGTGAATGATCTGCCTACGAGATTGAATTAAATTCATCGCCACCTCAGAATTAGATTCGATGATGACCGTCGGGGAGTCCATGGAAGCAAGCAGTTGTAGTCCACATAAAATCGCCTAGAGTTTAGCTCGAAGAGCCGAGTAAGACCCATAGCGAAACGTGAACCCCCGGATGAACTCACCATTAGAATCTCTGATTAATCCACCACCGACAGCCCTTCCCGGACTGCCCTTCGACACCCCGTCGACATTTAATTTTGGCTGCCCAACAACAAGGGGATTCCATGTGTTGGCAACCGGAGAGGCCATATTCAAAGTATTGGAGGAGGAATTCGATCCAAATAGATGGCGTCTCTCCTAGTCTAGAGTAGAGGTAGAGCAAACAATAGAAGTCAAGCCATTAACCGATCCACACCCTTGAAGCCGAGCTTATTTCGACACTTCCAAACATACCATAACATATTCGCGAATTGAGTCCAAATCTGATCACCGTTAAAAATGTTAGGAAAAAGCCAATCGGAAAAGGTATTGTTTCAAAGAAATTTGGCGGCATACTGTTCCAATAGAGAGTGCGCCATACCACTTGAATTGGAGCGCAATCCTAGAGAAGATATAAAGGAGTCTCGGGAGCCGTTCACATGGGACAAGCATTCGAGGAAGCCAAATGATGTTTGGTGTGGTTGGAGTTGCACATGAGGGCATCTCGAACCACAATGTACATGAAATTTATGACCCGCTCTTAAGTAGGCAATTTCCAGTCGAAAACTCCCGGTCGATCAGTCAACTCTTTTGTCCTAATCAGACGCATTGTCGATTTAGTAGTAAAGATGCCCGAAGACTCAAAAGCCCAACACATGCTGTCAGGAGAGCCACTGCTATCGAACATATGGTGAATGAGAAGGGTTTGTTTTTCAACAGTGGTCAAATAAGGGTTCAACAACTCCCACTTCCCAATAGCACTAGTCCAATAGTCGACAACCGTGTCGTCTAGCATAGAATCCGGGAGAGGGGCCCGAGTAGATTCAATAAGCGGCTTCTCCATGAGTCACAAATGACACCAAAACAAAGTTTGACTACCATTCCCAAGAACATGGCGTAGTTCCTTGCTTAATAATTCAGAGCCATGGACCAAGCCTTTATACATATGGGATGCACATGAAATTGGTCTGACAAGGCAAATATCAAAATTACCAGCACCAAATGATGCAATCAAGCCCACCTATACCCACCTTCCCGTCATGCCTCACTCGACGCATCTAACCAGTGGGTCAGCCTCCAGTTTGCCTCGGTGGGTGATTTGACTCGTGACGCTCAATCACATGTCATCGACTACAGTCCATGCACCCTAACCTGCAGGAAGGTTCACACCTTGTAAGTTTGCAGGGTGTTGGAGGCTGGATTTGGACCCAATACCTCCCTTTATCAAGGTAGTATCCTTCACCTTGACAACCAACCCCACTAGGCATTTCGAGCCTAGATCCGCCCTTTATGGACTGAAGATGATTAGGTTCACATCAAATGGTATCCGAGCATTAGGCGGTTCGAACGGATCTCATTTTCTAACCCAAGCCGAAGGTCCGAGTCCTTCTCGGCAACCCGTGCACCCGCACACCACCAGCAGAAATCAGTGTTGCCCTGCCCATAGAACCAACCGGGTCTACGACACAACGACGACGCACTAGATCTACGCTAACACTGTGCCAACTAGTCTCTTGTCGCACCATCGATCCACTTGAGCCAGCGACGCCACATTAGCAACGTTCCGAGGGCCCAACCCATAGAACCACCACCACCACGCCGTCTCCGCACCATCAGCGTGCCAGGCTTGTTCCAACCGAGTGTTAATCCAAACCCTAGATCTTTGGAATATTTTTCGAGATTGCGGGATTAATTTTTTGTATCATATATCTTTATTTCTGATTTTTTTATGTTATTTCATTCCTTTTTCTATAGATCTCCTTCTATAAGATGTCTTCTAGTTATTTTTCCTTCGAGGTTAGTTTTTTTTGTTTCTGTTTTTTAACGGGATCTTTCGGACTGTGAAAGATCTCGTAATATTGTAAAAAATTGAGCGGACGAATTTAATAATAATATATGTAATTGAGTATATTTATCTTTTTATAATATAAGAGAGAGAACGAAACAACTAAAATGTTAAAAAGATTAAACATATAAATTTTAATGGATTATAAGGAAAAAATTCAACCATTAGTTAAATTCTTTTAGTTAAGATATTATCTCCTACCAAAAATTAAGACATTATCTAAATTTGGGAAATAAATAAGTTTTAATTAAGTGGAAAAAATTTGTCATGTGAAATATGAAGTGGAAAGAATAATTAATATAAATTTTTTATGGAGCAAGGATTAAATAACATGTGGCAAAATACTATGTGGATTAATAATAGAATGACATGTGGAAAAAGCTGACGTGGCGCAACATGGAGGCTCCAAACCTTATTGCTTTATATATATAGTAGATTGTTTACTCTTTATAAATTATTTCTTTTAAAAAGTAAATATTTCAAACAAAGGAATGGATTATTTTATTTTGCAATGCAAATACAAATAATAATTAAAAAGGATAAAAGTAGAATAATGGGAAAATGTCATTCCGAAGACTCGAAGTTCAATGGGAATTTTAAATGGATATTTTTAAATGGATATTTCCCTATAAGACTAAATGGATGGAATTAAGTAGAATTTACAATAAAGTTTTAATTGGGTAATTTTGAATAAAGTTTGGAAGTTCAATGTGAATTTTAAAAACCCTAAACCCTAAACCCTATAAGACTAAATGGATGGAATTAAGTAGATTTACAATAAGGTTTTAATTGGGTAATTTTGAATAAAGTTTGGAAGTTCAATGTGAATTTTAAAAACCCTAAAACCTAAACCCTATAAGACTAAGGGGGCGTTTGGTATAATATAAGGTATGGGATTGGAATGAGGAATGAGGTTGAGAAGGTATGGGGTTGGAATATAATTCTTGAAAACATGTGTTTGGTTACTGTAACACCCCGATTTACCGTCGGGATATTACTAGGTAGATGACCCTAACGGGTCCTACCTATACGGGTTGACAACTAGAATACCTAGACCTTGCAACTCGGGCACAACAAGAAAACTATTTTTAAAACATCCAACTGTCATTCAAACAAACCACGTTTTTAACAATGTCATGCATGAATCCCAAATGTCTAGCCAAATCACATTCAACTCCAAAAATCTACTAAAGTCAACAACATATCAAAATATCCAACACACTGGCAAAACTAAACTGAACTCCCAACCCCTTTCAGTGACCTAGTGACACACGTCAACGATCCGTTGCAGCATCTGACCTAGGCTCCAACACGGGACCTGTATGAGTACCTGGAACTGAAAAATAAAGTCCCCGAGGGGTCAGCTACTACCCTAGGCAAGCTAGATAACACACGGCAATAGTAAGACGTTTGAAAAACAACAATTATTCAACAACATAACTTTTAATAAGTGAATTGAACAGAACAGAATAGAATAGGTCAACACACATTTCCACAACCTAGAGAATATGATAAAGGAAATGCAATGAGACATACCATAATCAAACTAACAAGCACAAGAGTAAAGCATTTAGGAAAGTAACCAACACTTCAACATTCAACGATTAAAGGGGGATACAATGGATAAGCAATTCATTAAGCGTAGCGAGAATTCACAAGGTCGAAAAACCAACTAAGTAATCACGCACACACACAACAAAATCACAATCCTATTGGGAAATGCCATTCTTCCTTCCACCACCGCATCCCCATCTACGGCGCTAACTCCCTGCGCCCGAGTGCAGAGGCGGGCCCTCCCACTTTCCATATACCTCATTCTTCCAACCCCTGGTCAAGCCTCCACTGGAGCACTTGCCAAAAACAAGCAATCAAATTTTTATTTTTAAAGGGGCCCGGCCGACACACGACCATGGTTAGACGCCTCTTCGCCACCGACAATCGTCGCACATGATCATGCCGGTTACGCTGCCAGCACAGAGAAAGCGATAGTATTTACGTTACGAGAAAACGTTTAAAATGGAAAGCACACCACATCATACAATAAAATATTTCGCAAGGAAAACATACATTCGGAACTAGTTCCCAAAACCAATCTCACAATCACGGCATGAAATCTAACAAGACTAGAATAGAGCCGAGCAAGTCGAGAACAACTTACCTGGAAGGCGATCTTCGAAGGAAGTAAGAACGCGTCGATACTAAATACCTACGAATCATAACGTGCACGGTTAACCGACTAACCGCGAGTATTAGCTATCGATTCTAGGCAAGCACAACTATAATGGCCTCACTAAGTGTGAATCACCATAAAAACCATAGCATCCAAAACGAGTGCGAGATGAATTGATTCTACTATTATAACCAAACTAAACGCACCAAGCTTAAGAACCAACACCAATCGACTTTATTCAACGAACTAAGATTCCATAACCTAACCTTAAACGATACTAAGCTTATAAGCTCGAGGGTAACAAGTTTTCAAGGTCCACGGAACGTCAATTCACATTCTCAATGCACACACAAGTACACACATTCATAGTGTATAACGTTATTTCCGCATTCAAGACATCCGAATCAAAGGCCTCCTACGACAACGAGGGTCACCACAAAAGAAACCGATCAAAAGCTTTCAAGCTAAACAAACGGAAACTCGCCTTCCCATAGAAGTCTATTCACATATACATGACATTAGAATGCTCGAACGAACCATTATTTATTATGAGAATTGAGCCATAATACAAAATTGAACCAACCAAAAACACAATAACATACAAGAGGGAACATAATTCGACAATACTAAACTAACGCTTCAACATAGCCACCCATTCAAGCAGCAGAATGCACTTCAAGCACATGGATCTAAAATAAACCTAACAAAACAATCATATAGTGAAAATACAAGGTTGATCCAATAACAAGAGTATCCGACCTTCCGAGAGTCAAAGCCGAACAACTCTTGACTGGAGATGGGGCTTCTTGACTTGAGCGCACTGCCTCGGAATTTGATGGATCTGGTCGGGAGTCTTGACCTCGGATTGATGGAGAGCTGATTTTCTCTTGTTGGCGGTACGTGGAGAAGCCTCTTGGATGGGAGTCGGACAAAACAAACCTGCGGCTGCGAGTCGCAGCTTCACGCGACTTCGACTCAAGGACCGATGCCTTATTGCAAACTAACGCGCGAGTCGAGGTCCTCGGTTCGTGGCCAGATCTGTTCGAGCTTCAAGTTCAGAACCAGAAGGGGGGAAAATTAAGGGAATGAGAGGATAAGGAAGAAGGAGGCGGACTGAGGAGGCGATCCTTACCGGCGGCGTGAGGCAACCTCGGCAACTGAGATCCGACGGCGCCTGGTGCTTTTCCGACAGAAAAGTTCCCGACTCGCCTAGGGTGAAAGACATCGAGGCATAAAACGCCATTAGAGGCAAAACGAAAGGAAGAACGAAGAGGAAAGGCGAAGAAAACAAGCCGAAGCCCTTACCGGCAGAGAATGTGGACGAGATCGACGACAAGGCTCGCGGTGGTTTTCCAACAACGACTCTCAACGACTAGCAGGGGAGTGAGGGAAAGGGGAAGGCGACGAAGCTTGGTGGTGATGGTGATGGCCGGCGGAGAGGAGCAATGGTGAAAGACGACCACGATGAAGAATGGTGGTGAATCGATGGTGAGGCGCTGGTGGGATGAGTTTGGCGTCCCTTATGCGGCGTTCTAAGAAACCAGAAGAAGAGGTAGGGCAAGGGTGGGAAGAAGAGGATAAGAGCCTTTGTTCGGATTGGGCTTTCAACCACATTTTGGGCTTTTTTGGCCCAAAACACAAAGGGAAGGTGAAATGGTAGAAAAAGGAGGAAGTTTAAGACGGAGGAATTATTTATCGGGTTTTTTCGGATCCCGAGTGTTACAGTTACAATTCTGGAATGAGAACAATTTCAATTGAACGAAGAGAAATTTCAATAAAACTAAGAAAAAATCTAAATAATAAAATATTATTAATCCAAATTGGTGGAACACGTAAAAAATCATATCACATCATTTATATGAATTATAAATCTTAATCTTTCATGAAAATATTTATACATGTAATCTGATTTTTTTGAACACGTGAAACGGAAATGCATGTTCTAATCATATATTCATATCTCATAATTTGTACAGTTCGAGTGATGATAGGTATATATTTTATATTAGGGTTTAACTTTAATTTGAAGGGATATTAGGGTTTAACTTCATTCATATTATGAAACGGATTTGCATGTTTATACAGTATTGATTTGTACAATTGTACAGTTCGAACAAATTATTCATGAAATTATTCATGAAATTCAAACAAAAACACCATAAATTTGGATTGATAAGATTGTGCAGATGTTAAATACGAAGGAGAAGAGGCTACGTGATATGATAAGAGAATAGAAAATCGTCAATGCTTACCTTACAAGCAGAAGCAAAATTTTTGAACAAAGGAGGCTTAAGATACGTAGTAGAAGAGAAGATACGTGGTAGAAGATACGTGAAAAGAGAAATTAGGTTTTAATTTTAATCTCACTTGGAATGAAATCTCATACCCAAGGGAGGGGTAGATTTGAGAAACCCATACTTATTAGGATTAGGGTATCGGGTTAAAAATTAAAAAATAGTGTACCAAACACTAGGTATAGGGTTCCTATTCCCCAACCCGATACCTTCATTCCCAATACCCATTTAACAAACAACCCCTAAATGGATGGAATTAAGTAGAATCGTTCATTCTAATAAGAACTCATTATATTCCTTTAGAATCGTTCAATCTTATAAGAATGAATAATTCTAAATGAATATAATGATTTCTTATTAGAATGAACGATTATAAAGGAATATAATGATTTCTTATAAGAAAGAAAGACTCTAAAGAAATATAATGATTTCTTATAAGAATGAAAGACTCTAAAGGAATATAATATTTTCTTATAAGAATGAATGATTCTAAATGAATATAATGATTTCTTATTAGAATGAACGATTCTAAAAGAATATAATGATTTCTTATAATAATTCATTATTATAAGAAAACGTTATATTCATTTAGAATCGTTCATTCTTATAAGAAATCATTATATTACATTAGAATCGTTCAATCTTATAAGAAAATGTTATATTATTTTAGAATGGTTTATTCTTATATGAAGTCATTATATTCCTTTAGAGTCGTTCACTCTTATAAGAAATCATTATATTCCTTTAGAATCGTTCATTCTAATAAGAAATCATTATATTCATTTAGAATCATTCATTCATATAAGAAAATATTATATTCCTTTAGAGTCTTTCATTCTTATAAGAAATCATTATATTGCTTTAGAGTCTTTCTTTATTATAAGAAATCATTATATTCCTTTAGAATCGTTCATTCTAATAAGAAATCATTATATTCATTTAGAATCATTCATTCTTATAAGAAAACATTATATTCCTTTAGAGACTTTCATTCTTATAAGAAATCATTATATTCCTTTAGAGTCTTTCATTCTTATAAGAAAACGTTACATTCCTTTAGAATCGTTAATTCTTATAAGAAATCGTTATATTCCTTTAGAATCGTTCATCTTATAAGAAATCAATATATTTCTTTATAATAATTCATTCTTATAAGAAAACGTTATATTCATTAGAATCGTTCATTCTCATAAGAAATCATTATACTACATTAGAACCGTTCAATCTTATAAGAAAATGTTATATTATTTTAGAATGGTTCATTCTTATAAGAAGTCATTATATTCATTTAGAGTCGTTCATTCTTATAAGAACTCGTTATATTCCTTTAGAATTGTTCATTTTTAGAGATAAGTGGTTAGACTTTAAGTTAAAAGGATTGAAGTTTAATGGCTAGAGTTTGGTTTAAGATGAACAAAACCTAATTATTTCACATGTTATGGTTAAAGTTTAAGATTATAAAAACCTAAACCTCTTTGATTATTTTCATATGCTTTATATTAATAAGTACCCATCAGGGGTTCGGGGGCGGAGCCCCCGACAATACCAGGGGGGCAACGCCCCACGACGGTGGTCTCGCTGACCGGTTGAATTTAATATCGGTTTATATTATTTGTATTTAAGAGTTCATAAAATATTTGGTTGAATTTAAGAAAACAATATGATCCTCAATTTATGTTATTTGTATTTAAGAATTCATAAATTAGTATATATATTAAACTATATTCTAATTTTATTATTTAAATTTTAAATCATATCATGAATTACAAAAAAGAATCTCTTAATATTGGCTTTTATATTATTGCATGAATTATATTAAAAAAGGATAAAAATAAAATATATGGCAGATTGTATAATTGATTGGGACTTGGGAGTTGGGAGGGAAACTAAAAATTTGATAGATTAGGAGGGAAATATAAGAGGGAAACGAAATTTTGATTTTCCGCTTTAACACTTGGGCCCATATTCATTGTTTTTGGTTCTAAAAAAAAGCCCATATTATGAAACCCTAATTTGGGGCGCTGAACAACTTGCCCTAAGTCTCTCCCATTCTCTCCCATCCATTACCGAGCGGCGCTGCTAAGATCTCCTTCTCCACTATTTCTTCCAAACTTCAACAGATCTGAAAAACCTGCCCCCGCCATCGGGAATGGCTTCCTCGAAAGCCGACTCCCGCCTCAAGCAAGTTCTCGTCCCCGCTCTGGAGAAAATCATCAAGAACGGTTCATGGCGGAAGCATTCCAAGCTTGTCAACGAGTGCAAATCCCACCTCGAGAAGCTCAACAGCTCCAAAGAATTCCCTTCTCCTCCCTCCTCTTCCTCCTATCCGGATTCGAACAATTCCATTCTCGCCTCGCTAAATGACCTCTCCCTCGCCGATTCGGAACTCGTCCCTGAGCCCTCTTATCAATGCTTGCGAAACCCTTTTTTTTACAGAGATAGAGGGATGCTTGAGGAATTTGTTAATCTTGTCTCTCCTCTCTTATTGATGTGTGTACATAAGAAGGTAATCTTATCTCATCTGTTATTGAAGCTTCTTTGTTTGTGTTTCTGTGCTCCCTCCATACGTCATAATCTTCCAAGGTTAAACATTGATAACCCAGATTACAAGATTGTTGTGGATGATGGAACTTGGCAATTTGGTCTTGTGCAAGATAAGGTATAAAGCCATCTAAAAGAAATTGGTTTGATCAAGGAATTCTGGAGATGTAAAGGCACTACCTTTTACGTGTTTTATATGTGGCTTATGATGTCTGTCTATGTTGCCTACTTTCTTTCAATATGAGGTGTAGCATGTTGTATTACTATCTTGTAATATTCTTCTAGTAGATCATATTGTGTTTTCGATTCTTCTGAAATCATGTGTTAATATTATCCTGTTGGGTTGATGTGTGTTTTGCCTCTGTTGGTATATTTTTGGATTGAGCATGTGATTTATTACCTGTGATGTTGGGTTGATGTTTTACTTTTTTTTTTCTGTCTACTTTTTGAGTCACAGAGATACTAGATGCTGTTATATGATTAAGTGAAACAAGTTAATGTGTGTTTTGCCTCTTTTGGTATATTTTTGGATTGAGCATGTGATTTATTACATGTGAATCAATGGGAGATGAAAATGATTGAACTTTCTTTGCAGAATTTATGTTAATGTACTGCCATCTTCTACACCATTACTTCTTGTTGTAAGGTTTCTCCTTACATTAAACTTGTATTGCAGTGAAAAAGGATATTTTAAAGATATGCAATTTCACGGCATAATAAGGAATGGCATCATACAAATAGGGGATGCCCATAGCCTTGAAAGTGCAGAGGACTGGACTTCCAAGGAAAGCATTGGGCCTTGAAAGTGCAGAGGACTGGACTTCCAAGGAAAGCAATCTAGTGATGTTGAAACAAGGCTAGCTAACTTAATTATATTTACAGCTCAAAGATCAACTTTCTTTATTTGTCTAGCATATTGAAAATTCTGCTCTTGTGCAGTATGAAGCATGAGGCTTTCATGCATGGGACGTCCAAAACAAAGGATGAAACCTAAGGATTTGTACTTTACATAACAACTACCCATTCCCGATCAGAACGAAAAGCTCATTGTGTTTGGTCAAGTTGTCAAGGGAGTCGAAGTTGTTCAGGTTTGATCTTTTTTACTTGAAGATTAAGAATGTAAGTATCTGTTTGGTTTTGGAGAAGATAACAAGATAATTCCTTGTTTTTTTTACAACTCTGTCCTGGGTAAGATTTTATATTGTAAGTTTTTATGTTATGAACAAAAATAAGTCTAATTCCTCTTTCCCCTTACTTTATGTAGCAGAGTTCCCAAAGAAAATTCTTTGGCATCCCAAACAAACACTGAGGAAATGACTAAAGATGAAGACTTTAAGCTCCTCAAGATCCAGGTTTCTCATTTCTTTCTTTTTGTATTTGTCTTTGCTTGTGATTTTTTTTTGTGGGTTGTGGTTGTGATTTGTTTCTCAATTTTTGCAGACGTGTGCTGGGAGTGAACATAGATTGTGATGGATGTAGGTAGAATGTGAGTTTTTGCAAGGAAGAGGAAAAAAATGAGCCAAAATTCACCAAGAACCCCATGCTATAAAGTTAATTGAAGGTGTCACCAAGAATGAGCAGTTTTTTTTGTATTGTTGGATGTGATATAAAGTGAATTTTGGATGGTTAGTATTAGGGTGTTGGTGGATGAAGGTAGTTGTTTTTTTATGAATAATTTGGTACTATTGAACTTGGTTGTAAGATATTTTATTTAAGTTGATATTTTATGAATAATTTGGTACTATTGAACTTGGTTGTAAGATATTTTATTTAAGTTGTAATTATATTTGCCTTTTGTTTAATATATTCATATGGTTTGAAAATAGATTATTATTATAATATATATTTGGTATTGAATATATAATGGTGGATCATAATATTATGATTTTTAATATTCTAAATACGTAATAATTTAACCACAAAATTTTCCATTTAATCAATTCGTAGCCAATTTTCATGCTAAAGGGCTACGACATTGGTCATGCAATGTATTCTGCCAATTCGTAGCTAAATTTCATGCTAAAGGCCACAACTTTATCCACCAAATCTATTCGAGGCGAATTTTGAGACTAAATAGCCACAACAGGTGGTTGATGAACACGACTTATCTCTCCCGAATTTAGCCAGAAAAATACTTCGACACTTACTTTCTGGTAAAATAGACTCAAACTTAGTCACAAAGTGTCTCTGGCTATACCATGTATTTAGCATAACATGATTTTTGTACCCAATATTGTGGTTAAATAGGCACGACTCAAAAGTTTGTGGGTAGTGTTCACGCTATGCTATACCCGCGAGCGTTTTAACCACAAACTTTTTATCCCGGGAACACTGGTGGCTACCGCTGTGGAGAAGGCTGTTTCCTGTAACTTTGTGGCTTATCGCGTGGCCAACGGTCCTGGCTATAGACGCGTTTTCCAGCAGTGTGGGTTTGGGTGCGTTTAGGTGTTGTTGTAGCCTCTTAGGCTTTACTACTTGCATCCATGGCCCAAAGTTGTCAAGACGGTAGGGCACGTTCAAGGCCAAGAGACTGTCATCGGTTTTCTCCATAGATGTTGTGGTCGTAGCTAGACTCCACCTTGGTTAGCATGAGAGACGGGCAAGTATCTGAGTTGTGGCCAATGCAAACTTCGCAAACTGCCCACGGTTAGTATCAACAGTAGTGCGATCGATGTGTGTAACTAGGCCAATAAGGTGACTAATATGTTTGAGAGAGTTGGCATTGAAATATTCTTTACTAAGGCCCGAGACCCTAATCCAAGCCATGATGATCTTTTGTTGGTCCAAGAAAGGATTGAAGTTTGGTTTCCATTGTTGGAACATGAGGTAGTTATCCCCAGTCACCCATGGCCCTTGGGTGAGCACATGATTTAAATCGTCAACATTTGTGAATTTGGTAATGTTGTGGCCATTGCCAATATCCACAAAAGCGAATTTTCCTCATAACCCCCATTTCTTTTCAAGATTTTGCTTGATCGTGGTGTATCCCGGACCTTGATCGAACATATGGATGATGAGGGAGCGGGCCCAAGGGCGTCGTAGTTTACATTTTTCCTCCTTTGTGAAGTGAAATCAGGCACAAGGGATCTTCAGGCTCTTCCAGATCATCATCTGTATCATAGAGTTCCGGTCTCTCGTCCCAGAAATCAGCATCTGGGCCCTTTTGGTTTGACATTCCTTTTGCTACAGCATCCTTGTAGGATAAGGGCTGGTGGGAATCATTGACATTTGTGGTGTTGATATTGGTCACCGTCGGTTGCTGCTTGGCCGAGACTTCTTTGAACAGCGAATTCACAAAGTTTGTTTGGGTCGCAGTCGAGTCAGTGGAAGTAAATGGTAGGGGGTGGAGGGTCATCGATCTCCATGTGGTGATCTCCCATGTGCGTCGGATGGCCGCCATCAGGCGTGGGACGCCGGTGGTGCATGAAATTTGAAAGGAAAGGGAAGGCGAGATAGAGAGCGAATTAGGTTTTTTTCTCAAAATATCCTTCACAAATCACAATAGGTCAAAGTTGATGGGCCGGGTAAACTTTTGTTTTAAAAAGTTTCGTTTCTAAGTAAGTAGCTACATAAGGTGTATTATAGAAAAACATGATTTAGCAATATATCTTAATTTGTTAGTACGAGCAATACTTTTATTAGCTAAACTAGTTATACCCGTCATACCATGCACGACTATATGAATTTAATATTTACTTTATTTAATAAATATGATTTTAATTTAAGAGTCCGGTTCAGGTGCGAAATAAGAAAGAACACGAGCCGTTGGATCAAGAAAAATCAAAGGCGCTGATCATTTCACTTAAAAAGGGGAAAAAACGGCACGGACGAATTATTCGCGTATTTTTGAAAAAAACGTAAATAGGACACGCGCCCAGATTGTTCATCAGTATTGTGGATTTGTTCATCAATAAGGTGGATTTGTTCATCAAAACTGTGATTTGTTCATCTAAACTGTGATTTTGTGCATAAATAAACTATTGCTTGTGCATAAAAAATCTATTGTTTGTACATAAAAAATGAACAAATGTGTATCAAAATTACATGCAATATGTTCATTAACATTGTGATTTTGTTCATAAAAAATAAATATTTATTCATTGGTTTTGGCATATTTGTTCATCGGTTTGTGCATATTTGTTCATTAGTAACATCAATTTGTTCACTGGTTTATGCATATTTGTTCGTTGCTTTTTTCATATAATTGTTCATTACTAGATGCATATTTGTTCACTAGTAACCTCAATTTTTTCATTGCTATATGCATATTTGTTCATTAATAACATCAATTTGTTCATAGGCACAAGCACTCCTCTTCGATTTGTTGCTATGTCGTTCTCTTAGCATACACCATATTATTGCAAAGTCAAATTCTTTATTTATTATCTTTTGCATTCAAGTTTCTACATCAAACTTATCTTAATTTGGTACTATATTGAGCACTTCATTCGTATTGACAAGTTAGCCTTAAAAAACTTTATTCCTATTATACTTTGAATTCAAGATAGCCTTAAAGCACAAAATAAATGCAAAAATGCACAAATAGATAGTCCTAAATGTACAAGGTGATAGTATTAATAGTGCTAAATGTACAAGTTGATAGCATTGACACATAAAACATAAGTTTATTTCAATTCACAAATAAGGGTATAATAATGAACAAATAAGGTTACATTAATGAACAAATAAGGGTATATCCATGAACAAATAGAGTATATCAATGAACAAATAATGGTATACCAATGAACAAAAAAGAATTATACTAATGAACAAATAATGGTATACCATGGGTATATCAATGAACAAATAGGGGTATATCAATGAACAAATACGAGTATATTAATGAACAAATATGGGTATATCAAAACTAATTCTGTGTGCATAAAAAACTACATAATATTGTATTCCTACACATAAATAAGGTTAAAAAATAAAATTAAAAATAAAAAAAGTTCGAAATCGATGAACAATGTTATCAAAAACTCAATGCACAATTAGTTAGTATTGATGAACAATTGGTGAATATTGATGAACAAATCCCTATTTCTGATGAACAAATTGGACGCGTCTCATAAAAACGTATTTTTCAAAAAATTCGTGAATAATACGGGAAAAATTCGTCCGTGTCGTATTTTATTGAAAAATACGCGAATAATACGGAAAAAATTCGCCTGTGCCGTATTTTATTTTTTTAATGAATGTTTAATCAAGGACGTTGATTTTTTGGAATGAACGAGCGAGATTTGTTCTTATTTCTCACACAAGCGCTAGACCTGTACAAAGTCGGGTTCGGGCCGGATCCGGGCCGGGCTTTGAACAAAAATTATGCCCATTTGTCCGAGCGGGTTCGGGTCAAGTGGGTGATTCGGGCCGGCAAGGATGTCCAAGCCCGCCCGGACATCCGGACACGGGTAGCCCGTCGGGACCCGTATATAAATTTATAAATAATTATTTTTTTATGTGCATTAAAAAACTAGAAAATCCTAGTATTATAATTACACTATCTAACATTACTTAAAATTAAGATCGTATTTATGCTAGCTTTTTAGGTGACAAGGTGAAGGAACTATAATAATTAACTCTCTTTTGTACTAATTCTACAATCAATAGCCTCATGATATTTTTCGCAGATATATCTTTATTTATAAATATAAATATTTATTTTAAATATTTAATATATTCGGGTATTCGGGCGGGTTATCCGGGATATTCGGTCAAAAATATTGTCCGTGTCCCGCCCATGAATTCGGGCTGTCGGGCTTATTTACCATTTCGGGTTAGAACTCTTGTCCAAGTCCGCCCATTTTTCCGGGCGGAGGGTACGGGTTGGGCGGGTTAGTCCAACTTTGTTCAGGTCTAACAAGCGCCCATTCGCACGAGACTCTTATTCTTAATTTAATATAAAAAACTTATTTATTAGAAGAAAAAAATTGTAGAAAATTTTACAATTGGTGTCATACTGTCATGTCAAACGGGGCCAAAATTATTAAGGTGAGCCAACTATAATTTTGATGTCTTAATGATAATTTATTTATGCAAAAATATAAATAAAATTTATTTGAATTAGAATCATTTAATTTTAGAAATATTTTACAAAAAACAAAAAATATTTAAAGGTAAAAATAATCTATAAAGTCTTGTAATTGTTTTTATCAAATTCAATTCTTTAAAAAATTTTGAATAAAAAAATATACTTAATAAGAAACGATAAACAAATATAAATAAAGAATGAATTTTATAATGATAGGAAAATTATTTTTATTTACATAAATAATTCAAAACGAAAATTAAGGTAAAGATAACGTAATTTTTTTTTTTATCAAAAGTCAATCTAGGCAAGTAATTATCTTGAAAGTTTTATTTTTAATAAAATTTTAGTTAAGATAAATCTTTTACATAAATAGATAAAAAATAAAAATAAAATAATTTTCTTTAATTTAAAATAGAATTCGAATTTATATATTAAGACCCTAAATATTGTTAAGAGATAAAAATATTAAATTAATATGGAATATATCATCTCATAGGAATTTATGTATATAAAAATTACATAAATATGTTATATATTGTAGTAAACTAATACATAATTCATAGATAGAAAATTATATACATAAAAAAAAATTATATAAACATGTTATCTATTTAGTATATATTGCAAGAATAGTATAAGTTGTTACAAAATTTATTAAATATAATTTCACATTAATTTATTCAAAAATGCCACGTGGCGCAAATTTTACAATAGACTTGGGTTCCGCTTTATAATATATTAGGGTAGATTTCCTTCCCCTTCTTCCTAAATTAAAAATTCAACCAAATAACGGATTAACTTTCCCTCCCTTCTAACCAAACAAGTTTTTAATAAAATTCCCCCCTCCTCCCCCTTTCCTCTCATTTTCTAATTTTTAATTTTTTCCCCTCCCCTTCCTTTCCCTAATTTTTAAATGAACCAAACAGGATGACACAAGAGTAGAAGACCGTCTCTATAAATGAGATAGCATCTCCAAGAATTCGTTACAGAACAAAGAGAACAATAAACGATCGAGCGAAGATGAGCCATAAGATCAGTGTCACGGTAAGTAAGGAAGATGATGAGTGCTTCACGTCATTCACAGTGCAGAACGAAGGGAAAGCAACGGTGGTGATAGAGACGGGAGTCTCGGCGGCGACGGTAGGAAGAGCGGAACGGATTGAACGGTACGTATCTGGATTATATTTTCTTTGTTGGTGTATAATCTCTCTTTCGTACAAACCCTAATCCTAAATTTAATTAGGGATTTGACATTTTTAAAGGCGACGGCGAATCGCCGGAGAGAAATTGCGGAGGGCAAACAGAAATCTGCTTTGGAAGTTGGCGAGGACAGTCTAGGGTATTTCAATTCGCGATCCTTTGTTCTCATACATCAATTTCTTCAATCTTTTTAACTTTCGTTCGGTTTATTGGTTGATTTAGAGCTTCCCCTCTGTTAACCGGAGAGAGGACGCCGCCGCCAAAGATTGAAAGGGAGAAGCTACTTCAACACATTCAGGGGTAAACTCTTTCCCTTGGCTTTAACTTTCTTTTTATTGATTCAGAAAGGGAAAAACAGATATCAATTGAAGTTATTCAGAAAGGGGACTTTTCTTTTATTCAGAGAGCCATCGTGCGTCAACAATGTTCAAGCGGTACAGGCAATGGGCAACCAGGTTCAAGCGGTACAACCCAATCTTGAAATGGGAAATCAGGTTCAAGCCCCGTCAACTCCAGCGGCACAGGTTCAAACTCAGGTTCAAGCCCCACAGGCCAATTTTAACCAGGTTCAAACTCCAAATGATTTTACTTCATAGGTGCTTAACGTGGGAACGACACGTAGAAAAATCCTAGGTGGTGCAACGTGGTGGCCTTATTCCTTGCGTCTCTTATATATATATATATTGTTGAAACTCGATATAATACGCGCTATAAACGGGAATTAAATAAATACTAACTCTCGGGATTCGTACAACTAAACGGTTTTCGTACGTGGATTATTCCTCCTCTCCACCCCTCAGCCGGTTGTTTTTGTGCTCTTTACGAATAAAGTCTTTAGACTTTATACCATTTATAGCGCGATCTCACTCGGAGATCAAACACGTCGAGCTTTGTCATTGAGCCAGAGAGGATTTTTGACCCTTTTAATCGTATCGTTATTTTACTATATATAGTAAACGATTGTTCGGCATCTTCAGCCTTTTCCGATGTGGGAAGCGCACCTTGCATTTGGACCATATAATGTGCGACACTTTATATTAAGTAGCCTATCACAAACACGCTTCCACGTGAAGCCGTATGTTATATGCATGAGATTCATGTTTCTTCCATGGGCTAACTGATTTTGATGAGCCAAAGCCCACGTGTGCCCAATTAATGGGCTGCCCATACATATTTGTATATTGGGCCAAAGCTTACTTTGACTTGTCATTCCAATGAGAATGACACCCGCTATCTTGCTATAACAATAGCTAGAAGTCTAGAACATACATAGGATTTGGTTAACGGGCCAAGGCAACGTTACCATGCGATTTGAGGGAATCCACCGAAGTATGTATATACATTTCCCATTTAGACCCGTGCTAGTAACACGACATTTTTATCCTTTTCCTCTGTCGCTAATTTACCGTACGACTATTTAGCTATTATTTCGCGCACCATCACAACCCCTTGGCTTGGTGTCATCGTTCCACGAGGACAACGAGACAACAAACAGGTGCGCCATACCTATTCCAAGCACGAGTGTTATTCGATTATGTGCAATGCGATTTAACTTTGGAATTAGGTAGTGTGCGCACTTCGTGAAGAGAATTAGGAACTTGTCCTCGTTTTGCGTGTTGTTGCCAATCTCGAGCCTCGCTCGGGTTGCGCGCTTTCCTAGAGTTGAGACCTCGTCCCTAAGAGTGTTAGGACCCCGTCCTTTAGAGAGTTAGGACCTCGCCCCTAAGAGTGTTAGGACCCCATCCTTTAGAGAGTTAGGACCTCGTCCTTTAGAGAGTTAGCGAACCTCGTTCGCTTAGAGAGTTAGGACCTCATCCTTTTGAGAGTTTCCAACCCCAAGCGGGAAGCGAGGGTGGACCTTAACGAGATTTTCCAACCTCGAGCGGGAAGCGAGGGGTGGACTTTAACGAGATTCTCCAACCCCAAGCGGGAAGCGAGGGGTGGACCTTAACGAGATTCTCCAACCCCAAGCGGGAAGCGGGGGGTGGACCTTAACGAGATTCTCCAACCCCAAGGGGGAAGCGGGGGGTGGACCTTAACGAGATTCTCCAACCCCAAGGGGGAAGCGAGGGGTGGACCTTAACGAGGATCTCCAACCCCAAGCGGGAAGCGAGGGGTACGGTGGACCTTAACGAGGATCTCCAACCCCAAGCGGGAAGCGAGGGGTGGACCTTAACGAGATTCTCCAACCCCAAGCGGGAAGCGAGGGGTGGACCTTAACGAGATTCTCCAACCCCAAGCGGGAAGCGAGGGGTGGACCTTAACGAGATTCTCCAACCCCAAGCGGGAAGCGAGGGGTGGACCTTAACGAGATTCTCCAACCCCAAGCGGGAAGCGAGGGGTGGACCTTAACGAGGATCTCCAACCCCAAGCGGGAAGCGAGGGGTGGATTGATTATAACAGAGAATTAGGAACTTTGTTCAAGCATGCGAGTATATACTGAGTATAAATAATTAGCGAGTCAAGTTTACGAGGCTTACCTAGTTCCACGACCATGCAACGCGAGTTTTAGAACGGAGGTGGTAGATATTCCACCTCTGCCAATAAACATTCGTACAATGCACTGCCCTCGATCTGCGCCATTCCCAATATTAGAACGAGATCCCTTTAATTTAGCTGAGGTGGATGCATGGTCGCGACATGCATACGTTTCTAGCCTCGTGTAGAAAGTGAGCGCCATGTACTAATTATATCGGCCCCACTAGCACGAGTTTTTAATTTGAGGCATATGACCCATCAAATGGGCTTGATATGAGATGGGCCATCAAACTCCACACGGCCCATGATATCCATACTTGGCCCGATTTTTATCCGACCACCGCTTGATTTGAGCAAATTATGCATGCTTTACCAACCATGGACAAGGGCATCCCATGCATGCATCATGCACCCCATGGATGATCATGGGAACACATGAGAGAGGCCACTTTTCCGCCCCATTGAATGTCGCGTGGTTCGGCCTCGCTAGCTAGCCAAATATCGTACATGCATAGTTAATTAAATTACATAAGCCATAAAAATTACCTCGCACAACCGCCTCGACCCCACCTCGCACTCCAAGCCGGGCTGCCACGGAAGAGCTCTCTAACTTGGCCTTGGAAATGCAGCGGTGGCAAGCCGTCTCCGGCGCTATGAGAGTATGAGGATGAAGGCTGAGGCCCCGCCGCGCGCCGTCATCGGCGCGACATCTTCACAGCGAGGTGTCGTCGCGAAGGCCGCAGAGAGTGGCCGCGTGATAAATGACGACCAACTTCTGCGCACGGAGGATGGCGAGGCACGACCTAATCGGCGACCGCATGGGACCTCGCATGCCCGAACTTCGCATCCCTTTCCCATTCCCAAAACACCTCGCCTTCAAGAGACCCCGCCGCGCGACCTCGTTTTTCTGGCCCAACCTCGGCAAGCATACGGACCATGAAATAAACGAGCGCCCGATGACGGAGCTTGATTATCTGACTTGGTACGTGGAGTTAAGCGATTGAGATGCCCGACGTCGGCCCGAAGAACTTCGCACAAGATGGGAGTTAGCGAGAGAAGCCGAGATCCTACACATCGGTTGAGACGGGGAAGAAGACCGCGGAGATTACCTCCGGACCCCGAAGCCTATGCCGCGACCTCGCTTGAAACCGTTAACAAAGAAGATCGCGAAGGCCGGCCTCGCGTGAAGGTGACAGTGGAGATCATCCTTTCACCACCTCGCTTGTTTGACCTTGTTGACCTCGCTTGTTGCCCAACACCTCGTTGACCTCGCTTGTTGCCCAACTCCTCGTTGACCTCGCTTGTTGCCCAACTTGAAACGGAGGGGTGAGGACGCGATCCACTTGATTGTTTCCCGAGAGCAGGTCGGATAGGGAGAGCTAGTCCCCACGGACGACGCCAGTGTTGAAACCCGATATAATACGCGCTATAAACTGGAATTAAATAAATACTAACTCTCGGGATTCGTACAACCGAACGGTTTTCGTACGTGGATTATTCCTCCTCCCCACCTCTCAACCGATTGTTTTTGTGCTCTTTACGAATAAAGCCTTTAGACTTTATACCGTTTATAGCACGATCTCACTCGGAGATCAAACACGTCGAGCTTTGGCAAAACGAGATAGTTCTCGAGCCAGAGAGGATTTTTGACCCTTTTAAGCGTATCGTTATCTTACTATATATAGTAAACGATTGTTCGGCATCTTCAGCCTTTTCCGATGTGGGAAGATTTTCTATCTTAATTTTTAAAAACATGGATAAGAATTTACCATTTGCAAAAATAAAATATTTTTTTTAAAAAAAGGTGGTGTGACCCAATCTAAAAGTGACGTGTGTCGTTTTGTAATTTTTTTAACCTCTATTTTAGGTTATAGTTATGATAGATAGATTACAAAGTATATGCGATCACCATAATTTAGTACGGAGTAACTTGTTTTTTTTTTGTTGCTTTCTTTCCAAGCATATAGATTTACCCCGGTATCTTTTAACACAAAAACAATATCAGGTATACACTAATAAGGAAATAAACATATATCCTTTCCAAACATCAACATTATAGGCGGTACACGCACACCCTCTCTATAAATTGGACCATCAAAACCCTAGCTCGTTCTCCCCCCAACGCATACACACCCAAATATTGCACAGCCTTGCATGCGTTAACTAACAAACATCATAGTCATGGCGATGTGGTACAACATCCAACAACTCCGCCCACTCCGATCACCCACCGCCGCCGAACATCATCAATGCACGCTGGTGAGCGTGTCCATATTCTGCAGAGACTCTGAGACGATTAGCGGTGCCATCCCTTGCTATTCTTGCTCCGGCTTTGCCTGTTTTGAAGACTACTACGCATACGCACAAGGATGGCTGGCCGGCACAATCTACCGACATCACTTCTCACATGTCCCCCAACACCAGGCTACGAGAATCGCCGAGGACATCATCTGCGACGTCCTTGGCCAAGAAGGCGCCCACACCGTCTACACCGTTTACATCAACATCTGTCCACTTGTGGTCAACGCTGTTGAGTTTGATGTTGATCATAGGGCGTTCATGGAGTCGTTCGAGGAGGCGGGACCCAAGATGAAGGGCGCTACACTTGACTCGTTGATTGGGCTATACGCGGTGAGATGCGGGCAAGAGAGCGAGGAGGAGTTGGATAGGAGATGGAGCGAGTCTGAGCACGAGTGCGTGATATGCATGGATGAGATCGAGAAACATTGCGAGTCGCTTACGATGCCTTGCAAGCACGTTTTCCACGAGACTTGCCTGATGAGGTGGCTTGACAACAACAATGTTTGTCCGCTTTGCCGATGTGAGATGCCCGAAGAAGAAGAAGATTGTTGAACAACGGTCCACGTATATATATCACCGTTCGTTCGTCCGAGAAGAAAGAAGATCCATCAAGAGCAGTGCTTGTTTATTAGTCATAGATCATGAAGATTGTTTTGATGTTCTTTCAAATCAATAGGTTTTTTTATGTCCTAGAATGATATGACGTCGGACCGAGCCTACGGCTATGGTCTCAAGACCTGTTCGGAAACGCCGACGACCTATTCGCCGACGACCAAAGAAATATATTAAAGTATCATAGGATCAAAACCCATAATTGGATCAATGAAATATGATATTGTTTGTCCAAAGATATATATTGGATCAAAACCCATAATTAAATCAAAACCCATAATTATCATAGGATTAAATTTATTAATAAGTTATTTATATTTTTTAAAATCTCATCTCTTCCATATTTTTGAAAAATGTATTCTTTTATTTATTCATATTTTATATCCTTTTTTAAAATTAAAGTTATTTATGAAATATTGTGAAGGGAATAGAGCAACGTAGATTATTTATGTTAATAATCTTTCTTTATTCTCAACTTTAAATTTAGTAATCTAGATTTGATTCCAAAAAAAAGTTTTTGTACATGGTACGAGTAGCAAATTATTTACATTAAAGTTTATATTATATTTTAATTTATTAATATTCTATTTATAATATGTCTTAAAAATATTATATCATAGTCGTGCATGACACGACGAGAACAGGGTCATAACCAAATTTTTTGTTGTAGGGGCCAAAAAAATTTACCAACATAGCTAGCTAATGTTTGTTTTGAGAAAAATGTAGAAATAAAAAATACAAATTTAGACAAAGAAGAAAACATATTTTATAGAGGAAGGACTAAAATATTTCAAAATACAATTACATTAAGAAAACAAGAGTTTATAATGACGACTTATATAGTTATGAATTTTGTTTTAGAATACATTTAGGTTAAGAAAACAAAAAATGTTTCATAATACAAATTAATTAAATCTATAAAAATTGAAAGCTCGTGACTGAAAAATAAAACTCAAACTAAAGCTCTCGTGCTAATAATGAATTGTATGATTCAAGATATCCCAACAATATATAACTTATTGTTTCAAAGTTTTCGGGTTCAATCACATTATGAAAGTATGAAGTTTAACAAAAGATATAAACATTCTAACTAAGTAAATGACTTGTTAGAAGTTGTTTGTATACGTCCAATATTCAAATGTTCATAACTTTTTGCTCAAATATCAGAATGAAACTTATAATATATCAAATCGAACCTATTGACAAGAGGAACATATAACCGCAAAACTTTTGGATGGGGGGGGGGGGTCCATGGCCCCACCCACCCTCAAATAGCTCCGCCCTTGGACGGTACAACTAGTTGTGTCTATAACAAGTCAAAATTTGAAAGTTTCGAATTTCTTAATTTATGATATGTTTAATTTTTTTCTCTAGAATTTATATATTATGAGTATATTTTAACTTTTTAGTTCACACCAAACAAAATCGAAATCAATTATTTTATAAGCTACCATAAGTAGAGTTGTCAAACGGGTCGGTCAAGTTGGGTTAGGTCAAGTTATTTCGGGTTTGGGTTGAATCGGGTTCGGGTCGTAATGGGTCATCGGTCAAATCGGGTTGGGTCATTGCGGGTTTTCGAGTGGGTCGGGTCGATCCGACAGGTCAAGAAAATCAATTTTTTTTACAATTATTAAAAATACTTTTATATTTAAAAATAATATTTAATAATAATATATTATTTTTTTTTATATTTTAATAATAAAATATATTATAATTGTCAAAAAATATTATTTATATTCTAAAAATATAAAAAATTTGGTCAACCCAACGAGTTTTAGGTTTGAACCCCACATGTTTCGGGTCTATCGAGTTCGATTTATTTTGGGTTTCAGGTTCAAATTTTCGAGGCTTGACCCTTAAATTTTCCTGCGATTCGAGTCGGTTAATCAAGTCGGGTCAGCTTTTGACAGCTCTACCATAAGACACATTATAGAAAGGCACTGTTTTGATAAACCGTTTCTTTTTAATTATTTAGCACATATTTTTTTGTAATGTGATAAAAAAAATTATTGGAAGTGTTTGGCAACATGAGAGGCCATATTCAAAGTGTTGGCAACAAGAGAGGCCATATTCAAAGTATTGGAGGAGGACTTCGATCCAAATAGATGGCGTCTCTCGGTCTCTCCTAGTCTAGAGCAAAGGTAGAGCAAACAATAGAAGTCAAGTCGGCCACTAACCCCACCCCACCCTTGAAGACGAGCTTATTTCGACACTTCCAAACATACCATAACATATTCGCGAATTGAGTCCAAATCTGATCAACGTTGCAAATGTTAGGAAAAAGCTAATCGGAAAAGGTAATGTTTCAAAGAAATTTGGCGGCATATTGTTCCAATAGAGAGTGTGCCATACCAGTTGAACTGGAGCGCAATCCTAGAGAAGATATAAAGGAGTCTTGGGAGCCGTTCACTTGGGACAAGCATCCAAGGAAGCCAAATGATGTTTGGTGAGGTTGGAGTTGCACATGAGGGCATCTCGAACCACAATGTACATGAAATTTCTGACCCGCTCTTAAGGAGGCAATTTCCAATCGAAAACTCCCGGTCGATCAGTCATCTCTTTTGTCCTAATCAGACGCATTGCCGATTTAGTAGTAAAGATGCCCGAAGACTCAAAAGCCCAACACATGTTGTCAGGAGAGCCACTGCTATCGAACAGATGGTGAATGAGAAGGGTTTGATTTTCAATAGTGGTCAAATAAGGGTTCAACAGCTCCCACTTCCCAGTAGCACCGGTCCAATAGTCGGCAACCGTGTCGTTTAGCATAGCATTCGGGAGAGGGGCCCGAGTAGATTCAATAAGAGGCTTCTCCATGAGCCACAAATGACACCAAAACAGATTCTTACTACCATCCCCAAGAACTAGTTCCTTGCTTAATAATTCAGATCCATGGACCAAGCCTTTATACATATGGGATGCACATAAAATTGGTCTGACAAGGCAAATATCAAAATTACCAACACCATATGATGCAATCAAGCCCACCTATACCCACCTTCCCGTCTTGCCTCACTCGGCGCATCTAACCAGTGGGTCAACTTACAGTTTGCCTTGGTCGGTGATTTGACTCGTGACGCTCAATCACATGTCATCGGCTATAGTCCATGCACCCTGACCTACAAGAAGGTTCACACCTTATAATTCTGCAGGGTGTTGGAGGCAGGATTTGAACCCAATACCTCCTTTTATCAAGGTTGTATCCTTCACCTTGAAAAACGACGACGCATTAATTAGATCTGCGCCAACACTGTGCCAGCGAGTGTCTTTCTGCACCAGCGATCCACTAGAGCCAGTGACGCCACATCTACAACGTTCCGAGGGTGCAACCCATAGAACCACCACCACCGCGCCATCTCCGCACCAGCAGCGTGCCAGGCTTGTTCCAACTGAGTGTTAATCAAAACCCTAGATCATTGGAATATTTTTTGAGATTGCGGGATTAATTTTTTGTAGCATATATATTTATTTCTGATTTTTATGTTATTTTATTGCTTTTTCTATAGATCTCCTTCTACAAGAGGTCTTCTAGTTATTTTTCCTTTGAGGTTAGTTTTTTTGTCCTGTTTTTAACGTGATCTTTCGAACAATGAAAGATCTCGTAATATTGTAAAAAAACTGAGCGGTCGACCCTTGTCTTGGACCACCTCGGAAATATGGTACTATTCCGACACTTGGGATCGGCCGCATAGACGAGTCCACACTCGTTCCTATAGGCCGCTTCCGAGGGACCACTGGATTGGATCCCACCATATCAACTCCCGGAGAATTGAGCCCGCCACTAGAGGTCACTTCACCTTGACAACCAACTCCACTGGGCATTTTGAGCATAGATCCGCCCTATGTGGACTGAAGACGAGTAGGTTCACATCACCATATTTCCCATATATAATCTGACTCCAAAGAGAGTTACGTTAATGAAAACCCCGCCAAGCCAACTTGGCAAGAACCTCCGAATTGGCATGTCTCATGGAACGAATACCTAACCCACCTTTCTATTTAGGCCGATAAATAACATCATGAATCAACATATGCATCTTTTTTTTCTCCGACGTTGAACCCCAAACAAAGCTGCACACAAGTCTGTCAATGTTTTCACAAATGGATCTAGGAATGAGCGTGGCCTACATAACATGTAAGGGAAGACTTGTGAGGATTAAGTTCGTAAGGGTGACACGTCCCGCCATGGATAGGGTACGCGCCTGCCACCCACGAATTCTCATCGAGATCTGATCAAGGAGAAAATTATATTTTTCAGTCTTGAAGTGGCCACATAATGTCGGAACACCCAGATAATCACCAAACTTGTTAGTACAAGGTAATGCTAAGGCAACACTAATGGATTCCTGATGCATGCCAACAACTTTGCGTGAGAAAATCACCGAGCTCTTGCCAAGATTGACGTTTGCTCCCGACATGGAACAAAAGAGATCGAGGTTGTAATAAACCTTTTTTCAAGAAGAACAATGATGTAATTTTGTTTTTATTTTGTTTGATAAAATAAATTGTGGCTATATTCTCATAATAATGATATATAGCTTACCTAAGTTATTTTTGATGAAACCCGAAATGAAAGACTCGCTAGAAGACAAGAAACGAGATTATTATATTCGAAAGTGCAAACACTTGCTTCTTTATTTATGATTTTCTTTACAGCGAGGTTTACAAGCCAACGAGGCTAATAGATTATTTGAGAATTACACCCTAGACCTCCTACGATTATCCGAGATCTCGACCTAACAATGTCCGAGATCTCCTAGTTGCTAGCTAGCTCTAAGTGTCACTTGCCGGTCCCTTTGAGCGAGGTTGAGTTGGCGGGGCTATGCTGCTAACTAGCGAGGTTGGGTAGCGGAATCTTTGATGTGAGGTAGAACGAGGTGTAAGAGGCTTGCGAGATGGTGTAGCGAGGTCTTTGATGTGAGCAGAAACTCTGTGAGACTTGAAGTCTTTTTGTGGACTTCACTTATCTATAGCGAGGCCTTTTGACGATGTTTCGATCACGTCGATCTTCAACGAGCAAGATAGTTCTTGAGTTCAAGATGTTTTTCGACCTCTTTTCCATACGAGATTCTCCTCTATTTATAGAGGATTGGGGAGTCGAGTTTTGGTCATTGTCCGATGTGGGACGCCCGAGATCAAGGGATCTAATTGGCCTAGAGGCGAGGCAGTCGGTGATTGGCCCGAAGAGCGGCGTTCGCTGAGTGGTCATGGTGGGCGGACGCTAGTAGAGTCGGTTACGAGGTCGAGACCTCGCTCCGAGGTCTCGGGGGACCTCGTGGGGTAGGAACTTTGTTAAAATAAAAGGTGGACATGGTTGTGGGTCCCAGGATCGTCCTCGGGAGGCCCGCTGGGTCCTCATGTTCCTCGTACCCCGGGCCCACTTCTCACTTTACCATTTTGAGCATCATCACAACCCCATGGTCTGGAGATCTCGCCACCGAGGGCCGCAGGGCATTAGCTCTCAAAGGTCACGGGGTGCGAGGTTCTGAGAGGTGGGTAGGCATTCTGTGAGGTTTCAAGGGTTTTCGAGGTTTATGGAGGGCATCTCGCGAAGCCCTCTTTTCGCGAGGCTCTACACTTAGCTTCTTTTGTTTGCAAGGGTGAAGCTTTTCTGGGCTTGCTCTTTGTATCTTGCTTAATGGGCCGTTCAGGGGGAATAGGCCCAATAAGCCTTCCTGGGCAAGGGAGGGGCCCAACCCTGCTCTTTATAAGAGCGTATTCCATACGCTCCCCCTTCATCTTCTCTTCCTTTCTTCCAACATTTTCGCCTTCTCTTCTCTGTCTTTCCGGCTTCCTGCGAGCGGTTTCTCCCGACGGTTTTCTGCGAGCCTTGCCACTTTCTGGTTGCACCACCGCTCCCTCGTCGTCGATTCTGAACAAGTAAGTCTTCGACTTTCCTCCTCCCGCTTTTTGTTCGCTTTTGATTTCTCCCTTCTTGTTTTTTGTGCTGCGTTTTGGGGAGGCGATGGAGTGTCGCCTGGTGTTTCGCGCCGGTGTCACGGTGGCGAAACAGCGGTGCTGAGGTCGGCGTGAGTTTCCGCATGCTTTTTCTCGCCGTTTTTCCTTTGCTCCTTTCTCTTCTTTTCTCTTTTGTTCCTTTCTCTTCTTTTTCCCTTTTGTTTCGCCTTGTGCCCTAGCGGGCAGTGGTTGCCTCTTGGTGCTTTGCACTGGCGTCATGGTGGCGGGACAGTGGGGTGAGGGTGGCGAATGCCATGCACTCGAATCCCTCGCCCTCCAACCGACGGTCGTCTCTTTTTCTTTTTCGGCGGCTTTGGATTTTGAAGTTCTTGGAAACCTAAACGTCCTGACGGCTGATTGATGGGACGTTAGAGTCTCCACCGCCGTTTTCCACCGCTGGCTTCCATTTCACCTTCTCTTTCCTCTTTTTGGCGCTTCGACTTCTCCCTTTTTGGCGCTTCGTCTTCTCCCTCGCCGTCCTATCTTGTCAGAGTAGCCCCTAGGGTGCCACGTGGCTCCTCGCCTCTTATGATCCGGAATTTCTCTTTCTCACGAGGTTATGACCTCGCATTGCTTTTCTTCCGAGGTTATGACCTCGCATTGCTTTTCTTCCGAGGTTGTGACCTCGCATTGCTTTTCTTCCGAGGTTGTGACCTCGCATTGTTTCTCCTTGGTTATAGTGCCCGACGTCTCAACGCTTCTTTCTTTTCCAGGTGCTAGCCTTCCGCAGCCTGGACATCGTTCCTTTCATGCCTAGGAGAGCCTCTGCGAGCCCTCCGCCTGGCTTTGCTTTCAGAGTTCAAGAGGGTTTTTACGAGGAGGTTTCGGAGTCCTCGGGAAGCGTAGAACTTAGCGACTCCCAGAACCCGAGGTCCCCTTCGCTGGTTTTCAGCGAGCCTTCTTCAAGCGACTCCGAGGCTTCCATCAATTCGCGCTTTTCAAGCCTTCGAATGTCGTCGGGTGTTGAGATGGCTTCGTCTTCCACCCCAGACGAGGTTTTTACTGAGGTTGAGGTGCGTCTGGACGCGGGAACGACCTCGGCGCCGTGTCCCTATGTGCCTCCGAGTTTTCCTGCGACTTATATCACGGACGCCGTGTCCCGCGTCCCGAGAGTCCTGGAGGAACGGATTCCCATGACCCCGGGTTCTGCCGATGCTTGCCTATCCGAGGGGGTGGCCACCGAACTCAAGCAGAAGGACCTCGCAGATATTGCCAAGGACTTCGCTTAGCCCGAGGGGGTTGAGCTGGCGCTCCCCGAGGAGGGGGGCCACTCCTTGGCATCTTACGACAGGTGCGTGGTTGTGCACCTCTTCAGCCTTCAAGCGGGCTTCAGGCTGCCCTTGGCCTAGCATATTGTTGATTATCTGTGGGCCATGAAGATCTGCCCCGCGCAGTTGTTTCCGAATGCTTGGCGGTTGTTGTGTGCCTACACGATTCGCAGTCGCGAACTTGGGGACGGACCGAGACTCGTATTCCTGTCGACTTTATTCCTAGCGAGGAGAGACACTCGGTCCCGAAGCCTTATCAATCTTAGCACGCCACTCATCAAGATCACCACGGCCCCTTCGAACGTCGGGTCGTGGAAGCCGAATTGGTTCTTGGTTCGCGACCCCACCGGGAGATATCTCAATTTTCCGGTGGCGCCGGGCAAAATCGTTCGGTGCGTAACCCCGCTGGAGGTTGATGAGCTTAAGGCGCTCAGGGTCCGATATGCCACAGCGAGTCAGGCACCGCACCAGGTGTATCTTTCTCAGGAGCAGCTTGAGCGGGCTGGTCTGAGCCTCAGCCTCCCTCCTAGCGAGGGAAAAGAGGGTACTCAATCTCTTTCCTGATTTTTCTTTTTGTTGTTGAGGAGCGAGGTTTATAACCTCGCTGGCCTATTTTGTCTCATTACTGTCATTGAGCTGCGAGGATTTAAACCTTGCTAACTTGTTTTTTTGCTTTTCTTATCTAATTTTTACGTCCCCATTTTTTTTTGTTTTGACAGTGGACCTACTTGGCGCTCTTACCTCGAAGTCACAGGGCAAAAGGCCTTTGACTTCTTCCTCCAATGCTCCGAGACCCCAAGGACAACACGGGGTCGTCATAAAGGATCCGACCTCGCAGGCGAGGCCCCTTGACTCGTAGCCGAATGCCCCAGTCCCGACGTCGAAAGAGCCTGAGGCGAAGAAGGCCGAGGGGGGGTCGACGAAGGGGGATGCTGCCCGAACATCGTCCCAAACCTCCCGAGGATCTGGTGACAAAGCCGGGTCCAAGAGAAAGGGCACGGGATCTCCCCGTGGAGAGAAGAGGAAGAAACAGAAGGGGGATAGCCAAGGGGGAACCCCAGGGGGCGAGATGGTCGAGCGCCCTGGCTCGAAGAGCCGAGTTATCTCGGCCACCGGGCCTCCTGCCGAGAAGTTCCACTGCCCTGGTCCTTCCCGGGGCGTGTCCCAAGACTGGGACAGGTCAGCTTGGACCGATGAGGTTGCATGGGCCAACAACCTCTCGGAGGCAGCCCTTAACGATGAGATCCTCCGCTACTCCGCGATGGTATGTCTTGTTCTTTCGAGGCTGTTTTTTCTTGATTGGCTTTATTATTTTCATTCTTGTTTTAACGTGCTCTTATATTGCTCCAAAATACCTTCTTCGCGAACTATAACTGCGGCCGCGTCGTCCTCCTCCATAGGAATATGGATAGGATGGAGGCGAGGCTTAAAGAGCGGGGCGCCGAGATTGAGAAGAAGGGAAAGAGCCTCGCGGAGGCCGAGAAACGCGTTCGCGCCGCGGAGATCGCGGCAGCGGACGAGGCCAAGGCCGCCTCGAGGGTCAAGGAGGAGCTGAGGAAGGCGAAGGAGGAGAACAAGGATTTGAAGGACGAGAACGGGGATTTCAAGGACGAGGTCGCAAAGCTCAAAGGCCAGCTATCCGAGGAGCACCAATTTTTCAGAGAGAAGGAGGCGAAGCTTCGGAAAGCTGAGGAGGAGATTATCAGGCTCCAAGGGCGTGTTATTGAGCTTAGCAAGGAGCTGGACGCCGAGGGGCCCAGGTATGTGAAGTCCGAGGCCTTTCAGGCTGAGATGGTGGAGAGTGTGAGGAAGATGTTCCACCAGTCCGTCAGGATAGGGGTCAAGCAGGCGGTCGCGAAGTATGGGCACATCGACCCCCGCATCAAGTTCTTCATCCCCAACTACCAAGAGACTATGGGGGAACTTGACGGGGAAGAGCCTGAGGGAGAGTGCGAGTTCTTTCTCAACGAGGACCGAACTGTGGTCAGCGAGGCGCCTAGCTCGGCAGCCATCGCTCGGGAAGATGCGCCCAACTCCCAACCTTCTGCCATCCCCGCCCCTGCCTTGGAGACTCCCCAAGGACCTACTGCTCAAGCCCCTGAAGATCTTCCGAAGACCTCCGACCCTGCCGCCGAAGCCTCGAAGATGTAAAGGATGTCGTTGTCTGCTTCTGTTTTTTTTGTTTTGCTGTTTTGCTGGTGGCCCTACGGGGCTTGTAATTAAACATCTGGGCACACGTGCCCCAGCTTTTTATGTTATTTTCCTTACCTCATGATTGCTTGTTTGTTCTAGCTTTTTCGTATATGCTCGCACATATCTACCCAAAACCATGGTCCGAATGTCACAACTATTGTGGTATTCGGACCACATCGAGTGTTTCTAATTGTGCATCGAGATTTTGAGCTTTGCTCGGATCTTTACAAGAATTCGCCGAGGTCTCGAGCCTTTTTCGGACTTCGCACAACGACTATGCCGAGGCCACGAGCCCTGCTCGGACTTCCCGCATTTTGTTCGAGTTTCTCCAACACCAAGCGGGAAGCGAGGTTTGGACTTAACGAAAATCTCCAACCCCAAGCGGGAAGCGAGGGATGGACTTAACGAAAATCTCCATCCCCAAGCAGGAAGCGAGGGATGGACTTAACGAGAATCTCCAACACCACGCGGGAAGCGAGGTTTGGACTTAACGAGAATCTCCAACACCACGCGGGAAGCGAGGTTTGGACTTAACGAAAATCTCCAACCCCAAGCGGGAAGCGAGGGATGGACTTAACGAGAATCTCCAACACCACGCGGGAAGCGAGGTTTGGACTTAACGAAAATCTCCAACCCCAAGCGGGAAGCGAGGGATGGGCTTAACGAAAATCTCCATCCCCAAGCGGGAAGCGAGGGATGGACTTAACGAGAATCTCCAACACCAAGCGGGAAGCGAGGGATGGACTTAACGAAAATCTCCAACACCAAGCGGGAAGAGAGGGATGGACTTAAAGAGAATCTCCAACACCACGCGGGAAGCGAGGTTTGGACTTAACGAAAATCTCCAACCCCAAGCGGGAAGCGAGGGATGGACTTAACGAAAATCTCCAACACCAAGCGGGAAGCGAGGGATGGACTTAACGAGAATCTCCAACACAACGCGGGAAGCGAGGTTTGGACTTAATGAAAATCTCCAACCCCAAGCGGGAAGCGAGGGATGGACTTAACGAAAATCTCCATCCCCAAGCGGGAAGCGAGGGATGGACTTAACGAGAATCTCTAAAACCAAGCGGGAAGCGAGGGATGGACTTAATGAAAATCTCCAACACCAAGCGGGAAGCGAGGGATGTACTTAACGAGAATCTCCAACACCACACGGGAAACGAGGTTTGGACTTAACGAAAATCTCCAACCCCAAGCGGGAAGCAAGGGATGGACTTAACGAAAATCTCCAACACCAAGCGGGAAGCGAGGGATGGACTTAACGAGAATCTCCAACACCACGCGGGAAGCGAGGTTTGGACTTAACGAAAATCTCCAACCCCAAGCGGGAAGCAAGGGATGGACTTAACGAGAATCTCCAACACCACGCGGGAAGCGAGGATTAGACTTAACGAAAATCTCCAACACCACGCGGGAAGCGAGGTTTGGACTTAAACGAAAATCTCTAACCCCAAGCGGGAAGCGAGGGATGGACTTTTAACGAAATTCTCCAACACCTCGCGGGAAGCGAGGGGTGGACTTAACGAGATTCTCCAACACCTCGCGGGAAGCGAGGTTTGGATTTAAAACCCAAAGTTTTTATTTTTAAGAGAGATTTTGAAAGTCCAACAACCCTTTATTCACAAAAAGAGGTAACGGGGCTCAGAGAGTTTACACAAAATATTTCTTTAACCGGTCGACGTTCCACGTCTTATTGAGGGTTCGCCCCTCGTTGTCTTTGAGTTTAAAGGCTCTAGGGGCGACCTCCTCGCCGAGGATGTATGGCCCCTCCCAGTTGGGGTCCAGTTTGCCACCTTCGGTTCTTCTCAAGACGAGATTGCCTGTGGCCAGGAACCGAGGTCTCACCTTCTTGTAATGGTAGACAGCCACGCGGCGCTTGTATTCCCTGCAGCGAAGGTCGGCTACTTCGCGCAGCTCATCACGGAAGAGCAACTCGACCCTGAGATTGGCCTCGTTCTCCTTTTCATCGAAATCGAACACCCTTGCCGATGGGACCAGGGTTTCTACCGGGACTAGGGCTTCTGCCCCGTAGGTTAGGGCGAACGGAGTTTCTCCAGCTGCGCGGCGCGCGGTGGTGCGGTACGTCCATAGGACGAGTGGGAGAAGCTTTGACCAACGACCTTGTGCCATGCCCAACCGTTTTTTTAGATCAGACAGGATGCGGGCGTTGACGTTCTCCACCTGGCCGTTGGACTGAGGATGGGCCACGGAGGAAAACTTGAGGGTTATGCCCAGCTCTGAGCAGAATGTCTGAGTCTCTTCACAATCAAATTGGGGGCCATGGTCGGTCATGGGAACGCCGAAGCGGCAGACAAGGTTCTTCCACAGAAAGTCGCAGACCTTAGTCCCCGTGATCTTCGCCATTGCTTGTACCTCAACCCACTTTGTGAAGTAGTCGACGATGACCAGGATATATCGCACCTGACCGGGGGCCTTGGGGAAGGGGCCGATGATGTCCATCCCCCACATCGCGAAGGGGCACGGTGCGTGGATGGAGCGACGCTGCGAGGTCGAGGCGTGCAAGAGGTTACCGTGCTTCTGGCATCCATCACATCGCTGAACATAAGCTCTTGCGTCTTGCCGGAGGGTGGGCCAGAAGTACTCCAAGTGGGCGATCTTATGCGAAAGGGTTCTCCACCCTGGGTGGCCGCCACAGATCCCTTCATGGGCCTCATAAAGGATGTGCTCCGTAGATTCGGTTGGGACGCACAATAGGTTGGGCTCAGCATAGCCTCGACGATATAAGCAGCCACCCACGACGCAATACCGTGCCGCCTGCATTTTCAACTTCCTGGCCTGCGCGGGGTCCTATGGGAGGACACCGCTTTCCACATACCGTGTTATCGGGATCCTCCAATCCCCCGTGGTGACAGATAGAACCTCGCTGTTCACACTTCGCGAGAGTTTTCTTTCTACCATCACGCGGTTCCCGACCTCAAGGGGGAGGGCGGATCCTAACCTCGCTAGCGCATCTGCTTTGGTGTTCGAGTCCTCGGGATGGACTCTACCGCAAAGGTTTCCAAGCACGACACCAGGGCTTTGACCTTTTTTCGGTACGCGGGTAGGAACCCCGTTCTGGTGTCGTACTGACCGTTGAGTAGGCGCGCCACCAGCTCGGAGTCGGTGTAGACCCTGATTTTCTGGGGACTTGTGTTGATAAGTAATAGGAGATCGATGGTCCGAGTGCGGGGCTGATATGTGTTGCACTTCAGAATCAGAAAAGCGCATGTGCCAGTTTTCCGAGCAAAGTGCACAATCAAGACATGCCGCTCCCCTAGTATCCAGAGAGGAACCACTACTCCAAGTCAAAGCGGGGCCATAAAATCCTAGATCCAACAAGTTAAGATTATCAACCCAACATGAGAAGGTATCCGAAGACTGATGAGACGACTCACAGTTCCCCAAACGCTCATGTGCACCTTAGATTGCATTGAAATCTTATGCGAGAAGCCAAGGACGGTTATCGATCTTGGCAAAATTCTCAAGGTGGTCCCAAAGATTCAGGCGACGTGTCGGGTTCAGGGCCGCATAAATAGCAGATAACTGCTAAGGTTCGTTACTACTCCTAGAGATCTTCACACTAATATGTGACCGTCACCTCAAAAGTTTTCCAAAGCAACAAAATTTTGGCAGAGAAACCATCTGCATCAATTTGTGACATTCCATCATAATCAATTCGCCAGCAAACCTCGTTAGCACGAGATCCACTGATACGGGGTTCCACGAAAGAGATGACACTAGGCTGATGAGTACGAATTGACTCACGCAAGGAGTTCAAGAAACTAGAACTCCATGCACCACGAACATTACATAACAACATACTGATGTTACGGGTCAACATACTTATTGGTATTTTTTTAATATTACGGGTCAACTCGTAACCCGACAAGTCGACTTGTAACCCAACTCGTAACCCATAAACTAAAAAAATCTGACCCGTAACCCATAACCCATAAACTAAAAAAATCTGACCCGTAGCCCGTAAAATTACGGGTGGGTCGGGTCGGGTTATGGGTCAACCCACCCGTTGGACAACCCTACATTGGAGAGAAGGGACCAAAACATCGGAAATTCTACTAGTCCATAAATAGCATCAGGGAGATTAGGAGGCATTGATACCTGACACAGAAGCGGATAGGTTTTTGTCTCCAATGGTAGGAAATCTAATAATCTTGTTTTCTAATTGAGCCAGTGTTGGAAGGAAGGGTCTCGTCCGGTGGTTTGACACAAGGTAACTTTTTCGGCTTATTACCATGTCTAACATCACCATCAAAAACATAATCGACATTGTTTTGGAGTTGAGTTATGGGAGGAGTTTTGGACTGTGTGGAGTGGGAAGATCAAAAGAGTTGGGGTGGAAGTATTTGGAAAAGTGATTTTAGAGGTGTATGTGGATAAAGCTTGCTCGACAATCAGAAGAGATTTTTTAATATCCACTTCTTTGGAAACTACGCTAGATTTAGCGCTTAAATTTCCTCGTTTCTTGCGGGTAGTTGAGGTATTATCTTTAGGATCTTTTCTATCTTTTTTCTTTGGCATAGATTTTCCCGTTGATACACCTTCTTTTTCAGATGCATTGACTTGCCTAATCACACCCATCGTACTAACCAAATCTTTGGCAATAATATCGGCGTGAATGTGGCCCACATTAGCCAAAGCTACCACCATCAGCGGCTTAGAGTACGACGTAGATGGCGTGTGCTTGGAAGCCGAGGCAGGCTCAACTGAGTTGGTCTCTGAGTTAACCTCAGGGGAAGAATTAGGGCTTGCCAACACTGCATTTTCGGTAGGGACAAGATCTACATCATCTTCCTCAAGAGTTAAGGCCACAAACCATGATCCATGCACGTTCTTCTACCATTCTGAAGTTGTATAACTAGCCTTTCCCTTCGTTTTCGAGGAGTTTGGAGGGTTGCTTGTGGCAGAAGGTACTGCAGTAGGAACCCTATCACCATCGGTGGAGTTGGGTTTGGGTGCGTTTTGGTGCTGTTGTAGCCTCTTAGGCTTTACTACTTGCATTCATGGCCCAAAGTTGTCAAGACGGTAGGGCGCGTTAAGGCCAAGAGACTGCCATCGGTTTTCTCCATAGATGTTGCGGTCGTAGCTATATTCCACCTTGGTTAGCATGAGAGACGGGCAAGTATCTGAGTTGTGGCCAATGCAAACTTCGCAAACTGCCAACGGTTAGTATCAACAGTAGTGCGGTCGATGCGTGTAACTGGGCCAATAAGGTGACCAATATGTTTGAGAGAGTTGGCATTGAAATATTCTATACTAAGGTCCGAGACACTAATCCAAGCCGTGATGATCTTTTGTTGGTCCAAGAAAGGATTGAAGTTTGGTTGCCATTGTTGGATCATGAGATAGTTATCCCCAATCACCCATGGCCCTTGGGTGAGCACATGATTTAAATCGTCAACATTTGTGAGTTTGGTAATGTTGTGGCCATTGCCAATATCCACAAAAGCGAGTTTTCCTCATAACTCCCATTTCTTTTCAAGATTTTGCTTGATCGTGGTGTATCCTGGACTTTGATCGAACATATGGATCGTGAGGGAGCGGCCCAATTGGGCGTCGTAGTTTACATTTTTCCTCCTTTGTGAAGTGAAATCAGGCACAAGGGATCTTCATCAGGCTCTTCCAGATCATCATCTGTATCATAGAGTTTCGGTCTCTCGTCCCAAAAGTCAAAATCTGGGCCCTTTTGGTTTGACATTCCTTTTGCTACAACATCCTTGTAGGATAAGGGCAGGTGGGAATCATTGACCTTTGTGGTGTTGATATCAGTCACCGTCGGTTGCTGCTTGGCTTAGACTTCTTGGAACAGCGAATTCACAAAGTTTGTTTGGGTTGCAGTCGAGTCACTGGAAGTAAATGGTAGGGATGGGCAAAAAAAACCGTAACCGAAAAACCGAACCGAAAAACCGACAAACCGATCACTTTTTACGGTTAACCGAACCGAAAAAGCGGTTACGGTTAACCAACCGATACTTTTAACGGTTCAACTGTTCGGATACGGTTATCAATATTTTCGCGGGCGGTTAACCGATGAACCGATAATATTTTAATATATATTATATGTTTTTAAAAAGGAAATTATATATTTAATTTGTTTTATTAAAACAACAAAGCACTAGGACATTTTGCCCCAAAATACCCGTCATGGTAATTTTCTTATAAAATACAGGGTATAGTATATACATTTCATATGGATCTTATGCAACAATAGTGCAATCAGATTCCAAATGGTACTAGGCTACTAGCATTACTGGCCTTTTTAGTAGTCGTAATATCAGACGGCTGAAAGTTTTATATTATATATAAACACTTGTAGTACATTTTTCATTCCTAAGTAGATACTATATCATATATCTTATAACTTATGAATATATGTTTGCCTCACACTAATTTTCTACTGGTAGTAAATTGATTGTCTCACATTAACTATTTGATAATTACAAAGAGATACGAAAAAATTATTACTTGGTGAAGTCCATAAAATAATCAATTGTTTTCTCCAATTTCCAGTCTTCATACTCTCCAGCCCATGGAGGCAGTGAATGGTGAAACAAAGTCAAATCACTTTCATCCCACATGAGTGAACCCGTTGAAAGATCCATTTATATCGCTTCAATGCTGCAAATTAATCTAATTTTTTTTATTCAAACAGGCCAAGAATTAAACCCTAAACCCCTTTTTTGTAAAATATTTAATATATATTATATGTTTTTCAAAACGGAAATTTCGAATTTCAAAAATCTGATTTTATTTTATTGAAAAAATAAGGTAATTTTTGTATTAAAAAATAAAATAAAACAAGTCGGTTAACCGATAAACCGTACCGAATTTCACGGTTAACCGTTAATAGTTAACCGATAACGAACGGTACGGTTATGGTTATTGAAATTTACTAACCGAAGTTCCGGTTAACCGATGTCCGGTTAACCGAAACTCCGGTTAACCAACCGTGCCCACCTCTAATAAATGGTAGGGGGTGGAGGGTCATCGATCTCCATGTGGTGATCCCCCATATGTGTCGGATGGCCGCCATCAAGCGTGGGGACGCCGGTGGTGCATGAAATTTGAAAGGAAAGGGAAGGCGGGATAGAGAGAGAATTAGGGTTTTCCCCAAAATATCCTTCACAAATCACAATAGGTCAAAGTTGATGGGCCGGGTAAACTTTTGTTTTAAAAAGTTTCGTTTCTATATAAGTAGCTACTTAAGGTGTATTATAGAAAAGCTTTATTTAGCAATATATCTTAATTTGTTAGTACGAGAAATACTTTTATTAGCTAAATTACAAAGTATATGCGATCACCATAATTTAGTACGGAGTAACTTGTTTTTTTTGTTTCTTTCTTTCCAAGCATATAGATTTACCCCGGTATCTTTTAACACAAAAACAATATCAGGTATACACAAATAAGGAAATAAACATATATCCTTTCCAAACATCAACATTATACGCGGTACACGCACACCCTCTCTATAAATTGGACCATCAAAACCCTAGCTCGTTCTCCCCCCAACGCATACACACCCAAATATTGCACAGCCTTGCATGCGTTAACTAACAAACATCATAGTCATGGCGATGTGGTACAACATCCAACAACTCCGCCCACTCCGATCACCCACCGCCGCCGAACATCATCAATGCACGCTGGTGAGCGTGTCCATATTCTGCAGAGACTCTGAGACGATTAGCGGTGCCATCCCTTGCTATTCTTGCTCCGGCTTTGCCTGTTTTGAAGACTACTACGCATACGCACAAGGATGGCTGGCCGGCACAATCTACCGACATCACTTCTCACATGTCCCCCAACACCAGGCTACGAGAATCGCCGAGGACATCATCTGCGACGTCCTTGGCCAAGAAGGCGCCCACACCGTCTACACCGTTTACATCAACATCTGTCCACTTGTGGTCAACGCTGTTGAGTTTGATGTTGATCATAGGGCGTTCATGGAGTCGTTCGAGGAGGCGGGACCCAAGATGAAGGGCGCTACACTTGACTCGTTGATTGGGCTATACGCGGTGAGATGCGGGCAAGAGAGCGAGGAGGAGTTGGATAGGAGATGGAGCGAGTCTGAGCACGAGTGCGTGATATGCATGGATGAGATCGAGAAACATTGCGAGTCGCTTACGATGCCTTGCAAGCACGTTTTCCACGAGACTTGCCTGATGAGGTGGCTTGACAACAACAATGTTTGTCCGCTTTGCCGATGTGAGATGCCCGAAGAAGAAGAAGATTGTTGAACAACGGTCCACGTATATATATCACCGTTCGTTCGTCCGAGAAGAAAGAAGATCCATCAAGAGCAGTGCTTGTTTATTAGTCATAGATCATGAAGATTGTTTTGATGTTCTTTCAAATCAATAGGTTTTTTTATGTCCTAGAATGATATGACGTCGGACCGAGCCTACGGCTATGGTCTCAAGACCTGTTCGGAAACGCCGACGACCTATTCGGCTTAATGACTTTTTTTTGGTCTTAGACAATGTCCGTAGGAGTCGAAACGGAAACCGCAATGATACTATTATTAGTATTTCTCTTAATTAATTAATGTACGATATTGTTTGTCCAAAGATATATATTAAAGTATCATAGGATCAAAACCCATAATTAGATCAATGAAATACGATATTGTTTGTCCAAAGATATATATTGTCTTTTATCTCAATTCCATAACTTTGTAACAGAAAGTACGATTACAATTAATTATATTGTGCCAAGCCTCTCCAGTCTAGCTGGTAGGTGATGGCGTCCGTAACCATTAGGTCATGAGTTCAAATCCCCTCTCTCCAGTTGTAATGACCTAAGTGCCTCCTATAAACCAAAAAACAATTAATTATAATGTCCTGACTTAATTAACTGCATCTAGTAGTTTCCCTTACATTAGCTAGGTTTAAGGCTTTTGTGGAGAAAGTGCGTTGGCCTTGTCTCATGTCCTAAGGCATAGAAAAAAAACTCCATATTTAGAAAATCTACTATATATATAAAAGCAATAAGGTTTCACGTTGCGCCACCTCAGCTTTTTCCACGTGTCGTTTCGAGAATACACCACCTTGGATTTTGCCACATGTCACCTTTTCCTTAAGTCATGTCATTATATTTTTTACACGTCATATTATATTCTGCCATATCATTAACATGTCATATTTAACTATAATTAATAAATAATAAATAATTCAAATAAAAAACTACAATGATTATATATGGCAATTTATATTTTAATCAAGAAGAATTTTAGACAATTTATGTACAACAACTATATCAAGCCATATCAATATATATTCTTTCCAGCTTTTCAATTAAAGAACGAATTGGAAATTATAAAAGAGTATATTTGTTTGATTGAATTCATAATTTTTATAATAACAATTATTTGATTTTATATGTGAAATATCTTCTTACTACATTTTTTCAAATTTTACGTACAAAACAAAAAGTTTTGATTCGTTTGAAAATTTTATATATAAAAAAATAAAATATTTTATACGTGATCTAAATCTCATTATGATTTTTAATTATGGAGTCTCGGGAGCCGTTCATGACACTATAAGTTGCTATTTTTTTAATCTAATTTTATACTATTTTTTAAAAGCAACATTTTTGTAAAGATACACCATTTATTGAAAAAAAAATCTCAATTAAAATGTTACCTTTTAATAATAAAAAGTTTAATTTTCTTGAAGAAATAAAAAAAATGGTGGATTTTTTTCAAAATTGCATGGGCTTTTGATAATTAAAAAATGGTGATAGAAATTTGAAAGGGTTGATTTTTTATAAAAAATAAAAATGAGGTGGCTTTTTAAAGTAATAATATGGGTGTCATCAATTATTTGTAAATTTGACATATTTTTACAATTTTTTCTAAAAGTAATAAAATTAAGTGATTTTTCTAAAAAAAGATAGATTAGGTAATTTTTTATGAATACCTAAATATATGAGGATTTTATGTAATTAAGTAAAATTTTGGGCTAATTTTCAATTACTTTTTTACATTATATAATACTACAAGGTTACCACACGGAATTTGTAAAACCTCGAGGTTATCATGCGGAATTTCAGAAAATTTTGTGTACCACGCGGAATTTACAAAATCTCGTGGTCACCACACGGAATTTCCCAAAAAAATAATATAAAGCAACTAAAATTCCGTGTTTAAAAAAACTAGTTGTATAATTCCTGTAAATTTACAGGTGACTTTAAAAATTATGCTATATAATATATTATAATAAATTAAAGAGAAAAAACAAAGATAATGTATATTTTAATAATTGTTTTATTATTATAATTATTAATGATATTTAGTTAAAATTTAACGATTTTTTTCTAATTTGTAAGATAAAACTAAATAAATATGAAAAATATTTTTTTAAATCAAACCTTCTACATTCACTTTTAAGTATAACTAGTTGAAGTCCCTTGATATTCACGGGATAGATTTACTAAAAAACTATACAATTATACGATATTAATTTAAAATACTAAATATATTTATATAATATCATAATAAATTATGCAATAGACAAATTATTTTTTTTTTAGATTGCACTCCATATTTTAATTGAATATATTTTAAAATATTTTTCCATTATTTGTGGAGATCTTGTCCAAATTTAGATTGAAATTATTAAAATATTAATTTTACTTTTTATTGAATATTTTCAAATAATATTTTCTTATTTTTTTAGACATTAATATGTATAAAATACTTGGTTTTTTTATAAAGATAATAATAATTAGGATAGGATATCTACAAAGCTTAATATAATTTTTAAAATATTTTCTTAAAGTTAATTTATTAAAATTATATATTAAGGTTCTTATCTTTTACTCTATAATAATAAAAAAATTTGTAAATATGAAAAATACAATATAAAGAGTAGTATAGATGAGAACATTGTTCTTGATTTAAGAGATAAAATATAGAGAAAGTTATCTATGTATTATTTTGCAAAATTCAATCCATCTATAAAGTTGTTTTCCGTACTAAATTTACATAACAAATAAATAAAATATAAAGGAAATTAATGTATATGAAAATTTACAAAATTCAATATATTAATCAACCTATCGTCCATATCAAGTCTGTCAATTTTGTCACAAATGAATCTAGGAATGAGCGTGGCCTACATAACATGTAAGGGAAGACTTGTGAGGATTAAGTTCGTAAGGGTGACACTTCCCACCATGGATAGGGTACGCACTTGTCACCCACGAAGTCTCATGAAGATCTGTTCAAGGAGAAAATTATATTTTTCAATCTTGAAGCGGCCACATAATGTCGGAACACCTAGATAATCACCAAACTTGTTAGTACAAGGTAATGCTAAGGCAACACTAATGGATTCCCGATGCATGCCAACAACTTTGCATGAGAAAATCACTGAGCTCTTGCCAAGATTGAACTTTTCTCCCGACATGGAACTAAAGAGATCGAGGTTGTAATAACCCTTTTATGAAGAAGGATAATTATGTAATTTTATTTTTATTTTGTTTGATAAAATAAATCGTGGCAATATTTTCATAATAATGATATATAGCTTACCTAGAATATTTTATTAAATGAAAATTAAGCAACTAACCTTTAAAGGGTTATATGAAATAATAATGGACCTTACCCATATGTTAAAGAAAAATAAAAATAAATAAAATTAGAATTTTAAGAGAAAGATATCAAAAGTGTATAAATATTTTTGTGTAGAGAAAGATATCGAAAGTGTTTAAAATATTTTTATAAACAAAGAAAATTATTATAAAAATATTTTGAATCAAAAGTTTTATTCATTCAAAAGATATTAATGTTAAATATTAATATCAAGGACATTTCTTGTCCATTTCTTAAACTAGTGGGGTTGTTTATTTAATTTCTTGAAAATGGATTCACAAATGGAGGATCTTCTTCCCCACTTGAGTCTTGAATTTCAAATGAGGAATTCGAGCTTGTTTCTTAACAGAAATGGATTCTGTAAAAGCGTACTTGTCACTTGTTTAACCCTCTACGACTTTCCTCAATCAATTTGGGGGCAATCAATTAAAATTGACCCAGAAATCTCGTTCTATGTAGTTCTAGGTCAAATGTAACATTTTTCTTTGAAATCATTCAAATTAAATCGGAATGGATAAGAATAATGTTGAAGTTAAGAAGGAAAGGATAGTGAAGAGTCAAAGGAATGAATTAGGGGATCAATTCGATCCAATTTCGTGATAAATCACCCATAAATAGGCTAAATCAAAGGGATTGTGTCCAAAGCTTTTAATGGTGATTTCAGGCTCTTTTTGGAGCGTCGAAGCTCATTCTTGGCCCTATGAATAGCTTTTGGCATTTCACTATCTAATCCTAAAAAAACACTCCATTTTCAATCAAGATTGGTCAAAACTCAAGTTGGAAATCCACACAAAAGTTCGACTCTGTTTTCAAACGCCCTCACCGCAACCTCCTGTTCAACGGTGATTTTCGGCCACCACGGGCCACCCCATGCTCTGTTGCTGCCAACAATAGAAAGTCGCGCTTGTTCCTGTTCCAATTCCGCCGACCTTGCTAGCAACCGACTCCGGACGGAGGAGAGTGAAGCTGTTGAAGTTGGAGATGTGCGAGTGTTATTGCTACTTTTTGTAGCAGGCCCTCGGGCCGGACCCGACCCGTGTGTCTTCCTTCTTACCCATTTTTACCTTATTTTATGTATTTTTATTAATTGGGGTATTTAAAATAAAATAAATCTTAATATATAAGATGTTAAAAATATTTTTATGAAGGAAAAGTAGAAAGTATAAATTTTTATAAAGTTTGCATATAGAAAGCAAATGATGAATATTATTGATTTTATGCCTTAAAAAGATATACTTTTCAAAAAGATATGTTTTTATTTAAATGACATATGGGTAAATATTTTTTTAATTAATATGTATTCATAAAGATAAACAATCTACAATATGCAATCCAAAGAAATAAAAAGGTCCTATAATAATGAAGAAAGATTTTATTAATGTTAATAACATAAGTTTATTAGAAATTTCAACTTATATGAGTAAGAAAAATTCAACTTATAAGGAGAATTTGAACAAAATACTTTCCTTATAATTTATTTTGCATCTTATGTGTGAATAGGGAAAAAGAAATCAATCGTTGGATTTCAAGATCATCTAAGATAATTCTCGCTTGCCTTCGAAACAAGGCAAGTGGTGGTTCGCTCTCATATTTTGTCATGAATACTTTTATTCATGTTTGCATGTTGTGTTGGGAACGATTGTTTGAATAAAATGAACTTAGGTTATTATAGAATTAATGACCATGTTGAAACGTATAAATGGATTATGGTTTTACTATACATAGAAATAATAACTCGTGGTAACTTATTGTTATTATTATTACTATTATGCGCTAGAAGTTATATTTAGATTGCAATGATTGTGCACCAATATGTTTCACGATCACATTTGAGATTCTTTGTTTTGGACTAGGGTAGAATTAGGGGTGGGGTTCGCTAACCCCTGAACACCTCTTTATAATATTTTTGCAAAAGGATGGACCTAAACCCTAATGCTGATCATGACCTTGCTCGCTCAACCGCTTTGAGGAGTGTTTGGCACCTAGCTAGTGTCCTGTATCGGGACTTAGGAACCCTTTACGCCCTTTGTGGGATCTATATCTTATGGCATATTGCTTTGTTGTCTTAAAAGCTACCAAATTGAATGCAAGGATTTGTAATAAAAAAAAGATAAGTGCCAGTGCACACCCATTAAAATGTGTTCAAGGTTGACTACAACTTGGAAAACCACTTTGGCTCCCGGCTTTGATAAATCTATTTACAAATCTGGATTCGGACTACATGCATTCGATGAGGTTGGTTGTAGATTTGATAAGTCGACGGAGGCTTTTTGAAATCTTGGTTGATAACTAAAGTTCCCAACATAACCTTTCTCGGTCTGAAGGAACCATAGTCTTGTGGTGTCCTAATCTCTTTTCATCATATTTCTCATTCCCTGAAATTATTTGGGTTATGCCATCGACCGACTTACATTTGGAGACTGATGGTCATAATGCAACTAAGATCACAAGAACCTCTCATAAAATTCTACTTGCGTAGTCTTTCATTAGACTGACCAACTGCTTTATTTCTTTTGCATGGCCAGTTGGTTTCAACTGTCCCTATACGGAACATCAGGGAGTAAAGGAGTGGTAATTAGAGATTGAAGAAGTTGAAGACTTTTCAGGTTTCTTTTGGAATAATTTGTTTATCATTTTAATGTCGAGATCCTTGGTCTGTGTAACACCTCGACTTAACGTCGGGACATTACTAGGTAGTTTGACCCTAACGGGTCCTACCTGAACTGGTTGACAACTAGAATAACTGGACCTTGCAACTCGGGCACGACAAGAAAACTATTTTAAAACATCCAACTATCGTTCAACAAACCACATTTTTAATAATGTCATGTATGAATCCTAAATGTCTAGCCAAATCACATTCAACACTAGAAATCCGCTAAAATCAACCCAATAGTGCAATATCCAAAACAAATAACAAAGCTAAATAAAACTTTCAACCCACTCTAAGCCTAGTGACACGCGTCAACGATCCGCTGCAGCATCTGGCCTAGGCTCCAACACGGGACCTGTGTGAGTACCTGGAACTGAAAAATAAAGTCCTCGAGGGGTCAGCTACTACCCTAGGCAAGATAGATAACAAGCGACAATGGTAAGACGTTTGAAAAACAATAATTAGCCAACAACATAACCTTTAACAAGTGAATTGAACAAAATATAAAAGGCCAACACACATTTCAACAATCTGGAGAATAGGTGAAAGGAAAGACAACAAGACATACCAACAATCCCAATACAAGCAACAAAGTAAAGCATTTGAAATAAAAACCAACACCTCGGCATTCAACAAATAAAGGGAAATTCGACGAAACAAGCAATTCATCAATCACAACGAAAATTCTCAAGGTCGGAAGCCAACTAAGTAATCACACACACGCACACAAAACCATTACAATCCTATTGGGAAATGCAATTCTCCCTTCATCCACCGCATTCCCATCTACGACGCTAACTCCCTGCACCCGAGTGCAGAGGCAGGCCCTCCCACTTTCCATATACGTCATCCTTCCAACCCCTGGTCAAGCCTCCACCGGAGCACTTGCCAAAAACAAGCAATCAATTTTTATTTTTAAAGGGGCCCGGCCGACACACGACCATGGCTAGACGCCTCTTCACCACCGACAATTGTCGCACATGATCGTGCCGGTTACGCTGCCAGCAAAGAGAAAGCGATACTATTTCTTTTATGAGAAACCGTTTGAAATGGAAAGCGCATCACATCATGCACGAAAACATTTCACATGGAAAACACACGTTCGGGACTAACTCTCAAAACCAATCTCACAATCACGGCATGAAATCTAACAAGACTACAATAAAGCCGAGCAAGTCGAGAACGACTTACCTCGAAAGTGGTCCTCGAATGACGTAAGTAATGCGACGATACTAAAGACCTACGAAACATAACGCTCACGGTTAACCGACTAACCATGGTAATAACTTTCGATTCTAGGTAAGCACAACTATAGTGGCTTCGAAGTAAGAGCAACCATACTTCCATGGTAACCAAACAAAATAGGCTTCACTCAATTATTAAATTATTATCAGCAAAGTTTAGACTTGACGACTCACGGACAACATCAAATTTTCTCAACATACTAGCATTTCCTATCTAGGCCTAATGCGCCTCAAGGCGAAGGAGAGTAAGGCAATCCAAAACAAAGTCCAAGTTCACAAATTAGAACATTAAGTCTCAAAGCTCATACTCAAAGCAAATCCAACCAAACGACTTCTATCAAGCAACAAAAGGCCGAGACTAACCTATATCCTACTCGAAACCCCTAATACTACTTGCATTCTAGGAAGAATCGAACCACACAAGATCTAATTCCTCTCACAAACGCACGCACATCAATATTCCAAACGCGATTTACTTAACTCATTCTCGGGTCGAATTACCACTTCTATTTCATGTCATCAAAAGGACAACTAAACCTTTGTGCAAATCCAACAAAATTCTAATACAACCATTCACAACTTATTCATGCCAATTTATTCCCAATTCAAACACAATATTGCCATAAAAGAGTCGGACTAAATTGACACCATACAACCACACAATTCCAAGAAAAATTTCAATAAAACCCCTAAACCAAAACAATTGCCAATTCCCCAAATGACAGATCGGGAATGAGGTTTCAAAGGCCCCAAGCATTCACACCCAATTCAACAAACACTAATTTAAATCTAGAACATCTATGAGAGAGCAAACAAGGATAAGGTTCGACCTTGGAGATGCAACGATCGAAACAAGGCTTTACTATTGGTTTACGAACAACCTTCGCGCGCCACTTGCAAGGCAGAACTCAGTGACGTTCACGACTTCAATTCAGCGGCGTTGCTTGGCTTCTTTTATGGCGTCAGTGCTCACCACGAAGAGGCACTTGAGTGCTGAGCAGAATTGGGATAGTGCGGCTTGACGATGCACGTTCCTCCGTTTCCGCTATCTATCAACGAACCAACTTTGCTCATATCGGCGTGGAAGGGACGCACAACAAAACATGAGAAGGGAAAGGTTTAGGGCTCATACCGTTGACGCAACTGACTGGCGAGGCAAGATGGGAGTGGTGGCTCGCCAAGATTAAGGTGGTGTCAACAAAAATCTGTGGCGTTTTAGCTAACAGCAAGGTGGAGGCGGAACGAGGCAAGGCGGTGATTCGGGGCCGGATCTACGCATCCTTGAAAGGTCAAAAACCAGAAGAAGGGCTATGAATTGAACAAAGAGGAGGGACGACGAGAGACAAGGGCGGAGAAGGCCTTACCGGCGACGATCGTGAAGGCTCGCGTTCACTCTCCTGCTGCTCTCGTTCCTTCCTGGTGCTGAGTAGCGGCCAACAAGAGGAGAGGGATGAAGAAATTAGGGTAAGGGTAAATTAGGAAAGGAGAGAAAAAAATAGGTGGGCTTGGGTTCCTTATTGGGTTCGGTCAACAAAAGGAGAGGTTGGGCCTTTTGGCCCAAAAGCAGAACCCAAGTGTTACAGTCTTTAAGGACCACCTTCAAGAATTTTACTTCCGCTTTGTTCAAGAATATTTATTCTCATTTTTCCGCAAATATTTGGATTATTCAAGATTGTGAAAGTTGAACATTTTGTTTTAATATTTATTGAATTATCATTATTATTTATATTTTGAATACTGTGATAGCCTTGGGTAGCTTCGAAGCATAAATTCCGATGTCACTGACGGTAATATCTCCAAGGGAAAACGGAGGTGTTACAGAGGCACTCTCGGATTATAAGGGCTTTGTCGATAGTGGCTTCGATAATAAGGACTAAATCATTAACAAAAAAGATATGTGAGAGAGGCACTCCCCAAAGATCAATCATTTTCCATCTAACAGCACATTTTGCGTTGTTGATAATATGAGAGAGTCGTTCCATGAAAAGAACAAAGAGATAGGGCGAGAGCGGGTCTCCTTGACGAACACCACAAGAGGGTTTGAAAGAGTCGGCCCGATTACCATTCAAAAGAAGCTCCACCGAGCCTTTAGTTTGTCATTTCATAATAATATCAATAAGGTGAGAAGGCAAATGAGTGAGAACTAAAGTCTCTCTTAGAAATGTCCATCGGAGTCTGTCATATGCTTTAGCAAGGTCAATTTTGATCATCATGGAACGCATGGTTCTTCGAGTACCAGTCATAGAATGAAGTACTTCTTGAACCACTACAACATTGTTCGTAATTTGTCTCCCAAGAATAAAGCTAGCATGTGTCGGAGAAACTAAATGTTTAAGGGTAGATTTCAATCTATTTACGACGAATTTCGTTGAACACCACATTAAGTAAAGATCTGGGATGATATTGCGCAAGAGTAGTGGGCCCCTCAACTTTAGCAATAAGGGATATGAAAACATTAGGCAAATCTGAAGGGAGGACTCTCTGGTTGAGAAGCTTAAGAACAGTTTCGGTTGTTTTAGGCCCTACCACTGTTTAGTTTTGTTGGAAGAACGTAGCCGGGAAGCCATCCGGACCCGGTGCTTTATGCAGGCTCATGGAGCGGAGAGCAATCAAGACTTCATGTTCAATAAAAGCAACATTCAACGATGTAATAATATCCGAAGGAGGAGATAGAAAAGAGGTCTCAATGGTCGGCCACATGGTAACAATAGCAATCGAATCATCAATGAAAAGATCCTGAAAGTAATCCAGAACTAATCTTTCCACATCCTGCTGTTGAGAGACTATATTACCATTGACATCTTGGAGATCAGTACCACAATTCGTACTTTGCTTGATGATGGTGAAGAGGTGATAAAACTTTGTATTTCTATCCCCCTCGATTAAGAAGTTCGACCTCGACTTTTGAAACCAATAAATATGTTCTTGATGAAGCACAAGCTCGAGTTCTTTGCATAAATATTGTTCCAACTCTAGCAAAAATTATGATGAGCGAGAAGCCAAGGTAGTTCGCGCCCCATGGAGGCGCGCCCAAAATTTCTTTTTCGATGAAAAATATTCTCGAAGACATTACATTCCAAGTATTCAGCTTCCTTGTGAGAGCCTTCAAGGATCAAGAGATCATCTTCCGTAGGCCACTAATTAGAGAGGAATTCACTAAAGGCCTCATGAGTCAACCATGCACATAATAGAGAGGAATTCACTTCATTAATACCAAGAGACCACTTAGTAGAGAGGAAATTTGAATGACTAATAATCTGGGGACTTGTGTTGATAAGTAATAGGAGATCAACGGTCCGAGTGCGGGGCTGATATGTGTTGCAGTTTAGCATCAGAAAAGCGCAGGTGCCAGATTTCCGAGCAAAGTGCACGATCAAGACCTGTCGCTCCCCTAGTATCCAGAGAAGAACCACTACTCCACGTCAAAGCGGGGCCATAGAACCCTAGATCCAACAAGTTAAGATTATCAACCCAACATTAGAAGGTATCCGAAGACCGCTGAGATGACTCATAGTTACCCAAACGCTCATGTGCACCTTAGGTTGCATTGAAATCTTATGCGAGAAGCCAAGGACGGTTATTGATCCTGGCAAAATTCTCAAGGCGGACCCAAAGATTCATGCGACGTGTCGGGTTCAGGGCCGCATAAATAGCAGATAACTGCTAAGGTTCATTGCTACTCCTAGAGATCTTCACAGTAATATGTGATCGTCACCTCACAAGTTTTCCAAAGCAAATAAATTTCGACAGAGAAACCATCTGCATCAATTCGTAACATTCCATCATAATCAATTCCCTGGCAAACCTCGTGAGCACGGGATCCACAAATACGGGGTTCCACAAAAGAGATGACACTAGGCTGATGAATACGAATTGACTCATGCAAGGGGTTCAAGAAACTAGAACTCCCTACACCACGGACATTACATATCAACATACTGATGTTCTTTATATATAAACCAGCGGAGTAGGGCTGTCGAATGGGTCGACCCGACCGGACCCGTAAAAAAATAAAGTCGACCTGTGACCCGACCCACAACCCGTAAAACGGGATACGGGTTTACGGGTCGGGTTACGAGTTGATCCATTTGACTGGGTCAAACAATTTGACCCGTTTGACTGGGTCAAACAATTTGACCCGTTTGACTCTTTTCGACCCGTAAAATTGACCCTGTTCGAGCCTTTTAACCCGTAAACTTTTATTTCTTCCTTTCACTTACTATAAAAATATTTTTTTATTTTTTGTTAATATTTTGGGTCAACCCGTAACCCGATGGGTCGAAGTTTAGGATGGTAGAAGTTTAGGATGGTTAGGAATTTTATAGAATACATAAGGATAAACTCAAAGATATTGGATCTGATACCAAAGAATTGCCTCCTAAAGTCCTTCATAAGCATTATGCTCTTTAAGTGTGGTATTCTTATGCTACTTTGGTTTAGTGGGAGTTTGTATAGATATTCTATTTTTTATTTATGCATAATAAAGTTGTTATGATTTTAGTCATAATGAAGATCACTGAACTTATTTAAGAAGTTTTGGATTGATCTCCAAATAAAGTAGGACCAGTTGGAAATATACATGTTTTGAGATCACTGGTATAAGAGATGGACTAGATTGAAATAAAGGTGAAGTCTATAGAATTAGCCAAGATGTATACACATAATGAATTCGGTTAATATAATTTTTTTTTGGTTCATATGTAGCCCAAGTAGGAGATTGTTAGATTTCAAACAATGCTATTATATGGCTATTTATCTTCCAACAAGATCAATGTGAAAGAATAACACACTTGGCAACATATAGAAGAAACCAAATTATGAACTGGGAGACATCGTCAAAGTGGACAGAGGATGAAGAAGCTATACTAGCGTCCCAGTCAAAGAGAAGAAACATGGGAACACAAGCTCAAAGGAAGTGGAAGAAGCCAAAACTAGGATACATTAAAATAAACTTTGATGCATCGAGACTATCCAATGGAAATACAACTGGAGGGATTATCTTTAGAAATCACCTTGGCCAAATAATAGACATTATGACAACTAGCTTTGGAAAAGTTTCTGTATTAAAGGCTGAAGCTCTGGCTCTTCGGGAAGCTATTAGAGAAACAAAAAGAAGAAATCTAGGGAAAGTGGAAATCGAATGGGATAATCTTCAGGTCATTAACGCTATTAAAGGGAAAACTCATTGCCCTTGGGAGATTGAGCTTATTATTGCTGACATCCTTATATCTATCTATGGAAACAAGGACATATTGATCAACCATATTTATAGGGACTGTAACGCTGTGGCCGACAAAATAGCGAAATTGGGCCACAGTCTCCCTGTTGAGTGTATCAAGACTCACCCAGAACTTCTTTTTCTCATCCGAAATGATGCTCTAGGGCGCCCTCCGTGAAGGAGAGCACTCTAATCCTCACCTAATCAAAAAAAAAATTAGTGGATTTATTTTGAGTGATTCAATAATGTGAAAAGTCATCAGACTTCTAATAAATGGTATGAGCCCAATGGGTGGATACCGAATTTGGCCCAATAGGCTTAATGTGATTCTCTTGGATTAAATAAATAGAGATTTTAGGTTATGGTCCCCAATACGCTAAATTATTCAGACTTTCTACGGTATTCTCCCCATCAGAGTGAAAGCATAAATCCTCGATTTGGCTGAGGAAGATCATATCTATTACTAATTTACTAATAACTAAAAACGAAGCAATTTCTGCCACCACGTTGCGCCACATCACCCCTTTATTAGAATAATAAATTTAAATGGTAAATTATGCAAAAAATTTATCTCCAAGTAAATATAAAGATAAAATGATATTTGTAAAAATTTATCCCCAAATAAACATAAAGATAAAATAATATTAGTAGATTTGATCAATACAGATAAAAAAAGGATATTATATTTATTATATTTGTAAGAGATAAATTAAAAACAAGATAACAAAAAATATGTACACATGATCACATATATATCTTTGAAACAAAAATATCCATATACATGATAATATCTTTGAAATATGGATTATATGTAATTTTACATAATTAATTTTTTTGAATAAAGATAAAATATATCTTCCACAATATTTTCCTACCTTATATTAAAATAGATATTTAAAATAGTTTTAAATAGTGATATTAAAAATATATCAAAAATACATTTTTATTTTTATTTGTGATAACTTGAACAATATAGATAGAAAATTATTAAAAATTGATGACTACAATCTTATCTTATAACTTTTTTATTCTTATCTTATTTTTATCTTTTTTTTTTGTTTTATTTTATTACTATTTTTTTCTCATATTTTTAACTTATACGTATTTTTAAAATATTTCCAAGGAAAAATAGAATTGTAAATTATTTTATCTGATATTCCATCTTTATTATCAACTTTAAACTTAGTAATTTAAATTTGATTTGTGTCATTTGATTACAAAACAAAATAATTTTTAAACTTGATACGGACAATAAATTACTTACATTAAATTTTATATTATATTCAGTCGTGGTCGTGCATGGCACGACGGACAAGTACAACTAGTACCTACGATTCTCGTTCGTAGTTCCGCATAAGGTTCGATTACCATTGAGATTAAAGATATGTTAAATTTTATGTTTCTTAATAATCTAATATGATCGATCTTGACGTTTTAAGTCTAAAAGGGATTAATTTTCCACCCAACGACTACGTATATATCACAATATAAATTTTGTTTTCAACTTATATATCTTGCATACGATAAACCAAAAACAGCACCGACCAATTGAATATTGGATTTTTTTATATTGACTATATGAGAAATTAATTTTAAAAAAAATGTAAAATTATTATATGTTTAATTTTTTCACTAGAATTTATTTATTAGGAAATATATTTTAGTTTTTTTTTGCAAAATAAAAAATTTTAGTTTCCTAATCAGGTTTATTATGGTATACCTTAGGAGTTAGGACAAATTATAGAAGTGCAGTTAGATATTTTATCTAAACAAAAAAAAACTATTGAAAATGTACCACTATATATCATTTATCAAAGATCATAACCGCATCTTTCTAATTTTTTCAGAACATATTTAACAACAATTTTTCATAACATGTGAAAAATCTTTATTAGAAAAAGATTCAATTATATCTAATACTAGCGGTGACTGGTATGTCCGTGCATACGCACGGGTTAAAATTTTCCCTACAAATATATTTATATATTTAAATATTTAATTTATATATTTATTTATAATTGTGCATTTATCTTAATATATTTATATATATTTAAAATGCACTTTATACAAGGTTATCAAGATCGGGATTCTAGGTTGGATCGTTGATGGTCTTTTGGATCGGATCGTAAGATCGGATCGCTGAATCGTAAGATCCTACATTATAACTAAAATATGTTAGAATAACCTAATAGATTGTATATTTTATTATATATGAAGTAAGAAAATGATAAACATTATTAATTTGATTATTAAAAATGTTGTAGGATGGAATAGTCAACTATTTTAATGGAAATGATACGTTAACCGTGAAATTATTAATAATATATAGTTAAAATTGTCATTTTATAGGATCGTTAGAATCGTTTCTAGGATCGTTAAAATCGTATGTAAAATCGGGATCGATTCAAGATTGTATTCTAAATAATTAAAGATCCTACTCCACTAAGATCCTACTTAGGATCGTGGATCGTTTCGCGTGTTATGGATCGTAGGATCGCTAGAATCGTAGAATCGGATCGGGATTCTGATAACATTGACTTTATAAAATTTTGAAAATTTTGAAGTATACTTTTTTTGTGGAAAGTAATGTATCTTAATTTGCTAGTACCAGAAATACTTTTATTAGTCAAACAACAAAATATATTTGCATCTCAATTCTTCTCAAGTTCAACATAATTTAATACGGGGTAGGTTGTTATTTGTTTCTTAATTTCTTTCCAAGCATAAAGATTTACTCCGTATCTTTTAACACAAAAACAATATAAGGTATATACAAATAAGGAAATATAACATTCGACCAAAAAATAAGGAAGTTAACATATATCCTTTCTAAACATCAACATTAATTAATTATAGCCTTATAGGCGGCATATGTACACCTCTATAAATTGGAACCATATATCAAAACCCACATACACATATTCCAAATAATATTGCACCGTTGCGTTACTAATCATGGCGAGGTGGTACACCATTCACCGACTCCGCCAAAGCGAGGTGGTACATCATCCGTGCACGCAAGTGGAAGTCTCTATAGCCTCTAGAAACGAGACGATCCCCGTCTCCATCCCTCGCTTTTCTTACTCCGGCTTCCCCAGTTTCGAAAACTACTACACATATGCAGAAGAACATCTGGCCGCAGCAATCTACCAACATCACTCCCCACGCGTCCGCCGGCGCCGCGCTATGAGAATCGCCGAGGATGTCATCTTCGATGTCCTCGGCGATGAGGACGCCGACACCGTCTACGTCGTCGACATCAACGTAGGGCCACGTGGCGTCGATAGGGCGAGCGCGGAGTCTTTCGAGGAGGCGGGGCCCAAGGTGAGGCGCCCTACACTTGACTCGTTGATTGGGCTGTACGCGGTGAGACGTGGGCAAGAGTGCGATGAGGAGTTAGAGAGGATTTGGAGCGAGTCCGAGCACGAGTGCATGATTTGCATGGATGACATCGAGAAGTTTTGCGAGTCGCTTACGATGCCTTGCAAGCACGTATTCCACGAGAGTTGCCTGATGAGGTGGCTTGACAACAATTTCGTGTGTCCACTTTGTCGATATGAGATGTTCGAAGAAGAAGAAGAAGAATGTTGAACAACGTTCCACGTATCACCATAGGTTCATCCGAGAAGAAGATCGATCAAGAAGAGCGTTTGTTTATTCTTAGTTATCGATCATGAAGATTGTTTTGATGTTCTTTCAAATCAATATAGTTTCTTATGGTCTTTTTTCTCAATTGCATAACTTGTAATAGTAGAATTGGTTTGCAATTATTAACATACTAGTTGTCCCGTCGTGCCAACTATGGCTCGATATTAATTTTTTAGATATACTATAAAAAAGATATTAATAAACAAAAATATAATATAATATAAAATTTAATGTAAGTAATTTGTTGATCGTAATATGTATAAAAATTATTTTTTTTAAATCAAATAAAATAAATTAAATTTAGATTATTAAGTTTAAAAAATGAGAATAATATATACAATGCTAATAAAATATTATGGTAAATTTTCAAATAATGAGAATAATATATACAATGCTCCTAAATTATTATGGTAAATTTTCAAATTGTGAGTTGCAATAAAAGTAAAGTATTTTCACCAAACTTCTCATAAGCAAATATTTAGATTAAAAAAAGCATAGATTTATCAAAATATATATGCCTATAATTATCTGTTATATAAAATATTTTTTATAAGGAAAGCATTTTGTATCATTATAGTTAAATATGACATGTAAGTGACGGGGTAAAATAATACGATGTGGCATATAACGTGTCAAAAATTACATGACATGACTTAAGGAAAAGACGACATGTGGCAAAATCCGATGTGGCGTATTCTAGAAGTGACATGTGGATAAAGCTGACGTGGCGAAATGTGGTGGCTCCAAACCTTATTGCTTTTATATATATAGTAGATTGTCTCTTTAATTTACATTAATATATATAGTTAGGTTTTTTTTGGTTTCATGGCTAAGGAATAGACGAAAACTTCATATTTTGAAAATAAAGCCGTATTAATAGTGTCTTCTTCTACCAAAAGAATAAACAAAACAAAACCCTTGTTTTGAAAAAAATAAACTCTATAAAAAAGGATTTAATAAATCCTCAATCAAAAAAATCTTGCCATAGAGCAAGTGCTCATAGCTCAACAGTTGAGCCTTTTGTCAATGTGCAAGAGGTCTCAGGTTCGAGCATGGGCGGCGGTTTGCCCTTCTTTCTTAGAATTGGTTAGTACTTCTTTCTTAGAATTGGTTAGTAAACCAGTTCTCACCTGTTTACGGGTACTCTAGGCTAGTCCAACTAATACTTGAGCTACCCTAAATCTTACCAAATCAAAAAAATAAAATAATAAAATAAAAATAATATCGCGCCATATACCGATATACGGAGTACGAAGTTTTCCCTATACCAAAAATAATCTTTTACGATTTCGACCCAAAAAAAAATCTATTACGATTAATATTTTGTAATTAATTACTCAATGATATTTGTTGTTGTATCGCGTGAACGATTTTAACTACCGATCGTATAATATTTGACACATACTGATCTATCAGAGGAGATAGATCAATGAAAGCTGCGTATCAATTCTCATCATTCGTTTAGATGAACATAACGATTTTTTTTTAAGAGGGTTAATTGGTGAAATTATATAGGGGCAACGCCCATAATATACAGAGCAAATTAAGTTAGAGTTTTCCTACACATCACAAAAGGAGATCAAAAAAATGTTAGCAACAAAACCAAGCAATCCAAGAGATAAAAGAACTCAAAAACACGCCTCGAAACAGATCAAGTCAATATTTGCGCGGGGCTGCGAGCCATGACGTGGTGTTGGACGAGCGCTTGGTCCACTTGGAGGCGATGCAAAGTTCTAATTTGGTCATGTATAATGACAGTTGAGATAGTTTCCCTAGTGGATGGGCAGGAGCCGCAAAGGTGGGACTCCGTTTCTGGTTTAGTCAAGCATAAGGGGCAAACATTGTCACTTGGTGAGCCCCTAATTGTGCAACTTGAATTTGGTTGGGAGCCATTGGTGGGCAGCGAGCCAAGTGATGAAGTTTGCACGTGGGAGAGAGATGCGCCCCAAACGGCAGGCCACCAAGAGACAAGAGGGTAGTGGTCTCTTAAGATATTATAGACCGAGTTTGGATGAGTATTTACCAAAGGTCCCATTTATGAGATCAAAGATGTGCGCAGGGCTGCCTTGATGGAGGAGCTCGTCTTTGATCGAAATAAGAGCCTTCTAGTGCACACTCACATTAGGTTTTGCCACTTCATTCCAGATGCATTGTCTTTGTAGAATGTAAACTTTAATCCGATACGTTGGTCCAGAGTTCGATCTCCTCATTGTGTTGGCAAGTTCAAAAATGCATCTGGCCAAGCACGCTTTGTTCCAGAAGAGTAATTCCTTGATACCAATCCCGCCCTCACATTAGGTTTGCACACATGCATTCTTCCAAGCAAGGAGGTGACGTTTTCCATGTTTCCTTCCGAACCAGAGAAAGGAACTTGGGATGCTAATAATTCTTCTTGTGACTTTGGTAGTGAATTTGTAGATGTGTGCCCAAAAGGAGTGGATGCCTTGGAGAACTGAGCGCAAGAGTTCAAGTCTCCCGGCTTAGCTAAGGCATTTGGCCGCCCATGAGTGGATGCTCGTCGTGATACATTGATAACCAGGGTGTATTCCAAGACACTGAGGGTCTTTGGGCTGAGCGGAATGCCAAGGTAGCGCATTGGGATGCTGCCAACAATGAGCCATAAAATAGAGGCCAACTCTCTTTGTTCATACAGGTGGATGCCTCTGAAGTAGATATTGGATTTGGATAAGTTGGCTTAAGGTGTGAGAGGTGTTGGTAGGGATTTACTTAACAACAAATAAAATTTGTAGTCAAAACCCCGCTGAGTATAGGGGAGTCAGGATCGTTCAACGGGAAGCACGATTGTTTGTCTATCAAACTACTAGAAAAATAAAACAAAGCAAAAGCCATATTAAATACCTACGACCAACCTTGTTAACGACTTTGTCAGGGTCGTTAGCGAACCTGGATAAACTACTAACACAGAATAACGACCTAAACACAGGTTCGGTACCGAGGCAACGAACTCAGTAACGAATATAAGACGAATAAAACTCAAATAATAACAAAAATCTAGGACTAGGGTTACCACAACATAGCCATGCATATAAACTCGTATGAAGATAAAGATCATGCCTTTAAAAAGATAAATTCATCAACTTTCGCTGATTATCAAGCAACTCAATCTACTCTCATAAACTAATTCACCAATCACTTGTTTTGGATCCAAAGCTCGAAATTTTCGCAATCGAAGAATATCAACCTTCAAGTCTATAACTTTCTCTTTCAATCATGTTAAAAACTCAAATTACCTCGATTCTCATTCAGGCATAAACACAACAAGCAATCTAAAAATAGATAAAAGGCATTCAACACATCAACTCACTCATAAAACACGCATAACTATGCCGGGTTTCAACCCCGACCCTAGATAGAAAAAACTACTCACTATTCGTAACTATAAAGCAAATAACTTCAACAAGAGAAAACATTGAAAACAAAATAAAACTACTTTAAATTAATAAGAAAATTATCGTCTTACAATATCCCGAAGAAACCGAAAATAACAAGAATACCGAATCAAAAACACGATTAACGACTTTGCTTCACTCTCGTTCCACCTCGACTCTTCTCCTCCGACTCGACTCTTCTCTCTCTCGGCTCTTCCAATTCGAACGAACACCCCCCTCCAAGCTAGAAAGAAGGATATTTATACTAATAAAGCTATCTAATAAAAACTAGAAGATAAAAACTTTCCTAAAAGATAGAAACTAACCCTAGAAAGATAGAATAAAATCTAAAAAGATAACAAGACCTAAAATATAAAATATAATAACCCTAAAAACTTATTAAAAACCCTACCGACACGGAATAAATTTCCGCACAGGGTCGGTAAACATCACAACGAACTTTCGAAAAACTCTATCTCTAAGCCTCGTTAACGACCCTTCACAACCTCGTTAACGAGCCTGGGTTCGGTTTTCTTCAACACTTCATCTCTAAAAAGCTGGACTTCGACTTCTCATCTCCATACTCTTCCTTCCTTCACCATAACATTCCAATTCAGCTCCAAAAAGAACTGTTTCCTTGCTCAAAACCTACAAAAAGACACAAAACGGAGTAGCTTCCATACTTCCTACAAAATATGCAAACTTATCCAAAAACATACAAAACTAACTATAAAACTACTAAAACCAAACCTAACAAACTAAGAAAACACACTAAAAACTATACCAAAAACATGAACATCAAGAGGGAGGCAAATTCTTCAAGGGCACGCTTAAGCGTGGTCACTGAAATAACATCAACTCTACAAAAAAGGAGCAAGTTGTCTGCAAAGCATATGTGAGTGATGTCGAGTCTGGCACACTTCGCGTGATAATTGAAGTCGGGGTCGAGGGAATCGCAAGAACGAAAAGATATGGGGACAATGGGCAACCTTGTCGGAAGCCGCGTTTTGCCGGAAAGAACATCTTCTCACAACCATCAATGTTGAACGAGAACATGGCCGTGGAGATGCAGGTGTTAATCATCCGGACCAAAGCCTCGGGAAGCCCAAAGTGCCGAAGAATCTCGATAATGAAAAAATGTTCGATGCAATGGAAAGCTTTGTTGAGGTCCACCTTTATGGCACATCTAGGGGAAAGATAGACGTTACGTACCATAGCCCCGCATAAGCTCTTGATCAATTTGGATATTGTGGTGAATGGATCATCCCGGGATGAAAGCACTTTGTTGGGGACCAAAAATCCGGGAGGTCAACTCTTTAATTTTGTTGTAACAAGAGATCGAACGAGAACAATAAAGAGGAGATCGACACAGAGATTTACGTGGTTCGGTAACAGTGTGTTACCTACATCCACGGGCAGAGAAATTGTATATTTTTATGGAGGCTGATTTCAGAGTGTTACAATATTAGGCATTTCAAGAGTTTATATAGTGACTCAAGAAACCCTAGTACAGATTATGGGCCGAAGGCCCAAACAGACTATGAGAGGCCCAAACATAATTAATATTGTATTCAAGGCATATCAACAAATCTCCACCTTGACTTGAATCCTCTCATAAATGATGATGCTCAAAATAGCAAAGCGAGAGGTGGGCCCGGAATATGAGGGTCAAACAAGATCAAAGGGACCCCCAAGGTGGATCTCGGGGCCCACGACCGCAACCAATCCCCATTTTTGGGCCATAAGATGCGAGGAGCCACATGGCGCCCTAGGGGCTACTCTGACAAGATAGGACGGCGAGGGAGAAGACGAAGCGCCAAAAAGGGAGAAATCGAAGCGCCAGAAAGAGGAAAGAGAAGGTGAAATGGAAGCCAGCGGTGGAAAGCGGCGGTGGAGACTCTAACGTCCCATCAATCAACCGTCAGGGCGTTTGGGTTTCCAAGAACTTCAAAATTCAAAACCGCCGAAAAAGAAAAAGAGACGGTCGTCGGTTGGAGGGCAAGAGGTTCAAGTGCATGGCGTTCGCCACCCTGACCCCACCATCCCACCACCATGGCACCGGTGCAAAACACCAAGAGGCAACCACTGCCCGCTAGGGCGCAAGGCCGAATGAAAAGAAAAGAAAGAGAAAAGGGCAAAAAGAATAAAAAAACGGTGAGGAAAAGCATGCGGAAGCTCACGCCGACCTCACCACTGCCGTTTCGCCATTGAGACGCCGACGCGAAACACCAGGCGACCCACTATCGCCTCCCCAAAATCACAAAACAAAAAGCAAGCAGGGAAAAATCGAAAGCGAACAAAAGACGGGAGAAGAAAAGTCGAAGACTTACTTGTTCAGAATCGACAAGGAGGAAGCGGTGGTGCAACCGGAAGGTGGCTGAGGCTCGCCGGAAACCGTCTGGAGAAACCGCTCGCAGGAAGCCGAAGAGACAGAAAGAGAGAAGGCAAAAATGTTGGAAGAAGAGATAAATGGGGAGGCGTGTGAAGTGCGCACTTATAAAGAGCAGGCTTGGGCCTCCCATGCCCAGGTAGGCTTATTAGGCCTGTCCCTCCTGAGCGGCCTATTAAGCAAAATAGGAAGAGCAAGCCCAGAAAAGTTTTACCCTTGCCAACCAAAGAAAAGCCAAGTGTAGAACCTCGTAAAAAGAGGGCTTCGCAAGATGCCCCCATGAACCTCGAAAACCTTTGAAGCCTCGCAAAATGCCTACCCACCTCTCAGAGCCTCGCACCCCGCGATCTTTGAGAACTTATGCCCTGCGGCTCTCGGGACGAGGTCCCCAGGCCATGGGGTTGTGATGATGCTCAAAATAGCAAAGCGAGAGGTGGGCCCGGAGTATGAGGGTCAAACAAGATCAAAGGGACCCCCAAGGTGGATCTCGGGGCCCACGACCGCAACCAATCCCCATTTTTAGCGAAATTCCTGCCACCACGAGGTCCCCCGAGACCTCGGAGCGAGGTCTCGACCTCGTAACCGACTCTACAAACGCCCGCCCACCATGACCACTCAGCGAACGCCGCTCCTCGGGCCAATCATCGACTGCCTCGCCTCTAGGCCAATCAGAGCCCTTGATCTCGGGCGTCCCACATCGGACAATGACCAAAACCCAACTCTCCAATTCACTATAAATAGAGGGTTACCTCGTATGGAGAAAGGGTCGAAAAACATCTTGAACTCAAGAACTATCTTGCTCGTTGAAGATCGACGTGATCGAAACATCGTCAAAAGGCCTCGCTATAGACAAGTGAAGTCCACAAAAAGACTTCAAGTCTCACAAAGTTCCTACTCACACCAAAGATCTCGCTACACCATCTCGCACGCCGCCTACACCTCGCTCTCATTCATGTCAAAGACTTCGCTGCCCGACCTCGCAAGTCGTCTACACCGTCCCGCTAGATCAACCTCGCTCAAGAGATCAAGGAAGCAATACTTAGAATTGTCTAGCCAGTAGGAGATCTCGAACATTGTTAGGTCGAGATCTCTGATAATCGTAGGAGATCTAGGGTGTAAACTTCCAAGTGTTTGTAACCTCGTGTTACCATAACCTGGTTGTAAAGAAAATCATAAATAAAGAAGCAAGGTTTCGTACAGTCGAATATAATAATCTCGTGCCTTGTCCTTTAGCGAACACGTCATTTCGGGTTTCATCACTGGCGCCGTCTGTGGGAACTTCTTCATCCTAAGTAGTTCCTCGATTCGTTCAAACCTTAGCTTCGATTCCCTTAAAATGGCTTGCCCAAACAATTTCTTCCGTCAACACCCCGACAACATGCCAGAAACTACGCAATGGACAGTCGCGGGGCCTCCGGGCTGCCCGTTCGTGGTCCCTCCGGGATGGACGTACGCCGCCCCACAAAATCCATTCCCATTCCAAGGCTTCGAACAGGGCGGCGCCCCCCCGAACCCATATCCCTACCCGGCTTATGGGAAATACCAGCAGGGCTTCGCCCCTTCGTACGTCCCCTATCCCCCCTGGGTGAGCCGCACTCCTAGTACGTCCCCGCGTACGTCCCTAGGCATGCGCCGGAGCCCGAGTCCTCCACCAACGGCTCGTCAACAGAAAGGCCTCCCCGAGATCCCATGCAGATCTCGCGGTCTCGATCGCGACGATCGAGGCTGCAGGAGCCAGAGTTATCCGAAACAGCGGGGAGCGCGATGCACTGCCCGAGGTCTCGATCGCACAATTCGAGACCACCGCCCCAAAACCCGGAGGAGGCCAAGATCACCTCCCCATTCATGGACGCGATCCGGAACGCGCCCATGCCCAAGGGCTTCTTAAGGCCACAAATGGGGCTTTATGACGGCTCAGTGGACCCCGAGGAGCACGTAAAACACTTCGCGGTTCAGATGAACGTCAATGCCTACAATGACGCCATATTCTACCGGGTTTTCCCAACCACCCTGGAAAAGGCCGCGTTGACGTGGTTCTCAAGTAAGAAGGACGGCTCCGTGACCTCGTTCGCTCATCTGTGTGATTCCTTTGTCACGCACTTCAGCGGCTCCAGGATGCGCAAGAGGAACATGCGGGATCTCCGCGGGATCGAGCAGGGGAAGAGCGAATCCTTAGGCGCCTTCTTCACAAGGTTCACAACCGCGGTGGCGCAGATCGCGCACGTCGACGAGTCGTCGGTGCGCGACACCCTCATGGGCAACCTGCGCATCGGGGATTTCAAAAACCGCATTTTCTTGAAGAATCCGGAGACGTACGAAAGCCTGTGCGCCCGGATCACAACCCAAGTATACGCCGAGGATGCCGCCAACCAGAGCTCGCGACCACGAACTGACAAAGAGATCGTCGTCGAGGCCAAGGGGAAGGCAAAGACGGCCGCGCCGGCTGCAAGCGATGCGTATGTGACGCAGGCACATAACCCCAACAACAACAACAGAAACAACAACAATAACCGGAACAACAACAACAATAACCGGAACAACAACCGCAGAGGCGGTGGCGGAGGTTGGAACTGCTTTGGCGGGAGACCGCGGGGTTACCGAGGCAAGGGAGGTCCCACACACGACCCAAATAAAAAGGGTCGCGCCAACCCCGCGTCAGGAGCCAACCTCGAGCCGCAAGGCCCAAGTCGGACCCAGGCTAACAACAACAACAACGTCGAGCAGCAGGCGCCCGCGAAGCAGGCCCAGTCTGGACAAACGACGACGCTCGATGGGTACATCCATACCATCTCGGGCGGACCATCACTGGCTGGGTCAAGCCAGGCAGAGCAGAAGAGATACGCGAGGGCAAGCCATCATGAGCCCTCGGTATTCAGCGTCGCCCAAACCTCGCGCGCCCACGTAGGTTTGTCCTTCTCGTCCGAAGACGCCGAGGGGCTTCACATGCCACACTCCGACCCCTTGGTGGTCCACGCTCAAATGGGCTCGAAGATGGTCAAGCGAGTGCTGGTGGACACGGGATCCTCCGTAGACATCATGTACTATGGCGCGTTCGAGCAATTGGGCATCTCCAAGACCTCCTTGAAACCCTACGCTGGGAAACTCACCTCCTTCTCGGGAGACGAAGTCGACGTGGCCGGACTCATCGACCTCTGGATGACGCTAGGCACCGGATCCACCCGGAGGACCGAGATGGTGGAATTCATAGTGGTACGCCTGCCTTCGGTGTGGAATGCAATCATTGGGAGGGTCTCCCTGATGAAGTTCCAGGCGGTAGTTTGTATCTATCACCTGAAGATGAAGTTCCCCGTTGATGGCGGGGTTGGAGAGGTAAAGGGCAATCAAGAGGAAGGTCGCGTTTGCTACGCGACCTCTGCAAAACAAAAGTGCCCGGTGTTCATGGTGGAATCCCCCGGCGAGGCCGACCTCGAAGTCCGGGATTTCACAGTCCCCACTCCAGAGCTGGAAAGAAGGGTGATATCCCCTTTCGAGAGTGAGTCCGAGAAGATCTACCTCGGGGAATGCCTCTCGGGGGCGTCGACGACGTCGCTAGAAGCCTTGCTCGCTGGATCCCGCGATGTGTTCGCTTGGACTGCGAAGGACCTCCGAGGTGTCCCGCGGACCGTGGCACAACACTCTTTGAACGTCGATGTCACCACTCTCCCCGTGGTGCAGCGACGAAGAAAAATGAACGAGGAAAGGGCGAGCGCCGCAAATGACGAGGTGGCAAAATTGTTGGTTGCGGGATTTATACGCGAGGTTCAATACCCCCGGTGTTTGTCCAACGTCGTGCTTGTCAAAAAAGCCAGCGGGAAGTGGAGAATGTGCGTCGATTTCAAGGACCTCAACAAAGCCTGTCCCAAAGACGATTACCCCTTGCCCTTGATCGATGAGCTCGTTGACTCAACCGTAGGTCACGGGGTTTTAAGCTTCCTCGACGCGTACTCGGGGTACAATCAGGTTCTGATGAACCCGCGAGAAGAAGAGGAAACATCCTTCGTCACCCAGCGAGGCACTTATTGCTACAAAGTCATGCCGTTTGGGTTGAAGAACGCGGGAACCACCTGTCAACGCCTCGTCGACCGCGTTTTCAAGAACCATCTCGGACGGAACGTGTCGGCTTATGTCGACGACATTGTTGTACGGAGCAAGACCCCTGAGGAGCATCTGGTCGACCTCGCTGAGGTCTTCGCAACTCTCAGGCACAACCGTCTCAGCCTGAACCCCGAGAAATGCGACTTCGGCGTGTCATCGGGAAAATTCTTAGGCTTTATGATTAGCAAACGGGGCATCGACGTAAACCCTGCCAAGGTCGAGTCGATCCTCTCTATGAGGTCACCACGGTCTCGCACCGAGGTGCAACGGCTCAACGGTGCCGTCAACTACCTTGGGAGATTCTGCTCCCGCTTGGCGGAAAGGTCCCTGCCCTTTTTCGCGGCTCTCAAGCAGAATGACAAGTTCGTGTGGGATGAGAATCTGGAGCTCGCTTTCTCTGAGCTGAAGGCCTTCCTGACAAAGCTCCCCACACTGTCGCCCCCGCTGGCGAGTGAAGACTTGCAACTTTATGTGGCCGTCAGCCCCGAGACGGCCAGCGCGGTGCTCACCAGAAAGGCCACGCACCCGGTCTATTTCATGAGTCGTGTGCTTCAGCCCGCAGAGCAGCGATATTCCCCAGCAGAGAAGATGGCGCTGGCAGTTGTGACTGCCGAAAGGCGTCTGCGCCCTTACTTCCATGCGCACCCCATTCAGGTCCTGTCATTCAGGTCCTGTCTGACCTCCCACTTCGAAAAATCCTCCACCAGCCCGCCCTCTCCGGGCGAATGACGAAGTGGGCGGTCGAGCTCTCCGAGTTCGACATCAGCTACCTCCCAAGAACCGCCATGAAGGGGCAGGCCCTCGCTGACTTCATGGTGGAGGTCACCTTCCCTGAGACAGAAACAAGCTCGGAGGAGTGGAAAGTGTTTGTTGACGGCTCGTGATGTGACGCCGGAGGTGGGGCTGGCGTATTCCTCGCTGGGCCCTCGATCGAGACGGAGTACTCACTTAACTTCGCCTTCGACGCCACCAATAACGAGGCCGAATATGAAGCCATGATCGCTGGAATCGAGATGGCACTCCTCAGTGGTGCCCGAAAAATCAGGGTCTACACCGACTCCGAGCTGGTGGCGCGCCAACTCAACGGTCAATACGACACCAGAACGGGGTTCCTGCCCGCGTACCGAGAAAAGGTCAAAGCCTTGGTATCGTGCCTGGAAACCTTCGTGGTGGAGTCCATCCCGCGAACCTCGAACACCAAAGCAAATGCGCTTGCGAGGTTAGGATCCGCCCTCCCCCTTGAAGTGGGGAACCGCGTAATGGTAGAACGAAAACTCTCGCGGAGTGTGAACAGCGAAGTTCTATCTGTCACCGCGGGGGATTGGAGGATCCCGATAACACGGTATGTGGAAAGCGGAGTCCTCCCAGAGAACCCCGTACAGGCCAGGAAGCTGAAAATGCAGGCGGCGCGATATTGCGTCATATGTGGTTGCCTTTATCGTCGAGGCTACGCCGAGCCCAATCTATTGTGCGTCCCGACCGAGTCTACGGAGCACATCCTTTATGAGGCCCATGAAGGGGTCTGTGGCGGCCACCCAGGATGGCGAACCCTTTCGCATAAGATCGCCCACTTAGGGTACTTCTGGCCCACCCTCCGGCAAGACGCGAGGGACTATGTCCAACGATGTGATTGATGCCAGAAGCACGGTAACCTCTTGCACGCCCCGACCTCGCAGCGTCGCTCCATCCATGCGTCGTGCCCCTTCGCGATGTGGGGGATGGACATTCTTGGCCCCTTCCCCAAGGCCCCCGGTCAGGTGCGATATATCCTGGTCATCGTCGACTACTTCACAAAGTGGTTCGAGGCACAAGCAATGGCGAAGATCACGGGGACTAAGGTCTGCGACTTTCTGTGGAAGAACCTTGTCTGTTGCTTCGGCGTTCCCATGACCATCATGACCGACCATGGCCCCCAATTTGATTGTGAAGAGACTCGGACATTCTGCTCAGACCTGGGCATAACCCTCAAGTTCTCCTCCGTGGCCCATCCTCAGTCCAACGGCCAGGTGGAGAACGTCAACGCCCGCATCCTGTCCGATCTAAGGAAGCGGCTGGGCATGGCACAAGGTCGTTGGGCAGAGCTTCTCCCACTCGTCCTATGGACGTACCGCACCACCGCGCGTCGCGCGACCGGAGAAACGCCGTTCGCCCTATCCTACGGGGCAGAGGCCCTAGTCCCGGTAGAAACCCTGGTCCCATCGGCAAGGGTGTTCGATTTCGATGAAAAGGAGAACGAGGCCAATCTCAGGGTCGAGTTGCTCTTCCGTGACGAGCTGCGCGAAGTAGCGGACCTTCGCTCCAGGGAGTACAAGCGCCGCGTGGCCGTCTACCACAACAAGAAGGTGAGACCTCGGTTCCTGGCCACATGCAATCTCGTCCTGAGAAGAACCGAAGGTGGCAAACTAGACCCCAATTGGGAGGGGCCATACATCCTCGGCGAGGAGGTCGCTCCCGGAGCCTTTAAGCTCAAAGACAACGAGGGGCGTACCCTCAGTAAGACGTGGAACGTCGACCGATTAAAGAAATATTTTGTGTAAACTCTCTGAACTCCGTTACCTCTTTTTATGAATAAAGGGTGGTTGGACTTTCAAAATCTCTCTCAAAAATAGAAACTTCGGGCTTCAGATCCATCCCTCGTTTCCCGCGTGGTATTGGAGAATCTTGTTAAGTCCATCCCTCGCTTCCCGCTTGGGGGTGGAGAATCTCGTTAAACCCAAACCTCGCTTCCCGCGTGGTATTGGAGAATCTCGTTAAGTCCATCCCTCGCTTCCCGCTTGGGGTTGGAGAATCTCGTTGAGTCCAAACCTCGCTTCTCGCATGGTATTGGAGAATCTCGTTAAGTCCATCCCTCGCTTCCCGCTTGGGGTTGGAGAATCTCGTGAAGTCCAAACCTCGCTTCCCTCGTGGTATTGGAGAATCTCGTTAAGTCCATCCCTCGCTTCCCGCTTGGGGTTGGAGAATCTCGTTAAATCCAAACCTCGCTTCCCGCTTGGTGTTGGAGAATCTCGTTAAGTCCATCCCTCGCTTTCCGCTTGGGGTTGGAGAATCTCGTTAAGTCCAAACCTCGCTTCCCGCGTGGTATTGGAGAATCTCGTTAAGTCCATCCCTCGATTCCCGCTTAGGGTTGGAGAATCTCGTTAAGTCCAAACCTCGCTTCCCGCGTGGTGTTGGAGAATCTCGTTAAGTCCATCCCTCGCTTCCCGCTTGGGGTTGGAGAATATCGTTAAGTCCAAACCTCGCTTCTCGCGTGGTATTGGAGAATCTCGTTAAGTCCATCCCTCGCTTCCCGCTTGGGGTTGGAGAATCTCGTTAAGTCCAAACCTCGCTTCCCGCGTGGTATTGGAGAATTTCGTTAAGTCCATCCCTCGCTTCCCGCTTGGGGTTGGAGAATCTCGTTAAATCCATCCCTCGCTTCCCGCTTGGGGTTGGAGAATCTCGTTAAGTCAAAACCTCGCTTCCCGCGTGGTATTGGAGAATCTCGTTAAGTCCATCCCTCGCTTCCCGCTTGGGGTTGGAGAATTTCGTTAAATCCAAACCTTGCTTCCCACTTGGTGTTGGAGAATCTCGTTAAGTCCATCCCTCGCTTTGCGCTTGGGGTTGGAGAATCTCGTTAAATCCAAACCTCGCTTCCCGCTTGGTGTTGGAAAATCTCATTAGATCCACCCCTCGCGTCCAGCTCGGGGTTGGAGAAACTCGAACAAAATATGCAAGGTCCGAGCAGGGCTCATGGCTTTGGGAAAATCATTGTGCGAAGTTCGAGCAAAGCTCGTAATCCCGATGCAAGATTAGAGGCGCCCAATGTGGCCCGAGTCCCACAGTAGTTGTGACACTCGGACCATGGGGTTGGGTAGATATGTGCGAGCATATATAAGAAAACTAGAACAAACAAGCAATCATGAGGTAAAGAAAATAACGTAAATAGTTGGGGCACGTGTGCCCAGATGTTTAAATTACAAGCCCCGCAGGGCCACCAGCAAAACAAAAAAACAAAAAAAAAGACGACATCCTTTAGATCTTCGAGGCTTCGGCGGTAGGGTCGGAGGTCTTTGCATGATCTCCAGAGGCTTGATCAGTAGGGTCTTGGGTAATCTCCAGGGCAGGGGCGGAGATGGCCGAAGGCTGGGAGCTCGGCGCATCTTCCCGAGCGATGGCTGCCGAGGTGGGCGCCTCGCTGGCAACAGTACCGTCCTCGTTAAGAAAAAATTCACATTCCCCCACGGGCTCTTCCCCGTTAAGTTCCCCCATGGTCTCCTCGTAGTTAGGAATGAAGAACTTAATGCGGGGGTCAATGTGCCCGTACTTCGCGACCGCCTGTTTAACCCCCATCCGGACGGACTAGTGGAACATCTTCCTCACGCTTTCCACCATCTCAGCCTGAAAGGCCTCGGATTTCACATACCTGGGCCCCTCGGCTTCCACCTCCTCGCTAAGCTCAACAACACGCCGTTGGAGCCTGGTAATTTCCTCCTCAGCTTTCTGGAGCTCCGCCTCCTTTTCTCTGAAGAATTGGTGCTCCGCGGATAGCTGCCCCATGAGCTTTGTGACTTCGTCCTTGAAGTCCCCGTTCTCTTCCTTCAAACCCCTGTTCTCCTCCTTCGCTTTCCTCAAATCCTCCCTGACCCTCGAAGCGTCCTTGGCCTCATCTGCCGTTGCGACCTCCGCGGCGCGAACACGCCTTTCGGCCTCCGCGAGATCTTTTCCCCTCTTCTCGATCTCGGTGTCGCGCTCTTTAAGCCTCACCTCCAGCCTATCCATTTTCTTATGGAGGAGTGTGACGCGACCACAATTGTAGTTCGCGAAGAAGGTGTTCTGAAACAAGCGAAGAATACGTTAAGACGAGCAATAACAGTAAAACCAACAAAAAGCAACCTCGTAAGAATAATATGTACCATCACCGAATAACGGAGGATTTTCGTCGTTGATGGCGGCCTCCGAAAGATTGTTGCTCCACGCAACCTCCTCCTTCCAGGTTGTCCTGTCCCATTCATCAGGCACGCCCCGAGAGGGTCCGGGGCAATGGAACTTTTCGGCAGGAGGCCCGGAGGCCGAGATGACTCGGCTCAGTGCGCCAGGGCGCTCGATTTTCTCGCCCCCCGGGGTTTCCCCCTGCCCATCCCCTTTTCGTTTCTTCCTTTTCTCCCCCCGGGGAGACCCCTCTTCCTTCCTTTTGGACCCGGCCTTATCCCCGGATCCTCGGGGGATTTGGGAAGACGTCCTCGCAACGTCCCCCTTGGACGCCACCCCCCCGCTCGTCTACACCTCCGGCGCCTTCGACGTCGGGGCTGTCGTCTTACTTTGCGGGGCGGGAGGCCTCGCTTGCGATGTCGGTTCATTAATAGCGACCCCCTTATGACCTCTGGGAACGGGGGCCGTAGAAGAAGAAGTCATAGGCCTTTTGCCCTGCGACTTCGAGGTAAGAGCGTCAAGTAGGTCCACTGTCAAAACAGAGAAGGAGTATGAAAGTTAGATAAGAAAAGCAAAAACAAGTTAGCAAGGTTTAAACCCTCGCATCTTAATGACAGTAATGAGACAAAATAGGTCGGCGAGGTTATAAACCTCGCTCCTTAACAACAAAAAGAAAAATCAGGAAAGAGATTGAATACCCTCTTTGCCCTCGCTAGGAGGGAGGCTGAGACTCAGACCAGCCCGCTCAAGCGGGTCCTGAGAAAGATACACCCGGTGCGGTGCCTGACTCGTTGTGGCGTATCGGGCCCTGAGTGCCTTAAGCTCATCAACCGTCAACGGGGTTATGCACCGAACGAATTTGCCCGGCGCCACGGGAAAATTGAGATATCTCCTGGTGGAGTCGCGAACCAAGAACCAATTCGGTTTCCACGACCCGACGTTCGAAGGGGCCGTGGTGATCTTGATAAGAGGCGTGCTAAGATTGATGAGGCTTAGGGACCGAGTGTCTCTCCTCGCCAGGAATAAAGCCAACAGGAAATCGAGTCTCGGTCCGTCCCCGAGTTCGCGACTGCGAATCGTGTAGGCACACAGCAACCGCCAAGCATTCGGAAACAACTGCGCGGGACAGATCTTCATGGCCCAGAGATAATCAACAATGTGCGGGGCCAGGGGTAACCTGAAGCCCTCTTGAAGGCTGAAGAGGTGCACGACCACACACCTATCGTAGGACGCCAAGGGCCGGCCCCCCTCTTCGGGAAGTGCCAGCTCAATCCCCTCGGGCCAGGCGAAGTCTTTGGCAATCTTCACGAGATCATCATGCTTGAGTTCGGTGGCCATTCCCTCGGACAGATACTCCTCAGGGGTGCCCGGGGTCATGAGAATCCGCTCTTCGAGGACAGATGGAACGCGAGACACGACGTCAGTAATATACACCGCAGGGAAGCTCGGAGGCACGTAGGGAGGCGGCGCCGAGGTCGTTCCTACGTCCGGCCGCACCTCAACCTCAGTAACAACCTCGTATGGGGTGGAAGACGAAGCCATTTCAACGCCCGACGATGTTCGAAGATGGGAGAAGCGCGAATTGATAGAAACCTCGGAGTCGCTTGAGGAAGGCTCGCTGAAAACCAGCAAAGAGGACCTCGGGTTCTGAGAGTCGCTAAGTTCTACGCTTCCCGCGGACTCCGAAACCTCCTCATAAAAACCCTCTTGGACTCTGAAAGTGAAGCCGGGCGGATGGCTCGTAGAGGCTCTCCTAGGCATGAAAAGAACGATGTCCAGGCCGCGGAAGGCTAGCACCTGGAAAAGAAAGAAGCGTTGAGACGTCAGGCACTATAACAAAGGAAAAACAATGCGAGGTCATAACCTCGTAAGAAAAAGAACGAGATCATAACCTCGTAAGAAAGAGAAATTTTGGGCCATAAGATGCGAGGAGCCACATGGCGCCCTAGGGGCTACTCTGACAAGATAGGACGGCGAGGGAGAAGACGAAGCGCCAAAAAGGGAGAAATCGAAGCGCCAGAAAGAGGAAAGAGAAGGTGAAATGGAAGCCAGCGGTGGAAAGCGGCGGTGGAGACTCTAACGTCCCATCAATCAACCGTCAGGGCGTTTGGGTTTCCAAGAACTTCAAAATTCAAAACCGCCGAAAAAGAAAAAGAGACGGTCGTCGGTTGGAGGGCAAGAGGTTCAAGTGCATGGCGTTCGCCACCCTGACCCCACCATCCCACCACCATGGCACCGGTGCAAAACACCAAGAGGCAACCACTGCCCGCTAGGGCGCAAGGCCGAATGAAAAGAAAAGAAAGAGAAAAGGGCAAAAAGAATAAAAAAACGGTGAGGAAAAGCATGCGGAAGCTCACGCCGACCTCACCACTGCCGTTTCGCCATTGAGACGCCGACGCGAAACACCAGGCGACCCACTATCGCCTCCCCAAAATCACAAAACAAAAAGCAAGCAGGGAAAAATCGAAAGCGAACAAAAGACGGGAGAAGAAAAGTCGAAGACTTACTTGTTCAGAATCGACAAGGAGGAAGCGGTGGTGCAACCGGAAGGTGGCTGAGGCTCGCCGGAAACCGTCTGGAGAAACCGCTCGCAGGAAGCCGAAGAGACAGAAAGAGAGAAGGCAAAAATGTTGGAAGAAGAGATAAATGGGGAGGCGTGTGAAGTGCGCACTTATAAAGAGCAGGCTTGGGCCTCCCATGCCCAGGTAGGCTTATTGGGCCTGTCCCTCCTGAGCGGCCTATTAAGCAAAATAGGAAGAGCAAGCCCAGAAAAGTTTTATCCTTGCCAACCAAAGAAAAGCCAAGTGTAGAACCTCGTAAAAAGAGGGCTTCGCAAGATGCCCCCATGAACCTCGAAAACCTTTGAAGCCTCGCAAAATGCCTACCCACCTCTCAGAGCCTCGCACCCCGCGATCTTTGAGAACTTATGCCCTGCGGCTCTCGGGACGAGGTCCCCAGGCCATGGGGTTGTGATGATGCTCAAAATAGCAAAGCGAGAGGTGGGCCCGGAGTATGAGGGTCAAACAAGATCAAAGGGACCCCCAAGGTGGATCTCGGGGCCCACGACCGCAACCAATCCCCATTTTTAGCGAAATTCCTGCCACCACGAGGTCCCCCGAGACCTCAGAGCGAGGTCTCGACCTCGTAACCAACTCTACAAACGCCCGCCCACCATGACCACTCAGCGAACGCCGCTCCTCGGGCCAATCACTGACTGTCTCGCCTCTAGGCCAATCAGAGCCCTTGATCTCGGGCGTCCCACATCGGACAATGACCAAAACCCAACTCTCCAATTCTCTATAAATAGAGGGTTACCTTGTATGGAGAAAGGGTCGAAAAACATCTTGAACTCAAGAACTATCTTGCTCGTTGAAGATCGACGTGATCGAAACATCGTCAAAAGGCCTCGCTATAGACAAGTGAAGACCACAAAAAGACTTCAAGTCTCACAAAGTTCCTACTCACACCAAAGATCTCGCTACACCATCTCGTACGCCGCCTACACCTCGCTCTCATTCATGTCAAAGACTTCGCTGCCCGACCTCGCAAGTCGTCTACACCGTCCCGCTAGATCAACCTCGCTTAAGAGATCAAGGAAGCAATACTTAGAATTGTCTAGCCAGTAGGAGATCTCGAACATTGTTAGGTCGAGATCTCGGATAATCGTAGGAGATCTAGGGTGTAAACTTCCAAGTGTTTGTAACCTCGTGTTACCATAACCTCGTTGTAAAGAAAATCATAAATAAAGAAGCAAGGTTTCGTACAGTCGAATATAATAATCTCGTGCCTTGTCCTTTAGCGAATGCGTCATTTCGGGTTTCATCAATAAACAGAATCAGATGCACCATGACAGTGCCAGAATCTCTCTGCCTCAGATTGCCCCTAAACAAGGGCTCAGATTACTGACTTGTGATATTGAGCAAGTCCAAACAATATGTTGAAACTTGCTCTCTAGATATGGCTTGGTGAACATGTCAGCAGGGTTATCAGTTGTCCCTACCTTCTTCACCTGGATTCTCTTCTCATTTCTCAATAAATGGTACCTGACATCATGATGGACCTGATCCTTGGTTAAGCATATTGCACTCAAGCTGTCACAATACACTAAAGCTTGATCCTGATGTAGGCCTAAATCATTAACTAGTCCTTTCAGCCATATTCCCTCCTTAGCAGCTTTTGTCAAAGCCATATACTCCACCTCAGTGGTAGACAAAGTAACTGTTAGCTGTAGAGTCGTCTTCCAACTTACCACAGAACTTCCAAGAGTGAACACATAACCAGTCATAGATCTCCTACTGTCCACATCTCCAGCATAATCAGAATCTGAAAACCCAGAAACCAAGCACTCTGTATCATTCCCATAGCACAATCCAACATCTGAAGTGCCTCTAAGGTACCTGAAAATCCTCTTAACAGCTTGCCAATGTTCCTTTCCAGGCTGAACCATAAACCGACTTACCACACTAACAGCAAATGCTAGATCTGGTCGAGTGCAAACCATAGCATACATCAGACTCCCAACTGCGCTAGCATATGGGACACGAGACATGTACTCTTTCTCTTCATCAGTCTGAATTGTGTACATTCCCAGCTTACTGTTAGATGCCATTGGAGTATCTATAGGCTTGGCTGAAGACATTCCAAACCTGCTCAGATTTTCTTGATGTACCCTTCTTGTGATAAGAAGAGTTTTCTCTTCTTCCTGTCCCTATAGATTTCACTCCCAAAATCTTTCGAGCAGCACCTAGATCTTTCATCTCAAATTCTGCACTAAGAGAACCCTTCAACTTCTGAATGTCTGACTTATTCTTAGCAACAATCAACATATCATCAACATACAGAACCAGATAAATGCGTGAACCACTTTGCAAGTCACTGTAGTACACACAACAATCATAAGGACTCTTGTGATAGCCAAGTTGTGTCATATAACTGTCAAACCGCTTATACCACTGCTTGGGGGACTACTTTAGCCCATATAAGGACTTCTTTAACTTGCAAACATAGTTCTCTTTTACTGGAACTTGGAATCCATCTGGCTGGCTCATGTATATTTCCTCTTCTAACTCTCCATGTAGGAAAGCCGTCTTCACATCTAGTTGCTCAAGTTCCAAATCCTGATGTGCAACTATTGCTAGTAACACCCTGATGGAAGTATGTCTGACCACTGGCGAGAAAATCTCATTGTAGTCTACTCCTTCTTTCTGATTGAACTCTCTTGCAACCACTTGTGCTTTATACTTGACATCCTTTGCAACTGACATTCCTTCCTTCTTTCTGAAAACCCACTTGCAAGTAATTATCTTTCTATCAACATGCAATTTTACAAGCTCCCAAGTCTGATTTTTATGAAGGGACTCCATCTCTTCTCCCATTGCAGCAAGCCACTATGCTGACTCATTCCCAGATATTGCAGCCTTGTAGGTGGACGGCTCATTATCATCCACCTCCTCGACCACCTGCAATGCATATCCCACTAGATCATCAAACCTGTACCTAGCTGGAGGCCTGATTCCAACCCTTCTAGGTCAGTCTACAACAATGCTCCGATGTTCAACTTCCTTTGAACTTGTCTCTAGTGGTACATTCTCAAACTCATCTGTATCTTGCTCATCGGTAACTGGTGGTGGTAGTTGGTCATCAACCAACTTAAGTGCCTGATTCTCCTCTGGACTGAAATGCACCTCCACCTCCTCAACAACAACCTCTTTTTCTGGTGTATCATTGATCTTCTCTCTAGGTTTCAGCATATAACTCTCATCAAAGACTACACTTCTGCTCAATATAATCTTGTTGTCATACCAGATCATGTACCCTTTCACACATGTACCATAGCCCATGAAAACTCCCTTCTTAGCTCTTGGCTCTAACTTACCCTCATCTACATGATAATAAGCAGTGCAGCCAAAAACTCTCATATTTGATTAATCAGTAGTTTTTCCAGTCCACACCTCATAAGGTGTTTTGCAGTCAATACCTGTGTGTGGGCTCCGATTGATGAGATAACAAGCTGTTGAGACTGCTTCTTCCCAGAACCGTCTAGCAAGACCTGCATTGGAGAGCATACATCTTGCTCTCGCTAAGAGTGTCTGATTCATTCTTTCTGCTACACCATTCTGTTGTAGTGTATGTCTGACTGTGTGATGGCGAGCAATACCCTGATCTTTGCAGAAATCATCAAACTCAAATGAACAGAATTCTATCAGTTTGCAACCTCTTGACCTTCTTCCCAGTCTGATTTTCAACCAACGTCTTCCACTCCTTGAATTTACTAAACGCCTCACTTTTATGCCTCATCATGAATACCCATGTCATCCTAGAGTAATCATCAATAAGAGACAGAAAATATTTGTGACCGCCCAAAAACTCAACACGATAAGGACCCCATCAATCTGAATGGATGTAATCCAAAGTGCCTTTTGTTCGATGAACTGCCTTAGGAAACTTGTTGCGATGTAGTTTCCCAAACACACAATGCTCACAGAAATCAAGACTCTTGGCCTTATGGCCTCCGAGAAGATCTTCTTTTGAGAGAATTTGCATTCCTCGTTCACTCATATGAACAAGCCTCATATGCCATAGCATTGTCAGATCAGATCCCTAAACTTTAACTGATGCAACAACTGCAGAACCTGTTATTGTTGAACCTTGTAAAACATACAAAGTTCCTTGCTTGACTCCCTTCAGAATCACATTAGAAACTTTACAAACATGTAGACCTCCACCTTCACCTTTGAAACTGAAACCCTTACTGTCTAGCAGACTCAAAGATATTAGATTCTTCGTCATAAGTGGAACATGTCTGACTTCTTTCAATGTGCAAAACCTCCCATCATGTGTCCTAAACCTGATTGAGCCGATCCCAACAACCTTGCAGACAAACCCGTTTGCCATGGAGACACTACCCCCATCTGCACAGCTATATGTTGTAAACAACTCTCTTTTGAGACATATATAATAGGATGCCCCTGAGTCAAGAAACCACACATCAGTCTGATGTGCGTAATCATCTGCTAGCAAAACAATATCTTCCTCAGAAGTCTACAGATCCGGAGTTCTGCCCTTGTTGCTTCTTCTTCTTAGGACAATCACTCTTCCAGTGACCCTTCTCCTTACAGTAGGCACAAACGTCATTTGGTAATTTAGGGCCTGATTTTTGCTCGCTCTAATTTGTCTTTTTCTTGCCCTTCTTACCATCCTTGTTTCCTTTGGCCATCAATCCAAAAGCCTGATTTTCTGTACCTATTCCAGCAGCCTTATGGCGCATCTCTCTGGTGTGAAGAGCAAATCTAACCTCTTCCAGCGTCATAGTCTCTTTTCCACACATAAAAGACTGCACAAAATTATCATACGACGGAGGCAGAGACACCAACAATAACAAGGAAGCATCCTCATCATCCACCTCTTTATCAATATTACGCAATTCCAACAGAATAGTATTCAATTGATCTAGATGGTCTCTAAGAGGTGTACCTTCAGAAATGCGCAGGTTGAAAAGGAGCTGCTTTAGCATCAACTTGTTGGTCAACGACTTCGTCATGTAGAGGCTTTCCAACTTCAACCACAAACCTGCAACCTTTTCCTGATCTGAAACTGATGTGATAACATCATTAGCAAGACACAACATAATCGTTGAGTGAGCCTTCTCCTCCAGGGTAGCAGATTCAGTGGTGGTTGTATCTGGTCCCTTCTTATCAGATGCCAACGGCAACCAAAGGCCTTGTTGTTTCAACAAAGCCCGCATCTTTATCTGCCACAGACAGAAACTGTTTCTTCCAGTAAACTTGTCGATCTACGTCATGGATCCAGACATCGTTCTCGGCGGAATTCGAAACCTGCTCTGATACCAGTTTGTTGTAACAAGAGATCGAACGAGAACAATAAAGAGGAGATCGACACAGGGATTTACGTGGTTCGGTAACAGTGTGTTACCTACATCCACGGGCAGAGAAAGTGTATATTATTATGGAGGTTGATTTCAGAGTGTTACAATATTAGACATTTCAAGAGTTTATATAGTGACTCAAGAAACCCTAGTACAGATTATGGGCCTAAGGCCCAAACAGACTATGAGAGGCCCAAACATAATTAATATTGTATTCAAGGCATATCAACAGATTCGATTAGCGAGGATCTTGGCATTGATTTTTGTAGAGTGTAGAGCTAGCGTACAACACTATATCGGTCGAAAGTCGTCAACGGAGGAAGGGCATTCAGATTTGGGTAAATCAGTGAAATAGAGGTGTGATTGATTTCTTTAAGTGAAGGTTTGGGCTGAATCCACAAGTCGTGGCCAATGACGTTCCATGCGGCCTTGAAGAACCGAGCATTGAAGTCGTCAGGCCTAGAGCTTTGTCATCACCAAAGCTAAAGACAATTTTTTTTTACATCTTCAGCGGTAACCGGTCTAAGCAGACCGAGGCAATCAACCGTATAAAGCTTTGGTCTGGAGTTAATGACTGCCTCCGGAGGAGGGAGGGGGGATTGGAGGAGCGACCTAAGAAGGAGGGGAAATGAGATTCAAGGTGGTTGGCGAGTTCCTCCTGATTTTCCATCAGGTGCCCATGGCTGTCGGTGATGCCCAAAAGTTTGGAGGAAGCATGTCGAGATTTGATAGATCAATTTGTAGAAGAAGGAGCTATTGTGGTCACCAAATTTGATCCATTTGAGCTTGGCTAGCTCTTTAGTGGTTGTGCGAAGCTTGGAGAATCGACGACAAAGTTCCTTGGAGGTGGAGCGTTCCTGTTGGAGGAGAATTGGATCCAAGGGGATGCTTTGTATGTTCATTTGGATGTCGGCCAGACGGGCCAGTTTGCTAGGGATGGAGCTGATGGCCGTTTGGAGGTTCTCTGTAGAAGAATTTCTTAGTTTCAAGGAAAACAATGTCATACATAACATAAATGCCATGTCCAAAAAAGAATCACATTTGGATTACTCGACACCGAAAAAGAATCAGTATCCTATATTTTTCAATCACACATTCACACTGGGTAGATCACATTTGGATTTGGATTTCTACGAAGTTTGATTGAGATTAGTACTTTTGGTTGAAGGGGATCCTAATTCCTAAGTGATGCTCAAAATTTAAACCCAAAATATTTTGATTTATGACTTTATCAGATACAGTAGTATGTACCGCATTAATTCATGTAGCAAGTTTGTTATCTGAAATTAATTAATCATACAAATATATTGCTAAGCGCCTAAGCCAAACAGAATATAGTATTGTTGTAGAATATTCGATCCAGAGGTAATTTTAAAAATAAAAATTGAAAGAAAGAGAGAGAGTTTAGAGGAAAATGCGCAGCCATACACATGGTATGCATGAATACATTGTTTTTGTTTTGTCATGATGAGCGTGTAACATTTTATTATACATATAACAATAACTAAATAAAAATAAGGACGACTTAATGGTAAGATTTATACGAATATTAAAAGGTCCTAGCTTCGAATTCATGTCCGCAATATTTCCCTTTTATTTTGCTGAAAAACAATCTTATCATTTTTAATTATATTCATTATAAAACGATTATCGAGTTGTCACGAATATTCTTCTAACTAAAGGAGAAAAGGACAAACCGTTACTCATGAGATTCGAAACACTTATCTAAGGATACTATTCTTACAAACTTAACCGTCGAATCAAATGTCTGAAAGTATGAGCGGATTTATTTAGACCGTAGTCCTTATTAGGATAACCCGAAATTTGACACTAAAATGGATTCTTTGTCATCCAAAAAAAAATAAAAAATAAAAAGTAGGGCTTAGTGGATGGACCGTGGACGTTAGAAGTGATCGCAAAGCCACTTAAAAGACCTGACTTTTGACCCTTGGACCTTTCCAAAAGCCCCGCTGATTATGCTACCTGAATATAAAAAAGATCAACTGTCGATCTCTGCCACTCCTTTTTTTTTGTCTCGCCTTCCTCCAATCTCATTGGCCAATTCAATCAACCTCACAAAAAACCCCGTCCAATTAAACACCTGCAATAGAGATAGATTGCAGAAATCAGAGGTGAGCGATGGGGAGCCAAATCCTGCAAGGCCCCCGATCAGCTGCCCTTCTAGCAGCGCCGCCCCTCAAACCCGCTCGATTTCCCCCGTCTTCCGCTGCGCTTCGTTTCAATCCCCTGCTCAAACAAACGACGTCGTTTTCGTTTAGACACAATGCTAATTCGCTTCTCACACGGCGCCGGAGCGCGGCTGGATCCGTAGTCGTGGCAGCGTCGGCCTCCAGCAACGCGGCGTGGGACAGCTGGCTGCCTGATAAGGCCGCCAAGGCCCCTTCTCTGAGCGACGTCGTTTGGCCTTCCCTTGGTATACTAATTTTTTAATTTCTAAAATCTTTTTCCTTTTTAACAATTGTTTTAACAGAATGAAGTTAAAGGAAATGAAATAAACGTATAGGGTCATTTGCGGCGATGGCGATGATGGGAAAGATAGATCAAGTGCTGCTACAAAAAGGGGTGTCGATGACGATTGCTCCACTTGGCGCCGTTTGTGCTGTCCTGTTTCTTACTCCGTCTTCCCCTGCCGCCAAGGTACTTTAATTTCCTTTTTTTCTTTCTCTTCCTCTTATTTTACTCAATCACCACAAAATTAAGAATTAAAATATCAAATTTATGTTCTTTATTTTTTCCCCGGCAATATTACACATAACATAACACATCTATATTTTGTGCTAAATCACTCTTTTGATTAGTGTTATGTTCACATGTGTGACTATATATGTATTTGGGCGTTGTTTATTGTTAATTTAATTATGTTTGTTGAGAAATGTTCTAGCCATTTTTTTGACTTTCATTTAAATTATATTATATACACACATATATAACTATATTTTTTAATTTTTTATTATTTCCGAGTTTAGTCATCTTCTTCCTAATTAAACTAAGAGAGATTGGGTAAAGCACAAGACTTGTTCATGCCAATTCTCTCGTCTAAATTAAAACTTTTTATTTTAAAATATATCAATATATTTAAGAAGCATAGACAACAATCTCTTGAATGGCCAACATGATCACTAACAACCAAATTATGATCAATTCTAGAAAAACAAAATTGGGATCGTTAAGTCTTAAAAACTTACAATTAAACAATCATATATATATATATATGAATCAAATGAACCAGTGTACATACTACATAAAGATTGGAGGACTCATTTATATTCCATTTGCAACAACTTTGATTCATTGTTGTGACGATGTCAATTCAAGCTGCATGTTGTGATCATTAATTAAAGAAGGGAATTAAATATTTGAGTCTATGATGAATTGATGATTGATAGATGAATAAATTGTGGTTTCAGTATACATCTAGTTATCTATATATGAGAAATTAATTGGCAGACAAAAAAGAGTTAATTAATTAATCAATCCCTAGCTGGTCAACATCACCATGCTCTTTATGAGAAGTAAATTAATATGATATAAATAGTCTTAAGTACAAGATAAATAACGTGTTGGCAATGTCTGGCTAGTACTTGATGTTTTTTTATAATCCATCTAGCATTATACACCTCGTCAAGTTGTTCAAAATTAACTAACTTTAATAGGATTCTTATTAGTTTTTTTTTTCAAGAGGAAGATTCCTAAATCCTGACTATAGTTATGAATTATGATTACTTGTATTCTTAGTGCTGTGACCTAGGAAGTATATTATATAAGGGGAGTATTTAGGATTCGTATGATTCATGTGATCGTGAGAACATGTCTATATAAATGTATTTAGTTCATGTGGCAATACAGTATTTGGATTCTTTAATTTGTTGATCATGTGATTAGTGTCTAAGAAAAAACCATGTGATTAGTGTTTTCCCTAGTTTTAATTTTGATTCAAATTAAACATTCAAGGAAAACATGATACATACTTGTGCCATTTAACTCAATAAGGCTGATGAGTTGTAGTTCAATTCTCTTGTTTTGGTTTTATGTTTTATGTTTTATTTTCGTTTTGGTTTTTGTTTTTACATCGTCTTTGTATTATGGTTGATATGTTTTCTATCTGTGTTCTGTGGTCTCTATGGTCTCATCGGGTTTTTTGGTCGCTCCCCTTTTGCGTTAAGCCAAGAGCACCCCATCTTGACCCCCTAGATTTCCCGTAATGAAAGTTCCACTAGATAAATGTTATTGTTGTCATCGCCTCCCTACATAATATATATTATTTAATTTCTTGCTAAAAGTATGGGTAAATTACAGAAAATCACCATTTATCTTGATCACTTTGTACTCAACCAGTAATTATTGTAAACTAATTTCCAACATGAGTCATCTATATATTATCAATCCCCTCCCATGTGAAAATTTGTACAAATCATGCTAATGCAAATGTTTATGTGAATAATGCAGAAGTACAACATGTTTATGGCTCAGATTGGATGCGCAGCCATTGGTGTGCTTGCATTTTCCATTCTCGGCCCCGGTTGGCTCGCCAGGAGCGTCGGCCTCGCCGCTTCCATCGCCTTCATGGCCTCTACTCAATCCACTCATCCACCAGGTCCGTATATATACTTGTACATGTATATATACCTTTCTCTTATTAGTACTTGGTGTGAACATCAAACGTGACTTTTTGGGTACGTGCGCTTTTCATATGTGCAGCTGCAAGTTTACCGTTGCTGTTCATAGATGGAGCAAAATTGCACCACTTAAACTTTTGGTATGCCTTGTTCCCCGGCGCAGCTGCTTGCATCATCCTTTGTGTACTTGTAAGTTCTCCTTCAATATTATTCTTGCTAGTTTGTTTCAGAAATCACAATTGTCATAATTTAAACTTTTTTTCACTTGTCATAATTAATTGCAAAGCTCAAGATATAATTCGTTTTATTTTCCCCAAAATTTCTATTATTCCCGCTGAGCTATTGAATTAATCTGTTTGTGTTGTTGAAATTTGTCAGCAAGAAGTAGTTTCCTACTTGAAGAGCAACGTCAAGTTCTAAGGGGTTGGTGCACATGAAAATTAAGGAATAAGGAAGGCTGAGTCAATTGCACTTGCGCTCACAGAAGAATATCGAAGATCTTAAGAGGAAGTTCATTATATTAGTACATATATCTATATATATCACCCTCTATCATAATTACCGGGTAAATTTTGTATACACTAATAATTGTGCAGCTGCCTAGCTAGACGTACATGATCAAAATTGTTTTGTATGTAACTGGTTCATTTATATATGTCCGACTACGCGCGTACGTATGATCCATCGACTCATATCATTTCTCATGATTCAACACCTTTACCCATTCCATTTCAGAACCCAAAACCTTTACCCAAGCTTCTAATGACCCTAAACTAGAAACTAACATTAATAAGGAGTTAAAAGCTTTGAAAACAAATAATACATGGATTGTTGTAGATTTACATGCAGGTAACAAAGTAATTGGTTGCAAACGGGTGTTCAAAATTAAGTTTAAGTTAGATGGTACCCAACAATATGGTTTAGATTTTGAAAAAAAAAAAACCTTTTCTCTAGTTGTAAGAATGACCATTGTGAGGACATTGATGTCACTAGCATTGAGTAGGGGGTGGAAAATTTTTAAGCTAGATGGTAATAATACTTTTTTCATGGTGATTTGGTTGAAGATGCATGTTTATATGAAAACGCTAGAGAGGTTGACAATCCTACTAACAAAGTTTGTTTGCTCAAGAAATTAAAAGTTTATATGGGCTTAAGCAATTAAGCCTCTTGACAGCGGTTTCACAAGTTGACTATCACACCAGATACTTTGAATTTTTCTTAGTAAAAACATGATTCTCCCTTATTCTTCCAATACACAAGACAAGCATGACCATTGTTTCCATTTATGTTGATGACATTCTTATCACATGGTCATATTACTCTGTCATTGCTAATCTCAAGCAAGCTTTTCACACCCTTTTCAGTATTAAGGACCTCGGAGAACTTAATTATTTTCTGGGAATAGAAGTGATACACAAAGGACATGATCTTATTCTTAGTCATTACAATAGGGAGGGTAGATTTGAACTCGCGACATAATAATCACGACCAACTGGCGTTCGTGAGGCGTGACTTCAAATAAATTTTACTAATATCAATTTTTACGTACGTTTGTTAGACTTTTTTTTGGTCTATAAGATCGAACAATCTTTTTTTATTTTTTGCTATATAAGAGGCACTTACATTATTAAAACGGGCTGATGAGATTAAAACTCACGACCTAATATGAACATTATCACCTTACTAGACTGGAAAGTTAATGCCATAAACCACCCTCAAATTAGACCAACTTTCACCAAACCACCCCTACAAGTGAAATAGATGGAAACCCCCATAAACATGCTTTTCTTGATCAATATTGCATGTTACAAGCACAAAAAATAGACATCTAACGACATATTGGCTAGGACTACGGACGTACGATTGGAAGTTAAACAAGAGGAATGCTATAAAACCTCAATTAAGAAAGAATAAACATGCAATTGCATTAACGGAATAAAACTCATAAAATATCGATCAATTTTGTCAAAATACATATATTCCTAAATTACAATCAACTATAACGTAACACAATTTCAATTATATGCGCCCTAGAGTTACACGGCTACAGACAGGCTCGAGTGTCTCGGCATAGTTTGAAAGTCCAAGCGTATTCCAACAAACCCGAGACCACTCGAATTCACAATGTTCTTCGTAATTGGAACTCCCACAAGAGATCAGCTTCATTTGACCATTTTGTGATTGATGTTGGAAGAACACCCTCTCAATAGTACTAATTCCATGACCATCCTTACTAGTCTCACTAGAGAAAGACAAACCCAGGAATCTCTTAAGGTCGCCTCCAATATCAATCAGACATGAATGGATCTTGTTCCAAGATTTTCCGACTCCATATTCCATCATCACCCACACATCGATACCCACTCGAGGTTTGTTCAGATCATGGGCTACAATAATGGCAGCAAGGCGATCATTGAGCACGAAAACGCCACTGTAAACTCTCCAATAGCTACCATCAAGACCTTTGGAATAATACTCATGAGGCGGTCCTTGTATTATCCCGAAAACCTCAGCCGCCATATCAAATTGCAAGACAACGTTATTATCTCCATCTCCATGCTTAGGCGTCCGAGCCATCCAATGACACGATCCATTGATGAACGCCGGTTGTAAGAAAGCCTTATCTTGAGTGATCCTAGGAAACTCGAACTTGGGAGGACTGACAATACGATTCCAGGTACAACTTCGTAGGCTGTATACTCTAGCATCAAAAAAGTCCGGAGATTGGATCTGGGCTATAGAAACCATCTTGTAGTCAACCACGGTGTTAGACTTGTGATCAACAACGCTACCAAAACCATAGTAATGTTTAGTAAGACTGATCAAACGGGCATCAACTTTCCAGCGGAGAGGGCTAAGAGTTAGCTTGAAGTCCCTCGTGGCGAGGTTGCAAAACGCAGCGTTGCAAAAGCCTTTACGACCTGCCAGAGGCGAATTCGTCATCCCTGTAGCCATGAGGCAGAAGACTCCATTGCTCAACGGACCGAGTACGGAGAAAGCAGGATTCTTTTCATGCTTAACCGACGTTTCTTCTTCCACGTGGCAGAGCGATTGAGGAAGCCCTCCAAGATCGAGCAGTTCGGGGGATTCGTTGGAGGAGGGCGAAAGGCGATGGATCTTGTTGTGGTCATCGGAGAACAAGAGGTGATCATTCTGATTCTCGTGATCATTGTGGTGGTTTTGGTGATATTGAGTGTGGGAATTGATGAAAGGACGGGATTCAAGGAGGGAGAGCCAGGGTTTGGAGGCGGATTTGAATCGGACGATTGATTTGATGTTGAGTTTTGAGAGGATTTCATGAACTACGCCTTCTGGCAAGTGAACAGGTGATGATGGTTTCATATTCGCGTAGAACGTAGGAGAGAGCTTGATAGAGATTTGCAACGAGAGAGACAACGTACAAGAAACGTATAGTAAATAGGGAATTAGGGTTATGAGCAATCGGGAGCTATTTGGCTTATATAGGGGACGATTAGTTAAAGATTTTTTGCTTGTTGATTAAGCTTACTCTTTTGATAGATTGATTGCTTAAAAAAGGAATATATCGTTTTAGATATGACATGTTTCTATATTTCGAATTTTGAAGAGAGATATATGAGATATTGTCCGTTATCTAAATATTCTAATTTTGGTGAGATCATATGCGATCTTGACAATAAAGAAAAAGAGAATTGTAATTAGTTAGTAGAATTTAATGGAACTTCTAATTAATATTCCTTAGTTATAAAATATTTGTCATTTCAGAAATAGACAAAAATATTAAAAAACTACTTGATTTTACCTAATTGTTCTTATATAATTACTCTACTTAGTTTTGTTTTTTTATAAATGATGATTTTTTTTTCCTTTTTAAGCATTTTCGCAAAGACAAAATTAGAAAAATCTTTATAAAAATATGTAAAATAATAAATATTGTTGAAGAAATACAGAATCTTCTAATGAAGATACAAAACATTTATACAACAAACTTTACTAGGGTGTATTATGTGCAATTGTATTAATGAAGATACAAAACATTTATTTATCAGATGTCCACATACCATTAAGATAGCAAGGAACATAAATCCACTTAGGGTCTGTTCGGTGATTCAAACCTGATATGAGTTGATGTTGATGTTGATACTGATTTAATGGTTGATGCTGATTTTACAAGTTGATTTTAGGAGTTGAAATTATTAGTTTATTTTTGTGAAAAAATTATGTAGGTGTTCGGTAGATTAAATTAATCGAGGCTGATTTTACAAAATTATGGTGAAACTACTGCCCTAAGAGTTGAAGCGTTAGCTCTAAGAGATTGTATAATCGAAGTACGACAACATAATCACTCACAAATTGGAATAGAAGGAGATAATCTACAAGTGATAAAAGCCGCACAAGGACATCCTAACAGCCCATGGAAAATTGAAATGATCAACTCAGACATTCTTGTTTTACTACAAGATTTGTCCGCACGGATTCTACATATCAATCGGGCTAGTAATGTTGTGGCTGATAAAATTGCTAAATTGAGTCACAGTCTCCCTATCGATGCAATTACGACTCACCCAAAACTTCTAGTTATCATCCGTCAGGATGCTCTAGGGTGACCTCCCTAATCCTTACCTAATCAAAAAAATATATTAAAAAATATTTATTCAAGCAATTGCGTGACATATTTGGATCAAATATTCTAAAAATAATTTATCGTATTATAAAATATCAATATACTTATAGAAAATTATATACTTGGAGCCAAGCCTTGTTAAAAGACAAAAAAATATATATTCAAGCAAATATTAGAAAATATTTGGGTCTTCCAATTTCTACACGGTTGTTACATAGAATTATTCATGTGAATAGTAGATTCATATAAAGATATATCAATGCATATTAAAATCATGTATTCTAAAACTACTTTACTATATTAGAAAATATAAACATATAGATATAAAGTCATATACATTAAAAATTATATAAATATGTTATCTATTTTATAAAATCTATTGGATGTGTATATAGCAAGAATAATATAATTTAGTGCAATATTTTTTAAAAATAATATGGCATTAATTTATTCAAATAATACCACATAACGTAATTTTTTAACAAGATGATTTTTGCTTTATAGTTTCTGCTTTAAAACTGAACCCTTATCCTATACCTCAAAAACGTAGGTTGAAAAATCGGTGTAAAATACTTGATCCAATGCCATATATATAAATCCAAATCAAGCGTGGTTCAAGAAAGTGTTTACTCTTCTTCAATCATTGCAAGTGGTGAAGTGTAAGGAATTTTGTCAAGTTGCACTAATACCAGAAATTAGAGTTTTAGTGAAAGTCAAGTCATAAGCAAGATATTCAACCTCAAATCGATCATATCACGTGTATATAAAATGCCTATGCAAAATCCAAAATTTGAAAAATCCTCACCAATAAAGAGTACACCGAGAAATACAATTTGTCAACTCCATATCCCCTTTTGGGTTCATTCGAATTGTATAAAAACAATCCAAAAGCACCACCTACCGATTTGTGAAGATATGGGTGGGCTCATCATCATGATCATCATATAAGCACGTTCGTTATAGCAGTATCCGAGTTCTCAACAGATAGGTTGGTTCACATGCCCCACCCCTTTTAGAAGGATTAAAACTCCTAAAAAATAAGGGTTTAACTTGTACGTGTTGTTAACCTCTCTGTCAAGAACTTGGATCCTGTTGTAACGAGTGCCTATCGGTATTATTCCTAGACAACTCTTTCAAAGAAAAAGAGAAGATTTCAACTTCAAGTGCTAGCAATTGAATTCTAATTCGCCCTATATATAGTTTTTTCATATTCCTAATTAACTCTACAACAAAACTTGTATACAATATTGGATGAAGTCACTATATATAGTGTAATACTCGGGTTTCATTCTGAAAGCCTAGAAAAAAAGCTACGTTTCTTATACATCAAGCAATCTCATTTTTTGCAACTCAAATAATTCCATTTTATCTAATTGCTTGCAACGCAAGTAACCCGTTACTTAGAGTTCAAGTAAGCTTAGAAATTAATAGATTTTGGTATAACATTATAATTAGATTTACCATAACCTAAAATACTTGTGATGCAAGTAATATCATCATAGGCTCATAGTTATTACATAATAGTTTATATGGCTATTTTATTTCAAAGATATATACTTGATCTCGAGTACATATTTTTTATGTTCTTTTATTTATCTTTTACAAATATAATAAATATATTGTCCCTTTCTTTATCTATATTGGTTAAATTTTATAAATATTAATTTATCTTTATATTTACTTTGAGATAACTTTTTTGCATAATTAACTATTTAAAATTATTATTTTAATAAAGATGTGATGTAACACAACGTGGTCACAAAAATTACTACCGTTTTAGTTATTTACCTAATACATTATAAAACAAAAACCATGTCTATTGAAAAACTTTCGCCACGTGGCATTACTTGATTAAAATAATGACATTTTTTTATAATAAATATTATAATAGCTTATATTATTTTTTTATACATTCAATTTTTTATATCATAATAGCTTGATCTAGATATTTTCTATACTACTTTTTATACATATTTTTTTAGCTTTAAATAAGATTTTGAATTTAAGTATATAATTTCTTATTTATATGTTGATATTTTGTAATATAATAAATTATTGATAGAATATCTATAAGCAATTAAGAACTATATATTAAAGTTGTAACTTTTTGAGCCATCACATTTTCTAGCCCCACCTTATATTTAAAATCTTTTTTTATATTAAATTAGTTTTCTAATTAAATTATTATCTATCTATTTATGTAAGAAAATAATAAAATTCTAATTTTAATTAAAAATAAAAAATTATTTTATTATTATATTTATATATATTTAAAATATTTATTTTGAATTTTATTTGGCATAAAAATTCAATATCAAGATAATTATTTGCATAAATTGAATTTAGATTAAAACAAATTACATTATCTTTTCCTTAATTTCTTTTTAGACTTATTCACGTAAATATAGAAGATTTTTTATCTTTAAAAAACTAAATTATATTTATATTTTTCATCTTTACTTATCAATATATTTTTTATTTTCTATTTGAAAGATTTAAAAGCATTGAAATTGATAAAAAAATTCAGAATTTAAATCATTTTTACCTTTTTTATCTATTTTTGTATAAGATTTTTAAAATTGAATGATTATAATTAAAATAATTTGTATATAAATCTAATAGATGTTATAAAATAAATAACATACTTATATAATTTTCTATCTAAATGTTGATCATATCATAACTATATCATAACTATACACTAAAGCAGAGGTTAAAAAAATTATAAAACGACAATTGTCGCTTTTAGATTGGACCACACCACCATTTTTATTAAAACTAATCTTTGGCAATAAAACTAAGTTTAATATAAAGACAGTGTAATGTATGTACAATCTTATATCACTATAATCAATGGATAGAAAATCCCATTCTTATTTTAAAAAAAAAATAATCTTTTATTTTTGGAAATGATAAATAGGAAGATTATTAAGATATTTTTTATGCTATATATTATATAAATATTAGGATATTTATTTTATTTTTAGATAGAATGCATATGATAGGTTTAGATAATTAAGTTTAATATAAACATAGTGTAATATACATACAATCTCATATCACTATAATTAAGTTTATTTTGAATGGTCCCATGTATATTATCAATTGATAAGTTTTTATCTTACTAGTTTCTGGGGCGTGCGTAGGAAAATGGGAAGTACAATTTTAGTGTATATGATTGGGATACATCCGAATTAAATAAGTGTAGTGATTACATAAAAATGAAAAAATTAACGGCTCAGATAAGAGACTTGTAAAATTAACGGCTGAGATTTCATATTCTACGTTCTTTTATAGAATAATAGAATAATAGAGAAATTAACGGCTCAGATAAGGGACTTGTAAAATTAACGGTTGAGATTTCATATTCTACGTTCTTTTATAGAATAATAGAATAATAGAGAAATTAACGACTCAGATAAGGGATTTGTAAAATTAACGGATGAGATTTCATATTATACGTTCTTTTATAGAATAATAGAATAATAGAGAAATTAATGGCTTAGATAAGAGACTTGTAAAATTAACGGCTGAGATTTCATATTCTACGTTCTTTTATAGAATAATATATTTTATAGAATAATAGAAAAAATAACGGCTCAGATAAGGGACTTGTAAAATTAACGGCTGAGATTTCATATTCTACGTTCTTTTATAGATAGAATATAGAATAATAGAATAATAGAATAATAGAAAAATTAACGGCTCAGATAAGGGACTTGTAAAATTAACGACTGAGATTTCATATTATAGAATAATAGATTTTATAGAATAATAGAATAATAGAAAAATTAATGGCTCAGATAAGGGACTTGTAAAATTAACGGTTGAGATTTCATATTCTACGTTCTTTTATAGAATAATAGATAGAATATAGAATAATAGAATAATAGAAAAATTAATGGCTCAGATAAGGGACTTGTAAAATTAACGACTGAGATTTCATATTCTACGTTCTTTTATAGAATAATAGATTACTTATCTATTTTCATAATTAAATAAATTATCATGTTTTGGATATTAATTTAATTTGTAATACAAATAAAATATTATTGTTTTAAATAAACAACTTTGATATTTTATTGATTTTAAAATTTTGTATTTAATCATTTACATGATTATTTTTCTCGGATAAAAAATTTATTTCAGAATATTTTATTATAATTATTTTATTTAAGAAAAAATTTATTTCAGAATAAAATATTAATGCATGCTAGTTTCCATTAAAAATATGTACAAAACTATAACTTATAAAAATCTGATTTTGTTTTCTCTTCTCTAAAAAAAATCAGCATAATAATATGTTCAACTAACTCTCAAATTATTAAAATCAACAAGAAAAACAATCAAAATAAAAAGAAGGAAAGAACCCTCACTTTGGTGCTAAGTTTGCAATAAACCGAACAAAGGAGAGCGGAACGGAACGACGAAGGGTGGGGCTGCAGCAGGGAGGCTGCTGGTGGCTCCAGCGAGGCGGCACAGTGGTGGCGAGCAGCAGCGCAGCCAGGGGTTGGTGGTGTGGTGGCTAGGGAGTGCCAAGGGGGGAGTCTAGATGTGTTTGCATGTGAAAAATCAACCTTCAAAGACAAAAATATGGCTGATTTTTCTCTTGTTCTTAAGGAGAGAAAAGAAAGTGTTTAAATGTAGAAAAGAGAGTGTTTGAAGGATGAAAGGGAGTGTAGAGAAATGGTGTGTCTTTTTGAGCAAGAAGGCTTTAAAAGCCAACTATACTAGTAAGTGGAGTATCATCCTAATCATGATCAAAATCTTGATCATGTGAGTGGGATATGGAAGGAGATTGTCTTTAATAAAATAGTCAAACAAGTGAGTGGGAAATCTCTACCCAAATCTCACTAAATCCCCTTCTTTAAATGATCCATCGCGTTCGCAAACGGACCGAAAGTCGGTTTGAAACGCATACCGGAACGATCGGGTTTTACGAATAGGATTTCCATTGGTTACGAATTTATTAAATTCTATCTATAATAAATTCATTTACTCGAATAAATATTTCATAATAATATTATAATTTATTTATTTTAGAATGTCTAGAAAAAAATTCAAATTTATCCGAAAAATCACGGATATTACAGAGTTAGATTTTCAATGATACCAAATTCAACTTCATCTGACCATTGTAGCTCCCAAACGATGCGTCACAAGAAAGTGGTGTCGAAACAACAACTTCAATAGATAGCCCAAATTTAAGCGTTCTTTTCCACAACTTCTTGGGCCTTCACGATCATCAAAAGTGGCTTAAATATCATTGGAAGAGACACTTGCATATCTCCAATATTGAATGCTTCAACTTAATCAATCCTTACTCCTCAAAACGACCTAAAACACGAATAAACAAGAGTAGACACCGAAATGCAAAAACTACGAAAACTAAGCAAAACACATACAACTACCTAAGATTTAACCATAAATATGCCCTAAAACTAACACCTAAATGTATGCTATCAGAGTGCAACTCGGCGGCGGATTTCCTTGCTCGTCGACGTTTTATTTTTTCAGATCTTTCTTTTGCTATTAATAATTTTTTCTCTGGATCGTTGTTTGATCCCTTAGATGTTGCTAGTTTCAATCTTTGGGTCCGTGATCATCCTCTGTTATTTGACTTTCTTAAGATCATCCGCTGTGATGATTTAGGTTGGCCTTGTACTTAACAGGCAACCTAGTGTTGGCTATGTAATGAGCTTAAGCTCGTTTCTTCAAAAAAAAAATATTACCTTACTTGAATATGATATTTGACGTTGATATTTGAGTTATTTAATTAATCCTAAGTAAACCGTTTTAAGGTGTTTAACATATGTCTTAAGGGCATATGTTAGAAAAATTGTTTTATAATATAACCAGATATTGTAAAACAATGCCTCATAAACATGCTTATTGATTATTAGGGATGCTCATGGGTCGGGCCGAGTCTACCCGCGACCCGCAAAAAAATTTACTTTTGACCCGCGACCCGACCCTCTGGTCGACCCGTTTGACCCGTTTGACTAAGTCAATCGGGTCAAAATGATTTTTTTTACCTTAAAAATATTTTTAACCTAAAAACATGTATTTTTTATTAAGAAAACCCGTCGGGTTTGCGGGTTGACCCGTAAATCCAACGAATTTTTTATAACAAAATAGTTTATACATTAATAAAATTTAAAAAATATATCTTTTTTTTAAATATTGTGGGTCACGGGTTTGACTCGACCCGGCCCGCGAAACGCAAAATTAAAAAATTCGACCTGCAACCTGCAAATTTGTGGTCGGGTTAGTGCGGGTCGCGAGGGACCTGACCCGTTGAACACCCCTATTTGATTCTTTTAATTCTCATTGCCCTTGAATAATCTACCGTAGAATTTTAATCCAAACTTCAGTTTTAGTTATTTGAATTACCAATCTAACAACCCTAATTATTTAACAACCTAGAAAACCTTCTATATTCAATCAAACAATAGCTTTGAATGCCTAGTATCGATAGAGATCGACAAATTCTTTAAAGCAATCAGTCATTCAAGTTATTTGTGAATTTTACCCTTCTTACTTAATCAAGCCTATCGGTCCTAATCAAGTATAGATCCTACTTTAACCAATTATAATTATTACCAGTTTAGTTTTAAATTAATCTAGAAATCTCATTAGGTGGCCAAAACAACAAAACCCTAGACCAATTATAATTCAATTAAGCAAGAGAATAAAAACTACTCAAGTTTGTTGAAAATCAATCAAAACTCACCATAATATGCAATCTACAACTCCAATCAACTAGTTAAACACAAAAGAAATTAGCTAGACATAATATGAATTAAAAATTTACAATAAGGTTTCAAAGTCTTCCTTGCTAAAAAGCTCTCAAGAACCAAATCCTAGTTCTCCAAATTGTATAAATGTGATAATAATAATAAAAGATAGGAAACTAGAGGTTTTTAATTATCCCAACATAAAGATAGAAATAAATTATCCACACAAAAATACTTAAAACTCCAAAAGAAAGCAAAATCTCGTGTTGGCGCACGTCCCCTGTGTAGCAACCGCATGGCGCGATCTTGGTCCAAGTAGTGCGGTCGCGCTCTGCATCGCTGCTCGCGCCATTTTCTAACTTCTTTTCCTCGCATTTTGTTGATTCAGCACAGACCTGGCTTGTATAACTCGACCGAGCTCCACATGCTCTAACAGCGTCCAGCCTCTAATCTCACCTCCTTTCTTTGGTTCCCGTTCCACTCACTCTTGTTCACCTAAAGATCGTTGTAATACAATACAGAACAAGTGCAAAACTCGAATCTTCTAGAGAAACTAAGAACTAAAGAAACTAACTAAAACTAACCAAAAATCATGCAAGAAAAGCGTAAATATGCATCCTAAATACTACCTATATGCGAGCTATTAGAAGCGCAAGTGCAAACTTCAATTCAGTGAGTCAATCCACAATAATATCGCAATTACTGTGATCATAAGGGAAGAACTTCAATAATATAAAACAGACCTAAAGATTAATTTATAAGAAGAAGAATTCATGGTATACTGATATATGAACATAATTCAGAGCAAAAACTATTAAAGCAGATAACAAAACCCCGAAAAGGCGTGTAGAGTTTTCCTAAAACTTGCTGATTAGTTGCTAGCTCAGTGCTCAAAATTTTCTGATTCTATTTCATTAATCCGGCCTTTAACCTGAACAAAATGACTACAATCAAGCATAGTTCCTCACAACTTAGTTAATAAAGGGCTAAATCAGCTGGGCAAACCTTCATCAAGTCATTCAATACAAGATGAAATGCAACAAAAACATTTTACTGAGAGAAGCATGGATCATAAATATAATTAAAATGTTCAGATAAATCAAATAGTTACATTTATGTAACACGATTGAATTCACATGTGAAGGATCTTAAACATTTCCTAGTCCAAGAACTGACATTCGACACAGATGGGTGGGGGCATCAAGGATTTTTTAAGCCCTGAAAGGGATTCACATCCACACACTCCAAACTTATTCCCATCCTATCAATATCAATATCAAAATCAAAATGGAGCCCCTTCTTCTTGGTGGGTGGGAAATGGGAATCCTAAACCAATTGTTATTGTCAGATGAGACTGAATCGAATTCAGCTAGCCCCAATCAATTCTTGCTTCTCTTACTATCATTCATCAATGGAGGTTATCTGGTAATTATTTCATCTCTTTAAAAAAGCCATCATACCTTCAAGGACTTAATACAATAGCAGAGTTCTGATGAACTCGAAAACAGAAGAGCTATGGCAGATTATAAAAGGGCTTATTAAAAGAAAACCAACATAACTACAATACTTCAGAAATCAAACTCCACTAGCTAAGATGCCATTGATTGGGTCTTTTTTTTACATTCAATCCCGATTCTCATTAAGACCAAAACCACAAGTCACGATCTTCGACCATAGTTGCAAAGTGGCATGAGTTTGGTGGAGGCCCTGGAGGGTCATCAGGGAAATCATCAAATATCTCAATCTTGGGAAGGACATAAACACTTGAAGACGAAAAAGTCGGGTTCAAGCTGTTGTCATAGTTGTCCTGTGAACGATTCGAGTTGAAGGGCTCCAGCTCATAGGAAGAGACAATTGGCTTGGAGAAAGCCAAAGAGTCGGGCCCATCAACATAATGTGAGCCGTCTGAGTCATGCACGTCGCTTGTAGCTGAGCTCGGATCCTCTTTCTTGCATACCATAGATAACATTTGCTGAGGAGCTTCTTCCTCGGAAGCAGAATCCTTTGCTGGCTTTTGTGATGAAGACGCTGTGATCTGAAGCTCGGTTTCTCCATGCTCTTTTGCCTTGAGCTGAAGCTTATCAGAGAGCAAAAGAACCTGAAAAAACGAGCTAACCGATTGAGAATCTTTACATTTCTACCACTTTTTAGTGCGTGTTTGGCAATGACAAAAAGTATCGATCAATAGAGGTAGAGTTTGACGTTTTAAGGCATTTTCCAACTTTTAATGTTTAGTAGCATTTTCGATCATAAGCTAGTTTCAACCACTCTTTTATTCCACTACCGCTTGACATGCCAAACACGCCCTAATTAGTAGGTTAATGAATTGATGTAGGAAGCTAAGAACTACCTCAGCCTTGAGTTTATCATTCTCTTGAAGAAAAATGTCATATTCAGTCTTTAAAGTGTTAAACTTTGCTTGCAGGATATCAAAATCCTTCTCAAGCTGCTTAGTTTTCCATCTCGCTCTTCGGTTTTGAAACCAGATGGCAACTTGCCTAGGCTGCAGCCCAAGATCTTTGGCAAGTTGCAACTTCCTTTTGGGCTCGAGTTTATTTTCTGTCTCGAAGCTTTTCTCGAGGAACCGGACTTGTTCCGTTGTAAGCCGTCTTTTCTTTTCAGGCTGGTGGAAGTAATCATCTAAATCGTCGTCTCCATTTTCTTCGCCCTCAAACGTGCATAAGAATGGTCTTTCAGATGTTTTCCTATTGTATAGATCTTTAAAGCTAACCATGGAGGAAGAGCCTGAAAGTTTGGGATGAACATAGACATTATTAGATTGAAAATCCAAGTAAAATTCTGTTTACTACAGTAAAACTCTTTATCAAACAGCAACATACACAAACAGATTTACTGTTATGAGTGCTTAATGGAACCCACATTGAAAGAAAGACAGTATCCTTTTATAAAGAGGACAATTTATCACAAAGAGATACAGTATTATATAATCAAACGGTTCTTGCACATGGGCAACAAGTGGCATAAGAAAATCTGATTTTAGTCATAGTTGAAGGATCTAAAAACCTGAAAAGAAAGAAGGTAAAAGCTAGTGAAAGGCAATCAATCCATAATCAATACACCTACTTAAATAGTAAAACAATAGAAGAAATCACTGACCAAATTGAACTAACTTACTAGCAAAAGCTTGCTTAAAACCATCAACAATTTAACAGTATGCTACTACATCAAGGCACAATTGAAGATCAAAGACAGTTAAAATAAAAACAAAGAATCAAATTGCCTTAGAACTGAAAAATTAGAGCATAATTGACAAATTTCATATAGAGATTGAAAGATATAAAATAGAAGAAGAGAATAAAATACCCAACAAGGAAGGGGATGATCCAGAAATGAAGAAGGGATCAAGAGGCTGAGAAGAAGAAGGAATCCTCTGATTCTGAATCAGAGAGGTCATACTAAAACCACCATGGCCACCGGAGAGTATCCCGCCGCTGCCGCCGTCCTCCGCCATCTCTCCTGGCGGGTCACTCTGAATCGCTGCGTTTTGGTTGTGTCAACTACTCAAGAAGCCATAACTTGGGTTCAAATTTGTTATTTCTTTTAAAATTCTTTGGAAACCTAATGAGGATGAGGGGTTCTTTAGATTAGAGCAGGAGGTGAAGGGAGAGATCAGAATTTGTGGCGGAAAAAGCTGGTGATGATGATCTCTGTTATGTGAGAAGTGTGGGAACATCGCGCGCTCACACCCATCATCACTCAGAAGAGGATCGAGATTGAAGGACTTTTTTTTCCCTTGTTTTTTTTTTCTTTTTTGGGTTTGAAGATTTTGGGGGATTGGGAAGAATAATCACGACAGAAGAAGAGCCCAGCGAGAAAGAGATTAGAGAGAAGGGATTTCGTCTTGAAATGGAAAGACTTGGATAGGAGGAAGGAGAACGATTGCTATTATACTGAAAAGATTGGAGAGGAAGACTGTCTTTGTAAGTGAAGGCTATTTGAGATGAAATGAGAATCACTGTGTCATTGACCTCAGGAACGGGGCGAAGGAAGCCGGAAGTTGTGGGATCTCGAGGATTGAGATCACTCAAATTGCGGGTCGGGTCAGTGCAGATCGTGGGTCAACCAGTGCGGGCTGAGTTGCGGGTCGAGCTGCAGATCGATTTTTCCAAGAATTCGGCTTTGCGGGTCGGGTCGGACAAAACCACCGGGTTGCAGGTCGACCCACACCCTTTTTTTAAAATAAAATTCACTTTTCTTTACTGTTTTTGTCGAAGGAGTGTCACTGATTTCATTTATTATCATTTGAGTTTTTCTTTTGAAGTTTTAATTGAAAGAATCTAACCCCGACTCGCGTGAAACCGGTAATTGGTGAAGTATAAAACCCTAGATCTAGATCTACACACAACACACACTGCTCAGCCCTCGCCCGGCTTTCTGACGCTCGCACGCCGCCGGCTCGCGCTCCAGTCCTCTAGATATCCGTGCTCGGCAGTCGCTCGCTCGGCCTCACCTGTCGCATATGGCTCGCGCTCTAGTCCTCTAGATATCCATGCTCGGTGCTTGCAAATTGTGTTTACACTTTACAGTGTTACATTGTTAGTTATTGTGATTTACTGATTTGTGAATCTTGTTGTTAATTGTAAATTTTGATGTTAGATTTACTGATTTAGGGTGTTTCTCTAATTTATTTTTTTAAATTGCAAGTCATTCTTTTTTGCTGCTTGAGTTCTAATTTATTGTTACAGTGGGATTGTTGCTCACGGGTCAAACGGGTCTCACCGTGACCCGTGGGTCAAGTCGCAGGTCACAAATATTTTTTTGCGGGTTGACCCGACCAGTTATGGAGTTGTATGTGGGTCATTGAGATGATCATATCCAACATTTGCTACTTTCTGAGTGAGTTTGAGGATTGTCATCTCACCCTCGTTTCCCGAAAAATCAACAGTTTCTGATCTGCTTGCTAAGACCGACTATTTCACACACGACTCGAACTCTTCAGCTCCTTCAGATTTCCTTGATCTCATGCGCATGTATGCTCTAGGGCGACAAACTTCTCGTTAAGCTCGCCCCCAATTCTTTTCTTATCAAAAAAATATCAACATGTCCCTACTAATATGCTATAATACTATACATGAGAATAATTTTTTTTATCTCTCGTTTGATTCAATCGGTCATAGCCTCTTTACATCTGAACCGGGTACTGCAAAGGCTCTCAATAGAATGACCTTCTTAATCCAGTATTTACCATACCTAAGAATAATCATCTAAACAAACTATTCTATCATATATATGGGTAGCCCCAGACTATGTATATTGTCTAAATAATTCAATGTTAAATAAGAAGATTCTTTTATGAAAAAAGTGAATTACAATTTGAAACTTTTGTGTGTAATTTAGATTCTCTAAAATGGAGAAATTTAGGCTTTTGAGATAGTTTGGGTATTTTTTAGTCCAACAAATTTTCTATCTCATTCTTCAAAATAGGAAAAGAGGAGAAAAAAATGATCTTCCCAGAATATAGGGAATTTACCAAATAAATTAGGTGTTAGTGATAGCACACGTTTAAGTGTTAGTTTTAAGGCATATTTATGTTTAAAAATTAGATAGTTGTTTGCTTCTTGTACAGTTTTCGTAGTTTTTGCATTTCAGTGTCTATTTCTGCGCTTTGTGTTTTTAGATCACTATGGAGGATTTTGGATCATGAAGGCATTCTTATGGCCCAAAGATTGATAGATTGGATTGAGAAGAGTCTGGAATGAGCTGATGGGAAAACGTTGCTTAAACTTGAGCTATGCATTAAGGTTGTGGTTCAATGTGATGTCATTTCTCAAACAATGATTCTAATATCTTTGTCTAAGCGTTTATCAAAGTGGATGCATGAATCCTTATTTGTATAGTGATGAGTTTATTTTTTGCTTGAGGACAAGAAAGGTTTAAGCATTGAGGAATTTAATAGCACACATTTAGGTGTTAGTTTTAAGGCATATTTATGTTTAAAAATTAGATAGTTGTTTGCATCTAGTATAGTTTTCGTAATTTTTGCATTTTGGTGTCTACTCTTATGCTTTTGTTGATGTGATCAAGCCCACCTGAACCCACCTTCTCGGCATGCCTCCACATCGGCGTTCTGACTAGTGGGTCAGCCTCCAGCCTGCCTCCACATCGGCGATCTGACTGGTGGCGCTAAATCACAAGCCATAGGTTGCAGCCCATGCACCCCAACCTGCAGGAGGATTCATACCTTTTTATCCTGCAGGATGTTGGAGGGGGGATTTGATCCCCTAACCTCCCTTTATCAAGGTGGGATTACCACACTTGATAACCAACTCCACTGATGATGTGATTCCATCTACCGAGTCATGGCCCCACGGTACCGTGCCAATCTGGGCACCGTTGCACACGCTGATTTCCGACCTTGGCGCGCCTTGGACTTTGATGGATGATACCACTTCTTCGGGCACTTTTAAAGGCACTATGCTCCATGATTTGAGTGAAGATCTCATCCCTAATGACAAGTTCGATTTGCACGACAAAGGAGGGTCTTCACTTGGGAAAATATCCAAGGTCGGTGTCCGAGGCGCAAAGAAGCCAAGTCAAGGTACTACGCCCTATTTTAGAGGCATCACGCGAGCCCGAGCTAAAGCAATGCTTGACAAGATCAAGGAGGAGATCATGGCTCATAATTTTAATTTTGGCTAACAATGGAGAAGGGTGGAGTATTGTTGTGACTTTTGGTGAAACTAGTGCACAAACTTGACTTATGTTTCGTTAAGGGCTGAAATGAGAGAGAGAGAGAGAGAGAGAGGCGTGGCCTAGGGTATTAAGTCTCATTTGTGGCCTGCTTTGAGGTTAGACTTGAACGATGAAAATGCTTTCTCTTTACTTGTTTTCAATCTAAAGCTCCTTTGTTAGTTTTTCGTTCAATCTCTTGTTAGAACGTTGTTGAGTCATATCCGACGCTCTTGGAATCTAGTTTGTTGTTCTTGGTGATTCATATCCAAGGGCAACATCCATATCCATCACTCCGCCATTCCATTTTCAACCGTTCCATTTCCATCTCGGTGTTTTCTGCACCACTTTAGTATAATTGACATATCTTGCAATCTAAAAACCATCTGGCTCTCAAAATTTGAGGAATTAAACTAGACTCAAAGATCTAACTCTGGGATTTAGAATCACCCAATTCCGAGTCTAGACGAGGGAGATCTACCCTTTTAATCCCAGACGAAATTCAGCCACCGAGCTCCACCATCTTCGAACCAAGTGACGATTTCCTACCATTCTTCAGCGATCTCTTTGCACCATCATCTACACCATCGATTGTCTCATCAAGTGGTATCAGAGCCATGCGAAGGTATCGCCATATAATCCCTGTTCCGACCTTGAATTTCTACTTGTTGCAAGTTCTTTGGTTCGAAATCTCTTGTGTGTGGCGAGAGAGTTGTTGTGTGTTGTTGTTGTCTCGTGTTGTGTGGTGTTGTTGTCCATTGTTTGTGGTTGTTCTTGGCTGAATTTCATGAGCAGCCATGGCTGAATTATGCACGAAAAAAAACTCCATGAATAGAACACCAAAGGTCCTTATAATTTGGTAGTTGAAGGGTTGCTTCTCTTGTTTGTTTAATGCCTTCAATTAGTAGATGTGTTGAATGAACTTATGGTGATTTTTGAGAGCTGAAAACGTGGGATTTGAGTCCAAAAAACCAGCCTTGAAATTTTTTTGTTACATGCTTGTGAAAGGTTTGGTGATAGGATACGGGAACGACACCAAGACGGAACATCTTGTGTAGTTGTATAAGTGACTTTGAAATCTTTTGTTGAAAATCAGAAAAACCTTTCCGGCGGCGTGAAGCTAATAAGGGGCCAAGCATAGAAAAAAAAAGATTAAGACTAGAAAAACCTTGCCCGACGGCGTAAAGCTAATAAGGGGTCGGGCACGGAAAGAGTAGTCATCTAGTAGAGCCTAGCAAAGGCCTACTCGAACAAAACAAATTAATTAATTAATTATACTTGATGTTTTTTGTCTTGGTGGTTTAGTAGCTTCCTAACATTGTTATCCTGAGCAAGTGTGTGGTGAATCTCTTCTTTGTTGCCTTTGTTGTCTTTGCATACTTGCAACTTGTCGGATTTTCATCTCGGGCAAGTCTTGGTGATTATTTCAAGTGCAATCTATACCTTGATTTGTGTCGTGGTTGTAAGATGACAAGTGTAGGTGACGAGAAGGATAAGCAACAGGTTGAAGAGACGTCCACTAGTTCGGTGGCTGCCATGTTGCAATCCATGCAACAATCCTTGCAACAATCCTTTCAACATTCTTTGCAACAATCTATGGAAGCTATGGAGACACGCATGGAGGCATGCTTTGATGCCTTGGAGAGCCGATTCCTAGGGATAGATGAGAGGACACAAGTGCCTCAAGTGGGGAAGATCAAGAAGAAACGAGAAGAACATGTTCACACTTTCAAGGAACGAGGCGACCATGAGGTATTCAACGTTTCTAACCTTGTTCCTTCATTTTCTAATGATTATGTTGAGGATGTTCAAGATCAAGGTTTGAGGATGACCCCTTGAAAAGGGGAGGAGACTTCCTTCCAACAAAGAGTGATGAGTGACACAAAACAACCAAAAAGAGAGACTCCTTTCCATCGATTGGAACAACTCATTACCATCAAGTGTCCAATAGAACTGATGCACATATTGCAAGAGGAGGAGGAAGTTGTGGAATTGTCTCCTAAAATCAAGCATCATCCTACCACCACTCCTAACTCCATGAACTCATTGGCTACACCATGGATGGATGCATTTTCTATGATTCCTTCAAGTTTGCCCTTCTTGCTCCATGAGGAGGACGAGGCTGTTTTAGTCACTCCAAGCGGTGATTACATTCCTTTTCTTGTGGAGGCCAAGAAAGATGTCTTTGTCATGGAGAAAGCCACACCAAGGGAGCTAGAAGCTCTACCTCCATTGTTGAGCTCACATGGTGATACGAGTGCACCTCTCGGGGAAGTTTCTTGCACTCCTCTATTCTATATTTATGACTATGTGTTGGTTGCGTCACATGCATTTGATCAAATAATTTCACTTTTCTTTCATGCATTTGTGACATCTAGGACTAAGTACTCTTGCTTCCATTTTAGTTCTCTTGCCCAATACATATCATCTAGGATGCATATAGGTCATAGAATTCCATTGATGCCTACTTACACTGAATCTCTTCATTGCTTTATTATGAGATGTACCCGTAAGAATAGTAAGAGAAGTGGTGTAGCTAGTGCATACTTTCTGGCCTATCATATTGAGATTGGAAATGTTATTCTTAACTTGACTTCTATAGATTGCACTTGCTTGTGCTTCCCTCGATGTGTCCTTTGTTTTACAGGCTTGATAGATTCGAGGACGAATCCTTTTAAAGGGGAGGAGGATGATGTGATTCCATCTACCGATTCATGGCCCCACGGTACCGTGCCAATCTGGGCGTCGTTGCACACGCTGATTTTCGACCTTGGCGCGCCTTGGCCTTTGATGGATGGTACCACTTTTTCGAGCACTTTTAAAGGCACTATGCTCCATGATTTGAGTGAAGATCTCAGCCCTAATGACAAGTTCAATTTGCACGACAAAGGAGGGTCTTCACTTGGACAAATATCCAAGGTCGGTGTCCGAGGCGCTAAGAAGCCAAGTCAAGGTACTACGCCCTATTTTAGAGGCATCACGCGAGCCTGAGCTAAAGCAATGCTTGACAAGATCAAGGAGGAGATCATGGCTTATAAGTTGGATTTTGGCTAACAATGGAGAAGGGTGGAGTATTATTGTGACTTTTGGTGAAACTAGTGCACAAACTTGACTTATGTTTCGTTAAGGGCTTTAAGTTAGTTTCTTTAAACTTTTGGGTTGTTTTATGTAATAACGAGAGGAGTTATGGCTGAAATGAGAGAGAGAGAGAGAGAGGCGTGGCCTAGGGTATTAAGTCTCATTTGTGGCCTGCTTTGAGGTTAGACTTGAACGATGAAAATGCTTTCTCTTTACTTGTTTTCAATCTAAATCTCCTTTGTTTGTTTTTCGTTCAATCTCTTGTTAGAACGTTGGAGAGTCATATCCGATGCTCTTGCAATCTAGTTTGTTGTTCTCGGTGAGTCATATCCAAGGGCAACATCCATATCCATCACTGCGCCATTCCATTTTCAATCGTTCCATTTCCATCTCGGTGGTTTCTGCACCACTTCAGTATAATCGACATATCTTTCAATCGAAAAACCATATGGATCTCAAAATTTGAGGGATTAAACTAGACTCAAAGATCTAACTCTGGGATTTGAAATCACCCAATTCTGAGTCCGGACAAGGGAGATCTACCCTTTTAATCCCAGACGAAATTCAGCCACCGAGCTCCACCATCTTCGAACCAAGTGACAATTTCCTACCATTCTTCGGTGATCTCTTTGCACCATCATCTACACCATCGATCGTCTCATCATTTGTACTTCTAGATCACTATGAATGGTTTTGGATCGTGAAGGCATTCTTATGGCCTGAAGATCGATGGATTGGATCAAGAAGGGTCTAGAGGTGATGAGAAAGGGTTGCTTAAACTTGAGTTATACATTAAGTGTGTGGTTTTGACAACTCTATCTTGCAACACCTTTTTTGGGAGCTATGGTTGTTCGTTCGAGGTCATTTGGGTGTCATTGGAAAGCTAGCTCCACAAGATACATTTCTTATTTTTACTCCATGTCCAAGTTCTTACTCTAAGCGGGTCAAAACTGTGCGACACTGAATCTTGGAAACGGATGCGCGACCTGGATGCTTGGCCAAGAAGTTGACCGAGCAATGGGAACAGATCACTCCTTGACCTGCATGCTCGGTTAAGAATTTTCCAAGGCACTGGGGGATGACTGAAGCTCGGTTTGGTGCTCGATTGAGCTTTAGGGCGAGTATTCTTTTCGTAATGTTTTACTCGAGATCGGATTTTGTTATATTTGTTTCCAAAAATATTTTATCTTAGTATTTAATTATGGTTTAGACTTGTTGGACAATTAATATCTATTATTCTACTTGTTGGGAGAGAATTCTAAGAACCCTTATTAGCTTTAGAAGAATTATCGTTGTTTTTGGGTTTTCTCTCTGAATCTATAGACAGCTAAACTCCCTATTGCTTGATTACCAATTGAAGGTTCAGACTCATATCTTATTTTTCTTCTCTTGAATAATCTTAATTTTTTGTGATTGAATGTTTATGATTGATTTTAGGTTTTTGTTAATATGATTGCAATCACAAAACCCAACACAAGCTCAATCAAACTTTTGGCTTGCTACAAGCTGTAATTACTTGAATTAATGTATTGCTAGATCTATTGATTTCTAATTGAATCATATAGATCACAGTAACAATTGTGATTTGTTAGGACCGTTTGAACTAGTTTATTAAAAAAGAGAATTAATTTACAATTGATTTATGACTAGTTGCATAATATTGATTGTTCTTATTGAATTTCTTTGGTGTGCATTGCTATTAAAATTGTATCTAAATGTATTCTAGGTTGATTGATAATAAGTGTTTTTAGAGTCTGATTGTCTTAATTACTATTTGAAAAAAATTATAAAAATTATTTCCATAATGAATTATTAAGAAAGAAAGATTTTATGTTAATCAAGGATCTATAATTGAGCTTGTAAGTAGATTTTGGTTAATTGAGCATATTCCTCTCATAAATTTTCACAATCATATTTATTCTTGATTTGTTTATTTGCATTCATCACTAGTATTAAATAATCTTCACAATGCTCTCTTTTTCTTACATGTCGGTGATCTTTAATCCTCCTTTGCTCGCCGGACTTCCCCCATCGGGGGGTACACCCTCCAATGTCGACCTCTGCCATGGAGGTGGACGAAACACGCAAGCCACCAGATCCAAATAACTCCACCCAAATAACGAACCCTCTCTTTCAATCAAATGTTCATCATCCATCCAATTCATTTCCAAGCCTAGCGCAAGTTGTTGCCTCTACACAGGTTGCCAACAACACGAATAATCAACCTAGCCTTCCTATGCAAACGGAACCTACTTTCAAGGATATGGTAAGTGGCTGCAAAACGCGCAATCTGGCCACCCCATTTGTCAATGTTTGGGAGGAAAGACCAGATCTGTACGACACAGACGATGATGAGGAACCAACAGAACATGATCCCACATGTCCCGTCATCACGCTCACGGCGGAACAGAAAAGAGCATATCGACTTCCCTGGGCTAGGGCGCTAATAAAGGCCCTGGATACACTCTCCTAAAGAGATGTCTAGAGGCAAAATGGGAGCCCAAAGGGGAACTAAGGCTCGTGGATATAGGCAATGAATACTACGTGGCCAAATTCAGATGCAAAGAAGACTATTACTACGTCCTCACTCAAGGCCCGTGGATGATCGATGACAACTATCTCATGATTCGGCGATGGCACCCAAATTTTGATCCTTACAATGATACAGACAAGATCCTCACGGCATGGATACGCATCCTGGGGCTTAGCCTCGAATATTTTAATGAAGAATTCATTAATATCATTGGGAAGGAAATTGGGAAGGTGGTGAGAGTCGACTACACTACCGTCGTTGCTGATAGAGGCCAATTCGTTCGTATGGGAGTCAAGATTGACTTAAGCCATCAACTGCTCTCAAGATTCCAATTCAAAGGACGTCACTGGATGGTTCAATACGAGGGAATCCGTATGTTATGCTATAACTGTGGTTGTGTTGGACATAATGCCAACAATTGCCCAGCGGATAATGATGTCGAAGCTAACCCCGAATCTCCAAGAGAAGTTAACCGCCCTCAAGCTCGCCCAGTCCATGTGCCTCCTGAGGATGGCTTTGGCCCTTGGATCAAAGTCTCAAAACCGCAGCGCCGTCAATGACAAAACCCTACCGGAAATTCTGCTTCGGTACCGGAAAACAATCTACCGGTAAATTCAAACAAACCATCGGCGCCTAACCCTAGTCAAGCCAAGGAAAGTATGCCAGCTCAGCAGGGTTTGCGATTTGCTGCTCTTGCAGAAGATATGGAAGTTGAGAAAAATATGGAATTTGATAAAAATATGGAGCAAATCTTGCCTAATCCATCTTCTAATACTGTTAACGCGGGAAAATCTACAGCCAATCACGCGGAAAGTTCTACTGCAAATCAAGAGTCGACAATTAGGTAGATCGTACACTTCGAATCGCGAACTAGCACTAAGGAAACTCAACCGCCTAAAAAGAAGGACCGAAAGGAAGGAAAAGATTCTATCCTTTCACATACAAGGAAATAGAATAAAAAAAATTCAACCCGTACATCCGTGATATCTGTTTTGGACAAAAACTTGATCAACAAATCTTTGCCCTTAATCGGGGAACAGTCGAATTCAAAGGAAAAACAACGATTAAGAGTGAGCTCGAAATTCTTAATTTCAGAGGGTAAAGATCCTCTCGTTTGATTAGCTTTTTTTTGTTACAATCGTGTCTTACAAATGGCCTAATTTTACATATATAAATCTTGGTTTCAACGGTTATCTCCCATGTACCACGAATCCCGGATTTCTAGGGCGTATCTTGTAACTACTTCCCACTTCCCGCATATATCGGAGACACGAAACGCTCCTACCAAGGCCTTCTGAACATGTCTCTCCGCTTTATGACGGTAGCTTTCTTCCTTCAATCGGATGACTGGTGACTATTCTCCATTTCAGGATCCTTTCACGATCAAATCCGCTGATGACTTCTCTGTGTATTTATGGGCTCGGATTATCAAATGGGTTGATGGATATTTGGGCCTAACAATACCCCCAAATCCTGATCCAAATCTTTTAGGCGGGATTTGGATCGGATTTGCTGCGTGAGCTTAGGCAGCGTGTGACACGTGGCTATTACCCATCCGTTCGATCACCCTCAAGAACTTGAAGAGTCACATCACTCAGGCTTTAAATGTTCCGTCTCAGACCCCTTATGAGATACGTGCTATTCCCTTTCTACCTTCGTGCTTCATCGTCTTCTTTCTCTTTTCTCTGAATTCTTGTTCTACTCCTTTGTTGCTCATACTCCATGGCCAACGTCGACGCTAAAGATATGGGCTTTGAGTCTTCCCATATCCTCGAGCCCTATGACTGTCACCCTTGCTCTCTTTCTTCAAATGAGGTAGAGACGCTAATCTGAAACCACGAATTCCCATCCAACACAAACTTCTATACCCCTACATGCGAGGTTGTCGATTGGGTTAAAGAAGGTTGGGTCTGTTTTCTGGAGTATCCCTTCACTCTGGGAGCCCTTTTCTCTTTCTCCCCTTTGATCTTGAACTTCTTGATGACCCTCAAAGCTTCCCCGACATAATTAATGCCGTCAGTATGGAAGATCTTGTATCAGATAAGTGAAATCTGCCTGGGCGAGAAAATCGACTTCACACTACAAGATCTGTTGTGCACGTATCGGGTCTGTCCTCTTAGGGCTGGACGCTTCACTCTTCATGCACGGGATGCCAAGAACCCTTTGATCCCGAAATCAAAGGTTAACGACAAAGATTGGGCCTCACGCTTCTTCTTTGTGGAGAAATCTACCCTGGGGGAAATGTATCAAGATGCTTTCTTCGACTCTTGGATCACCAAAAGTAGGTACTTTTAACCCTAATTTTTGCAACCCCCAGTTGTTTTCTTTCGCTGTTTTGCTCTCAAGTTTCTGACTTTGAGGATTTCTCGCGCAGTTCCGCCTAGTTTGGAGACCCATGTTCTGGAATCAGAGGCGTGCAGGAAGCTCTTCTCTCTTCCGGAGGCCAAAAGGACATATCAGAGGTCTGCGGAACAAATGTTTGAAGGCGAATCCAGTAACAAGACGACGGCAGTCACTGGGGATCCATGGGACGGTGAAGATGATGCGGGGTTGGGAAACTCCGAGAAGACGATTGAGGACAGCGCTCTGGCGTCTGGGAAGCTTCTGGCGCGGTTGCGAACCCTATCCGGAACCCTATCAGTATGTGCCCCTTCTCTTTGCTTTCGAATTTGATACCGATTGTTTCCTTGAATTTTAATGCTTGTCTTCTCAGAAACTTCGTCTTCCCTGGGAAGGAGCTTCTCTCCTGAAGCCCTGATTCAGCGTAAGCTTCGATCGAGTGACAAGAAACCCCCCTTGGACCCCAAGGTGAAGATAGAGATTGAGATGAAAGTGACCCCTGCCAAGAGACCATCGCCTAGCGCTACTGAAGTTATTGATCTGGATGATAAAGGTCCCTCTGACCTATGGCAAAAACTCCGTAGTGCCCACGGCTCAAAGAAGCCTCGCTTGGACGTTCCCAGTTCTGCTCTGGTTAGAGATGCGGCTTGTTGATTTGGAAGGTTTGCTTTCTCCAGTTGTTTTCTCTTCTTCTTCTTTTTTTTAAAATCGTGGGCAGTATCGTATCTTGGTACGTAGGCTTTACAAGGCGCGCTCTGGGTGGCGGACGCCATTGACAAAGAAGAGCAGACACTTAGAGAACACCAAGCTAGGTGGGACGCCGAGAGGGCCGCTTTGGAAAAGGAAGCCACTCTAGCGGTTGGCGAACCTTGCCGAGACGGTTAAACGTCAATCCTCCCAAGCTACTTCAGATCGATCCAAAATCGCCAAGCTCGAGGCCGAGAACAGGAGAATTCTTAAGGAAGCCGGCGAAATCGGAACTTACTATTCGATGATGTCTAGGGTGGAGACAATCAAACAGTTTGCGGCTGGCCAGCATTCAGATTGGGATCTGGACGCTGAGATCGCGTCTTTCCATGAGTGTTATCCTCCAGATCAACCGGCCCCTGGTGATGAGCTTTTGGCTTCTCTTGACACAGAGGAAGAAGGCGGTGATCGTGGTCTGAGCACGGGTGGGGTACCTGAGCAAGGTGATGGGCTTTCAGCAGACGCAACGGAGCATCCAAGGGACACTTCTATCAATGATGAAGATTAGGGCCGTGGGCCCTTGTAAAAGATTTCTGTGATGGTTTTTTTTTGTTTTTGCTCGAACAGACTACTGGTGATGTGTATGGGCCGTGTAGAGGCCGTGAACAGTATTTGTCCATTATATGGACGTCTCCTCTTCCTCGGGAAGAGGAAGTAGATAGTTTTGATGCATGCGTATTTTCTTTCTTGCGTATTTTCATTTGGTATTTTCCTTCCTTTGTGTGCAGGATTTCTCCAGGACGCGTGGGTGCTTCGGACAGTATGCTTAAGACGAGGACTCCTGCATAAGTCTCTGGTCACGGGTGGAAGCTGCGCTTACCGAAGAAGTTTCCAGGCGGGTAACGAGTATCGCGTCGGGACTTGCGCTCGGGAAGTTCGGTCGATTAGAGATGTCTTTAGTCTAGGATTGGTTACCTCGGTTGTTTGAACTTCTATTTGATTGTATGATGCATTCTACATGTTGATAAATAAAGCATGCTTTTGATTTTCTAGTTCTACTTATGCGAAGAGGAAATAAATACGATTAAGCGATGATGCACAAACGTCAATCATTCAACGAAAAACTATAGCATAGGAGTCACACAACAAAGAGTCTTCACACAAACAAACTGATCACAAACATGTTATGAAAAAGATGAACTTAAAGCAAAGCTAGATAATAATTGTGGACAGATGACCTCTAGTGTCTTGAGCATCTGGCGCTAGAAACCTTCCGTTGTGGGTTCCAGGGGAATTTGCGCTCCGATGAAAGGAGTTTTCCCTCATAAGTGATACTTCTTCAAATGTATTGCGTTCCAGCTTCTTGGGATGCCTGCTCCGTCCTTGGATTCCAGCTGGTAGGCGCCCTGTCCAACGACCCCCGTTATCTTGTAGGGTCCCTCCCAGGTCGGGGCTAGCTTCCCCGACTTGGTTTCATGGGTATTTTGGAAGACTCGTCGTAATACCCAGTCTCCGACCCGGAAAGTCCGGATCTTGACATTCTGGTTGTAGCTTCGGGTGACTTGTTGCTGGTGCCTTGCCAAGCGTAGCCGCGCTTGGTCATGGATCTTGCCAGAAGTATCCAAATCAGCCGACAGCTCCAGATGATTACGCTCTTCGGTCAAAAAGCTGGTACGAGCAGTTGGGATGAGAATTTCGGCGGGAATGACCGCTTCACATCCGAGTGTTTACGAGAAAGGAGACTGACCAGTCGCTACCTTTGGCGTCGTTCGATCGGCCCAAATGACTTATGGAAGCTCATTAGCCTAGTTCCCTTTAGCTTTCACAAGCCTTTTCTTTAGATTATTTATGATCACTTTGTTGCTGGCCTCGGCCTGCCAATTTGACTGGGGATAGCGGGGGGTTGATGTGACCAGGCTGATTTTCCAGTGATTGCAGAAGTCTCTGGTCCTCTGGCTTATGAATTGGGACCCATTGTCACATACAATCTCCGCGGGTACCCCGAAACGACAGAGGATATTTCTGATAATGAAATAGATCACCTGCTTATCCTTGATCTCTCGATAAGCCTCAGCCTCGATCCACTTAGAGAAGCAATTGGTCATGGCGAGGAAGAATACTCTCTGTCCGGATGAAGGGGGTAACTTCCTGACTATGTCCATCCACCAACGCATAAAGGGCCATGGCGTAAGTGTGGGGTAGAGTGGCTCAGGAGGTTGGTGAGTGGTTGGTGCGTGTCATTGGCAGGCGTCGCACTTACGACAGAAGTCTGCAGCGTCTTTCCTCATAGTAGGCCAAAACCACCCCTGTCGGAGGGCTTTGTTGGACAGACTTCTCCCTCCGGTATGGTTCCCACAATCTCCCTCATGAAGTTCTTCAAGAAGTCTCTGGACACCCTCTTTGGATAGGCAGCGTTGTAACGTTCCCACCGCCGATTTGTGGAACAGCTTCCTGCCTTCTACTGTGAACTTGGTGGCCTTCATCTTTAGCAACGTAGCTTCAATTTTATCTTCCGGAAGCTTTCCCTTGGTTAGCCAGTCCAGGTACGGCTGAGTCCAAGGTGCTTCGTTGGCCTCCGAAGGATCAAAGGGAGTTCTCTCGTAGTTTGATCTACTGAGGGACAGGTCTGGGTCGGGATCGTTCCGATAACTTCTAGCATCAAAGTCGTCACTACTCATGAAGACGTTGTGGGGGTTAGCCCCGAGAAGGCCGACGTCATCGATCATTCTATCAGACTTCTAGCATCAACGCTTCACTCTTCATGCACGGGATGCCAAGAACCCTTTGATCCCGAAATCAAAGGTTAACGACAAAGATTGGGCCTCACGCTTCTTCTTTGTGGAGAAATCTACCCTGGGGGAAATGTATCAAGATGCTTTCTTCGACTCTTGGATCACCAAAAGTAGGTACTTTTAACCCTAATTTTTGCAACCCCCAGTTGTTTTCTTTCGCTGTTTTGCTCTCAAGTTTCTGACTTTGAGGATTTCTCGCGCAGTTCCGCCTAGTTTGGAGACCCATGTTCTGGAATCAGAGGCGTGCAGGAAGCTCTTCTCTCTTCCGGAGGCCAAAAGGACATATCAGAGGTCTGCGGAACAAATGTTTGAAGGCGAATCCAGTAACAAGACGACGACAGTCACTGGGGATCCATGGGACGGTGAAGATGATGCGGGGTTGGGAAACTCCGAGAAGACGATTGAGGACAGCGCTCTGGCGTCTGGGAAGCTTCTGGCGCGGTTGCGAACCCTATCCGGAACCCTATCAGTATGTGCCCCTTCTCTTTGCTTTCGAATTTGATACCGATTGTTTCCTTGAATTTTAATGCTTGTCTTCTCAGAAACTTCGTCTTCCCTGGGAAGGAGCTTCTCTCCTGAAGCCCTGATTCAGCGTAAGCTTCGATCGAGTGACAAGAAACCCCCCTTGGACCCCAAGGTGAAGATAGAGATTGAGATGAAAGTGACCCCTGCCAAGAGACCATCGCCTAGCGCTACTGAAGTTATTGATCTGGATGATAAAGGTCCCTCTGACCTATGGCAAAAACTCCGTAGTGCCCACGGCTCAAAGAAGCCTCGCTTGGACGTTCCCAGTTCTGCTCTGGTTAGAGATGCGGCTTGTTGATTTGGAAGGTTTGCTTTCTCCAGTTGTTTTCTCTTCTTCTTCTTTTTTTTAAAATCGTGGGCAGTATCGTATCTTGGTACGTAGGCTTTACAAGGCGCGCTCTGGGTGGCGGACGCCATTGACAAAGAAGAGCAGACACTTAGAGAACACCAAGCTAGGTGGGACGCCGAGAGGGCCGCTTTGGAAAAGGAAGCCACTCTAGCGGTTGGCGAACCTTGCCGAGACGGTTAAACGTCAATCCTCCCAAGCTACTTCAGATCGATCCAAAATCGCCAAGCTCGAGGCCGAGAACAGGAGAATTCTTAAGGAAGCCGGCGAAATCGGAACTTACTATTCGATGATGTCTAGGGTGGAGACAATCAAACAGTTTGCGGCTGGCCAGCATTCAGATTGGGATCTGGACGCTGAGATCGCGTCTTTCCATGAGTGTTATCCTCCAGATCAACCGGCCCCTGGTGATGAGCTTTTGGCTTCTCTTGACACAGAGGAAGAAGGCGGTGATCGTGGTCTGAGCACGGGTGGGGTACCTGAGCAAGGTGATGGGCTTTCAGCAGACGCAACGGAGCATCCAAGGGACACTTCTATCAATGATGAAGATTAGGGCCGTGGGCCCTTGTAAAAGATTTCTGTGATGGTTTTTTTTTGTTTTTGCTCGAACAGACTACTGGTGATGTGTATGGGCCGTGTAGAGGCCGTGAACAGTATTTGTCCATTATATGGACGTCTCCTCTTCCTCGGGAAGAGGAAGTAGATAGTTTTGATGCATGCGTATTTTCTTTCTTGCGTATTTTCATTTGGTATTTTCCTTCCTTTGTGTGCAGGATTTCTCCAGGACGCGTGGGTGCTTCGGACAGTATGCTTAAGACGAGGACTCCTGCATAAGTCTCTGGTCACGGGTGGAAGCTGCGCTTACCGAAGAAGTTTCCAGGCGGGTAACGAGTATCGCGTCGGGACTTGCGCTCGGGAAGTTCGGTCGATTAGAGATGTCTTTAGTCTAGGATTGGTTACCTCGGTTGTTTGAACTTCTATTTGATTGTATGATGCATTCTACATGTTGATAAATAAAGCATGCTTTTGATTTTCTAGTTCTACTTATGCGAAGAGGAAATAAATACGATTAAGCGATGATGCACAAACGTCAATCATTCAACGAAAAACTATAGCATAGGAGTCACACAACAAAGAGTCTTCACACAAACAAACTGATCACAAACATGTTATGAAAAAGATGAACTTAAAGCAAAGCTAGATAATAATTGTGGACAGATGACCTCTAGTGTCTTGAGCATCTGGCGCTAGAAACCTTCCGTTGTGGGTTCCAGGGGAATTTGCGCTCCGATGAAAGGAGTTTTCCCTCATAAGTGATACTTCTTCAAATGTATTGCGTTCCAGCTTCTTGGGATGCCTGCTCCGTCCTTGGATTCCAGCTGGTAGGCGCCCTGTCCAACGACCCCCGTTATCTTGTAGGGTCCCTCCCAGGTCGGGGCTAGCTTCCCCGACTTGGTTTCATGGGTATTTTGGAAGACTCGTCGTAATACCCAGTCTCCGACCCGGAAAGTCCGGATCTTGACATTCTGGTTGTAGCTTCGGGTGACTTGTTGCTGGTGCCTTGCCAAGCGTAGCCGCGCTTGGTCATGGATCTTGCCAGAAGTATCCAAATCAGCCGACAGCTCCAGATGATTACGCTCTTCGGTCAAAAAGCTGGTACGAGCAGTTGGGATGAGAATTTCGGCGGGAATGACCGCTTCACATCCGAGTGTTTACGAGAAAGGAGACTGACCAGTCGCTACCTTTGGCGTCGTTCGATCGGCCCAAATGACTTATGGAAGCTCATTAGCCTAGTTCCCTTTAGCTTTCACAAGCCTTTTCTTTAGATTATTTATGATCACTTTGTTGCTGGCCTCGGCCTGCCAATTTGACTGGGGATAGCGGGGGGTTGATGTGACCAGGCTGATTTTCCAGTGATTGCAGAAGTCTCTGGTCCTCTGGCTTATGAATTGGGACCCATTGTCACATACAATCTCCGCGGGTACCCCGAAACGACAGAGGATATTTCTGATAATGAAATAGATCACCTGCTTATCCTTGATCTCTCGATAAGCCTCAGCCTCGATCCACTTAGAGAAGCAATTGGTCATGGCGAGGAAGAATACTCTCTGTCCGGATGAAGGGGGTAACTTCCTGACTATGTCCATCCACCAACGCATAAAGGGCCATGGCGTAAGTGTGGGGTAGAGTGGCTCAGGAGGTTGGTGAGTGGTTGGTGCGTGTCATTGGCAGGCGTCGCACTTACGACAGAAGTCTGCAGCGTCTTTCCTCATAGTAGGCCAAAACCACCCCTGTCGGAGGGCTTTGTTGGACAGACTTCTCCCTCCGGTATGGTTCCCACAATCTCCCTCATGAAGTTCTTCAAGAAGTCTCTGGACACCCTCTTTGGATAGGCAGCGTTGTAACGTTCCCACCGCCGATTTGTGGAACAGCTTCCTGCCTTCTACTGTGAACTTGGTGGCCTTCATCTTTAGCAACGTAGCTTCAATTTTATCTTCCGGAAGCTTTCCCTTGGTTAGCCAGTCCAGGTACGGCTGAGTCCAAGGTGCTTCGTTGGCCTCCGAAGGATCAAAGGGAGTTCTCTCGTAGTTTGATCTACTGAGGGACAGGTCTGGGTCGGGATCGTTCCGATAACTTCTAGCATCAACGTCGTCACTACTCATGAAGACGTTGTGGGGGTTAGCCCCGAGAAGGCCGACGTCATCGATCATTCTATCAGACTTCTTGCTATCGCTGGTGTGAGTTCTTCTAATGGCGGGGACCATGATGTGGACCATCGAGATTACAGGATACTCGTCAGGATCAATGGCTGACGCTAAGCGGGCAAGAGAATCTGCTTGAGCATTCTGCTCTCTTGGAATTTGCGCGAAGAACACCTTCTCGAAACGAGGAATCAGATTTTTGACTATATCCAGATAAGTTGTCATTCTCTCATCCGTTGCTTCGTACAACCCCAGAACTTCGTTGACAATCAACAACGAGTCGCAATTGACTTCTATCTGCTGTATGCCCAGGTCTTTGGCAAGGATCAGACCAACGATCAGAGCTTCATACTCAACTTCATTGTTCGTGGCTTCGAACGTACATCTTACGGATTGTGCCATCCTATCCCCCTGTGTTGATTTTATGACTACTCCTATCCCCGTTCCCCCAGCATTAGAAGCGCCATCCGTGTGAAGCGTCCATTTGATTGGAGATTTAGCTTCTAGCGTCATGAGCTCTGTTGGATCGGACCCTTCTTCTGTTGTAGGGCTAAAATCAACCATAAAATCAGCTAGCGCCTGAGATTTCAATGCAGTTCTAGGCTCGTACTTAATGTCGAACCGACTCAGGTGAATCGCCCACTTAGCCATTCTCCCTGTGAATTCTGGTTTATGCATCACCGTCTTCGAGGGATGTGTGGTTCTTACCACTATCGGGTGTGCCTCAAAGTACGGGCGAAGCTTGTTGGAGCACATGACTAGGGCAAGGACCAACTTTTCCAAGGAAGAGTATCGGGTCTCGGCTGATAGGAGAGTCTTACTAACGCAGTACACGGGTTGTTGCTGCCCGTCTTGTTCTCGGACCAATACCCCACTGATGGCTTGTTTGGTGACGACCAGGTATAACGGTAGAGCTTCTCCTGCTTCGGGTTTGGCCAAAATCAAAGGATTGGAGAAGTATTTCTTTAGTTCTTGGAAAGCTTCCTCATGTCTGGGGTCCATTGGAAGCATTTGTTCTTTCTAAGCACTTCGTAGAAGAGACGACATCGGTCCGCTGACTTAGATATGAACCGGTTCAAGGCAGCAATCTGCCCAGTGAGCTTTTAAACGTCTTTCACACACCCGGGGAATTTCAGCGTCGTTATGGCTCGAACCTGCTCGGGGCTGGCCTCTATCCCTCTCTGGGTGACTAGATACCCTAGGAACTTTCCCGACTTCACGCCGAACGTACACTTCTGTGGATTCAACTTCATATTAAATTGCTTCAGGATTTCAAAAGCTTTCTCTAGGTGACTTCTGTGATCTACATCTTTCTTTGATTTGACGAGCATGTCATCTATGTACACTTCCATAGTTTCTCTAATTTGGTCTTGGAACATTTTATTCACTAGCCTTTGGTATGTAGCCCCAGCATTCCGCAACCCAAAGGGCATCACCTTATCGCTTTCTTCCATCCTAATCTGGTTGTAACCACTGAAGGCGTCCATGAAAGTCAGCAATTCATGGCCCGCCGTGGCGTCTACCAGGGCGTCTATGTGAGGTAACGAAAATGAATTCTTGGGATAAGCCTTGTTCAAATCCGTGAAATCTACGCACATCCTCCACTTTCCGTTCTTCTTGGGAACGACGACCACGTTTGCCAACCATTCAGGATACTTGACTTCTTTGATCTTTCCAGTTTCCATCAACTTTCTCACCTCTCCATCCACTATTTTATTTCTCTCGGCAGCGAACTTCCTCCTCTTCTGCTTTACTGGTGGATGACTGGGATCCACATTCAGTCTGTGTGTGATGATATCTAGATCGATTCCCAATTTCCCACCATATCCTCATGGGACCAAGCGAAACATTCTGCATTTTTACTAAGGAAATCTACTAGCTCATTTTTCATTGCCGGCTCCAAATCCTTTCCAATCTTCACAGACCGATTGAGGTCAGATTGGTCTAGGACCACTTCCTCTACCTGTTCATCTTTCTTCTCTTTTTCTTTTAGGGAGGTAGAGTTAGTGGCCTCCTTTAATTGCTAGGTGGACTTTTGGTTGGCTGTTGGTTTCAGCGCCGACTTGTAACACTCTCGGGACGTTCTTTGATCACCCCGGATCTCTTGAACCCCCGCGGTGTTGGGAACTTCACCGTTTGGTGGTAAGTGGATGGGACGGCTCTCATGTCATGAAGCCATGGCCTTCCCATTATTACATTATAACACGAAGGGCAATCTATAACAGAATATCTAACATGGATATTTACGCCCTTTGCGTACGTGGGAATGATGATGTTTCCTACGATGTGCTTCACTTCTCCGCTGAAGCCTATGAGTGATGTGGGGTTCTTCTCCAGATCCTTCTCGCTCAAACCCATTCCTCTCAAATCCCCTAGCGTCATGAGATTGGTTGAGCTCCCGGTATCGATGAGGACTCGCTTCATTAAGACGTTTCCGATTGACAGAGAAATCATGAGGCCGTCATGGAGGGGCCCATCAAGACCATTGACGTCATCCTCGTCAAAATGTATTGCGAGGTTGATGATGTCATTCTTCTCTTGCGCTGAGCGATGAAGAGTGTTTTCTCGTGCGTTCCTTTTGGCTGCTGAATAAGTAAGGCCACACACACTTGACCCTCCGGTGATCACATTCACGATTTTAGCAGGTACTGGCGACGCTGGCCTTCTTGCGCACGAGGCTTCTACGACTTCCGGGGGGACTTGCGCATTAGGCGCGACTTCTATAATCCTACCCTGAGACACAAGGTAGGCAATATCTCTTCTTAGGGCTACACATTCCTTGGTAACGTGACCATAATCGTCATGGAAGTCGCACCACCTGCTCATATCCTTGTTCGGATAGGGCTTATCATTTCTCTTCGGCCACCTAACGCCTCGTATTGTTTGAGCTATGTTCTTCACAAGGTCCTCGGGGGATATACCCAGGTTGAACTCATCATACTTCGGTGGTAATGGTTTGGCCGGCTTAGTTTCGGCGATGTTCACCTTCACCGCGTCAGGGTGAGGGCGCCGGTATGTCTGGTCACGGCGTTCCCGACGGTGGTCTGGTGCTTCTTTCTTGTCTACTCTCTCCCAGACACTTGCGGGCTTCCTCATCTTCAAATTTTCCTCGAGCCTGATTTGGGCCAGGGCTTTGGTTTGCACATCCTCGAAGTTGTGGAAAGGATGCCTAGTGAGCTCTTTTTTCTCTGTTGAACCTGTCTAGGTACTCCCAGGTGGACTCTTCCGGCTTCTGGAAAACCCGATACGGGTTGCTGGACTGCTTCTCGAATCTCCGACTACTAGCGAATTATACCCGGAACGAGTCCATTAATTCAGCGAAAGAACGGATGCTTCCCCTTGGGAGGTTAACGAACCATTTCAGGGCCGGTTCCGCAAGAGCATCTCCGAATCCCTTACACATCAGCGCTTCGCGGGAATGGTACGGTACCACGCTGGTCATCATCTTTTGCTTGAATATGGCCACGTGTTCATCGGGATCCCCCGTGTCGTTGTATGAAGTCATACTGGGCACCGAAAACTTCTTTGGTATCTCGACCTGGGTGATGTGGGGAGCGAAAGTTGACTCATCGTAACTGTTAACAGCTTCTTTCTCAGGCCGCGGGACCCCGGGTATCTTTGCTAACTGCTCGGTGAACATCCTGAATTGGTTCTGGACGATATTCTAGAGGTATCGGGGACGGCGACGGTCCCAATCCTCGTCATCGTCCATGGTTTCATCCTCCAAGCGTCGGGGGCTAACCTCTCGCACCGATCGCGGGCATATGGGTGCTCTTGCTCCTTCGTTAATAGGGTTTCCCTGAGCGGGGGTAAATGACGGTACCCCAGGAACCGTTGTTGGTGGGGTAATGAACTCCAGGCCAGGATTTCCCTCAGGACGGCTGGTATAGTTCCCAGAAGAACCTTCACCCCCACTGTTTCGGGTTCGATCCGTTGCTCGGGCACACGGGCCGACAGAGGACATGGATCGAAGTTCGGAGCGCAAACCGTCGTTATCGGCGATTAACTACTCAACGCTTGCTTTGTGCTTCTCGTTACAAGCACGTTGATCGGTCAGTTCTTTCTCCAGAGCTTGGAGCCTTTGGGCGAATTCGGACAGTTCGAGACGAAGGGTTGCCGACGCGTCCTGGCATGTGCCTCCATCATCCCTGATGTTTAGCTCTTGGCTACCTTTGTTAGAGTTGCTCATGGCGATCTTCCTGAACTCTTTTCAATGCAAAGAACCGAATCTTTTTTCGATCGTTGGGCCCCACGGTGGGCGCCAAATTATTTTGGACAAAAACTTGATCAACAAATCTTTTCCCTGAATCGAGGCATGATCGAATTCAAAGGAAAAACAACGATTAAGAGTGAGCTTGAAATTCTTGAATTCAGAGGGTAAAGATCCTCTCGTTTGATTAGCTTTTTTCTGGTTACAATCATGTCTTACAAATGGCATAATTTTACATATATACATCTTGGTTTCAACGGTTATCTCCCATGTACCACGATTCCCGGATTTCTAGGGCGTATCTTGTAACTACTTCCCACCTCCCGCATATATCGGAGACACAAAACGCTCCTACCAAGGCCTTTTGAACATGTCTCTCCGCTTTATGACGGCAGCTTTCTTCCTTCAATCGGATAACTGGTGACTTCTCTCCATTTCAGGATCCTTTCGCAATCAAACCGGTTGATGACTTATCTGTGTATTTATGGGCTCGGATTACCAAATGGGCCGATGGATATTTGAGTCTAACAATATCCAAAGATTCTGTAGTCAGAAAAGCACAACTTATTCAGGAAGCTTCTATCCAAAAGAAAAAAGAAGAGAACTCTAAGCCAACTCAAAACCCTAATAAGCCAAAACCTGCAAACCCTGCACCACAAACCACTCCAAGTGATTCCACCACCCTAACGCCAAGCATGCCTCCCATTCCGCAACAACCAACCCATAATGGCCTTCCTCCACCGCCCACCGTTACCAACAGTACTCCCGCCGCTTGTCTTGAACAGCCAAAGCATTCAGGTCTCAAACCGCCTCACGGGTCCTTACCTCCCGAGACTTCCAAAAATCGCCAATGTAATGATAGCGGAGTTTCGAGCCATAAGGGAGGAAACAACAACGGTGCAATGCCAAATATCCATGCCGGAAAGGCTCAATGATGCACTACGGTGCCTACAGAATTTAGGCTTAGATCTTCGATCTGAGAACTATTATTCTATGCTTCCTATTCAGGTGTCCTTTCTTGAATCAGTATTATCCATGATTAGTCTCAATATCTTAATCTGGAATGTTCGAGGTGCAGGCGACACCGGGTTCCTGACTTCATTGAAGGAACTTATACACATACATAACCCGAGGGTAATTGCTCTTGTTGAACCTCGCATAAGTGGCCCTCGAGCGAATGATGTTTGTCAACTTATCGGTATGGATGGTTGTATTCGTGTTGAATCTCAAGGCTTTTCGGGGGGAATATGGCTCCTTTGGAGAACCTCGGAAGTCACTGTTTTCTCCCGATCGCTTCATCCTCAGCATATCACTGTTGAAATTCATAGGCGAGATGAAGAGCCTTGGATCTTATCTGCTATCTATGCAGCACCGAATGTTGCGGACCGGGTATCCCTTTGGGACCATCTTGGTGATTTTGCTACCATGAACAATAAACCATGGCTTCTCGCTGGTGATTTTAACGCAACTTTCGGCCCCCACGAGCAAAGTAGCTCTTCCACCAGTTCGAATCAAGCTTCTGATGTTTTCCGACAATGGGTCGATCGGCTTGGCCTCATTGATCTTTGGTTCTTGGGACCAAAATACACATGGTCTTCGGGCACTAATCTGAGGATGTATTCTGCGGCGAGACTTGACAGGGGCCTTTGTTCGGATAGTTGGCGAACAAGATTCCCAGATGCTACGGTTGCTCATTTGTCGGCCCCATCATCGGACCACAGACCCCTCTTAATTAGCCTGAATCTACATGTTGTTTCAACCACCGACCTTTCCGATTTCTAGCATCGTGGATGTTCCACGACAACTTTAGGGAATTTTTAGAAGCCTCTTGGAACACTGAGACTGATCTGATCCCCTCTCTCTGCCTTTACTCTGCAGTTGAATAAATGTAATCGTGAAGTCTTCGGTAATATATTCCATCGAAAGCGCAAGCTTTGGGCTAGATTAAATGGTGCACACCGTAGTCTTGCAAATTAGCCTTCTCAACTCCTACTCAATCTAGAGCGTCAACTCAATAACGAGCTCGAACAAGTATTGCAACAAGAGCAATTTCTCTGGTATCAAAAATCTCGATCTTCGTACTTCTTAGATGGCGACCGCAACACGAAGTATTACCACTTGTCTACAGTCATTCGACGTCGAGCAAACCGGGTTGACATGTTGAAAAACTCGACTGATGAATGGATTCATGACCCCGAGGATTTTCAAGCACTGGTGCTCTCCTTTTTTACTGGATTATACATTGATGAAGGTTCTGTGGCGCAGCAACATTCAATACAGGTTACCTATTCTTTCCCCCTTTTGAGTGAAGCTGCGGTTGAGACTCTGTCTGCATCTTTTACTCCCTCAGATGTTTGGTGTGCGCTTAAAGCGATGTTTCCTTTCAAAGCTCCTGGTCCAGACGGATTTTCGACGGGTTTCTATCAACGAAATTGGGCTACCGTGAGGGATCAAGTTACAAAAACCGCTCTTGATATGCTGAATTTGGGGATCATGCCACATAATATTGGTAATGCTTTGCTTGTCTTGATCCCGAAAGTCGATAACCCAACTACTCCAGCTCAGTTTCGGCCCATCGCATTGCTTAATGTCATTTTTAAAATTCCAAAGAAATTGTCAATCGGCTCAAACCCATTCTTTCGGATTTGATTTCTCCGACGCAAGCCAGTTTCATCCCGAGTAGGCAAATAATTGACAATGTTGTGATCGTTCAAGAGGTTTTACACACTATGTCAGCGGCCCGTGGTTCTACCAATTGGATGATTTTGAAGATTGATCTCGAGAAGGCATACGATAGGATCCGTTGGTGTTTCTTGAAGGAGATTCTTGTTGAAGTTCATTTCCCAGCCCATCTTATCTCACTCATTATGCAATGTCAAACGACTGGTTCGATGGAACTCATCTGGAATGGAGCTCGTTCGGGTTCTTTCAAACCGTCACGAGGTGTGAGACAGGGTGATCCACTCTCCCCTTATTTGTTTTTCGTATGCTTGGAACGCCTCTCGCATATTATTCAATCCGTTGTTTCTAACGGATCTTGGAGACCAATTACTATTGGAGGCGTCTCGCTCTCGCATGTATTCTTTGCAGATAATCTGGTTTTAATGGCAGAAGCATCTATTGATCAGGCCCAAGTCATCCGTAATTGCCTTCTTCAATTTTGTTCCAATTCGGGGGAAAGAGTCAATTTCAATAAAAGCCCTATTTTATTCTCCAAACGTTTACCCAATTCCACGGCTTCTGCTATCAGTTCGCTTCTATCTATGCCGATCGAAACGGATTTCGGAACGTACTTGGGTATTCCCACAGCCACAAGCAGGATGACGATTGATAGATATCAATTCCTACTTGATCGATTCAAAACACGCCTGACAGGTTGGCAATCGAGAGTTTTATCGACTGTTGGACGTACGACTCTTGCAAACTCTGTTTTATTGAGCCTTCCAACGCATGTAATGCAAGCATCTCTTATCCCGAGGGAGATTTGTGATGGAATTGATGAACATATTAGAAGCTTTGTATAGGGATCTACCCCGGAAAAGCGTTGGACACATCTTTTGAACTGGGAAAAAATTGCACAACCGAAACGGCAAGGGGGACTTGGTGTACGCTCGATGAGGCACTCAAATGATGCTTTCCTAGCCAAACTCAGTTGGCGCATTCTTCAGGAACCATGTTCCCTTTGGAGCCGCCTTGTTCGTGGAAAGTACTGCAGTAGCCGTGCCGATATTGATATATTTGCCCACCGCCCTGTTAGTTCTCAGACTTGGAAAGGCATAATCCATGGTGCTGAAACACTCTCCCGAGGGATCCGAATAGCTATTGGTAATGGCCGCACTACCTTCTTCTGGCACCATCTTTGGGTCACTGATAAGCCTCTCTCTGAAGTTGTCTCTGCTGCTATTCCTAAGGCAATTTCCGACGCCACGGTGGCTGAGTTATGGAACGGCTTGGATTGGAATTGGCAAATCCTTACTCCCCTGCTTCCAGATCCTATCCGTCAGCGTTTGATGTTAATTAGACTAATTGACAACGTTGAGGCTGTTGATAAACCATATTGGGGCCTCACCCCCTCGGGTTTGTTCACAACAAAATCAGCTATCCGAATTCATCAACCTGCTCAACATTCAAACGAGCCGATTTGGGGTAAAATCTGGTCTGCTCCCTTACAGCAGCGACTCGGGCATTTCATTTACCTTGCAGCGCATGACAACCTTCTCTGCAACATGAATAGGGTACGACGACACAAGAGTACGAATAGAACTTGCCCAAGATGCAACCAAGATGTGTCCTTGTTGCACTTATTAAGAGACTGTGACGAGATCAAACAGATCTGGTTGGCGCTAACGGGTAACAATCTTTCAACTTCCTTTTTCTCTTCCAACTCTCTTAAAGACTGGCTCTTTAACAACATTCGCAACCATGACTCTGGTGTTCAATCAAACTGATGAAGTCGGCATTTTGTCCAGTCTGGTCACTTCCAATTCTGAAGCGTTCAAGGCTACATTTCATCGACAGAAATCCAGATTGTGTATTGAGAACAGAGCACCGAACGTTGTTGTCAATCGTCATGGCGTCCACTGGGAAGCACCTCCAACTAGATGGATCAAACTCAACTGTGATGCGATGTGTACGAGGGACTCTCTTCAAGCAGGGGGTGGGGGAGTTCTTAGAGATTCCAACGGCCAATTTCTCAAGGCATATATGTTTCGGTGTGGTTCCTGTGATGCTATAACGGCGGAATTATGGGCGATTGTTCTGGTGTAAGCCTGGCTGTTAGCTTAGAAATGGATCACTTACTCATCGAGACAGATTCCACCATGGTCGTCAAGCTGATCCTTGACAAGCAACTACACATCCACCGGGATATCCATCTAATACAGAGTTGTTTGAAGTTGAGTGATCAAGTTCCAACCGAGAGAAGCGAACAAGCTCGCTGATGCTATTGCAAAATGCTCCAAAGATTCACATGAGTCTTTTACTATCCTTAATAATTTAGATGCTACTTTACTTTCGGTTTTCAATAACGACATTGTAGGCCTTTCGGGACATGTGAACCCTATTTCTATTTAATTAATTTCGCAAGGGCTTAGGCCCTCTTTCTAGACAAAAAAAAAATCTTCACAATGCCCCTTTTTTATTCCATAGCATACAAATACATAAATTCCTCGTGAGATTGACTCTTGCTTGCCAACAACGTTAATTTGGTTGCTAGAAATTCGACTCAAAGGGGCTAAATTTCTCTGGTTCAAATTCCCGGCTACATAAAAAATTTGAAAAATACATTTTTTTTTTTTGTATTTTTCTGTATAATTCATACCTTGAGCGGGAATATATTGGCCCGATTATGTGGACGTTGACGTTGTTATTAATAATTAAATGTTTTACACCCGAAAAGTATATAACTACATTTTTTTTTTTTGCTTATTTAGCATAAAATGTACATTTTTTTCTCATATATAGGGATTTCTTATCTTGGTTGGCTTGTATCTAATTTTTGATGACTATTGTATATGTCTTTGTTTTATTATGTTCTGGCATATCTTTTTGCTTTAACGAACCGCAAATTTTGGTACTGTAAAAGAAATCAGCTTAATTTTTTCTAATGGTTTGATCCCATATGGGTGTGGGCTTACATATTGGTCGATTAGTCATGTTTATTATAGGGGGTTTGCCACCAGGGTTTCTTGTTGGATCTTAGGCAATGCTATGGGATGTGTGTGTGTTATATGTGTTATATCTCCTTCATATTCTTGCTATTGACCATTAAGGACATAGCAAGAATATGAAAGGAAATATCTCCCCACCTATGACAATGCCAAGGGCCTCACTTGATCACTAGCATTGCCTTAGGCAAGGCTAATGTCATGTATTTTTTTTTCAATGTCTTGCATCAAGTTGATAAGTACAAACAATACTTATTACAATCCAAATACCAACCTATCAGACAAGAAATCCCTCGTGATCAACCCCAACACTCCTATAATGAGCAAAACCAAGCTCCAATAGGTTGTTATCAAGGACATTAAACTCGAATAAATATGCCTTAGAATATGAAAAGAACTTGAGGCGCAACAATAAAGACAACCTCAATGATAAGAGAAACAAACTTGAGATGCAACAATAAGGACAACATCAATGATAAGAGAAACGGCGAGCTATGTCAATAGAAGATCCTCTATGGAAAGTAAAATTATGTGTTGCCTATCATATGTTGGAGTTGAAAGACTGTCATCAGAACTCGATGACAATTAAATTGTCATCACTACGTGATAACAATTGATGACTTGTTCTCATAAATTTGAGAATTAAAATGATTTAAATAAATGGTCCCTTTCATAATGATTCTTAATTCTTCAATTTCTAAAGTCATACCAAACGAGTTTTAAACCCATCGACACTCCTTTTCAAATAAACTAGTATAGAAAAAAAATCTGGATTAATGAATTGAAGAATTAGATATAAGGAAGATGATTGTTGATGGATCAACAGAAAGTAACACAAATGAAACTCAACTGCCCATCTTCCCTAAATTAATTTCGCAGCCAATTCTTTCGGCTTTTGTAAAATATCACACGCCGATACACACTATGACTGCTTTTTCTTCAACCAAATCCAATTCGAAAAAAAAAAAGCCACTAATCAATTCGAAAACTAAAAATAAAGATGAGAAGCACAGAGATTAAGAAAACAATGTCAAGATCTGATATTCAGAATTGGAGGGAGACGCTACTTAAGTACTTATACAGACGAGAAACACGATTTCTAAAACCCTAGTTGCATTCTTATTGGGCTCAGCCCAATACCATAACAGAACCATATCTTTCGTCCCATTTAAGGGGCCCAAAACCAGATGATAAAACCTAGGTTTTTATACTGCCTAATATTTTTTTTTGGGAAATTCCGGGTGATACCCCTCAGTTTTAAACTTTTTCGGATGGTTTCCAAAAAAAAAACTTAATTCGTGTGTTATTCCCGAGTTTTTATTTTAGTTTGTTCCGTGCCCTTTGTAATATTTTCCATCCATTTCCTTGAAAATTTCATCCAATTCCGTTAAGTTTACATTGCTTTTTGGAAGAAAAAAAATTACAATATAAAACTACACAAATTGTAATTAAACTATAAACTATAAACATAAAAAAAATTACTTCCCAGGTCTCCGTCCTTCAGCCAAATTCCTCCGCAGGGTTCTACACCGATTCAAGTGTCACCGTGGGCCGAAGACTTGCAAGATGTTACCGCCAGATCTAGAAAAAAAATTACTTCCCAATTTCTTCGATCACGACACAGAGTGAGAGAGAGCTGGAAAATCATTTCACCAGCATCGAATATGGTCAGTTGTGAAGATTGGGGATTCACTGCAAAAATCAAAATCAAAATCATTTTAGTTTTTTTTTTCTAGCAGAAATTACTAACAACTGAACTAAAATCAATTTGTTAGATCAAATTCCATTCTACTCAGAAGCAAAAGCAAAGGTAAACAGGGAAAATTCAAGGTAATTTCTTTTTTATGCTTATAGTTTAATTACAATTTGTGTGGTTTATATTGTAATTTTTTTTTTCCAAAAAGCAATGTAAACCGGTGACATTTTCAAGGAAGTGGAAGGAAAATATAAGAAAGGGCACTCAGCAAAGTAAAATAAAAATTCGGGAGTACCACACGGATTAAGTTTTTTTTTTTGGGCACCATTCGGAAAAGTACAAAACTGAGAGGTACCATTCGAAATTTCCTTTTTTTTTTTGATTTAGTAAGATTTAGGGTAGCCCAAATACTACTTGGACTAGCCTAGTAACCAATTCTAAGAAAGAAGGGCAAACCGCCGCCTTCAATGCTCGAACTCGAGACCTCTTACACATTGGCAAGAGGCTTAGAGGCTCAACCGTTGAGCTATGTGCACATGCACTTATACTGCCTAATATAATTACATTGCCCTACACTGAGGATTTATATAAAATAAAAATTACATTATTTTTTTGATTGGGTAAGGATTAAGATCACCCTAAGTACTATTTGGGTTCATCATTTTAAAGAAGAATGGGTGAACTGCCGCCCGTGGGATTTGAAACGGTGACCTCGGTACTACCCCAAAGGCCTAACAGTTGAATCAAATGCCCGAAGGCAAAAATTAAATATTTTTAATCATAAAAAATATAATATCATATTTAAAGAAAAATATATAAGAATAGTTTATAATGTCAAAAATATATTAAGTATATATTTATTATAATTGCATATATAATATAAATATTGATAAAATATGACGACCAACAGTACGCTAATATCGTTGTAAGTACCGACCTTCCTTTATTTAATTTAACAATATTTATACATATTCTTATTTATTATTTCTGTCGTTAAATTACTTTAAGTTTCTAACGTCTTTTGTTTAGGGCGGTCACGGGAGATCCTCGACTAGAGGTCCTCCCACTCGAGAACCCCGTCGTCCTTCAGGACGAGTGCGGTGCATATTTATAGGTCGTTGGGGGCTCAAACCAAGAGGTGTTGTTTTTAGGCTCGGCAACATCACGTCGGATTACTACGACGATCCAATGAGAGCACCGCGCAAACAGGTTCCTCGGATAATGCAGATAGTGCAAGAGAATGCCTCCATGTGTGCTGAAGTGGAGAAACTCCATCAGAACTAGAACACGCAAGCCGCCAACATGGTAGCACAGCAAGCTAGAGTAAAAGCGCATCAAACCCAGATTGAGCTCCCGCGGAAGTTTGTGGGACATGCGGCGAAACCAAACACCGTTGTTTGCTCTCCGACCGCTAGATTCCGACAATGTGAACGAATCGAATTAGTTCAGTTTTTTAATTTTTTTCTATAAATATTTTTTGTAAATAATTTAATTAATTATATAAATATTAATTACTTTTTTAAATTTAAATAAAAAATATAATTTTAAAAAAAAGTATATGACCGATTTAGCATCCGCGTGCGTGGTTGTTATATTCAACAATGCTCGTGCAATTATGGCGCACGACCGTGCTCTAAATCTCAGTTAACGGACAAATTCATGCATCTATATTAGGTAATTCACAACCACTTGGTCGCGAAATATGGTCCTCGATATGGCGATCACATGGTCGCCATTCCATGTGGTCGCTGAATCCGTTAGCGACCATCACTAAATCCATTTAGCGACCATCACTAAATGCATTTAGCGACCAACCTCGTGTATTTAGAGACTACGTACGAAATTGATTTTTTTTGTAGAGAGAGATATGTAAATGAATCTCTTAAATCTCTCCCAACATAATTAATATGGTGTAAATCACACACCCTCTTTTTTTTACACCCTTTTTTTTCTTTAATCTCAGTCATTTATTTTATCTTATCTAACATTCCATATTCCTTCCCCGTTCCTCCTCCCTAAAATACTATTTCTTTATAGTGTCATTCTAAACAAAAATGTTAAAAAGAACAAAAATCTAAAACTTAAAATAACCAAAATCTAACTAATCCTAATTGTACAATGCATTAATAAGATAATTGAAACTTCGGACATCTAATCAAGTGATTAAGCTCTAGTACCCAAGTAGTGACCTTCACAGAAAAAAAAGGCGGTTTATTTGCGCACGCTTGATTTTTGTGTTTTGCACTCCAACTTGGGCGGATTCCAAACTAGCCCAAAAAAAGGACAAAAATTATGGGCGGGTTTCAAACCCGCACAAAAAAATAGTACAAAACATGGGCGAGTTTTAAACCCGTACAAAAAAATCGATATATTTATGGACGGATTTAGAATCCGCACATACTTGAGTACGCATCCGAAAAAATGGAGTGCGCAAAATTTCACTGAAAAAAAGCATCAAACCAAAATTGTTATGTACAAATCAAATAAACAATTGGAACTTGGAAGTATAGAGTTGTAAAATTAAGAACAGCTCTTATTATAATTAAGCACATGATCTGAAATTAAATGAAAACAAGAGCAAATACTAATCCAACGTACACCATACATTCGATCCTCCGAAATTAAATCACTTTTACTCATAAATCATGCACACACTTGAATTACATAGCACACCCATATATATCCTGTCCGATTCTTCCCTTTATTCCTGAGAGAAGATCGCTAAGAAAACAAACAAACCGGCCGACGTAGCAAGAAGTCCGCCGGAAACCACCGCCTTTGTGGCCCACCACTCCCAGGAGTCACCGGGAAGCAACGCAGCAGCCGCCACGGCCGCCAAGAAGAGACGAAAAGGCGCCTGGGAGATGGAGGGGCCGGCGATCACATCCAACGCGAACTCCACTGGCCGTTCGACGGTGGACGTCGCCAGCCGTAGGATCTGCTCCGCCTGGGACATGATCACCGCCGGTGATTTTTCCGGCGTCGACGTGGCTGAAGGCTTTTCCTCCACCTGGACATCTTGGTTGACCTCGTTGACCTTTCCCAACAACGACGTCGTTTTGGTAGTAGTTGATTTTTGTGGGTTTTGGTTGAAATTACTAGGGAATGAGAGTTTGTGTTGTTGGGACGATCTGAATTGGACAGAAGTATTTGTATTTGGGTGACGGAAAACGAGACAGGATTTAGAGGGATTAATAATTAAGCTGGAAGAAAAAGCCTCCATTGTCGATCGATCTGATCGATCAGTTAATGAACTCTTCGTTTAACCGATCGATAGATTGATACATATGCATGCATGTGCTTCTACTACTCCTACTCCTATTTATATATGTACTTAGCTAATTTAAATATGATTTATTTATTCCGAATGAGATATATAATCCTGAGGAAATTCGGATGAAGCAGCTTGTTGCTGGCCCGGATTATCAGGTGGTAGTCAACCAACTCACATGTGTATTTGTAAACCGGCCGGGTTACCCCAAAATACAAGTTATAATTGATGATTCTATCTCAAGTAATGATTATAGATTGGTCATAAAAATTGGTTATATTGAGACTTCAAACTGTAGAAAACAACAAGTTGTTGTTTTAAATTTATGAGAGAACATATATATTTGTTAGACTGAAATGGATAGAAAATCATTATTTAATTTGGCTGACGACATTCGATTCATTGCAATTTGCAAGATGGCTTCATCTCATTTGCTTAAAAAGTCAATAAGGTTAAATAATTTTAGTATCAACCCGCGACTAATTATCTAAAATACTACTCTTACTGTGATTTAGCACAAAATCATTTAAACATTGACCTATAAATATTGTGTGAATTGACAAGGTTATTGGTTGATGCAACACTTCACCAAAATGAAAAAAAAAAATGAAAAATGAAACAAAAATGATAATCGAACCCAGTTTCATAATTATACAATTCCTAACATTTTTTGACATAGCAAAGGTGATTTAAAGTTTTTTTTATGGATCCATGCATGCATGCATATGTTTGAGTGTTCAACTTTAAGAAGAGATGAATTGCAGAATTTTGAACATGATCATAGAACCCAAATTTATAATTATACAATTTATTAACCGGCTATTACAAAGTTTGAATGTCAACTGTCATTTTTTAATCTTTCTTTTTTAATACAACCATCAGGTCATTCTCTAATATTTGATTGACTTTTCTCTATCTTAATATTATGTAATAAATAGTTGTACTGGTCCAGAATAAACAGTGTTGCTAGATTTATATTTAAATAGATTTGTTTGGATTACATAAGATAATACATTATCTTGTATTATAATAAAAGATTTAATGTAATTCCTGCATTTTATACAGGATAATGCATTATCACGTATAATGTATTATGATGCCTAAAAACCCGTGGATAATGCAGCTCCAATCTAATTCTAACCGACACCAATGAATCTTTGTCCAAGATTTCTGTGGAGACAAATTAAATAGTTCCCACATTTAAAATATGAAACATAATAAACCTCACATATAATACCTTGAGTTACTACTCTTATTGCCAATTGGTTTTAGGATGAAACTCATTGACTTATGTGTTAGGCTCATAACGCGCTTATGCGCACAGAAGGACGTGTGGACCCCCCACATTATATTGGCCACCAGAATTTAACAATTTCCCAGCTCCGTATTCCATCATCACCCACGCGTCGATATTCATGGGAGGTAGACTCTCATTGGCTACAATAATCGCAGCAAGACGAGCGTTGAGCTCGAAAATGCCACTCTTGATTCTCACAATGTTACGATTATTGCGATATTCATCCAACTCAGGCGGTCCTTCAAATTAAATACCTGAAAAACTGCTTTAGCATCCATATCAGACTGCAACGCAGCGTGCTCACAAAGATAGGCCAAGAACCAAAGCCATCTAATGACACGAAGTTCACCAATGCTTGTGGGAAGAAATCTTGAGAAATCCAATGAGGAAATTAACTGAAACTCGTCAGAGTTAGAATCATAGATTAGATCCCAACTAGGGTATCGTCGTAGGTTGCATACGTAAGAGATTTACAACGAGAGAAATGTATATGAAATGTAGATTTGTTTATTGATGATATAAGATTGAACAAAAAGATATAGAGATATTTTAGATAGAAAACTTTCTCATTCTTTATCCGAAAAATAGATATCATTATGGGAAGAAGAAGGATCACACATAATTAAAACGAGTAAGCCGTATGTTTTTTTAACGATGTAAACCCTAGGCTCGTGACCTAATCCGGAAGAACCACAAACTATCTAAAGTGGTTTGTATTAATAGACTCTACTCAAAGCAAGGAGTGGATGGTAAGGCCTTGCTACACTTTCATACAAAAAGAAGTATGCTTTGATCCATGCCAATTTTGAACCAAACAAATAAAGTGGCTTGATTTTTACCCAAGTGAAGGGCAAAGGCGGAAATCAAATCCGATAGTTCCTACTACCGGCATACTCTTGTACCTCTTACGACTAGACAACCCCATGTGGTGCTAGCCATATATTTTTTAGCTAGCTAAAAAACATATGTGTACAAACCTAGAGTCTATTAATACAATCATTTAAAAAGGATTTAAATGATTAAATTTCAACAAAATCTTACCAAATTAAACAAGGTTTTTAACTAAGGACGTAGTTTAGAAAAACTCATAAACCATTAATCTGTCCAATTCCTTATGTTATGCTGGCTTGCTTAACCAATTCAAGCTTCTTTATTCTTCCTATACGGCTATACCCCCTAAACTGGTAATTCAAACAATTAGGCCCAATTGCATATATTTTTTTATAAAAAAATGTTATAGATAGTTGTGTAACGCGTATAAAGAAAGAGTTGGATCGATGAAAAATCGCGTTCTCGATAAAAGTGATTTCGATTGTCCGATGTTTGATTGGGACGTGCCATACCTTTTTGGATAGGGAATTCGCTAATGAGCAAGACTCAGCGTTTTGCCTTGAACTATGACACTTTTCGGACATTTAATTAATAGCGTTTCTAAGACTAAAATAGTGTTTTAAGTATTTCAGGACTTTTTCGTAATTTCTACTTTTTATATCTTTTAGGATTTCCATCTTAATTATATCTTTTATCTTAATTATGTCGCCTCTTTATATATATAGCGTTTGTAAGTCTAAGAACATATATTATCCTTACTTTTCATAATACAGAGAGTTTCTCCATTTTCTATTGGATTCTAGTTTCGTATTTTCAAATTTTGTTGTGTGTGATTCCTTATGTTCCAAGACTCACGTTTGTGTCTTCTTTGAACTTCCTACTGCGTCAAAAAAAAAAATGCACATGTGACATGAGCTTAAACTACGTGATTAATTGAATCCGATAATAAGGGGTGCTAAGTGTCAAATGAATTATTTATCGATCAATTTCACTGGCTCCATACCAAAAGCAAACAAGTTGTTTGTACACTGTAATTAGCAAAAGATTAAATTAGATATATTTATGTGCATTCTTTTTTAATGTTTACACAAGCACATGTTAACACAATTGTGACCCTCTAAAATTGTGAACCATAATCCATCTACTCCTCCTTAGCCGGAGGCTCCTCATTTGCAGAAGCAGCATTCTTCTCGGCAGCCTCTATGAGCTTCAAGATGTCCTCTTTCTTAGCCACAAGATCGCGGATCTTGACCTCAACCTTCTCGAGCTTGGCCCGGAGCTTAGATGGGTCATTCTTGTCTTCTGGGTTCTTCTTCTTCTTCTCCTTCTTCTCGCCTTCGGCCTTGTCCTTTTCTTTGTCCTTCTTCTTGTCTTTCTTGGGTTTTTCTTCTTTCTCTTTGCCTTCTTCCTTTACCTCATCTTTGTGTTTCTCCTCTTCTTTCTCCTCTCTCTTCACTTCCTCTTCTGTGCCTCCCATTGTTTAATTTATTACACCTATAAACCAAGGCAACAATCATTTCATTTCTTCGGATTACTTGAAATTAAAAGTGAAAATGAATCTCCAAAGCCTGTAATATTTTTCAGATATAAAACAAATAAAAGCAACAATACCTGGAAAGTGTGTATAACTTCAAACTATCTTCCGACAGAATTTTGAAATGGTTTTATGGATTGAACCTTGATCGATCAAGTTGGTTTTTATACCTTAATTATATTCTGAACTAGTTTTTAGGAAAAGTAAACGTGCACCAGTTAATCCCTTCCTTCCCTGCCACGAAAATTGGAAAAAATAATTTGCTATTCCTTGATAGAATAGAAAGAAAAATTGTTCTTAACCAAATTAGATATAGACTACCTATTTCACTCCATCCATATTATCAGAAAATCACAAAAATAGTACATTACGTAGATAATTTCCACTATTTTAAGGTTAAGGATAATAGTTTGGAAGAAAGATTTGATTGATTTCTATTGATTTACAAGGATTACAATAAATAGAGATCTATGACTTGATCTCCAAGACACAATATTACATATAATAATACATAAGGAAATAACTACTTATAAGATATATTCTATCCTTTTGAACTACTGGAGATATCTTGAAGATCTTGTGCGTTTACCCCCTCCCCCCCGACGTAAGATGATGGGCGAGAAACAACCAGTAGCTTGGATCGACACACATCAAACGAACGGCCCGTTAAAGCCTTAGTAAAGACATCCGCCACTTGAGATGCAGCTGGAATGTGTCGAACTGTTAATGACTTGGAGTCTACTTGCTCTCGAACATAGTGAAAATCTAACTGGATGTGTTTCGACTTGTTTGTAATAGCGGGATTATTAGCAAGAAAAGTGGCTGAAAGATTCTCACATAAAAGCAGAGGGACACCAGCAAGTGGTAGATGAATTTCAGCCAGCAATTGGCACAACCAAACCAGCTCAACAGTTGCAAAAGACAACGCCCTATATTCAGCTTCGGTACTCGATCTTGCGACAACTTTTTGCTTTCGACTAGCCCAACTAATGAGATTTGAACCATAGTAAACTGCAAAACCGTGTTGGGAACGGAGATCGCTTGGATCGGACGCCCATCCCGAGTCTGAATAAACAACAATATCATGCCGAGGAGAGGCCGAAATGAGGAGACCGTGGTCCAATGTGCCCTTAATGTAGCGTAGTATTCTCTTCACATCACGCTAATGGGACTGCATTGGCTTGTGCATGAATTGACATGCTCGATTCACTGCATAACTAAGCTCGGGACGAGTTATGGTGGCATATTGCAAGCTACCAACGACACGCCGATACGCAGTGGGATCATCACATGGGTAATCCGGCGTTGGCGGCCTACGAAAAGCACATGAATCAGCAGACGATGAAAGAGGTTTGGATTCTAACATGTCACAGCGAGGTGGGGCTGGTGTACGTTCCCTCGATACCAAGGAAAAATGTGAGACGACCAAGATCTTTGAGTGAGAATGTGTTGTTGAGCTGCTTTGTGAACTCAGCGAGAAACGCAGAATCAGACCCTGTGAGAATTATGTCATCAACGTACACAAGAAGATAGGTAACGAAATGGACATGGGAGAGTATGGAAATTTTGATTCATCAAAGACCACATGCGGGGAGATGTATGTGCGGTCGGTGGGAAGATGGAGACAAAGATAGCCCTTGTATTTGGAGATGTAGCCAATAAATAGACATGGAAGGGAGCGATAGGAATGTTTGGTGTGGTTTGATATGGCCTAAGATATGGAAAACATAAGCAGCCGAAAACTCGAAGACGATTGTAATCGGGAGCTTTGTTGTATAGGAGTTGCTAAGGAGACTTGTGATTAAGTAATGGAGTTGTTGTTTGATTTGAAAGGTAAACTGCAGTATGAAAGGCATTCTCCCAAAATTAAAAGGAAAGAGATGCTTGAGCAAGAAACGCTAAGCCTTTTTCTTGGACAATTCGATGACGACGCTCAATGCCACCATTTTGAGAAGGCGGGTGTGGACATCAAATTCGATGAATAATGTCGTGTTGGTCAAGGTAGGATTTTAGAGCAGTAAATTCGCCTCCACCATCAGATTGAAGCTTTTTAATGGAGGTGTGGAATTGATTTTGAATCATTTTGTGGAAAGAAATAAAAGTGGGAAGAACTTGAGATTTTTGAGAAAGGAAATAAATCCAATAGAATTTTGAATCATCATCCACAAATTACAAAAAATATTTGTTCCCATAGATAGAGGTAGTTGATGCATGACCCCATACATCAGCATAAATAATATCAAAACATGACTGACTAGGTTTATGAATGGAAAAAATTGGTAAACGGTGACTCTTGCCTAATTGACATGGTTGACAAATAGAAGACAATTGTTTATTTGAGACTGGAAGATTAAAGCTAGTAACTAAATGTTTGAGAATGACATGATTAGGGTGTGCTAGACGTCGGTGCTAGTCTTCAAGTGAAACAACATTAGCCACGGGTTTATTAATGGAGGTCGTTGGTAACCGGTAGAGACCATGCTCAACGATGCCCTTCAGGATTATCCATCCTTGTAGATCCTTCACAAGACAACAAGTAGGGTGAAGTTCAATCAGTACATTATTGTCTTTAGTAAAAGCAGAAGCACTGAGCAAATTTTTAGAGATTTCGGGCACAACAAGAACATTCTTCAACTGTATATTAGATGAACCAAGTGTAGTAGAACCAGTGTGACTAATATGGATGGGTTTCCCATCTCCAAGAGCAAGATGATCAGTTCCATCGTAATCAAAATGAGTAGAAAGATGCCCTAATCGGGTTGTAACATGATGAGACGCACCTGAGTCTAAGTACCAAGGAACTTCAAGAGAGGATGGATTAATCTTATTGGATTGATTAACCTGATTAGCTTGCTTAGGGCTTGGACCAGTGGGCGGATTAAATGCCGGATCAAACCGATTCCAACAGTTCTTGGCAGGATGCCCAATACGATCACATAGTTGACAAATCAAACGAGAACCATAGTGCGGAGCCGAGTTGGATCCAGTCGAGTTGTTGTAGTTGGAAGAATCAGAAGAAGGGGAGTCACAACCACGTCCCCTGCCGTAGCCACGCCCTCTGCCACGATTAGAATAAGAGTCGCGGCCTCATCCACGAGTGGAATAAGAGCGATCGTTGCCAGTGGTGACCGAATTTGCATTCGGAGTTGACGCTGAAGATGGCAGGCTCGGTGGAGCAACAACAAGAGTCTGCTGTTTGGATTCAACATCCAATTTCTCTTCTTCTTGAAGAAGGAGACCGGTGAGTTCATCGGGAGAGACATCCTCGACATGAACATTGAGCGATGTTTTGAAAGGACCATAGGTAGAATCAAGGCCTTCAAGAATACACGACACGATATCATCGTTTTGAACGACGTATCCACACGCAACCAATGAATCAACAATGGACCGTTTCTTCTCAATATACTCCATCATCGAAAGGGCTCCTTTGGACAAGGTTTGAAGCTGACCTTTGAGTTGTTGAAGACGAGCACGAGTTTGTGATTGAAACATTGCAGCAAGCATGGACCAAGCATCGTGAGAGGTAGATGCACGAGCCACGTATGCAAGCAATAGTTTGGACAAAGTGGACTGTAGCCAAACAAGGACGAAGTGTAAACGCTAGAATTTGACTGGAGAAGATGATTTTCTTCCTTGTATTGATGCGTATATAAAGAATTACAAGTTACAAGCAATCCCAAAGAATCAGGGATTTTAACCTTATCAGTATAAAATCCAAACTAATAAAGGAAACAGATAAAGTGGAATCACAACTATACAAATATAAACAATATCTTAACATGCCCCCGCAAGCTCATGATCGGGCACGAACATGTAGCTTGGAACTTAACGTCTGAAAACGATGAGTACCAACTGCTTTTGTGAAGATGTCGGCGATCTAATCAAGGGAGCGAACATGACGAACAATCAGCTCACGAGTGGCTACTTGTTCCCGAACAAAGTGATAGTCAATCTTGATGTGCTTCGAACGTTGATGAAAAACCGGGTTTGCGGATAGAAAAGTGGCACTCAGATTATCACAAAGTAGAATAGGTGGGAGATCAACTGGAACAGCCATTTCACAAAGAAGTTGTTGTAACCAAATAAGCTCAGCGGCTGTGAATGCAATGGACCTGTACTCTGCCTCAGTACTAGATCGAGCAACCACCTTCTGCTTTTTAGATGACCAGCTGATGAGATTACCACCAAAATAAATTGCAAACCCATGCTGGGAGCGACAATCATCAGGGTCAGATGCCCAACCAGCGTTTGAGAAGGCAACAAGTCGCTTATCAGCCGACTTTTGTAGAGACAAACCAGAGGAAATAGTACCCTTGAGATAACGAAGAATACGCTTTACAGCGGCCCAATGCAATTCCGTAGGGTTATGCATAAACTGACAAACCCGATTAACGGCATAAGATATCTCTGGTCTAGTAATAGTGACATACTGAAGGGCTCCAACAATACTACGATAGAGATGTGGATCAGACACCGGATCGCCGGACTGTACCAGACGAGAACCAGGTTCAGCAGGATATGCAATAGGCTTGGCACCTGACATATTACTCCGTTCCAGAATATCAGCAATGTATTTCTGCTGGCTTAGCTGAATAGAGGAATCAAACCGAGTGACCTCAATCCCTAAAAAGAAGTGAAGTGGGCCAAGATCCTTCAGAGAAAAAGCCTTGTTCAGGCTAACCACAAACTCATCAATAAAGGCACTGTGAGAACCAGTTATAATGAGATCATCAACATATATGAGAATGTAGACAACATGATGACCATGCTTCTTGATAAAAAGAGAGGAGTCAGAAATGCATCCCTGAAATCCATGCTGAATGAGAGCCTGTTTGAGCTTGTGAAACCAGGCCCGAGGTGCCTGCTTAAGGCCATATAAAGCTTTTCGTAAGCGACATACATGATTAGGCCTATCGGAAGCCTGAAATCCCTGAGGTTGAGCCATAAAGACAGTTTCAGTAAGATCACCATTCAGAAAAGCATTGTTGACATCAACCTGTCTGAGAGGCCAATCAAGAGTGAGAGCCAAACTCAAGATAATGCGAATAGTAGTTGGCTTAATAACAGGGCTAAAGGTATCAAAATAATCAACGCCTGCCTCCTGGTTAAAGCCCTTGGCGACCAAACGAGCCTTATATCGATCAATAGACCCATCTGGTTTCCTTTTAATCTTGTAAACCTACTTACAACCAACAATGTTAGCGCCCGGTGGCCGAGGAACTAAGTCCCAGGTCCCATTTCTCATTAAAGCATCATATTCTAATTGCATTGCATGCTGCCATTCGGGAATTTTTGTGGCCTGATGGAAAAATTTTGGTTCAGAATGAGCTAAAAGGGCAATTGGGAGCGGGTATTTGGTGGCTAGGAAAGCTTTGGGCTTTAGGTTTTGGGTGCGGGACCGAGTGGTCATGGAGTGAGTGGAATGAGCTGGTGGACGGAACCACGATGGGGCGTTCGGATATTGAACATGGTCCGGGCTAGAACCTGCAGAAGCCGAGGAGGAGGGTGCCGACTGAACATCAGGCAATTGCGGCAGCTGCAGCGGGTCAGATGTAGGAGAAACCGAGTGAGATGGACTTGGAGAGGAGGAGGGCTGCAGAACTGGTGAGGGAGACAACTCGAGCGACACATCAGGCATGACAGAAGGTGAGGACGGTGGTAAACTAGGGGAAGCTGACAAAATCGGTGTGGGGGAAGGAGGACCAGAAATTTCAGCAGCTTGCTGCAGAACTTGCAGCTGCGGAGATGGGCAAGACACAGGCGTCGAAGATGGAGGGTCCGATGTGGACATGGACTGATATGGGAAGACCTCTTCATCAAAAACAACAAAACGAGACACGAATGTACGACTCGTCGGGACATGAAAGCAGACATACCCTTTGTGTTTAGAACTGTAACCCAAAAATAGACACGGAGAGGAGCGATACTCGAGTTTGGAATTATTGTAGGGCCTCAAGAATGGATAACAGAGACATCCAAATGACTTAAGAAAAGCATAATCAGGTGTCTTACCATACAGGACTTGAAACGGAGATTTGAATTGGAGTGTGGGAGTAATAGTTCGGTTTGAAAGATAAACAGAAGTGTGAAACGCATTCTCCCAAAATTTGATGGGAAGATTGGCATGAGCAAGTAGAGCGAGACCTTTTTCAACAATCACTCGATTTTGTCTTTCAGAGGACCCATTTTGCTGTGGAGTGTGAGGACAGGAGACTCGGTGTTCTATTCCAAGAGATTCAAGGTACTTAGAAACATTTCGATACTCTCCTCCCCAATCAGTTTGAAAGGCCTTGATAAGTGTAGAGAATTGTGTTTGAATGAGTTTGATAAATAGTTGTACGACAGAGAAGACTTGAGATTTATTTTGAAGAAAGTAAATCCAAACAAACTTGGAATAATCATCAACGAAACAAATATAATATTTATTACTATTAAGAGATAAATGTGAGGAAGGTCCCCATACATCAGAATGGATTAAATGAAATGGTTTAACAGCAGTACAACTACGACTCGATAGATTGAAACGACGACTCTTGCCAAGTTGACAAGCACCACAGACTGACGCCATTTTATTTGAGGAAACAGGAAGACGAAAACTTGAAACTAGACGACGCAAAACGGACTCATGTGGGTGAGCTAGACGATGATGCCAGCAAGATATGGAGGCACGCTCACTGACAAAGGCAACTGAACAACTCGAATGCAAAGGAAAGGACGACACTGTGGTTTGACAGGGAAGGCGATAAAGTCCATTCTCAACGGTTCCTCTTAGAAGAATCTGACCCTGCATGTTCTTAACAAGACAAAAATTGGCATGAAATTCAATATAAATATTATTATCTTTAGCCAATTTAGAAACACTGAGCAAATTTTTAGTAATTTGGGGAACAACAAGAACATCATTTAAAAGTAAAGGCTTGACAGCATGCTTTGCAGGTAAAACAGATTGCCCTAATTGAGTAACAGGAAGAGACATACCATTCCCGACGACCAACTGATCGCCGCCATCATAGGTAGGGTTGATGGTGAGATTATTGAAGTCCGCAGCAACATGGCGATTTGCACCTGTATCCACCACCCACGGGTCAGTTATTTCAGATTGACACTCGGCTGTATACGCTGAACAATTTGCAGGTGGCTCTGGCTGATTTAAAATTGCTGCTGCATGACGATTGGTGACAGGAAAGTCATTAAAATTGATACGGTTGACGCAATTTGGGGCTTCATGGCCTGGTTTGCCGCATAATTGGCACATCGGGCGGCCACGTTCCATTCCAGCAGAGGAACCAGCAGAGCTAGAAGAACCAGAAAAACCAGAGGAACCAGCAGCACTAGAGGAGTGGCGGTCAGAGGAGGAACGACCAGAATAAGAACGGCCACGACCTCGCCCGCGACGACCTCGAACAGAGGCAATGTTTGCCGATGGAGAAAGTGAATCAGAGAGAGCACGAGTGTCTTCATCCAGCCTCTGCTCTTCTTGAAGTAGGAGGCCGAGAAGTTCATCAGACGTTACTGGCTCGGTGCGAATTGCAACAGCAGATCGAAAAGAGGAGAATTGCGAACCGAGGCCAAGGAGAATGTAAGAAACCAGATCATCATCGGAAACCACATGTAACGATTCAGCCATTTCATCAACGATGGCGCGCTTCTTCTCGACATAATCGAGAATAGACAAGGATCCCTTGGGCATGGTCTGAAGTTGATGTCGAAGATGCATCAAACGAGCCCGAGTCTGAGCGTGGAACATCCGTTCAAGAATGCTCCAAGCGGCGGCAGTTGTTGTGGCTCGAGCAACGTGCCCTAACATGGGCGTGGTTAAGGTGGAACGAACCCACAGAAGGACAAGCCTATCCTTGCGGACCCAAGCGAGATACGCCGAGTTTGGAATCTTAGCAACAGCCTGCGCATCAGAGGAGGTGAGGGCAGCAATCGCAGCCTCTGTGGAGATGCCAGATGAGGCCGAAAGTAGGGTCGCCGGATCGGCGATGGTGGCCGGTGGTGGAGCACTCGGTACCAAGAAAGAGGCGAGGTCAAACGCTTCTAAAGCCGAGCGGACCGTATTATGCCAAAGTGAATAGTTGGTGCGATCAAGTCGAATCGCGAAATTCGGAAGATGAAAATTGGGAGTTGATCCATCAGAGGATGCAGCGGAAAAGAGAATTTGAGTAGGGGAGGTTGGTTGAGAGGCCATTGATCGAGAGGATCGTGTTAAGCTGATACCATGTAAACGCTAGAATTTGACTGGAGAAGATGATTTTCTTCCTTGTATAGATGCGTATATAAAGAATTACAAGTTACAAGCAATCCCTAAGAATCAGGGATTTTAACCTTATCAGTATAAAATCCAAACTAATAAAGGAAACAGATAAAGTGGAATCACAACTATACAAATATAAACAATATCTTAACACGAAGCGATCAGTTTTCTTCCAGGTGTTGTACGCCTTGACAATAGCAGCATCAGCGCCATCTTTGGGTACCTCACACGGTTTGTCAGTGATATACGAATCAACTTCATAGGCTTCAAGAGTGGAAAAGATGACGCTTTCCCATGAGAAATAGTTATGACGATCGAGTTTGATTGAGGTAGACGGGAATTTGAGATGACCGACCTTTCCACTGTTAAGCAGAATGGTGTTGGAGTCGTCGGCCATGGAGGGCAGTTTGAAAGAACGACAATTTTGTTTGGAAAAAAAAAACCTAAGCTCTGGATACCATAATAGTTTGGAAGAAAGATTTGATTGATTTCTATTGATTTACAAGGATTACAATAAATAGAGATCTATGACTTGATCTCCATGACACAATATTACATATAATAATACATAAGGAAATAACTACTTATAAGATATATTCTATCCTTTTGAACTAGTGGAGATATCTTGAAGACCTTGTGTGCTTAAAGGAGTAGTTCATATTCTAGAATAGTTTTATATTTTAACGGAAACGAATTTCTTCAAGACAGCTAGGAGAAATTGCTCGTTATTTTTCTACAGCTGAATATGCCAAAAAAATCTATATTTCTCAAAAATAGGAGGATGTGGAGGCAGTGCATGCCCAACCCCCACTGAAATTTTTAAAAAAAAATAATTAATTTTTTCAAAAAAAAAATATAGTAAAAAAACTAGGTTATTTGATAAAAACTAAATTATTTGGTCAGAAAAAAGCAGATTAATATATATAAAATATATTGAAATGGTTTTTTATACATAAAAATATTAAATTTTATGTAAAAATACAAAATTTTCTATATAATTTTTTTTATAAACGGAAAAATACATTTGTTTCTATATTTTATTAAAAAATACAAAAAAAATTACTTGCTTCACCAGGAATATTTCTGTAGCCAAAAAAATTACCAAAGGAATTTAGCCCATACTGGCACAAATTCCTGGCTACGCCTGATGAAACCCGAAATAAACGCGCTATAAACGGGATTATAAAAATATTAACTCTCGGGATTCGTACAACCAAACGGTTTTCGTACGCGGATTATTCCTCCTCCCCACCCCTCAGCCTGTTGTTTTTGTGCTTTTTACGAATAAAGCCTTTAAACTTTATACCGCTTATAGCGCGATCTCACTCGGAGATCAAACACGTCGTGCTTTGGCAAACGAGATAGTTCTCGAGCTAGAGAGGATTTTCGACCTTTTATTTGATCTCACTTTCTTACTATATATAGCAAATGAAATTAGGCCATTAGCCTCATTGACCGATGTGGGACAAGCTTATTTGAAGTTTATTGAATTTGCACACCAAGGCCTACGTGGAATGAGTGCAATTTGATGGAGTTATATGGCTCGTTGGATTTTCTGGCCATTCACAATTTAGATGATGCTAATTAGCACGGGCCAGGCCCATTTATACAAGCCCACATGCGTGCCGAGGTGGTCAAAACCCCACGTACACAATCACTCATGATTTTATTAAAATTGTTGGGTTGATCATTCATCAAAGGGGCCTCGCTCCATTATTTTGCCCAACTACGATGTTTTAATATATATGCATGCACATGCAAGCTTACGTAGCCTAGGCCTCTTACAAACTTGCGTGTACCAGACGCGTTTGGATGCGTACATACAACACGACGTGCTACCTTTTTTATATTTGCTAACTACCCCTTGATTATTTAGCGGTTATTTTGCGCACCATCAACACCACTAGGTGACTCATTGCCTCATTGGTATACTTGAAAAAAGTATTTTTTGTTTTTGGTTCGAACTTAAAAATGTATATAATGTCAATAGTTTTATAAATAATTGAGCATGGTATAAAATTAGACTTGTTTAAACACGGGTCATCCCGCCCAATCTGTCTGCAAATATGGGCGGGTTTGGATAAGGGGTTTGATCAATTTGAATTGGCCAGGCCAACATCACAAAATTGGGGATTATGGATGGTTATTTGGCTCAATGGGCCAGTGGGACCGGACCGCATTATATTTATTATAAAAAATATTAATTTTATAAATATTTAAAGTCATGATTGTTATTTGTTAGAGAATAACTCTTGATTTGTTCTAAAGTTTAGATTAATATGTTTGTTCTAAAGTTTAGTATCTAACAAGTAGTACCCGTCGTGATGACTACTACGACTCAACAATTTTTAGATATATTATAAATATGATATTAATAAAGTAAATATACAAAAATAAATAAAAACCAAAAATAATGTAAATTCTTAGAAAAATTTAATCAAATTCAATTCTTTAAAAATCTTTTCAATAAAAAGTTAAAAAGATAATTATAAGAAAAGATAACAAAAAATATAATTTTTTTTTAAAGATAAAAAAACTTCTATATTTACATAAGCAATCCAAAAAGGAAATTAAGGAAAAGATAATATATTTTTTTATAAATATTTAATTTAGGCAAGTAATTATATAGATATTTAAAATTTTTTACTTTTTTTTATCAAATTTTGATTTAAGATAAATACTTTTTTATAAATAGATAAAAAGATAAAGATAAAATAATTTTCATTATTTTTAAATAAATTTTGAAATAATTTTTTCCACATAAATAAATAGAAAGGAATTTAATTGAAAAAAATAATAAAAATATTTTTTAAATAAAGTGGGGCTAGAATTAATGTGATGGCTAGAAAAGTTACAACTTTAACATATAGTTATAGATAGATATGGATATTTTTATTTCAAAGATATATATGTGATCACGTGTACCTATTTTTTTCTTATCTTTTTTTTTTAATTTATCTTTTACAAATATAATAAATATAATGTCCTTTTTTATCTATATTGGTCAAATCTACTAATATTATTTTATCTTTATGTTTATTTGGGGATAAATTTTTACAAATATTATTTTATTATTATCTTTACTTGGAGATAACTTTTTTTTACATAATTAACTATTTAAGATTATTATTTTAATAAAGGGGTGATGTGACATAATGTGGTGACAAAAATTGCTTCGGCTTTAATCTATAACTATATATTAAAGCTATCCCTTTTCGAGCCACCAGAACGATTCTGGCCCCACCTCATATTTACAAAATTAATTTTTATTTCTAATATTTTAACTTTTTCCTATTATATTCTTCTTTAACTATTTAAATCTATCTTTAACATCAAACAAATAACTATTTAGTATAACAATATCTTTTGAAAACTTCCTTATACAAATATTTAAAATTAAAGATAACAAATTTAAAATATTTTTAAATAAGTATAAATATCTTTTACCTTTTAGCATGATGTCTTTTCACGAAATTATTTATAGATATATTTTTTTTCTTTTATAATAAAAAATCAATGATAAATACTTATAATGTTTAAAAATAAAAAATAGGTAATATATATAACTATATATTAAAGGTGTATCTTTTCGAGCCACCAGAACGATTCTAGCTCCACATCATATTTAAAAAATTAATTTTTATTTCTATTATTATAACTTCTTTCTATTAAATTCTTTTTAACTATTTAAATTTATCTCTAACATCAAAAAAATATCTATTTAGTATAACAATATTTTTTGAAAGCTTCCTTATACAAGTATTTAAAATTAAATATAAAATATTTAAATATTTTAAAATAAATATAAATATTTTATCATATATCTTTTGACGAATTTATTTATAGAAATATAGTGATTTTCTTATAAAAAATTAATGATTAATAGTTAATTTTTTTAAAATTAAAAAAAATGGATAATAAAATATTTAATAAATATTGAAATATTTGATAAACTCTAAATTTACGTACATGAAAAGTAATAAAATAGGAAGAATATAAAATAAAATAATGATATTAAAGTTTTTATTATATTTTTATTTATTTATCAATATTCTATTTATATTTTACCATACTTTTTTCTGATATTATTCTCATTAATTAAAAATAATTAAGTAAATATATATTAAAAATAATTACGACATGTACGGAAATTTTTTATTTATTGATTTTTAATGGATTTTGATCGTTAGCCGAGCCAGCGAACAACCCAGATAGCATTCATGGACGGGAATGAACATTACTCTTAGGCTCTTAGCCCATATTGAGCGGGCCAAGCCATGCCCGGCCAGGATATCCGGATAAAATTTTGAACTTGAAAAGTAACAAGCTGCCTCCTCCTCTTTCTGATGCAAGCAAGCAATGTGTTATTCCTGATAAATTACACCCTCTCTTCATATTGACTAATGTCCCCGTCTTTTCTCCATGTAGGTCAAGAAATCCTTTCAAATTAGATTACACAGTTTACATAATGTGAACTCACAGTTGTTTCTTCCTTTATCCTGACTCGTTCAATTTCCTGTCTTCCTACCCCAGTTTGTCAGCAAACATTTGAAAATTGTCACAAAACAAACAAAGTTTTGTGGCTCCATTTTTCCAACTTTTGCAAGTCCAACCCTTTTCACATTTCAACCTCCTCCCTGTCTTCATCAGACATCCTCTACCTTAATTTATTTGCAGAAAGCAATGACTTTCTCATAAACAACTTACATTGAGATCAAAAGCTAATTAAAATTGCCACCAAATCAATAAAAATATTGGCTCTTCTCCTCTCCTAATAAATTTAATAATATCGTGTCAACTAAATTTCAAATCAGCCTATCAGACAAGCTCGGTAACCTTCTAAAGAAGTTCAAGCTCGGAGGTGGCAAAGGATCTCTAAACATTGGGTGCCTCAAAAAATAGAATCCTAAGGCCACGGCCACCATCTTTGCCGGCACTGCATAAAGCACAATGGTCAATATCAAACACACCCCTATAAACAATTTCGTGGCCCTAGGATCCCTCCAACTCACCAACGCCTGAACCCGCTCCCCTTGCGTCGCCACGTCACCAAGCACCGTCTGAACCCGAGCCGCCAAAATCCTCAGCCGGTCATACCGCATTCGTATAAGCTCGGGTGGTTTCGAGCTCGGGATTGTATCGAATTCCTCGTCGAGATCGTCAGGATCGACTATCTCGGCTTGTGACAACCGGATGTCCATACCCGCGGGTATTTTCGGCCTGAACCGGTAGTGCCAGACCCCGATTAGGAACACGTAGAGACACCCGGTTGGCACTATTAGATCCGGGTACCAAATGAGCACCAAATAGAGAACATGTACTAGGATTGTTGTGATTGGATTTCTCCATCTCTTGATGTCATCGAGCCACTTGGCTAATCCGATTGCCCAAGCCAGCACGGCCACGATCCGGAACCAATTGGCCTTGCTTTTCCTCATGCTCCAAGTGTGCGAGTCCGCGTCTAGCAAGTACCGAACCACCTCGGGTCCGAGTGGCGGCTCGGACCGAGCTAGCCAGCCTGCCACCATCCGAGTGGCGGCCCCACGTAACGCTTCTTGTTGAGCCACCCCTAGAGGCCGGAGGTAGTGCATTCGCGGAAGCAATGGCTGCCCGTAAACCGCACAAGTGTCGGGCAACAAGGACGGGCAAACGAACCGAACCGCTAGCTCGATCTCGCCCATTTTCTTGAGACCGGTTCGGAGCAACACCAATAGAGGATATGAATTTGTGTACACTTTGTTGTTCTCTAGAGTGGACACACGGATTCGGACCTTGCCGATTCGGAAATCGGGCTTGTCCTCGCCCATCTCCGCAAACATCCGCCAATTGTCGAACACGCCAACTGTCAAGACCGTGCAGGGATCGTAGACTTGCCACGTGTACTGCTCGTTCCAGCGCGGATCGAAGCTATCCGTGATCGTGCGGGTCCGGACCCACTTCTTGCCGTACTTGGCTACACAGTATGCATCGGTGGAGCCTTTGCCAACGCCCTTTGTTTTCATTGGGAGGAGGCCACGGGCGCCCAAGATACCGAGCTCTAGAATCCCCATCGGCGGCTTCCATAACGGCTTCGCCGTTGGCCGGAAATCGCTGCACACGTGCGCAGCCTCGTCAAGCACGTGATACCCGCCTTCAAGGCACGCCCTCAAGTGAATCCTACCGCAATATGGCCCACCGCCGTTGCCTTCCAATGTCAGCCACTTGGATGCCAGGTGGCGCTCATCTAGCCGTTGAGGGATCGCGGCGACCGGGATGACGACGTGGCCGAGGAGCATTGGTTCCTTCCCGGTGAGGTCCTCCACTAGTAAGACTAATTGGTCTTCCAAAGGCTCGCCGGCGACGAAAATCAGATCCTCGTTCCAGTTTACCGCGGCCCCGTTGCTGTTCATGGACCCTCGCCGTGTTCTCGCCGTCTGAAAGGCTACCTTCCCCTTGACTCTGATCTCCGGCACCGTCAACGGTGGCAGGTTCGCCGGAATCTGGAGGTCCTGCGCTTCCAGAACCGTCACCCGGAGGTACCAGAGCTTGGGCGACTGGTACACCTTGGAGCGCGTGTAAGACACGCTCGGAGGCGCGTCGGAGCACCACGCTTCCGGGAAGGCGTCGTCTGCTTGGGTCCCTATCCAGACCGCCAGCTGGATATCACCGGTGACTCTGTTCGGGTCTTGATCGGGCCCGGATCCTGGACCACCGGGCCCGCCGCCGCCGCCACCACCCTCGAGGCGGTACCACTGGGGAGCCAATGGGCTGTCGGGCGGGTCCCGGACGGGTACGTCGGAGAGGTCGAAGCAGACACCGCCGAGAAAGCGGTCGCTGGGGGCGTCCCAGATGGAGATTTCGAGGGTGGAGGCGTTGGTGGATTCTTTGTTGTAGCCGAGGGCGAACACCTGGCTCCATTCCGGGCTGTCGGGCGGGTCTCCGGGCCGCATTGAAGCTGGTTTGGATCGGACGAAGTGGTTTGCGGTCCGGATTTTAACAAACGGGGCCTCGCTCGGGGCGAGCCCACGGGCCTTGACGATCCGTATGAACAGGTAGGTCATCGGCTCCACCAGATCGAACGATGACATCCTCTCTCCTCCCCCTTCGACGCCGCCCTTTTTCTTGCCGTTGATCACGCGCGGAGAGAAGTCGCTGTTTGCTCGCCGGAGGACGCGCACTCTATCTCCTCTCCCTCCCGGCCCGCCCGGGCCCGGCATCCTCCTCATATCCGGCGGCGGACCCTGCGGCGGCATGCACATTCCCATGCCGCCGCCATCCTGTGGTGGAGGGCCCGGCGGGGGGCCGCCGTACGGTGGACCTTGAGGCTGCATATTCGCCTCCGGCGGCGGAGGCCCGTGCATCTCACGCACCTGGTGGACGTTGCCGGGGTGGTCGTAGTAGTGAGGATGCGGCGGCGGACCAGGGTGCTCATGGTGCTGGACCGTCCCAGTAACCACCATAGTATGCGGCTGCATCGGCATCATGTGCGGCGGCGGTGGCATCTCTTCCATCATCATCATCGGCGGCGAAATATCGACACCCGCTGCCTCCAACGCCGCCTCAGTAGGCATCGGCATTGGCCCTTGGCCAGGCCCGTGCCCGGGCCCTTGCCCTTGTCCTTCCATCACCCTCATCTCCTCCTTCCTGGCCTCCGGCGGCATATCCATCACTTCCGGCGGAGGCGGCTGATTAGGCGGCGGACCGCTACCTCCGCCGCCGCCGCATCCGTCATCAACCTCGTCGTAGTAAAAAATCCTCAGCCCGAGCTCGCCCCGAACCCAACTGAAAACGCTCTTCTTCTCCAGCGGGAAATAAACGAGGCCTTCGTCTCCCCGGCGAGCGAATTGCGAGCCATAGATCTTGACCCGGCCAAGGAAGTGGTTCTTCCGGCCGGCGCCGGCCGACGCGCGCTTGTCGTTGTAAATCTCGACATCGAGCTCCTCGTAGTCCATGGTGGCCGGCTCGGAGACGACAAAATCCAGCATTTCGTTCCAGACCGGGTTCAGCTCGCGGAACCGGGTCGAAGTGCGCTTCCGCTGCCCGTCGAAGTCCACCACCACGTACGGGCTGGAGCTGCCCTGCCCGTCTTTTGGGAGCAGGTCACGCGCCTCCACTACTTCCACCATCAGCCTTCTTACATTGCGTGGTTGTGGTTGCGGCGGGGGTTGTTCCGGCGGCGGAGGCTGCGGTGGAGGTTGGTCCGGCGGCTGCGGTTGCGGGGGCGGCGGCGGAGACGGTGGCCTCATGCTGTCATCTTGCTTCAATTGCTACTGAACTGGAATTGGGGGAAGTGAGCGGTGATGATGGGTGTGAATTTAGGCTCTGTTTGAAGACTTTTTTTGCTAGCTGTGTTTGTGTTTTTATGCAGTTCTTTTCTTTTCTTTTTCTTTGTTTTTTTCTTCTTTTCTTTTAATTGAATGAATTGGAAGAAGAAATTGGAGATGGAATTAGGATTAAGGAGAGGTATTAGATTCCATTCTTCCCAAGAAGGGTCTCTGGTTAGTTTAGGAGATTAATGATGTGAAGGTGAAGATCGGGGAAGCATACGATTCCATCAAATCTCAGCCTTTTATTGCAAAAAGAGCAAAAGAAAAAACATTTTGAATAAAGTTGATAGCAAAAGCATCTTTCTTTATGATTCCAATTCAAGTATTCAACCCTACCTGTGCACTGGGCTCATTGTCAAACAAACAGTTCGAAAAACAAGAGAAATTAATCGGGTTTTACGTTTGAACAGGGGTACAATCACCAGCTAAAAAACAGCGCACTAGAGAACTCTTTTTTTTTTGGTTTCCATCAAAAGGGGTTTTTAAGGGATTACGCGTAATATCTGCGTGCACCATTGTCATCATTATACGGCTTTTCGACTGTCGTATACAAGACATGCTCCATTTTTGGCCTAGGCGTTTAGTTTATTACTTTACTTTGTTACACAAAGCACCACATTGTCTTATAATACTACCTTTAAGACCTCGAATTGCTTGAAATTGGATCGTCATTATGGGACCACTTTTCCTTCGATTCAAGTTTTTTAGTAGTGCTAACATCTGAATTAAGAATCAAAATGCCCATATCGTCAAATCTGAGCATTGATCATGTCCAAGCTTCAATTCAGTCCCTTATGTCAGATTTGCCTACTCATCAGGAAATAAGAAAGTTTCATATCTCAAGTGGTCCTGTATCTGTGTCTTCGCCATAAATATGCTATGGAGACTTCTTTAAGCAACTTATTTAACTTTTTACTAGTAGTGGATTTTGTGGTCGATCTTGGTGGGTAAGAATCAGATCCCTAATAGATAAAATGTCCATTTTCAACTGATTCCTGTTCCAATATAGTAAGATTTTCACTTTGGATATTTGTAGCTCGTCCAACTTATTTACGTGAATTTGTTAGTTTGTGAGACCCATGTATTAGTTTAATTTCAAGAAACATACTGAATTTGATCACACCGTCAGATCAACCACAGATTTCAAGGATTCCAATTTTGCACTTGCTACCTCAATAGTCTTTTTTTCTTTTAAGTTTTTATTAAATATTTATGTTGACATCTACTGATAATAGTTAATACTTATGCATGTATTGCATTAGACATGAGATTTGAAATGTTTCAACAAAGTGGTGACAGAATCATATTCGTACTTTCAGAGCATCTGATTTCATTTTTGATCAACTGTTCTAAAAAGGGTTTTGGTGGGGCGAGTTTCTAAGTTGCTACACACAATCACACATGCATATCAGTTAAATCCAATGTTGGTATTCAATTGCAACACTTTTTACTAACGCGCCATTCAATTGTCACAACAATGAAATTGCAATGATAAATCAACGGCGAGGAGGTTGTTGAAGCTTATGAGACCCGACAAGCACACCAAACGCAAACGCCAATATTCCAAACCAAATGCACTTGTGTTGGTCAAGCTTCTTCAGCATAGTCCTAGGTACATTATCCTCTTTCTTCCCTTTGTTATCACTTTGCCCTTTACCATTAACCTTTTCTTCCTTGCTTTCGGGTTTTGTTTCCCTTTCTCCTTCCGCGTCTTTATCAATCTCTCCTTCCTTGCTCTCGGGTTTCGTTTCCCTTTCTCCTTCCGTGTCTTTATTCTCGGGTTCCTCTCTCATTTCCTTCTCAGAAGTAGACTCATCAAACTCAAATCTATCCGGCTTCACCAATTGTCTACGAACAGTAATGTAAAGCATGTCGTTTTGAAGCTTCCTAGAGACGGGTTTAGTCATGTCCGAATCCTCTGGCAGCTTCAAATGTCTCTTGAACTTGACATGCTCGTTGGTTCCACTCAGCCTCGATCCCGTGATTGTAAGATTGCCCAAGGGATCAACATTGACTTCAACTTCATCCTGCTTGAAATCTTCAAGTACAAAATCAGATATAGGCTTTGTTTTCTTGAATCATTATAAGGACTCTTTATCATTTACCTGGGAGTTCCATGATTAGATAGTAGCATTCGGCGTCACTAGTCCAGCCTGCCGAAGGTTTAATCGTATGCATCAAATGAGGAGGCATGCTTTGTTGCTCGTAATCTTTGATCCATCCCGTAAAGCCAAGATCAGCCATCTCGAATGGATTGGCAAGTTGGAAACACAAATAGTAATCTAGATATGGAATTTGCCCAGTTTATTGTTATATTGTGAGGTTTTCACTCGATTTTGCTTGTAGATTAGGCGGGTTTTGCTTGTAGATTTTGTGAATGCTGATGCCATACTTTACCTCTTTGGATGGAAAGAGTAAGATTTTTGGCTTTTGGTAGTTCCTTTACTGGGGAAATGACTATGCTTTGCTTTTTGTTTGTCCCTTCTTACAGAGTATGTATGAAAAAAAATACAAGTAACAAATAATGTTTCTGAAGGTGGAGAAGAAAACGGTGGAGAATTTTTGTACTTTTTTCATCAGAAAAGATCAATAAATAATGTTTCTTTCTTTTTTTGGTAGGACAATAAATAATGTTTCTGAAGGTGGACCAAAAGAGATGAAGAAGCTAGCACTGAGAAAAAAATTGACCAAATTAACAATTGCAAAAAGCTTATGAAGTTTCATTAGGAATGAGCTTTTGCAATATCTGTCCAAACAATACCAACTATGTACCTAAAAGATTAATATTTTGTAACTAAAATGGTATTTGATGATATATTTTAATATTTAAAAGTTATAAACTCCATATTAGTGATAATTGACAAAGTATTCCACTTCCACCTACACTAACCATTGCAGTACGTAATATGCAACTAATTAAAAAATAAATCATGAAATTATTTTGCAATTTGGCTTTAGGTGTTTTATTATTATCAACACGAGTTTTTTCTTTTGAGTTGTCATGTTAAAAGTGATTCAAATACACAATTAAACTACTGGATTGGCTAGTTTTGTACTTTAATATTTGAGGATGAATTAGGCTGAAGTGTTTCTGATATGGCTGGCAAGCACTTGTTCTTTACCTGCATTCTATTTTATTACTGGTTTTTTGAATGATACATGTACTGTATTTGTAAAAATAAAAACAATGACCATTTTTATAGTATACTTTTAGCTAACTTTCTTTTTCAAATCTAAAAGAGCAAGTGTCCTACTAAGCTCAATTGTGCTAACCACCGAAGACACTTCGTTGGGATAATCGCATTATGCTATTTGCCTAGCTATCTCAATCTCTGCACTTTAAATATTATTTGAAATAATTAAAGAATGATATGCAAGCATCCACTTGTTTAATTAAGCTTGTGATGCTTATTATCAAAGGTTAAATATAGTTAATCTCAGGCCTTTTATTAATGGTCTAAGCTTTTGCTTCTTTTATTTTGGGGTGCAAAAGGTCCGAGCTTACATGATATGCGGCATGTATCCTTTCAAGAATTCAAGATACACTTTTTAAGAATCTTATATTGAACTCGAAAGTAACCTAAATGGCATCCTTTGTAAATGTCATGACCATCTAAATAACAACATTAAGCATGCACAAATTCACATATTCTACAAAAAAATGAACATTTTCCCAATAAAAATGGAAATGAATACCAATCTCCTTATGGCTGAACCTAGAAATTCTTTCTTGGTAAGTGAGTGATGCCTTTGAATTATAGAGAATTGCTAAAGGAAATATTTACATACCAAAGGCCCAGGTTCAGTGTTTACATTTGCAATTATCCACGTTTCAACAATGGCTACATACAGTTGCTCATGTAATGCCATTTTGCCAAACAAAGTTTATGAATAATGCAAGTTTCATTTCATTTGCACATGTGAAAATAAACACAAAAAAGTTCCTCTTCTGCTTACCTGTATACGTGAAAGAATTTTCACAGATGAAGGAACCACATTTCGCTGCAAAGTGACCAAGAGGGAATGCACAGTTTCACACCATTGTGACTATTATGGATGACCGGCCAGCCTACGAACATCAGAACAGTGACCTCTCTATAGATGTACATTCACTTCTGTCAAGCACAATTTTGTTCTTCATAATACCCTAGGAAGCATAACACAAAAAAGTACATGTAATTACCAATGAAATGTTTTACAGAATGTCAATGATATTATAAGATGTGCAATGGCAGATAATGTGCTTTATTACCAATAAATCTTCAAAACCCACTCTATCTAGAGAAGAGATAAAAAAAGAAAAAAAAGGTTGGCTATATATATACAAACCTGAAGTCATTGCACTTTATTCAGAATAGGAGCTTCAAGTTTTAACAGCTTGGTAAACTGCACAAGCAATCACCAAAGGCCAAGGAACACATACAAGCATGTGAGAGGAATGAAACTTAATAGTTGTCACCTATATGAATGAGATTAGAGGGAAAGACCAACCTGTGAAGTCTTGAGCTCCAATTCTTCCCACTCTAATGATGGATTACTTCCTTCCACTATCCCCGTTCCAGCATAGATCAAAGCACCAAGATCCTGGAATTCAAATGAGAGATTAATTTATCATCAAGACTCACAGAACTTGCATTACTATCTTATTTTTTGCGTAACACTTATATATGACAGCTTTCCCACATAATTTGCACAGGTTTGCTTTCTCAGTGGTTATACAGTTTTACCACTCATCTAACCATGACCTTCTTGGTCAGAGGTGATTTACCCTCTTTATTTTGTACATTTTGATCCTCTAATCCTGGTCTGAGTTTTCACAACGGTTAACTTTATCACAAAATCCATTTTGAGTTCAAAGAAATTGGACGCGACATTTTTCCAATACTTTGTTACTGGGTACAAGCTGTATACTCTTCAGAGGTATTTCCATTTTCGCAGTGCAAATGTCATTCTTGAATTGTTAGAGGAAGGAAGAAAATGTTGAGTACCTTCTCCACTAAGGCTGACCTAATTCCAACTGCAAATTCAGTTTCTTCCCCTCCAAACCAACCAACAGGGCCAGCGTACATTCCTCTGTCAAACCTTTCTGCAAAGGTGACAACTCAAAAGAGGCCAAATCAATTAAAGAGGAAAGAAGGACCATGTCAAATGCAATCAAAATCACACTCAAAATATTGCTATCAGAGCATGACTATATACTAAAAAAATGCATAGAAATATAACAAACAGAAAATGTACATAGATGTGAGAAATAGCTACAGCATCAATGAGATAGTGTTTGATTATATACCAGTTTCAGCAATTAGAAGTCGTGCATCTTCTGTAGGAAATCCACAAACTGCTGGGCTTGGGTGTAGAGAAGACAAAATGTTGAACTGAGAAGACAATGAATTGGATGCAAAATCATATGGTCAGAGGAGAATCAACAAGACAAAACTTTCTCAATTAAATAGCATGTTAAAGTAAGGAAGTTGAAAGTACGACTCAATTAATACAGGAATGAAATGAGGATAAATCATCTGAACAAAAAAATCATTCAAACAAATACACTATAGCCTCAATATTTACCTCATCATCTTCACTTTTCAGTCTGCCTACTAATTGAGCATACAGATGCTGGACTCTGGGGAGTTTACGAACTGCTTTCTCAGGATCTACAAGCACCCAACTGCATACAGCCTAAGAAGTAATGATTAAAAACAAATTCACATCCCATAAAAATTTCTAAAGTGCAGAAACTAAAGATGATATTCACATGTTAGTAAACATTAACAAAAATGATGGGAGCTGAAAGTTGCTCACCTGAAGTTTTTTCCGTATGCTTTCTCGTACTATAGTAAATTCCAAATCGTCTTTGGGGCTTACAAGTCAATCATGGAAAAAAAAGACACGTAAGTTCAAGGAATCACAAGAAAAGGTAAACATTTCAATCATAGAGAATAAGGGAAATAACATTTAATTCATTAGTAAAATGTGAGTACATTCGGTTCATTAATCAAATTGTGTGGCTTGACTCAATTTGACTATGGCACTCAGTCACTTCTAACCCTAACATGTGGGTGAATGTGACTTTTTACTATTCAAGTTACCAATCATGCTATTTAAGTAGGTGATGCAGATGACCAACCTGGAGAGAAGATCATCTTCTATTTCGTGATCTAGAGCTTTTGTAACACATCTGGCACGGGTTCCAGCCATAGCTTCACTAGATATATTAAGCTCTTTTCGATGAAACAGCTGCTCTGGCTACTCATAAATTGTACATGTAAATAATAATAATCCTACAATCATGTGATCCAGTAACAGGGCAATTCATAATTATAAGACTAACACAGGGTGTGGGGGTGTATGAAGGACATACTGTATTTCCAATAAATGCTGGTGCATTAGGTGGCTGAAGGCAGAATTGATAAGCATTCGCACCTTCCACCTGCAAAGCAAAAGTTGAAAACCTAAGCCACATTAAGTATGATAGATTGTGAAAGGAAACTAGCCAAAACTACCAATGGTGTGATTGGGTTCAAAGATTAAAAATATTTAAGTCAGTTGCAACAAAAATGAAATGGAGTACTCGAGACAAGCAATTGCACGGAAAATTGATGATATAGCAGGCTTAGCAACATTAGCATATAGTGCTTGTTAACTGAAAAATCCTGATAAACACATAAGATAAGGCTATAACCAAATAAATTTAGCACCTGTAAACAAGCTAGCCATGCTACTGGGTCAATTTCTGAGGTTGTAAATATTCTGCTGCTACGCGCAAGTACAACCTAGTACCAGCAAAGATAGGAAAAACTAAAAAATTAAAAAATAATCTTCAATATAAAGCTTAATCGTGACCTCAATCATGAACATTAAGTTTATAATACCTTGTTCAGGGAAGAGCCATTCCTTCTAATCATCTGCAAAGCTTTCTTAACGGCGGTATCCCAATCCGCTTCAAGGGGTATATGAAAAATATTATTAAGAATAGATGTCTGAGGATTGCTTTTCCTCAATTTGACAATGCTTGAATTCACCTGCCACAAGACAATAAATCTTACATAGTAGAACATATTATGAAAAGTTGTCACTTAGATGAGGATTTGGTTCATTTATTCATAGCATTTGCTTTGGGCCTAAAAGCAGAAGTTGATACCTCGCCCAAAATAGCTTGAGCTGTCTCAATAGCAATTCTCCACGGCTGTGAAAGGGCATTGTCCCAAGCAATATTTGCAGCCAACATTGAACTTCCTTCAAGCTCATTGAACTCAACCTATCATTTCATGTCTAGCAATGGGTTGTCATGTATTAACCATAGACCTTTATTAAAGAGAACCAAACACCATTCTAGAGTAATCTAGATTCAGGTCCATCGAAATGAATGTGAATGTACCTGGGGAACCATGAAGTAAAATGAACCAAATTGCTCCCACTCCTCTGAAATCTCAGCCTTTGCATCAAAACGGATAGCTCCATAAGCCCGGACCAAGGGACATTTCTTCGAAAGAAACCTTATATCACATATAGGCAACACTTAATCGAAAGGCATCCAAGTTGGAAACATGGAACACAATTTTCAAATCAAACAGCATGGTTTCTAATCTGCAATTTATCAACGAAATTAAAAACCCTAGCCAGTAGCCCCTAAACAGCTCTAAGTGATCAGCAATATAACAAAAGGAAGTCCAAAATTGACAACAGGAATTAACAAAAGGAAGTATAAATGGCAGGGAATTAAGAAATACCTTTTGATAGATCTCCAATCGTTAAAGGAGAAAGAGCGAGAATGTCGAAAATCGACGGCAGCGCCAACGCCGGCCACACTAACCAAATCGCCGATAAAGCGAGAGTAGCCATTGCCACTGCCATTACCGGAGGAATAGTCGAGGAAGACATCAGGGCCGTACTTTTGACGTCGGCCTGAGAAGAAGACACGTGGTAGAATTTGGTGCTGCGCGTGGAGCCAGTCTATTGCTTCGATTTGTTGTTGGATTGGAACCTTCAAAAATCCCTCAATTTCAACTTCTTTTCACGAATGCAAAATTGTAAACTCTTTTGACAGTTTGTATGTACGTCTAGTTAAAAAATTGATTAATTTTTCTTCACCAAAAATAAAATTGATTAATTTTTTTTATTATAATAGTAGTTTAAAAAATAGATTATAAAAATTATAATTTTTAAGAAAAGGGTTGATTTATATTTACATGGATAAATAATAAAAATTAGTTTAAAATTATGTATTGTCATATTTTTTTTCTTGTTTTAAAATTTTAGAAATTATTTAAAAAACTAAAAACTAATTAAAAAGCTTTAATTTAAACTAGATAAAAAAGCTAGAAACTAGGGAGTAGTTTATTTGATATATGCAAATACATCTAAATCTAAAAAATAAACTACTACTCCGTACTATTTTTAAACTAGTCAATATATTTAGTATAACTAAAGTCGAAATGATGAACCAAAATTTTTGGTCCCAACTTCCAAAACCAATGCATAACCCATTTTATGAAGCTCGGAGACTTAACTCGAGTTAATTTATTAGCATACGAGTCTAAGAGTCCGCCGTTTTATACTGAAAAGTTGTCACTAATTAGGAGTCTAAGAATAACTAATATGTCCGGATTATATTAGCTTGAAAAAAAGTGACTCAAATTGAGATAGAGGGATTCCCCTCAGGAGGGGAATGCATGCAAGAGCAAAAATCAATAGATAAGGGGGAATGGGCCAATATAACACGTGGCATGCTCCCATTGCTCACTACATTGAAATAGAAGAGTAGCTAAGCGATACAAGTGGATTACGATAAGCAACTATACGCTAGCTATACCTGGAGGCGGATGATGCCGGAGGAGAAAGGCGGTGGCTCCGATAGTCTCAGCCTGGTGACGGCGGATACGAGGCAGTCGACGGCGTCAGAAGGGGTTGGAACAGACAACAGCGTCCGGGTTTCAACGGTTCCGACGGGCTCCACGCCACCAGCTGCCCCATTTTGGCAGCCGTTCATTGACAATGAGCTCAATTTGTGGTGCACTTGTTTTTGCTGCACATTAATCATCCAAGTACAAAACTGTAAACGAGAATTTAGAAGAATTGACAAAAAAAAAATTTGAGGAACAATTGATTAATTTACATACGGGGGAGGGGAAGTGGATGGATTGGCGGGTGAGATTGGGTGCGGAGGATGTCATGCAGCATTGGGTGGACTCGATCCTGGCGAGCGTACGGCTGGAGGCTGCTGCCATTGTTTAGCAACAAAGAGTGACGGAGATTATTAAATCGATGAGCTTGGTAGTTTTATACTCCCTCCGTTCTATTCTACTTGATATTTTAGAACAATTCACATATATTAAGAAATCCATTGAAAATATAAGAAATATTATTGGAAATCCAAAATTTTCTATATGTATTCAAAAATTAATTACTAACCCATCCCTAAAGCCAATAGAATAAAAGAAAAAAGTCCATACAAATACTTTCTAATACATTAATTAAATAAATACTCCAAAATGACAAGTTTTAATGAACACGATTTTATCTCTAAAGTGTCAAATAGAATAAGACGGGGGGAGTAGTGCTTTGCTTGCCGTTGGAATTGGGGCAAGAAAGGATTGGGGAAGACAGGGGTTTGCTCTAGTTGTGAAACGTTTACTACTCCAACATTGGAAATTGAATTACCTCTCAACTCTCATGGTTCGACCATACTCCCTCCGTCCCTATTTGTTCTTCTCATTTGAAAAGTGGCACAATATTTAAGGAGAGGGGAAAAATGAGTAATGATGAGGAGAGAGAGATAAAAAAGGGATTTTGATGAGGGTAATATTGTAAAAGTAGAAGAGAGAGGGATAAAAAATGGGTAGTTGGTAGAGATTGATGAGGGTAACTTTGTATTTTCACATGTCTAAAAAAAGGAAAGTTTTAGAAATGAGAAGAATAAAAGGGGACACCCAATAAGGAAATGGGAAGAACAAAAAGGGACAGACGGAGTAGAATTTAGTACGGGCAATTGCATGTCTTTCTAGATTTTTATGAGTGAGGGACCCGATTTTTATAGGCTCCTTCTCAGCGCCCCGCTGACACAAAAGCACTTCCAAAAAATTATTTCGTTTTTGCCCTCAATTTAGGTTAAATTACCAGATCTGCCCAAAAGTTTTAAACTTTTGCAAATATATCCAAACTTGAACGGTTTATAAATTTTATGACTTTAAATGGTACTAACTACCATAATCTACTAACTATAGCATGAATAAACTATTTTCTATGAACAGAAGCCCACCATGCTCCGTAATTAATGAAAATTATAAATTAGAGAGGTTTGACCGTTACCTGAGCGTAGTATCGCTGGACCTCCGGTGTTCCTGTAGCTTCCAGATTTCTAGGGGTTGCTAATCCTCAACCAGGACTCCCTTAGCTCAAGCATAACACATATCTGTTTCGTTTCCTACCTCAGATCGTAGTCTCTAACTTAAAATCTCTCAATTTTTTGTGGATGGAGGATTTGTAGTCAAGAAAGAGGTTTATTCAAGACATAGTTTTCGATTAAGTAGCTTTCCCTTACTTAAAAACAAACTTTTATTGAATTTGAAAGGATTACAAGCACACAAACACACTGAAAACACTCAAACACTCAAACTAGAAAGATCCATAGAAGGATTTGAACTCTTAGAGTGAGGGAACACCGCTTCACTTTCAAGTTCAAAGCTTTCTCTTTTTCTTTCTCTAGATTCAGACTTTGTTTTTCTGATTTTCCGTGTCCTTCCTTCAGCTTACAAGGGTCCTATTTATAGAGCCTTGGAGAGCATTGGATGCTCTATCAATGCTCTTTACAACTTGCTATCGACAAAGTCTCAAGGAATCTACTCATATGGCAAACAGTGCCACCACTCTGAAAAGAAAAAGCACAAACAGTGCTGATGTGAACCCCGTTGGGAGATTCACGAGAGGATCGAAGATGGACTCGTAAATGGTCGTCTCACGCACGGTTGGATAGGTTTTAGAGTCGAATCGACTAGACTTTGATGAGAAGAGAATTGAAAGGATGAGAAGGTGCTCTCTTTTGAGGGAGAACTGATGAATATGAGATGAGAAGAGAAATTGGTTGACGCCTTAGTAAATACTTCTGGAGGAATCTCGACAGCAATTCGGTATGTTAATCAAAGCGTAAGAAATACATAGAGGGGCGTGCTCCTTATATAGAGGAAGGAGGCGCGCGCCCTAGCTAGAAACCCTAGGCGGCGGCGTGGGGAAATGAAGGGGGAGGCAAGCATGCGGCCCAACCATTTAGCCCAAGCCCAAAATGCATAAAAATAGTAAAGACATAAGTAGCAATGTGTCGGAATGGAAATAGTTCTTAAAATAGCAAGAAACTAAAATAGGTCACGGTGGCCTAGTCGCGAGTGTCGCGACAAGGCCGTGACAAGGCCGTGGCGCGCCAAGGGCGTGTCGCGACGCTGGCAAGCGCGCGGCACGACATCAGCGTGCCGAGGCTGGCGCGCGCTCGGACCTCGAGTGTCGAGGCCGAGGCGCGCAGGAACCTCAAGTTCCCACGCCGGGGTGGCCCGGCGTGGCATGTGGCTCGGCGCTCGCGACCGGGACGGTGCCGAGAAGGAGGTTCTCGGCGCTGCGGTGCGAGGCGTCGGGCTGGAGACTCGGCGCGCCTATGGTGACGAGGCATGTGGAGAGGGGTGCGCCGGTGGTTGCGCCGTGGCTTGCGATGGCGCGCGCGATGATGGACGAAGTGGCTCGGGTTATGGCCCGAGTCCTAGCTCGTGTGATCGGTCCATCGGAGCGCACGGACAAGTCCTCCTCGTCTTGGCTAGCCGTCCTGGTGGGGCTCACATCACCCTCCCCCCCTTGGGTGGGAAACGTCCCCGTTTCCTCGTCATGATACTCGGAATCGACATATGGAGATAGATCCGAGACATTGAAGGAGGCGGAAACGTTGTATTTACCCGGGAGGTCGAGGATGTAAGCGTTATTGTTGATGCGCTGGAGAACCTTCGGGCTTGTAGGGCAAAGGCACCAAATCCATAGGCGTGTGAGGGTTACGCCCGTAGACCACCTCGAAAGGGGTCATCTTCGTCGCAGAGTGAAAGGACCTGTTATATGCAAACTCAACATGGCAAAGTAAGTCCTCCCACCGACGTGGGTTTGCCTTGAGCATCGTCCGAAGAAGAGTGCCCAAGGTCCGATTGGTCACCTCAGTTTGACCATCGGTCTGGGGGTGATAAGCAGTTGAAAACAGGAGTCATGTCCCTAACTTCCCCCAAAGTGTTCTCCAAAAATGGCTGCAGAACTTGGTATCCCTATCACTAACAAAAGTTCTAGGAATACCATGTAGCTTCACCACATGTTCAAAGAACAGATTAGCGATTTCCACCGCGTTGTTTGTCCCCTTACATGCAATAAAGTGGGCCATTTTGGAAAACCGGTCCACGAATACGAAAATAGAGTCCTTTCCACGCCTTGACGTCGGAAGGCCCGTAATAAAATCCATGGAGAGATCTTCCCACGGGGCGTCCGGAATTGGAAGTGGCGTGTAAAGTCCATGCGGTTGTGACCGAGACTTGGCAGTATGGCACGGCACACAACTTTGACAATACTTGTTAACATCTCGAGCCATATGAGGCCAAAAGAAATGCTCACGAAGTGCTGCCAACGTTTTGGCTATGCCAAAGTGGCCTCGGCCATCATGAGCCTCTTGGAGCAATAGATGTCTCACCGAAGATGCCGGAATGCAAAGCTTCCCAGCGCGGTAAAGATAACCATTGTCCAAGAAGAAGGACTCATGGATCCGCGAATGCTCAAGTTCCTTTATGATTGAGGAGAAGTACGGATCTGAGGCGTACAACTCCTTGATCATAGCAAAACCAAGCATTTTTGTATGTAATTGGGTGAGTAAAATGTACCTTCGAGAGAGAGCGTCGGCGACGACGTTCTCTTTGCCTTTTTTGTGAGCAATGACGTAAGGGAACGTCTCCATAAACTCAACCCAACGTGCGTGGCGCCTATTTAGAGTCGTTTGACTCTTAAGATAAGCCAAGGCCGCGTGATCCGTATGAATTACGAACTCGCTTGGCCAGAGATAATGTTGCCACGTCTTCAGGACCCGAATAAGAGCGTAGAGCTCTTTATCATAGGTCGGATAATTCAGTGTAGCTCCTGCTAGCTTTTCGCTAAAGTAAGCGATAGGCCTTTGTTCTTGAAGGAGTACGCCGCCAATACCATAGTCGGAAGCGTCGCACTCGATCTCGAAGCGCTTTGTAAAGTCCGGCAATTGTAGGACCGGGGCTCGGCATAAAGCATCTTTCAAGGCCTCGAAGGCGGCCTCGTGATGCGGCATCCACTTTATTGTGGCTGCCTTCTTGGTCAAAGAATGGAGTGGCCCGGCGATAGAACTAAAGTCCTTGACGAATCGCCTATAGAATCCAGCTAGCCCCAAAAAAGAACGAACCATAGTCGGGGTCGTTGGGGTTGGCCACTCACGGATGGCCCGGATTTTGTCAAAATCCACGTGTAGGCCATCCTTGGATACGACGAAGCCAAGAAAATTCGTCGTATCCGAGCAAAACACACATTTGTCCAGATTTACATATAAAGAGTGTTCGCGGAGGCAATCTAACACCTGCCTAAGGTGCCCCGCGTGATCGTCTAAAGTTCTACTATAAACTAAAATGTCGTCAAAATACACGACGACGAAAAGTCCCAAAAATTTACGTAAAACAAAGTTCATAAGACGCATGAAAGTAGAAGGAGCGTTAGTGAGGCCGAAGGGCATCACCAACCACTCGTAGAGACCATGTTTGGTCTTGAAAGCCGTCTTCCACTCGTCCCCTTCTTGCATCCGAATTTGATGGTAGCCGCTCCTCAAATCAATCTTCGAAAACAGCACGGCTCCATGCAACTCGTCTAACATGTCGTCCAAGCGGGGAATCGGGTGACGGTACTTGATGGTAATCTGATTGATGGCTCGGCAATCCACGCACATCCTCCAAGAACCATCCTTCTTCGGCACCAAGATAACCGGAACCGCACACGGGCTAAGTGACTCTCGAACATAGCCTTTGTCCAAAAGAGATTGGACTTGGCATTGAAGCTCTTGAGTCTCCTTAGGTGACGCCCTATACGCAGCCCGGTTTGGCAATGAAGCGCCGGGAATGAGATCGATGCGATGCTCGATCCCCCGAATAGGTGGCAACCCGTCGGGGAGCTCGGCAGGCATAATATCAGAATACTCCTGCAGCAAGTCAGAAATAGGAGGAGGTAATACATGTGTCGAATGAATGGAAATATTAAGCAATGGACACAAAAGAAAGCAAGTAGTACTCCCCTCGATGTGTTTGACCACATCGCGCCGACGACATAGGAAAAGCCGGTCTTGCACCGAACCAAGAAGAGGTGGCTCGGCGTCCTCGCGTACCCGAGGTGCAAGCTGGGCACCATTCTGCTGGCCACCAGTGCTTGGCCAGGGATGAGTTTCGGCACCGGGCGCGCCGCTGGAAGGGCGCTGGATCGAGCCAGCGCCGCTGGACAATGGCGCTGGCGCGCTGCGATGCGCAGCCGAGGACGAGCTCGGCGTCCTTGGCTCAGTCTTAGGTTTGGCTCGGCGTTTTTGGTTCAAATCCTCTTGAATTTCAGAATGTTGGGTGTTTGAACCAGGAGCGCCGACAGAATTGTGTCCGTGGCCAGAAGCGCCGTTCGAACTTGAATTCGGCGTAGGCGCGGCCGTGGACTTGTCCCGAGCGTTTTCTTGTTGCCTTTCGGCCTCATCCTGCAATGCTTCACTCGGAGACATAGGTAAGATGGTCACGCGTTTACCATGGTAATTGAACATGTAAGTGTTCAATCGGCCATCATAAATCACGTGACGGTCAAATTGCCACAGACGGCCAAGAAGAATATGGGTCGCGTCCATGTCCGTGACATCAAAGAGTATAGAATCGGAATATAAACCAATAGAAAAGGAAAGATTAACCTGTTTACGGATCCAATGGTCGCTATCGTTGGAGATCCATGCAAGCTTGTACGGCCTTGGATGATCCGTTTGTGGCAACTTGAAATGATCGACCACTTTCCTTGATAAGAAATTTCCGCACGATCCCGAATCTATGATCACACTAAGGGACTTGTTTTGTACCAAGCACCGAGTACGGAAAATGTTTTCCCGTTGATCGGTTGGCACAGATTCCCTCATGCTAAGCGCTCGGCGCGTTACTAGCAACAATTTGTCGACGCCGGCGTCGATGTCCGATGGCGCACAATATGCACCGTCTTCGATTGGCGCGGCGTCCTCCTCTTCGGACTCAAGTTCATCCACACTCTCACATGCTGCGGATTGAGCCGAAAAAAGCACTCGCTTCGAGTTAGGGCAATCGCGTTTCAAGTGCCCTCGGCCACCACATAAATAGCACTCGATGTCTCGAGTCCTTTGTGGGAGAGGGGCTGCCTTGTCACGGTTTTGGCCAACCGAAGCGCCCTTGGAGTCCGTCGTTGGGGTACCTACCTTAGATTTAGACATGGAAGGAGGAACAAACCGGTTAGTACCTAAAGCGGATGGACTAGGGGAAGAATTATACCTTGTAAAAGTGGACGTCTTCGGCCTCTTGAATTGCGTGTGAAGCTCCATGGCCGTGTGTATCAAACGTCCCAAATCTTTGATTGGCAAGACAACTAACCGATCTCGGATCCATTGGTGAAGCCCCGCCACAAAACGAGACCTCAATGCTCCCGGGGAAGCGCTAATGCCAGCCTTGAAGAACAAGTCTTCGAGGTATGCAAAAAACTCCTCGGGCGTCCGAGAACCTTGTCGAGCGTCTTGGATCAAGATCCTCACTTTTTCCTTGTAGTCGGGCGGGATGAACTTCCTCTTCATAATAAACACTAGTTGATGCCATTCGGTTATGGGGGCTTTACCCTTTCGGGCCCGATCCGATTCGAATCGGTTCCACCACATCCGAGCGGCACCTCTAAAATGAAGTGTCACCACCTCGACCTTCTCGTGCTCCTCGTACTGGCAATGTTTGAGCACGTGCTCGGTACCCTGTAACCAAGAAATAAATTCATCAGGGTTGTAATTACCAAAAAATTCTTCAAATTTTACCTTGACGTCGCGGCGTGATACATGCGCCGGACGATCGTTTGCGGCGCGCCGGTTGGCACGCGGAGGAGGTGTGCGTCGGCGGCGAGGGCCTCGACCATGGCCTCGGCTGGAGACGTCGCTTCCGTCGCTGGGGTCCTCGTCCTCATCGCGCCGAGGGCGCCGCTGGTGCTCTCGGTGTCGGTCTTGGCGACGCCAATCCCCGTTGCGCCGAGGCCGTTCGCGGTTGTCACGACCCTCGAGCCGATCATATTCCGCGCGGTTCACGGGCAACTTGGGCCTCGGAATCCTATCCCGATCCCGATCTATCCACTCCTCCGAATCATGGACCGGAGGGTGGTCAAAATCCTCCTCGGAAGCTTCCTCGTACTCCGTCATAGAGTCCTCGGTTTCCGAATATGGAGTTGTGGGGCTTTGATGGCCTCGATAGTCATCGACATCGAAGTCATCTCGGCCTTTGGATTTGTTTTGCTTAGGCGTCGTATGGACCGCCTTTTTCTTCTTTTTCGATTGTTGACGCCGCCACTCCTCGGAGTCGTACTCCTCATCGGAATGAACGTCAACAACGTCGTCCACCTGTTGAGCCTGATTTGTGGGTCGGCTGTCCTTCATGGATTCCAAGCGTTGGATCCCATTCGGGTTAGTCGAGTCCACCAAAGTCCCTTTGCCTTTTTCTTGCACCGAAGCCCGCGGAACCGAGACGCCGTGTGGCGTTACGCTCGGATGCGCGTGCTGCGTGTGAATGGTTACGGCTGGTGGCGCCGACTGCTGGTTGAGGAACCTCCACATTAATCCTTCGAGGTTGGCAAAGCGTGCCTCAAGCGCTGCGAGACTCGCTGCGGGGGCGAGCCCTTGCGCCGCTGCGTTCGGCGCGCCGAGAAGGCTACTTGGCGCCAGCGGTGGGTTCGGTGGCTGAATTCCTTGTTGGTTTGAATGTTCATCCCCTTCCATACTTCCGTCTCCAATCTCAACCATAGACATGAAAGAAAAGGGGTTAAAAAAAATTCTCAACAACAAGCAAGTAGAAGCGCCGAGATATTGTAAGACTCACCACGCAAGTACTCTTAGTTTGCACGAAAAGTACTCGAAGGGTAGGGGAGGCTTGGATCTCGACGTGCACAAGTAAGGAACAACACAAAAGCACAAACAAGCAAGACAATCACGCATGCAAGTAAGAAGAGAGAGAGAAGGCGTCGGCTTTAGGGTAAGCCTTGGCAAGAAAGGAAAGAAGGAGAGAGAGGGATCTCGGTCTTATGGAAAGGTGCAAGATTCTTGCAATCAAATATCATCAATCAAGTAAGTTTCCTAACAAGAAAGATATGGAAGATATGATAAGATATTGGAGAAGATATGGAAAGATATGCAATCAAGGGGGGCCGAATCAAATATTTGCAAATATGGAAACACTTGCCTTATTTTGGCTTGTGTGTCCCCACAAAATCCTTTTTTTTTTTTTAATTTAATAGGATAAGGTTGCCTTATTTTGGCTTTACTTATCCAATTGATTTTATTTTTTTTTTGAATTTTCGGCAACTAACAAGATCTTGCGAGATCCTTGCCTTTTGTAACAAACACGAGATCGGCCAAGATCGGACCGAATCTTCACACAAACAGAAGGTATTTTCGACGTGCACAAATCAATCAATTCAAACAAACATGAAGAATGCAAGCAAGCTCGAAAACTTAAGATGATGAACCGAAACTAGTGCAAGTCGGTGGGGTTTTGGCGATTTTTTTTTTTTTTGATTTTTCTGATTTTTTTCGAATCAAAAACGATGGATCTAAGTGAATGATGGTAGATATGGCGGAAGCTAATGAAAATGGTGGAGAAGAAAAAAAACTTCGTGCAAAAAAACGAGTAAAAGCGAGAGAAAGACTTACGCAATCCGAGGCTCTGATGCCAGTTGATGTGAACCCCGTTGGGAGATTCACGAGAGGATCGAAGATGGACTCGTAAATGGTCGTCTCACGCACGGTTGGATAGGTTTTAGAGTCGAATCGACTAGACTTTGATGAGAAGAGAATTGAAAGGATGAGAAGGTGCTCTCTTTTGAGGGAGAACTGATGAATATGAGATGAGAAGAGAAATTGGTTGACGCCTTAGTAAATACTTCTGGAGGAATCTCGACAGCAATTCGGTATGTTAATCAAAGCGTAAGAAATACATAGAGGGGCGTGCTCCTTATATAGAGGAAGGAGGCGCGCGCCCTAGCTAGAAACCCTAGGCGGCGGCGTGGGGAAATGAAGGGGGAGGCAAGCATGCGGCCCAACCATTTAGCCCAAGCCCAAAATGCATAAAAATAGTAAAGACATAAGTAGCAATGTGTCGGAATGGAAATAGTTCTAAAAATAGCAAGAAACTAAAATAGGTCACGGTGGCCTAGTCGCGAGTGTCGCGACAAGGCCGTGACAAGGCCGTGGCGCGCCAAGGGCGTGTCGCGACGCTGGCAAGCGCGCGGCACGACATCGGCGTGCCGAGGCTGGCGCGCGCTCGGACCTCGAGTGTCGAGGCCGAGGCGCGCAGGAACCTCAAGTTCCCACGCCAGGGTGGCCCGGCGTGGCATGTGGCTCGGCGCTCGCGACCGGGACGGTGCTGAGAAGGAGGTTCTCGGCGCTGCGGTGCGAGGCGTCGGGCTGGAGACTCGGCGCGCCTATGGTGACGAGGCATGTGGAGAGGGGTGCGCCGGTGGTTGCGCCGTGGCTTGCGATGGCGCGCGCGATGATGGACGAAGTGGCTCGGGTTATGGCCCGAGTCCTAGCTCGTGTGATCGGTCCATCGGAGCGCACGGACAAGTCCTCCTCGTCTTGGCTAGCCGTCCTGGTGGGGCTCACATCAAGTGCCCATTACTCTGAAAAGAAAAAACACACTAAACAGTAATAAAAAGACAACACACTAAAGAGATTCCTTCTGGTGGTCCATGCAATATTTGATGTTGTACATGCCTTCTTCTCCAGCATCTTCATCTAAGTCGAACTCTAATTGCTTCATCAAATTTTCTGAATATTCTGGATCCCAATCCATTAGTTTATCCCATATAAAGTCTTGACATTTGGGCGATAAATATCTCCCAAATTCTATTGCTGATAAGTAATCCTGGATTGAATCAGATGACTCTATTGCTTCTGAAAAATATGGTTGAAGCTCCTTCGGAACTATAACAATGGGGAATCCTACTTTGAATATCAACATGTCGATTTTTTGATAACGTTTGATGTATTCATAGATGTAGAAAAGTCCCATAGCTCTGGCTTCAGTGGCATTTTTTAGGACTGGTTGCCTTATTGTTATTAGATCTGCAGAAAACTGGTCTATAACAAACCTAATCAAGTAGTGAGGTGCTCTTGATTTTCCACCTTCTGTCTCCATGTTTGCTCCATGCACAAAACAAATTAGCTTATCGTCTATCCCGGATTGCTTGACTTTGTTGAACACATAATTCTGAAACTTGGTGAAATGCTTTCTGATTGGACTCCATTTATAAGGAAATTTTCCATATATGCCGCTGCACATTCCATAATCCCATGCCTTTAATATTCCCATATCTTCAGAAGGATTACCAAGAAGGTTTATTCCTCCAATTCCAGAATTATCACGAAAGAGAACTAGAGTTCCCCATTCTTCCCAAATATCATAGTACAGACATCTATCCCTGCTCATCACGTAAGAATATCATTGTGGAAACTCTTTATACTTCCAATAACCATTCAGCTTTTCTTGGAGCTCCCAAGGGAGCTGAAGTATTTTATTGGTTATTTCCAATTCTAACACTCGCAAGGTCATCAAATGGTTCACCAATTGATACCCATAACGACACCTACTCTTACTAACTTCTTCCATTATTGAAATTTTAAACTGACTGGGAGGTGACACCCATCCCTTATGGTACTTTTCTTTCTCCTCAAGTTCTCGCCTCTCTGCGTTTGATGGACGCTGAGATAGGGAATTGTGGACTATTTCTTCCATTTCTTCTGGAGAGAAATTCTCGTACCCATAATCGTGATACATTCTTAAAATTGGTAGTGGAGGTGGTACTCTGTTCTCCATTCTTCTCACTTGCAAGTTCTCGTGTCAAACTGTCTGCTAATGAGTTCTTTGATCCCTGCACATGTTCAATATTAAAGGAAAATTGGTTAAGGGCTAATTGCCAACGCAGGAGCCTCCCTTGCGGTTTCATATTATCCAAATTATTATGGATAAATCCCAATATTCCCTTACAATCAGTTCTCACTGTAAAGGGTTTTGGAGCAAGGAAGATTATGAATTTATTAATTCCTTTTAAGATAGCAAGAATCTCCTTCTCCATTACAGTGTAATTACATTCGGCTTTGTTGAAACTTCCACTGCTTTATCTGCAAAGCTTGTTATCTTTCTTTAATTTCAAAACAGCACCCCAATGAAAATTACTAGCATCAGTTTCAAAACAGCACCCCTAAGATAATGCCATGATTAACACATTCTTGAGTTATAGCCCTAAGGTCGTGCATGTGTTGTTCTAATGTCTTGGAAAAGATCAAAATATCATCAATGTAGACAAGGCAACAATGCTTAAGGTTTTTAAAGATTTTATCCATTCTCCTTTGAAATATTTGTGGTGCATTTTTTAGACCAAATGGCATAACTACCCATTCATAATGACCTTGTGGTGCACTAAAAGCCGTTAATGGTATACTGTCTTCTTCCATCTTAATTTGCCAATATCCACTTTTACAGTCCATTTTTGAGAACCATGTGGCTCCCTGTATTCTATTAAATAGAACTGTTTTATTAGGGATATAATATCCATCAAAGACAGTATTATCTTTTAATTTCTTATAATTGATAACCATCCTAGCCTTTCCTCTCTTTTCTTCAGCATGATTTCTAACCATAAATGCATGACTAGAATGCGGGCTTTTACTTTCTCTAATTAAACTCTTTTTTAGTAAATCATCAATTTGCTCCTTAAATTCTTGTTGGTCTTTAAAGGTGTAAACCATCTGCTTTACTCTTATAACAGTCTTAGGATCTATTAATTCTATCTTAGCAAATGACTTATCCTTATCCCAAAACTTTAAAGGGTCTTCAGAGTATAACTCTTTACACAAATCCTTTTGTTGACTAATAATTTGTTCTTTTATAGTTATCTCATATATTAGTAGTGCAAATTCTCTTTGTGTAGGAACAATATGCTCCTCACCACGCTTACTGCGCGTGAATTCAATCTTTTGATGCGTATAGGCCTCTTTCATTTTTCTTACCCAAGCTAATTCTCCATTAACAGTAAAAATCATTTTATCTAAGCTTTGGGTACACGGAGAATATAACCTTTGGAAATTATTTCCTAATATCATGTCATGAGATGTTTGTTCAGTAGCCCATAATATAGGAATTATACATGGGTAACCCCCTAGCATAACTGGTAGATCTAGAATGACTTCTGAGTGAGTCATGATACTATTATCAGCTATTCTGACCTGAATAGGTTTGGATGCTGATTTCCACATAAATTCTGGGAATAAAGATTTCTTTCCAAAACACACAGAACATCCACTATCTACGAAAGCACATAATTCATAATTATTAAATCCTTCAATGCATATAGTTATAGGGATATATATGCTATTTGGGTTAGTGACTCTCATGAGCGTTTCTATCTGCATATTTGATTCCTCGTCTCCTTCATAGACAGGTTCACTAATAGTTTTTGTTTTAAACCCTATTAACCTTTTATCAGCTCTAGAAGTAGACGCTTCTCCTGGTGTGGCTGGAAGAAATGAAGGGTTTGAGCTAGCACTAGAACTAGAACTAGACACTGATGTTGATCCTAGATCTATACTATTTCTAGCTGGTTCATGAAGTGTTCTTCCAAGGCTGTTAAGTTCTAACTTCCTATTTAATGCTGCAAGAAGACTAGCAATATCTTCATCTACTCGAAATGGACTCTCTTCCTTAACACTTCTAATTGAAGGGGATAACTGGTTTCTTTGAGCAAGATTAAGACTAGGATTGAACCTAGAACTTTGACTTCTAGAAAGACTCCTATTTAAACTTGCTGGAGGTTGTGAGTTTGTATGGATTTTTCCTTCCTCATCAATTGTTAAAACCTTTTCATGCTTAGTGGTTGAAGGGTTTTCAAAGGCATTTACCCAAACTGTTTTTAAATTAATTTGCTCCGGCTTTACTTTAACGGGTACTGCTAATTGTCCTGGTCCACTAATCTCATATTTATCAGCTTCTACCATTTGGGTTCTAAGTGGAGGATTGGTGGTATTTTCTAACTTATATACTACCTTCCACTTTAACTGTAGAGGACAAGTTCCCTTATGCATATTAATCCCTTCAGTTAATAGTTTTAACGATAAAAACTTAGATGCAAATTGGTCTTCTAAACTAACATAATAGTTTGGCCTACATATCCAAGACACTGGTCCTTGACTCAAGTTACACACTACTCCACTAATGGTTTGGTCACTAAATTTCTTGTGCCTAGTGTCACAAACAAAGTTAATGCAATGCACATTTTTACCAAAATCTTGTAGAGGAGTAATGAATATTTGGATTCCACACACATAAATATATTTGTACTTTTTGTCCTTGTTGTGTTTTTGAATATTTTTCCAATTAATTAGGTTGATTTCAGTAGCTTGATTTTCGTTATTTTTTATTACTATATCTCCTAGCATTTCTTCGCACACGAATTTAGAGAATGCTGGGAAGAAACGTCTCTTGAAGAACCGTTCTTTAGCGATAACCGGGAATTAAACCCCTGATTTTCGCATGCTTTCTATTTGTTCTTTGATTCTGCTTCTTGGAGTTGAGCTAGAGTGGTCATTTCTCCACCTGAATCGAAGGCTTCTTCGGTGAAATTTGAAGAATCTATTTCTTCTCCTTGCATCATCTCATTGACTTCCTCATAATCCGATTCTTCGCCTTCTTCTTCCTCAACTACTTCAACAACTCCTTTGTTGTTGCTTAAGGCTAATTCAATAGCTTCATCCTCGGAAATTTCAATGTAATCCATACTTCCTAGTGCTTCTGCTAACTTGTTATTTTTTCTATTTTTGCATTCATTAGCATAATGCCCAGTTTCTCCACATGCCCAACACTTGCAATTTCTTTTCTTTTCAGGGCAGTAAGAGGCTTTCCTGAAAAACCTTCTTTTCTTAATAAAAGGTTTCTTATAATATTTCTTATGATATTTCTCTCCTCTTTGTTTGTTGAAGCTTTTCTTTCTATAATTCTTTCTTCTTTGATTATCTCTTCTATCACATCCCCATTCATTTGGTAAATCCCAGCATGGTAGAAATTGTCTTTTCATTTGTTGTGTTCCTTTTACTTCTCGACATTTCTTTTCTACCCATCTTTTTATAAATTTTGTTCTATTACCCAGAGTATCCCTATAATTATACCTATCTTTCCATTCATGGTAGCCATCGCTAATTTCTTCATTAATGGGTTTGGAGAGTTTGTCAAAGAGCATTTGAAGATTAGTTTGATTTTCTCCTATCTTATAATAGTAATGTTCGAATTCAGAGAGGTAGTTGTCCAAATACCTCATATTACAGATTTCAAGAGTATTTAACTTTCTTTGCCACTCGATATATTTTTTGTCAATTTCATCTCTTTCTCCAACAAACTCTTCGTCTATAGCTCCACATAATGTGGTAAACATTTCAGTTGGAGATTCTTTTGATCTTAGATTTTCTTTATACTCCTCAGGTATTCCTTCATACCAGTCAGCTACTATACCATACAGACTGTGTTCTATATAGTTTATAAAGTTTGAGGATCTCCAATCTGTATTTAGGTTCAAGACACTCATCATGCTTTTCTTCCAGAAATCCAATACTTCTTCTCGTCTTCTTATGCCGTCTAGGTTTAGCTTATATCCAGTTTCACTTATTGGTTCTAACTTGATTTCTTTTTTATTGGGTTGATGATTTGGCATAATCCTTACTCAAAATCTAGTCGTTTTTTTCTAAAAACTCCTTAGGTTTAACATTAGGCCTTTGATAGCTACATGATCCTTCTTCATATTTTTTATAGTAGGATCTGTTTGCCTCATTTGTTTCTTCTAGCATTATTAGTGTTATTTCTTCCTCAACTTCATTAAAATCTAACACCTTTTTACTAATAATTTTATCTACTCTTCTTTTGACTTCGTTAATGGGTATTGTTTCCATATCTTTTAATTTTATTAATCCCATTTGTTGATACATTTCTTCTTCTTCAGTTCCATATTTAGATTCTTCGCTACTCGTAATACCAGATTCTTCCATAATGTTTTCTAGCAATTTCGAGCTATTCTCTAGTTCATGATTCTTCATCTTCAGGTTCGGTTTTCTTTTCAATTTTTAAGTTAGGGACTGAGAACGTTTTTAATGGGTTTTGATTATGAAAAGGACACTTATGTGGAAACTGAGTTGATCTTTTACCCACTACTGTTTTAGTAATAACACATTGGTTTCTAATTTCGTTAGTAAGTGCAACAACAATTTTTTGGTTTTCCTCCTGGTGGATTCGTTGGACTAAAGTAAGTTCTTCTTTAATTTTTTGGATTTTCTCACTTAATCTAAAAATACAACTTTTTAAATCTGCAATGTCGTCGACAATGGTGTTTAATATAGCTTCAGAATGTTTTTCGCCAATTTTTAGATGTTTAATATGTGGAGATTCTCGATTAGGACATTTATCGGAAATTTCCAGCTTGTCGACTAGATAAATTATCGTCTATAATAGTGTTTGGTATGGCTCTGATACCAAATTTCAGGACCTATATTAAATTAAGCGATACTAAGAAAAAGATATTTGATAAAGCTAATATTTTTAAATCTAAGGATATTTTTAATATTTTTTATAACTTAATGATTAATTTTATAATTATCTAAGAATAACGGGAATGAAATATAGATACTACAAATAAAAGGGAAAGAACTGTAATTAACGAAAATAAAACCCAGGCCGCTGAGCAAAAAGTGTCGGACCGCTGAGCACACCCCATTTTTATAACCACCACCGAGGGGATTCAAAATAAAAGCAACTTTTGATTCATACTACTATACAAGAGCCACTTGACTCATTGAGTGATGGTTGATATATAAATATGTGATGGTTGATAATTACATGTGGTTATTTAATTAAACACTAAATTACTCTCTCCGTTTCACAATATATGTTTATACACAAATTTGCACATATATTAAGAGGAAAAAATTCTCCCTATTAAATAGTACATTTAGATTCCTATTCCTAAAAGTTGTTTTGTACATTTAAATAGTACATCTAGATTCTTATTCCAAAAAGTTGTTTTGTACATTTGGCAGAAGTGTATGATTAATGTGGTGTAATTATTAGGGGTATAAATGAAAAGTAATGGACAAAATTCTTATACGAGCATCTATTGTGAAACAAGAAAAAAAGTCTATAATCATCTATTGCGAAATGGAGGAAGTATAAATTTTTATATCATTTAGGGTATTTTTGCTATTGTATAATCGAACGTGTGTTATAATATTGACATTGATTCTAAGGAATGAGTGAACTAGAAAGCGGAATAAACTAAATAAGTAACTTTAAAATGAATGTTTCCAAATCAAGTTTGCCAACTTTATTAGTAGAATCAAGCTTATAAACACAAACCATAGTTCTCTGGTGTATCCAACTCTTAGTTCTTCAACAAAATGACATTAATATTTTATAAACAATTGTTTAAAAATATTTTAGAATAATTAATTCCCTTGTCACTATAATAATATATTTGTTTACTTTGTTCTCTAATTGTTTTGTTGGTTTCTTTTGGGTGTTTGTTGTTGTTGTCGGTTTGTCCGACTACAGAGTTTCATCTCGGTCTCTCGAATTATCAGGCATGATATTTCAAATTCCTTTCCTTATCAAAAATAAAATAAAATAAAATAATAATAATATATTTGTAATGTTGAGCTTATTGTCTTAATTACATGACATGGATCTAGCTAGTTATCTTCTGAAAACTGCGGAGTAATCTTTCCAGTTCAATTCAATTCCCATTAACCTAGCTAATTAAGAGGGCATCTTGTACCGACAAAGCGGACAAACATGACTATTGTTCAACCAATTAACCAGGCAATTCTGATGAAATACGGAGTAATCTTTCGAATTCCTTTCCCATTAACCTAAGGGAGCTCTTCCGCGTTTCCATCTCCTCCATACAAATCACGCACTGTAAAGTAAAGGATTCAAGCTAATAAACAAGCTATGAAATCCAAAATATCATCGATCAATTTGACAAAATGAGACATACAGAGTTTGGATTCGTGGGGAGGAAGAAAACCCAAACAACTACTAGAGCTTTCCAATTTTGTAAGCTAAGCAAAAGGAGCTCGCTTGCCTATTATTTATACGAGAGCTAGAAGAGTAAATAACAGAGAGTTGTGTGCTAAAACGGGAAAAGTAAAGATAGTGGGCCGTATGGGCCATAGTGTGGCTCAGATGGGCTGAGCCCATACACCCCCCTCAAGTCGGACTTGGTATAACAAGGCCGAGCTTGCGAGATAGGAAACGGTGTTGTTGTGCTCCAAGCGCCTTGGTCAAGACATCAGCAAGTTGTAAAGTGGATCGAACATGAGTTGTGACAATGAATCCATCTTGTACTAGCTCTCGAATATAATGACAGTCCACACGTAAATGTTTGGTTCGCTCGTGGAATACCGGATTCATGGCAAGTTGGAGGGCTGCAGTGTTATCACAATAGAGAGAGATTGGGCGAGGAACTGTGATTGTGATGTCTTTGAGAAGACCATCAAGCCATACCAACTCACTAGCAGTCTGAGACATGGCACGGTACTCACTTTCAGCAGAAGATTTGGAGACAACCTTCTGTTTCTTGGTTTTCCAAGAAACTAAGGAACGGCCAAGGAATGCACAGTAGCCAGTTAGAGATCGACAAGAGAATGTGCAGGCTCCCCAGTCCGCTTCGCAATAAGCAGACAAATAGTAGGAAGACTGAACTGGATAGAAAAGAAAGGAGTTGACAGTGCCTTTTAAGTAGCGAAGTAAGTATTGAGCTGCTTGCATATGAGGAATCCGAGGCGTGGACATGAATTGGCTTAGCTGCTGAACAGAGTATGATATGTCAGGTCGAGAAAGATTCAGATATAGAAATCGACCTATGAGACGTCTATAAGTTTCTGGATCATCAAGAGGATCTCCATGATCAAGATGAAGATGGAGATTACGTTGCATTGGGAAGGGGGCAGCCTTGCAATCAAGCATATGAGCATCATTGAGCATGTCAAGAATGTACTTGCGCTGGTTAAGTTGTATGCCTTTGGAAGTACGTGCAATTTCGAGGCCAAGAAAATATCTGGCGTAGCCAAGGTCTTTGATGGTGAAGGCCGTATCAAGATGATGTTTGAGGAGCTCAATTTCAGGAGGTGAATTCCCAGTGATAAGAACATCATCAACGTACACCAGTGCAAGCATAAGAGAGCCATGGTAATTCTTGACAAATAAGGAATAATCCTGTTTGGATTGGGAATAGCCAAGCTGAAGGAGATGCTTAGTTAACTCAATGTTCCATTGACGACTTGCTTGTTTAAGACCATAAATGGAGCGTTTGAGTCTGCAAACTTGACCTTTGTGAGCTTTAGAATATCCTGGAGGGGGGAGCATAAAGACTTCTTCATCTAAGAAGCCATGGAGAAAAGCGTTGTTTATATCAAGCTGGTGTAAAGGCCATTCATGAGTAGCAGACAAGGTAATAAGGACTCGAACAGTTGCAAATTTTGCCACAGGAGAGAAAGTATGTTTGTAGTCCTTATTCTTGATTTGGTTATAGCCTTTAGCTACCAAGCGTTCTTTGTAACGCTCTACCTCTCCATTGGGTTTGAATTTAATTTTGTAAACCCATTTGGAGCCAATGGCTTTCTTCCCTAGAGGGAGATCAACTAGATCCCATGTGTGATTTTCCTCTAAGGCAGCCAGCTCTTTATTCATAGCTTGGATCCAAGAAGGATCCATTTTAGCTTGAGAGTAAGTGTTGGGTTCAGCTACAGAAAACACATTAAAAAGAGACTGAACATATTCAGTGGAGTGCCCTTGCAAGTCATGTAAAGAAATAATATGAAAGGCCTGAGAAAAAGAATCAGTAGTATGATCCATAGAAGCAACACCAACTTGCTGGTCTGAGATATGCCGAGATGGTAAGTCAGGGTGTACAAAATTAGATAAATAAGCAGGCAATTTGGTTGCTCGAGTGGACTGTCTAACTACTGGTGGTGGGACAGAGTAAGTGCTTGCAGGGGAAGATGTATTTGGAAGAAGAGGAGGAGATGATAGGGAGGGTGAAGTAGGTGAGTTAGGTGGAGACAAAAAAGGAGATACTAGTGTAGGAGAAGAAGGTGGTAATTCAGACTGATCTTCAGGATCCAGATTAACTAAGGGTAAGGGTTTGGAAGAAGGCATGGAATTATGTGTTTTAAACGGGAATTCAGTCTCATGAAAAAGGACATGGATGTCGATGATGACATGTTTAGTAGCCAAGTCATAAAGTTTATAGGCCTTTTGGCTCGGTGGATAACCAAGGAGGATGCACCTGGTGGATGTAACATCAAATTTACTACGAAGAGAGTGTGGAATAAGGGCATAACAAAGACACCCAAACACTCAGAGATGGGAGTAATTAGGTGGTTTACCATGAAGTTTCTCAAATGGAGATTTCCATTGAAGAACAGAAGAAGGTAGGAGATTGATGAGATAAGTAGCAGAAAGAGTGCAGTCACCCCAAAACTTAGAAGGCAAACCTGCATGTAGTTTGATTGCCCTGGCCATTTCAACAAGATGGCGATGCTTCCTTTCAACACGACCATTCTGCTGAGGTACATATGGTGTGGATTTCTGATGCATGATTCCCAGATCAGAAAATAAAGAGGCTACCTTTTGGTTAACAAATTCAGTTCCATTGTCAGAGCGAAAACACTTAACTGTAACTCCATACTGAGTCTGAACATGTGTCAAAAACTGAGCAAGCAACCGATGCAATTGTTCCTTGTTTTTCATAAAAAATGTCTAAGTTCCTCTTGAATAATCTTCCACTATTGTCAGAAAATACCTGGCCCCTTCATATGTAGGAGTTTTGTAAGGCCCACAGACATCAACATGAATCAAGTCAAATAAAGCTGTAGCAATAGAGGAACTAGAAGAAAAGGGCAACTTATGATGCTTAGTCATAGAACAAACATCACAATCATACTTTTTCAAAGCAGTTGAATTACAGAAGGGAAGGTGATTCATCTTAGATAAAGACATCTGGCCAAGTCTAGCATGATATAAATCCAAAGTTGTAGCCTTATTACAAACTGTTGAAATGAAACTGGATTTAAAAAGATTTTGACAACTCAAGGGTAGACTATCTTGGTGAGCAGCTTCACTTGATGGTACTGGTTTCATAACATATTTGTAGAGTCCCCCTTGATTAGTCCCTAAGCTCAAAACTTCTTTAGTTGTAGGGTCCTGCAAATGACAGCCATGTTTCCCAAAAGAGCATAGAAAATTCTGATCAGCTAGTAACCGAGAAACTGAAATCAGATTGTGTTTAAAGGCTGGCATATAGAGAACATGATGTAATTTCAGATTATCAGTCAAGGATACTGTCCCATGATACTCAACTAGCTGTGTAGTTCCATCTGGTAGTCCAATTCTTATAGGCTGTATCAGGTTCTTAAAATCCATCAAAATGTCTTTATCATAAGTAACATGGTCTGTTGCACCAGAACCAATGATCCAAGTGCAATTAAAATGAGAAGAAGATGAGTCATGTGATAAAAGGATGGCATTACCTGCAAAATTAATGGTATTAGCATACCCATGATTGGCAGTGTCCTCGACTGGTGCCTTTCCTTTCATAGCCTTGAACAACTCTTGCATGACTGCATTCACCAGTCCTTTATCTACTTTTGGTGTCTCTCTATTCTCATGCTCTAAAGGACTATCAAAGGTGTTGGTATCCTAAATGTTAGCTGTCATTTGGTTGGATACCTCTGTGTGTGGACCCTTCCACCAATCAGGATAACCCACAATCTTGAAACAAGTTTCCTTAACGTGGCCACTTTCATGACAAAAGGAGCACTTCCTATCATATTTGGCCTTCTTGAAGTCTCGAGCAAAATCAGTCCTGGTATCTTTGCCATTGGTGCGTGGTGTCTCCTGATTTCCTGAACCAGAACTGCCTCCATAGCCATTCCCTTTTGGAGGAAGAGTGTAGTTCTTGTTCCCATTAGAACCACCATTCGCTGGTCGGTTGACAGCAAGAGCATCATGAGTAATGTACCCTGTACTGGTAATGTTCTTTTGTCTTTCAATGGTGAGCATAGTATGATATGCAATCCCAATCTTAGGAAGGGGTGTGGTGGACAGAATAGTACTGCGAGCACCCTCATATGCATCTGAAAGTCCCATCAAGAATTGCATAAGTTTGGTTGTCTCTTCGTGTTCAACCATTCGAGCCATTAAAGCACACCCACAATGAGTAATTGCTCCACAGGAACATAAAGGAATGCCATCGATAGACTGAAGTTCGTCCCAAACTCGCTTCAGCTGCGTGTAATAACCTGTAACACTGAGATTCTCTTGCTTAATGGTGCTAAGCTCATGCTGCAACTGATAAACCATGGGAGCATTAGATTTAGCATACTGTTCAAGAAGCTGATCCCACAGATGCTTAGCACTAGGAGCAAAAACAAAGTTCTGTGAAATGTCACTGGTCATAGAGTTGATAAGCCAACTACGGACCATACAATCGCACCGATTCCATTTTTCAAACTCTTCGGAATCCTCATCAGGTCTGGTAATCAACCCATTGATAAAGCCAAGCTTCATCTTGGCACCTAAAGCTGTTTTCACGTTTCTGCTCCAACTACGAAAATGTGTTCCATCGAACAAAGCAGTAACCAACTGCATACCAGGGTTATCAGAATTAGACAGATAAAAGGGATCAAAATTATTTGTACCTCCAAATGGATTTCCTAGTTCACGAGCACGACGATACGCCTCTCGTCGTTGAGCGAAGTCATACAGGCCAGATCCCTCCCCTCGGGTCACAGATTCACGATCTTCAAGTACCATCTCGAAGCAAACAGCAAAATCAGAGCAGACAGAACAAACGATCGCCCGAGAAAACCGATAAAACAGTAACGAGAACAAAGAGTGTAAAAGAAGCAACGAAAAGCGTGTGCAGAAATCAATTTCTGCTCAGCTCTGATACCATGTAAAGTAAAGGATTCAAGCTAATAAACGAGCTATGAAATACAAAATATCATCGATCAATTAGACAAAATGAGACATACAGAGTTTGGATTCGTGGGGAGAAAGAAAACCCACACAACTACTAGAGCTTTCCAATTCTGTAAGCTAAGCAAAAGGAGCTCGCTTGCCTATTATTTATACGAGAGCTAGAAGAGTAAATAACAGAGAGTTGTGTGCTAAAATGGGAAAAGTAAAGATAGTGGGCCGTATGGGCCATAGTGTGGCTCAGATGGGCTGAGCCCATACGCACTCTCGTTCCTTCCGATCTCTCCAGCCACTCTCGAACCAATCACCTTCCTCACGCTCCTCTCGGGCCCGCGCCCTCACCAGTTCCACCACCGACGCAACGCTGGTGGGCCTCACCTTGACCCGACCCACCTCCTCAAAAGCCTCCCTGAGAGCCCGTTCAAGGGTCTCCGCCAACGACTACCCGTCTAGGTCCAAGCTCAATTGGACGCGGTGTACGGAGGTGAACTCGCCCGCTCGGCAGGAGTGGGCGGCGTTTGCGTAGCGGAGGATGGAGGCGAGGCTTTGGGCGACGAAGGCGGCGCAGCATAAAGGGATGATGAAGGAAGAGTAAGTGTGGACGAGGAAGTCGGTTACATGTTTTTTTTTGATAAGGTAAGAATTCGGAATACCAAACAAGCTTGGTAGTCCGAGAGGCTGTAATAAAACGGCAGCCGAGAATGGCTAAGCTAGTAAAAAACAAGCAGGAAAAGCTGTAAAAAAGTACAATACTCCGAAGAATAAGAACTAAGACGAGTTTGAGATCGGAGTGAGTAAAGCACTATAAGAATAGCACCGCCGGCAACAGGTCGACCCCTCCTGGGCGTGCGAAACGGACTACTAACGTTCCCTCCACCGAGATGAAGGATCTTCAGAAGCCTCAAAGCATCATGCGACCTGGCCTAATACAACTCGATCCAATGTCAAACTCAGCTCTAACTCATCGAAAAATAGTACATTAAATAAGCCTCGAGCTAACCTGCAAGAAAAGAAGACGAACTTACCTCACAAGTAAAATAAATTTTTTTTACTTGCAACGTAAGTAAACTCGGAACTTGCTGCGCAAGTAAACTTGCCAAGCAAGTATACCTATAAAAAACTATTCAATAAAATAAACAACAAATCCTCAAAAATATGATTCTCTTTTTTTTTTCTTTATGTTCTAATTCTTTAATATTTTGTAAGTGATGAGTTTGTAAGACTTTTTAACCCATACCGCTATGGGTTAAAAAGTCTTACAAACTTAGCCATTCTCGGCTGCCGTTTAACTACTAAAGCACACAAAAGCACACAGCTTGAGCTAAGCAACTTGCTGCCCAAGCATAATTTTAATTAATTTTTTTCTTCTCTTTTTTATTTCCAAATTGGTGCCCATGCAATGACTGAAAGCTAAGCAAACAAGTCGACGAACCGACGACGGTTTCCGATGAACAAGCTGACAGACGATGGAGCCGGACGACCATGCCTGCGTGTAAACTTGGCTCACCAACAGAGAGTCAGAAAGATCAAACAAAGACAAAATTCACGTTCTCAAAAAGACTAGATGGAGTAAACACCACCATTTTTGGTCTCCTCAACCTAGGTGGTGCTAGATTTCCATTGTTCAATTGAGTTCGAATTTTCAAAGATGGTTCTTTATCAAGGAAAGGAATGGGTGATCTTCAAAATCCAAACAGAGGATTCTTTAAAATCCAAACAGGGGAAGGTTTGATCCACCAAAGGAAGTTGAGCATAGCATACGGAGGTAAGAGCCCGACGCCGGCACGCCACCACCACATCCCGCACAACCACACTCGACTCCCTGAACCATGAACCAACACTCTCAATTTTCGAGTGCATTCCGACACATTGATTGGGGCCAAAAACAAAAAACACGCTAAAAGCAATTTAAGGGTGAGAAGGGAAGAAATCTAATAGATTCCTACATCTAAGTGGCTAAAAGAAGTTAAATGGAGAGGAATGAGACTGGAGGAGCAAATAAAATGGTGGATCTAAGGCATGAAGCCGGCGGCAGAATTTTTTAGGTTTTACAAGGGCCATGGATAAGGGGGCGTACACTGAACGGAGTTGTCGGTGGTGTCACGTGTCGGTTACATGTTGTTGATAGTGTCGCAAATAGTCTTCGAATCGGACGGAGTCAGAGAAGTAATGAAAGCACGGGAGGTTGATGATGTCGCTGGCGTCGGGCCCGAGGACGGCCACCACCAGTTTGCACGGGCCTGGTTCGGTGGGGATTGGGTGCAGGAACTCTGTTCTGCGGAGTTTGTATTGGACTGCGTGGGTTGAGTACGACGTCGTTTGTCGACGCTGGGTGATCGCCATGTCTGACTAGCGATGTTGATTAATTTGATTGATGGTCACGCCAAATTAAGTTTGGAAATCAAGGAGAGGTCTTTTTTTTAATGGAGAAAGACGAGGATGAGTGGGGGTACGTGTATATCATGTGATGGAAAGATATATACGGAGTAGATAATAAGGATATTTTCTATCTCCTGTTATCGAAAAGAATATAGTAATTTAATAACTCAAGATTTTATTTAAAATAATATAAGATATAAGATATAAGATATAATATAATTTACGGTTTCTTAAAATATACTGTAGTTATCAATTGACCAATTAAAAATCCTCTAAATATACCACGCACGCTAAAATTATTTCCTTTTCGTTGCATAGAGTAGTTAGTTAAAGATAGATAATAAGGATATTTTCTATTTCCTGTTATCGAAAAGAATATAGTAATTTAATAACTCAAGATTTTATTTAAAATAATATAAGATATAAGATATAATATAATTTACGATTCCTTATAATATGTCTTAAGGACACATATAATAAAACTACTTAATTTAAAAACTAAACCCTAAAAAAATCATAAATTTTAACAAAAAATAAAATCGTATAATAAAATCATAAAATAAAATCGTATAACTTAATGTATAATTTTTTTTTTACAATTATATTATCGGTTTGGCTAATGTGTGCCCATTGGCACACAATAAAAGTGTTAATTTGAGAAATTATTTAAAAATATTTCCTAAATTGGAATTAATAAACTCTTTTAAGATTATCCCGCGCTCGCTGATCATGAGGCCCAGGAACTTTCCCGATGATACGCCGAATACACACATATCGGGGTTCAGGCTGAGCCGGTTATGCCTGAGTGTTGCAAAGACCTCAGCGAGGTCGACCAGATGCTCCTCAGGGGTTTTGCTTCGGACCACTATGTCGTCGACGTAGGCCGACACGTTCCTCCCCATATGATTTTTAAAGATTCGGTCTATGAGGCGCTGGAAGGTTGCCCCCGCGTTCTTCAGACCAAACGGCATGACCTTGTAGTAGTAGGTCCCTCGCTGCGTGATGAAGGATGTATCCTCCTCGCCGCGCGGGCTCATCAAAACCTGATTGTATCCTGAGTATGCGTCGAGGAAGCTCAAAACCCCGTGACCCGCGGTTGAATCGACCAGCTTGTCGATCGAGGGCAGGGGGTAGCTGTCTTTGGGGCATGCCTTGTTGAGATCCTTGAAGTCCACGCACATTCGCCATTTTCCGCTGGCCTTTTTTACTAGCACAACGTTGGATAACCATCTAGGGTACTGGACCTCGCGGATAAACCCCTCGGCCAACAGCTTCCCCACCTCGGCATTTGCGGCGTTTTCCCTCTCCTCATTCATCTTCCTTCGTCATTGTACCACGGGACGGGTGGTAATGTTAACGTTCAAGGAATGCTGGGCCACGGTTCGCAGGATGTCGCGGAGGTCCTTCACGGTCCATGTGAACACGTCACGGGATCTAGCAAGTAAGGCCTCCAACGATGTTGCTGATTTCCCGGAGAGACACTCTCCCAGGTAGATTTTCTCGGCTTCATTTTCGAAGGGGGTAACAACCCTTGTCTCTGTCTCTGGGATGGGGACCGTGAAGTCCCGGACTTCGAGATCGGCCTCACCGGGAGACTCCACCATGAACACTGGGCACTTCTGTTTCGCAAAGGTCGCGTAGCAGACACGACCCTCCTCTTGGTTTCCCTTCACTTCCCCGACCCCGCCGTCGACGGGGAACTTCATCTTTAGGTGGTAGATAGACACCACCACCTCAAACTTCATCAAGGACACTCTCCCGGTGATTGCATTATACACCGAGGGCAGGTTTACCACAGTGAATTCCACCATCTCGGTTCGCCTCGTCGAACCCGTGCCCAGTGTCATCCAAAGGTCTATCAGACCCGCAACGTCGACCTCGTCCCCTGAGAAGGAAGTGAGTTTCCCAGCGTAGGGCTTCAGGGACGTGTCGGAGATGCCTAACTGCTCGAAGGTGTTGTAGTACATGATGTCCACGGAGGACCCTGTGTCCACCAGCACCTGTTTCACCATATTCGAGCCCATCTGAGCATGCACCACCAAAGGGTCAGAGTGTGGCATGTGCAGACCCTCGGCATCCCCAGAGGTGAAGGCCAGCCCTACGTGGGACTGCGAGGTCTGTGCGACGCTGAATACCGAGGGCTCATGATGGCTTGCCCTTGCGTACCTCTTCCTTTCTGTCTGGCTTGATCCAGCCAACGAAGGCCCACCCGAGATGGTATGAATATACCTGTCGGGCGTCGTAGTTTGTCCGGACCGTGCCTGCTTTGCGGGGGCCTGCTGTTCGACGTTGTTGGCCCTAGCCTGGCTCGGGCCTTGTGGCACGATGTTTGCTCTCGAGGCGGGGTTGGCGCACCCCTTCTCGTTTGGGTTATACAAAGGGCCACCCTTTCCTCTATAACCTCGTTGCTTTCCGCCGAAGCAGTTCCAACTCCCACCACCGTTACCTCGGTTGTTATTGTGGTTGTTGTTGTTGTTGTTGTTGACGAGGTTTTGGGCCTGCATTACATACGCATCCCTTGCAGCCGGCGTGCCCACCTTTGCCTTTCCCTTAGCCTCGGCCACGATTTCCTTATCGGTCCTCGGTCGAGAGCTTTGGTTGGTGGCATCCTCGGCATATACCTAGGCCGTGATCCGGACACATAGGCTGTCGTATGTCGCCGGGCTTTTCAGGAAAATGTAATTCTTGAAAGGTAGGTTGCCCATGAGGGTGTCGTGCACCGACATTCGTCGATATGCGCGATCTCTTCCACCGCGGTTGTGAACCTCGTGAAAAAGGTTCCCATCGACTCGCCCTCTCCCTGCTCGATACCACGAAGATCCCGCATGTTCTTCTTGCACTTCCTCGAACCACTGAAGTGTGCGATAAAGGACTCACACAATTGAGCAAACGAGGCCACAGATCCGATCTTGAGACTTATAAACCACGTCATCTCGGTCCTCTCCTGGGTGGTTGGAAATACACGGCCGAAGATGGCGTCGTTGTAGGAGTTGACGTTCATCTGGACGGCGAAATGTTTCACATGCTCCTCCAGGTCTGCCGTGCCGTCGTAGAGCCCCATCTGCGGCCTATGGAAGCCCTTGGGCATCGGCGCACTTTGAATCTCGTCCACGAAAGGCAAGCGGCTCCCGGCCTCAACAGGGCGACGTTGGGAGCGGGACTTCAGGGTATGCCCCACGCTCCCCGCCTTTTCGGACAACTCCGGGTCTTGCATCCTCGAGCACCGCGAGCGAGACTTTGAGATCTGCATGGGGTGCTGGGGAGGTCGCTCTATTGACGAGTGGTTGGTTGACGCCTCTTGTCCAAGCACATGCCCTGGGACGTATGCGGGTACGTGTAATATCCGCAATATTCCAAGGTTTTAAAACCGAATAAAATATAATATTTATATTATTAATCTTTTCTCTAAATAAAAGAGAATTTATAATAAATTATAATAACCCTTATTCTTCTCTTTAAAAAGAGATTCTTAAGTAAATTAAATTAAATAAAATTCAAGAATGCATTATAAAGGTTATGAATAAATCAAAAGCATTTAAATAAAAATAATGCATTATAAATCTCGATTTTTATTAAATAAATTGAGAGACAACAAAGCATTAAAAATACATTGGATGTTTAGTAAAAAGAATGCAAGAGCCGAGACTTGAACCCGAGACCTCTTGCAACACACCCCACATGCCCATCCCCCTCAATCCGCTAGACCATTTGCAATTTCTTACTCAATCACCCCACCCTTTTTATTTTATATCAACTATTCCTTCTTCTCCAAAAGAGACATCAGAATGATGTCTAATTGATTGACGTAAGTTTGAAATCCCACCATTGCATGTCTTTGCTTCTTCTTCTCCCCCTCTTTTGCCTTGCAAGACACCCTTTGATGCATCATTCTTGCATCACCCTTCAACAAACACACTTTTGCCCAATTGATGAGCATCCCCTCCTCCTCCATTGGTCATCCACCATAGCCATGTATCACAAGCTTCCTCCCCTTGGCCTATAAAAAGGGCCTTCATCTTCTCCTAACACCCACACATTCATCCTTCTCTTCTCCTTCTTGCAAATTGCTCTCAATTGTCCCAAAAATCAGCCCCTTCCAAGCTTTGTTTCTCCCTCCAAAGCTCCACAAAGAGCCTCCTCTTTTCTCCCTTGAGACCGCCAGCCGCCTCCCTGCCCACCAGCGCACCACCTGACATCCGCCGCCCCCTTCGCCGGACCGCCCTGCCCCGCCGGAGCCCCCTGGTGCCGCCGCCTGCCACCGCCGGCCTCCCCTGCCTCTCTTCCTCTGTATTCTGTAATACAGGAAGCCAAACAGTATAATTCTAAACCTTTTATTTTATTAAATTAATTAACTTATGTATTTAAAATAAGTTATTAGTAGAAATAAGTAAAGTAAATAAGTTATTTGTAAGATTAAATCTAATAAATATATTAAGTGAGATCTTGTTAGTTGAAGATATTATTATAGCCAATAGATAAAGTATTTATAATTTCTTATATCATATTATAATAGTTGCAAGACATGATTACTTTAAATAATTTTAATTGAACTTATAAAAGTCTTGTTATAAAATTATTAGCATATGGATTATAGTTTTTATATTAAATATTACTTTTATAAGGAAATAATCTTTTACAAGTTATAATGTTGCATATCTCTAAAGTGTAGAGAATATAAGATATATGAATTTTATGATAATGATAGATATGTTAGAAATATTTGATAATAAAATATTAAGTTAATATATCTCTTGGTGTAAGGTTCCCTACAAGGCATAAACTTTTCTTGTAAATATAATGGATATGACAATAAACTAATTTATAATATTATATTGCTAAGTATATAAAAATATCTTGCATGAAAAGATACTATAAGATATTATTTTTACGACCTAAGATATCATAATATACTATAAGTATAAAGTAAGATATTTTAAGCCATGATCATATTTATGTAAACTATAGATATGGAAAGAATTATGGGAATAAAATAAATGAAATTAATTAAATATTATGTTAGTTTTGGAGAAAGCTACTTTATAAAGTAAATAGAAAGTCCTATTTATAAAAATTACTAAGAAAGTGGCCTATTATTATTTTATCTCTATATAATATGGTTTTTATAGCTAGACAAGGTTTTACTAAAGTAATGAATATTAATAAAATATTCTCTATTGAGAAAATGATATTTTAAGTATTATATGGATATGTTTGAAAATAAAGAAATATTATAATAACTCTAAGTTGCAACATCTTAATAAGGTTATAAAAGACCCTTATAATCTTAAGGAGATATAAATTAAAAATACCTTTTTAGGTAAAACATGATATCATATGCTTTTATGAGATTATACTTTCTTATTTATTTTAAGAAGTTAGCAAGTGAAATTAAAAGAAATTATTTTAATAAATTGAATAAGGATATTACAAAATTAAAATAATAATAAAGGAATATTACTATTTTAATTAGCCACCTAAATTATTATTATAATAATTTAGATTTCCTTTCTCTTATACTAAGTATATAAGAGAATTCCAACTTTAAAAGAAATTCGTATTTAAAGATCGTTCGCAAATTCCGTGTCGATAGGTCGAGATTCTTGTTCGAAGTCGCGAACCACACTTTCCGTCTTATCGCTATCCTACTCGTGAGAACAAGGCAAGTGGAAATTCCCCTTGAGACCTTATATATTTCGTTTCCGTGAAATTCTCGATGGTGGGAACAACTTGTGTGCTAAGTAATAAATGAACCTAGGAAATATCGATTGTTAGATATAACGACCCCGCTGTTAGCATAGTTCGCTCTTTATTATTCGATAGGACTATATATGCTAGTATGGTTGTGGCCTTGATTGCTTACGGTCTCGTTTAGAGATCGATGTCGAACAAACTAGTGAGGGGCGCGGAAGTAGCCCGATGCCTCTATATAATTTTACTAAGTCGTATGCCTTTGCGGTTAAAGTACGACTTTCAGGATCTTGATCCAGTCCGCTCCGATTGCAAGGAGGGACGAGTTGCACTCTAGCTAAGTGCCGGAAACTGAGTTTCCCTTGGTGGATCGGGCCATCTGAGCCCCCACCCCCTTTTTAAAAATCATTAACGAAATCCAATATTTTCGTCACTATATAAGATAAGTGCCCAATGCACATTTAAAAGACATCAAAATCGGACCGATCTCAAATGATCGATCCGGCTCTCGGTCCGCTCAGGGCGTGAGAGGTTTTCAACTTGTATGAATTAATAACATTCCCAACATACTTTTGATTCTAAAAAGAAGTCTACAATCTAGTAGCTTTTCTCTCGATTATCGAGCTATCTCCGCTTAAGATATGCTCTCCTTCGTACCGTTAACCTCACATAAATAAACCTTATCCTAAAACACAACCTGATAATATCTTCCTCGATATTACTCAAATTACCGAAATTACCCATGGGAAGTTCCTTTCTCGCTTGCTTAGTCTCTTAGACTAATTCTTCTTTTCCGCATGTTGCCTGACATATTCTCGCCCCCTCACGAATTATGTCAGAACCTAGGAATCCCAGCAAGGCGTAAGGTGAAGGCAAAGGAGGGACGAGGAGCTTCAAGATGTATTTGCAATCCTTTTGGTTTATTTCCGTTTATGTTTCAAGGACAAAGTTTTTATGAGTTTTATTCTCGAACATCTTTTGGTTTAAAGCAATGTAAGATGGTTTGTACGAACAAAGCCTCCTTCGAGAGCACCCTTTTATTTATATGATTATGTTTATTTCCGCATTTTATTGTTCTATATCATTCTAAAAGCCTTGGGTGACTTTGGACGGTAAAATCCGAGGTCACTGGCGGTAATACCCAATGTTGTAAAATAGGGGTGTTACAGTACGTATTCAGAGTGGGGTTGGCCAGGTGCGGGAACGGGGACGTATGAAGGGGCGAAGCCCTATTGGTCTTGCTCATAGCCCGGGTAGGGATATGGGTTCGGGGGAGCACCACCCGATTCGTACCCTTGGAATGGGTAAGGGTTTTGTGGCGCATTGTACGCCGATCCCGGAGGGACCCCGAACGGGCAACCTGGTGGTGGTCCCACGTTCATCCATTGTGAAGTTTCAGGCATGTTATTGGGGTGTTGGGGGAAGAAATTGTTTGGACAGGCCATTTTGAGGGGTTCAAAAGCCAAGGTTTGCGCTAGTCGGGAAACTGCTTAGGGTGAAGAGGTTCCCACAGACGGCACCAGTGATGAAACCCGAAATAAACCAGTGCTAGAAGACAAGAAACGAGATTACTTTTATTCGATCATGCAAACACTTACTTTTTTATTTATACTTTTGACACGAGGTTACAGACTGCGAGATTACAAATAGCGAGACTATAAATAATAGATTATGTCCTAGATCCCTTTTTAGAGGATTCGAGATCTCGATCTAACAAGGTTCGAGATCTCCTAGTTACAACGAAGTTCTATCACCAACAGACTATGATTGTAGCCTGCGAGGTGATATAGCGAGATCTTTGATCGGGACGAAGACTCTTTGGGTGACTTGAAGTCTTTTTGTGGACCTTCACTTGGTTGTAGTGCGGTCTTTAACGATCAATCAATCACGTCAATCTTCAACGAGCAAGATAGTTCTTGAGTTCAAGATGTTTTTCGACCCCTTGCTACCTACGAGGTTCTCCTCTATTTATAGAGGTTTTAGGAATCGGGTTTTGATGCCTGCTCGATGTGGGATGCCCGAGATCAGACTCTTTGATTGGTTGAGAGCAAGGCAGTTGTTCATTGGTTAAGCAGACGGTGGTCGCTGAGTGGCCGAATGGGGCGGGTATGTCAGCTTTTGGACAACGGGGTTAAGACCTCGTGACCGAGATCTTGAGGCCTCGCAAGGGCATGGATTTGCCGTTTTTAGGAGGGGTACGACAATGGCCCTTGAGCTTAACCCTGGGAATCCCGCCGAATCCCGTTATTCCTCGTACCCCGGTCCCATCTCTTATTCCGCTATTTTGCGCACCATCAGTGTTTGCATGGGAGCATTTTATTCATACGTAAACCCTAGGTGGCCACGCATTTTAGGTTGTGCACATACATATATCGCGTTTGGATGCGTACATATTATGCGGTATTTTAGACTTTTTACTCTTATATTATTGACTTTGTCCTTAATTAATTAACGGTTATTTCACGCACCATCAATAAACACAAACAATAATAGTTCTCTGGTGTATACAACTCTTAGTTCTTCAACGAAATAACATTAATATTTTATGAACAATTGTTTTTTAGAATTTTATTAGAATAATTAATTCCCTTGTCACTATAATAACATATTTTTAATGTTGAGCTTATTGTCTTAATTACATGACATGGATATAGTTATCTTCTGAAAAATACGGAAAAATTGTTCAATTCAATTCCCATTAACCTAGCTTATTAAGAGGGCATCTTGTAACGACAAAGCGGACAAACGTGACTATTGTTCAACCAATTAACCAGGCAATTCTGATGAAACACGTGCAAGCAAGGCATCTTAAGGGCGCTCTTCCGCGTTTCCATCTCCTCCATACAAATCACGCACTGGCGATCCTTCCGATCACTCCAACCACTCTCGAACCGGTCACCTTCCTCACGCTCCTCTCGAGCCCGTGCCCTCACCAGTTCCACCATCGACGCAACGCTGGCGGGCCTCACCTTGACCTTGCCCGCCTCCTCAAAAGACTCCCTTAGAGCCCGTTCAAGGGACTCTGGGTCCAAGCTCAATTGGACGCGGTGTACGGAGGTGAACTCGCCCGCTCGGCAGGAGTGGGCAGCGTTTGCGTAGCGGAGGATGGAGGTGAGGCTTTGGGCGACGCAGGCGGCGCAACAGAAAGGGAGGATGAAGGGAGAGTAAGTGCGGACGAGGAAGTCGGTTACATGTTGTTGATAGTGTCGCAAATAGTCTTCGAATCGGACGGAGTCAGAGAAGTAATGAAAGCACGGGAGGTTGATGATGTCGCTGGCGTCGGGCCCGAGGACGGCCACCACCAGTTTGCACGGGCCTGGTTCGGTGGGGATTGGGTGCAGGAACTCTGTTCTGCGGAGTTTGTATTGGACTGCGTGGGTTGAGTACGACGTCGTTTGTCGACGCTGGGTGATCGCCATGTCTGACTAGCGATGTTGATTAATTTGATTGATGGTCACGCCAAATTAAGTTTGGAAATCAAGGAGAGGTCTTTTTTTTGTATGGAGAAAGACGAGGATGACTGGGGGTACGTGTATATATAGAATCATGTGATTGAAAGATATATGTGTATCCAAATTCGATCTAGCTATCAATTGACCAATTGAAAATACTCTAAATATACTACGCACGCTAAAATTATTTCCTTTTCGTTGCTTAGAGTAGTTAGTTAAAGATAGAAGATATAGAAGATAGAAGATAGAAGATATGTTTCTAATTTTTTGAAAAGAATCTTGTAATTTAATAACTTTATGATTTCATGTAAAGTAATAAAAGATATTATGTGATTTATGATTTTTTATAATATGCCTTAAGGGCATATAATACAACTACTTTATTTAGAAACTAAGCCCTAAATAATCATAAATTTTAACATAAAAATAAAATTGTATAATAAAATCATAAAATAAAATCGTATAAATTAATGTATAATTTTTGGGAATTTAAATGGGCCCTCAAAATGAGTGTATGATAGATCTATTTAAAACAAAAAAAAAAAGTGATATTAGCCGCCTAGGCCACTCTTTTTTATTTTTACCATTATATTATTCTTCACAATTTTTTTTTGATTAGGTAAAGATTAGGATTTAGGAGCCACTCCGCTAAGGAGTCACTACACCATTCTGCAGATTTAGCGACCATATTTTAGCGACCACGAAATATGGTCGCTATTTAGCGACCATATGGTCGCCAATGGTCGCAATTCTGGACGTCAAAACGGGGAAAAAATAAAACCAAATTTGCGACCACGTGGTCGCTAAAATGGGCGACCATATGGTCGCTAGGCCTTTATAGTCGCAACAAGTGCGCGGGCTAATTTCCCGCCAGCATGTAGCGACCATATGGTCGCTGAAGGTTGCGACCATATGGTCGCAACGAGTACCATTTAATTTCGTTATTCGCGACCATATGGTCGCCAAAAACGAAATTAATGGCGCCACGTGGAGGGAAAATCTGAAAATTCGATTTTTCGCGAAATATTTCAATTTGCGACCATATGGTCGCAAGTTACAATTAGCGACCATATAGTTGCGACCATATGGTCGCCAATATGTCGACTGGTCCCACCCCTAATTCACTTACAGGTAGCGACCATATGGTCGCTAACCCTAAATAAGAAGGAGAACGAAGGATTCTCCTTCGTCATTTCCGCCTTCGTCATTTCCGTCTCTCTCTCTTCGTTCCGAGCACTTCGCCGCCTCCGACCCTCGCCCGCGCCTTCTGCCCTCCGCGCCGCCTCTGCCCGCCTCTCCGACCGCCTCTCTCAGCCCTCCGCCTCTCCGACCCTCCGACTCGCCTCTCCGACCCTCCGACCCGCCTCTCCGACCCTCTCTCAGCCCGCCTCTCCGACCCTCTCTCATCTCCGACCCGCCTCCTCCGCGCCTCTGCCCTCCGCCCGCCCCGATCCCGCCGTCGTCGTCGCCCTCCACCTCCTCCCCGGATTTGCATGTAAGTGGTTTGTTGAATTTGGGGATATTTGTAATTGTTGTTGATTTTGTGGTGTTATTTGGGAAATTGTTTGTTGAATTTGAGTGATTAAGGAAATTGATATTGTGTAGTTGTTGTTGTTTGAGATATTGATTGAAAAAAGTGATTAGAGAAAATTTAATAAATTGAATGAGAAATTATCTAGTTGTTGTTGTTTAGGGGTTAGGGTTTAGTTGTTGTTGTTGTTGAATTTGAGAAATTGATTTATTGTTGTTGTTTAGGGGTTAGGGTTTAGTTGGTGTTGTTGTTGAATTTGAGAAATATTGAGAAATTGATTAGTTGTTGTTGTTTAGGGGTTATGGTTTAGGGTTGTTGTTGTTGAATTTGAGAAAATTTGATTGAGAAGTTGTTGTTGTAGCTTGTTGTTGTTAATGGTTAGTTGTTGTTGTTGTTTTAGAAATTGATTGAGCAAAATTTTATTGATTGAGATAGAGTTTGATTTGGAAAAAAATTGGATTAAATTGATTGTTGTTGTTGATAGAGTTTGAATGAACTAGAACAAGTTGATTGTTGACAAAAATTGATAGAGTTTGAATGAATTAGAACAAGTTGATTGTCAACATTCAATTGATAGAAATTGAATGTTGATTGTTCATTTGTCAAAGTTTGAATGAAATTGAATGTTGTTGTGCAAATGTTGTGAAAAATGAATTTGTATTTAATTATTTGTTTTTTAGTTGTGTTATTATGGCCGGAGGATCACGCCGACGTGGACGAGGTCCTCGTCCGGACGAGCCGAATGATCACGGATCCGAGGAAACGAACACGGACACACCACATTTGTCCGAGGACGAGGGCACACAAGCGGAGGAGTCTCGGGCCACTACGTCCGCGTCCTCATCGGGATCGAGTCGAAGACAGCTCGATCCCAAACGCATTTGGGATCTTTCTATTGTCGGCGGGTTGTACGTACAATTTCTTCTTAGACAAAATTATTATTTAAAGTCTTTTCTTATTTTTAAATATGTTATAATATGTGTTTTCAAATCTCGCAGCTTGGAGCCGTCGGGAGTTGTGTCGCGGTGGTCGACAAGCATCATACAAAGTCAACCCGACGATAGGGCGTCGCAGTTCGACTTTGCCACTGCAGCGTCGAAGCAACGTTGGTTTGATGCTTGGAAGGTAATTTTTTTTTTGTATTTCTTTTTACAAAGGTTTGGTTAATTAATTACTATTTTTAATTAATTGTTTGTTTGGTTTTAATTAGACGCACTTTAGATGGGATGACTCCCAGCCAGGTATGGACGTCGAGTCCGTCCGGCTGCTGTGGGAGAAGAGAGCGAGGAAGAGATACGATGACTTGATCGGGAAGCATCGAAATAACGGGAAGAAGCCGAAATTCATCCAATCCGCCACTTGGGAGAAGTGGCAGACGACGGATTGGGCCACAGATGAGTTCAAAGCCAAGTGTGCCCGCCAGAAGGCAATCCGGAATGCCAATCCGGCGAACCACAGTAGTGGTTCGAGGTCCCACCTCGACACCATGCGTCGCTTGGTAAGTATTTTATCTTAATTTGATTAAAATTAAATTAAGTTAATTTTTTTTAATAGTTCGTAACACCCTTAATGAATTTCGTAGGAGCAACACATGCAACCCCCCATCACGCCTCTCGAGCTTCTCATCGAGACGCACACGCAGGGCGTAGATCGGCATTTTATAGACGAGCGGTCGTCCTTAATCGCTGTAAGTTTTGATTATTTTTCCTCATTTTCCTCAATTTGAAAAGGAGTTGGTGTTGTGTTGGTGTTGGTGTTGTTGTTGTTGTTTGATTTGATTGAGAAGTTGTTGTTGTTTGTTTGTTTTTGTTGTTGTTGTTGATGTTGATGTTGATGTTGTTGTTGTTGATGTTGTTGTTTGTTGTTGTTGATGTTGTTGTTTGTTGTTGTTGATGTTGATGTTGATGTTGATGTTGTTGTTTGTTGTTGTTGATGTTGATGTTGTTGTTGTTGTTGTTGTTGTTGTTGATGATGTTGTTGTTGATGTTGTTGTTTGTTGTTGTTGATGTTGTTGTTTGTTGTTGTTGATGTTGATGTTGATGTTGATGTTGTTGTTTGTTGTTGTTGATGTTGATGTTGATGTTGATGTTGTTGTTTGTTGTTGTTGATGTTGTTGTTGTTGTTGTTGTTGTTGTTGTTGTTGTTGTTGTTGTTGTTGTTGTTGTTGTTGATGTTGTAAATGATTTAGTTGTTGTTTGTTGTTCTTGTTGTTGATTGATGTTGTTTTTGATTTGTTGTTGTTGTTGTTTTATTTTAATTATTTGCGTGATTAGGCTCGGACCCAGGAGATCCTCACCCAGAGGTCGGCGGAAACGGGCACCCCGCCGTCCTTCCAGGACCAGTGTGATGCCTTTCTTACGGCCGCTGGGGGGGTGGGCCCGGGAGGTGCCGTCTTCGGCCTTGGCAACGCCGCCCATGAGTTTTACGGCGACCGATTGACGGCGCCGCGTCGTCCACCTCCTCGTGTGACGGAATTATCGCAGGAAAACATCAGCCTTAGGCAAGATGTGGACGAGCTCAAGAGTAAGTTCTCGATGTTCGAGGAGTGGATGCGCCGGTCCCAAGGGGGTGAGGGAACGTCCCGCCGATCCGGTCCCGACGGCTCCGGCGACGACGGCTCCGCCGGAGCCGTATAGATTAGCGTAGTTTTATTATATTATTGTAAATTATTTGAATTTATGTAAATTAATGAATTTATGTATGTAAATTATTTGAATTTATGTAAATTAATGAATTTATGTAAATTAATGAATCATTAAATATTAACTATTTATATTAATTAGTAATTATTTATAATATTTCGTAATTATTTTTTTTTAAATTAAAAACAATTAGCGATCGTGCGCCTTTAAACCAGAGATCGTGCACGATCGTGCGCCTTTAAACCAGAGAAAGGCGTCCCCCGTGCGTTTTTTTGGTGCTTTTAGCGACCATATGGTCGCTAATAGCAGCGACCAGTAGCGACCATATGGTCGCTACTTTTAGCGACCAGGTGGTCGCCAGATTGGTCGCTGCATTGGTGGCGACCAACGGCGACCGTGGTCGCTAAATAGCGACCATATGGTCGCTGATTGTAGTGACCATATGGTCGCAATGGTCGCTAATTTTAGCGACCATATGGTCGCCAAGTGGTTAGCGACCGGCCTTTTAGCGACCATTTTTAGCGACCACAATATGGTCGCTAAATGCATTTAGCGACCATATTTTGCATTTAGCGACCATAAATATGGTCGCTAAATCCGCTTTTTTTTGTAGTGAGTGCGTCCTAAAGCATCCTGACAGATGAGAACTTTAGGTTCTGAGTGATTCCAATATCTGTAATGTATAGAGAGACTATGGCCCATTCTAGCAATATAGTCGACCACAATATTAGACCCTCTGTTAACATGAAAGATTTTAATGTTCTGAAACTCTTGGAGCGAAGCCAGAACATCAGCCATTATCATTTCAATTTTCCATGGGCAATTTCTACATCCTTGCGCAACTTTTATAACTTAAATATTATCCCCTTCTATTTCTATATTCTTACATTTCTATTTTCGTGCCAAATTTTCACCGTCTCTTAGTGCTAATGCTTCTACATTAAGGACCGAAATGTTTCCATACTTATTTGATATTAAGTCCATCATATTTCCATTGTAGTCCCTAAGGATAGCCCCTCCCGCGGTGTAACACCCCCTTACTTACCCTGGAGGTATTACCGCCAGTAACCCCGATTAGAACTAAACCAGAGTTACCCAAGACTTTAACCTGACAGAACTCACTAGAACAAGGTAAAATAAACCATTTAAAACCTAACGAAATTAAGTAAAATTTTACAGCGGAAAAGAGAATAAAAGGTCTTATACAAGCCTTAACTTAAAAAGAATTAGTAAATAAATAGAACAACCTTCTATTTAAACAAAATCTTCATCAACTCTTCCTTAAGTTCTTATTTCTGAAACTCAGCTTCGCTTTGAAGTAGTTCAACCATGATCTTCACTCAAGTATAGTCATTGGAAACCTTTCTTCAACTTCTGGAGCTTCAAACCTCTGAATTGAATCAACTTCCAAGAAGAACCTGATGTGTCGTAAACCAACGGTGGACACCAGCCGACCATATAAAATAAAAGAAGATGGACGGGTTATTCTAATGAAAGACTAAGCAAGCGGAGAAACTAACTTGGTTCTTATGGTTGTGACAAAACATATTGGTATCCAAATCCGATTAGACTTGGATTATGATCCAACAGTTAGCAGTCTTATAGAGAATAAGAAGTAGACTTGCATAATAAAGAGAGAGAACACCACCGCTTGCGGTTTCCTTTACGAAACATGAACAATTGTTGGGAACTCATATTAATCACATCACATTTTGAAAAGCCTCCGTCGACTAATCAGATTGACTTAATCAAAGTTTGATTAAGAATCATTCATAACCGGGGAGCAAGAATGGCTTTCCGACTGGACGAACCATTCAGGTATATTAATGTGCCTAGCACACTTATCTTATATTACTTTCAAAACTTTTCACAAACAGGTTGGTGATTCATAATCGGCTCGAATTACTGCCGAAATATTTTGGTATTGTAGAGATCATCGGAGTATTTCATCCATGGTCATCTACCCTGTACCAAGATCACAGGACTTATGCTATCCTTGATCTTTCATTTGCATATGGTGATGTAGAGATCAGAGAGGCCTATTACCCTGTCGTCTACACTGCACCGTGCCAATTGCACTTAGCTAGAGTGCGCATCACCCCTCTCACACGAAGAGCAGGGGAAGAGTCATGACCCACCATTTGGATTAGGCCCCTCCTAATGTAATCTTTTTAAAGAGAGGATATGGAACCACGTTCCCCTCCCTGAAACTACCTTAATTCAATAACAATGTCTCAGCGTGAGACAGCATATAAGGTCACCCATAACGAACCTAAATCCAGTTCTCTCGCAAAACTGAATAAACAACATGGTCATTATTTCTAACAAATATAACAACCTATCACATTTTATTAAGAACACAAGTTGTTCCAAACCCAAATATTAAATGGGATTCAATTCCTCGTTTAATAACCATAATGCAAGAGAGAACCGTCTGATGAAACCCGAAATAACAACTCGTTAGAAGACAAGGAACGAGATTATTATATTATTTGAAAAGTGCAAACACTTGCTTCTTTATTTATGATTTTCTTTACAGCGAGGTTACAAGCCAACGAGGTTAACTAGCTATTGAGGATTACACCCTAGACCTCCTACGGGCCTTCGAGATCTCGATCTAACAACGTTCGAGATCTCCTATTTGCTAAATGATTCATCCACCTAAGTGTTGCGTGATCGGCCTTGAGACGAGGTGGACTTGAGAGCGTGATGTAGAGAGCCTTGTGAGATTTTGTAGCGAGGTCTTTGATGTGCGAGGTCTTTGTGTGACTTGAAGTCTTTTTGTGGACTTCACTTGTCTGCAGCGAGGTCTTTTGACGGTGTTTCTATCACGTCGATCTTCAACGAGCAAGATAGTTCTTGAGTTCAAGATGTTTTTCGACCCCTTTTCCATACGAGGTTCTCCTCTATTTATAGAGGATTGGAGAGTCGAGTTTTGATCATTGTCTGATGTGGGATGCCCGAGATCAAGGGCTCTGATTGTTCTAGAGGCGAGGCAGCTGGTGATTGGCTCGGGGGAGTGGTGCTAGCTGAGTGGTTCTGGTGGGCGGGCGTGTCAGTACAGTCGGTTACGAGGTTTAGACCTCGTTCCAAGGTTTCGGAGGACCTCGCGGGGGTAGGAATTTTGTTAAAATAAAAGGTGGGTGTGGTTTGTGGGTCCCAAGGATCATCCTCGGGAGGCCCGTCGAGTTTGTGTGCTCTTCGTTCCCCGAGCCCACTTCTCACTTTACTATTCTGAGCATCATCACAACCCCATGGCCTGGGGGTCTCGCCCCGAGGGCCGCAGGGCATAAGTTCCCAAAGATCACGGGGTACGAGGTTTTGAGAGGTGGGTAGGCATTTTGCGAGGTTTCAAGGGTTCCGAGTTTCATGGCGGGCATCTTGCGAAGCCCTCTCTTTGCGAGGCTCTACACTTAGTTTTTTTTTATTGTTTGCAGGGGTGAAGCTTTTCTGGGCTTGCTCTTCATGTCTTGCTTAATGGGCCGTTCAGGCGGGACGGACCCAATAAACCTCTCTTGGCAGGGGAGGCCCAAGCCTGCTCTTTATAAGGGCGTATCTTACACGCTTCCTCTTCATCTTCTCTTCCGCCATTTTCGCTCTCTTTCTCTGTCTTTTCGGCTTCCTGTGAGCGGTTTCTCCAGACAGTTTCTAACGAGCCTCCGCCGTTTCCGGGTTGCCCCGTCGCCGATTCTAAGCAAGTAAGTTCTTGATCTTCTTCTCGTTTCTTCGGTGTTCGTTGCCTTCGATTCTTCTCTCTTTTTTGCTTGCTTTTCCGTCCCGTGCTCTGGGGAGGGGCGACGGTGCGTTGCCCGGTGCTTCGTGCCGGCGTCACGGTGGCGAAATGGTGGTGGTGGGGTTGCGTGCGTTTCTGCGCGTCACCCCCACCATTTTCCCTTGCTTTTTGTTTTTGCTGTTGCTTGTCTTGGTTTGGTTTTTGGTGGGCGACGGTCGCTTCCTGGTGTTTTTTGCCAGCACCGTGGCGGTGGGATGGTGGGGCAATAGTGGCGAAACGGTGGCGGTGGCGGTTGCCTTGCCTGTGTACCCTTCGCCTGTCAATTGACGGGACGTTTGCTTTTTCCACCATTTTTGAGTTTCGAAATCCTTGGGAGCCCAAACGTTGTGGTGTTTGATTGATGGGACGTTTGGGCTTCCACCGCTGGTTGGCATTCTTCCTTCTCTTTCCTTCTTTTTGGCGCTTCAAATTCTCCTCCGCCGTCCTATCTTGTCAGAGTAGGTTTAGGGTTCCACGTGGCGCTCCTTCCCCTGAGACTTCGTGTTTTCTTTCTTCGGTTGTCATTATGACCTCGTGTCCTCGTTTCCTGGCTTGGTGTTATGACCTCTTGTTTTTGGTCCCTGGCTTGGTGTTATGACCTCGTGCTCTCGGTTCCTGGCTTATTCTGTCCGATGTCTAAAGTCTCTCTTTTTTCCTTTTCCAGGTGCTCGCCTTTTGTGGCCTGGACATCGTTCTTTTCATGCCTAGGAGATCTTCTGCGAGCCCCCCACCAGGCTTCGTGTTCAAGGCTCAGGAGGGTTTTTACGAGGAGGTTTCGGAGTCCGTGGGAAGCGTAGAACCTAGCGATTCTCAGAACCCGAGGTCCCCTTCGCTGGTTTTCAGCGACCCTTCTTCAAGCGACTCCGAGGTTTCCATCACTTCGCGCTTCTCCCGACTTCGTGCGTCGTCGGGTGTTGAAATGGCTTCGTCTTCCACCCCCGATGAGGTTGTTACTGATTTGGTGGCGAGGTCAGGTGTGAACACGGCCTCGGCTCCCACCCCTTATGCGCCTCCGAGCTTTCCTGCGGCGTATATTACCGACGTCGTGTCTCCCGTCCCGCCTGTTCTTGAAGAACGGATTCCCAAGACCCCGGGTTCTCCCAAGGCCTATCTGTCCGGAGGAGTGGCCACCGAGCTCAAGCGTGAAGACCTTGAAAAGATTGCCAAGGACTTCGCTTGGCCCGAGGGAGTTGAGTTGGCACTTCCCGAAGAGGGGGCTGCTCCTTGGCGTCCTACGAAAGGTGCGCGGTCGTGCACCTCTTCAGTCTTCAAGCGGGTTTCAGGCTACCTCTGGCCCAGCATATTGTCGACTATCTGTGGGCCATGCAGATCTGTCCCGCGCAGTTGTTCCCGAATGCTTGGCGGCTGTTGTGTGCCTACACGATTCGTAGTCGTGAACTTGGGGACGAGCCGAATCTTGATAACTTGTCGGCTTTATTCCTAGCGAGGAGGGAACCTCAGTCCTGCCTAATCAATCTTAGCACGCCGAACATCAAAATCACCACGGCCCCTTCGAACGTCGGGACGTGGAAGCCGAATTGGTTTTTGGTCCGAGACCCCACCGGGAGATATCTCAACTTTCCCGTGGCACCGGGCACCTTTGTTCGGTGTGTGTGCCCGCATACGGTTGACGAGCTTAAGGCACTTAAGGCCCGATACGCTACAGCGAGTCAGGCACCGTACCAAGTGTATCTCTCTCAGGACCAGCTTGATCGGGCCGGCCTGAGTCTCAGCCTCCCCCCTAGCGAGGGCGAAGAGGGTACTTAACCTTTTTCTTTTTTTTTATTATTTTTTGCTTGCCTTTACTGCTGGCTAGGTAGCGAGATTTTGGCAGCCTCGCTAGATTTATTGTGTTTTGACGTCGTCTTTGGGACGCGAGGTTTGAGATCTCGCCAGTCCGTATTGTTCTCTCTTTTTATCTAAATTGTTACTCTCCCTTTCTTTTTTGACAGTGGTTGACCTGTTAAGCGCTCTTACTTCGAAGTCGCAAGGAAAAAGGCCTGGGACTTCTGCTTCTACGGCCCCCATTCCCCGAGGTCAAAAGGGAGTCGTCATTAATGAACCGACACCGCAAGCGAGGCCTCCCGCCCCGTAATCGAAGACGACAACCCCAACGTCGAAGGCGTCGGAGGCGAAGACGAGCGGGGGGACGACGTCTAAAGGGGACGTTGCGAGGACGTCTTCTCAAACTCCCCGAGGATCCGGGGATAAGGCCGGGTCCAAGAGAAAGGATGCGAGGTACCCGCGGGGGAAAAAGGAAGAAACATAAGGGGGACGATTAGGGGGGAACCCCTGGGGGCGAGATGATCGAGCACCCTGGCTCTTTGAGTCGAGTTGTCTCGGCCACCGGGCTTGCTGCCGATAAGTTCCACTGTCCCGGACCCTCCCGGGGCATGCCCAAGGACCGGGACAGGACGAACTGGAAGGAGGAGGTTGCGTGGGGCAATAACCTTTCAGAGGCCGCCCTTAACGACGAGGTCCTCCGCTACTCAGCGATGGTACGCCTTATTCTTACGAGGTTGTTTTTTCATTGGTTTTATTATCATTATTCTTGTCTTATCGTGCTCTTCGCTTGTTTCAGAATTCCTTCTTCGCGAACTACAACTACGGTCGCATCAGCCTCCTTCACAAGAAGATGGATAGGCTGGAGGTGAGGCTCAAAGAGCGCGACACCGAGATCGAGAAGAGGGGAAAAGACCTCACGGAGGCCGAAAAACGTGTCCGCGCTGCCGAGGTCGCAACGGCGGACGAGGCTAAAGACGCCGCTAGGGTCAAGGAGGAGCTGAGGAAGGCGAAGGAAGAGGTTAGGGGTTTAAAGGAGGAGAACGGGGATTTTAAAGGCGAGGTTGGAAAGCTCAAGGATCAGCTATCCGCGAAGCACCAGTTTTTCAGGGAAAAGGAGGCGGAGCTTCAGAAAGCTGAGGAGGAGATTACCAAGCTCCAACGGCGTGTTGTTGAGCTTAGCGAGGAGGTGGAAGCCGAGGGGCCCAGGTACGTGAACCCTGAGGCTTATAAAGAGGAGTTGGTGGAGAGTGTGAGGAAGATGTTCCGCCAGGCCGTCCGTATGGGGGTCAAGCAGGCGGTGGCGAAGTACAAACACATCGACCCCCGTATCACCTTCTTCATCCCCAATTACGAAGAGACCATGGGGGAGCTCGAAGGAGAGGAGCCCGAGGGAGAATGTGAGTTCTTCCTCAACGAGGATGAGACCGTGGTCGGCGAGGTACCTCGCGTGGCGGACATCGTTCGAGAAGATGCGCCAAGCTCCCAACTGTCTGCCATCCCCGCCTCCGCCTTGGAGATTTCCAAAGACCCCACTGCTGAAGCCTCGAAAGATCCTACGAAGACCGCCGACCCCACCGCCGAAGCCTCGAAGATTTAAAGGATGTTGTTGTCTGTTTCTGTTTTTTTTTGTTGGTGGCCCCATGGGGTCTGTAATCTAAACACCTCGGACCTTGTGGCCCCTATTTTATGCCCTCTTTTCTTACCTTGTGATCATGTTTCCTGCTTTAATTTATTCGTATACGTCTTCATACCCATCCAACCCCATGGTTCGAGTGTTACAGTTATTGTGACACTCGGACCACATTGGGTATTTTAACTTTCCACCGAGATTACGGGTTGTGCACAAACTCCGTATATGTGCCGAGGTTATGAGCTTTTCCCGGACCTTTCGTGGCTTAACGAGATCCTTCAACCCCAAGCGAGACGCGAGGGATGGAATAAACGAGTTTCTCCAACCCCAAGCGGGAAGCGAGGGGTGGAACGAACGAGATTCTCCAACCCCAAGCAGGAAGCGAGGGGTGGATAAAACGAGATTCTCCAACCCCAAGCGGGAAGCGAGGGATGGACCAAACGAGATTCTCCAACCCCAAGCGGGAAGCAAGGGATGGACAAAACGAGATTCTCCAACCCCAAGCGGGAAGCGAGGGATGGACCAAACAAGATTCTCCAACCCCAAGCGGGCAGCGAGGGGTGGAACTTCTTTCAAACGAGAATCCCCAACCCCAAGCGGCAAGCGAGGGATGGACCAAAAGAGATTCTCCAACCCCAAGCGGGAAGCAAGGGGTGGATTCAACGAGATTCTCCAACCCCAAGCGGGCAGCGAGGGGTGGAACTTCTTTCAAACGAGATTCTCCAACCCCAAGCGGGAAGCGAGGGATGGACCAAACGAGATTCTCCAACCCCAAGAGGGAAGCGAGGGATGGAATAAATGAGATTCTCCAACCCCAAGCGGAAAGCGAGGGGTGGACAAAACGAGATTCTCCAACCCCAAGCGGGAAGCGAGGGGTGGACAAAACGAGATTCTCCAACCCTAAGCGGGAAGCGAGGGATGGACCAAACGAGATTCTCCAACCCCAAGCGGGAAGCGAGGGATGGAATAAACGAGATTCTCCAACCCCAAACGGGAAGTGAGGGGTGGACAAAACGAGATTCTCCAACCCCAAGCGGGAAGCGAGGGGTGGACAAAACGAAATTCTCCAACCCCAAGCGGGAAGCGAGGGATGGACCAAACGAGATTCTCCAACCCCAAGCAGGAAGCGAGGGATGGAATAAACGAGATTCTCCAACCCCAAGCGGGAAGCAAGGGGTGGACAAAACGAGATTATCCAACCCCAAGCGGGAAGCGAGGGGTGGACAAAACGAGATTCTCCAACCCCAAGCGGGAAGCGAGGGATGGACCAAACGAGATTCTCCAACCCCAAGAGGGTAGCGAGGGGTGGAACTTCTTTCAAACGAGATTCTCCAACCCCAAGCGGGAAGCGAGGGATGGACCAAACGAGATTCTCCAACCCCAAGCGGGAAACGAGGGATGGAATAAATGAGATTCTCCAACCCCAAGCGGGAAGCGAGGGGTGGACAAAACGAGATTCTCCAACCCCAAGCGGGAAGCGAGGGGTGGACAAAACGAGATTCTCCAACCCCAAGCGGGAAGCGAGGGATGGACCAAACGAGATTCTCCAACCCCAAGCGGGTAGCGAGGGGTGGATTTAACGAGATTCTCCAACCCCAAGCGGGAAGAGAGGGGTGGACTCTTAAACATGAGATTTTCATTTTCGAGAGAGTTTTGAAAAGCGTGCAATTCTTTATTCACAAAAAACTGGTAAGGGACAGCGGGGTTTTGTAGAGAGTTTACACATAATATTTTTTTAGCTGCGCGACGTTCCATGTTTTGCTTAGGGTACGTCCCTCGCTATCCTTGAGCTTAAAAGCTCCGGGTGTGACTTCTTCCCCGAGGAGATATGGGCTCTCCCAGTTGGGATCCAATTTGCCACCCTCGGTACGCCTCAGGACGAGGTTTCCCGTGGCCAAAAGACGAGGTCTGGCCTTTTTGTTGTGATATACAACCATGCGACGCTTGTATTCTCTGGAGCGCAGGTCAGCCACCTCGCGCAATTCGTCTCTGAATTGTAGCTCGACCCTAAGGTTGGATTCGTTTTCTTTCTCGTCGAAGTTAAAGACTCTTGTCGACGGGACCAGGGTTTCCACGGGGACTAGCGCCTCCGCCCCGTAGGTTAGGGCGAAGGGTGTCTCGCCCGTTGCGCGACGTACGGTCGTGCGATACGTCCAGAGGATGAGTGGAAGTAGCTCGGCCCAGCGACCTTGTGCCGTGCCCAGGCGCTTCTTTAGGTCGGTCAAGATGCGGGCGTTGACATTTTCTACTTGGCCATTGGATTGGGGGTGGGCCACGGAGGAGAATTTGAGGGCTATGCCCAATTCGGAGCAGAAGGTACGGGTTTCTTCGCAGTCAAACTGGGGGCCATGATCCGTCATGATGGTCATGGGGACGCCGAAACGACAGACGAGATTCTTCCATAGGAACTCGCAGACCTTTGCCCTAGTGATTTTTGCCATGGCTTGCGCCTCGATCCATTTTGTGAAGTAATCGACGACGACCAGGACATACTGTACTTGGCCAGCTGCTTTGGGAAATGGCTCGAGGATGTCCATTACCCACATCACGAATGGGCAGGGTGCGTGGATGGAATGGAGGCGGGAGGTTGGGACGTGTTGGAGGTTCCCGTGCTTCTGGCACCCGTCACACTTCTGGACATAGGCTTTTGCATCTTGTCAAAGAGTGGGCCAAAAGTATCCCAGACGAATGATTTTATGGACCAAGGCCCGCCACCCCGGGTGGCCGCCACAGACCCCCTAATGTGTTTCGTAGAGGATATGATCCGTGACCTCGGGCGGCACGCATAGCAAGTAGGGCTCGGTGTAGCCTTGGCGGTAGAGCTGGCCGCCGACTACGCAGTAGCGAGCCGCCTGCATTTTCAGCTTCCTGGCCAGCGCGGGGTCTTCTGGGAGGACACCGCCCTCCACATATCGTGTTATTGGGAACCTCCAGTCCTCGGTTCTGATGGAGAGGACCTCGCTGGTCACGCTTCGCGTGAGTTTTCTTTCTATCATCACGCGGGTCCCTACTTCAAAGGGAAGGGCAGAACCCAGCCTCGCGAGAGCATCTGCCTTCGTGTTTGAGGTTCGCGGGATAGATTCTACCGCGAACGTTTCTAAGCATGACACCAAGGCCTTTACCTTCTCTCGGTAGGTAGGCAGGAACCCCGTCCTGGTGTCGTATTGGCCGTTGAGCTGACGTGCCACTAGCTCGGAATCTGTGTAGACCCTGATTTTGCGGGCTCCGCTAAGGAGTGCTATCTTCTCGATCCCTGCTATCATGGCCTCGTATTCGGCGTCGTTGTTAGTGGCTTTGAAGGCGAAGTTGAGGGAGTACTCCGTCTCGATTGAGGGACCAGCGAGGAATACACCGGCCCCACCGCCGACATCACACCGTGAGCCACCGACGAAGACCTTCCACTCTTCCGCTCTTGAGTCGGTCTCGGGGAAGGTGACCTCCACCATGAAGTCGGCGAGGGCCTGCCCCTTCATTGCGGTTCTTGGGAGGTAGCTGATGTCGAACTCGGAGAGCTCGACCGCCCACTTCGTCATACGCCCGGAGAGGGCGGGTTGGTGGAGGATTTGTCGAAGCGGCAGGTCGGACATGACTTGGATGGGGTGTGCATGGAAGTAAGGGCGAAGCCGCCTCGCAGCCGTCACAACTGCCAGTGCCATCTTCTCCGCCGGGGAGTATCGCTGCTCCGCAGGTTGGAGCACGCGACTTACGAAGTATACTGGATGCATGGCCTCTCTCGTTAGCACCGCGCTCACCGTCTCTGGGCTCACTGCGACGTACAACTGCAGGTCTTCGCCCGCCAATGGGGGCGACAAAGTGGGGAGCTTTGACATGAAGGTCTTTAGTTCAGTGAATGCGACCTCGAGCCCCTCATCCCAGACGAACTTGTCACTTTTCTTGAGGGCGGCGAAAAAGGGAAGAGATTTGTCCTCTAAACGGGAGCAAAACCTTCCCAGGTAGTTCACAGCGCCGTTGAACCGTTGTACCTCAGTTCGAGACCTCGGAGACCTCATTGAGAGGATCGACTCTACCTTGGCGGGGTTGATGTCGATCCCGCGCTCGCTGATCATGAAGCCTAAAAATTTCCCCGAGGATACGCCGAAGACGCACTTCTCGGGGTTCAGGCTGAGGCGGTTGTGCTTGAGTGTGTCGAAAACCTCAGCGAGGTCGACCTGATGTTCTTCGGGGCTTTTGCTCCGTACTACGATGTCGTCGACGTAAGCTGACACATTCCTCCCCAGGTGGTTCTTAAAGACCCGGTTGACGAGGCGCTGAAATGTGGCCCCAGCGTTTTTCAGGCCGAATGGCATGACCTGGTAGCAGTACGTCCCCCGATGCGTGATGAAGGACGTCTCCTCCTCGTCACGCGGGTTCATCGAGATCTGGTTGTACCTCGAGTACGCGTCGAGGAAGCTCAGAACATCGTGTCCCGTTGTTGAGTCGACGAGCTCATCAATCGAGGGTAGGGGGTAGCTGTCCTTGGGACACGCCTTGTTGAGGTCCTTGAAATCCACGCACATCCGCCACTTGCCGCTGGCCTTCTTGACCAACACGACATTGGACAACCACCTTGGATACTGGACCTCACGAATGAATTCCGCGGCCAGTAGTTTTTCCACCTCGTTGTTGGCGGCGTTTGCCCTCTCTTCATTCATTTTTCTTCGTCGCTGCACCACAGGGCGGGTGGCTACATCGACGTTCAAGGAGTGTTGGGCTAGTGTCCGGGGAAAACCGCGGAGGTCCTTCGCGGTCCAGGCGAACACTTCGCGGGATTCAGCAAGCAAGGCTTCTAGGGACGTTGCAGGCGTCCCGGTGAGACATTCCCCGAGGTAGATTTTCTAGGAGTTGCTCTCAAAGGGGGTTATCACCCTTCTCTCCGCCTCGGGGGTGGGAATGGTGAAGTCCCGGACTTCGAGGTCGGCCTCGCCGGTGGACTCTACCATGAACACGGGGCTTCTCTGCTTTGCCGAGGTTGCGTAGCAGACGCGGCCTTCTTCCTGGTTGCCTTTTACTTCGCCGACACCGTCGTCGACGGGGAATTTCATCTTGAGGTGGTAAATGGAAACCATCGCTTGGAATTTCATCAAGGAGACCCTTCCGATGATCGCGTTGTAGGCCGAGGGCTGGTGCACCATTGTAAACTCCACAATTTCAGTCCTTGTTGTCGAGCCGGTGTTGAGGGTCATCCAAAGGTCAATGAGACCGGCGACGTCTACCTCGTTTCCTGAGAAGGAGGTGAGCTTCCCGGCGTAAGGCTTCATGGACGTCGCGGAGATGCCCAACTGCTTGAAGGTGCCCAGCGGCTCGTTCTCTCCATGATCGATACCTCGGAGATCCCGCATGTTCTTCTTGCGCTTCCTTGAGCCGTTGAAGTGTGCGATGAAGGACTCGCACAGCTGAGGGAACGAGGCCACCGACTCTACTTTGAGGCTTGTGAACCACGTCATTGCGGCCTTGTCTAAGGTGGTCGGGAAGATACGACAGAAGATGGAGTAGGAGTTGACATTCATCTGGACGGCAAAGTGTTTTATATGGTCTTCGGGGTCGGCCGTTTCGTCGTAAAGCCCCATTTGTGGCCAATGAAAACCCTTGGGCATGGGCGCCTCTTGGATCCTGATCACGAAGGGGTTACGATATCCAAACTCGGCGGGCTGTCGATGCGACTTTGACTTTAGAGGGTGCGTTGTCGTCGCTGACCTTGCGTTGGTGTGGTGGGGAGCGGTTCCCGACATCTCGGACAGCTCTAGGTCCTGCATTCTCGAACGTCGCGATCGGGAACGCGAGATTTGCATGGGATCTCGGGGAGGTCTCTCCGTGGATGAACCGTTGGTGGAGGTCTCTCGTCCCGGTACATGTCCAGAGACGTACGCAGGTACGTACTCGGAGTGAGGTTCCCCCGGGGGCGGCATGGGGACGCGTGGAGGGGCGAAATCCTGTTGATATTGTCCATACCCTGGGTACAGGTTAGGGGAAGCACCTCCCTGTTCGTACCCCTGTAATGGGTATGGGTTTTGTGGGGCGGTGTAGGTCCAACCTAGGGGGACCACGAACGGGCAGCCCGGAGGCCCCGCGCCTGTCCACTGCGCGGTCTCAGGCATGTTATCGGGATGTTGGGGAAAGAAATTGTTTGGGCAGGCCATTTTGAGGGGATCAAAGCCAAGATTTGCACTATTCGAGAAACTGCTTAGGATGAAGAGGTTCCCACAGACGGCGCCAGTGATGAAACCCGAAATAACAACTCGCTAGAAGACAAGGAACGAGATTATTATATTATTTGAAAAGTGCAAACACTTGCTTCTTTATTTATGATTTTCTTTACAGCGAGGTTACAAGCCAACGAGGTTAACTAGCTATTGAGGATTACACCCTAGACCTCCTACGGACCTTCGAGATCTCGATCTAACAACGTTCGAGATCTCCTATTTACTAAATGATTCTTCCACCTAAGTGTTGCGTGATCGGCCTTGAGACGAGGTGGACTTGAGAGCGTGATGTAGAGAACCTTGTGAGATTTTGTAGCGAGGTCTTTGATGTGCGAGGTCTTTGTGTGACTTGAAGTCTTTTTGTGGACTTCACTTGTCTGCAGCGAGGTCTTTTGACGGTGTTTCTATCACGTCGATCTTCAATGAGCAAGATAGTTCTTGAGTTCAAGATGTTTTTCGACCCCTTTTCCATACGAGGTTCTCCTCTATTTATAGAGGATTGGAGAGTCGAGTTTTGAACATTGTCCGATGTGGGACGCCCGAGATCAAGGGCTCTGATTGGTCTAGAGGCGAGGCAGCTGGTGATTGGCTCGGGGGAGTGGTGCTAGCTGAGTGGTTCTGGTGGGCGGGCGTGTCAGTAGAGTCGGTTACGAGGTTTAGACCTCGTTCCAAGGTTTCGGAGGACCTCGCGGGGGTAGGAATTTTGTTAAAATAAAAGGTGGGTGTGGTTTGTGGGTCCCAAGGATCATCCTCGGGAGGCTCGTCGAGTTTGTGTGCTCTTCGTTCCTCGGGCCCACTTCTCACTTTACTATTCTGAGCATCATCACCGTCCACTTGCCTTAGAAGGCGTGCACAACGTTCTGAGTGATCCCAACAGTAATCTTTATCACCCTTCTGCCAAATATAACAAAAGGATTTCTCAACAACGAGCTCACGGAAATAGTTCTTAGTTGTATACTCAACTCCTACAACTTCCTAATCGATAAACGATTTGATTTCTGAATATCGATTCATAAATAATCCTTAGTTATCATGCTTTAAGGAGCCATCTTGGCGGAATTATAACTAATTATCCGCTTCACTTTTGAAACAATTTTCTAAATAAAAATTGTTCATTAGCAACAGTTCTTAAAAGTGACCAAATCTCGGATCAAACGGATTAACAACGAATCCCGAGTAATTATCCGAAGTTCTTTACCCGCCAATCGGTGTCAAAACTTGTATTCGCTATAACTGAAGATCCTGACGTCCGTTTCCCGAGCGGTTTGAACCTGTGGGACTGTATCAACGTCAAGATTATAAAAACCATAAATTTAATTAGCAAAGCGGAATCGAAAGGTCCTTACAGTGGATCCGCAATCAACTCGCTAATTAATTTCGATCGTAAATACCTTCACTCGAGCCCATGGCTCGTTTGGCTCGATAGTGGCTCGATCCCCGAGCCCAAGGGTGGTCAAGTATTTCCCGGCGGTAGCTCTCACAGTGGGTGGTGGTCGGAATGACTGGTGGTCGCCGACGGCGTGGCGTAGCGAGGCAAAGAAAGTAACCGTCGGTGTAGAATTCACTTTTTACTCCCGAGTTCCGTCGTTCCGTCTAATTCTCTTGCTGGTTTGGTTTATCAAAAACCCACAAAAATATAAAGGAAAAGGGGAAGAAGATGGTGAACGGGGCAGAGAAGATTAGCGCCGGCGGTGAAGATATCTTCTCCCCGAGACCGTCGTCGTTCTGTCCTGATTCGGCTCTGGTTCCTTCCTCTATTCCTATCCAGCTGCACACATACATATCCAAGAGAAAGATTCTTCTCCAATGAGTAATAAAAGTAGGCTAATAAAGGGACTTTCCGTTTCGGAGCGGGACTCGCGTTAAAGCGGTAAAATTATGTACATCGGGTGGAAAAACTTATTAAATACAAAATGTCCCATAAATTATGTAGACCAATAAAATCAATTTTCCATGATTTTATCTTGCTACCTTCAATTTTTAAGGCTTCCGTTTCGTATTTTAAAATCTTTACAGTACAAAATTAAAAAGACGGCTTATCCAATAAATATTCTTTTTCCACTGAAAAATCCTAGAATTCACACCGATCCATAAAATCATTTCTTTATGATTTTAGGATATCACCAAAAAATTTCTAGGATTTAATCTCCAACAAAAATATTGGATTAAGCGTTAAAACGAACAAAGAGGTTAAAAGGATATCCGAGAAAAATTCAAAAATATCCTTAAAAACCACAGTTATTACACGCGGTTCTACCATTGCTTATTTTTTATCTATCAAAATTACATTTGGTAAACTCCACTTGTGGTTTTCTCCATGAATCATGTTTTGATTTTCGTTTTTTCGACTTCCTGTTTGTTATTTTACTTTCATCTTCATTTCATATTTTTGATTTTTTCCATTGTTCTAGTTGTAATCTTATATATAAGGGTAGATCTTGAATCATATTATTCGTATGCTGGAATGTTAGTTTATTTCTCTGATGCCAGATACTCCACCATGAAACGGCTAATTGGGTGAAGTTCTTTTTTCCCAAGAGATGGAATAATTCTGTAAGCATTGTTTTTGGTGTTTTGTTCCCTGGATCATAATCTCGTATGGTTTATTTTGTTACTTGGTTTATTCTTTTAATTGTGTTTATTGTTTAAGGGCAGTTCGTCTATAAGTGTGTGATGTTTTCGTTTGTACAATTGCATAATACGCATCCCTCGGCATTGCCACATGTTTTTCTCTTAATCTCTCTTTTGTTGGCAATCCATTTGCGCTAATTTTCCAAATAAAATTCTCCACTTTGGGTATAATGTCTATTTTCCATATCCAATCTATTGTGGATGGGTTCGGAGTTTGGTCTTGTGTTATCAGTTTCATGGATGAGAAGGTTAAGAACCAACCATTCTTACTAGCTGGGGCCCAGTACAGTCGATCTTGAATGTTATATTCCGGAATCACTATCTCTAGAATAGTGCTAACTGTTTCATCAGGGAGAACTTCTTTTAATAGTTGTAAGTTCCATTTTTTATCCGCCATGATATAGTCAGCTACTTTTGCATTGTCATTCAGGAAAGATGTTTGTAAAGCCAACTCTTTCAGGGGGTGATCCTGAATCATATTCTTCACACTTTTGATTCTACTAATTCAAATTTTTGTAAATTTTATAACGCTTTTCTATCCTATGCCCTTGATTTAGAAACTAAAACCTATTAGGAAATTAATAAACCTTATCAAAAAAGTTAAAATAACCTTAAATCATAAAATTTAACAAATAATTTTTCTTTTAACCTTCTTAACCTATGCCCTAAAATCGATTTTCTAATAGTACTGCACCAAATTTATATTTCACTATAAAATCTAATTCAAATCTTTCCTTGAACATACAATTGTTAATTTGACTCAGATTTTGATATAAAAATTTGTATGTATATATATAGTGCTAATATTCTACTACTCCCTCCGTTAGGGTAAACTTGTCGTTTTAGAGTTTGTCTTAAAATTTAAGGAAATCATTTGATTTTACTCAAATACCCTCAATCTTGTTAAGATCTTTTACCTTAATTTGTAGATTAATGTAAATATTTATAATTAATAGGGATATCATTGGAAAAAATGGGTTAAAATAAGTCAAATGACAACTTTTATTGAACAAGAAAATTAGGCTAGTATGACAAGTTTAGCTTAACGGAGGGAGTATTATCTTATCTAATACTCCGTCGAATTCACACTATAAGTTTCTTTTCACTTTTCACAAGTTTTAAGCCAAATTTAAAATAAAATTGTTGAGATGTTATTTTTATGTACAAATTTAATATGATAATTGGGTGGGATTTATTAGTATTAATAAAATTTATTATTGAAATCCGAAATAAACGAGTGTTAAGTTCGAGGATTTGATTAAACTAAAACCAGACAAACAAAAGTTATCACTCTTTATTATGTGCGTGCGTTCTTACAACTCTATACTTCTTACTCTAACGTGAGATTATAACCTTTTTTTAATTCTTCTGCATAGATAACAAAGTTCTCCAGAAAGTTTCAACACGTGGAATCTATATTTAATAAAAAAAGATCTTAAGTTAGAGATCTTTTTTCAATCCGTGTAACTCTCGCCTTCTCTTGCTATTTATAGATGTTGGGGGAGATCGGGAGTTCAATTTCCTCAATGTGGAAGAACCTTGGAGATCTTCGAGGTATCTCTTATGGATTGGTTGAGTATTAGGTGTGCGATGTATTGTCATGTTACTAGTTGAAAGTGTTGCTCCAGTTGGAATTTTGGAATCCTCTGATGTGCGATAGATTTGTTGAACCTTTGAGGTGTCAACTATTGATAGGCGAAACGAGAGACATGCTGTAACATCACCGACCAAAGTGCATAGTCATTTTTGCATTCATATCATATTAGTAGTATACGCATAGTATATTTTCATGACATATACTAATTTTTAAAAGTAATTTTTATTTTCAATTAATTTAATTATATTTTCAAAAAGTTTTTAACTTAAAGTTAATTATTTAAAGTTTTTGGGTAAAAAATATAATAAAGGAGATTTGAGGGTGGAAAGTGAAATTTTGACAAACGTTTTGTCGACTTATGTACTTTTGCCAACCTTTGTTGCTATTTTTTTGATAAGGTAAGAATTCGAATACCAAATAGACTTGGTAAACCGAGAGGCCGTAAAAAAAGGCAGTCATAAAGCGACTAAGTGACTCACAAGTGAGCAGGAATAGCTATGAAAAGCACAAATCTTCGAAAAATAAGAACTAAGAAGACTTTGGGATCGGGGCCTGCGGCGCAAGCAGCAAGTTGACCCCATTTGAGCGTGTAAAATTGACACCTAACCTTTTCTCCACTAGGTGACTCACATGTTGAAACATCAACATGTTTCGAAAATTGTTCACGACTTTGATTAAAAAATAGATTAAGAAAGAGAAAAGCAAGATCCAAGGTGTAATTGGAACCCTGAAACTCGACAAAGCCTCCATCAAAATCTCTTGACGAGATCTAGTTACCAAACGGAAAATCCCCCATTGATGTTGCCAGATTCGTATAGATCTATGTTCAAATCATTGTTTTTCTCCTCGAAGTACAACTTTGCTTATCCTCAAAACACGCCCCACTCATCAGATGCAGTTGTACTCCATTTGGGGCTGAGGGATGGAAATTTATGGAGATTAAAGGCTGAGAGGGGGGGGGGTTCAAACAAGAGATATGATCTAGATGATATTTAGGTGGAGGAAGCCATGATTTAGGCAGATAACTACTTCTTGCTTTGGGCGTGTATAGGGTTGAGAGGTAGGTTGAGAGGTGGCGGCGAGGGGCATGGGGTGAGGGGCAAGTGATCGGCAAAATGCCGACCTATGTTGCTATATATGTGTGTATGATCTCTCTTGATCATTAAGAAAGGAAAAGTAAGAAAGAAAATATAACAGAGAGTGTTCGGGAGAAAAAAAAAGAAGTGAGAGAAGTGTTGATTTGTTTTGTTTTGATCCAATTGGTATACATTTTTTTTATCGGTTTAATTTTGGAGTACATTTCTTATTTGGTAAGTTTTACTTAGTGGTTTATTTGGATTATACTGATTTTTCTAGATCTTGATTTACAATTTGAAAATCAATTGATTTATAGTTTTCAAAGGGTGTTTTTGATATTGAATTTATATTTAGCAAAAGGTTTAAGTTTGGTTTTGTAATGATGTTTTGGAGACCTTTGATCAAGTTTTACAAAAAGATTTGAACTAGAAAATGTCAGTATACACAAGAAGTTATAATACATATTCACATTTTATTGCATTTAAAGTTAGAGTTTACAAGAGTACATAGGCTATTTACAAGAGTACATATATAGGCTAATTTGCATTGGGTTATATATATAGGAGCACAACTCTTAAGTTGTGGTTAGAGACAAGGGACAAAGAGTACAAAGGCTAGATCTTACTGGCGTGTGTCTCTTTTAAAAGTCACACTCATACTTGTCGGCTGACTAAAGCCTTATGCAACATTCTCCTCCGCATTTTGTATCTTAGAAATATTGGTTGTAATAGAAGTTGGAAGGATATATGTATTAGTATAAGAAGTAAATAAGTATAGGTGTGTGTGTGTGTTGGTGTGTGTAACATTATATCGTTGTTACTTTTTTCTATATGCTTACGTGGATAATCAATATATTGTATTATCTATTTGTATATGAAATAAATTATTACTAAGCTTACGTCATAGGACATAAGGGTGTCACACACGTAATGTATTGTTTTGTTATCGGATAAAAGAACAACTCCACTTAGAGTTTTGGATCTTTTGATGTGGGAGAGATTTGTTGGTTTTTCGAGGTGTCAATTGTTAAGTGATGGAGTGTGAGGTACACGAAATCATTAATGATTGATCATCGCCGTTGATTAGGGTCCCTGTGGATTTGTGATTTCGCATGTTGTTCTGTATCGATGCATAGTTTGTACTTGTGGGAGTTATCCCCTCGCCTCGAGGTTCTTGGGCCATTATTTAGTTGATTTTGTGCAATGATTCTATAGCGATGAAACCGCATCGCCAACCATGTGTATGGGATGGGGTCATTTGACTCAGTTTTTTATGGGGTGTGCAATTAGAGGCCATATCATACTACTACCACGAATTTTGAGTTTGCTCATGTCATTCATCCTCGGTTTCTCCCTCTTCCTTGTGTCATGTATGGAATGTATGGGTTAATATTGTAATAAGAGGAAAGTTCGGGTCATATATGTAAAATGGGGTGAAAGGCATATTTGAAGGCCAAGCATTTTCTGTACGTGGGATTTATCCAAAAAATAATGAAAATGAATTCTTTCTCCTTACCTTGCCTCCTCTTCTTCTTCTACCTCTCCTCTGTAACTCTTTCTTTTCTCAATCTCTCATCTCCTTCCCTAATTCTTCTCTAATCTTCTTTTCTATCAATCATCTTTGTTATTGTCCTTGGGACATAACAAATTGGTATTAGAGCCCTTCGATTTTGGCGACCTAAATCCAAAATTGAAGTCAAAAATTTCGATTACAATCTTGATAGAAGTGGCACACTCAATATTCGACCAGTTTCCATTGAAGGCATCAATCATTAAGAGGAATTGAGATCATCAGCGTCTATGGCATAAATTTCAGATTCTTGGGAGCTTCAAATGAAAGAGTCTGAACAACGATTCTACTGGACAATGAAGGAGCTCATAGTCGAGATGGGCTTGCTACTGGTCAATTACTATAATTCCATGGAGGATCAGGTATATGATCAAACAATTCTTGTCAAGATTCATAATTTGAAGTATTCAATTTCTTGTGGTGTTCTCTTGATTTGGGACTTTAGAGAAAGTGGAGACTTTAAGCCCTAGAAGTCAGTTTCATGCAAGAATTTGTTTCCAAAACATAGAGTCTGCACGTTCTGCAATTGATTCTTTGAATCATAGAAATGTTTATGACTACCGCTGTGAGTTAGAGTTGTTTCTTATGAGAGACATCATGATTGAGCCTTTTAATTCACAACCTACAATCACAATGGATACCTCTAATGTTGGAAACGTGTGCAATACTGACATTCAGAGTGTTCAAGTATCGGAAAATCCCGATTCAAGTTTGCAGGAAACTTACAATAAGGTTGATACTCAGGAGTTGGGAAATTTTGAGTCAAGAATGCATGAAACTCATGAGACTCACAACAGTATGGTATATTTAGAACCAGAAATCAATGGGAACCTTGATGCTCAGACCACTGATGTGCGGGGTTTTGTTGACTCCTTTGGCTCTATCAACTCCTTCATTTTTGATCCTGGAGGTGGAATTGATTGTTCAGGGGTGCAAGTATTTTCTTGGCAGCAATGGAAATTGCAGACGCTGATGTTGGTGAGGATTTTAGAGATGGGAATTGATATAGAACAAGTTTTCAACCCAGGAGGGGTTGTTGATCAAGGCACTGTATGGAAAAGGATTTTTGTTGAAATGAACCAGCACATACCTGTTGGTAGGGATTTACTCAACAACAAATAAATTTATAGTCAAGACCTCGTTGTGTATAGGGAGGTCAGGATTGTCCACGAGAAGCAAGGTATGTTTGATTACTAATCTAGAAGCAAAAGAACACAAAACAAAAACAAAACAAAGAATATTAACCTAGTAACGAGCCAAACAGATCGGTACCGACCTTGTTAGGGTCGGTATCAAGTTTGGTCTTGAACTAAAATGAAGCAAAGCAAACCAGAAACACACACAATAACAGGCCTTAATCCTTTACTTAACAAGTCTGATCCATGAACCAGGCCTTTGTACATGTGTGAAGAGCAAGGAAGTGGCCGAAATGGATAGATGTCAAAATCAACAGCACCACATTTCCCATAAATGACCCGACATAACAAATGAAAGAAAATGGAGAATACATATTCTCCAAACATTGGTCATTATTATCTCTTGAGGATATATAATCCTGGAGTCGGGTCTCGATCCCCTACGTGCGTGAAGGACTAACTCCTACAGATAAACAACCCTTTGTTTAATTCCATGCTTTATGACGTATTTGATGGGAAGGTTGGTGTAAAGTGAAGATTAAAGGAAGTATAGAAAAATGCTTGATAGGGGTATTCTGATGGTTTAACCTAAACAGCAAAAAAAAGGTCATGAGACTTCAACAAAAGGAGTGACTAGTTGGTTCACCAAACTCCGACCTAGCGTCACATGTTCTCCAAGTCTGAAGGGATCATGTTCCCAACTGCCAAATCCTCCCGAAATAACGTTATTGGAGCCGATCCAAGAATATTTGTTAGTGGAGACCCACTACTTTTCACCGGTTAGAGAGGCCCTCTTTAATACATTAAGAAAAGATGTTCACAAGGGTCAGATTGACTCGGTCATATATATACATGACCAGGGTTAAATTCAAGTGAGAAACAATCTCATACAAAACTGCATATTTCAATAAAATCATACAATACTAAATTATTAGGATTGAAAAAAAATCCTTTGTAAGACTATCAAACCGCATGCAAAAAATGATTTCATACGAAAGAATAGAGCAAATCTATTTTGATTCATTCGAATCTTACATGTTATTATAGTTGATGTTGATCAAAATTAAAATATATATATATATATATCGAGTAAAATATACCTATGATAATCTCATGTTTGAACCTGTAACAAATCTTACCCCCTTTATAATTACAACACATCTAGGTTCGGGTCCTTTAGAAGACCATGTTTTGTATTGTATAACTTATTTAAAAGGTAAGTGTAAGAGGGTTACTCTTATATCAATTGTAACCTCTAATAATATCACACAATTATCATTTTGTATGATTGAGACGATATTTTGTAAGACCATCAAATTGCATGTAAAATAAGATCATTCAAAAGATTAAAATAAATATATTTTGAAAAAAGTAAATCCATACATTTAATAAGATCCAACCTCCAATCAAAGATCTTCCATCTTTCTATATCGTTAAAATTATTAGTCCGAATTGTGATCATGAAAGCTATACCAACAACTAACTTATATTATGTGTACATTATTTTATCCCATATTCAATTTATTTAATTTAATATTTAATTCAAGCAGCGGCACCTCGGGATTTCCTTGAACTTCCTCTACTCTAGAATGGCTCTATTAGTCGGGGGCTCGGGGCCCACGTCCAAGTACAGATACAATAGCCCTTGATGGTTGTTGTTGTTGTACCATCACATCACTCTCTGCAACTTCCTCCTTGGAAAGGAACATTCTGTCACTCCATTAGCTCAGGAACATTCTGTTGCTCCATTGCAAAACAAAGATACTACGTTGTCAATGGTATTCGCTGGAAGATACTACGTCGTCAATGGTATTCGTTGGATATTACCTTAAATGTTACGAACAAAGATACACTTATTCATAACATCGAAATATAGTTGATGTTGACCAAAATTTATAATTATATTATGCCTTTACTGACAATACACTTATTCATAACATCGAAATATAGTAACAAACATGCATTTAAAAACATATAAGGTAATATCCAATCATATCATTGCATACAATGCACCACATATAAATAATAAAAGAGTAAGATAAAAAACTACCATTTAAGCTAATAAAAATCTAATATTTCTAAACAAAGAAAAATAAATTACACATCTTAACATACCAAAAATTGACAACATTTTTACTATTAGTTTCTCATATATAATGCTTCTTTATATACACTTTTGTAAAGCAAAAAAGTTCTAGCACATTCAAAACAAAACGAATTGCACAAACTAGATAGTTAAAATGAAGGGAATTTTTGTCTATTTCTTTGTTCTCTCAATGATTCTTGTTCCTTCAAGTGCAAGTTGGTTCGGAATAGCAAAATGTACGCTACTTTGCGGATTAAAATGTGGAGGAAACCCATTTTGCCTTGTACCTTGCTTTACTGAATGTCATAAAAGCTTTCCTCTCAATGTCGGAGAAATGGATAAATATTCTTTATGTACCACAGGTTGTGTCCTTTCAAATTGCTCCATCAATGTCGAAATCTCAAAAAACAAAGGTATATACATACTCATTGTTTGTTTTTCTTTAATTGATATTACCATCATTGCACTATATTTTAGATGGCGGGTTAAGTGTTTTTCTTTTATAAATGGTTTATATATTAATTTTTAACTATTTATATTTTGTAATCTATAATTATATAATAAATTGTGTTTGTGATTTGTAGTAGACTCTAATGAGGAGACGTTGTTGAACAATTGTGTACAAGATTGTGACAAAACATGTAAGCTAAGGACAAGCAACAAGATTGATGGGAAGATGCACGAGTAAACAAGGAATTAAATTTCCTAATAATTCATTCTTGTTATATTATGATAAATTAATATTTAATTTATGATATTGTATTAGCAATATTTGTTATAAATAAAATTATAATTTAACATTTCCTTAAAGTTCATTTTTAAGTATCAATTTCATTCTGGAATTTCAATCCAACTATATGAATAAAGATGAAGTTGATGAGGGGAATTATTGTTTGAAATAAACAACTTGTTGTATTATCCCATCAATCTCTTTTTGTTTTAAAAAAATTAGTTTTGTTAATTAGAAGAATGTAAGATAAAGTACAAAGTTATTGTGTGATACAGTACTTCCTCTCTTTTTTCAATCTACAAATTGCAGCTGCAAATGAAATATTGACATAATTAATAGTAGAGGTGCGGGTCTTTCAAATTTGGGCCAAAAAGCATATTCTTGGCCCAACAAATGTTTGTTCGTCCGGCCTTTCGTCTCAAAATCCTTCGAGCATACCAATTAATTAGGTGAGTACTAGAATAAGTACGCGTACCTTGTACGGGTTTATTTAAATATAAAGTATTTATTTTAAAAATAATTTAATTTAATTTTTTATGTCAATATGAATAAAATTTACGTATTGTTTTAATATAAGACCAATTTTTTTTCTTTACTAAAAGAAAATAAATTAGTTTAGCAATTTTTAAATTTGTACACATATGTTTAAATTTAAACTCTATACATATAATATTAAAAAAAAATTAATTCTAACTTATATAAATTTTTTCATTACAATATGAAATTTTTTGTTATTATCATTTTGTGTAGATTTATGTACGTAGATTCAACAAAAGATTACTAATTTTTTGATCAAGATATTTAAGTAACTAACAGATCATAATTTGCCTGTAAATAAAGAGAAACACAATGCACATATATAGGTATAAAATTTTAAATTAATATGTTTTTTAGTTAAACACTAAATATATTAATTAATAGGATTGAAATTTCCATCCGTAAAAATTTGTTAGAGGGAAATTGGATATATGCAAAGGATAAAAATTACTTAGGATATGATAATGAATATTCATTTGTTTTGATTTTCATTTGTTCTTATCCTTTTGTTATTATCATTTTGGGTAGATTTATGTACGTAGAGTCAACAAAAGATTACTAATTTTTTTATCACGATATTTAAGTAACTAACAAATCATAATTTGCATGGATTAATAATAAATAAATATTGTTATTGGAGGATTAAATAAATCTAAAGAAAAGGATAAGAACAAATGAATATTAAATCTAAAGAAAAGGATAAGAACAAATAAATATTTGATTTTTTTATTAGGATTTAATGGGTGATTAATGTTTTTTGTTGAATTATTTTTTTCTTAGTCTTGATGATATGGCACTAAATGTGCGACACATAGGCAAATTAAATCACAGGGTGACATGTGTCACAGAGGTGACTTCTTTAGTATAAGTATAGATGTCCATCAAATTCTCAAATCCACTTTTTTATATATGGTTTTTTTTATCCTATGCCCTAAGAACATAAGTTACAAGTTATAAAAATTAAAATCCTAAAAAAATTAATGAACCCTAAAAAAATTATTAAAATAATCTTAAACTAGTTGATGACCCGGGCCTTGCCCGGGGACTTTTAAATACAAATTGTAATATATTATTTAAATATGATATATGTATTATTATTTATTAAAAATAGTATTACAAATAATTAAAATAGTTATGATAATATATTTTATTAGTAAATTTATTCCAATATTATCTTATTCTTAAAATGTTATTTGTCTATTTATGTAATTATCATTAAAAAATTGACACTCTTAACTAGTTGGGTTGACACGAACACGCACAAAAATCGAAATGAATTGACTCAATGAACCTGCAAATTTTAATGACATAAACCCGTACTCAACCAACATGAAATGACTGAAGCTAAACCCAACTAAGCCGATTAAGGGATCAATAATTTTTATTTATTAATTAATGGATCCGTAATATAAAAAATCAACATACTTATGAGTAGAAATTTAATATATTGTAAACCCAACATATTTGTATCGGGGTTAATTTTTAAAAAAAATTATACTTATTAATAGAAAATAGTATGACTAATTTTTTTTAATTAAAATTCGAATTAATATTTTCCAAATATAAAATATAGTGTAATGTTAGTTTTAGATAGAAAAATTTAATAGTAAAAATATTTTGCTACCTTATTATGATAACAATCTATCATTATATATTAAAAAATCTTATGATTTTTTCCTTTCTTTTAATTTTTATTAAATATATTAGAACGTAAGTTTTTATAAAAATTAGATAGATTTTTAGAAAATTTAAAAGAAAAATTATAAATAATAAGACTACAACATTACTTTTTAAATATAAGGTGGGACCAGAATTGTTCTAGTGGATCGAAAAGGTTCGTCTTTAATATATAGTTATAGATAGATAGATATTTCAAAGATATTATAATTTATATGACAAATTTTATTTCAAAGATATATATGTGACCACATGTGCATATTTTTTCTTATATTTTTTAATTTATCTTTTACAAATATGATAAATATAATGCCCCTTTTTATCTATATTGGTAAAATATAATAACATTATTTTATCTTTATGTTTATTGAGAGATAAATTTTTACAAATATTATTTTATCTGTATGTTTACTTGGAGATAACTTTTTTGCATAATTAACTATTAAAAATTATTATTTTAATAAAGGGGTGATGTGGCGCAATATGGAGGCAGAAATTGTTTCGGCTTTAGTTATTAGTAATAGATAGATAGATATTGATATTATACATATATAGATTTATACATATATTTTTTATAAATATTTTTATTATTAGATACATATAAATATTATCTTTTATGTTTTATTAATAAAGTGACACTTGAAGATAATTGATGACCCGACTAAATCATGCATATGAGTAGAGGTGTCAAACGGGTCGGTCAGGTCGGGTTCGGGTTCGGTTATTTCGGGTTCGGGTTGAGTCGGGTTCGGGTCGTAACGGGTCACCGGTCAAATCGGGCCGGGTCATTGCGGGTTGTCGAGCGGGTCGGGTCGACTTAACAGGTCAAGAAAATTGATTTTTTTACAATTATTAAAATATTTTTTATTTAAAAATAATATTTAATAATACATTTATTATTTTTATATATTTTAATAATAAAATATATTATAATTTTCAAAATATATTATATATTTTTGAATATAACAAATTGGGTCAACCCAACGGTTTTTTCGGGTTTGAACCCAACGGATTTCGGGTCTATCGGGTTCGGTTTATTTTGGGTTTCGGGTTCAGATTTTCGGGTCTTGACCTTAAATTTTTCGGGCGGTTCGGGTCGGTTTTTCGGGTCGGGTCAGCTTTTGACAGCTCTACTTATGAGTAATAATGTGGCGAATGACTTTATTAAAAAAAGACACTAATAAATCTTACTAAGTTGGATGTGATTGAGCAAGAAATACACATGAGATAAATATAATAAGAGACTTTTTTATGTAATATTGCTTCTTTTAAATAAACTAGTTATACCCGTCGTGCCATGCACGACTACATGAATTTAATATTTAATTTATTTAATAAATATGATTTAGTTTAATATAAAAAACATATTTATTAGAAAAAATTATATAAAATTTTACAATTGGTGTCATACTGTTATGTGAAAGGCAGCCAAAGTTATTAAAGTGAATCTACTATAATTTTGATGGCTTAACAATAATTTATTTATGCAAAAATATAAATAATAATTATTTGAATTAGAATCATTGAATTTTAAAAATCTTTTACAAAAAAATACAAAAAGGTAAAAATAATCTAAAATTCTTGTGAATTTTTTTTATCACATTCAATCCTTTAAAAAAATTTGAATATATATTAAAAATGTACTTGATAAAAAACTATGAAAAAATATAAATAAAGAATAAATGTTTTAATGATAAGAAAATTATTTATATTTATATAAATAATTCAAAAAGAAAATTAAGGAAAAGATAACACTTTTTTTTTTTATCAAAAGTCAATTTAGGCAATTAATTATCTAGATTGAAAGTTTTGTTTTTTTATCAAAATTTTATGTAAGATAAATCTTTTACATAAATAGATAAAATAATAAAGATAAAATATTTTTTTTTATTTTAAATAAAATTCGAATTATTTTTTTCTCAAATAAATAGATGGAAATTTAATTGGAGAAACTAAATCAATATATCTATCTTAATATATAATATATTAATATCTAATTTTGTATAATTTATTTTAATTTTAGATAATATCTTTTAGATCTATCATAATTCCTAATATATAATAGATAACATCTTTATTTTAGATAGAATCTTTCCTAGATTAATTTATCTTATTTCTATATTATCCTAAAATAATATCAACATATATAAATTTTCAAAATAAAAAATCCTATGTGACGAAATCCTAGGTGGCTTAATGTAGGAACGACACGTAGGAAAATCCTAGGTGGCGCAACGTGGTGGCCTTATTCCTTGCGTCTTTTATATATATACATAGATTCGGATCTCTAAGATATCGTTCGCTTGATGGAAAAAATTGTGTGTCAATTAATCATATATAGGGCTCACAAAGTATTGATATAGATAGAATTAAAACTTTAAAATAGTATAATATAAAAAAGATAGAAATAAAAATATGTTTCTTAGATATCATAATATATGCAATAATATTAGAATATTAAAATAGTTATATGCAACAATATTGATATCTATCTTATATCTAGTTATTGAAATTGATAATCATATCATAATTAAATATTAGAATATAATGTAATAATGAGTACAAATAAAAATTTATCCATAGAATATAATGCAATAATAAGAAGAGATAAAAATTTATCCATAAAAAATTGTTAAATAAGTTGAGTGTATAAATTTGGAAATTACATAAGGTGATTTAATTACATAATATATAATTTATTAAAAAAATATTATTAAAAATAGGGTGACTGGAATATAAATTCTTAATGACGAAACTGCCCAAAAGTACTTAAGGTTTAGAAGATATATATTGATAATAAAATTCTAAGGTTCTTAACCTATGTCCCAAATTGCTTTATATATAATGTGACAAGTTAATCCCAACAAGAATTACAATATGGGGTGAATGTTAATCAAAATGGTAGGGAGTGTGTGGATTAATCGAATAATTTTATCACCAGCCCTATATATCTCCCTATTGATTCAAAGGATTATACTTTCATATGTAACATCATCATTTTAATTATTCATAAGACAAGACGTCCATAATGCTAATAGGTTTTAGTCATTACAAATTTACAATATATGAGAGCCTAATTGAAATCGTACATCAACAGTAATGAAATCATGGGAAAAAAAATAACCTCATAATAAAATCAAGCCTTCCATGTACATTGTACATCACTGCCTACATTGAAGATTAAAGCTGTTCATATAAGTTCAAATAACAATGGAATTACACGATCTAGCTCTCATAATTTAGTTCAAGGTGGATCAAACGTTAGTGGGCAACTTGTAGCGGCAAAGCGGGCAAACATGGCTAGTACCGAGCCACTCAAGGAGGCAATCCTCGTGAAAGACATGAGAACATCCCATTGTAAAGGAGCTACTCCGCGTCAAAATCTCGTCCAAGCAAATCATGCATTGGTAATCCGACGCGCCCCACCCATTCTCGTACTGATCGCCCTCCTCATCTACACCTATGTCCTTTAACCTTAGCAACTCCCTCACCACGTCAGCGGATGCAGGCTTCATCTTAGGCCCCGCAGCCTCCTGATCAAACGACTCCATAACGGCCTCGTTCTGCTCCTCGGTGTAGATCTCAACTCTATGGAAGGTGGTGGCGCCAACAGCGCCAGGGCAGCGCCTGTCGACGTTGGCTTCGAGGATTGATTTGAAGGTTCCTGCGATCACGTTAGCGCAGCAACGCGGAATGTGGGCGAAGTGGCAGGAAAGCGTGACGGCGAACTTTTGCTCGTAGTCGGAGAGATACGTGGCAATATTTTTGTTACTGTGCAGGTGGTAACAGAAAAAGCAGGGGACATTGAAGACGAGTTCGTCGTCTACGGTAGCGGACACCACCGTGCACTGTTGCGGTGTTTCGCACGACTCCGCTCTTTGATTGACGGTGTAGTTGAAGGCGTGGGTGGAGTAAAAGTTGTATGTCCATGAGTCCATCCGTGATCGTTGGAGGGCATTGCGAGCGTGATTTGATGGGGATTGAAAATTAGGTTTTAAGGAGAGAAAGACAAGGACTGAGTTCGGAACTAGGATCTATTTATAAAAGCATACGGAGTATATCTTTCGACCAAAAAAATAAAATAAAAAATTATATCTTTAATTTGTTGCCGTGATTAATAATAATTAGTTAGAGAAATTGTATGCCTTTGTATCATACTAAAATTATTGTTGAAACTAGTTGAATTCCTGTGATGATTTTACTAAAGATTATACAATATTATGATATTAATATAAAATTTAAAATACTTATATATAATATTGTAATAAAATTATGTAATTTAAAAAAAAATTAAGATCGTGTCTTATATTTTAATTGAATATATTTTAAAATTATTTTATTATTTTTTGAGATTTTACCCCAAATTTAGATTCAAATTATTAAAATGTTAATTTCACTTCAATTGATTTTTTTAAATATTTTTTTTCTTAAGATATTAATATGCATAAAATAATTAATTTATAAAATATTTATTCAGGTTATGTATTACAGTTTTTATATTTTACTTCGTAATTAATATATAATATTTTTAAATATGAAGAATATTAATATAAAGATTGGTCTAGAAGATAACATAGAGAAAAAATGAAAAAAAATATAATACTATAACTTAAAGATAATTACGGTAGGATATCTAGCAAGGATAATATAACTTATTAAAATAGTTTTTTAATGTTAATTTATTAACCCACCAACCTTTTTGACCCATAGGATATCCCATAAAGACACACCAATGCCCCTGAGGTGCAAATTTGTCCCCTTTTTGGCACTTGGGTAGCATAGCAAATTATGTAGAATTTCATAGGGCATTTAATTCTAAAGAATTGGAGTTGAAGTTCGATTTATTAGAGAGGTTGCGGTAATAATTCATTCACCACAAGAATTAAGAGGTAGATTAGCCTGAAAGCAAAGAGTCCGCACAACATTTAAAATATGTCGATGCTTACGCTCAACCCGACTATTTTGTTGTAGAGTCCCAACACAAGAAGTTTCAAATCGAATACCCTTAGATTAAAAATAGGGATGTAAGCATGTAAATTCGGTCTCGTTGTACTACTAAAGCAAGTCACAATTTTGTTGAATTGAGTAGAAGCCAGGTAGACAAAATTTGGAATAATAGTAGAAACCTCACATTTGTTTTTCATAAGATAAACCCAAAAACAATGAGAACAATTGTCAACCGAAGTTAAAAAATAGGAAGCCTCAAAAGAGGATGGAGTCTTATAGGACCCCATATATCACAATGAACCAAATAAAATAAAACCGAAAAGTGTGATGAACTAGTAGGAAAACTAGAACGGGTATGTTTAGCCAAGGGACAAGTATCACATGGCATATCTTTATTGGAAAGAAAATCTCTAGAACTAACCTATGGGAAGAGGTGAAGACTAGGCGATGCAGGATGACCCACACGATAATGCCAGCCAGTCGGAGTCGGTTTTCTTTGTGTAAAATGAGCAGATTGTCGGTGCCACTGAATGAAACCATAAAACTCTGTTCTTCTCTTCACCCACTTCAATCAATGTCATCGTAGTGAGGTCCTGCAAAGTGAATATTTTATCAGTCATAATTGGAGAAAGGAGATTAAATTGCAAGTTAAATGAGGAACAAAAAGAACATTGTGCTAAGATAGACAATCAGCCAATTTAACCGAGCCGAACTGTTTAGAAGTAGCCACAGTTCCATCTGGGAGTAATATAGAGGAAGAAACATCACAAATATTAGTAAGTAAGGAGCGACCCCAGTCATATCAAAGGACGCCCCAGTATCAAGAATCCCCGAGAAACGAGGCTTACCCGAAAGATTTTCGGAAGACGAATGATTGTTATTATTGAACATGGTGACTAAAGGGTTCCTTTTTTCATTATTAGAGAAGAGTCTAAATACATAATTACATGGAAAAGATAAGATTATTATCCTAAGAGATAAGGAAATAAATGATATATGCACAAGTATGAACATATACACATGATCAATATATCAAATAAATAAGGGTTTTTCATGGGCACACACTAACAATGATTGGGTTTTCTTAATTAGGAGGAAAATGTAAATTGAAAAGGAGATGAATATAAATTGAAAAGGAGGTAAATGTAAATAAGGAAATCATTAGCTTAATTTTAGAAGAGTATTATTTATCTTTATTGCTAATTTTAAATTTATTATGTAATGTTTACCTTTAAATTTCTGATTAGAGAAACCCCAATCATTGTTAGTGTGTGCCGAGAAAAACCCATAAATATCCTATAATAGGCTTAGTTGAATTTCAGTTTTTTGTTGGATTTTTTTTGAAGATATCCTCTTAATATGTTCAGGTTAATCCGTTAATGCCTTGATCTTAACCTTCCTATCTTGTTGGAACGGAACTTTACTTTGCGCTGATGTTGGAGTTGTTGTCGTTTGGATATTTTGACATTTTGGGAATGAAAAAGTGACCCACAAGAGATGATTTATGCAAAGGGATACAATGAGCACTTTTATAAGACTGATAAAGTACGTGACCCACGAGATGATATATAGATTTATGGATTTTTTTTTGAGAGTTTTCATGTGATCATCATCACCACACTAACGAGCTGAGTTATTTCCATTGCAACAATATGATAATTTATATCACATTTTACGGTTGCTTGGACAGTAAAATTTTATTTAACTCCTCTTGATCTTGCTTATCAATTTGGGGTTTTAGACCATCAGAGTTGATGTATATATAATAAATCATTGTGTTAGAATCAACTAACTGAGAAAGTTGTTAGGAAGAAAGAGAGAAAAGAAAGAAAGAGAGAAGAGAGAAAATGATTCTGTTATTTCCAAGATGTCAATTACATGCTCCGATAACCAATACTCAGTTGGTCTAGTGGTAAAATGGTGTTAGAATCCTTAAGTGTTGTACAGAAGATTCGAAGGTCGAATCCCACTGGCGACGTGTATGGAGAAACTGATATTGGGAGGGTCTCCCCCAAAATGGGGCCACGAAGTACCCGGTCCGGATGTAGAGCGGTGTCCGACCGATCGAACCGGGGAGCCATAAGGCAAGACCAAAAAAAAAAATTACATGCTCCGATCAGCATTCTTATAGTAAACCATCTTTCCAGAATTTACAATATTTGTCCCCACTTTCTATGATTTTATACAACTGTAACAATGCTTCCCCCCTTAAGAACCTTGACCTCAAGGTTCATTTACAAAATCTGGAAATTGATGGATCAAGTGCCTAGCAGACTCCCATGTGGCCTCTTCCTTGGGCAAATTTTTCCACTGTATTAACCATTCAACTGTAGGATTGCCTTTCCTGCTATAAGATACCTTAGTATCCAATATTGATTCAGGAGCTACCTCAACTTCCCCATTTACAGCAGTAGAAGGAGGATTAAAAATGACTGAAACAAAATCTCCAATCTTTTTCTTAAGCTGAGATATATGAAAAACCGGATGAATCCTAGAATCATCACATGTGTCCAATTTATAGGCAACCTTTCCAACTCGAGCCAAAATCCTATAAGGTCCATAAAATCTGGCACTGAGCTTAAGATTCCTCCTTAATGCAACAGAACTTTGCCTATAAGGTTGTAATTTGAGAAAAACTAAATCACCAACTTGGAATTGTTTTTCAGTCCTGTGTCGATCAGCATACTGCTTCATTCGAGACTGAGCTTGTTGAAGATGAATCTTACACTGCTGTATAATGTGTTGACGATCCTTCAACCAATCACCAACTGTAGCAGTAGTAGGCTCATGAACTTGCAACCCAACTTGCGGAGGAGCATAACCATACAATGCTTGAAATGGTGTCATTTTTAAGCTCGTATGGAAATTGGTGTTGTACCATAGCTCAGCCAAAGGCAACCATTTAGCCCACTACGCAGGCTTGACCGATGTCATGCATCTCAAATAATTCTCTAGGCACTGGTTGACCCTCTCGGTTTGTCCATCTGTCTGTGGGTGGTAGGCTGTTGAGAAATGCAGAGATATGCCCACAGATTTGAACAACTCCCGCCAGAAATGACTCAAGAAAATCCCGTCTCTGTCACTCACAATACTACTCGGCAACCCATGCAACTTGTAGACATGCTGCAAAAATTCTGAAGCAACTTTAGAAGCCGAGAAAGGATGAGTCAAAGGAATGAAATGACTATATTTGGTTAATCTATCAACAACCACTAATATAGCATTTTTCCCATGAGAATGAGGCAACCCTTCAACAAAATCTAAGCTGATACAACTCCAAGCCTGATCTGGAATCTTAAGTGGTTGCAACAATCCAGAAGGTGCTGCAGTAGAATTTTTATTCCTCTGGCAAACATCAGAACTCTGAACCACTTCTTCCACTGTTTTCTTCATCTGAGGCCAATGAAAATTCAGCTTAAGTCTCTGATAGGTACCCATAATACCTGAATGACCTCCCAAAGCATCTAAATGCATGGCCTTCACCAATTTGATCCGTAATTCAGTAGTTGCCCCCCCCCCCCCACACACACAACTTGCCTTTGTAACGTAATATCCCATTCACACATTGATACAGACCTGTGCCATCCAACAGACTCTCCCTGATAAGCTGTTGAAACTCAACATCTCCTTCATAGTTGTCAGCTAGTTGCTTCATCCATGCCGGTTGTACTACTAAAACAGAACAACATTCCCCTTGATTTGCTTCAAACAGCCTAGACAAAGCATCTGCAGATTTATTTTCCCTTCCTTTCCTGTAAGAAATAGAATAGGAAAGCCCTAAAAGCTTCCTCACTGCTTTCCTCTGTAAATGAGTAGTGACATGTTGCTCCATAAGGTACTTCAAAGCCTGGTGATCAGTTTTGATATAAAAGTGGTTTAACTCCAAATAGTGCCTCCATTTATCAACATCAAGCAAAATTGCCAACAACTCTTTTTCATATGTTGATAAAAGAAGATGTTGTCCATGCAAGGCCTTGCTTATATAAGCCAAGGGTCGACCTTGTTGAGTCAAAACTGCACCAATACCTGAATCACATGCATCTGTTTCAATCTCAAAAGGAAGTTCAAAATTTGGCAAACCCAACACTGGAGTAGAAGACAACAATGACTTCAATTTCTGAAAAGCAAATTCAGCATCTTCCCGCCACTGAAATTTCTCATTCTTCTTCAGTATCTCTGTAAGAGGTCGGCTAATAATTCCATAGCCCCTTATAAACCTTCTATAATACCCAGTTATGCCTAGAAAGCTTCTTAACTCCTTTATATTTCTAGGAACTGGCCATGAAACCATAGCTTGTATCTTAGAAGCATCAGTTGCCACGCCCTTGTCAGATATAATGTGTCCTAAATACTCAATACTCCTTTGAGCAAAAGAACACTTAGATCTTTTGGCAAATAGCTTGTGATGCCTAAACAAGCCTAATACTGCCCTCAAATGATCCACATGCTCTTTCAAATCTTTGTTGTAAACCAATATATCATCGAAAAACACCAAAACTGATTTCCTCAAAAACTGACCAAATATCCTATTCATCAGAGACTGAAAAGTTGTTGGTGCGTTTGTCAATCCAAAAGGCATCACCCTGAATTCAAAATGCCCGTGGTGTGTACGGAAAGCAATCTTGGATATATCTTCTTCAGCCATTCGAACCTGATGGTATCCAACCCTTAAATCCAACTTGGAGAACCACTTAGCACCATACAGTTCATCCAATAATTCCTCTATGTGAGGAATTGGATACTTATCCTTAACTGTTTTCTCATTCAACTGTCTATAATCAATACAAAAACGCCAACTCCCGTCCTTCTTCTTGACCAACAAAGTTGGAGAAGCAAAAGGACTGTGACTCAGTCTAATAGTAGAATTCATCAACATTTCCTTAACTTGCTTCTCGATCTCAATTTTCTGCAAATATGGATACCTATATGGCTTAGCACAAACTGGTTCAACCCCTTCTTTCAAATGAATATGATGCTCATGACCTCTAATGGGCGGCAATCCTTTCGGCTCAACAAAAACATCTTCAAACTGTGATAATAGCAAAGTAATCTCCTCAGGAAGCTTCTCCTCCTGCTGAATTCCACAACAATATGCTATTTGAGTTACACACACCGATTCCTTCTTACTCAACAATTTCTGCAACTTAGTACCCTTCATCAACTTAACAGAAGCTTGCTCTTTAAACCCAGTCAGCTCAATTCTATTTCCCTCTTTCACAAAAGACATCTTGAGCTGCTTGAAATCAAAAGACAATGGACTGTATTCCCTGAGCCAATCAACCCCTAAAATCATATCACACCCTCCCAGCTTGAGAGTTCTCATGTCAAAATTGAATTGATGACCCTGCATCCTCCATTCAAAATTCTTGCATACCTGATGACTAAACATTTTGTTTCCATTTGCTACAGCCACAACCATTACACTTGCTTCTTGTAATTCATACCCCAGTTCTTTAGCAATTCTTGGATCCAGGAAGCTGTGAGTACTTCCACTATCCACTAAAATCACCAAATGTGAAGTCTTAGCCACCCCTTGAATCTTGATAGTACTCAAAGGATTACTACCAGTCAATGAATGGACATATATCTCTGGCTCGTCTTCATCCCTTACATCAGTATCTTCCCCCTCTTTTTCCACTTCAGAATTCATTCCCTGTTCTCCAATCTGAACTTCATCTGGTTCAGCAGTAACCAGGCTATGAAGGGTTTGTGTCTTGCATCTATGTCCCACAAAATACCTATCCCCACACCTGTAGCACAGACCCGGAGTCTTCTTGTGTTCAGTCCCTGGTGTTGTAGAAAGGAACTGGTTATTTGAGGTATGGAAAGGAATTTTTGGTGTAAAAGTATTGTTGGATGAATTTGGGCTGTAGGAAAAATGGAAATTTCGGTTATAAGGTCTATTGGAATTGAAAGAAATCGGATTTGGTGTAGATGTATTTGAGATTGGATTCTGCTGCATATTCCTCCAACAATTCTTACCAAGCCTCACAATTGCTTGTACTGCCCCATAGTGCAACTTGGCTTGCTCGTAAGCCAGAGCCAAAGAATTTGGGTTCCCTAATTTCACCAAGGGTTTGATTTCATCCTTCAAGCCACTGATAAAACTAGACACAAAGTACTCCTCTGGTAAATTCGGGCTATAAACTAGCATACTAGCACGTAATTCCTCAAATTTTTCCATATAACCTTCAACATCATCTTCTTGACTTAATTTGTTGAATTCCTCGACCACGACTACCCCTTGTTTCTCCCCAAATCTCACACAAATGGCCTCACTAAATTGATTCCAACCAACATCTGGATTCTGCAGAATATACCCCTGAGCCCATGTATCTGCTTTCCCACTCAAGTACATCATAGCTACTTCAATCTTTTCAGACTCGATTATTGTAAAGATTTTGAAGTACTTCTCAGCTTTTCTCACCCAGCTTCTAGGTTTTTCCCCATCAAAGAAAGGAAATTCGATTTTTGGAAAGCGTTGATTACCTCGAGATAGAGATCCAAGGGAAGAACTACGACCTAAATCTTGATTGCATTCTTCGACAGCAGCTCTTCGTCCCTGACTGCTTGAAGAAGCAAATGAGATATGATTCTCACCACGTGCCCGTCTTACTTCTTCTTCGCGATTCCCCAAATTTAAAGCTTTCTCCACTGCCTGAGACAGATTTCGAAACATGATGTTGAGAGATTCCCATTTGACCTCCGTCATTTTCTGCATATTCTCCATTCGTTGCTCGAATTCCTTCTGTTCTTGCAAAGCTGCTTGAAACTGATCTTGATTTGCCGCCATCCGTTGGTTTGTCTCCAAAATCGAGCTTTGAGTTGAAGCCATGAACTGCTGAATCTCCCGTATCTGGATCTCCGTTTTCCGGATGCTATCTTCCATACACTTCAATCTCGTTCCTTCGACCATCTTGGACCACAAGCTCTGATACCAATTTTGTTAGAATCAACTAACTGAGAAAGTTGTTAGGAAGAAAGAGAGAAAAGAAAGAAAGAGAGAAGAGAGAAAATGATTCTGTTATTTCCAAGATGTCAATTACATGCTCCGATCAGCATTCTTATAGTAAACCATCTTTCCAGAATTTACAATATTTGCCCCCACTTTCTATGATTTTATACAACTGTAACACATTGACTTTGGTTTTGGAGATAAAATAACTATTGAGTTAATTAACTTGTTTTGCAGCATCCAGATGTTAGCCAAGAATGCCGAAATTGGATCAAAGAGCAAGAGATGGCTGGTGACAAGTGATATTATCTACAGAGAAGAACCAATCTTCAAAATAACGAGAGTATATGTATGAATTTGGTTAATTTCTGTAATCTCAATAAATGTGGCCTCTTTGTTAATTAATTAATGATTTGTTGGGACTTAATAGCAACAAATTCCTATATGACATAATATCTAAATACATCACCTAGAAGACGAGGTTGAAATGTCATTATCAAGTAACAAGTTGATCCCAACAAGAATTATCCTGGACTACAAACAAGAACATACTGGTTTATAAAAATTTACAATATGGACTGAATGTAAATCAGATTTACAATAGGCCTATATATCCCTATTGATTCAAACTTGAAAGAAAAGAACTATATATCTTCCGTAGTTCGGTTCATAGTAGATATCAAGCTAGGTAGATCAATTGTCAGTGGGCAACTGGTAGCGGCAAAGCGGACAAACATGGCTAGTATCAAGCCACTCAAGGAGGCAATTCTCGTGAAAGAAGTGAGAACATCCCATTGAAAAGGAGCTACTCCGCGTCGGGATCTCGTCAAAGCAAATCGTGCATTGGTGATCCGACGCGCTCCACCCGTTCTCGTACCGATCGCCCTCCTCATCTTCATGAATGTACTTTAACCTTCGCAAGCCCCTCACCACGGCAACGGAGGCAGGCTTCATCTTAGGCCCTGCAGCCTCCAGATCAAACGACTCCTCAACGACCTCGCTCTCCTCGACCTCGTTCTCCTCGATGTAGATCTCAACTAAATGGAAGGTGGCAGGGCACGCTTGACCGACGTCAAGGCAGCGCCTGAGGACGGAATCGAGGATTGATTTGAAGGTGCTTGCGATCACGTTAGCGCAACAACGCGGGATGTGGTCTAAGTGGGAGGAAATCGTGGCGGCGAACTTTTGTTCGTGGTCGGAGAGATACGTGTCAATATTAATATTGTTGCTGTCCTTGTAGAGGCGGTAGCAGAAAAAGCAGGGGATGTTGAAGACGAGTTGCTCATCTACGGTGGCCGACACCAGCGTGCACGGTTGCCGTGTCTCGTAATGCTCTCCCGCTCTTTGATTGACGGTGTACTCCAAGGCGTGGCCTGGGTGGGTGGAGTGGTAAAAGTTGGAGGTCCATCCTTCATCGTCGTTGGCCATTACGAGCGTGATTTGATGGGGAATTGGCCGATTGGGGGTGTAGGTTTGAGAATTAGGTTTCTGGAGAGAAAGACACGATGAGATCGATCGGTACTAGGGTATATTTATAACATCATCATATATATTTAATTTGTTACCGTCATTAGTCTAGAGCATTTAATGCCATAATTATTCACCAAAAAATTGCCATAATTAGAATTATAATCTACCTAGTACAATTTATATAACTATATATTAAAGTTATACATTTTCAAGTCAACAGAACGATTCTGACCACATCTCAAATTTTAAAAAATAATATCAATTTCTATTATTATAACTTCTTTCTATTAAATTATTTTTTAACTATTTAAATTTATCTCTAACATCAAACAAATATCTATTTAGTATAATAATATCTTTTGAAAGCTTCCTTATACAAGTATTTAAAATTAAAGATAAAATATTTAAAATAATGTAAAATAAATATAAATCTTTTAGCATATATCTTTTGACGAATTTATTTATAGATATATATTGATTTTTTTCTAATAGAAAATCAATGACAAATATTTATAATGTTTAAAATTAATAAAAATAGATAATAAAATATTTAATAGATATATTAAAATATTTGATAATCACTAAATTTACGTACATGGAAAGTAATAAAATATGAATAATATAATATTTAATCTTATCTAATCTTTACTTTATCGAATCAAAAATGGGTTTGTCCCATCTTGAATTGAATTAATTAAATTTTAATTATTTTATATAATTAAATTATCTTTATCCTTCACACTTTATTATATCTTATTTATTAAGTTAACTATTTTTTTAAATTCTTATCTCTTCTAGATTTGAATATATAAATTTTTTATTCATATTTTATCTTCTTTTTTTAATTAAATATCTATGAAATATCATCAAAGAAAAAGAGAAATGTAATTATTTTATCTTAATAATATATCTTCTTTCTCAACATAAAATTTAATCATTTGTATTGATTAAAAATTATAAATCCTACCAGCAATAACTTATTTATATTAAATTTTTATTTATTAATATCCTATTTGTAATGTCTATAAACTACGTACCGAATCGTAGTCGTACATGGTATGACGGGTACATCTAGTTATAAAGTAAAAACCAAGTATTTGTAAAAATTTGAGCCACTTGACAATTTGAAATATTTTTTATTTTTTCTAAAATACTTTCACTTACCCACTATCTCAAAAATCATCACCCATTAACTAATTAATATTTTGTATTTTACTAAGAAAATACTTTAAATTTTCAAAAAAATTTAAACCACTTTCACCTTACCCACTTTTTCCACTATCTCAAAAACCAACACCCACTAACAAATTAATATTTTATAATTCTTTACTAAAAGTGTGATTTAGTCATGAAAATGTGTTTGTAAATTTTTTTAGGAACAAGTCGAAAATAATTTATAAATGATTTTTATATTAAACCCGTACAAGGTACATGAATAACACTAAAAAGCGTGATTTTGTATTTTTCAATAAAATACGACACGGACGAATTTTCCCCGTACTATTCCAGTATTTTTCGAAAATTATGTTTTTATGAGACGCCCAATTTGTTCATCAAAACTAGCGATTTGTTCATCAATATTGACCAATTGTTCATCAATACTAACTAATTGTGCGTTGAGTTTTTGATAACATTGTTCATCGATTTCGAACATTTTTAATTTTATTTTTGTTGTTTACCTTATTTATGTGTATGAATACAATATTATCTAGTTTGTGATGTACATATAATTAGTTTCATATACCAATATTTGTTCATTGATATACTACTATTTGTTCATTAATATAACCTTGTTTGTTCATTAATATACCATTATTTGTTCATTGATATACTCTTTTTTGTTCATTGGTATACCATTGTTTGTTCGTTGATATACCCTATTTGTTAATTTATAAAACTTTTTTTGTTCATTGATATAACCTTTTTTGTTCATTGATCTAACCTTGTTTGTTCATTGATATACCCTATTTATTCATGGATATAACCATATTTGTTCATTGATATAACCTTATTTGTTCATTATTACACTCTTATTTGTGAATTGAAATAAACTTATGTTTATGTGTCAATGCTATCAACTTGTGCATTTAGGACTATTAATATATATCATCAACTTGTACATTTAGGACTATCTATTTGTGCATTTTTTCATTTATTTTGTGCTATAAGGCTATCTTGAATGCAAAGAATAATACGAATGAAGTGCTTTAAGGCTAAATTGTCAGTTGTCACTACGAATGAAGTGCTCAATATAGTACCTAAATAAGATAAGTTTGATGTAGAAACTTGAATGCAAAGGATAATAGATAAAGAATCTAACTTTGCAATAATATGGTGTATGCTAAGAGAACGAGACAGCAACAAACCGAAGAGGAGTGCTTGTGCCTTAGTTATGTTCGGAGCCCAAGAAGTAGCCACACGTTCACAAAAGCAACAATGACAAATCCAAAGGAGTCAAATAAGACAATATCGAGACTGACATCAAAACAATTAGTTTTGTCTCACATATGACTAATTATGATGCACACACACATATTAATGCATACAATTTTGATACTCATTCGTCCATTTTTTTATGTACAAACAATAAATTTTTGATGAACAAACAATAGTTTATTTATGCACAAAATCATAATTTTGATGAACAAAATCACAATTTTGATGCACAAAAAAATTCAAAGTGTTGACGAACAAATTCAAAGTGTTGATGAACAAATTCACAGTGTCGATGAACAAATTCACGGTGTCGATGAACAAATTCACAGTGTCGATGAACAAATTCACAGTGTTGATGAACAAATTAACAATGTTCATGAACAAATTCACTGTATTGATGAACAAATTCACAATGTTGATGAACAATATGGGCGCATGTCCTATTTCCGTTTTTTCAAAAATACGCGAATAATTCGCCAAAATCCTCTTCATAATTAAGAAGCTTAACTGCCAATCTTAACAGCTTTCCAAATTAAGATCATGGCAGCTTCCAAGTCCTTGGCCTCAACTGCCCTCTTCCTTTGCTTCAACCTCATCTTCTTCACCATGGTCTCGGCCAACGTGCATGTCCACCAGACCACCACCACCGTCCCACAAGATCCACCACCACGAAAACCCACCTTCAACTACGTACCCCAACCACTGCACCCCGGGCAGCTGCCCGAGGGACGCGCTTAAACTAGGAGTGTGTGCTAACTTGTTGGGTGACTTGGTTCACCTTGTAGTTGGAACTCCTCCTAAGACTCCTTGTTGCCCTCTTCTTGATATGTTGGCGGATCTTGAGGCCGCCGTTTGCCTTTGCACCGCCATTAAGGCTAATGTCCTCGGACTTGGCCTTAATGTTCCGGTTTCGTTGAGCTTGTTGCTTAACTATTGTGGCAAGAACGTGCGCTCTGGATTCCAGTGTGCCTAGGGATTGAACCTAGCTAGCTAAATTAATCAAGTCACGGTTTCGTGACTAAGTGTTCTTGGATTTTTCCATGTGTTATGATTGAATTTGCATGGTGTTTAATTAATTTTGTGAGTTTGAAGAAAGATTTGTGATAATCGATCGATTCATTAGATTGATGATTGATCGGAATAATATTCACGTGTTGTGGAATGGCTTTGAAAGTGATGATTTGTTACTGGTGGATTAGTGGATATGTTAATTCTATAATTTTGTGATCCTGTATATCCTCTCGACTAAGATTATTCATTTTGGGAATTCAAGTTTTTTTGAACCAACCGTGGGAATTTAAGTTTAGATAAGCACGTACATATATTAATAAATCGAGGAAGGACAAATATGTGCTTCTCGATCAACAGGTGTTAATTTTTTTATTCTTCTTCATCATAGAATTAAGTTGAATCCTCTGAAGCAGCATGTAATACGGAGTAATATATTAAAATAAATAGAATGAAAAAGGCTGACCAATGTCATATTATGGTTCATATGCTGATATGCAACGGTCCACCATTTTGCAAGAAAAATATATATATAGATTACTCACCGAACGTATAATTCCAAAAGAAATGCCTGCCAAAAAGAAATTTTAGGTGCCCTTATATCCATCCAAAGTTGACTGCATCTCTATGATTTTCTTTACATCAAATAGTTACTACCAAGGCCCAAATACGTACGTTTAGCCTTTTATTTGCGACCCATTTAGATCAATTTTGAGATGAATACTTAATAGAGGAATTTTATTAAAAAAATATATATATGTGATTTCTAGCTTATTTCTATCTATAAAATAGTAAATTACACTTGGGTTAATGTTGTAGCTTAGTAGGAATTTAGAGTTTTCGATTATGTCATATGTATTGAGAAGCAAAAGTTGTAGTTGTTAGCCCTGGCACACTTATTTTCATTAGCTTTTCATATTTTGTTTTCCCTACCTAAAGGGATTTCCTTATTATTGCTTGATGATGTAATGGGCCGGACTATCTCTCGCTTGATAACTACTACTTAACTTTTTCTGTTTTGAATGAAATTTCCCCTAAAAAAATACACTAATTTACTAGATTCCTATGAATAGCTACTAAGTTGTGCCTTGGACCGTAAAAACACTGTAATAATTACATTCACCGAATACTACTTTCACCTAAGGTAGTATCTCTTTTAAAACAATTAACAAAACTAAGTTTATACAAATAATTCTTATGATTATCAAGTAACTTTTGTTTCCTGACTTAATTAGCCTCAAAGGGTCGATTTACAAATATCAATTTGAAAGTTAAGTTTTAACATTATCGATAGCTTGTTCTATATCTTGATCATGATCACTCCTCGAACTCGATCCACCCGATCCATCGGACACCCCCACCATATCATCACAATTTGTAATAACTGTGGTTTTTCAGGATATTTTTTGAATTTTTCTCGGATATCCTTTTAACCTCGTTGTCCGTTTTAACGCTTAATCCAATATTTTTGTTGGAGATTAAATCCTAGAAAATTCTTGGTGATATCTTAAAATCACAAAGAAATGACTTTATGGATCGGTGTGAATTCTAGGATTTTTAAGTGGAAAAAGAATATTTATTGGATAAGCCGTCTTCTTAATTATGTATTGTAAAGGTTTTAAAATACGAAACGGAAGCCTTAAAAATTGAAGGTAGCAAGATAAAATCATGGAAAATTGGTTTTATTGGTCTACATAATTTACGGAATGTTTTGTATTTAGTAAGTTTTTCCATCCGAGATACATAATTTTACCGGTTTAACGTGAATTCCGTTCCGAGACGGGTTTTGTTTTAAAACCTATCTCTTCTATGCCTTAATTAGGAAGGAACCAAAGAGATAGATATGGGAGAGGGGCTCGCAGCTTTGTACAAAGAAAAACAGAGGAGGATAGAGCGAGAGGACGAAGGGCGACGGACCGGCGATCGGATCTCTTCACCGCTGCATATCCCCGCCTTCCCCTGCCACCTCTCCATCCTCACCTTCCACCTCATCTTCTTCTTCCTCCCTTTGGGCTGCTGCAAAAGAAGAACCAGAACCATTGAAAGAATCAGGCGGAGCGACGTACTTGGGAGGAAAGAGTTCATCACCGCCGACTATCTTCTTGCCTCGCTGCGTGACGTCTTTGGCGATCGCTAGCTCCTCCGACCACCACCCACCACGAGAGCCACCACCGGGCAACACCCAGCCACCCTCGAGCTCGGGGATCGAGCCACTATCGAGCCAAACGAGCCATGGGCTCAAGTGAAGGTATTTACGATCGAAATTAATTAGCGGGTTGGTTGCGGAGCCACCTCCTTTCGGTTCCGCTTTGCTAATTAAATTTATGGTTTTTATAATCTTGACGTTGATACGGTCTCACAGGTTCAAACCGCTCGAGAAACGGACGTCAGGATCTTCAGTTATAGCGAATACAAGTTTTGATACCGATTGGCAGGTAAAGAACTTCGGATAATTAATACTCGAGATTCGTTGTTAATCCGTTTGATCCGAGATTTGGTCACCTTTAAGAACCGTTACTAATGAACAATTTTTATTTAGAAAATTGTTTCAAAAGTGAAGCGGATAATTAGTTATAATTTCGCCAAGATGGCTCCTTAAAGTATGATAACTAAGGATTATTTATGAATCGATATTCGGAAATCAAATCGTTTATCGATTAGGAAGTTGTAAGAGTTGAGAATACAACTAAGAAGTGTATCCTTGAGCTCGTTGTTGAGAAATCTTTTGTTATATTTGACAGAAGGGTGATAAAGATTACTATTGAATTGCTAAGGACGTTGAGCACGCCTTCTAAGGCAAGTGGACGGTTCTCTCTTGCATTATTGTTATTAAATGAATAATTGAATCCCATTTAATATTTGCGTTGGGAACAACTTGTATGATTAATAAAATATAATAGATTGTTGTTTTGTTAGAAATAATGACCATATTGTTATTCATTCAGTTTCGCGCTAGAACTGGATTTAGGTCCGTTGTGTGTGTGACCTTGTTTGTTTAGTTGTCTCATGCTGAGACATTGATATAGATTAATCTAGTCCAGGGATGTGAGCTTAATCTCGGAAGAATCTCTTTAAAACTCATGTTAGGCAGTATCAATATTGATCCCCTAACACTAAGGTCATGACCATGGCCCGCTCTATGCTTGAGGGGCGACTATGCACTCTAGCTAAGTGCATTTATTAATATGTGTTGGTAGAGGATTATGGATGAAACAGGCCCTCTAATCTCTCCATCATTGGGACAGGTACTATTCGTTGTTCAAGGATGAAACATGCCCTCTGACCTCGATAGTATTGTGTTTCATCGGTAGTAGTTCTAGCCGATTAAAAGATGTCAACTTGTTTGTGAAAAGTTTTGAAAGTAATATAAGATAAGTGTGTTAGGCACATTAATATACCCGAAGGTTAGTCTATTCGATAACCATTCTTACTCCCGGTTATGAATGATTCTTAATCAAACTTTGATTAAGTTAATCTGATTAGTCGATGGAGACTTTTCAAGATGTTATGTGATTAGTATGAGTTCCCAACAATTGTTTATGCTTCTTAAAGGAACCACAAGCTGTGGTGTTCTCTCTCTTGTTTATGCAAGTCTCCTTCTTATTCTCTATAAGACTGCTAACTGTTGGATCATAATTTGAGTCTATTCGGATTTTGATGCCAATATGTTTAGTTACAATCATAAGAACAAAGTTAGTTTCTCCACTTGCTTAGTCTTTCGTTAGACTAACCCGTCCATCTTCTTTTCTTTTATATGGTCGGCTGGTGTCCACCGTTGGTATACGACACATCAGGCTCTGCTTGGAAATTGATTCAAGAGGTAGATCCAGAGGTTTGAAGCTTCAGAAGTTGAAGAAAGGTTTCCAATGACTATACTTGAGTGAAGTTCTTGGTTAGGCTTCTGCAAAGCGAAGTGGGAAAGAAGTTAAAAACTTAAGGAAGACTTGATAAAAACTTTGTTTAAATAGAAGGTTGTTCTATTTATTTTCTAATTCTTCTTAAGTTAAGGCTTGTATAAGACCTTTTATTCTCTTTTCCGCTGTAAAGTTTTACTTAATTTTGTTAGGTTTTAAATGGTTTCATTTACCTTGTTCTAGTAAGTTCTGTCAGGTTAAAGCCTTGGGTAACTCTGGTTTAGTCCTAATCGGGGTTACTGGCGGTAATACTTCCAGGGTAAGTAAAGGGGGTGTTACACAATCATCGTCGACATCCATCGCAGCCTTAGACCCAGATGGCGTGGCCGCCGCCGACTCGATCCTGTGAACGAGCAAGGCAAGAGCATCGTCCACCCTAAACGACCAAACTTGAATGACGTCATCGGGTATGAGACGATTCACTTCCACAAGGCGCTTCCAATAGTGGCAGATGACGATGTACTTGTCATTCCAGAAGCACAAGTGCAGATCAAACTCCTCCAACGAAGGACCATCACATCAATATTAATTTTGTAGCCCTTTACTCCGAACAAGTTCCTTTCTTCTTGCGGCGTCAAGAACTCTCGCTCTAGCGGCATCATGAGAAGGCGGTCTTGATGAGCTTCCGTGTCCGTCTTGGTGGGTCTATTAACGAGGATGAGCTTCACTTCATTCGCGCCTTTCTTTGCAAGCACGTCTTGGTACTCTCCAGGAAGAGGCTGTGGCTCAGGCGCCGGAGTCGTCTTGATGGTTTTCTTCTTTTTGGGTGACTAATAGGCTTCTTGACGCATAGTGATGGCTTGGGTTTGGGTTTGGGTTTGGGTTTGGGTTTGGGTTTGGGTTTGGGTTCGGGTTCGGGTTCGGGTTCGGGTGTGACAACGTCGTTGCAAGGGCGTTTGCCGGCGTGCCTACCCACCATCTCCATGCAGGCTTCGTACTCTTGCAGTGTAAGTTCAGATTCAAGGGGCTCGTTGTTGAGTAAGGCTAAGAAGATTCTCAATCCGAGTCGTCCGGGCTCCATGTAAATGTATCGATCAATAACGTGTTGATCAATGAGAGAATAATAAGTGCGTAGTATAATTAGGGCTAGCTAGTTGTTATGAAGGGAAGGATGAAGATTGTTGGTCTATGGGATGAAGAGTACGTTTCTATATATATAGACACATAGATCTATCATATATCATGTTGTATTTATGGATAGTGTCCTAGCTTAATGATATATTTTGTAACACGTAGATATAAAAAAAATTATAGAAAATAATGTGTACATAATAACTACTTCGTGATATATATTGATATAGATATTTTTACACAACAATTCATGGGAAATAATTTTGATTCTCCTTACTTCCTTAGCTATGATTTTACACAAAGATATTATGAGATACTCCGTATATATTTTGGCAGATTTATACACATTTTGATATTTTATTTACAATTTTTCTAATCTATGTCTTAAGAACATAAGTTAAGAGCTTAAAAATTGTAATATATTTTAAAACTATATTTATTTAAGTTTAATGGTTTATTGGTAGAGTTAATTAATTTTCTTTTAGAATTTTAATTTCCATAATTAATATAATTATCATATATCCTTAAGGTATAAGATAAAAAAATCCTATTTAAATTTAGTACTTAATAAAAAAAATCTATAATTGATGAAATTGTATAAAAATAAGTGGTATCTTGAAACAACTCATAGATCTCGGGGAAATTAGATTGTAGGAAGATTACATGTATGAGTTCAAAAAAAAAATAATTTAAATTTGATTCTGTGGATCTACATGTAAGGAAAGTTTCCTTTTATCACCGAATATAGGGTAAATTTGTTTTATAGTAAATCAAGATCTTCTAGCGAGTAAAATATATGGGAGTTAATTGAATTTGTAAAATGCAAATAATTGTATTTTATTTCTTCAATTATAATTATAATTATGATATATAGAGATATTAATGACGGTAGCAAATCAAAGATAGGTGCCGTGCTTTTATAAATAGACCCTAGTACCGAACTCATCGTCAAATAGACCCTAAACCTAATTTTGAAACCTACATCGCGTCGAAATGCCCACCCATCAGGTCTGGACCGACTACTACTACTCCACCCACGCTGGCCACGCCTTCGACTTCACCATCACTCAAAGAGCAGAAGAGTATTATTACGAGACACCGCAACCGTGCACGCTGACTACTACTCCACCCACGCTGGCCACGCCTTCGACTTCACCATCACTCAAAGAGCAGAAGAGTATTATTACGAGACACCGCAACCGTGCACGCTGGTGTCCGCCATCGTAGACAACGAACTCGTCCTCAACGTCCCCTGCCTTTTCTGTTACCTCCTCCACACCAACGACAGTAACCGCAATATTGACACGTATCTCTCTGACTTCGAACAAAAGATCGCCGTCACGCTTTCCTCCCACTTGGCCCACATCCCGCGTTGCTGCGCTGACGTGGTCGCAAGCGCCTTCAAAATAATCCTCGAAGCCAACGTCCTCAGGCGCAGCCTTGCCACGAAGGGTACCCCGCCACCTTCACTAACACCGAGGAGGAGGAGGAGGAGATCGAGGTCGTTATGGAGCCGTCGTTTGATCAGGAGGATGCGCAGCCTAAGATGAAACCCACATCCGTTGACGTGGTGAGAGAGTTGATAAGGTTAGAGTACAAGCGTGAAGAAGATGAGATGAAGAAGAAGGGCTATCGGGCCGAGAATTGGTCGGATTGCCGATGCGTGATTTGCTTGGACGAGATACCGAATCGAAGAAGCTCCTTTACAATGGATTGTTCTCACGTCTTTCACGAGAGTTGCATCCTTGAGTGGCTCGATACTAGCCATGTTTGCCCGGTCTGCCGCTACAAGTTGCCCACTGACGATTAATTGATCTAAATTATAAGAGCTAGTGATACGTACGCCACAAGTTGACCAACCGGCTCCAGTGGTTCGGCCTACTCGTGAACGCCGGCGCCAAGCCCGGCTTAAGTACTATTATTACTATTTTATCATTGTAAATTTCTCTTTCATGGGTTTTCTTTTCGGTTCTTTCCCATGTCGCTTTTATTGAACCGATAGGGCAGTTGATATAAATATTGTTAATAATAAGAAATTAGTATTATATATAACAAATATTATATAAATATGGTTTTAATTGTATTATGTATGTCTGTCTTATGAGTTGAAATTTGAAATATATTTCATGTAAATTTTTGTCCCTCTACGAGATTCTATGATAACAAGGAACACCCTGAATCACAAGATCATGAGACACGTCTAGGTTGATGGGTTTACACATATTTGGACTATAATTAATCATTGATGGTGGTAGAATATATGCTCAAGAAGCATTTTATATTCTTTTGATATTTCGTGTTCATTTTATACCAAAGAGGCTGTTGTGTTTAAGATCAATTTTGATCACAATTCAGAAAGATGAACAAGAAGGAGAACAGAGTTTTTTTTTCCAATGGTGTGGTGCTCACTTAAGGCATTCCCATCACCTTTATTCTGGTTTTATATTAAGCTGAAAAACAGAACTACAAACAAGGACGTTGATGCCACAATCTTGGCAACTAACTCCACTTTCTGATGCACTACACACACCAGTCTTTGACTCTAACAATAAGCTAAACAGACTCCTACAATTAAGCAAATGACAGCCTATCAACTAAACAAATCACTCACGATGCAGAGTGATTGTGATCATTTATTTTACTTGACAGAAAACAAATAAAGAAACATGACATAAAAACAAGTTTATTCATAACAGAGGCAACATTATACAAAACTATATATATGAATGTTGATTTAGAAAGTGATGCTGGAACGCCTCTGGTCTGGGCTGCTGGTCATGTCCAGAACGACGCTGAAAAACTTCTGCTAGATCACTGTGCCAGTGTAAGTAAGCAACCACTCTTCCTTTTGAACTCAAATGATTAAACAAATGCCAATTATTTGGTGTTTTCTCCCCTAAGCTTAGAATAATGTTTATCCTTTTATCATGTTTTGTTCTGCCTTTTACCTGATTTATCAATTGGCCTTGTCTTGTTGTATTTTTTGCAGCCTAATGCTAAAACAAATTATGGCATAACACCCTTATTGTCAGCGACCGTCGGCTCAATAGATTGTCTAGAATTATTGATTAAGGTCAGGTCTGATGTTTAATTTCTAGTTCTTTGTAGATACTGTGTACAATAGTAAAACATCACTGTTTTTGGGCCTTTGATTTGTTTTTAGTACTTTTAGACGTTATGGGCCTTGTAGATACTGTGTATTTTTTTTGGTCGGGATAGATACTGTGTATTACTTGCTTATGAAAATCAACTTTAACATATTTTGTGCTGTTTTTTATCTCTTATGGGCATGTGTATAACTTGCTTATGAAAATCAACTTAACAAATTTTGTGCAGTTTGTCATCGGTGATGTTCTCTTATTGGTTATAGAGTTATTTCCATTACAACAATATAAATTTTTGAAGTATCATATTTTACGGTTGCTTGGACAGTAAAATTTTATTTAACTCCTCTTGCTTATCAATTTGGGGTTTTAAACCATCAGAGTTGATGTGTATATGTATAATAAATCATTTACTTTGGCTTTGGAGATAAAATAACTATTGAGTTAATTAACTTGTTTTGCAGCATCCAGATGTTAGCCGAGAATGCCGAAATTGGATCAAAGAGCAAGAAAACCAATCTTCAAAATAAAGAGAGTGTATGTATGAATTTGGTTTCTCTAATCTCAATAAATGTTCCTTTTTGTTAATTAATGATTTGTTGGACTTAATAGCAACAAATTCCTATATGACATAATATCTAAATATACATATATTAGTTTCAAAAGACAGTACGTTTTCTTGTTCGACATCACCTAGAAGACGAGGTTGAAATGTCATTATCGATCAAGTAACAAGTTGATCCCAACAAGAATTATCCTGGACTACAAACAAGAACATACTGGTTTATAAAAATTTACAATATGGAGTGAATGTAAATCAGATTTACAATAGGCCTATATATATCCCTATTGATTGTTTCAAACTTCAAAGAAAAGAACTATATATCTTCCGTAGTTCGGTTCATAGTAGAGATCAAGCTAGGTGGATGGATCAATCGTTAGTGGGCAACTGGTAGCGGCAAAGCGGGCAAACATGGCTAGTATCGAGCCACTCGAGGAGGCAATTCTCGTGAAAGAAGTGAGAACCTCCCATTGAAAAGGAGCTACTCCGCGTCGGGATCTCGTCAAAGCAAATCGTGCATTGGTGATCCGACGCGCTCCACCCATTCTCGTACCGATCGCCCTCCACAACTTCTTGAATGTACTTCAACCTTCGCAACTCCCTCACCACGACAAAGGAGGCGGGCTTCATCTTAGGCCCCGCACTAGCCTCCACATCAAACGACTCCTCAACGAGGTCCTCGTTCTCCTCGATGTAGATCTCAACTCTGTGGAAGGTGGCGGGGCACGCTTGACCGACGTCAAGGCAGCGCCTGACGGCGGAATCGAGGATTGATTTGAAGGTGCTTGCGATCATGTCAGCGCAGCAACGCGGGACGTGGGCCAAGTAGAAGGAAATCGCGGTCGTAGTCGGAGAGATACGTGTCAATATTAATAATATTGGTGCTGTCCTTGTAGAGGCGGTAGCAGGAAAAGCAGGGGAAGGTGAAGACGTGTTCGTCGTCTATGGTGGCCGACACCAGCGTGCACGATTGCGGTGTCTCATAATGCTCTTCTGCTCTTTGATTGACGGTGTAGTGGAAGTCGTGGCCCGCATGGGCGGAGAAGTAAAAGTTGGATGTCCATCCTTCATCGTCGTTGGCCATTACGATCGAGCGTGATTTGACGGGGGATTGGCCGATTGGGGATGTAGGTTTGAGAGTTAGGTTTATCCAGAGAAAGACACGCCAGATCGGTACTAGGGTATATATATCTGTACTTTGTTACCGTCATTAATCTACAGCATTTAATACCATAATTATTGACCCAAAAAAATGCCATAATTAGAATTATAATTTACTGTAAGGAATAAAGAGTTGCTTTGCAGTGAAGTTAGTTTTTTTACCATAAATATTAATTAAGAAAATTTTGTATTTTTTAGCATTTAATGTCATAATTATAATTATGATTTAAGAAATCAAAACATATTTTTATTCTCTTTGTGAAGTTAGTTTTTAAATATAGGAACATAATAATATTGTTTTTGAAAACTAACATCCTAATTAAAAAGGGTTTTGCTATTCGTCGCCTTGGGGCGACGAATAAAATCCCTAAAATAGAAACATATATACATTATAGATTGCATATCTATCTATTCATATTTAAAAATAAGTAAATCCCTGTCTAACAATTAATTACCATATCTAAAATATAATTAATCCATAATCATATAGATTTTCTCCTTTTCAATTTAACACAATTTTCATCCTCACGATCATGTTTAATTAGTTACCATATATATAATCTAATGTTATAGTAAGCTTCTTCTTAAACACTTTCGTTTTTAATTTTTTCCATTGTGCACTACCTATCAAGATTGATGATACAAGTACCTCACTAATTCTTTTGTTTTGATTTTTTATTGCTTTCAATTTTATATGTACATCAAATTAATCCTATTATATTAATTTTTTTTTTGGTATTGGGAATAAATCAATGATTTTTTCTAAAAATTTTAAATGATTTTTAGTAATTTTATTTATCATATCACATGTACAAATATACTAGTTAGTTTTACGTAATTTCATTTTTACGATGAATAAAGTAGCCGTGGTTCTTTTTTTTAATAAAAAGTGGTTTTGATAAACTTTGATAAGCAAATTTTCTATATAAACAAAGGATAATGCTATTTTAACTAGTTAGTTTTACTTAATTCCATTTTATACATGATAGTTTATTATTATATTTTTGTGATTTTTTTGATAAAAACTGCCAATAAATTTTTAATGATTCCTGTGTGAAATCTAAAAGGAGAAAATCTACTTAATTATTAATTTATTAAATTTTAGATATGATAATTAGTTGTTAAGCAAAATTTTAGTTTTTAAACTATTAAAATATAGATCTACAATCTATAATACGATATGGTTCTATTTTAGGGATCTTATTCGTCGCCCCCGGGGCGATGAATAGCAAAACCCAATTAGAAAATAATTCTGATCACACTTGACCTAAAATTAGTTATATTTTAACTTTTTAATAATAAAATTATATATTCATATTATATATTAAAGAAAATTTTATTTATAAAATTAATTATTATTTTTCTTAGATATGTTATCTCTTAAGTTTTAAATATATCTTGATATAAATTATTTTCTTTGTATTTTATCTGTTTAATGTGGATGATATATTATATATGTTTCGACTATATCTTATTGTTTTTCTATATTTATATTTTCTCTATCGTCTCAAAATTTTATTATATATATTATTTTATTATATTATATCTCTTTTTATTTCATTTATAAATTATCTATTTTTCGTAAAATTATATCTATGATATTTTATAATATACATGTATATATTATTCACTTTCATATTTTACAATTTTTTATTGAATTAATATGGACAATATATATAGATACATTAAGTTCTTAAATTAATATATATATATATATGTATTAATTTTTTTATATTTTATCTCTTTCTTATGTAAAATTAATTTGGAGAATATCTTTATAGATACATTAAATGTTGTGAATAATATTCAGAATATATAAATAAACAAAATTATATATATTAATATAGCTCATATCAAATTCTGAAGAAGTTTCAAAAACATATTGAGTTATCCACATCAAATGTTATTTTATCCATTTCCATCTCACAACATCTCTCTCAAGTATTTCACTGATTTATAACTTGTGGGCGACTCCCCGACTCATCCACTATAATTAAACCAAAGCTTCTCAATCTAGAAATGAATCAACTTGTGGGCATATCTCAACCCAAGCTTCTCAACTAAAGTGGTTTTTGACAGAGGGAGAAAGAGGAGATGGCCTTAAGAACGACAATGCAACCTAAAGGGGTCGTCATCGAGATTGAATTTGCAGCCATGGGTGTGTATTTGCAAGGTGCAACCGAAACAATCGTCTACATCTAAAAAATTATACTATAATCAATAAATTTATGACTTTGGAAGGTTTTCTTCAAAAATAATTTATTTCAAAAAATATTAATTATGATATATAAATTTTATTTCATTTTGGAAAATGAAAAGTCATTGTTGTTTTAGATTTTCATGTCACATTTTTTTATTCCATAACAAAAAAAAATAAAAAATAAATAAATACGGTACATGGTAGGGGATATAAACTATTTTTTTTATATATAAAACGGCAAATCTTTATGCACAATTTTTTTTTCTGGGCGCACAAGGAAATTTGCGCTTCCTGAAGCACTACGCTTCATGAAGCAGGGCGCAAGTGATAGTGAAATGGATACCCGATGGATAAAGTGGGATCCAGTAGGGTTCACGACGCTTCACGAAGCATAACGCATCATGAAACACAACGCTTTACGAAGCGTCAAAATTCGCAATTAGAAGCACAACGCTTCTCCTTCCTCCATCTTCTCTGTAAACAAGCGTAGTTCTCCGGTAGAGGCGCCGACAAGCTGACGAAATTATCGAACCGTATAAATGGAAGGGGATGAATTGAATTCTGGTGGTATTGGTGATGCTTCTCCTGTAGAGCCGACGAAATTAATCGAGTCTTCTCCGGTGGCACAGCAGGTAGAAGATGGCGGTGGCGGTACCCCATTGACGGCGGTGCATTCAAGTAAGTAATTTCGCTCCTTTGATTGCAATTCATGTACAACAGGTAGAAGATGGCAATGGCTTTGGCAAATATTGCTGATTTGATTGGTAGCCATCCCGTTGCCTGCTATCAAAGTGTAGAAGTATGGTGTGTTTTTGTTTTCCCCTCCTATTCTGCAATAATTGCCAATGAATTGGTATGCCAATGAATTGGTATCAATGAGCTAGAAGAATGTCTCAAGAGGGAAATCCATCAAAGCTCTATAGACATGTAACTGCATTTTGCTGGGTGGACGTCAATGTGATGTAATTTAACATGATTTGATATTAGAAATTTTGTGAGGGCTTATACTTTTATCGAAATTTCAATTGCTGAAGTGCAGTTTTTTTGGAGCTTGACAGATAGTGGATGAAGTGCAAAATTTGTATGGACTTTAACTAGTTGGAGCCATTTATTTTAAATAGAAGCTGGGATATCTATCACTCCACTTGTTAATACAAGAAAAACGATTTTTACTAGTTGTTTTAAGAGTTTAAGATGGCCCCTATCTCATGGTTCAGACGGTCCTTGTCTGGCCCTTGTCCCATGATTAATATGGTACTTGTCTGATGCCTGTCCATGATTAAGATGATGGTTGTCTCATGATTAATGTGACATCTTCTTAGTTATTTCCAACAATAGTGCATTCATCTTTAACTGAATCTGATTATTCATGCTCTTCCTTCTGGATGAAGATTTCTCTCAACTGAATTGAGAATCTGTATGTTTGATGTGTTTCACTGGTTTACTGCTTGATCTAAGAAGTTGATTGACTTCTAATATACACGAATCCTCATCTTCCTCGTGGAACGTAGCATTGTTCTTTGTAAAACACATCTCTTTACAGTTTGGCCTTCCTAACTTTCTTGTTTGGTGTGCTGGATCTCCTATGATTGTTTTATGCAAATTGATCAGAACTGATCAACTTTTCTCTTAAATTCTAATAAAGAAGTTTTAATTTGATTAGAATTCAGCATAAGTAGTAGACTAAGAACAACAGTCCAAATCCTCAAATATGAGATTTCCAAAGCTTTAGATGAGAATCATTAGTTGTTGCATTGGCAAGTGGCAACAGAATGAAAAAACAGAAATCAGAATTTCTTGACAGCAATACTAATTGTATACTTGTTACCATGTACTGTGATTATTCTATTCTTCAGCTGGAAATTAGCTCCAAATGCTTGCACTGTAATAGACTCACTGTAATCACACTTGTATTTGGTAATATGTTTAATTTGCAATGACATATTGATATGTGTTTGTAGGTGAAGATGGTGGTGGTGTAGGTGGAGTCGTCGGTGGTAACGAGGGAGATGTTGGAGGTCGCGATGGTGTTGGTGGACAGCCGGCTGTCCAAGGATCGGATATGGATTTGGAGGGTGGTAGAGTGGCGTTGGGTCACTCTAGCCCACCGGCTAATGTTGTGGTTGGTGATTCGACGGGAAATCCACTCCGATTGACACGGGAAAGGAATTTGGAAAAGATTGGTGGGGCAAGACGGGTCTATCGGTACGTAATTTCATTCCCAGAATTTAGATACTATTTTATTAAATGAGTCATGTCTTAATGAATTGACAGTGGAAAAAATAGGACATGTAGAATGAAAATTCATGAAGCAGATGAATTAATGTTTTTGATATGCATACATACATTGCTGGGTTTGTGGTTGGCTTCTATGCAAGTATTTATATTTAAGTAATTTCTTAGTGTTTTTGACAAATTAGGTCTGAAAAATTCAATTTTTGAACTTGGTCAAGTAACTGATACCTAGAAAATTATGTAGGTGATATGTATTAGTTTGGTTGTGCTTTTTGTTTTGTACTAAACAAGCACTATTTTGTGTAATTTAGGATGATAATAGTGATTATGTTGTTACTAGAGATTGCTTACATTCTGGTTGGATATTACCATACAATTTACTGTGAAGTTTTAAAGCTTCTTGTGTATTTCTGCGAACAACATTATTTTCATCATAGTATATCTAAAACAATATGGATGTAGTTTAGTTTTATAAGTGATTTGAAAACATAATATCAAAAATTGAAAATCATGTATTGAAGAGAAAACATATTTATGAAATTATGTTATGAACAAATTTAGATCCATATTTATGAAATCATGGGAATGCAAAGTTGAATATCAAGAGCATATAATGAAAAAAACAATTTCAACAGGCGTTTCAGGAGAGATGCACGTCTTTTTCTACGCCCGTCTCGATGCCGCCTCCTCAGCCGAAAAAGAAGAACACACGACATGCGAGGTCACGGGGCATATTAGCGAAGCAGCGTGCTCAGGTCGAGCCTCGGCCAAAGAAGGCTAGGACGGGGACAATAGTAGATACATTGATTTCAGAGCTGCAGGGCGAGGAGACAGAGCAGCATATTGGGGATATGCAGACATGTCAGGATATAGGGCCATCCGCTCCTATGGATGTCGATATGACGCCGCAGACAGATCAGATTCCGGCGACCGATGTTGTTGACCCTTCAGATGAGCAGACGCTTACCCCTCCACGTGTTTCACAGTCTCCATTGGGCACGATTGAGGATATTACGAGGGATGTTGATACGACCCCTCGGGTTGAGATGGTTGCTCAGACCGACGACGCTGTCCCTGAGAGCGACCCTGCATTGACAGAGCCGACTGGTTTAGATACTGATATGCACGATGATGAGGACATATTGAGGGACATTGATTTTACTGTGCCATCTCCTCGCGCTACCGATAGTCCAGCTCCTCCTCGCGCTACCGATAGTCCGACACCGCCTCCGCCATCTGATCCGAGGACGGACCCCGTTCCTATGGTCCAGCACGTACCGCCCCCAGTAGAGGAGGTTCCGGCCGCTCCTGCTCCGGCTGACGAGATGTGGCAGCCTGGAGGGCCGCGAGTACCAGACCTCCTTCGGTCGTACCCGACTCATGTAGCAAAGTCGATATGGAGGTGGACACTTGCGTCGTTGGAGGGCCGGGAGGGCGTCATTATAGAGGATAGTTTGGTAAGTGTCTTTTATACCGGTTTATTTTAGGTTAATATTTCATATGATTGAATAACGTTATTGAGAATTTGAATTTTCTATTTCAGTGGCGCAATATCATTAGGGCTCACTCGCGACCGGTAGAGTGGACGACTATTGAGCCGCAAATGATTGAGGAGTCGGGTACGTGGTGGAGTATTGTACAGCAGACCGGTCTGGGACGTCTAGCGACCTGGACATACGGAGGATCGGATCACGCGATCGTTACAGCTTTTGTGGAGCGTTGGCATCTTGAGACCAACAGCTTCCACTTCCCATGGGGCGAGATCACGATCACCCTCCACGATGTACATCGGATATTGGGGATATAGATTGATGGAGACGCTGTGGTGAGACAGATTGAGAGGGTCGGGGATTTCCAGACTCGTGTGATGGAGATATTAGGGTTCACTCCTCAGCAGTACCGCAAATATAAGACCTCCATACCAAGTAAGGATCTCCAAGCTATCATACTTCAGATGATTGCGGATAGGCGGGACTCACAGCACATAGCGTCTGCGTACTTGTTGTGGTTGCTTAGCCAGACTTTGTTCTGTGACAAGAGCACCAACAAGGCGAGGACGATATATTTACAATGTTTGATGGATCATGGTGTTACCAGTAGATTCGCATGGGGTGTTGCGGCATTGGCGTGCTTATACCACCATTTGGGCATTGCATCTCGCCAGGGGTCAGTGGGATTGGGAGGATGCATGCTCATTCTGAAGGTATAATAGTATTGTGATTTTTTTAGTTGATGAACAATATTCGTTATTTCGGTACTCATTTTAATTTAATTTTATAGGCTTGGATATGGGAGTACTTTAGACATTTTCGTGCGCATTCAGTGTTGAATGTAAAAGCTCTGAAGGATGACCGAGCGGGTGCCCGAGATAGGAATGACCACCGATCAGGGCCGAAGAAGCCGAAGCGCTTGGAGGATATTCAAAGGTTTATGGACAAGATTCTTGCTGATGAGGTAAAAGTGTTAATATTTTGACATATTGATTCCTATTGAGTTGTAATGCAAATTATTTCTCCCGTGGACTTGCAGGTTTGTTGGACGCCTTGGAACCGAGACCTGGATTTTGAGACAGAATATCGGATTTCTAGGTATCGAGGAGTTTTGCATTGCTTCGATATTTATGAGCCATACCAGCCCGAGAGGTGTCTGCGCCAGTACTATATATCGTGTGCAGACAACTCCCCCAGATCTGATTGAGTCGCGTGTAGTCTCGCGTACAAGGGAGATGAACACCTACAGTCTTGTGTTCCGGAACCAAGACTTGTATTAGAATGAGTGGTATGACCACCTGATTGACCTCGAGCAGCATGTCGTGGCTCGGTATCCTTGGCAGGCGGACCCTGCGTATCTTGACTGGTTCGACGGGGTGACACATCCATATCTAGATCCTAGATCAGACCGTCAGAACCGTCCTCGGGACCCTCTTGCCCATCCTACAGTTATGGTGGACGTTACTGTGGTATGTTAATTTGTAATACAAAGTTTTGTATGCAATTATATTCGTTTGTACTGGTGTTGTATTTAATGAGTTAAATAAATTGTGCAGCGGGCGCAACAGGCAATTGGATACGCACTAGAGGCTTTACAGGGAATGCCCACGGATCATGTGGCTAGGGCGTACTTGGAGGAGATGTTGAGCATTTTAGCGGATGGTGTTCCGCCCCTACCTCCACCCGTGAGTAGGCCGTTCAGGGATTCTCAGTACTGTCTTGGAGAAGGCAGCGGACTTCGTCGAGCTGGGCAGGGTAGTAGTACAGGGGGTGTTGGGGTTCAAGATAGTAGGACCGGGGGTGCTGCTGACGGTACCGCGTCTAGGGATGGTGATGGAGGTGAGGGAACCGAGGTTAGGGATGATGTTGGAGGTCAGGACATCGGGCCTACTGATGGTGATGGAGGTGACGGCATTGGGGACGGGGAGTCGTAGTTTATTAGGGATTGAAGTATGTTTTTTGTATGTGTCATTATCATCATGATAATAGAACTCATGTTTATATTAGTTTTTTGATATAGATGGCATTATTTTGAATGCAAATTAATTGAATTATAACTTATGGTGTTGATGGTCAATTTTTTTATGTGTCAATTTTTTGAGGCTCTTCATTTTCATGCTTAAAGCTTTCATGATCAACAACAATCTTGAATGTTAGCCTTATAATTAAAATGTTGTTTTCTGCCTCCTCTTTGTGTGGTCATGAATGTGGGCAAATGGGAAGATGAAAAACTTGTATATATTGCCAAACTTGAGGAGCTGAAAAAGGTAAGAAATTTGTTCATTTTCTTATAAAACTACTTTGATTGGTGGATGGTGTTCAGTGAAAGCTTTCTAGTACGTCTGCTAGTTCTGGTGACAGTTGATAGGGATGTTTGGTTTCTTTTCTATTGATAATTACCATGTTCATGTTTTGGCATCATTTTGTTCATTTTTTAAAGCTACTTGATTGGTGGCTGGTGTTGCTAAGGGATTTCTAGTACTGTCTAGTTCTGGTGAGTGGTGACTGTACACAATAGTAGTCTTAGATTTTTTTTCAATTGATAGGTTTCTGTTTCTGTTTTTTGAGGGTAAGTGTAGGAAATTTGCCCCTAGTTCTGGTGACTGGTGCTGGTAAGAGATTTTTTTTTCAATTGATAGGTTTCTGGTAAGTGTAGTAAATTTGCCCCTATAGCATTTAAAAGGACTGATAATAATAACCACTAGGAATAATAGCACATTTGAGGCACTGGTTGTAAACATTCCACTAAAGGTGCAACCTGATGAGAAGCAAGCTTAATAATTTATTGAGTCAGTGAATGCTTAAAGATGAGTCAGTGAAGGCTTAATAATTTCTTCTGAATAGTATAATGGTTTGTTCTATTGATACAGCATGTGGTATGATGAAAGCATATCCCCAGAACTTGATCTTTGTGGGCTTAGCATTGGGCTTGTATATGTACTAGCTGGAGCACTCTTGTATGGTTTCTTATGATATCTGCATTGAATTTTTTAAAGGAGAAGTTGAATTATGTGTTTATGGAGAATGATTGGAGATGCTGTGTTTGCCAGAGAGAATGATTTAACAAGATCTTTTTTGAGGTTTCTGGTGTGCTAAATACCAACTAATGAAAGGCATGGTTGTTGCAGTCTCAAATTTCGAGAAATGGTTGATGTTGCATTTGCTCAGATTGTTGGCAATGAGGACGGTGATGCACAAGCATTATGAATTCAGCCACAATGAGCTATAACCTTTAGGTGGAGCTGATTGGTTGCTGGAATTATGTTTGAATGATGCTTGAATTTTTTTGAACAGGTTCTATCTTGTTTCCTTTTTAGATAGTGCTTACTTCTTGATGTGGTTTGATTCTGATATCTTTTCAGGGTGCAAATTTACAGGTTGCCAATTTGCCCGATTTACTCAATCATGTGCTAAGGCAGTTGTTCTTGATGAAATAATAAATGATGTGCATTCATTGCAACGACAGACTGAGGTAATGTTTATGAAAATCAATTGCCATCGGTTTTGATCCTCATTACTTCATTAATCCAGAGATTTGGTTGATGAAATGGCTCGGCTCTTTGATAGGAAGTATCCATATCGTGATGAGTTCCCTTGTGAGGAATATGGACTGGTGAAGAGTGCCTTATTTAATGGGATGACTGATTTTCTTGGGCTTGGTTATGATGTCAAAGTGCCCCCTCATTCTGTAGTGTAAGTTAAGACAATTTGTTTGATCTAGTATTTCATTGGTTGAGAGATTGATGAATGCAGTGTATTTATCAAGCTGGCTCTTCATTTTCAGTCTCTGATCTTCTGGCTGGTATGATAAGCTCAACAAAAGCTCAGACCTTTCCCTAACATATTTAAAATCATACTTTGGTTATTACTTATCCATTTTATGCTCCGGCACTGATGAGAGATTTACTGGCAAAGCCAAAACATAATACTCAAACTTCAGATGGTTTAGTCCAAAATCCAAGCTCTGGATCGGGGCAGGCTGATAAGCACTACTGAAAGTGTTGCCAGAATTAGTCTTTGTTAATGTAGAGCTGAATCCATTATTGTTGTTATTTTATCCTAATGAGCCAGCTGACAGTATGTCTATCTTTCTGATATTTTGCTTGTATTTGTTGCTATCATGTGATATTCTTTTGCCAGTATACTTCCTCAACAACTTTCTGGCTTTTTGCCTACTTTTTTAGTTTCACCATATCAGATTTGGTATATTGCTAAGTGCTTATCACTTTTTTAGTTCCTGATTTTTCAGCAACTCAATGCTTCTGATTTCCCAAACACAAGAAGAAAAAATAAGCATATAAAAGTAAGGGAATATGCTTATTGTCTATGAAACTTGGATCCAAGCCTGATGCCTTTCAGACTGAAGGAGATAATATCAGGTGAGTTCCATTCAATCATTTTTCCCATCAAAGTTACATTCTTTCTTTCAATTAACATCTTTTTTGAAGTTTGTTTGATTGGCTTTTTTACTCATTCTTGTTCTTTAGCCTTACATTTGGTGCCAATTTTGAGTTCTGATTCCAAGTTTCAAAATTTGTAACCCATCTTATAAACCAAATGAAATCTGCAGCAAACCTACTTACTGGATTTGCACTTATAATCCACCAGGATCTGGCTGTGATACTCTGCCTTAGATTGTTTTGAATGAATTTCTGGCACCAATGATGAGTGTTAGTGCCCAAGAAGAATCAAATTTCTGGCACCAATGATTAGTGTGAGTTCAAACTTCTGAATTTCTGGCAATGCTAACCAACTGAATTGCAACAGAAAAAAAGGATAAAATTGCAACAGTAGGCTTCCTCTGAAACTGAAAGTGAAGTTCCTCCTTGCTTTGCATGAGGCAAGTTTTATATTAACTGTATTAAACAATATTCGATCTATTTCACAACCACTCTTTCTTATTCTGATTACCTTTTCACCTTCAGGGAAGAAGCAGTTGCACCTCAACGATTGAACTGGGTTCGGATATTGATGATCCTTGTTCCTCAGCTGAACCAACAAAATCTGGCGTTGCCTATCTAGATCATGTACGTGAAGGTACAACGATGGAACTGGAATGATCTAAAGGCTCGGACTTTGCCAGGTACGATTGTCTAATGCGAATGCTTACAGCAATTGCAACGATTTCTTCTCTACATCAGATACAGCTATTGAATATGGCCAAAGAGTTCATGATTCCCATGATTCATCGATTGATAACCTCAACATTAGCTGCTTGATCCCTATGGGTTTCGATATGCAGACGAGATGTGGCTTCTTTTTTTGCCATTGAGTTTGTTGAAAGCCTTGTTTTTCCATGTCGAAAATGCATATGTGGTGGTTCACTATAAGCTGTAGCTAACTATTTTTTGCCTCGACTTGATGTAGTTTTATATCATGTTTTTGTTATGTTTGTGCTCCTTGAACTTTTGTACGTTTGAACTAATGACAAGACAGCTCGTGCTCTTCAAATATTACTTCATTGGTTTCAACTTAATATATGCATAAGCAAAGATCATGGTTTCACTGAACTCATTGAACCAACTGAAATGAGGAATCATGTTGCTAACGGGAGGCCAATAACATAGCGCTTCATGACGGATAAAAACAAATGGAAGTTCACTATATTAGTAAGGCCAATAACATAAACATACTAGTCTTGATAACGCGTAAAAAAACATAAACAAGGGCTGCTAAAATAACATCAACACTATTGTAAAAGAACATAAACACCCTAAAACTAAAAATGATCTATTCAATTATAATTAGATTTGTCTCGCTAGCACCTTCATCTTCATTCTCCACAGGCTCCCTCCTCACTAAGCGGAAATCAGGTTGAATCGGATTGACGTTCATCTCCTCATCAAAAATTTGTTCTAGCGTCCGGAAAAAACCTAAGCGCCTAAGATGCCTGCCAACCTTCTTGATCCCAATTTCCTTGCTTTGCATGAGTTCGCGCATAAATAGGCGAATCTCTTGCAAATCTCTCGAATGCTCCCTTGAAACCATGGCTCCTGTGTTCTTGAATGCCTGAGTGTGTTGATAATGAATGAAGAGTTACTTTGAACTGCTTGAACGTATAAATAGAAGGTGAGTTCAACATATGGCGCCATATTTTCCCACCACATATAGTTTTCCAAAATAAATTGTGCAGATTGTGTCGAATCTCGAAACTTCCATATCTTACATAATCCGATATGGATGGAGATATGGCAGTGTTGGCGGTTTATTCTTTTATGGATTTACGCGCTTCATGAAGCGCAACATCACGCTTCATAAAGCGTTACGCCTCATGAAGCATCCCATTTCTATTGGCCCAGATTGGCCCCACACGGGTTTACAGTGTTTTTGCGGATCATGTTTGCATATAGTAGCGCATCATGAAGCGCAATGCTTCATGACGCATAGAGCTTCATGAGGAGACAATATGGGGGTTAATAGTTTATTGGTAGGTTTAGGGTTTATATTAAGGTTTTATGTCTACATGCAAATTATTGTTAAGGGATAGTTTTTTATTTCCATTTTGATATTTTTAAAATAGTAGGGTTAGGGTGAACTTTTGATTGTGAACTTCAAATTAGGATTGCGATTATTAGTTAGGGTTAACAAATGTTACATTTAATGCATTGGTTTTAGGGTTTGTTCAATTTAAGTTAGGATTTTGTTTGTAGTTAAATGGTAGGATTAACGTCAAGAGTTAGGATTGTAGTTATTTTGGTTGTATATACAATATGGTTATGGTTACTTTGAGGTTTTAATCATCCCTTGCAAATTAGTTTAGCGATTATTAGTTATTGTATGAATTAGGCTTACTTGTTAGTTATTGGGTGTATGGATATGTTATATATATGTCAGGATTAGTATGTTAAATGGAATATGCTTGTGATGTAGGATCTTTTCTAATGGGTTAAGGTTTAGTGTGTAGAGTTTAGGGTTTATTGTTTAGGGTTGATGATAAAAATAAATCATGTGACCAAATTACTTAACAATTAACCCTAAACCATGTTCATACCAATCATATAAACCCTAAACCCTACACCTAAAATATATTGACCTGAACCATACCCTAAACCCTAACCCTACTATAACCCTACCCTAAACCCTAAACCCTAAACAATCAATAAAACATAACCTTATCATACATTATGAAGTACTTGAAAGGATGTCGGGTTATTCTTTAGAAGTTTAGGGATTAATAGTTATGGTATGAAGTACCATATCATTAACCCTATCCCAAAACCCTAGAAACCCTAAACCCTAAACCTAATAAAAATACTTGTAAGGATGATTGTTTAGTTTTTAAAAGGTTATTAAACCCTAAACCTACCATTAATATACCCTAACCCTAAACCCTACCCTTACTATACCCTAACCCTACCATAACTATACCCTAAACCCTAAACATTAAAAGTAACCTTACCAAAAAAATATGGTACTAACCCATATAAAATGAAATTTCAAGAACCTGTACCTTTTTTATTTTTCCAGTTTAATTTGAGGCCGGTTCGATTATATAAAAGGTTTAATATGAATACAAAGGGTTCACATATTCATATATACATAAAATCGTATATTATATACCCAGAAAATTATTTAAATTACAATATGTTAGGAACCGGTTATAATTTTATTTTTCGAACCTTAAAAATAGGTGAACCGGAATATTTATTATAATTCCCGACCAAACCGAGTTGAAAATGCATTAGTTCAAATCAAAATCCTTGTCTATATATATTGATAGCCAATGCGGCACACTTGGTCCAGGTACACGCGTTTGAGGAATTTGTCTACGGTTCGAAACGGGGGACGAGCGAAAGCCACCCTTTTTTCTCATGGATTTTTGCGCATCATGAAGCGTAAGTTGCGCTTCATGAAGCGTTCATTTGCGCCTCATGAAGCGCCATAATTACCAGAAAATATACCTTCGAATCCCCCTCCATGCCGGATTCCAGCGCAACAATCTAGGGCATATGAATTATTTGATGAAAAATATTCATAACAATATGTAAGTATTGTGATTAGTATTAGCAAGATTATTGTGCCGATTTTTATCAAGTCATGTTAGAAATTCAAGATTATTGTGATCATGAACTAAACATTATTGAAACTTGTTTAACTTTAGTTCCATTTAAAACTAAGTGTCTACAATGCATATCATCAAAAGATTCATAACAATATGTATTCAACATTCATAACTCTAACATCCTACATTTGGGCTTAAACCATTAGAAACACAAAGTTTGCGCCATGTTTCCATCCGTTGTGTAAATGGATGGTCCCACCCCTTCACACTAGGGTCATGATTCCTTGTCCAATCCATCGGAAGAGGAGGAAGCGGCGCGTCATCCTTCAACCACACCTACAAAAAACAATATCTAACCATAAATAACAACAATTACACTTCAAATAAACATAATTAAGTCATCATTAATTATACTTACTGGTATAAAGTGGTTTCTTTGTCCCACAAGAGCTATGGCATAAATCTTTGTCGGAGGGCCCCCTACACCCATCATAGGTAAGCATGTGTGTGATCCATTCCACGACAACATCACAAGAGCAACCTGGTGTAATGTAGCATATATCAAACCACCAATGGGCATCTCAAGCCAATATGGTCGCATGCACGGGCTGTCCACATACGAAATACTCTGCAAAAGCTCATCGATAGTTGGCCTGTTCCCTACACGCTCATATATGACTCTGTTCCGCCTCAATTCAGCAGATAGATCCTTTCGAACTCTATGGTATTGTCCCTCTCCATATCCCAATACCTCTGCAAAGGATCTATAACCACAATGACCATTCGCCGCTACATCCCTAGCTCTCACAATGTAAGGAAACATGAAAGGGTTAACATTTTCAACACCAAAGTTCACCCCCAACCACACCACTTCTTTATTTTGAACTTGTGGATTCGTATCTACCATAATTTTCTTTTTGGCCTTGTTGGTTGAGCCCTTTGGCCTCCCACACTTCTTTGTCGTCGACGGGATTTCTTTATTGCTCTCCTTTTCCTTCTCTTCTCTCTCCTTCAAATCATTGTCTTTCTTCTCCTGCTCATACTCACTCATCCTATGCTCAAGCAAAGTACTACTCCTCTTGGTTGAGCCCTTTGTAGACCCCTTTGGCCTTCCCTTTCGCCATGAAACAAGCATTGAATGTATCGGCTCAAGCAGCGAAGAATCTTGGGGTATGACCATGTCTACAAATGACTCAGATATACCGTGCACCTGATCCTCTGACAATTCTCCTCTCTTATACATCTCAATCATCAACTCCATTCTAACTTGGTCAATTGAGAGGGATACATTGTCTTTTATGGGCATGCATTGTGGATCGATGTCGTCCCATACCACTTGATGCCAAAACGAGTGTATCTCACTTGGAATTATGGGTTGCTTGTTGACGATGGCATGAGCAATCCTATGAGGACAAGGAAGACCCATGCGCTCTCTCCACCAATAATCATCACACTCAGTCTCCATCTTTCCCTCAATCATCTTTTTGTGTAGGTTGTAGAACATATTCAACAACTTCTTAATGCAGTGTGTTGACACTCTATAAAATAGACGAACAAATATCGCCCTCACTTCCTTAGGGACACCCTCCAACTCTGTTGGTAGCTTCGTACGTGCCATCTCAAGATCTCCCCGCAAACCACCAACTTGGGACACAATTTGATGGTGAATCCTTCCAATCACCGTGTTAAAGCCTCCTCGAGAACTGTCAAGTATCTTTTTAAGCACATGGTGCATGCCCTCCACCCTGTAATAAACATAATTTCACTTATTTTTCTTAAATATAAATTAATAAATCAAGGTACATATCTAGGCCTAAACTTACCGATTCGTTGTTCTCGTCTGAAAGTGAAGACAATGCTCCATCCATGCTCTTACTATCAACTGCTTGTAAGGCCCAAGCCATGACTTCTCAACATATGGCATGAGCCCTGGCCAACGCACTTTCACTTTGAGAAACCTCTCCTCATATTTTTCCTCAGTTGATGACATAAATATGCCCCAACACCTATGGGCAAATCTTTCTGCAGCCTTGAGGTATTTTAGAATACAAAGAGCATACGCTTTAATGTTCATCTTCACGTGCACCCAACACAGGAGATGTTTTACTTCGTCCCCAAATACAGTGTCCTTTGCATTCATGATCGCCTTCTCTCAATCTGTAACAATCGCATTTGGCATTGTCCCCAATTATGCAAACAAACGCTTCAACTGTTTCAACACCCATGTATAACTCTCGGTGTCTTCCTTAGAGATAAATGCAAAACCGATGTTGAATGATTTGTTAGTGCACGTGAATCCAACCATCTCTAGTAATGCCATGTCGTACCTGTCCAAGTATGACATGTTAATACAATTGTGAAAACAAAACAAAAGGATTAAATAACATATTCAAAGTTTAGAAAAGTGTACCTATTTGTCTTATATGTGTTGTCCATAATGACAACATATGGAAACAATCTCAGTAGATGCAACGAGATCAGGTGGACGAAGAACAAGATCTCTATATGATCTGAATTATCCATACTCTTCGGAAAGAAACGATATTCGTTTCGTTGCAAGAAATGTAGCGCATATTGGGTTACCGTCATATTTCCACGGTCCTCGATTAGAAACTTTGCCCTCATATTTGAAACTTGTTTCATCGATGTCACATTACCAGGATATAGCGCCCTCAATTCCTCGACTATTCTCCTTGGAGGCACATATATGTAGCTCAAATTCCTAACCAACTCCTTCTGAGCTTCCGTCATTCGTCTCATAAATGAATAACCAAGTAAACTACTTGAGAGGTCATGGTTGTGAATTCCGCACCCAACAGTTAATGCCCATTTTCCCGTTGACTTGCTTCGAACCCCAACCAACTCAAACTTACAGTTGCACTTGCTCTGAAGTGTCCGTACACTTGGTGGTCTAACAATTGGGAGTACTTCACCCTTCTTTCCAGATCTATATTTGCCATGCCTATGACATGCAAGCCTGACCATTGTTTGGTTTGATGTTTTTATTGTCAACATCATCATTCTTTCACGACCGACCTGCCTAGCCCAATTTAGCATGTCTTCTCTATTATCCCACACAGTATCATTCTCAAAATCAACAGAAAAATCCTTCCTAGGTACCTACGTATATAATATCACAACTTATCTTAATACATCGAACATGTATACTATGCAATAATAGTAACACATTATAAATTTCAATAAAAAAATTTAACACAACAATCGAAATCATGTATTATCTTGAAAAATATATTAATATTTCAACTAAATCGTAAATTACCTCTGATTCAACCGTCTCGTTTTCAGACTCAACTTCCCCTTCTTCTTCAACACTCATTGGTGACTCTGACTCTTCTTCCAAGGAGTGTGATTCGTCTTCTGCTTCATACGATGAATCCAAAAATTCCGTTTCGGATGACATTGTTCAATATCGAGTTTGTTAATCAAAAAAATTAGGTTTGGTGGATAGAAAAGTTCTCGATGTATGTCATTGATTATCGTCGACCGAATTAGGTTTGTTTTTCGTGTGCGACTGAATAAAGGATCGCGCGGTTCTAACCGCCGCAAACCCCACGCATCATGAAGTGTTGCGCTTCATGACGCGCAGGGTTTGCGGGTATCCGACCATTTGCCGTTTCGCCGACGCGCTTCATGAAGCGCTGCGCTCCATGAAGCGCAGCTTTCCTTGTGCGCCAGGATAAAAATTCCTGTGCACAAGGCATTAGCCATATAAAATCGTCTTAATTCTCATCTTAAATCTCCCAAAATCCCGACATGTAATGTTTACCTAAAGCTAAGCCAATAGGGTAGGAAAGATCCCATTTATATACCATTGGAGACCATATGTATTTGCAATGTGGAAAATCCCCATAAAGATTTCCTGCAACACGTGCCAATACGTATGACCAAGGATTGGTGGATCAAGCAATCTGGCATCAACTCGAGTTCCACTAGCTGGGATCCTACTTTAATTTGATCCCCATACGAATGGCGAGGAGCAACCTATCATCGAGTTACCAGAAACTCATCAATCTGACCCGATTGATGAATTGATCAAGCGCAAGATACAAGAAAGATTGAAGATGTTGGAGCTTTATTACTTATTTAAGCGGTTCCATAATATACGCAGTAGTTCATACATGCTCCACATTCTCATGCATCTAATCCAGCCGAACAGTAACTAAACGAACGACCAAATGATGTAGCAGATGCAGATCTTAACTCTCCTAAGCAACTACAAAGCTGCTCAAAAGGCTCACCTATGCCTAAGTTGCCGGCTAAGCTAGTGCTAAGAAGATGAAGAAGAAGAAAAGGCGTTCGCTCAGGTTGATGACGGGGTTTGCCAGTTGTGCGGTACAGGACCGATGTCATAGATGATCTCCCTGTGGCAAGACCACACTAACTTGATTGCTTCTGGGGTTCCAATTCCAGCACCTCTCGGATCCCCAGCCGGTCCAAACCTGTTGAGGGCGTTAAACACGTAAATTTATGAATTGCTAACAAAATATGGTGACAATATATATACTTGTACCAAGGAGTATCTGGGTCAGTATGCGAATCGGTTTTGGAGGACTCACCAGTGGTTTTGGGGAGCCCCGGTGGTTCTTGCTCGCATCCCAGCGTAAGTTGTCCCGTTCACAGAATTTCCAATGATTTCCTGTTGATTTTAGCTGGTCAGTAATGCCTAATGAAGAATTTTGATTGATGTCATTTCAAATTAGTCTACATAATGGCAGCCACTATAGCTTACCTGCATAAAGAGCAAGTCATTTGACACCACAGCAGCGGTCAAATGAGCATGCATCCTTTCTAAGGTCTCCAGTAACATTGGAATCTGGGTTGATTTGTACTCGGTAACAACCTGGAAGCAAAAAACAACTTGTTTATCATTGAATTCAAAAAGAAAACATCTAGGTAGTATTATCTGAGTAAGCTAGCAGAAGGAAGCATCTGCTCTATACCTGGAAGGGTCCAAATATTTCTTTTGTTACGAGCTCATAGGTTTTCTCCTTAAGTATTTCTTCTAGGGGGACAAATACTGCAGTAGGTTTGATAGCACCATAGATCTTTGGTATGTTGTGGTTTTCCAGAGGTTCACCTCCAAAAAGTAATTTTGACCCTGGAATCTCAAGCAATTTATTCATATGTTCCAACATTGCATCGGTAGAGACCTGTAACCAGCCATTATATTAGACAATTTGAAGATAAGAAATTGATTATTGTAAATTAGTGATGATAATCTCATATTTAATCAATATTCATAAAAATAACACAATGCTATTTGAACCAAAACTTACAGTGAGAACAGGGCCTATTGTTACATCTTCCAGCTTCCTCCTTCCAGCAAGCTGTTTCAGTTTGGAAAGAAGTGGACTTTTTGCCCAATTCTAAATCATATACACAAAGGACAACGAAAAAAATCTGTAAGCATAAAATTATTAGACACAAAGTGCTAATAGTTATCATAAGAACCAAAAGTGGCAAGTCACTCTGTCTCTACTCTTTGAAAGAATCCAATAGTAAAAAGAAAATTTAGATTTATAAGAACATTATAACAAGTTACCTCGTGCATGAAGAGCAAAGATTGTGCAGAGCACTTCTGACCACTGCAGGCATAAGCATCTTGATCACAGACCCAGGCCACATAGTCAACCTGCAACGGTTATATTAGAACTACAGTAGATAAACCGAAGTACAAAACCTGAGAATAATGGGGATCAAAATCACTAAAGATTGCACCTCCTGAACATCAGGCCCAAGGATCTTCCAATCAAATCCTGCATCTTCTAACTTAATACGACCTTTTAGATCAACAGCCAATTTCTCTGCAATCCTGGAGCTACCAGTGAAAAGTGTCATGCGAGGATTTGCCTGCACCAAGTACACTTCATGTTAGTTAAAAGTGCTGAATTGAAGTAGAGGTAAAAGAGGACTTTGTACGAAATATTTTAACATAAATTGATAATGGCATGCGTGCTAAAAACCAACCTCCATCAGGAGCTTGTTCATGGTCTTTCCATCAGAGTTGATGAAGTCAACATCTTCCATGGGTAAACCACAAGCATGGAGGAGTCGAAGCATTTGTTCCATTACAATGCTTACCTGGTATAGAACACTTCATAGCTCAGATGACTATAGCACATGCAAACCACATTATCACAGTAATATTCAGATTGCATCGACATCATTCAAGACTGATTCCATGCGTCTCATCAGAATTTCAAGGTAAATAAATTACCAGAAAGCATAATGTTTTCCACCTAATTTTAAAATATCATACTAAAAGTACCTTGCTATCCACTTTTAGAATTGGTTTGTTCCCCATGTAAAGTGCACCCATCAGCTGTAGAAGTGGAATCTCTAGAGGGAAATTGAAGGGTGTTATAAGAGCAACCTGCAGAAACATTTCTGTACAATCAGACGTGAAAAGAGAAACTATAGTTGTGAGTGACACACATATTGTACTTGTATAGAGAATGACACTGATAAGATTTGTTTTTGTAATTTATCTTTAAAACATATTGAATATCTTACTATAAGAATAACCATCATAAATAACATTTAAAAAGTTACAATATGAAAGCCATACGGGACCATAGGGCCAACGGAAACCATGACTCTGCTGCCCAAGATGATTGCCAGGCACTCCAAAAGACCGAGCCAAAAAACGAACCTGCAAAAGCAAACTGGCAAGATGAAAATTTTGAAAGAAATATAGTATAATCATTTGGGTGATTAATTTGTATGCATTTTGCTTTGAAGTTTATTCTGGAACCAGTCTAGAGCCCTGTAGATTCCCTATTCCTAAATGAAATTTTTACAATTTCATTACAAAAAAAAAGATTGCATCAGGAAATCTCAAATACCTGGTCACCAGAAAAATTCTCTAGAAACTTTTGGGTGACTAAAACTTCACCCTCGGCCTGCTGATAACTCTTTGGAGACACTCTTTGAATTAGCCTTGCAAAGAATTTGGTAACCTGGAAGGAAAAATAAATAGAAACACTCAACACACCAAGCAAGAGATATACGCAGCTCATTATATGGACATGATAAACACTGCTTCAAAAAGTGGCTAAAATTACCTCCGGCTGCCCAAGTAGACGAGCTGCCTTTGCTGTTATGTCTCCATAGAGAAGATACCTGTGAGCCATCATAGACAAAGTTTGAGAAGATAAGAAAAAATCATCCTAAGAAACTAACAAAATCAAAGCATACTTCATATAAACTAAAACCAGAACAAAGAATAGTGACTAGTGAAGAAAGCATCTGTCAATCCCAACCTTTCTGGTGATTTAAATGGATTATGCAGGCCATGTTTTGGGCAGCTAGATAAGCTATCCACAAAAGGCTGAATAAAACACAAGGGAAAATAGTGTTTGAGAACGAGAATTACAGCTGAAATACATTATATCAGAATGTTGTATCAAATTTTAAAAAGTTAAAATACCTGGACTCCTGATTCATCCACCTCAGCAACTTTGATGAATGGTTCACCATTAAATGGATCCACAATGGTATTCCAGCAAGAAGAGCCTGTCCAATTTCCCTTCACTTGAAGATGGAAAGAAATGCATTGTGAGAAATGTGGAAAAAATGATCTTAAATCATAAAATAGTGACATACATAACACATTATTTTGCTTATTATTCTGAATCAATGTCCAACAAAAAAGTACTTGATGAAGTTCAGACAATTATTATCAAGAAGAATGGAGGAAGATGATAAGCAAAGTGATCATTCAGTGCAAAATTTTAGTGAGAAACAATACTCTTACTCAACCACATTAACATTTGATATGGTTTGAAGTGACTGTTTCGTTTACAGAGGAAAATATTTTTCTATTTCTTGTGAACATCAAAATCAAGGCATACCGAGATTGATCACTTCAGCAGGACTAGAGCCAGATATCTCTTCAACTTCTACTGTTGCAAAGGGTAAGGTACCAAGAGACCTGCAGCATTGAAGAAGAACAACAATTGTCTTGAAAACCATTTAAAAGCAAATTAGAATCATCGAACCACCTAAAAGTGAATCGCATAGTGTTAACACAAATATGTTAATTAAATTACATCTGCAAAGCCGCAAAGGAATATTCTCTAAAAATAGATAAATTGGTGAACATAGTAATACCCGCATATAAACAAGGCGCAGATTTAATCCTATCCAATATACTTCTTTATTTCATTTCAACTGAGCAATGAAAGCGCAACATTGACAGTCTACATTTGATCAAATCGCAAGAGTACAAACTCGAAAATCAAACGGAAATGCAAAAAATGGGTATGAAAACAGGGTATGAAAGCATATCATCATAAGAATCAAAACCCTTGGGTTGTTGCTCCGGTATCACAATAAATGGAATCGATGTCAAACATCATAATTGCAAAAATTAAACCAAAAAAAATCCAGTAATTGATGAGTTCATGAATCGGATCAAGAGAATGAAGAAACGGAAATCATACCTGGAGACGGTGAATGACCTAAGCCAATTCAAGGCCGATCGGGAAGCCCCCGCCCCAATCGCCCCTCTACAGACTCGAACTCTATGCATGATGTGAATAATCTAGGAATAATATCAAATCAAAGGAACTATCAACCCTTCCCAATCAGATGATCAACAAGAGCGAGTAGTACTTCACTCTTCCCACAGTAGTCGAGAGATAAATGGGAAGGTTAACTTCACTTCACTCCACTTAAACCATCGGTATCTAGAAATCGACGGCTATTACTACTCCTAGATCAACACGCAAAAATTTATTGTATATTATCTTATTCTCAACGTGTATTCACTCTATAGGCCAGTGTTTTTTTTTTTAATCTTGAATTTTTTTTCATTTCAGAAAAAGTAGTACTTTTCCAATCACTAATTTGGGCCGATGACCGATTGACAGAGTTCTGTAGCATACTCCGCTAATTTACTAGTACCAAAGTCTCGCAAAACAAAAATCTATGTTAAACTAGCACTACCACATCAAAGTATCCAACATTCCAATTTCCAGCCCATGCTTAGCGGCCAGCCTACCTAACATGGTATTCTGGCCCATGTTATGTTGCTAAGTGCCAATTTGATGAGTTATATAAATTATAGGTCCATCATCCTTCACAAATGTATTTAAGGTACAGTATCAGAAGATTCACACCCTTTGATTTGCTTCATTTGAACTCATTAATTCTTAGGATAAATTATAGAAAATTACCCCTTATTTTAGGGCGTTTGCAAAAAAAAAAAAAAAAAACTTATTTGAATTTTTTTAACAAAAATCACCTCTTATTTTACAAAAAAAAAAACATCCCATTTTCTTGTCTAGTACACCATTATTGGGTGAATATTCATATTTATCCCTAGGTTATTGTTTGATTATGACTCCCAGAATTTCTGATATCGATAATCGAAGAGTGACAATAATATGAGAGGAGCATGAAGGGAGGGCTCGCTAGAAGGGTCGATTGACTATCGTCTAACTCAATTTTGTTTTAGAAATCTTGTTCCAAAAGTACCCAAATTAATCAAATCGAAGAAATTAGAGAACGATGCATGTAACAAGGATTCCAAACCTCTCGAGCTTTGGCACGATCGTGAAGTACTACATTCTCTTCTCACATTTGTATAATGGATGGAAAAATGTGATGAATTGTTCAATAAAAATAAGGGGTATTTTTTTTAAAAACTAATAAAATAAGTGATAATCTTTACAAATGTTCTAAGATAAGAGATAATTTTCTATAATTTATCCAATTGTGAAAAATTATAATAAATGTTACCGGTCCATAAGACTGAAAGTGCTTTAAAATAATGAAATAATACAGTTAATTAGGAATATTAGTTTCAAAAAATACAATAAAATAATAGGGTAGACATTTTTGTTGTTATCTGTTGAGGAAAGTAAGGTGTACAACAACACCACAACCAATCCTCTTTATGTCAAAGTTCAGCGGGCCATAATACGAACGGAGGGGGAGACTGTTCCAGCGCATACATGCGCGACAACGCATAAATTATAGGTCCATCATCCTTCACAAATGTATTTAAGGTACAGTATCAGAAGATTCACACCCTTTGATTTGCTTCATTTGAACTCATTAATTCTTGGGATAAATTATAGAAAATTACCCCTTATTTTAGGGCGTTTGGAAAAAAAAATAACCCCTTATTTAATTTTTTTTTTTACAAAAATCACCTCTTATTTTACAAAAAAAAAAACATCCCATTTTCCTGTCTAGTACACCATTGTTGGGTGAATATACATATTTATCCCTAGGTTATTGTTTGATTATGACTCCCAAAATTTCTGAATATCGATAATCGAAGAGTGAAAATAATATGAGAGGAGCATGAAGGGAGGGCTCGCTAGAAGGGTCGATTGACTATTGTCTAACTCAATTTTGTTTTAGAAATCTAGTTCTAAAAGTACCCAAATTAATCAAATCGAAGAAATTAGAGAACGATGCATGTAACAAGGATTCCAAACCTCTCGAGCCTTGGCACGATCGTGAAGTACTACATTCTCTTCTCACATTGTATAATAAATGGAAAAATGTGATGAATTGTTCAATAAAAATAGTAGTTTTTTTTTTAAACTAATAAAATAAGTGATAATTTTTTACAAATGTTCTAAGATAAGAGATAATTTTCTATAACTTATCCAATTGTGAAAAATTATAATAAATGCTACGGGTCCATAAGACTGAAAGTGGTTTAAAATAATGAAATAATACAGTTAATTAGGAATATTAGTTTCAAAAAATACAATAAAATGATAGGGTATACATTTTTGTTGTTATCCGTTGAGGAAATTAAGGTGTACAACAACACCACAACCAACCCTCTTTATGTCAAAGTTCAGCGGGCCATAATACGAACGGAGGGGGTGACTGTCCCAGCGCATACATGCGTGACAGGCCCATCACATAAGCCCATGGGGTTCCATCCTAAAACCATTTGGTTTTAGAATGGAACCTCATTAGGCTAATATGGTATCAAAGCTATTCGCCTAACGAATTCTCTCGATCCTAGGTCCACTCCGTCATGTTATTCAAGTGTCAACTGGACTAGTTCCCCCAGTTGCACTTGCGGGCGCGTGTTAGAATACATTCTCACGTCTAAAGTTGGGACATAAACTTGCCTAGTGTATATACCTTGGGTTTCTCTTCATATTGCCAATTTGTTTTAGGATGAAACCTCATTGGACTAATATGACACCAACTAGTTAAAGTCTCGTACTATGTACGAATTTTAATAATATAATTTCATATATTTTATTGGGGAAAATCTAAAAAAAACTATATAATAAATAAAAATGACAATTTTATATAAGTCTCCTATTAATTTTTATTCTATCTATACATAGAAAATATCAACCTATAGATAAAAAATTATATAAGTATGTTATATATTTTATAAAATCTATCAGATATAAATAAAAATTATTTTAATTAGAATCATTTAATTTTAAAAATATTTTACAAAAATGGATAAAAAGGTAAAAATAATGTAAATTCTTAAAAAAATTAATCAAATTCAACTCTTTTAAATCTTTTTAATACAAAATGAAAAAATAATTAATAAGAAAAGATGAAAAAATATGAATAAAGATTAAATTTTTTAAAGATAAAAAATCGTCTATATTTACAAGAATATGTTATAAAGAAATTTAAAAAAATTAATGTAATATTTTAATCAAAATTCAATTTAGACAAATAATTATCTAGATATTGAAATTTTATAATTTTTATCCAAATTTGATTTAAGATAAATCTTTTACATAAATAGATAATAAGATAAAGATAAATATTTTTTGCTATTTTTAATGAAAATTCGAATTTAATTTTTTCACATAAATAGATAGAAAATAATTTAATTAGAAAGCTAAATGAATATAAGAAAATTTAAATATAAGGTGGGGCCAGAATCAATATGGTGACTCGAAAAGTTACTACTTTAATATATAGTAGTTATAGATACTAGTTATACTCGCCGTGTCATGCACAACTATATGAACTTAATAATTTTTTTTTATTGAATGAGATTTTAATTTAATATAAAAAAATTACTTATTTGTTAGAAAAAAATTATATAAACTTTTACAATTGTTGTCATGTAAAACGGAACCAAAATCATTAGGTGAGCTCACTATGATTTTGATGGCTTAATGAGAATTGATTAATGAAAAAATATAATAAAAATTATTTAATTTTAATTTTTTTCCAAAAGTAGATTAAATGGTAAAAATAATTTAAATTCTTATAATTTTTTTATCAAATTAAATCTTTTAAGTTTAATAAGATATTAATACGAAACCATAAAAAATAAGAATAAAGATTGAATTTTTTAAAAGATAAAAAATCATCTATATTTACATAAATAAGTCAAAAAATAAATTAAGAAAAAATAATGTAATTTTTTTAATCAAAATTCAATTTAGGAAAGTACTTATCTAGATATTGAAAATTCTATTTATTTTTATCAAAATTTGATATAAGATAAATCTTTTACACAAAAGGATAGAAATATAAAGATAAAATAATTTTTGTTATTTTTAAATAAAATTCGAATTTATTTTTCACATAAATAGAAAGAAACTAGTATGTAATCACGTACCTTGTACGAGTTTTTCTTAATTAAAATATTTTAAAATATATTTATTATCCGAGAAAAATAATTATGTAAATACTTAAATATAAATTTTTGTTATAATCTACGTAAAAAGATAAGACAATTATCATATAACTATTCAATTAAGATATCTTAATTAAAAAACGATTCTATCAAAAAATAAAATAAATATTCTAGAATTTGTATGATAGCATAAAAATCCTATTGATCTTCCTATCTATCATATCCAAAAATAAAAGATTATTTAAAAAAAAGGTGGTGTGGTCCAATCTAAAAGTGACATGTGTTGTTTAATAATTTTTTTAACCTCCGCTTTAGGTTATAGTTATGATTTAATTGAAAAGGCTAAATTAATATAAATAAAATTAATTCTTAAAAATAAGGTGAGACCAAAATTAATGTGGTGAATCGAAAAGGTACAACTTTAAATCTTTAACTAGTTAAATCCTCGTGATACTCATGAGATAATTTTACTAAAGATTATACATAATTATGATATCAATATAAGATTTTAAACACTTGTATATAATATCGTAATAAAATTATGTAATTTATAAAAAAAATATTTAAGATTGTGCCCCATTTTTTACCAACATATAGATAGAAAAAATTTTATACTTGAAGCCCGAGTCTTGTTAAGAGATAAAAAATATTGTGCATAAAATTAATATAAAAAATATTAGATCAAGTTATTATCAACATATAGATAAAAAAATTATATATTTGGATCGCAAATCTGGTTACAAGATAAAAAAGATATACAAAATTTATGTATATAAAAATTATATAAATATGTTATCTATTGTAGTAAACTAATACATAATCCCTAAATAGAAAACTATATACATAGAAAATTATATAAACATGTTATCTATTTAGTATATATAGAAAGAATTCTATAAGTTGCTACAAAATTTATTAAAATATAATTTCACATTAATTTATTCAAAAATGCCACGTGGCGCAAATTTTACAACAGTCTTGAGTTCTGCGTTATAATGTACTAGTTGTTTCCGTCGTGAAATGCACGACTATGACTTGATATGTTTTAGATATACTATAAAAAAGATATTAATAAACAAAAATATAATATAAAATTTAATGTAATAATTTGTTGATTGTAATATGTATAAAAATTATTTTGTTTTTTAAAATCAAATAAAACAAATTAAATTTAGATTATTAAGTTTAAATTATGAGAATAATATATACAATGCTCATAAAATGTTATGGTAATTTTTCAAATAATGAGAATAATACATACAATGCTCATAAAATGTTATGGTAAATTTTTAAATTGTGAGTTGCAATAAAAGGAAAGTATGTTGACCAAACTTCTCATAAGGAAATATTTTGATTAAAAAAAGCATAGATTTATCAAAATATATAGGCCTATAATTATCTATTTATATAAAATATTTTTTATAAGGAAAGTATTTTTTATCATTATAGATAAATATGACATGTAAATGACGGGGTGAAAATAATACGATGTGGCATATGATGTATCAAAAATTACATGACATGGCTTAATGAAAAGACGACACGTGGCAAAATCCGATGTGACATATTCTAGAAGTGACATGTGGACAAAACTGATGTGGCGCAATGTGGTGGCTCCAAACTTTATTGCTTTTATATATATAGTAGATTAGGGTAGATATATAGTTATACATTCTATCAATAATTTATCATATTGAAAAATATCAACAAATAAGAAATTATATATTTGAAGTCAAGATCTTGTTCTTTAAGAAGTTTTAATTTTTCATTGTGATGTCCTTTTTGGTATAAATTAGTTAAATTTAAGCTCACTATTGTATTCTTCACCCTTAAATTATAGGAGAATTTAACTCTTAAAACACTCAAAGCCATAACCAACCCTAATCTATTTGAATTTTAAAACAATTCTCTATTTTAAGGGGTTGCTAAGAAGATTGTTTACAAATTCAACTTGAAATGATTCGGTTATGAATTTAAATGTTACAATAATCAAATCATATTAATTTAAGAGTGAAAAATACAAGTTTAAATTTAACTATTTTGAAAATTGTTAGGGAAATTTAACTAATTTAAATGTTCAATTCATGTTAAAAATTGAATTGAACAACATGCTCCGAGACGGTGAACTTTCAGCAACCTAAATAAATGGGGTAGCAATTTAATAGGCGTTTATATTGGGACCGAGACGCGCAGTGCCACTGTGCTCATTAGTTACTAGTACTACGTGTCTACGTGACAGTGGCAGGCAGAGGCAGTATACGTCCTCAGTCCTCTCACCAGTCGAGTGAAAGGAGAATGGTTGTTCAAGGTATAATTAAAAATGGATTAATGACAGATCGAATTAGTAGTTATTAACTCTTAATCTAAAATGAATACAATAAGGGTCCATAGCTCAGTGGTAGAGCATTTGACTGCAGATCAAGAGGTCACCGGTTCGAACCCGGTTGGGCCCTTTTTTTGGGCCTTTTTGCTTTCGAAATCTATAATATGGAATATAGCTACATTTTTGCCATTTTGGTTTTAAGATGACTTATTGATGAGAGAATAAAATTTATTTGGAGCAATCATCTTAGCCTAATTTAGTATGTACTATATAGTAAAACCGAAAACACGGATGCTTTGACATTTAGGAACTTAAATCTATCAAGCTCCGATCCGTCCATGAGTACGGTTCTGGGCAAACAAAATTTGATTTGCCATGTATGTTCTCATCTTAACGTCGCATCCTGATTATTACATAGATCATTTCCAGCATATTACTACTACTACATCCGAATAAACATATCAAGACATTGAAATTTAAACATTTATTCCGGTGCACGCAATAATAGCTAGCATTACTTAATTTATATTAGAAAGAGAGCCAGTACTTTTCGTTCCTTGCCTCAAGGAGCTTAATCTTTTAGGCTTGCAATGATGCTCATCAGCGCCGCCGTAGAACTCCCACCATCCCCACAAGCCTTCTCCGCCTCCACCCCAACCCTCATTGCACTCTTCCTCAAACCCTCATTCCCCATCACCAACTCCACCTTCTCTCCGATCTCGGCCGCTCCGACCACCTTCCCACCACCCCACCCTCTCTCCCAAACCCCCAACCCCGCCTTCTCCACCACCCCCGCATTCTCCCTCTGATCCCCATGCTGTGGCCACGCCACCACCGGCACCCCATGCATAGCCGCCTCCGCCACCGAGTTCCACCCACAATGGCTCACAAACCCTCCCACCCCCTTATGCCCTAATATCTCCTTTTGGTTCACCCATTGCTTCACCACCTTCCCTTTCTTACACAACTTCTCATGCAACTCTTCGCCTAACAAGTCTCCCAACTCATCCTTTTCTTCCTTGTCAACCATGCTTGTCTTCACCACCCAAAGAAACACAAACCCACTCCTCTCCAATCCCAACCCCAGCTCCCGTATCTGATCTGTCGACATCGCGGTCCTGTTCCCGAAAGACACGTATACGACCGAGTTTTCAAGTTGCTCGTCTAACCAAGACAAGAGCTCATCTTGTGTCTTGTCGTTTTCGATTGGACGGAGAGGCCCAACGGGGAAAACTGGCGGGAGATCCGGAAGAGCCCGGCCCAATCTGAGCGCGGACAACGTTTCGGGTTCGAATGCGTCGAATGTGTTGACAATGATCCCCTTGGAGTGAGGAAGGTAGCGGGTGTTGGAGAGTGTGAAGGCGGTGAAGAAGTGGTCCGGGTTGAAAAATGGAGGAGGGATGTTCTCGGTTGGAAACGGGCCGAGGCCCGGGATCTCGATGGGCTTGGCCGAGAGAGGAAGGTAAGCCATGAGGGAGAAGAATCTTGCGGAGGTGGTGGTGACGGTGTAGTTTGGGATGGGGTTGGGGAGGTGAGGGAGAGTGGTGTTGAGTCCCTCCGTGAATAGCAAGTCAGAGAACACGGCGGAGACCGGCGGCGAGAGGGTGGAGAGACGGTGGGCGAGGTGGCGGCCCGAGCGGCTGATGGAATCGTATCGGAGGAAGAACGGGTCGACGTTGGGCTTGGGGGAGGCGAGGTCGACGTGGAAGTCGAGGCGAGTTATGTGAGGGTGGGAGGAGAAGAAAGAGGAGATTTGGTCGGATTCGGCGGCAGTTAGGAGGGGGACGACGACGACGAGGGTGACGTGGCAGTTGTAGGGGGCGGAGGAGAGGGCGGAGGAGAGGCTGAGGTAGGGGGTTAAGTGGCCCATCCCGGCGCTTGAACAAACGGCTACATGGGGTTGTTTTGGGGTGGTGGTGGCTGGTTGATGTCCCATTAGGCCGATTATATTGGTAGATTGTTTTTAGCTTTTTTATTTTGTGGTTTATAGTTTTGCTTGGTTTCTAATAATAGGTATTTATATGTAGAGAAGTAGTGTTCTTGAGTTGAGTGCATACGAGTAAACGAGAATTGGGAAATGGTAGGTGGCAATGTGATTGTTAGTTCGGTCAAGGGCGAGGTGTGAGACGGTCGCCGGGTCGCGTACTATACACAAGTCTCATTTACTCGTATGCACTCAACTCAAGAAAACTACTTCTCTACATAAAAATCATCTTCTTGAAGGTTGGCTTGGCTCCTTGGCTTTTTAATATAATACATTCATACCAACAAACATGGAGCGTAGTGTGAGGGATTACGCTTCCCTTCACTCAGGTCGAGTGTTCGACTCTCAGTGGAGGAGAAAGGAACTTGTTGGGAGAGCAGATCCCACCTAAAAAATAAAAGGGGCCCTCACGAGACTCGAACTCCAGACGTAGGCGTTTGATGGAGCAAAGCTTCTCCGCTGAACTGGGGTGGCAATGACAAAAAAAAATATAACACATTCATATGGCCGGTGCTAGCTAGTACGAATATGCGGATTAATATATTTTAATCAGGGGCCGACCCAAAAATTTGCCCCAATGGAGACTAAATTCCTAGTCACAAAAAATGTATTTTTCTATATAATAAAATGAGAAAATTGCACTAAACCACCCGTTAAATAGGCGAATTTACACTTAACCACCCGTTATACACGAATTTGTTTTAAACCACCCAAAACTTCGATTCCGTTAACAAATAGCCACCCATGGCGTTATTCCGTCAAAAATGCCGTTAGATTGTGTAAGAAGACAACTTTGCCCTCAAATGTTCCAAACATTTACATGTTAACCAGCCCTCTTCCATTCGTAAACTCCACATCTCTTAACGGCGACCCGACCGGAGCCCGGGAACGCGACGAAGGGCGTGACCATGGAGGCCGTGGCCACCGGCGAGCCGGAGAGGTCGTGGATTGTGACCGTCCAACCTTTCCTCTCTCCTTATCTCAAATTATGAGGATTCTAGTCGCCCGAATTCCTGAACCCGAAATTGCAAGAGAAGACGGGTTGCTTGATGTTGCCTTGGACCTGGAATACCTGCGGGATACACTTCGATTCGCCGTCGAACTCGAAGACGAATCGCGGGTCTGGGTCGATGTTGAGGCTCACGTATAACTCGGCCGAGGTTTTGGCGTCGGCGATTGGGACCCAGCCGTTGTGCAATATCCCCGTGAGCCCCACCTGGGACAGATCCAGCGCCAAGACGGGGAGTGAAGCAGGCGGGGCTTTTCTTCTAATAGCGGGGCTTTTCTTCTTCTGGGACTAGAGGCGGTGGAGATCCGGTTTGCTGAGAGTGAAGCAGGCGGAGGCGGAGGCGGCGGATGAGGCGGCGTCGGGTGCGAAGACGGGGAGGGAGGCGGTTTGGAGAGGGAAGCCGGCGAGCTTGATTTTGCAGTAGAAGAGAGAGGAGGTGGGAGTTGGGAGCTTGAGGGCGAGGCTTCCGACCCGTATCCGGAAGAACGGGCAGGGATCCATTTCTAGTTTCGAGTAATTAGTTGGTTGGTTGGTCCAAGAATGAAAGTGGAAATTGGAAATTGGAAGGGAGGAACTACTGAGCAAGGAAAGAGGAGGGAGAAGAGGAGGATTTTAATGGGAGAGAGAAAGGAAGAGGGTTGGTTAACATGTAAATGTTTGGAACATTTGAGGGCAAAGTTGTATAAAAATTATTTTTTTGTATATGAGACCTTGTTTTCAAAAAAAAATGTTTGCTAGTTGAAAGATGGGGACCATTTGACTGCATTTTACAATATATATAGTATATGTTTAATCACTGATACGTGTAATACTAGTAATATTTGCACACTTTTTACACTAATAATATTTATATATTTTAAAAAAATCCAGTGGGGGCTGTAGCCCCCACTGGTCCCTACGTACCTCCGCCAATGTTTGTAATGATATCTCTTCTTCAAGTTAAGTCGGTAGTTAAAACTTCAGACAACTAAGAAGCAGATAAGGTTTCATGATACTACCATTAGATTTCCATTTCAACTCCTACGGACAGTGCACAAGACAAAAAAAAAGTTAAGTTGGTAGTTAAATTCGATCATTCAATTATTCATGTTGATGCACGGGAAAAGAAATTAGTTTTTTTTCCAAGAAATCTACATATAATTAAATATCAAAATGGAAATCTCAAGATACTATATGTAAGTGGGGAAATAATTAAAAAGAGTTTTCTGTAAGTATCTTTTCAACTTCCTTATTTATTTTCCTTATTAAGTTATAGTTCTTATTATCGCTATAATGGAAGAATATATCTTAATCGAAATATAGAATTTCAGCCCCCGTACTCACTTTCTTCCATTATAAATACATGTCTTCTCCCAGACGCAAAGTTGATCATACAATGAGCAAGACGATCCTCTATGAAATATACTAAAGTCTTGGTCGCTGAAATAATGAAGTTGCAGGAAGCCAATGTTGTACGAGAGGTGTGGTACCCGACTTGGCTGGAAAAGACCATTTTAGTCAAGAAAAAGACGTGACATTGGAGAGTCTGCGTGGACTTTGCCGATCTCAACAAAGCATGTCCAAAGGACTTGTTTTCCCTTCCGAAAATCGACCAGCCAGTGGTCTCTACAGCGGGCCACGAGCGAATGAGCTCTTTGGATTCATTTTGGGGCTACCATCAAATACCAATGCACGACGATGATCAAGAGAAAACTGCATTCATCACATCGCAAGGGATTTTGTAATACCCGTGATTTTTAGGATAAATTTGAAAGTTTTCTACACAACTTTCTAAGCCCCACTTAGCAAAGTCATTACCCTTTTTGATCGTAAACTAGGAACCTAGGTCTAAAAATTTACAAGTGACAGAATGTAATCATGTAAAATGATTTTCTTAGTTCACATGAATTATAAGACTGCTCGGACAATAAAATTATTTGAGTTGATTTTATTACTTGGTATAATTTTAAGGATCATTTTCATGAAAGAAGTTTTTCGATTAAGTGAGACCCGCTTAATTAATTATGTACCCGTTAAGATCATACTCTGTAACTTATTTCTTAAAATTAAAAGTGATAAAGTAAAATCATTCAAATTGATTTTATTAATCTGTTTTAGGACCGTTTCCATAAAAAAGTATTTTAATTCGAAATATATAATTTTACTGCCTTAACGCAAGTCCCGATGTAACACATGTAAAAATAATCTTACCGACAAAAGACATATCTTTACACTGTACAACACTTGGTGCCCACGTCTGATTTCACAAGTGAGGGCAATTTTTTTTTATTAGGAAAGGAATTAGGGAGGTCACTAACAAACTAGTGACCGCCCTAGGGCATCCTGACGGATGAGGGTACAAAGTCCCAAGTCAACTGCGAGTGGAACGAAAGATACGCGGCGGAAGGAGCCAGCGATGTAGTCAGCCACAGAGTTGCACTCACGGTAGATATGAGCAATACTCCAGACCTGGAACTGAGCCAACAAACAATGGATATCCGCACGTAACACTTTAATCTCCCACGGGCAGCGCCAGTCGCCCAAAACGGCATTGACCAGCTGCAAGTTATCGCCTTCAATCTGGATCCGGGGAATGCCTCGACGAACGGCCTCGAGAAGTCCCTGGCGTAAGGCGATGGTCTCGGAGATCAGAGCAGACTGTCGACCGATTAGTCCTCCGTCAAAGGAGATGGGGGAGCCGTTGGAGTCCCTAAGAATGAATCCAAAAGTAGCCACACCATCTGCACACACAACACCATCAAAGTTAAGTTTAATAAAAATTTCCTTGGGTTTTACCCATTTAGCATTTTTCCTTACGGTTCTTTGACGATCCTTGTTAGGTTGTGGGTCGGTGGGGTCTGGAGCCCCGACAATTTTCCATTCCCTCATTTGCTTATGGATAAATTCACATAAGTTTCTGGCATTGTTTAGATTTGTTCCGATGTTGTTGTCAAACACTCTCTTATTTCTAGAGTACCAAATACTCCACCAAATGCTGGTAAGGAGTTCCATCTCCTCTTTGGTTATTCTTGCCCTGATTTCCTCTAGGACCTGGTGTGGTTTTTTTCCATATGGGGAGGTTTGGTCGATGATCCCCCTTATTTTAGGGCTTATGGTGTTTATGGTTTCCTTTGTAAGGGGGCATGAGAGTAAATGTGGTTTGTGTCTTCGACCTGATTATTACATGCAGTGCAATCTTGTGGTACCGATATGTGATTGTCAGCGAGTCTCGATTTGGTTGGCAAGCCATTTCTTGCCACCTTCCAAAGGAATTTCTGCATTTTTGGTGGGACATTAAGTTTGTTAGTCCATTCTAGGTTGATTTGAGGTTTGCTTTTAGCGAGGTTAATCCACTGCAAGGTTGAGTGAGTGGAGTACCATTCGTTTTTGCTTGGTTGCCAATATAGTCTATCTTGAATTTTGTTAACTGGATTAATTATTTTGGTTATATTGTCTAGGTCTTCGGGTTTAACAACCACACTCAATTTTTCGATGTTCCATGAGTTATCCTCCCGGAGGTACGAAACGACTCGTTCCTCCCAGTTAATGTGGGTCTCAATCCCAGTTTTCGGTTGGATTGAGCCATAACCGGTCCAGTTATCTTTCCAGAAACGAATGGTTTTCCCATCCCCTACTTGCCAGATGAGTCCAGTGGTAAAAAGATCTCGGAGACCCATTAATTTGGACCACTGCCATGATGTGTTATGCTTTTTCTTATAAGTCAGGATGTTTTCCGTTTTGAGGTATTTCTCTGTAACTATTTTGACCCAGAGGTTATTTGGCTCCGCTAATATTTTTCCATAGCAATTTCATCTAGAGAGCTTGGTTCATGTCTTCCGCCTTTGCAATTCCAACCCCACCATGTGCAGGGGGGCGACAGATGGAATTCCAGCTAATGAGAGGCATATAGTTGTTTTCTTTGTTCCAGAAAAAAAATTTATTTATTTGATCCAGTTCCTTTAGAGTTGTCTGGGGTAACATGAATGATTGCATTATATAATTTGGTTGTGCAGAAAGATTTGCTTTGATTAGGGTTTTTCGTCCCTCTTGTGACAGAGTGTTTGCTTTCCATTTTGATAGTTGATTTCTGGTTCGCATAATCAGGGGTTTAAACGTGTTTTGTGTTACTTTCCCATTGATGATCGGGCATCCTAGGTATTTTTCCAACGATATCGTGTTCGATATCTGGAGAAGTTGTTTTATTTGTTCTTTCGTGTTATTGTTGGTGTTTTTTGTGAGTTGGAATGCGGATTTATGAAAGTTGACTTTTTGGCCGGATATCAGGAAGTAGTCATCAATGATTTCTTTCATGTTTTTACATGCTTGAGAATTAGCTTTTGCAAAAATGATAATGTCATCTGCAAAGGCTAAGAATGGAATTTTTGTTCCATTTCTTGAGATTTGGATCACAATGCCGCTTTTTTGGTTGGTGCTGATTAGTTGGATTTGTCTTGCAAGAATCTCAGCAGCAATGATGAATAAGTATGGTGAGAGGGGGTCTCCCTGTCTGAGTCCCCGATGGGGATAGAATTGTTCCGTTGGTCCGTTGTTCACAAGAACTGAAAAGGATACAGTTTCGACACATTCACGGATCCATCCTCGAAAATTTTCGTGGAATCCAAATTTTTGTAGAATTACAGCTAGGAATTCCCAGCTTATCCGATCGTAGGCTTTTTCCATATCAAGTTTGACTGCAATCCACCCCTCCCGCCCTTGTTTGTTACGGAAGGAGTGGAAGATCTCATGTGCGATTAGGGTATTGCCATGGATGCTACAGTTTTGAATGAATGCCCCTTGCATTGGGTGGATCAGTTTGTCTAAAACGTTTTTTAGGCGGTTTGTCAGTATTTTGGAAATAATTTTGTATATGGTGTTGCATAAGCTTATTGGTCTATAGTCATTGGTAGAGCTAGGGTTTTCACACTTAGGCAATAGGGTGATGAATGTATGGTTTATATGTTTTAGGATTTTACCATTGTGAAAGAAGCTTTTAACAGCTTTTGTTACATCCGGTCCAACGATGTGCCAGTATTTTTTATAGAAGCTCGCCGGCATTCCATCGGGGCCAGGGGATTTGTCGTCCCCAATGTCGAACAAGGCGTTCTTGACTTCAGTGTTAGAAACTGGTTTAATGCGTTCTAGGTTATCTGCATCGGTTTATTTCTTTTTGGACGGTTTTTGTCATGTCTTGGAGTTTGTCGTGGTTTATTTCAAGGGCTCGGAAGCGGTTTTGGAAATCTCGTTTGATTTCTATTCGGATGTTATCCACACCAGTGATTTGTGTTCCCTCCGTTGTGCGGATTTCTTTGATATTTGTTCTGTTTCTTCTCCCGGAGGCAATACGGTGGAAGTATTTGGTATTTTTATCATTTAGTTTTATGTGTGTGTTCTTCGCCCTTTGTTTTCAGTAGGAAGTGTGGAAGTCCAAAAGACATTCTCGTTTCCTTGATAGCCTATCTTGTTTCTGGATTAGTTGCAGATTAGAGTGTTCGAAGTCCTTTCTAGAAGTCCTTTCTGGAGGTCCACATCATCTCAAATTTAAATGGTTGCGCTTTGAATGGTGCGCCAGTGGGTATTTCGCATGATATAGGGCAGTGGTCTGAGGATGAGAAACATGGTTTTTGGTTGCAATGGACGGTTACCATTGGATAATTTGGTTATGAACAAGGGTGCGATCTAGTTTCTCAAAAGTGGTGTTCTCCAAGTTTTTTGATTTTCTCCATGTAAATTTGTTTCCAATAGACGGGATGTCGCACAAGTGACATTCGTCTTTGAATTTGATGAGTCGTTCGCATCTGGATTGGGTGGGGTTAGCACCCCCAAGTTTTTCGTCTAGGTGTTGGATTTCGTTTAGGTGCCCCATGAGTAAGCAGGGTAGGTTGCTGTTCCGAATGAAGTTTTTCAACTCCCTCCAGGACTGGTCTTTTTCTTGTGCCCTCGGCGGTGCATAAGCAAATATTAGGATCATTTCCCTATTATTCTCGAGATCCACGTAGTGGAAACTAATAAATCGGTTATCATTATGGATGGTTTTGATGGTTTCATTTGTGAGCGATGTGCCCTTCCAAAGCACGCATAGCCCACCCGAGTACCCGTTAGCTGGGATGAATTCTATGGAGTCGAAGCTTGCTTTTTGCCATTTATTGCAATCAGGTGGCTCTTGGGTTTTCGTTTCCATGAGAGTAATGAGGTTAATGTGCTCAAGGCGACAAAACGCATTCACTTCGGTCCAAAATGACTTGCGTTTGGTGCCCCTACAATCCCAAGTGCAGATTTTCATAAGCAACTGTGTTTGTTGTGGCTTTTGGCCTTTGTGGGATGAGTGCTCATCCAATGTTTTTGTTTAGTTTTGCCCTTGTTGTTAGGTTTTGTAGTATTGTATGATTTGGTCATGTATTTGCCCTTGTACTTGGGGGCAATCAGCTCAAGGCACGGTCCCATCACCATAATATCCCCACTTGGGTTACCCGCCATATCCATAATAATATAGATATTAGTTTGCTTTTTGCTAGATTTTAGAGTGATTTTTCCGATTAATCCCAACGATGTGGAATGAACCAGTAGCCATCGATTTGCATTTACTCTACCTAAGGCGGGTTTTCCGCGTTTGCACTCGTTTTGAGTTTTTTGGGGTTGGTGGACCACTAAACGGTGTCATGCCCATTTCAGTTTGTTGGGGGTTTGGACCCTAACTGAGTAATGAATTGATCTAATGAACAACAAGAACTGCACAAAGTGAACGCGATCAACGGTTTTTCCGTTTGGAGTGTTGGGGTAAGCACTAATAAGTGCTATTCCAAGCAAGACACAGGGAAAACTTTTGTTTTTCAATTGGCCTGCTTTTTTGGCCTTGCATCTTTTGTATCTTTTTAACAAATAGATGTTGGTACTAGCAGTGTTGTAAACCTGCAAAAAGAATTCCATAGAATTGTAGAGAACAACACAACACTTCGCACTGTCATAATTGTGGTTATTGAGCATTTTATATGGTTTCAACACACACAACGAACCTAAAGAAGTTCAATCAAAGTAAAAACACAAATCAAGGATCACTGCAAATCCGGTTTGTAAAAGGGGCAAACTTGCTAGTTTAAAAGTAGGTATACTACAAGCACTTAAAGAAAGAGAGACCGAACCAGCACAGCCTAGGTACAAGCATCTCAACGAAACTGAGAGAGATCTAGTTAGCAAAGTCACATCTCTTGAGAGGTAAGGGTAGATTTGGAGAGAGTATACCAGGGTAAGCGAAGACGACAAAAAAGGGAAAAAGCGAGACGAGAGAGGACGAAGACCAAACTGAACTGCAAATGCACCATTTGAACCCGCCCCAAAACCCCGCCGCCGCCTCCACCACTTGAGATAGAACCACCGCCTGCCATGAATCGATGAAGAGGGCGAACGGGAACGCCGACGCCAAATTGGCGGGACAACGGAGAGCGCCGCCCAACGAAGTGACCGAACGCACCAGATCCACCTACCCACATGTAAATATGCGTGGTTTGGTTTGAGATGAGATACCTCCGGCCACCGTAAACTTTGCCGGATCTGAAAATCCTTTGACTCGAGGAAGCACACTAGAGCCACCAAGAGAAGGGTCTTTGTGATTTTATTTTTTTTCTTGCTTCTCTGAGTTTTCCCCTTGTATGATGGAATCTGGAAATTGCGCTCTATTTTCTTCCATGTGTAGGATGGGACGACCGATCTGGAATTCAAAGGCCCGTCGGAGTGGTAGAGAACTAGGGTTGGGGGCAGTTTGGGGGCGGAGTTCATAGCGCGTACAGGCGCACAAGTGAGGGAAATTTAATTCCTCCATTATTCGACCAAAATAAATAAATTAATTCCTCCGTTCACAAAATTGCCCAGCCAATCATCATCCGACTTCATTTGCGGGAGATTGCCAACCGGCCCCACCTCCTCTCTTAATTCCTTTCTTCCATCCCTCAGTTCAAAATTCTTCACGCCGACCACCACCTTCAACTTCCACCCACCACCAGGAGCTTCGCCAGTCCACCGCTCCGCCCACCTCGCGAGCAACCGATCTAGCCCAGCCGCCAAACTGTCAGGGATGGACCAAAGGATGGGTTGGGTGCGCTCCAGCCCGCCCTAAAAAAAATAAAAATAGGGTAAATTTAATAATAAAAATAAGGTAAATTTAGTGTTAAATTAATTAAATTAAGATAATTTAGCCCATCCAAAAAATTTTAGTGACAATTAGCCCACCCTAATGTTAAATCTTGACTTCGTCCCTGCGAACTGCTCAACCACCCACTCGTGTGCAACCATAGTTGTACACACTACGTTGAGCCATCAGGCCCGTAATCATTTTTGGAGTCCTCATCGAGCCCTCGGAGCCATTGTGATGCCCTTCTTTGACGTCGTTAGGATCGTGATGTTGCCCCGACATCATAGGATCAATCCGTTCTTAAAACCGATGTCCCAAACTTCCATATTGTCGGTATCTTGGTATACATTTTTTATCCCTATATAGATTTGGTTGGTTGATTTTAAATTCCGAGAATTTCACACCACATTTGTATAATATAAATTAACATTTTTCATTTATAAGAAAGTACCAAAATCAAGACTTAAGACAACCAACCAAACTTGAGACAACCTGTTGTGAGCCTCCTTCAAAAACAAGACGGCATTAGGATCGTGATATTGCCCCAACGTCATATAAATGAACAATTTTTGTATAATATAGTGTGATCACCTGCTCCACAAAACTAACATACCACACTTGAGACAACCTGTTGTGAGCCTCCTTCATTTAAATTTTGAGGCTCACTCATCTTTAATTTCAATTGCTTGATCTCTTGAGCTAAAGCCTCAACTTTCGCCTGATGTAAAGTTTCCTTGTCAAACTCATAGAACCCATCTGATTTTTTAGAGTTTGGAATAGATCGAGCATCATTATAATAGTGAGTATATTGGGCAATATCCTCAATCTGCTTCCAAGCATCATCAACATTCATCTTCATGATTATTCCCCCAGACGAAGCATCAATGAGCAATAACATTATAGAAAGTATGAAAGAAGCACCTACTTGTCTTGTCCATGATTATGCTCCTTGAACCTCTCCCAACCATCATATAGAGATTCCACATCCTTATTTGAAATGAGCTGATTTGATTCCGCATCTCTGTCGTCTTCTTAATTAGGTGGGAAATACTTGGTTCGGAAATCTTTGGCCAACTCATCTCATGTCGTGATAGTGCCTTGAGGCAAGGCCTTGACCCAAGTTTTAGCATTGTCTCGTAGAGAGAATGCGAAGGCCCACAAATAAAGCACATCATCAGAGACGTCATGAATCTTCACCGTATCCATAAGGCTCAGAAAAGTGTTAAGATGTTGGTGATGATTCTCGGAATGTAGATCTCTAAACTGATTCAGCTGAATCGTATTAATCAAAGATGGCTTCAGCTCAAAATTCCTAGCTTGAACTAGAGGTCGGACCACACCAGTTGTGGACCCTTGATGGTGTGGCAGCACATAATTGCCCAATGTCATAGGTGTTTGCACATTCAACTATTGTCGTTGGAGTTGCAAGTTAAGCTGCTCTATATGTTGTTGTTGTTGCAATAACTTTTTGTGTTTTCCTGCTCAACATCCATAGCTTGGGTTCTAGCTTTTCTTTACTCTCTTCTTCTTTTTATAAAAAGTGCACTCGGGTTAAGAATCATAGTTGTATAGTGCACTAGCACTCAGGGATCTCCACATAAGAAGGAGAAAAAAATAAAGCCAAAATCAAAAAGAAGAAAATTAAAAATAATTGCAAGACTTAATCTACTAGGTGCGAGAGACAACCAATACTAGCAATAGTCCCCAACAACGGCATCGAAAACTTGATAGGCCAATTCCTACCTCGCAAGTATATGAGATTCGTTATAGTACCAAGATGTCAAACAACAAGTCCCGATCAGATTCGATCCCTCGATGCCATTGTGAGCCCAAGGACCATCAAGGAGGTGCAAAGGTTGACATGAATGGTTGCATCCATCAATCGATTCATTAGCCGACCTTCAAATAAGTGTCAATCGTTCTTAAAGGCTTTAAAGAGGACCGCTTGTTCGAGTGGAGCCAGGAGTGCGAAGAAGATTTGAAAAAGTTGAAAGCATATTTACAATCTCCTCCAATCTTGACCCTGCCTGAAAAAGGGCACACCTTGAAGCTCTATCTAGTTGTGTCCTCTCACGCGGCCAACACCTTCTTGATTAAAGTGCAAATCCAATATCAAAGACCGGTCTACTACACCAGCAAGACATTGCTCGACGTCGAAACAAGGTACTCATCTATGGAGTAATTGCTTTTAGCCATAGTCATCGCATCTCACAAACTCAACCACTACTTTCAAGAGCACCCAATTCAAGTCATTACAACATATTCTATCCGAGCGCTCCTCGTAAGCTCGGATCTCGTAGGATGGGTCCCGAAATGGATTGTGGAATTGGGACAAATCGACATCGATTCCATGCCTCGGACAACTATAAAGGGCAAGTGTTGGTGGATTTCGTAGACAAGTTCTCATGTGTACCGATTGAAGTCGCGAGCACGACAAGCGAAATCGGTGTTGCGAGCAATCCCCAAGCTCGCAAAATTACACTGAGAACAGAAACCACTGTCGCAACCTGCGAGGTGGTCATGGATAGCCTCTAAAAAGGAGATATTTCCCTGTTGCACAATGTTGCAGTCGCGGCTTGCGAAACCACGATCGCGGTTTACCCCCAGAATGGATCAAATTTGGAATGGACCCTTGAAATCGACAACTCAAGTAACAATCAAGGATCTAGAGCTAATATTGTGCTTACTTCACCTAACGGTGAGGTGCTTCAGCTCATCGTCCACCTTGTCTTCGACACCACCAACAATGAGGCCGAGTATGAAACATTAATACTCGGATTAGAAACAGAAGCTAGTCCTGCATCGCCAGCTTGCTCGTTTTTTCGAATCACAACTGATAGTGAACTAGGTATTGGAGCATTACGAAGCCAAAGGTCCAAAGATACTCAAATATATGGAGAAAGCGGAGTTGTATGTAAGGAAGTGCAAGAAAGGCCAAAGGTTTGCTAGACTCGTACAAATGTCGATCGAGGACCTCCTATGACTCCCTTATACCATATGACATATACTTTGTAATAACTTATTTCTTATATAAATAGATAATTCACATATAACAACTATTTCCACATAAGCACCTATCAGAAAGTAACAACCATATAAGGTTGCACACACGCATACCTATATCGTTACTTTAATACTAATACATCTATTACTCTAACTTCTGTTACAACCCTTATGTCTAAGATGCAAAACGAGGAGGAGAAGGTTGCATTGAGCTTCAGCCGGCCGACCTGTATGAATGTGATCTCTAACAGAGACATAGGTCAATAAAATCTAACTGAACCTGAAAATTTGTTTTGCGATTTACGTGAGTTGCATACTCAGTGAATATAAACCATCACCAATTATTTCACACACAGTCAGACATTTAGTCCAATACATATACATACATATTATATATATGTCATATATAAATTTACTATGCAAATGCAAATGTCGATTTATCCAATTTATTATTCTGTGAACTGTGCAAGCCTGAATCTGCCCCGGGTTTCCATATACTGACTTTTTCCATATACCAACTTTTCTTCTTTTTTTTCCGTATACCAACGTCTCTTTCCATATACCGACTTTTTTTCAATATACCATCTCTTAGGCATCTTAGGCCTCATTTTCTCATATACCATCTCTTAGGCATCTTAGGCCTCATGTATGACCCTTAGGTCTCTTTTATATACAAATTCAAGGCAAAACCGTCACATGTCCTTTTAATCTCATGCAATATGCTATGCAATTAAGTGCATCCTGTAATTATATATCATATTCCATCTGCTAACATACTTCAGTGCAAACAACTCTGGAAATTTCAAAGCTATCACATATAACACATATATCCATATAAATCATATAACACATATATCCATATAGCTCATATAGCACATATATGACATATATCCATATAACATATATAGCACATATATTCATATAGCACATATAACACATAGGGTTTAATCTCCGATCTATACTCACATGTTTAAGACAGTTACTATGTATCTCCCCCTTGTCTCTGACCACGATCTAGGACTTGTGCTCCTATATGTAACCTAATGCAAAAACAACCTATTTTACTCTTTCAAACTTTAACCCCAAATGCAATAAAATGTCAGTATACAATATAACTTCTTGTGGATAATTCTAAATTCTTTAAAACTTGACAACAATAAACTATATATATATATAGAAGAACATTTTTCTAGTACCTTTATAAAAAACTTGATCAAAGGACTCCATAATATCAATACAAAGCAAAACCCTAAAATTACTCTTAAATCTTTTACCGAATATAAATTCAATATCGAAAACACCTTTTGAGAACTATAAAATTGACTGATTTCCAAATCAAAACCAACTATAGATCTAGATCTAGAAAAATCAGTGAAATCCAAATAAACCATTAACTAATTAAAACTTACCAAACCACGCTTGTACTTCAAAATTAAAACCTGATAAAAGAGACCATGTACCAGATCCAACAAAAACAACAAAGTTCATCTTCCTTTTCTTTTCTCTCCTCTCTTTTTCCTCTCTCTGATCTTTGTTCCTTTTTTTGTGAAAGCTTCATGCTTAAGACAAAGCAGGTTCATGTATATATATATATAACACATGAAATCGGCAAAGTCGGCTAAATTTTAGTCAAAATCTCACTTTTCATCCTGAAATCTCGTTTACTACAAACTTTATCCTAAAATAATTATTATTTAATTTTTTAGTTAAATTTTTTTAAAAATATAATAAACTTAATTAGAATATAAATATTACTTTTAAAAACTCACTATATATCATGTCAATATGCTATTCATATACTATTAATATTATATGCAAGACGTATGCACTTTTGTCGGGGATGTTACACCTCCATTCCATGACTAGTGCATGGGTGGCATGGCCCTTCGTGCTTTGGGGCCTTGATATCGTCGGTCCCTTCCCACGAACTCCCGGGAACGTGCACTACCTACAGTTGTAATCAAATCGAACCGAGCTTTCAAATGCTCAGGCTCAGCTCCACCAAGCCTTGCTCGGGCTCGAGCTCGACCCGAGCTTAGATTTTTGTTTGATCTCAATTCGTTCAAGGGCTCGTCGAATTCGAGCTCAGCTCGTGAGCCCACTCGTTTAGCTTGTTTATAAGCAAACTAAACGAGCTAACATGGTTCTCATTAGTTTGTTCGCGAACAAACTAAAGAGCACACATGTTCATTGTCTTAAAAAATCCCTAAAAACAACCCACCCATTTGTTAAATGTCAAAAACAAAACATTGTTACCTACTCATTTTTAGTATGATTTTGTTTGTTGTCTATAAAACAAAACAAAACAAAACCAAACATGACTAACATAAACATACATAAGCTTAGTAAGAACTCAAAAATACACGAGCATGAATAAAAGCTACAAGAATCCCTCTCACAATGTCTACGAGAAAGAATTTGGAGTGTTTTCTTCAATTCAGGTTGTGACAAGGGTTGCATCGTCAATTTCGAAAATTTATTTTTCTCCCAAAACTGAATGGTCAAGATTTATATATATATATATATATATATTGGATCAAGATCAGGTGAGGAGGGCTCCTTTTCTCTCTCCTCTAATATCTCTCGCGTCTATATAAGCGCTGATGCTAAACTTCCCCCTCATCTAATACATATTGAACAATTAAGAGATGGCAAATGAACAATTAAGGTATTTATCATGAACACGTATTATTATATTATGGATGAACAATAATTTACGCAAATAATTACGTCTCTCTACAAGTGAACAACTACTCATTAACAATTGAACAACTACAACAATGAACAACTAATACCTAACAATGAACAATTCATCTCTCACGTCTATATAAGCGCTGATACTAAACTTTCTCTCTCATCTAATACATATTGAATAATTAAGAGATTGCAAATGAACAAGTAATGTATTTATCATGAACAAGTATTGTCTAATATAATGGATAAACAATATTCTAAACACTAAACCCTAAAACCTAAACAATAAACCCTAAATAATAAACCCTAAACTAAACCCTACAACCCTTAATACTAAACCCTAAACCCTAAACTAACCCTAAAAATAAACCCTAAACCCTAAATACTAAACCCTAAACCCTGAATGGTAAACCCTAAAGCCTAAATAGCAAACCCTATGATACTATAAACCATAAACCATAAACACTAAACCCTAAAACCCTAAATACTAAACCTTAAACCCTACCTTAGGGTTTATGGTTTAGGATTTAATATTTATGATGTAGTATCTAGGGTTTAGGGTTTAGGGTTCATAATTTAGGGTTTAGGGTTTAAGGTTTATGACTTTAGAGTTTATGGTTTACTATTTAGGATTTAGGGTTTAGGATTTTGCATTAAGGGCTTAGTATTTTAGGGTTTAGGGTTTAGTATTTGTGGCTTTAGGGTTTATGGTTTATTATTTAGGGTTAAGGGTTTACTAATTTGGGTTTAGGGTTTAGTATTTTGGGTTTAGGGTTTAGTGTATGTAGTTGTGCATTTACGAATAAGTAGTTGTAATTGTTCATGATCATTACATTACTTGTTCATTTACAATATCTTAGTTATATTAGTTGAGAGAGAAAGTTTAGCATCGGCGTTTATTTAAACGCGAATGATATTAAGGAGAGAGAAAATTAGATATGAATTGTTCATTGTTATGTATTTGTTGTTCATTGTTGTAGTTGTTCAATTGTAAATGAGTAGTTGTTGACTTGTAGAGAGACGTAATTATTCAATATAATAATACTTGCTCATGATAAATACAATACTTGTTCATTTGCAATCTCTTAATTGTTCAATATGTATTAGATGAGAGAGAAAGTTTAGTATCAACGCTTATATAGACGCGAGAGATGAATTGTTCATTGTTAGGTATTTGTTGTTCATTGTTGTAGTTGTTCAATTGTTAATGAGTAGTCGTTCACCTATATAGACGTAATTATTTGCGTAAATTATTGTTCATCCATAATATGAAAATATTTGTTCATAATAAAGGCCTTACTTGTTCATTTGCAATCTCTTAATTGTTCAATATGTATTAGTTGTTGGGAAGTTTAGCATCAACGCATAATAGGAGAGAGATAATTAGATATGGATAGATTTTTTAGTTTTTCTTTTAATTCAATAAAATCTTATCTATTAATTCTTTTTAAATCCAAAGGTTGAGGATCCTCCTAATTATCTACGGTAAGAGCTCTCCTCACCTGATCTTAATCCTATATATATATAGGGGATGGTTCCGGTGAGTGCTACACTTAACCATTGGATTTACTCATTTATTATGTACTGAATGGTCAAGATTTTTTCAAAAATTTTACTTACTTTTTTGTTTTTTATTTATTTATTTTCATTTATTTATTTATTTATTTTTTATGTTAGGAGTTCAATTTTCTATAATGTATGAGTTCAATTTTTATATTCTACGAGTTTATTTTTTTATCGATAATAAGTTTAATTTTTATGTGTTTTGAGTTCATTTTTCACAATTCGATTTTTACTTCAATTTTCTATATTGCATGAGTTCAATTTTTATATTCTACGAGTTCATTTTTTATCTATGATATGTTCAATTTTTATGTACTTTTAGTATTTTTCATATATTTCGATTTCACATAACTAAAAAAATATAAAAAAAATAAGTGATTTTTTCTCAAAAAAAATTATTTATTTTTTTTCGAAATTTTTAAATTTTTTTTTAAATTATGTTCTTTTTATAAAAAAGCTTTTAAAATGTTAAATATGACATCAATTTTTACATACTACGAGTTCATTTTTATTCACTAGAAAGTTCAATATTTTATGTTAGGTGTTCAATTTTATATATTGTATGCGTTCAATTTTTCATATTCTACAAGTTCATTTTTTTATCTATGATAAGTTCATTTTTTATGTGTTTTGAGTTCATTTTTTATATAATTCGATTTTCAAAAATAAAAAATAAAAAAATAAAAATTTGAAAATTTGAGAAATTGAAAAATTGAAAAATTAAATAATTGAAAATTTGAAAAATGCTTGACCATTCAATACATCATAAAGGAGTAAATCAATATGGTTGAGACTAGTCATCATTATAAGCGTAGTCCTTACCACAAGAGTGGTCCTCACCGGAAGGCAGGATCAGGAGAAACGATTGTTGTGGAGAAACGGATGTGGTTTATCGTTTATATTCATCATGTTGCTATGTATATTCAATTTGAAGTGTGTTTGTATTCGAATTATTGAATACTGAATATAAAGGCATAGCGTTTTGAATATACAAATAACACTGTAAAATTATAAAAACGTTTTAATATAGCTATCAACTAGTTTGAACATGAGTGATCAAGGATTTTAATAACCCAATATTTGAATGTTTCGTATTGAATCATGAATATGAATACATTGAGTTTTGAATATACGAATAAATTGTACAATTCCAAAAATGTTTGGTATTGAATAATGAATATGAAGGTATACAGTCTCGAATATACAAATAACATTATACAACTACAAAATATTTGAATATAGCTATCCGTTAGTTTGAATATTAAATAATTCGAATATCCACCTACGTCAAAATGAATATACGTGGCAGTTACATGAATATAAATTAACGACTGTTTCTCCACAATATAGTCGTTTCTCTACAACACCTCGTTTCTCTAGATCCTAATACCATGTAATAGGGGAGGGTTCAAGAGAAACGAGAGTTATAGAGAAACAGGGGAAGGGATTAGGAGCATAGGATTTGGTAGAATTAATGATTGGGATTGATGGTCCATAATAACAATTATGGGTGTAAAATAGTTGAATATCAACATAAAGCTACAAAAAAAAAGGAAGTTGCGTGTATTTAGGGAAATATGAACATTAAAAAAAAGAAAAAAATTCAAATTTCAACGTGATTATAAGAACTACTAGCACTTTCCATTCATCAAATCCGTAAATATCCATTAGAATATTTTAAATTGCAATTATGGTTATTTCCTTAAAAATAGCATATCTTGAATCTATAAATATTGAAAATTAATTAAATCTATTTTTGGAATTTTTCACGTAATAAATAAATAATATATGAATCTGTCATTTACAAGATTGAATATGCAACAAAAATCGTGTATGTATATAATGTATCTGAATATTAAGTGCAAAATTTCAAACAAGTATATAAAATATCTGAATATTAACTTCATATTTTTGAACATGTGTATAAAAAACTCGAATATGTGTATAATATATTTTAATATGGAGTACACAATTTCGAACATGTATATAAAAGCTCTGTTGTAGTTTAAATATGCATTCGACTTTGTAGTAGTAATGCGTTTATACCTGAATATGTTAGTTTAAATGTTGAACAAATCAATATGTGTAAACGAATATTAACAACATATTTTCAAATATGTCGTTGTAGTAATCATGTGCTTATAATTGAATATGTTAGTTTAAATATCGAATAGACCAATATATATAAACGAATATTAAGAACACATTCTCAAATATGCACCGTTGTAGTAGTCATGTACAAGTCTGAATATGTTAGTTTAAATTCTGAACAAGCCAATATACATAAACGAATATTAATAGCACATTCTGATGTCCGCCTTTTTAGTCATGTTTTAAGGGTGTGTTTTTTGTGTCTTTGAGTCTTTTTCTTTAGTTTTGTGTTTTGTTTTGAGTTGTTTGTGTGGGTTTTCGTATTTTCATTAGATATGGAGTCTACATAAGCTTTGGTGGTGTTTTGTAGGTTTTTAGAAGCTATTTGGAGCATTTTTGAGGAAAAGAGCAAAACCGAAGAGAAGCACTTAAGGAAGAGCTCAAGGAACGAAGTTCATGAAGTCATTGAAGATCAAGTTTGAGCTTGGAAAGAGATAGAGAAACTCGTTACAAGAACATAGGAAAAAGAATCGAGTCAAACGGAGTTGTAACGAATCCTCTACGCAAGTTTTACTCAAGGTTGTTCAAAGTGCTGAATGAGGTCGGTGACGACCCACTTTGGGTCGGTGCCGAGCTACTCCGAGACGTAGCAGAAGACCGAGTCGGCGTGTTTAATGAGCTTTTATCCTATTTCCTTTTATGTTATTAGATAGATAGAAGGAATATATCTTATTAGAAGATATTATTTCCTTATAGATAGATTTAAGATAGAATAGTTTCTCTATAAATACTCTTGTATACCCTTTAATTTTCTCTACACAATCAATTGCCTTGGAGGGCAAGTAGGAGGGGCGATAGACACGATTGAGAGGCGAGAGGAGGAGACGAGTAGGGTTTGTGGAGAAGAACTATCGTTTGGATTTAAAGTTGTAAGCTTTCTCTTTTATTTAATATAGTTGTTTGTTTTTAATTATGATTTGTGAGTAGTTCTCCTCTCTAAGGTTGGGGTTAAACCCAACAATGGTTGTGCATGCTTGTTCATGATCGTGTTTTGATTGTTTTTATTGCATGAATCTTCTCTCTTGTTCTTAATCCTTGAAACGAAAGTTGAAAGGAATTTCTCATTCATAGTTAAAGCGAAAACGGAAACCTTGAATCAGAAAAGTCAATTTAGGGTTTTGAAGCGAAAGCGGATCTATCCTAGTTTGAAGTAGAAGAGATTAGATAGTAAGTTTATTAATTGAACGAAAGTTAGTTGATTTACTTGCTTTGGTTGACGAAAGTTGACACCTTTATGTGATAAAAGCATGATCTATGTGTTTCATGAGCGTTTGTATGCATGATTGTTGTTGTGGGATACCCTAAACCTTAGAATTTCTCTTCCTTGATAAAAACTCCTTGCTTTTAATTGATTGCTTTGCGTGAAAAGTAGCAAAACTTGATACTGACTATCTCCCGTGGACGAACCTGACCTCCCTGTACTCAGCGGGGTCTTGATATAAATTTATTTGTTGTCAAGAAACCCTCTCAACACATTCTCGAATGTGTCGTTGTAGGAGTCATGTATTTAATTGTAATTATATTTGAATATTTGAGTTCAAATTTTGAACAAACCACCTACGAAATCGAATATTAAGTATACAATCCTGAACATGATTACAGTATATCTGAATATTAAGTTTACAGAATCGAACATGTATACAAAATAGTTCGAATATGTAAGTTCAATAATTGAATATAACAACCAGATCGAGCAACGTTGTTGGCTTTACTCGTTCTTCTTTGTCTTTGAATGGTTGAGGGATTTAAATACAGACCTTGTAAACAAAATATTCATTATCAATCTTGAAGCAAAATCTGCAATAATGAACATTGGAAGTGCGAAATTAGATGTGCAAAAACGAATCAAATTTGAGTATGATGGGAAATTGAAGGTGTGAACTCTCTAAATCAAACATAATGAAGAAAACCAGATCGACACTTACCGATTTTTGCCTCGATTTTTAATTGCTTAACAAATTCAATTTACAAGAGCGAGAACGAATTCAATATAATTCAATGAAACCACGCAAAATCCAGGTTGACATATCGATAGCGCCATATTATTCAGGATGCGGAGCTGCGATGGCTGCCTCAACTTCTCCGGGGTCTCTATCAACGTTGGCTTCTCCTCCTGCAGCAACTACGATGGTTTTTTAGGTCTGAATGAAATCAATGGTGTGCAGATTGAATTATGGAGAGTGAAGGGAACAAATATGGAAAAAGAAATTAACATAAATAAAAAATTGCCCTTTATGAGATATGGAGAGAGAAGGTGGATCTAATCCGCTATTTCTACCACAATTTAACTCATGTGCACCCTTTTTTTTAAATCTCAGCCATTAAAAAAATCAGATCCAAGAATCCTAATTATTTCCCCGGTTTCTCTCTAGTAAGGGGTTTCTCTAGAAACTCATTCCCATGTAATATATATATATATATATATATATATATATATATATATATTATTTTTTCACATCTAAATTCGGTTGTTAAAAGTAGTTTAATATTAATAAAAAGTTAATATTGAGGCATTGACTCATTGAAAGTTTAATCAAGTTAATTAAAATAGCTCTTCGATCTCGGGCAAGTAGAAGTGAAGGAGTCAATTGCCGGTAAGATTTGTATGCATATTTTGGACAAGGTGAGTTGCCAAAACATTGGAATTAAGTTGTAAACTTTTTCAATTCTTAGTCACCAAACGGTCCAAACCTCCGTTCAACAGAGGTTCTCATATTCCGATCCACGTACTATATAACAACACGTATACTATGGAACAATTTAATACTGCATCACTCTCAGGCGGCTAATTAACATCCACACAATACATACATATATATCAACTGCGCTCAGGTTAACGGAGATGGTAAACCAAGGAGCAGATGAGCAGCCACACGTGGCGGTATGTGCAGGCGCCGGTATGTGCCACCTTGTTCCCTGCCTCAGCCTTGCTGCCGCTCTCTCCTCCTCCGACTGCATGGTCACCCTCGTCATCGTTGTTCCCCTCGCATCCGCCGCTGAAGCCTCCGAAATCTCCTCCTTCTTGGCGTCTCACCCGGACATCCACCGCCTCGACTTCCACATGGATTCCCGCCCAAACACCAAAGGCATGGACCCTTTCTTGGCGCGTTATGACGCCCTCAGCCACTCGGCGGACCACCTCGGCCGCCATCTCCCTACCCTCTCCCCGCCACTCTCGGCGGTGTTCTCCGAGTTCTCACTCACTAGAGGAGTCAACACTACCCTCCCTGTTTCCATCCCCAACTACACCATCGTCCCTGTCTCCGCCAGATTCTTCTCCATCATGGCTTGGCTTCCTCACATGCACGCCGCCACCTCACCACTTGGTGAGGTGGCAGCGGCCGTGGAGATTCCAGGGATCGGCTCGGTCCCGAGAGAGAACCTCCCTCCTCCATACTTCAACCCGGACCACATTTTCAATGATCTCGTCGTGTCGAATGCCCGCCACTTGCATCTCTCCAAAGGGATCGTTTTGAACACGTTCGAGGCATTCGAACCGGATGCATTGGCCGCTCTGAGAGGAGGAAAGGTTGTCCAAGGCCTCCCTCCTCTCTTCCCTTTTGCCCCTCTCAATGCGGCCAGGAAGAGGCCAAGCCAAGAGGCATCCAAGGTCGACGAGACGTTGACATGGCTTGATGCTCAGCCTGATGATTCCGTAATCTATGTGGCATTTGGAAGCAGGACTGCAATGCCAAGAGACCAGATACGAGAGCTCGGGATGGGGTTAAAGAGGAGCGGATGTAGGTTCCTTTGGGTGGTGAAGTCTACTATTGTGGATGTGGAAGAGAAGGATGGGTTAGAGGAGTTGCTAGGGCGAGAGTTGTACGAGGCGTTGGTGACGTCGGGTGATGGGAAGGGGAAGCTAGTGAGGAATTGGGTGAGACAGGATGAGATTTTAGGGCACCGCGCGGTGGGTGGATTCCTAAGCCACAGCGGATGGAGCTCGATGCTGGAGGCCGCACGACACGGAGTGTCCGTTCTCGCTTGGCCGCTTGGAGGGGATCAGAGGGAGAATGCATGGACGGTCAACAAGGTTGGGCTAGGGATCTGGGATGGGTGGGGCGCGGACAAGCTTGTGACAGCCGCAGAGATTGCGAACAAGGTGGAGCGCCTTATGAAGGACGAGGCGCTGAAGAAGGGTGTGGCGAGGATCAAGGAGGAGGCGCACAAGGCTTGTGAAGTTGGTGGTACCTCTACAACTGCATTGCTCAGCATTGTCCAGATCCTCAAAGGATAACTAGCTTGCTATTTGGTGCTAATTAGATTACGAATAAATTAAGTTTCTATTTAAATAAAGTTATAAGCTCCTTCACATCTTCTTGCTAGCTAGGTGCCTAGGTAGCTAGTTAAGTGTTTGTAAAGGCTTTTATTAATTAGTGGACTGGAGACTGAAGATGTGATCAATTCCTCAAATTAATTATAACTAATTAGGGTTTCGTTTGGATTACCTTGCAATATATATTAAGTTGTATTTTTTGTTATTAGTTCTAATATGTATTATGTGAGTTTTAAAATTTATTTTATTGTATCTTCGGTTAAACATTGTGTAAGATTTTTTTTATAAGGAAAGAAGTTAGGGTGACCACAATCAAATAAGTGGCCGCCCTAGGGCATCCTGATGGATGAGGGTAAGAAAACCCGAATCGACTGCGAGCAGGGTTGAGGAGACACGTCTGAAAGATCCAACAATGAAGTCTGCCACGGAATTACACTCACGATAGCATGGGCGATACTCCAATCCTGGAAGCGGGCAAGCAAACAATGGATGTCCAAAACGCATCAGCTCAATTTCCCACGCATCGCCAAGAACGGCCTTAATCAGCTGCAAGTTGCCGCCTTCAATCTGGATCCGGGGGAGGCCACGACGAATAACCTCGAGAAGTCTCTGGCGCAAGGCGATGGTCTCGGAGATTAGAACAGACTGCCGACCAATCAGTCCTCCATCGAAATGGATGGGGGAGCCACCAGAGTTCCTGAGGATGAACCCGAAAGTAGTCACGCCGTCCGCACACACTGCACCATCAAAATTTAGTTTAACATAATCCCTCTTGGGTTTTACCCACCTACTAAGCTTTCTCTTCGTTTCAGCTCTCAGATTGTATGTATGAGAACTGGGGGGCTCAGATGCTCCTGCAAGTTTCCATTCTTAAAACTGGTGCTGGATAAATTCACTTATGTTATCGGCATTATTTAGGTTGGATTCGCTGTTGCCATCAAAGACTTTCTTGTTCCTACCGTACCAGAGGATCCACCAGGTGAACGTTAGAAGTTCCATTTCTTCTTTTGTTGCCATAGTCCTTATTTCCTCCAGGACTTGGTGAGGTTTTTAGTCGATTGGGACTATTTGGTCGACTAGCCAGCATAATCTGGGGCTTACAGATTTAAGGGTTGCTCTAGTAAGGTGGCAAGATAGTAGAATGTGATTAGTGTCTTCAACCGGGTTGGTACATGCTTCACAACCTTGGGGGACCGGGATATGGTTGGCAGCAAGTCTCGTTTTAGTTGGTAGGCCGTTTCTAGCCACTTTCCATAGGAAGTTTTTCATTTTGGGAAGGATGTTGAGTTTAGTGATCCATTCTAGGTTGATTTTGGGTTCACCTTTGGATTGGTGTATCCACTGTATGGCGGAATGAGTGGAGTACCATCCATTCTTGCTTGGTTTCCAATACAATCTATCTGGGATTTTGTTAATGGAGTTGATAATCTTGGTGATTTTACTAAGGTCCTCGGTATTGACGACTTCGCGCAATTTCTCCAAGTTCCAAAATTTTTCTTCATCTAGGTAAACTTCAACATGTTCATCCCAGTTAATGAGGTTTTCGGCCTCCAGTTTTGGGTGGATTGGGCCATTACCAGTCCAGTTATCTTTCCAGAAGCGGATAGTTTTTCCATCCCCAACTTGCCAAATAAGCCCCTTTGCGAATAGGTCTCTCAGGTCTAAGAGTTTGGCCCACTGCCATGACGTGTTGTGTTTTTTCTTGTAGGTCACTATACTTTCCTTTTTGAGATATTTTTCTGTGACAATTCTAACCCATATGTTTTTGGTTCTGCTAGGATTTTCCAAAGTAATTTCATTTGGAGTGCTTGGTTCATATCTTTCGCTTTTACGATGCCCGTCCCCCCGAAGGTGGGTGGTCTGCAAATGGAGTTCCAGCTTATGAGCGGTTTATAGTTATTATCCTTGTTCCAAAAGAAATTCATGTTTATTCGATCAAGTTCTTTTAATGTTGTCTGGGGTAGCATGAATGATTGCATCATATAATTCGATTGTGCGCAGTGGCATAGGCAGGAATTTGTGCTAGTGGGGGCTAAATTTCTTTGGTATTTTTTTTGGCTACAGAAATATTCCTGGCGAAGTCATGAATTTTTTTTAATAAAATATAGAAAAAAAATTGTATTTTTCTATATATAAACAAAATTACATAGAAAATTTTGTATTTTTACTTAAAATTTTGTATTTTTATGTATAAAAACCCATTTCAATATATTTTATATGTATATAAAAAATTAATCTATTTTTTCTAGCCAAATAAATTAGTTTTTATCAAATAAACTAATTTTTTTATTATATTTTTAAAAAAAATAATTTTTTTTTTTGGAAATTCTAGTGGGGGCTACAGCCCCCACTGGGCATGAACTGGCTCCGCTAGTGATTGTGCGGACAAGTTTGTTTTTATTAGAGTTTTGCGCCCCTCCTCAGATAGGGCATTTGTTTTCCATTTTGATAATTGTGATCTGGTTCGAAGGGTCAGGGGTTTGAAAGTATTTTGCGTTACTCTTCTGTTAATAATTGGGCAGCCTAGGTATTTATCTAGAGCAACTGTATTCGCCATTTAGAGAATTTGTTTAATTTGTTCCTTTGTGTTATTATTTGTGTTTTTGTTGACTTGGAATGCAGATTTGTGGAAATTGACTTTTTGACCAGATACATGGCAATAATCGTCAATAATTCCTTTGATCTGATTGCATGCCTGGCCATTGGCTTTGGCGACAATGATCATGTCATCAGCAAACGCTAGAATTTAATTAAAATACAATATATTTTCAAGTATTAATGTGCCATGATGTACCTCAAATTCACACTCCTATCCATATGATCCACAATTTTTCAACTAGGCGGATTCTGTGATTTATGCAATCATCTTGAATCATATTAAAGAATTAATTTGAGGCTAAAAATCTAACTTCTATTTATTTACCTAAAAGTATTTAGGCAAATTAGAGCGACTTGGGCCTCAATAATATATTATTTTCTATATACATAAAATACAACAATAAATACAATAATACAATCCAATGCTCTATCTCAACTTGAAGCATGAAGATCTCGGTCCAATTTGTCCAAAACAAATTAAAATTGCTGACATCTAACAGCCTAGGTAAGAATGTCATTCCGCTGAAAATGTGTCCGAATATGAGAGCTGAGGTTTGAATGACGCTTGACATAATGAGACCCCGAATGAAATAACAATCCACCTCAATATGCTTCGTACGATCATTAAAAACTAAGTTGGCAGCAATATGTAAAGCTACCTAACTATCACAAAAGAGCCTCATAGGAGAAATAAGTCGAAGACCAAGAGAGAACAATAGAGATTTCAACCATAATAACTCACAACAGACTACGACCATAGTCGAATACTGTTGAGAGAGTTTCTTGACAACAAATAAATTTATATCAAAACCCCGCTGTGTATAGCAGAGTCAGGTTCGTCCGCAGGGAGAAAGTCAGTATCAAGTTTTGTAACTTATTACGCAAGCAATCAAACAAAGCAAGGGTTTTTATCAAGTAAGAGAGGAAATCTAAGGTTTAGGGTGTCACCACAACAACAATTATGCATGCAAATGCTAATGAAACATAAAGATCATGCTTTTATCACATAAAGGCGCTAACTTTCGTTAACTTTAAGGAAGTAAATCAATCAACTTTCATCCTATTAATAAACTTACTATCTATCTCTTCTACTTCAACTAGGATAGATCCGCTTTCACTTCAAAACCCTAAATTGACTATTCTGATTCAAGGTTTCTGCTTTCGCTTCAACTATGAATGAGAAATTACCTTCAACTTTCGTTTCAAGGGTTAAGAACAAGATAATAGATTTATGCAATAAAAACAATCAAGACATGATTATAAACAAGCATGCACAACCATTGTTGGGTTTAACCCCAACCTTAGAGAGAGAAACTACTCACAATTCATGATAATTGAAAACATCTAAGTTAAATTAAAAAGAAAGCTTACAACTTTGAATCCACACAAAACTTGTCTTCCAAGCAACACCACAAACTTGTCTCTCTACTCTATCCACCCGCCCCTCTATCTTCTCTCCTCCTCCTCCTCCTCTACCTTGAATGATAAGAAAACTAAAGAGGGGACAAGTGTATTTATAGAGAAACTATTCTTTCTTAAATCTATCTCTAAGGAAATAAATCTTCTAATAAGATATACTCCCTCCGTCCCTAAATGTTTGTCCTAAAAAGACAATTTCACACAAATTAAGAAGAAAAAAGAGAGTAAAAAGTAGCCAATAGGAAGAGAGGAGAGAGTGTGATGTTGATTGATAAAGGTGAGAAGAAAGAGAAGAAGAAATGAAATGACAAAAAGGGGTATTGTGTTTGATTTTTGATTGGATAATATGGATAGAGATATATTAAATGAGGGTAATATTGTAAGAAAAATGTAGATATAAAAGGAAAGAAGGGGGAGGAGGACAAACATTTAGGGACGACGGAAACGGAAAGAGGACAAACATTTAGGGACGGAGGGAGTATTATTTCTATCTATCTAATAACATAAAAGGAAACAAGATAGAAGCCTTTAATCTCGCGTCGACTCGGATCTCGTTGTGCCACGGTGTGCCTCGTTAACGAGCTGAGAGCCTCTTTAACGACCCTGTTTAGTACTTCGAACAGCCTTGAGTAAAACTTACGTAGAGGATTCGTTACAACTCCGTTTGACTCGATTATTTTTCCTATGTTCTTGTAACGAATTTCTCCATCTCTTTTCAATCTCAAACTTGATCTTCAATGTCTTTACTTCATAGCTTAATCTTCATCTTCTCTTCATTCTTTGAGTGCTATCTTTCACCAGCTTTGCTCCTTTCTTCAAAAGTGCTCCAAATAGCTTCTAAAAACCTACAAAACACCACCAAAGCTTATGTAGACTCCATATCTTAAGAAAATACGAAAACCTACACAAACGACTCAAAACAAAACACAAAACTAAACAAAAAGACTCAAACACACTAAAAACACACCCTAAAAACACGACTAAAAAGGTGGACATCAAATACTAAGAGGGACATGGTCACAGTTCAAGTCGTCTTCGGGCAAGGTGCCTTGCTCGGTTCGTGCTAAGGTCTGATCTTCCGAGCGAATATCGGAATTTGCTTGATCAATACGCACTAGGGTTCGATCCTTCAGGCGAATCTCAAATTTCGCACAATCTCCCTCTGTGCCGTGATCGCGGGATGTGGAAGATAGCAAAAATAATTATGACGATTAATTTTACCCGCTCACAAATGCCGCACTTAGGTATTAGTTATGTTAGAACGCAACTAAGACGTAAGATATTGTAGGTGCTACACAAAGTGGCCATGAGGATTAGTCGACGGGTTCCCCTTACGCAGTTTTTCGTATATTCATATATATATACATCCATGAGTGAATATCATGGGATCCTTTGCTCCTCTACATACACGCATATGTAGAAGTTCGTTAGTGCGATGAACTAACGTTGCGCTTATATATTTTTTTTATGCAAGACTCAAACTAATGCAAAAACTGACTTTTATTGTAAATAAACATGAATGACATGATCTTAAGGACTGAACTAATGAATGACAAATAAAAATCTAAGGGCCTCATCAAAACCACGTGGGAAAAAGAGTGCCCTATTTACATGCATTTCCTAATCTCGAGATCCCAGCACTGGAGAATACGGGTATTTGCGATCGTGCCCATGCGGGTCGTGGTCGCGATTCTTCTCCTGAGAGGACATGATCTCAGCTACAGGTCCGCGGTTGTGGGTTTCCCTTCCGCGGTCGCAGTCTTCATATCAGCGGTCGCGGCTTTGCGATCCGCGATCGCGGTTTTGCCCCAGAGAAGGTCTTGCTCTCTGGACCAGATCCACGGTCGCGACTCTCGGGCCCGCGGTTATGCTCCTAGTCCTTAGTGCTTGTCTCGTCCTCAATCTTATGCATAAACTCTGTCTTAGAGCGATTTCCCTTAGAGTACATACACGCTTCAAGTTGATTGGCCCAAACTCGGACTATAGCATCTTCATCTTTAAACTACATCATTGGATGGAGGGTTGAAGGTATCGCTCCTATCTCATGAATCCATGGCCTTCCGAAGACCAAATTGTATGGAGCAGGTACATCGACGATAAAAAAAACTCGACTGTCATTACTTTCTTGGCCAAGCTGACTTGGGTCTTGTACATTCTAAGCGGGAACGTCGGATATCCTCCAAGTCCTGTGAACTACATCTTGACTGGAATTAAGTCTTCATTCTTCTTTACAAGGATCCTGAAGACATCATAGATTCGTAGTACATAGACACTGATATTATGTATTTTTTAAATGTCATTTTTGCGTAGTATTAAGTTTAAAAATACAAATTTTAATTATATCCATGATTTTTCTGAGTTTTATTTCTAAAAATGTGTTAATTAAAATTTTACAAAGTTAATGAATATAATTTATATAAGTTTTATAAATTATAAAATTGTAATATAATATAATATTATTAATTTGTAAAAAATTATAAATAAAGAGAGGTATATTTGTAATTTCATTTAGGAAAAAAATGTAAAAATAGTGAGAACGTAGAATACATGAAATGCAATCAGTATACTCTAATGATCGACATTAACGATATCCAATCAGCCTTAACGATAAAACTAGTTGAATTCTCGTAATACTCACGGGGTGATTTTACTAAGGAATATACAATATTAAGATATTATTATAAAATTTAAAATACTTTTATATAATATGGTAATAAAATTATGTAATTAAAAAAATTAAGATTGTGCCCCATATTTTAATTGAATATATTTAAAATTTATTTTTATTTTTTGTTGAGATTATGCCCCAAATTTAGATTAAAATTATTAAAGTGTTAATTTCACTTGAATTGATTTTTTTGAATATTTTTTTTCTTTCTTAAGATATTAATGTGCATAAAATAATAATTTTTTATAAAATATTTATTGAGGTTATGTATTAGAGTTTTTATCTTTTACTTAGTAATAAATATAATTATATTTTTAAATATGAAGAATCTATATCTACATAAAAAAGACGCAAGGAATAAAGTCACCATGTTGCGCCATGTAGGATTTTTCTACGTGTTTTTCCACGTTAAGCCACCTGTGATTTTGCTACATAGGATTGTATTTTTACAATTTTATATAGGTTGATATTATTTTAGGATAATATAAAAATAAGTTAAATTTATCTAGGAAATATTATGTCTAAAATAAAGGTTTAAACTAATGTTAAATATTAAGTATTAATATTAAATATTTTATATTATAACTTATTTAACTTAAAAGGATTCTATCTAAAACAAAATAAATTATAGGAACACTAGTTATACCCGTCATGTCATGCACGACTACGACTCGGATTAAGTATGAGCATATTTATTTTAATATAATGATACATAAAAGATAAAAAAATTATACTCACATACGATAGTTTTTTATTTTTGGAATCAAATAAATTTTATTTTATTTTTAATTTTTATAAATAAATAGATAAAAATTATTTCAAAAAACATAAAGTAATATAAATAAAAGTTGAAATTTTAAAAAAATAAAGTTGTACCAAAGTCAATTTGGTGGCTCAAAAATATACAACTTTAATATATAGTTATAGACAAATATTTTAACCAAAATTTAATTTTTAAAAAATCTTTTACATCATAAATGGATAAAAAGACATAGATAGTGTAATTTTTATCATCTTGTAATTTTTTTATTTTCTTTATAATAATTTGATTTAAGAAACTTTTATAGAAATTGATATATAGATAAAGATAATGTAATCAACTGATAATCAATTATATACTCAGAATCTATCCTAATATATACTATAGTTTGTTTTATGTTAGATAGAATCTTTTTAATATATATAAATTGTGAGAATGACATGTACAAAAAATTCTAGGTGGCACATGGTAAAATCCTACGTGGCAAATATCTTATATTGTGATAGAAAAAATAACTTAAATAACTTAAATAAATTACCAAATATTTATCAATAATATTTTACCAAATATTTAATGCTTTTCTAGTTTATTTTAGATATAATCTTTTTAAATTAAATAAATTATCATATCAAATATTTAACATTAATACTTAAGATTTAATATTAGATAACATATTTATTTTAGATAGAATCTTTCCTAGATTAATTTATCATATTTCTATATTATCCTAAAATAATATAAACATATATAAATTCTCAAAATAAAAAAATTCCTATGTGCCAAAATCTTAGGTGACTTAACGTGAGAACGACACGTAGGAAAATCCTAGGTGGTGCAACGTGGTGGCTTTATTCCTTGCGTCTTTTATATATATACACAGATTGCATATTAATACTAAATATTTCTTACAATAATTTATTTAAGTTATTTTTCTACCACATTATAAATTACATGCCACGTAGGATCTTTGAATGTACCACCTAAGATTTTTCATGCCACCTAGGTCTTATCTAATAGTTTAGAACAAAAATTATTATAATTAATTTTTTGGAAAAGTTTATTTTTATCATAATATAATTTAAATTTAATCTTTTTATCAAAAATAAATTTTAGATAATTAATCGTCAATCTTATATGAGAAAATGTAAAAGTTCATTATTTTTTTCAAAATTTAATTTAATCATTTAATTGTCAATCATGTGATGATATATAATGTAAATTTCTATCTTTTTTTATATAAATTTTATTTTAATAAAATATTTTCCATAAATAGATAAAAGGAAAAGATAATGTAATTATTTATTTAATTCAAAGAGTAATTTAGATTCATACCATTTTTAAAAAAAATTAGACTTTTGAAAAAATATTTTACAAAAATTTCATTTAAGCAAGTTTTATCAATTTTTTAAGCATAATTATTTTTTAAAAGAATTTTTACTTAAATTAAAAATTTTCAATCTTTTAAAAGATAGTGTAAATTTCAATCTTTTTAAAATCAAAATTTAAACTTTAAATGGAATTTTATATAAATAGATAAATCATTGTCAATCTTGTAAGACATAATGTATATTTCTATCTTTTTTTTATCAAAATTCTATTTTAATGAAATATTTTCCATAAATTGATAATAGGAAAAAAATGTAAATATTTATTTTATTATCACTTACGATATCCAATTTTTATATTTTAATTAACTAATTTAATATTGATTAATGTGAATATTTTAAAATTTAAATTCAATTTTTATAATATTTTTAATCTTGGAAAAATTACAAATTTGTGGAATTGGATATTTTTTACTCAGGGTCTATTCGGTACTTCAAACCTGATATGAGTTGATGTTAATGGTGATGCTGATTTAATGATTGATGTTGATTTTACAAGTTAATTTTAGGAGTTGAAATTATTAGCTTATTTTTGTGAAAAAATATGTAGGTTCGATAGACTAAAAATTGATCGAGACTGATTTTATAAAAGATGGATGCAAAATTACCAACAAGGATATTTTTATAAATTTATAAAGAGAAGATTAATTTTTAAATTTTTCAAAATTAAATTAGTGAAGAACAATCGAAGGAAATAAATTCCATAAGGCTGGATAAAGTTGGGAGGGGTAGATTAAATTTTGGGTGAAATATAAACTACCATCAACTCCCATAAGCTACAATAATAATCATCAACTCTCACTACCGAACAGATAATAACGGCTTTATTTTTTTACCATAAATTTGAATAAAGCTGTATAAGGTCAAAATAAGGCCCGCCGAACGGACCCTTAATGGTTATTTTTCCGAAAATCCCCAATTCCAGATCTTATAGAATATTTCACATGAATATAAATAATAATTATATTATATGTGGGATCTACACTTATTTTTAATCAATAAAATACTAATTAAATTTTAACCAATCAGATTGGTTTTAAAAAAAAAAAGGTGGTGTGATCCAATCTTAAAGTGAAATATGTTATTTAATAATTTTTGTAACCTCCGCTTTAGTATATACTATATAGTAATGATATATGAAATAATTTTTAAAACTATCCCTTAAATTTACGGAATTGCACTAGTTCAGTTTAATTTTTTGAACAATATATGTCCCTCCTTCAATTCAGTATTTAGTAGGAGTAAATATAGGTAGCTGGTAATCTGCTGGAATCTGCATGCTTGCCTTTTGATTGGTTCTGGGTAATATGTACTAGTCCTACTAAATACAGGTAGCTGGTAATCTGCATGCTTGCCTTTTGATTGATTTTGGGCAATATGTACTAGTCCTACTAAATATAGGAAGCTGGCCGGCATGGGTCGACTAGTCCTACTAAATTTTCATCTAAATAGTACGTATGTTCATCAATATTTGAATGAGTATGTACGTACCTTCATCGCTGTTATATAAACGATGCGGCCAACCATATTAATGGAGTAGAAGATCCTAACTGTAATTTTACAAGGGTTCGGTTTTTTGAACGGTATAATGCATTCATAGTATATACTAGTTATAGTATATACTAGTATATACTAGAATTAAATTCATGTAGTCGTGCATGAATTTAATTCTTAATTTATTTATTGAATGTGATTTTAATTTAGTAAAAAATTTTACATAAAATTTCAAAATTGTTAAAATTTGAGTCGGAGCCAAAATCAATAAGGTGAGCCCAATATGATTTTGATGGGTTAATGATAATTTATTTATGAAAATATATGAATAAAATTATTTTAAAAATAATAATTCAATTTTTTAAAGTTAAAATAGATAAGAAAAGAAAAATAATGTAAATTCTATAATTTTTTAATCAAATTCAATTCTTTAAAATATTTTAAATAAAAAGATAAAAAAATAGGAGTAAAGATTGAATTTTTTAAAGATAAAAAATATTCTATATTTACATGAATAGGTCAAAACGGAAATTAATGAAAAGATAATGTATTTTTTTTATCAAAATTCAATTTGGGCAAGTAATTACCTAGATATTGAAAAATTTTATTTTTTTTTATCAAATTTCAATTTAAGATAAATCATTTACATATATAGATAAAAAGATAAAGATAAAATAATTTTCTTTATTTTTAATTAAATTCGAATTATAATTTTTATTTCACATAAATACATATAAATGAAGTTAATTGAAAAAGATAAATTAATATAGATAAAAACTAATTTTTGAAATATAAGGTGGGGTAAAATATTTAATGCTTTTATAGTTTATTTTATTTTAGATATATCTTTTTAAGTTAAATAAATTATCATATCAAATATTTAACATTAATACTTAAGATTTAACAATAGATAACATCTTTATTTTAGATAGAATCTTTTCTAGATTAATTTATCCTATTTCTATATTATCCTAAAATAATATCAACATATATAAATTTCCAAAATAAAAAATCCTATGTGGCAAAATCCTAGGTGGCTTAATGACACGTAGGAAAATCCTAGGTGGCGCAACGTGATGGCCTTATTTCTTGCGTCTTTTATATATATACGTAGATTAGAAGAATTTTAGTTTTACAAACTAATTTGAAAAAATCTTATAGATAATTTTTTTTTGAAAGTACCTTATAGATAATTTTAAAACATTACATATATTTAAAATATTTTAATTAAGTTTTTAATTGTGTTTTTAGAACACATTATAGATAAATCATTTTTCGAAAGCAAATTGAAGAATGGATGCAAGGCGGACTTGGGGTTTGAGGAGGACGCCATTCCATGCATTTTCCTTTTACAAACACTTAAAAAAATTTCTGTGTAAAATTAATAATGTTAATTAGAATGCAAAAAATACCTTAATCGACTAAATAATGTTGATTTTTTATGGGGAAATTGAGGAAGTAGGGGAGTAATCTAACAAGAGGTCGATCGTCCTAGGATATTCAAACGGATGAAGACTTTAAAAACCTGGGGAGCTATCTAACTTGGGTTGTGGTGATATTAGGGATGGTCATTTATGCAATATGGTCCACCACCTTTTTAATTTCCTTGAAAATGTGGTTCATTCTCCTAATCTCGAATTTTTAAAGGGAAACATGAGTAAGAAATCATTAATTAATCAAATTCTTAGTGTTAGTGCATAAAAATTCGTCTTTACGTCCTAATTGAATGCTCCTCTTAACTCGCCCACTACACCATTCTGCAGATTTAGCGACCATATTTTAGCGACCACGGAATATGGTCGCTATTTGGCGACCATATGGTCGCCAATGGTCGCAAATCTGGACGTCAAAACGGGGAAAAAAATAAAACGAAATTAGCGACCACATGGTCGCTAAAATGGGCGACCACATGGTCGCTATACCTTGATAGTCGCAAAAAGTGCGCGGGGTAATTTCCCGCCAGCATTTAGCGACCATATGGTCGCGGACAGTTGCGACCATATGGTCGCAACTATCAGAACACATCTTAGCGACCATATGGTCGCAACTGTTATAGCGACCATATGGTCGCTGAAGAAAACGACCACATGGTCGCTGACTTGGTCAGATGTTTTGGCGCGGCACATCTTTTTTGGCGGGTAATTTCCCGCGTTTTTGGCGACCACTTGGTCGCTAAAAACAGTAATTGGTAAAATTCCCGTGGTTTCAGCATATATTGCATTCTCATTCCGCTAAAAATGCACCCTCATTCCGCTTCAACACAACTTCACTCTCATTCCACTGTCTTCCAAAATATTCACAAAAGAGAACCACAACTGTGAATTGATTCTAGGAAGAAATTCCGTCAAATTTTATCGACATCCTCACTAAAGGTATGTATTTAAATCTTATTCCTAATTTTTCATTCCGTCATTATATTCTTTTAGATAAATATTGACGGTAGAAAGCTTTCGTTTATATATTTATAAGAGATTGTATTACAGAATTTTACCGCAAATAGCAATTGGTTATGTTGTAAATTTGTGTTCTGCTGTTCTGAAGTTGGCGACCATATGGACGCTAATTAGCTACCATATGGTCGCTAAATGCTAATTAGCGACCATATGGTCGCTAATTAGCGTCCATATGGTCGCCAAGAGAATATAGCGTCCAGTTGGTCGCTAATCGGCGTCCATATGGTTGCCATATCCAGGATTATACACTGCAAAAGTCAATTAATTATAGTCTTATATTGAATTGCAGGAAGAAAAAATGCGTGAATGGATGTATGTGCGTCATATAGATGGGTTTTTGCACAACGAGTTTTTGGCTGGCGTTCAACAATTTATTGACTTTTGCAAAGCTATGCCGACATATGACCCATCCGAATTAAGGTGTCCGTGTCGGAGGTGCAAGAATAGGAAACTGATTCCTGTAGATGATGTGCATTATCACATTGTTAAGGATGGGTTTGTTCCGAATTATTACCATTGGGTTTCGCACGGAGAGACTGATGAAATGTTCGCTGCCTTGTTGGCAGAGTCTAGACAGTATGAAGGCTGTAGCAGTACTGATCCAACACAACCAGTATCTGGGAGGAATGATAATCGAATGGAGCAGATGGTGTATGATGGCTTTAATGCCCAAAGTTAGTACACTACTGATGATCCTGTGCAGACTGAGGGTATAAGGCATGAGCAGGGGGACCAATATTATCATGAAGCGCCCAATCCCGATGCACAACGTATGTTGTTCTAGACTCAACTTAAATAATGTCAAGTATATTATATATATTCATGCATATATCATGAAGCTAGCCGTTAAATAATTTAATGTGTTGTACCAAATATATGTTTGTGTAGGCTGGAGTACTTCTGGGAAATACGCGTGTCCTTATTGCATGGAAGACACTGATGCATTTTATCTAACCCATGGACACAAAATGTGCTGGTTCGATTGTCATAGGAGGTTTACAGAACATGATCATCGCTTCCGAAACAATAAGAACGATTTCAAGAAGGGTAGAAGGGAACGTCGTGCTCCCCCTGTACTTCGTGACGGATACGAGATACTAGACCAGATCAACAATATGGGTTTGATGAAGATAACTGAAGTGGGAGCCGAACAGCATAATAAGACAGTCAGTAGAGGTTCGAGTTGGAAGAAGAAAAGCATTTTTTGGGACCTACCTTATTGGCCTAGTCTGCTGGTAAGACATAATTTAGATGTCATGCACATTGAAAAGAATTTCTTTGATAATGTTTTCTTCACCATTCTCGATGTTCCAGGGAAGTCGAAAGACAAATGGTCGGCTAGAAAGGACCTAAAGGAATTGTGCAAGCGTCCGGAGTTGGAAGCTGACGAGGAGGACAATAGGTACCCAAAGGCATGCTATGCACTAGATCGTAATGAAAAACATGTGCTTCTTGAGTGGTTGAGATCCGTAAAATTTCCGGATGGATACGTGTCCAACTTGAGCCGCTGCATTGACTTGCACAAGCTTAGACTCTTTGGGATGAAGAGTCATGATTGTCATGTGTTCATGCAACGGTTGATGCCTATTGCTTTTCGAGCATTTCTTGATGACAAAGTCTGGGAGCCTATTGCTCAGCTAAGTGCGTTCTTCAGGGACCTGACGTGTTATGAGCTTAAGCCTGAGGTGGTTATGCAGTTGCACAAGGAAATACCAATTATTTTGTGCAAGTTGGAACGAATCTTTCCCCCGGCGTTATTTGATTCGATGGAGCACTTGCCTATTCATGTGCCACGAGAAGCTTCACTTTGTGGCCCTGTCAATTATAGATGGATGTATCCAGAAGAAAGGTATGTACAATTGTAATTTTTGATAAGTTGTAGCTAGTTAATTTGGTTTTAGAGTCTTCAATATCATATATATATATATTGTAGGTTCTTAAAAAGGCTGAAGGGGACAGTTGGCAATAAAGCTAAGGTTGAGGGCTCAATTTGTAGTGCCTATCTCGTTCAGGAGACGTCCACCTTTTGCTCGTATTATTTTAACTCGCATGTCGCGAGTAATCATATGGATGTCTCCCGCAACGTTAGTTGCACACTTCCAGTTGGGGTTGATCCGGGCGATTTGTCTATTTTTACAACAACTGGGCGAACGTTGGGTAGATCCAGTGGTCGTGTGCTCACAGATGAGGAATTCCATGTGATCCAAACTTACATATTAATGAACTGCGTCGAAGTGGAGCCCTATATCGAGTAAGTTTCTCTTTCTGTTGATATGAATAATCTATATATAAGTACTTGACTCGATCAATTATTCTTTGTAATAGATACTATTTGACAAACTTCGTGCGCCCGTCAAATCCAAGAATATCCGAAGCCGAAGAGCAAAAGATCTTGGAAAGACACTTTCGCCTATGGTTCTACTCCCATGTAAGGATTTTGTACTATTGTTTTCAGTTTAAGGGTTTCGAATTAATTGTGCATAAATGGTATTTGAGTCCTCGCTCGACGTACATGTAGGCCGACAGTCCGGCAATTACAGATCCTAACATTGCAACATTAGCTCGTGGACCCTCCAAAAAAGTGAAGACATATGCTGGTTATGTGGTCAACGGTTATCGATTCCACACGAAGGCACACACATCAACCAGGGCTACCGACAGTAGTGGAGTTTGTGTTCTAGGACAAAGTTTCGGCACTGACGAGGAGGACTTCTATGGTGTGCTAGAGGAAATAATTGAGTTGAATTACATATCTCCTACAGTGAAGCGCCCTATTGTCTTCAATTGTTCGTGGTTTGACACTCGAAGTCGTGGAGGAACACGCATTCACGCTCAATTAAAGTTGGTGGATGTTCATAGACATAAAATGTTGAGAACAAAAGACCGTTACATCTTAGCCCATCAAGCGACTCAAGTTTATTTCCTAGATTACCCCAAGATGAGGCGTGTAGATGCTGAATGGATAGCGGTTTGTAAAGTGAAGTCACGTGTGTGGCCCGATGAAGGTACGTGTGTAGACCCTAACGAGAGTGGTTCACAGGGTTGTTGTTGTTGAAGAGGCATTTCAACATGATCCTTCCCTTCCACGAGTTATCGACGACACACATGATATTGATCCACTTGGTCCGCTAAATGACCCAAACGGAGAGGATCATGTCGTTGAGGATGGAGAAGAGACGTCTACTGAAACGTCTGAGGGTGAGTTTGAGAGTGAGACGGATACAGATGAGGAAGACATGTAGTCAGAATATTACTATTGTATTGTCATTCACTTTTCTGATAACACTTTTGTATTGTCATTCACTTTTCTGATAACACTATTGTATTGTCATTCACTTTTCTGATAACACTATTGTATTGCCATGCACTTTTCTGATAATACTATTGTATTGCCATGCATTCAATTTTCTGATAACACTATTGTATTCATCTTTTCCAACCATAAAAGCAGATCTCCACATCTCCACATCTCCAATTCCAACATACCTTCCCAGTTGAAGCTCTATCTTCACCTCAAATTCTAACATCAAATCGATCCATCCTTAAACTTCCATCCTCAAATGGCTCAAAGGAGAGCTTGTACCAAACGAGCGACCGCCTTAGCTCCAGAAGTCATAAATTTCTCCATTGTGCGTGTGCATGGGGGTAGGGAGACAAGAACGGAATGGAGCACCACACCAAGAGAGGAATTAAGACTAGTCATAGCTGATTGGACACGATCTCCCGGGGGAGCACCTCCAGGATTTACCCGTTTTTTCTTGAACGGCGACGACATCACTGCTCGCATTGCGGCTAGGGAGACGGCTGTGCAGCTTCGCGTGTTGGAAGGTGCTGAGATCCGGGCAGTTCATATTCCACGTATAACATGAGAGTCCATTAATTGTAGTTGTTTGTAACTTGGTTTCACTTAAAAAGCTTCACTTTGTGTTGTTTGAATTAGTTGTTTGTCAGTTCGTTTAATTAATGTACTTAGGAAGCAAGTGTTTGTAACTTGGTTTCGTTCGAGTTTATGAAGTTGTTTGTAACTTGGTTTCGTTATGAATTAATGAAGTTGTTTTCTGAGAACTGGGTTTAGTCTTCGATTTACTGAGACGGATTGTAGTTGTTGTCCCATTTGAGCCCTCGAACCAATTACTTTGTCCACTATAGCAATTTCAGCGACCATGTAGTCGCCAAGTTCTTAATTTAGCGACCATATAGTAGCCACCATTAAAATTTTGGCGACCATATGGTCGCCAACCTTCAAATTAGGAGCTCGAAATTGGAATTTTTAGCGCGTATTTCAATTTTATTTCGTTTTAGCGACCACGTGGTCGCGTTTTAGCGACCACGTGGTCGCTAAACTGAAATTTTCGGCGCCATTACGAAAAATAAGGGGGAAATCCGAATTTTTGGGTTTCAGGGGTGGCGACCATATGGTCACTAATTAGCGACCATATGGTCGCGATGTTGAGGGCGGCCCCACTTCTTCATTTAATCGAATATGGCGACCATATGGTCGCTAATTAGCGACCATATGGTCGCCACCTCTGAATAAGAAGGAGATCGCGTCTCCATCTTCTTCATTCTCAAACCCTCAACTCCTTCGGCCTCCCGATCGAGCGAATCGCCGCCTCACCCCCACCTCTTCGCCTCGCCGCTCCGGCCTCCTCCTCCTCCTCCCCCCGCCTCGCCGCTCCGGCCTCCTCCTCCCCCCGCCTCCTCCTCCCCCCGCCTCCTTCTCCCTCGCGTCCCTCTCCTCCTCCTCTTCCGCGCGACTCGCCGCTCCGGCCCCGCCTTGCCGCTCCGTCCACTGCCTCGCCGATCCGGCCTCCTCCTCCCCCCGCCTCCTCCTCCTCCTCCTCCTCCTCCTCCGCCTCCTCCTCCTCCGCCTCCTCCTCCTCCCCCCGCCTCCTCCTCCTCCTCCTCCTCCTCCTCCTCCGCGCGACTCGGCGCTCCGGCCCCCCCCTCCTCGCTCCGGCCCTGCCTCGCTGCTCCGTCCCCCGCCTCGCCGCTCCGGCCTCCTCCTCCCCCCGCCTCCTCCTCCTCCTCCTCCTCCTCCTCCTCCTCCTCCTCCGGTCTCCTCCTCCCCCCGCCTTGCCAGTGCCGCCTCGCCAGTGCCGCCGCCTGCCAGTGCCGCCTCGCCAGTGCCGCCGCCTGCCAGTGCCGCCGCCCCCCGTACCGCCCTCTCCGCCCCGGTTGATTTCCGCCACTTTTTCCGGGTATTTTATCCGCTCTCGGTTTATTTAGTATTTCCGTTAAAGGATTTGAGATTGAATTTGTAGTTTAGGATTGAAATTGGATAGATTTTGATGAATTTGGACAAAATGTGATTGAATTTGGATAGAAATTGAATGAATTAGGGTTTTGTTTGAATGAAATTGAGTGAATTTTGGATAGAAATTGAAATTGAATGAATGAATTTGGATATAATTTGAATCTTGTTTGGGTTGTTGTTGTTGTTGGAGAAATTGTTATATATGTTGTTGTTGTTGGAGAAATTGTTGTTGTTGTTGGTGTTGTCGACCACGTTGTTGTTGTTGTTGTTGTTATTGTTGTTGTTGTTGTTGTGTTTGGATAGAGTTTGATGAATTTGGAATTAATGAAGTTGTGCGTGTGCATTTGGAATTAATGAAGTTGTTTAAATTGAGTTTTTTTGTTGTTGTTCATGGTGTTGTTGTTGTTTAAATTGTTGTTAGGGTTGTTGTTTTGTTGTTTTAGTATGTCAGGAGGAGGACGACGTCGTGCACGAGCTCCTCTTCCGGACGAGGAGGAGCACGATTCCGATGCGACCCGCACGGACACACCTCATTTGTCCGACGACGAGGTTGCCCCCGCAGAGGGGTCCACAACCCCTACTCCGGCGCCCTCGGCGGGATCGAGCAATGGGCTCGATCCCAACCGCGTATGGGACCTTTCCATTCGCGGTGGAAGGTAATACTCAATTTATTTTAAATTTGTAAATTTTAAAAAAAATGTTATAATGTCTTTTTGCGAAATCTTGCAGCTTGCAGCCGTCGGGAATGGTGTCGCGGTGGTCCACGCACATCATTACCGGCCAACCCGACGATAGGGCGTCGGAGTTCGACTTTGCCACCGCCGCATCAAAGGCGTGGTGGTTTGAGGCTTGGAGGGTAATTTTATTTTATTTCGCATTACGTTTTACATATTTCGTATATATTTTTTTTCAGACAATATTTCGTATTTATCGACTAATATGTTTGCTTTATTATTTTGTTTTAGACGCACTTCCAATGGGATGCCAAGAAGCTGGGTATGGACGTCGAGACGGTCCGGCTATTGTGGGAGAAGATCGCGAAGAAGCGATACGACGACAAGGTTGGGAAGAGTCGTCGGGCGGGGAAGAAGCCGAGCAAGATCAACTCCGCCGCTTGGGACCTTTGGGTGGCGTATTGGAACACGCCCGAGTACAAGGCGAAGTGTGAGAGTCAGAAGAGAATCCGGCATACAAATCCCTCGAACCACAGCAGTGGTTCGAGGTCACACCTCGATACCATGCAACATTTGGTACGTTATTTTAATTTAAATTTATGTATTTTATTTTAAATTTATTTATAATAGGTTAATATACTTTTAATAAATATTAATACATGTTAATCATTCGTAGGAAACCCAACGGGGTCGTCCGATTACGCCTCTCGAGCTTCTCATCGAGACGCACACACAGGGCCCGGACCGACATTTTATAGACGACCGGTCCGCCCAGATCGCTGTAAGTATTTCACTTATTTCATTTCTTATTATATTTAGTTTATTATTATTTTTATTTATATGATTACGCTTTTTTTAGGCTCGGACCCGGGAGATCCTCTCCCAGAGGTCCTCGGAGACGGGCAGCACTCCGTCTTTTCAAGACGAGTGCGATGCCTTTCTGACGGCCGCTGGAGGGGTGGGCCCGGGCGGCGCTGTCTTCGGGCTTGGCAACGCCGCCTCCGAGTTCTATGGGTCACGATTGAGGGCGCCCCGTCGGGAACCTCCTCGGGTGGAGCATTTGACGCAGCGCAACACCGAGCTTACGACCGAAGTGACGGACTTGCGTAGTAGGGTCGCTCGGCTCGAGGAGTTCATGGCTCGGATGCAGCAAAATTTCGACCCGCAGCAGGGTGGGTCCCATGGTGCAGACGGAAGTGATGCGGCGAACCCCGACGGAAACAACTAGATAGTTTATTTTAAATATTTTTGTAATTAATTTTGTAAATATTTTTGTAAATAATTTTGTAAATATTTTTGGAATTAAATTTGTAAATATTTTGTTTTCTGCAATTCTAATTTTTTAAAATTAATATTAATAAAGCGGAAATAATTTTTTATTTTTTTAATTAAATAAATATTAGCGACCATGTGGTCGCTATATTTTGAACGCCCGTATGTGCGCACGATCGTGCGTTTAGGTTCAGGCAAAGTATTTTAGCGACCAGCTGGTCGCCACTATAGCGACCACGTGGTCGCTATAGGTGGCGTCAATCGGCGACCACGTGGTCGCCGCCCATGGCGACCAGTGTGGTCGCAGTACCGGTCGCCACAATAGTGGCGACCAGAGGCGTCCATGGTCGCTACTGAGCGACCACATGGTCGCTAGAAATAGCGACCATGTGGTCGCTACCATTAGCGACCACGTGGTCGCTGAGACATTAGCGTCCGGCCTTTTGGCGACCACAATCTGGTCGCTAAATCGATTTAGCGACCAACTTGGTCGCCAAATATGGTCGCTAAATCTCCAGAATCTTGTAGTGGCCCTTTGATATTCCGTTCCAAACTCATTCTTCAATCTAGAACATGCAAAACAATGGACTCAGACTCAGGGGACGAAGCCCCCCTAATCTACCTTCGATGCCTAAGTCAAAAGATCAGTTTGTCGATTGAAAGTCGAGATAAAAGATAAGACTTGCTAGCGAGCGAGCTGGGCGAATATCGACCTCTACAAGATGCAAGATGCCTAGAATACATGGTGAAGACATGTATTTATAGGGGAAGAAAGGAAGTAAGGGTCAAAAATCCTCTCCTAGGGCCGTCCGCTATTTGCCTTGTCACCCAAGCAAGCGATATCTTGCTCCCCAATCCACGCAGAAATTCTATCTTTCGACTAAGATATAGAATCTTCCGCTATAACATTTTAATTACCATAATAAAGAAGATAAAAGTTTACCACAATATATACCATATCTATAATACATATATAATTTTGTGTACATGCCACATTTAATGCACTTAATGTTTACCTAATTATTTTTTTCACCTTTAATATGATTTATACTACTAAATAGATAAATCCATGTACAAAACCACATTCATTGCCACATTTATTACATAATATTTATTTTTATGAGAACTTATCATTTTAAATAAGGAAAATTCCACGTGGTGACCTCGAGGTTTTGCAAATTCCGCGTGGTACACAACATTTTCTCAAATTCCGCATTATAACCTCGAGGTATTACAAATTCCGTGTGGTAACCTTTTAGTATTTTATAATGTAAAAAGTAATTGAAAATTAGCCCAATTTTTTTCTTAATTACATAAAACCCTCATATATTTAGGTATTCATAAAAAAATTACCTAATCTACCCTTTTTAGAAAAAATCACTTAATTTTATTACTTTTAGAAAAAATGTAAAAATATGTGAAATTTACAAATAATTAATGACACTACATATTATTACTTTAAAAAACCACCCCATCTTTATTTGTATAAAAATCAACCCTTTCAAATTTCTATCACCAATTTTTAATTATCAAAAGCCCATCACTTTTGAAAAAAAAACTAGCATTTTTTATTTCTTCAAAAAAATAAATTTTTTTTTATAAAAGGCAACATTTTAATGAAGAATTTGTTTTTTGAATAAATGGGTGTATCTTTACAAAAATGTTACTCTTAAAAAATAATATAAAATTAGATTTAAAAAATAGCAATATATAGTGTCATGAAAATTGCGTAAATAATGTAACTATGTATGTATTTTATAATTTTTCTAAAAGGTTATAAAATTAGATGATTTTTATAAAAAAACATAGATTAAATAAAAAATTTATGAATACCAAAATATATGAGTGTTATATGTAATTAAGTAAAATTTTAGGCTAATTTTCAATTACTTTACATTATAGTATAATACTATAAGATTACCAAACGGAATTTTTAAAACTTCGAGGTTACCATACGGAATTTTAAAAAACGTTGTGTACCACGCGGAATTTGTGAAACCTCATGGTCACCATGCGGAATTGGTAAAGAATCTTTCAAACTACCTATATATCACGGTTCAAATCTTGACAACTATTTGTTTTGGTAGATAACACACTCTTAGTTTTGAATCGTTGATATATTATGTCATATGTACCATATGCATTGTAATTACATTACAAGGGGTAGATCCTTTTATTCTTATTTAGTTTTAAGGCTTAATTAATTGCTATATACTATTATATATTATCATCCTTTATTGGCAATTGTTATTTTATTGTATATATTTTATTTGATTGAAATACCTTTACTATTTAATCATTAGTATATTATTTTTTAGGCACCATTATGTATAGTCAATTACAATATCACACTATTATATAATAAAATAAATTGTTTTAGATTCACCTTACTTTTTATTTTTAAAATTTATAACATTAAAATGTCTGGTACTAGCTGAACATATTAAATCTATGAAAAAACATCTTAATCATATTATGCTGATTTTATTATATGTTAACATAAAATTTTCGCTCAATGGTTGAAACTTTGACAATTATATTGGAGGTTTAAGGTTCGATTATTCAAATAATCACTTTGGATAACTTTTTTATCAAGATCAAAAGACCTCATACAAAAGACTAAATTCAATTTAAATTTGATATTAAAAGTATGTGAATGATGTATAAAAACTTTATTATGCTTATATTACAATTGCAGATAAGTGTATAAAAAATGATATATGATTTTGATAATTAATTAATAATACATCAATCTATTTGATTGTATGTAGTTATAAGGTGACTCATATTTTTTTCAAATATTTAAAACATTTTGTTATAATTAATTTATAAAAAAATTATAGCTTTTATTAAAATAGGAGCTAAGTTGTATTGGAAAAATACACATTTCAATGTAAATTAATGTGTTAACTGTATATGATTTTGATAAGTATACACCAATCCATTTGATTACATGCTTTCAAACAATCAAAACGACTTTACTATATTTTTTAATTTACTATAGTTTTATTAGATATAAGAGTGCATTTAAAATTTTAGATGAATCTCCACTTGCTACAGAATCAAATTCAATTTTAGATGGATATTAAGAGAATGTCAAATGATACAATAAGGCTATATATAATAAACAAAATCATTCATAAAAAAAACTAAATGGATTTATTATACCCCTATCGTGAATCTTAATGGAAATTTCTTGAAAGCGTTACTAGACTAATCCAAATCACTAAAGCTATAATCTTACAACATGCGAAGTTATATATCATCAAAACCAAATAAATATTTTTTTATTGATGTCTTGAAATATTTAAAATCCTTTTATTTAAAGTGGGAGGATTTTGCGAAATAATTGGCTATCTTAATTTAAAATAGTTAATTTTGCAACCTTTGATATTTCAAATAAAAATAATAACATTTGATATTACACATTAAATTATGAACCTTTGATATTAGATACAAAACACAACATTAAACATGAATCATAATTTCATCCACTATGAAGCGAACAATAGAAGACTGCCCTCAAATTGCAAGAAAGATTGATCGAATCAAAACGCAAGACACGATGAAGGTTTTTGGTGGATGGTAATTAGATTTGCACAAGAACCATTTTAAAGTTCAAATTTCTATGATTTTTATTAAATTAATTATTTTTTATTGTGATTTGTATTATTTTTGTAAATACTTGCAAACATCTATGTATTTCAAATATTAAAATATAAATTTTGCCCCGTCCAACGGACGGGTTTGACTTAGCTAGTATTTAAATAAAAGATAACATAATAATTAAAATACATTTTTTTAACGGAAAATAGGTAGTTATTTAATTTTTTCAGCTCACACTTAGTGTTGGATCTTTAAATTTCTTTCTAATAAATATAAAATATTTATAAAAATGTTTTCATCTCTTATGAGAAAATACAGTAAGAAAATACACTCTCAAACTAAATTAATGTTGCCACTCACCCTCACCCCCTCCATAAATGTCTGCATTCGCCAAATGATAATTGAGAATCAGTAGGCCGGTCTGGCAGAGTAGTAGCGGATGCCTGGTAAGTTGGTAACACTATAATGAATGAGCTCAAATTGAATTGAATGATCGCTCGAGCATGGGGCCATATACAGGCCTCCAATTGAAGGAGGGCCTCCATGAGTTTAATAAAGCCCAGGCCCATTGATATTATACATTCAAATAATTACATTTAACCGAAAAAAAAACTGTAGTTTCCCAGCTTGTGCAAAAATATATCTTTTTTTTGGTTTCCCATCCGGTTTGTCCTGCCCCAGTGGATTCGGGTCGGACTTAAGTCCAGGACTACATCCGGATTCGGAGCGGGGTAGAGAATTACGGCTTTAAACTCCTCCCAGCGACGTTGCGGGGGATCGAACACGGGGTTCGCCCTTCCAAGTGCAGCTCCCATACCACTGTACCATGGGACTATTTTATATTTTATATGATTTAGATTTGTTTTGATATCATTATCATTTATATACTAAAGCGGATGTTAAAATAATGGAGTATATAAAACGGCCCGACATTGAACCACATACTCTATCTTTTTTAAATTAATCTGATTGGTTGAATTTAATTGGATTATTTTTAATTGATTGTATTTATATATTAAACAAAATAAATATATTAGTTTTATTTTTAGATAGGATAGTTTTTTACATAAGATATGTATAGTTTTTAAAAATATCCTTGCCTATATCAATTTTTAAAATTATTTTTTGAAATGATATAGTTTTTTAGATAATATATAGTTTTTTAAAAATATTCTTAAATATATCAATTTGATCAAAATTTAAAAAAATACAAATAAATAAAAAACAAGTTTATAAAATCTAGTGTAGGACACGAACTAAGACTAATTGTTTTGTAATTTAATGGTTTTTACTTTTACCATAGTAAGATTAGGCCTCATTCTACTTGTAAATGTATTACCCTGCCTCTCTCTGCTGTGGCAGGGAGCCATGGATCATCAATGCCTGGTATATGAATTGGTTGAGAGAGGTGAGTAATTGAAGAATGAATGAATTGGTGTCGGGTATGTGTGTGGATTCAAACTTAAGCTATTGCCACTGTTGCTACGTACTGAAGAGTTTTAGATGCGTATAAGCGGAATTTCAGAAACAATTTCTTGCACCTAAACATGGATCTAAAACATTCTTGATTAGAGACAAAATTAGAGTTAGTAGAATACCTCTTGATGCGTGATTAGGGTTCTTCCTTCGAGAGTAAAAGCCTCAATTGTGACTTCTCTAATCAGCGAGTACGAGATCGGGATCTCCTTCGCTTCCGATTGCTAGATCGAAGTGCCAAAGACTAGAAAAAGTTGGAGGAAGAGAGCTTTTCTTTTCTTACGTAAAACTTCTGAAAACCCTAGATGTCTTCTTCCCTTTAAAGGCCTTATATATTTATTTTCCCAAATAAATATATCCTTTTAATTCTCAATAATATCCAATATATTTATTGATAATTAACTTTTTTCTTATTATGTCTGACAAAGACTTTCAGCCCGTTGATCCAGCCCGTCAACTCAATGTGTGTGACCTCATAGGACCCGTTTATAATAGCTATGGATTGAACTATTTAACCCATTAATCTTAGTTGGTTTCTAGCAAAACACTACGACTCCTAAAATAGACGGATTGAATCTCTCTATCAATCGTCCTATTCCATGTTCGGTAATTGCAACTTTTATTAAAGGACACAATTCCTTCACGTATATGAGTGGTAGAGGTAAATTTTGGTCCCTCTACTTTGAATCTTGAAGGGAAAACGATTAATGTCTTCTGAACATGAGGAATTTGTCCTTCTAATTTATGTCCGATGCTTAAATTAGCATTCCGGAAAAGATGGAAATCCATATCCTATTAAATGACTAAAAGAGCCATGGGGGAGAAGATAGCTTGTCTTTCAAGCTAATAGGATACATTAAAAACAACCTAATGAATCACAAAAATTACTAGAGAAATACGCTCTTTTTTTTGGTCGAACGGACTTTTCATGAACGTGGTTTCGAATCCGGTTTTCGCACCGGAAAATCAACAGGCTATGAACAACGGAATGCATATGGATGGGTTGAATGGTGGTCGGCCACAGGAGATCCTCCTTACCAAAGAATCTCGTGGGTAGAAGTTGTTGTGGGGGAGTGCCTTCCAACAGAAACGATATTAGATGAGGAATTCCTGCGTGGGAAGGTGTCTGTCTCTTTTCCGGGGGGTGCAGATAGTGATCTAGTCGTGACTATTGTAGAGGATGATATGGAAGCGTTGGCCTTGGTTTGGACCTGCTTGGTGGTAGTCAAGTTGTTGGGATCGCCAATTGCGTTTCATGTCATGGAAAAGAAGATCGATCAAAGATATGTGGAGAATGACACATCAGTTTCAAATTATCGACCCGAAACATGGCTGCTTTCTGGTCAGGTTTGGAAGCAAGGAGGACTCCATGGCACTTACCGGAGGCCCATGGACGGTTTTTGGCAGGTGCTTGTCAGTTCGGAGCCGGTCCCCTTGATTCCGCACAACAAACCCCATCCATACCACTCCGGTGTGGATCAGATTATCGGGGTTGCCGATAACGTTATACGAAGAAAAAAATCCTTCTCCAAATTGCGGCGGGTGTGGGACGGCCAATCATGGTTGAATCGAAGACCATGTATACCAATAGAGGAAAATTTGCGAGAATTTGCGTGTAGGTCGATCTAGAAGGCTCGTTAAAGGGATCGATCAGTATAAATGGCGACCGATTTCTGATTGAATACGAGGCAATACACACGAGATGTTTCCACTATGGTGAATTTACGCATATCAAAATAAGTTGCATGACTCGCTCGACTGTGGACCTTGTTTCAAGCAAAGATCAGTCTAAAGAATACGAGACTAGCCAATCTCCTCCGGGAGGATTAGGAGATCAGACATGTCCTGTCTCGAGAGTTGAGGATTCCCGGTGTAATGATGAGGTGGGTCAAGATTTATACGTGGAATGGATGACGGTTGCTAGAAAAACTAAACCGGTGAAGAACAAAGCGAAAATTGACAAGGAGCAAAAGGCTCTGACCGACGATGCTGCCCGAACCGACGACCAACGAATCACCATTGACCAAAATGGTAATGGAAAGGATCTTCTATTTCCCGATTCAAGGAGGTTATTTAAGCCTGTTGAATCGAAGGTTAGTTGAAATGGTCATGGGAACTGTATCGGACAGTTCCCACACGCAGCGGAATAAATAAACGTGCAGGTAAATAAAACAGATTGAGACAGTTCCTTATAGAGGAACCCCACAACGATCAACTAATCGCGTGAGTAAACCTCTACCTCCGCTTGGAGGTTTTTCGAACGAGTTCTCTTTTGTATTCCTATAAGGACTCTCTCCCTAGGCAAAACTATTGTATTCTCTCAACCCTAACACTAGTGAATGCTCACAATCAAAGCAAAAGGAAAAACTCAAACCTTCCGACCTTTGTTGCTGCAACTGAGTTCCCCTAGACCTAGGAACTCCTTCTTTCTTTCTTCACCGTCGTCGAGATTAGCTCACCGCCGGGGACTTTTCACCAAAGCAATGGTCTTATCCGATTTGCTCTTAGCTCTCACTATTTGTGTTTGGCAATTTCAGGATTGTGAAAAGTATCGAGCAAAATAGGTGTGATGTGCAACCCTTATCCATTTGAAGCATTTGTCCTAAATGCCCTTTTGTCTTTCCCTCCAAGTCTGATCCTTAATGCTGACATGTGACTCTGATTTGAATTCGAACCTCGTCAACTCTTGTATCACATCGAACCGTTGGATGGTCGTCTTCAACCTGCTGCACTGTTTGAAGCCGCCTGAAGCCTGAGAAGCTCTTTTGTCCGGTAGAGATAGGATCCCTAAAAATGTGATGAGATGTCTCTTTCACACATGCGCCAGTTCCCATCCAAAGGGAACTCTCATCTTCTCGGTTCCCTTGTCTTGGGAACTCTCTTGACTTGAGGGAATCATGTTCTTCTCATCTAGTTCCATTCTCATGGGAACTTTGGTTCACTGAGTTCCCTACTCCTTGGGAACTTTGGTTCACTTCTGAGGCTGGTCGCGTCTTGATCGAGTTCCCTTGTCATGGGAACTTTAGTTGCCTCAGTTCTCATGCCTTGGGAACTTGTTTCTCTGTGTTTTTGCTCGACGACACGCAACTTGTTAAACTAAGAAATACTTGGCAATGGGCGTTAGTTCCGATGGCGTTTGTCATTATCAAAACTGAGGACGTTGTTCCAGTGTTAATGAACGTGAGTTCCTAACACCGACTCAACAATTTCCCCCTTTTTGATGATGACAAACCCATAATAAAATGACAAGTATTTCAATCAATTTAAAGCATGCTAGTTCCCCTTGAGTGTGACAACATTTTGCAGGGAGTTCCACATTTTGCAGGAAGTGTAGGGCGTCAACGACTAAATGCTACTATGCTGCATGTAAATTCAATATTTCTCCAAACTTGGTCAATAAGTTTGTACAGGAAATCGTGTGGTGTCTCCCCGAGGAAGGATGGATAAAAATCAACACGGACAGGTCGATTAGAAAAGACAGATCTGTTGCGGCGGGAGGTATGAGGTATCATGAGAGATAGCAGTGGGCAATGGTTATGGAAGGGTAATATTTCACAATTTCATTCTTGTGGAATTTATAGCCGAAAAATTATAAAATAGGGGTCAGAGGTTTTTTCACAATATTGAAATTTTCTCAGTCCCGATGGCGGAGCTTTGGGGAGGGCTTGACGGGAGATTAAGCTTGTGTGGGAGCATGGATTCAAGTAGCTCATCATAGAGGTAGATTATATGTTAGTTATTAATTTGGTTAATTCTAAAATCATTAAGAGTCATCCGTTTGTGCATCCTAGTTATTCAATGCCAATGCTTTTTTAGTAGGAATTGGTTAAGTCCGATTCCGTCATGTGTATCGAGAGGCGAATTCGGTAGCGGATCACCTAGCATCTAGTGCGTTCAATTATTCTAACGACTTCCACATTTTGCATGCCCCGCCTGAGGGGGATTATTTACAGCTTCTTGATGATGTAAGGGGTCGGGCTATACCCCGCTTGATTACTACTTAGTCCGCTTTTATTATTAATAAAATTTCCCTTGAGGGAGCGGAGAATATTGCCTCTCCTTCTACCAAAAAAAAAGGCTACATTATTATTTGGGAAAATTCCGGTTGGTACCCTCGAGTTTTTGGCTTTTTCGGGTGGTGCACAAAAAAAACTTATTCCGAGTGGTACCCCCAAACTTTTGTAAAAGTTTGGCTCATGCCCTTACTTGTGAATATCGTTAGTTAATTACAAAAGTATCATGCTTTGTAATGAAAAAAAATACTTTTATATTTAATTAAATTAAAATAAAATTTTAATTTAATAGCATTTAAAAATAAATTATATAAAAATATTAACTTAAGTATATTAAATAAATATTTGTCAAGTAGATTTTATGATGTATAATAAAAAAAATTGAGTTAAAACCAAAAATATTACAATATTTGTATTAAAATAAATACATTAAAAATTAAAAATTTTCATGTATATATATTGTAGTAATTTTGACAATTTTTAAGAAATTAATAAAACTTTCATCTTATAAAGCTAATTATTTAATAAAAATTTGTCAAGTATAGGAATTTAAATTATTAAAAATATCCAAACATATATGTAGAAAGTTCATTTACTATTTTTTAACTCATAAATTATATATTATTTTACTATTATTCAAGCAATAAAAATAATAGAACATAAAATCTACTAGATAAGTTTTAATTATGTAATATATTTATACTAATATTTTTATGGGGCTCATGTTTTAGATTTATCTTATTTTTTATAAATTAGAAATTTATTCTAACTTATTAAAAATATTAATTTTTTTATTAGAAAAATAATTAATTTAGATATAAAATAACGAAAATTCACAAGTAAGGGTACCTGCCAAACTCTTCCAAGAATTCGGGGGTACCATCTAGAATAAATTTTTTAGGACACCATGCAAAAAACTAAAAACTCGAGGGTAACAATCTGAATTTCCCTAATAATTATTTTCATGAAATATTTTATGGATCAGGATTACTTGGGAACAATAGTTTATACGAGAAATTAATAAGAATGAATCTCATCCGTCCCTCAAAAAGATCGATGCTTCAAATTAGGTTTTCATTAAAGAGGGGAATGTACATCAAAACTAACTCTGTGTTTCTAAACTAGTTGTTCGGACATCGATTTTTTATGCACATTGTGCATTAATTTTGAATTTTTAACCTTAGTTATGTGTATGAATGACGAAGTGCATAAAGTTTCACTTATAGTTAGGTACTTTTGATGCACGTACTGTGAGTTTTCAATGCACATGCATAATATATGATGCATTTTTTGATTATTTTGATGCACATACATAAATAATATACACTTTTCGGATTATTTTGATGCACATTCATTTGGTTTTGATGTACAAACATATGCATGGGCGGATCGAGGATTATTTGGAAGGGGGTAGAACTTTGTACATCTTAATATTATCGGTTCTTCCCAATTCCACCCCCACTCTTCCTACTTTGTACAACTTTATGTAAAACTTTTCGTTCATCCGACCCGATGTGGGGAGGCCGCTCCCGCCAGCACCCCCTAAATCCACCCCTGAACATATGTGTATGCACATAGTTTTGATGCTCAAAATTAAGGGGTCAATTTTGATGCGCACACAATCAGTTTTGATGCACATGCAAATATGATACACTTTTTAGTTGTTTTGATTTACACAAGATACGGGGTTGATTCACATGGGAATGAGCTTTATCATGAAAACTAGAAACAAATGAGGACTCTTGGATTTGAGAAATGGATGACTAAGATTAAAAGGGAAAAAGGCAAAATGGTAATTTTGACAAAAAAATATAAAATAAATAAAATATTTTTTTTATTTTCTTATTTTCGCTTGTTTTTTCTAAAAACACGACTTTTGATTTTTTACGTTACGTTCACATATTTTATGCATATGCTCACACTATTATAAGACATGTTCACATATTATCACTTTTAATAGTTCAGAGATTTTATAATAGGTTCTAGAGCTGTCAAAAGCTGACCGAACCCGCTGACCCGACCCGAACCGCCCGATAATTTTAGGGTCAAGACCCGAAAATTTGAACCCGAAACCCGAAATCAACCGAACCCGATAGAACCCGAAACCCGTTGGGTTGAAACCCGAAACCCGTTGGGTTGACCGATTTAGAATATTTATAGAAATTTTCAAATTTATTTTGAAAATTATAATATATTTTATTATTAAAATAAATAAAAATAATATATTATAATTAAATAATATTATTTAATTAAAAATTGATTTTAATAATCATAAAAAAAGGATATTTTAGACTCGCTGGTCAACCCGAACCGACCGAAAACCCGCTACAACCCGACCCGATTGACCCGTGACCCATAACGAAACCGAACCCGATTTAACCCGAACCCGAAATGACCGAACCCGCCCGACCCGACCCGATTGACAGGTCTAAATTAGGTTCACATATATTACAAGTGTGTTCACATATTAGTAATGTTGTTCATGTTTTATGGTCATATGTTCACGTTCGATTAAATCATCATACAAGCGTTAAACGACTTAAAAAAATTTACAAAAAATTAAAAAATAACAAAAAAAAATTCCGCTTGTTTTTGCTAAAAACACAACGCTTGACATTTTATGACTTAATGTTCATACTCGATTTATATCATTCTACATATGTAAAAAGACTTTAAAAAATAAAATAAAAAAATAAAAAAAAATAAAATAATTTTTTTAATCGGATGGTCTAGATTCATTTCTAGTTTTCATGATAAGCCCCATTTTCATTTGATTCAAATCCAACAAGATACACTCACAAAGGCCAATTTCTCTTCATCCAATACCTCAGAGGTTGGTTCGAGTGAAAATGTGGCTTAAAATGAAAAATGAAAATAAATATGGGATGTTAGATCAGTGAGATGGACGGACAATATTAAAAATGGGTACATTTAAAAAAATCTGACATGCACGTTCCAATGCTTTACTTTTAATGGCAATTTGTAAATATATTAAAAGCTCTATTTTGTCGCATTCAGTTTGTGTTGGTCCGAATCCATGTAGTTCGTCATCGAAAAGGCTTGGCTCGCTCGCGGTTGGCTTCCCTTGCCTTAGAACGGCGACTTCCAGTGTACGTGGCGGCTCCATGGTGTTTCAATGTTGGCGTACACAATGTCTATATCGGCCGGTCAGCCTAGGCGTGCACGATCGTGGCTCGCAAGCAGGCTCAGCTTTTGGATCTGGTGTGGTGAACATGGATTTGACCTTTGTTTCCTACAGACGACGCCAATTTATTTCTACAGAAAAATTCCCTAAAACCTAGAATGAGAAAATAAGAGGAAAAGAGAGCTTTTGTCAAGAATTTCAAATTACCCTTCCTATTAACAAGGGTAAATCTATACAATATACCAAGTAGTTGAACGTACTATAAACCAAATTTTATCACAATAAACTAATGATGACTCATCTCAACAATAACACGAAATCAGTCTCCTTAAATCCTTTGTTCTCGATCAACTTGCTTTCTCTGATTCTTTGCACTATAACATGGTATCAGATTGATAATGTTTGATTCATCATTGATTTAAAATTAAGAGAGGGCAAAGCAAGGATGCAAGAACGAATTAAGGGAACACAAATACTTAATAGCATACATACTCTTGAAGCCCAACAGACAAACACGTAATGATTACCACGAACAATCAAAAGTATCGTGAGACTAGCACTGTCACGACTTGATTATTTAATCAGCTTACAGAAACTATCACATATATAGCGTAACGCAACATAAACTGAAATCAGATTTCTACCCCAAGATCCTGGACAAGTCAAACCTTGGTAGAGGACCATAAGTGAGGTCATGGGCCCTGGGAGCAGTCATTCCTGGCCGTTCACCCATATCAAGACGATCTAATCCGTTGATGTCCCCCTTACTCGGGTTCCACTCAAAGCACTGAACCATAGCAGCCAGCACAGTGGGGACGAGTTGCAAAGCCAAGTTGACTCCAGGGCAACCTCTCCTCCCACTCCCAAACGGCAACAACTGGTAATTCTGACCCTTGAGCTCCATAAACCCCGCCGGCCCACCGCTATTGGGCTGCATGAACCGCTCAGGCCGGTAGTCCATTGGGCTTTGCCAACATTTTGGGTCTCGGCCCATGGCCCAAACGTTGACAAAAAGGAGGGTGTCCTCTGGGATGAAGTAGCCATTGACCGTGCAGTTCTGCGTTGACTGTCTTATGAGCAAAGGCACCGGTGGGTGGAGCCTGTACGTCTCCTTGATGATTGCTTGGATGTAGGGCAGATTTTGGACGTCGGATTCGGACACGAGGCGATCTCTTCCCACCACTCGATCGATCTCCTCCTGAGCTTTGCGTTGAACCCTTGGATTGTTTATGAGCTCCACTAATGACCATTCGATTGATATGGCAGAAGTGTCTGTGGCCGCAGTCAAGAAATCCTACGTAAAAGAATTAATTAATTAATAAGAAATCCTAAGTAGTAATTAAAAATTGAAATGTAACCAAAAATATATAATAGGTGTGGAGTACTGATTTGACTACCATGATAAGTGCCTTGATAATCTTTCTAGTAACCTTAATCTCCGAACTCTCGTCCTCCATGGCATCGAGCAGAAGATCAAGGAAATCGCTCACATGCTCATCATTATTAATATCTCCTAGCTCTCTCTTCTTCCCCCTCGAATCCTCTCTATCCGTAATGATACTCTCAAGTAAGGAATCATACCTCCTATATATATCCTCCACCCTCCCATTATATCCCGTCAAACAATCTAGACCCTTCCCTAACCATATGAAATCCGCCACATTGAACTCTCCGAAAATTTGGGTCACCTCGCGCACAAGGGCCCTGGCCTCATCCGCCCTCCCTTCAGTGTCAGAGCACCTAATCCCAAACATCATGTGGGAGATTATGTTGTTGGCGAGCTTTAAGAGCTCCTGGGTGACGTTAACGACACTCGGTGTCGACGACTTCCCAGGCAGAGAGCTACGCTCCAACACTTTGACAAAGTGGTACAACTCCTCGTTACGGATCGGGAGAAATTGGGCCAGAGCCCTAGGGTTTAGGAGGTTGTTCATGACTAGCTTGTTGATGAACTTCCAATAGGGCCCGTAGGGTACGAATGCTAAGGCCGAGTCATGGGTAAGTCTCTTGATGGCTATGGATTGTCTCCGGGAGGAAAAGGTGAGTTCGTTCGCCTTGAGGAGCTCCCTCACCACGTCGGGTGAGGAGGCCACCACGCATTTTAAAGAGCCAAGTTTGAGTGAGAACAATGGACCGTATTTGAGGGAGATCTTTTGGAAGGATTGATGGACAAGAGGGCCGAGGAGGTGGAGGTGGCCAATCACGGGGAGGGGTATCGGAGAAGGAGGGAGAAGGCGGTGCTTTCTCCAACCTCGGATTGCAACCACCAAAGCAGCTAGCAGGATTAACGACGGGAAGATGAGGTGGCTATCAGAAAAAGTGGTATTAGGGCCTAAGTTGCTAAGAGTAATTAGATGGTCCATTTTTTTCACCTAGACGGAATGACTTTAACCTGGAAACCTCAAATGAATGGAGAATCCTTAGGAAGGCGCCTTCATTTATAGATAGGGAATTCAATTAGGGAGGTTGAATTAACTAAATCGATTTTTATTTAGGGTTTTTCTAGTGTGTGTCCATAAGCACACATTAATAATTTTTTTTTTGATAAGGAAAGTAATTAGGGTGACCACTAACAATCGAGTGGTCGCCCTAGAGCATCCTGACGGATGAGGGTAGTTAAACCCGGATCATCTGCAAGCGGGATAGAGGAGACACGTCTGAAAGATCCAGCGATAAAGTCCGCCACAGAATTGCACTCCCGATAGACGTGGGAGATACTCCAATCCTGGAACCGGGCAAGCAAGCAGTGGATGTCCGAACGCAACAACTCAATCTCCCACGGGCAGCGCCAGTCACCAAGCACGGCCTTGACCAGCTGCAAATTATCGCCTTCAATCTGGATCCGGAGAATACCACGTTTGGTGGCCTCGAGAAGTCCCTGGCGCAAGGCGATGGTCTCGGATATCAGAACGGACTGTCGACCAATCAGTCCTCCGTCAATGTGGATGGGGAAGCCTCCAGAATCCCTGAGGATGAACCCGAACGAAGCCACACCATCTGCATTCACTGCACCATCAAAATTCAGTTTAATATAGTCCCTCTTGGGTTTTGCACATAAATTCCCTTAATTAGATAAAGAAAGAAAATTGGAAAGGGGAAAATAACATAAATATAGAAATTATTAACTTAATTTTGGAAGGGTGTTATTTCTCTCTATTATTAATCTATCTATACAACTATAAAAACTCTCCCTCTCAAGAACAATAAATGTTCTATTTTTTAAATGCAAACTAATTACCTATTAATATATCCTATTGGATTTACACAATCTCCTCCTTATTAAAATAATACTCCAATTAAAAAAAATATTTCGAAATACAAAAAGACCACCAATAAATACTAAAAAATATTATTTAAGTTAATAATACTTCTTTCTTACTCCTTAAAAATACAAAGGAGGGAACAATATAACATTACATCAATTATAATAACACAACTGTATGTTTATATCTATATTTTTAACCTTTCATAAATAAATACTTACAACTTGTAAAATATTTTTCCTACACCAAATCAACCATTCAAAATTAATGTTTAAATCCAATTTCCTTTCGTTAATTTTTGCATCAAATCACACATATATTTTGCATTTCTATTATAATTCAAATAATATACACATTTATCTATATCCACTTATAAAATCAATAACTATAGACACGGAATTCTATCCCGTCCATCGGACGGGACAAGCCATCTAATATACCTTTAAATTTCTACTTAGGAAAACATCAATAATTATTAGTGTGCTAGAAAAACCCTTTTATTTATAGTTAAGGCTATTTGCATGGTAGCATCCGCGTCACCTACCTCTACCAATTCATATTTGGAGTATATTGCATTATTGCAATGATAATATCATTTAATGGTCGAAATATGATGCATTGTATTTTACATTTTGGCCATTCGGTGTTAATAAACGGTTACTAAAACTAAAAATGTCAATTTGAATTGACCAAGCTATCATCAATTCAACAGGGTGGTGGTGTTGAAAAAAGAAACGTAGAGTTGAAAAAACTTTATCTCTTAAATAACAATTCTAATTGTTAAGATTAGATTCTTCTTCATTTATATTAACTTATTATTATTTTTAATTAATTTTCTTAGGATTATTATTTATTATAAAATTTTAGAAGTTCACCTATAAAAATTCTAACAAAAAATGTCGTTGTCATCATCATCATTCATCTAGTGAAGCTCCGCCATAGTAAAATTTGGGAGGTCAATATGGCCGTCTCAATCTTTTTGGAGGTCCTGTTCAAAAATTAAAATAAATTTTTTTATTAATACTTTATAGCTAAATTAAATTATTATATATCTAGTTTGGAATTTTTTATTTTTATTAACAATAAAAAAAATATGTGTTTTTAATTCAAATTTAAGTAGTTTATATTTCAATACACTCAGTGTTAATGGTTAACAAAGGCTTGGGGCCCTTTATATTTCAATAGACTCTGTGTTTATTCCCCAAGTGCATCAATGCACGTTGCTATTTATGGTAGAAAAAGAAAAAAGAGAAAAGAAAAAAGAAAATGAGGTTCATTTATTAAAAAAATTGGTGAGGGACAAGCCTCGAACACTGGTCTCAAGAGTATGACATCAACTCTTTTCCATCTACACTATTTTTTTCCTAACCCTTATAGCAGCTATTTAATATATATGAGGCCCCCAGATTTTTGGGGCCCTGTTCCAAATAACCACATGAACCGTACTAGAGACGGGCCTGGAGGTCAAGATGGGGTACTCCTGCCCAAGGGAAAGGGGATACACCCGATAGACCTAAGAAAAACTAAAAATTCCGCTTTGTGACAATAATAACTGAATTTAGTTAGAATTCGCGCACCAAAATTGATATCAATTATTCAAATTTTACAACCTCTACCCAAAGAATTAAATTGGGACTATCGAATCTCATCCATAGGGAATTAGGGAGACTAGTATTAAGATTTTTATAATAAGACTTGTTTATGAAAACTAAACATGAAAGAAAATAAATCTAGTCCATTTTGTTATTACAATGTATTAACAAAAATTCCCATCTTGACTTGTAGTCCTAATATATGTATGTGGGAAAGTCCGTGGGTCATAATAAGGGGTCATGCGTGCATAAGTCGAGTCCACAAGCCTGATGGGGTTCCATCCTAAAACCAATTGACAATAGGAGTAGTAAACCAAGAACTTATATAGTAGGCATGTTTAGTCCCAACTTTTAGATGTGGAAAGAGTATTCTCAACAGTATGTCTAGAAGAGGGTGAAATTGCGCACTTTCAAGGCATCTAATCAAACGGTTAAGTCTTCAAGGATAATACCCAAATGTCTCTGATTCAATTATTATGGCCAATGCTCTTCATCCAAAAAAAAGAAGAGGGTGAGACTATTTCACCATTAAAGAGTTTAAGGTTTAGGGTTTATGTTTTAAGGTTTAGAGTAATTAGACCATTGTTCACATGAACAATCTATCTTGTGCATGTGATTATACCTAGTTAGTCATGTAGTTATTTGACTATGTCATTCGTGACAAAAAATATAATATTAAAGATTTGATTAATTGTTTATTTTTGTGCATTAATTGTTCATTGTTGTTTGTTAATGATTGCGAGGGGGTAGTTGTTCATTTGCAAGGAAACTCCCGATCTAGACACATGAGTAATTTTCTTTCTACTATAAGGCTTAATCTATGGACTGTCTGAATATTTTTTTAATATTTGTTTATTTTTAAATGTACATGGTTTTGTAAGCATTGAGTAATTAGAATTTTATAATATAAAGTATATGTGTAGTTGTAAGATCCGAGCCTTTAGAAGCGTCCTTGAACGCTTAACTTTTGAGTTCTTTATTCTCACTCGAATGTTGGGCTTTTTGGAGACTTTCTCTCTCCCCGATCTACTCCATCGCACACTTCGCCGGCGACCCGCTCGACCCCCGACCTTCCCGGTGAACCTTCCCAGCGTCGCCCTAGCGCCGTCAGACCCACACACTCTCCGAGCTCACTGAGCTCGCCCCCTCCCTCAGATCTACACACTCTAAGAGCGGCTTGAGGCTTCACCGACGACCGCCCGTCGCCCACGCCTCCCGCTCCTGTCCGATTCAGACCGGCGAGTCGGACGCGCCCCACCACGGGTCCAGCCCCTTTGAACCCGCCTTCCCAGTCGCTCGCCCTAACCCTAACACCCCATACCCCCAAAAAGATCTGGCGTCGCCCCAACCAGATCCGGACGACCCCCACCAAACCGTCGTCGACTCTCAGCACACCCCAGCGTTCCCCCAGCCGGCAACCACTAGCTCCCGTAAGGTCTCCGGCGACTCACCTTTCCCGGGCTCCAAAGGCTGCCCAAAGTGGTCGTGGTTGGTCACCAACCCAAATTGGCCGTTGTTGGGCTCCAAAGGCACCCCCTTTCAGGTCTTCCAACTGCTAGCGGCCAAGCCCCTGTGGCCCTCGCCGGAAACTCTTGGCTGACCCTCTTAGCCCCTCCTAGTCCGAGGGGCGCGGTAAACTCGTTCTCTCCCTCTTGTTTTAGCCTCTAGTTCGGTTTTCATTTATTAGTTTTAGCATAAGTGTTAGCTTGTTCCGTTGTAGTTTTGTGCAACGTTTAGATTAGGGTTAGTTTGTTACCGTGCTGCGCTTGTGCTGTTCTGTCTGTCTGCTCGACCTGCTTTGTCGTTTGTAGTAGTTTGTGTTTGTGTTTACTGTGGTTCTGTTGGGCCTATTGTTGGTTGTTGTGTGTTGTGTTTGGTGTGTCCTTGCAGGTGAACCCGATTGTTGAGTCTTAGATACAAGATGGTGAGGCCGTCGATCAGTGTTGCTTCTTACAAACAATCTACGTGCTTGAGAATAGGGTCTTGGAATGTGGGTACGCTGACAAGAAAATCTTTGGAACTGATCAAGATTCTACATCACTACAGGGTAGAGATTGCTTGTATTCAGGAGACGAAGTGGAAAGGAAGGAAAGCTCGAGAAATTGATGGATGGAAGCTGTGGTATTCAGGAGCAGACATTAATAAAAACGGGGTTGGGATCTTGGTAGACAGTAAGCTGAGAGATCAAGTGGTGCAGGTGGAGCGGACAAGTGACCGTCTGATGCTGATCAATGTCGTAATAGGGGAGAAAATTCTTAATGTTATTAGTGCTTATGCCCCACACGGTGGTTTGAGTTTGGAAGTAAAGCGACGGTTTTGGGAAGGCATGGATAGTTTGGCTAGGAGCGTTCCATCAACAGAACAATTGATAATCGGTGGGGATTTCAACGGTCACATCGAGAAGGCTAGAGACGGGTTCGAGGAAGTACATGGAGGTTGGGGTTTGGGAGACAAAAATTTTAATGGTCGAGCGCTCTTGGATTTTGCAGCAGCGTTTGACTGTTTGGTGGTCAACTCTTGGTTCAGAAAGAGAGAAGAGCAGTTAGTTACTTTCCAGAGTGCATTAGGGAAGACACAAATTGACTTTTTTGTGTCCAGAAGGGAAGACATGGGAAGGTGCACGGATTGCAGGGTTTTGCCATTTGAGGGCCTGTCCACTGAGCACAAGTTTTTGGTTTTAGATCTAAAGTGGCCGTGCAGAAGGAGGAAGGCGAAGACGGTGCTACAACCAAAAATTAGGTGGTGGCGTCTTTCTGAAACAAATGAGCAAGGTCTAAGAGAAAAGATAACCGAGGAAGCAAATGTTAAAGGGGCGTGGGAAGAGAGTAGTGAAGCCAACATGATGTGGGGCAAGATGGAAGAGTGCATCTGTAGAGCGACATGTGGAGTTTTGGGTATGTCGAAAGGCATCCATGGCAACAGAAGGGCCGAAGCGTGGTGGAACGATGAAGTCCATGAGAAAGTTAAGGAGAAACAACTAGCCTACAAGGCGTGGTCGCATAGTATGGGGACAGACAGAGAAGCGAAGAGGACAAAGTATAAGGCAGCAAGGAAGATAGCCAAGAGAGCTATGGCGATAGCTAAAGAGAAGGCGTTCGAGGATCTGTATAAAGCTTTGGATGAAAAGGGTGGGGAACGAGTTCTGTATAGGTTGGCAAAGGCAAGAGAAAGAAAGAGCAGAGACATGGACAGGGTAAAATGTATCAAAGATGAGGATGGGCGAGTGCTGATGGACGACACACAGATCAGACAACGTTGGGAGAGGTACTTCAGTGGGCTGCTAAATGAGGGGCGAGAGTCGGAGGAGAGTCGGATTGGTTCTTCGGGCCTAGGCAATCAGGAAAACCTTTTCTGCTTTTACAGGCGGTTTTCTAAGGAGGAAATACAGGAAGTGCTGCAAAAAATGGGTAACAAACTTGCAGTAGGACCAAATGAGATTCCGGTAGAAGTCTGAAAATGCTTGGTGGGGAGAGGCCTAGAATGGCTAGCGACGCTCTTCAATTTATTTTTAAGACGACCAAGATGCCAGAGGAGTGGAGACTTAGTAAGTTAATCCCGCTCTATAAGAACAAGGGAGATGTGCAACAGTGCAACACCTACAAGGGAATTAACCTTCTGAGTCACACAATGAAGGTGTGGGAGAAAGCTATCGAGTTGAGGCTAAGGAGGATAGTTAGAGTGTCAGAGAACCAGTTTGGTTTTATGCCCGGGAGATCGTCGATGGAGGCTATCCACTTGTTAAGAAGGCTAACATAAGAGTATAGAGAGAGGAGGAAGGATTTGAATATGGTTTTTATTGACTTGGAGATAGCATATGATAGGGTACCGAGAGAGTTGATCTGGGAGAGCTTGGCAGCCAAGGATGTGTCCGGCACATTTATCAGGATCGTTAGAGACATGTACGAGGGCTCGTTGACCAGTGTTTGGACCCCAGGAGGGGACACAGAGTATTTCAAGGTGGAGGCTGGTCTGCACCAAGGCTCTGCCCTAAGCCCTTTCCTTTTCACAATTGTGTTGGATGTTCTGACGAGTGATATTTAGGGGGAGATCTCGTGGTGTATGCTTTTTGCAAACGACATTGTCTTGGTATATGAGTCTAGAGCTGGGGTTAGTAGTAAACTCGAAACTTGGAGGGAGAAGTTAGAGTCTAAGGGCTTCAAACTAAGTAGGACCAAGACGGAATATGTAGAGTTCAGGTTCGGGCAAGGTACTATTGACAGAGATGAAGTACATTTAGGAGGGGAAGCGGTGATAAGGAATGACAGTTTCAGGTATTTGGGATCAGTCCTACAAAGTGACGGGGGGATCGACGAGGACATCACACACAAGATCCAGAGAGGTTGGCAAAAGTGGAGGGCAGCGTTCGGGGTTCTTTGCGACCGAAAGGTACCGCTTAAGCTTAAGGGAAAGTTCTACAGGACAGTTATTAGACCTGCTATCCTTTATGTAACAGAGTGTTGGCCCACCACGAAGGCACGGGAACACAGACTGATGGTAGCTGAGATGAGGATGCTAAGGTGGATGAGCGGACACACACTTCTAGACAAGATCAGAAATAAAGCGATCAGAAGCAGGGTGGGGGTTGCCAGCATAGGGGACAAATTGAGAGAATCGAGATTGCGTTAGTTTGGTCATATACAGAGACGAGGGCCCGGGGAGCCAGTTCGGAGGTGTGAGAACTTGGCCTTGGGAGACTTTCGTAGAAGGAGGGACCGGTCGAAGAAGTGTTGGAAAGAGTGTATAAGACAAGATATCAGCCAGTTGGGGATTTCAGCAGATTTGGCTGCATGTAGGGACAGGTGGAGGGAGGCAATCCGAGTGAGAGACAACAGTTACCCGACGGGACAGACGACTTGCGCTTGGGGTTTTTAGCAGAATGGGTTATTGCATTGTTTGCTCTTGTGTTTTCTCTTTTTCCCGTCTTACTCTGGCTTTGTTTTTCCTCGAGTCCCGCTTTCGTTTTGTTTTGCTTTCGTTTCTTGTTTGTTGCCTCTTTGCTTGTTGCGTCTGTAGTGGGTTTTCGGTCTCCTTGGGTCTCTCGGTCGCACCCCCTCAGCTTTTAGCCAAGGGTTCCCCCATCTTGACCCCCTAGATACTCCCTGGAGGGGTACTGAACTGGGTCAATGTTGTTGTTGTTGTATTCTCACTCGAATAATGAAAAGGAAGAACTCTTGTTGAAATGGGCAACATCTCAATCTCTTATAAACTATCAGGGTGTTACAATCTCCCCCACTTAAACACTTGACGTCCTCGTCATCTAGGTAGAGAGTGACTACCCCTAACCAAGCTAACTCATAGCCCAAAGTCCACTCTGATACCATTTGTAAGGACCGAGCCTTAGAAGCGCTAAATGCTTGTCAACTGATATCCGCCTTTTTATTCGTGTTTTTAGCGAGTGTTTTTAGTGTGTTTGAGTCTTTTTCTTTAGTTTTGTGTTTTGTTTTGAGTCATTTCTATAGGTTTTCGTATTTCCTTAAGATATGGAGTCTACATAAGCTTTGGTAGTGTTTTTATAGGTTTTGGAGCTATTTGGAGCATATGTAGGGAGAAGATGAGAAACCGAAGGAAAGCACTAATGGAATGAAGTGAAGATCGAGTTTTGAGCCCTGGGAGAAGTCTATAGACCCATTACCAAGCTTAAGGAAGAAGAATCAAGGCAAAAAGGGGGTTAACGACCCAATAATGAGGGAGACGTCCCGGTTACGAGCCAAGTTTTCACACTGAAGGGGGTCGTTACCGAGGTGCACATGGTCGGTAACGGGTGTTCAGCAAAGAGGAAAAGTTCAGCAAAATCAGAGTTTTGTCGAACCTGACAGGGTCGGTACCGGGGTCCCGTGTCGGTAGAGACAGTAGAGTCAGCGCAATTAATGATCTTTTTATCCCATATCTTTTTTTATTATTATTAGATAGTTTTAAGGGATATATCTTTTAGAATATTTATTTCCTTATAGATAGATTAGTTTTCTCTATAAATACTCTTATCTTAGTTTAAGTTTTCATATCATTCAAGTTAGCTTTAGGGTAGAGTATAGAGAGAGAAAGGAGGCGCGAGATAGAGATAGAGAGACGAGTTTGTGGAGTTGCTTGGAGAACAAGTTTGTCTTGGATTTGGTTGTAAGTTTTCCTTTAATTGAATTGAATTTAGTTGTTTTTAATTATGACTAGTGAGTAGTCTCTCTCTCTAAGATTGGGGTTAACCCAACAATGATTATGTTATGCATGCTCTTGATCATGTTTTGATTGTTTTTATCATGAATCTATTCTCTTGTTCTTAAGTCCTTGAAACGAAAGTAGAAAAGGAATTTCTCGTTCATAGTTGAAGCGAAAGCGAAAACTTTGGATCAGAATAGTCAATTAAGGTTTTGAAGCGAAAACGGATCAATCCTAGTTGAAGTAGAAGAGATAGATAGAACAAGTTTATTAATTTAAGCGAAAGTTGATTGATTTACTTGCTAAGTTGACGAAAGTTGACGACTTTATGTTGATGAAACCCGAAATAAAACGTCGCTAGAAGACAAGAAACGAGATTTTGTTATTCGATTGTGCAAACACTTGCTCTTTATTTATTGTTTTCTTACAGCGAGGTTACAAGCAACGAGGTTTACAAGAAAACGAGGTTTACACCTTAGACCTCCTAAGATTATTTGAGATCATGATCTAACAGGGTTCAAGATCTCCTAATCACTAAGAGATTCTACTATCCACAGGCCGTTTGACGGACTCCGTTAGCGAGGTTGAGCTTCGAGTTCGAGTGTGGTGATGATGGCTTGCGAGATGGAGCAGCGAGGTCTTTGGTGTGAGCGAAAGCTCTCTGTGTGACTTGAAGTCTTTTTGTGGACTTCACTTGTCTATAGCGAGGTCTTTTGACGATGTTTCAACACGTCGATCTTCAACGAGCAAGATAGTTCTTGAGTTCAAGATGTTTTTCGACCCTTTTCCACCTCCGAGGTTCTCCTCTATTTATAGAGAATTGAGGAGTCGGGCTTGGGTGTTTACTCGATGTGGGACGCCCGAGATCAAGGCCTCTAATTGGTCTGGAGGTGAGGCAGTCGGTGATTGGCTCGGGGGAACGGCGACAGCTGAGTGGTTCAGATGGGCGGGAGTGTTAGAGAGTCGGTGACTGGCTTAAAATCGTTGATGCCAAATCAAAAATAATTCCCTAGTTACTCAACTAGTATAGCTGGTAAGTCGGGGTCGAACCCAAGAGACACTTGTATCCTAAGTTTTATTATTATCAACTCAAAGAAGTAACAAAGGGGGGATTTTGTGAATTAAAACTAAAACTAAGAATTGAAACAAACAAAGCAAGCAATCAAATAGGGCAAAAGTTGGATTTTTATCAATTAAGGAAAAGCAATCCTATTCAAGCATCCACTTTTCTTCCTCAAGTTATTGATCATAGATTCAAACAAGTTATTCCTTTTAGTTATTCCTATCCTGATCAGAATTATAACATGGCAACGAGACATGCAACTTAATATCCAAATTACTTATGAAACGATCATAAATAATATGAATACTAGCAATAAGAACAAGGATAAACAGGATACATGCAATTGAATTCCAACGAGTCAAACAATTAACATGCATTCAAATCTCTTCTCAATTGTTTTAGTCCAACGAGTCCTAAACCAATTGAGTTGCTACAAAGATTAGGCTTTGCTACGAGAAACCTAGATCTAGCAATAGATAATATCAATTCCAACAAGGTGATCAATCAAGTAGAAATCAATACAATCAATATAAATTATGGCCAAGAGATTTGAAATAACCTGTAGAAATAAACCTGAAAAGACGAATCTCACAACCACTTGAGTCTGAAAAGCTTCAACTTGAATAGAATTTAGGGAGTTTAGTTCTCCATAAGAGAGAAAAACACAAAGTCTCAAATTAGGTCTAAGAGAATTAAGAACAAAGTCTGAAAAATAACCTAAAATAGTCTCGAACAAGTCGAAAATTAAAAAGATAAAAATACAAAAATAAACTAAATAAATCTAATCACGCGTCAGATTCCAGCAGTGCCGCGATCGCTGCCCACACCTGGCCGCGAGCGCTGCCCGACTTGCAAACCGCGATCCACCAGCGACCTCTGGCAACCGCGATCGCCACCCATACACGGCCGCGATCGCGGCCTTCGTGTCATCGCGGTCCTCAATGGCGATCTTGTCTTCCTCGGCGACGTCCACCGCGACCGCCCCTAAGAGTGGCGGCGATCGCGGCCTTCAACTTCTTCGAAGTCTTCAACTTCTTGCTAACTCTGAACTCTGGCCTTCAAATCTGTTCTTCAATAACGCTCAAACTAGGCCTAAAATACCACAGAAATATGTACTAAAAAGTCCTAGTTATGCTGTACAAAACGCAGCATATCAAATTCCCCCATACTTAGACCTTGCTCGTCCTCGAGTAAGCTCAAAATAAAATCAAGCATGACAAATCAACAAAGGTCTACAGACAGCAATGGTAGAAAATGACCTAAAACTAAAAAGCACTCAAAATAATCTCACAACCCGGACCCATGTAGAGAAATAGTGAGCAAAAAAAAACATGAAAGCTCAAATCACACACCTCACAGATACAAGATATAGCGCTCAAGCTCCAAAAAGTGTAGAGCAACCTAGGATCTACCCAACATCTAAAGTGTAATCCCCAGACCCCAAAGTAGAATATGATCCTAAACACTCTGATTTTTCCACTCATTCTACTTAGGCGCCCTTTCGGGTTTTCACCTAATCACTCTTTTCATTTTTCTTAGGTGTGCTCACAAATACTCACATCTCTCATTAACCTCGTATTACCCCAGCCTAATGCTGGTCCGGGTTACCTGCTTATTACCTGAGCCGCCCTTTCGGGTTTTCAGCTCATCCTAGGATTTTATATGCCTTTTTTCTTTTTTTTTTGGCTTTTTTTTTTAAAACTGAAATGCAGAAACTAAAATGCATCTGTACATATATACAACAGTGAGTACTCCCTCCCCCATACTTAAACCTTTCATTGCCCTCAATGAAATAAAGACAAATCAGATAAAAATAAAGGACAGGAAAACAGAAGACTCACTGTGGTGGACCTGGCGGATGATATTGTGACCAGTCAGGAAAACCTGGCCACATCTGGCTGAAAAACTGATGGTGCTGCCCCTGCACCCGCTGCATGTCCTGAACGGTGGATGCAATAGCACTCTGCTGAGCTGCCAACTCTCTCTGCTGCGTCACAATCTCTCTCTGAGTGGACACTATCTCATTTTGGGACATAGTAAGTCGTCCCATCTCCCAGAACATCCGGTTCTGCCAATCAGAATCAGAATGTCCACCCCATCCAACTCTACCCGCAGCAGCATCCCAAGCAAAAGTATCTCCAAAACCTCCATATCCACCTCTATAAGCAGCAACTCCACCATCACCGTAGCCAGTATATCCTCCTGTCGTCCAACTCGATGTACTAGCTGGTGCTGTACCAGGACTAGCACCCCAGCCAGCAGATGACGTACCAACATCACCACCAGGCACAAAACCAGCACCACCATAACCAGGAACACGGCCACCATCTCTAGCATCTCCTCCATCGTCTCTATCATCACCATCATCATCATCATCGTGATCCTCATGATCCCCCTGATCCTCCATCTCTACATCAGGCGCAGGCTCCTCCTGCTGAAATCCGCCTCCACCAGCAAAATCAGATCTGATGTACAAATAAGCTAAGGCAGGGCCAGTAGGCATAAGTCTAGGAAGACGCAAATAATCCTCAGCTGGAGAACCGAGAGTCCAGATATACCCCTGCTCAGCTGATCCCTTCAAGCAATGAGCCCTCTTCAGCTGGTTCTCATTAAACTTATACTCCACACTATCAGGCCGTCCAAACCTATCCTCACTCGCAAACTCTCTGGCAAGCAAAGTAATCATCCCTCCTATAGCAATCTTGCCAGTATCCTTTTTCAGGATCTTCTTGACACTCCCAATAAATAACTCAACCCAGTCAGGAACTGCAGCCTTCATAGGCATCAAGCACCAGATCATGCTCATGTCAAAGCGAGATGCCTTGTTTACCTCCCCTTGTCCCAGAAAACTCATGGACAGCACCTTATGACATAATCGAATACAAGGATGGGTAATGCAATAGTTATACTCCCCCTTCTTAGGCAAGAACCCAAATCCTGTAATCGCCTCCCAAAAATCATTAAGGCCTGACTCTCTACTAACTGCCTCCCAGTTCTCAGTAGGCACACCACTAATCCCAAAAATTCCTTTCAACCCCTCTCTGTCTATATAATAAGGCTCATCCAAAATATTAAATTTGAACAAACCCTCATCATCCTGAAATGTAGACAGAAACTCTAGCAAAATGTTCCTATAGGTAGGGGCATTCAGATCAATAAAACCCCCTAATCCACCACTCATCAGAAACGTCCTAGTACAGTCATACATGCCTAGTGTCCTAAGCATCTCAACATCAAAGAATTTAGTACTAGTAAATTTCCTCTTAGCCAGAGAATCCCATTTTTTCTTCTGTGCAGGAGTTAACTTTTTAACAGGATATGCCATGTATAATCAACTGATCAACTCAGCAAGCAAGGCAATTGAAGCAACTTACAGAAACTGGAGATCGGATACTGCTGAGAGGCCGCGATCGCTGTATGCAGAGGGCATCGATCGCCTTCTGGTGGAAGGCCGCGATCGCGGTATTCAGGGGGCCGCGATCGCGGTTCTGGGCAATCGACGAATCCGAGGCGGGCGATGCAATCTCCGGTACCGCGGTTCTCTTCTCCTCTGAGCCGCGGTCGCCTCTCCGGTTTGCCTTCAACAACCCGTCAATGGACCAAGAGGGGTGGCTATGGTGGATTGGAAGGTATGGGGAAATTTTTTTTGTGGATGTTTTGTAGATTGGATTTTTTAGGAGAAATAGAGAGGTAAGAGAGATTTTTTGAACGGATTTGGGTTGAGGACGAAGTGAGGATTGTAGATCCGGGTTTTTATTGAGTTTGGAAGAAATTTTTGAGGAGGGTATTGGAGCTTGAAAAGAGTTTTAATGGAGGGTAGTAATGGAGGAAGAAGAAGAAGTGAAGAATAGAGGAGGAAGGAGGAAAAAGAAGGTGGACGAAGAGGGGTGGGGCCGGCGGTGGGAGTGGCCCCACTGCCTCGTGTAATTATTTTTTTTCTTTTTTTTTATATCTCTGAGGGGCCGCGATCGCTGCCCTGTGGGGGCCGCGATCGCGGCCTTTGCAATGTACCGTCAATTCCTTTATCGAAAAACGTCCCGTAATCGCCCTTTTTGAGGGGCGATCGCGGTTTGTCCTCAGTAATGTTCTTTCGAACCTAGTATCTGCGTGTTAGCCTCACGAGATTGAAAACAAAAACAAAACAAAAAAAATAGAAAAAATTAAAAAGAAAAACTTACCTCGGGTTGCCTCCCGAGCAGCGCCTTTGTTTAATGTCGTTGGCTCGACATTGGTGCCCTTTTTAGTTGGCAATTGGGGTTGGATCATCAAGACCCATTTCTTCTAGCACTTCATGGTTGACTCCCTCATGGTATTTCTTTAATCTTTGACCATTAACTTTAAACACATTTTGGGAGTCCCCATCCAATAATTCCACAGCCCCATGTGGAAAAACTTGAGTAATTGTATACGGTCCTGCCCATCTAGAACGGAGTTTTCCTGGGAAGAGTGTGAGACGAGACTGAAACAGAAGGACCTTATCTCCAACCTTGAATTCCTTCCTGAGGATATTCTTATCATGCCAAGCTTTGGTTTTGTTCTTGTAGTTCACGGCATTATCATAAGCATCCAATCTCAACTTTTCCAACTCTTGCAATTGTAACTTCCTGAACTCTCCATTCTCTTTAACGTTGTAATTGCACTTTTGGACCGCCTAATAAGCTTTATGCTCAAGCTCAACTGGCAAGTGACAGCCTTTGCCATAAACCAATCTGAAGGGGGACATCCCGATGGGTGTCTTATAAGCAGTACGATAGGACCATAAAGCATCATTGAGTCTCAAACTCCAATCTTTCCTGTTAGGTGCCACCGTCTTCTCCAGAATTGATTTTATCTCCCTATTGGACACTTCAGCTTGTCCATTGGTTTGGGGATGATAGGTTGTAGAGATCTTCTGGGTGACATGGTACTTCTTCAATAAAGCACTCACAGTCTTGTTGCAAAAATGAGTACCCCTGTCACTGATTAGAGCTTTTGGAATCCCAAATCTGGAAAAAATGTTGTCCTTAAGGAAACCTGCAACTTTTTTTTGAATCATCAGTTCTGTTGGCCTTTGCTTCCACCCATTTGGAAACATAGTCCACCGCAAGTAAAATATACAGATTACCATAAGAAGAGGGGAAGGGTCCCATAAAATCAATGCCCCAAACATCAAAAACTTCACAGAAGATCATACGAGATTGAGGCATCTCATGTCTCTTAGAAATATTACCCACCCTCTGACAACGATCACATGATTTACATAAAGCATATGCATCCCTAAAAATATGAGGCCAATAAAAACCAGCTTCTAAGACTTTCCTAGCAGTTTTATTAGTCCCAAAGTGACCCCCACATGCATAGGAATGACAAAAAGACAGTATAGATTGTACCTCAGAATCCGGGACACACCGTCGGATTACCTGATCTGTGCAGTGCTTCCATAAATAAGGATCATCCCAGACATAGAATCGGGATTCATGACGCACCTTGTCCTTCTGAGCCTTGGTAAATTTAGGAGGAAACTCCCCTAAAACGAGGTAGTTGACTATATTTGCATACAATGGCCTGAACGAGTGGATCCCAAAAGCAAACTCCTCCAGTCGCGTTTCGTCGCCGCGGTCGCCACCAGGGCCGCGATCGCCACTGATTTTGGCCGCGATCGCGGTTGTCTCGGACGCGGTCGCCCCTTTTTCTGGCGGCGATCGCGGTTTGGCACCAGTATCGACTCCGAAAAGCATGTCATCGGGGAATCGTCCTTGAATTTGTTTCTGATCTTCTGACTTGTCTTCCACATGTACAAGCCGGCTCAGGTGGTCAACTACAAGATTTTCGGCTCCCTTTTTATCCCGTATCTCAATGTCAAACTCACTCAGCAAGAGGATCCATCTTATCAATCTCGGCTTAGCCTCCTTTTTCGTCATTAAATAACGAATTACTGCATGGTCTGAATAAACTATCACCTTTGTACCCAGCAAATACTGTCTGAACTTCTCCAAGGCGAACACTACAACAAGCATTTCCTTCTCAGTGGTGGAGTAGTTCCTTTTGGCATCGTTTAGAGTCATGGAAGCATAATGTATGACATGGGATGCTCTAGCTTCCTTTTGGCCCAAAACAGCCCCAACAGCGTAGTCACTTGCATCACACATGATCTCAAAAGGTTGAGACCAATCCGGGGCTTGAATTATTGGGGCACTTATTAGGCGTGTTTTCAGCTCATCAAACACCTTTTTGCATGCCTCATTGAACTCATAAGGCACATCCTTCTTCAGCAATTCACACAACGGGGCTGAGATCTTGGAAAAATCTTTAATAAACCTGCGATAGAAACCTGCATGGTCTAGAAAAGAACGCACTTCACGCACATTAGTAGGATAAGGCAAAGACTGAATGATATCAATCTTTGCCTTATCGACCTCAATACCCCTGGATGACACTTTGTGACCTAACACAATGCCTTGCTCAACCATAAAATGACACTTCTCAGAGTTTAGAACCAAATTGGTGTCTACACATCTTTGAAGGACTAAAGAGAGGTGGTTTAAGCAGGCATCAAAGTCGTCTCCATGTACTGTAAAGTCATCCATAAAAACCTCTATAAAATTTTCAATGTACTCAGAAAAGATGCTTACCATACATCGTTGGAACGTACCGGGTGCGTTACACAATCCGAATGGCATTCTACGGTATGCAAAAGTGCCAAAGGGACATGTAAATGTCGTTTTCTCCTGGTCCTCCGGTGCAATAACAATTTGAAAGTACCCTGAATAGCCATCTAAAAAGCAATAATAGGAACGACCGACAAGTCGCTCAAGCATTTGATCAATGAATGGCAAAGGAAAGTGATCTTTTCTGGTTACCGCATTCAGCTTACGGTAATCAATACAGACTCTCCAACCTGTCTGAACTCGTGTGGGGACTAGTTCCCCATGCACATTCTCTACCACTGTAATGCCTCCCTTTTTGGGCACAACTTGGGTCAGACCAACCCACTGACTATCAGAGATGGGATAGATCATACCTGCCTGTAGGGAGCTTCAATACCTCCTTTTTTACTACCTCCATCATAGGTGGGTTGAGCCGTCTCTGTGGCTGTCTGGATGGCTTGGCACCCTCTTCTAGGAGGATCCTATGCATACATGTAGAGGGACTGATCCCTTTAATGTCAGCAATAGTCCAACCTAGAGTTGTCTTGTGCTCTTTCAGTACCTGCACCAATTTTTCTTCTTGCTCCTTGGAAAGTTTGTTAGAAATAATGACAGGCAAAGTGTCACCATCTCCAAGAAAGGTATATTTTAAATGCTCAGGGAATTGTTTAAGCTCAACTTCAAGTGCCTGTACTACAGAAGGAAACAACTTCTCGCTTGGGAGAGTTAGTGGTATGGGCCCAATGGCCAAAGCATCAGTAGGAGATTCACAACAAGCACTCAGATTAGCAAGGATTTCATGATATCTATCAGACAAATCATAATCCATGCATGAAGTTGTGACATCATTCTCTAACACATATTGTAATTCATCACCATAAGTAGCATCAAAGACATCTTGCACAATGGGATCAATCACATCAATAGAACAAAGAGAATGGTCATCCTGGGGGTATTTTATAGCATTGTCCATACTATATTCAAATTTCTCCCCATCAAACTCCATAGTTAGGACACCTTTACACATATCAATTTTTGTTCTAGCAGTTTTCATGAAAGGACGTCCTAACAGAATGGGTGCAGCATGCACATCATGATCCATATCAAGCACATAAAAATCAGCAGGGAATATCAAATTATCAACCATGACAAGGACATCTTCAACAAGCCCTTTCGGGTAGACTGTGGACCTATCAGCTAATTGAACAATAACACCAGTTTCATGCAAAGGTCCTAAGCCTAGTGAAGTATAAACAGAATAAGGCATAACATTAATAGAAGCACCTAAATCAAGCATGGCTTTATCTATTTTAGTGTCTCCTATTATGCAGGGAATGTTGAACATGCCTGGATCACTGCACTTCTTAGGCATTCGCCTTTGAAATACAGTTGAGACATGTTCACTAACCTTAACTTTCTGTTTCCCTTTTAATTTTTGGTTCCTCTTGATAGTGCACAACTCTTTCAGAAATTTAGCAAATCTAGGAACGCTTTTAATCAGATTGAGCAAAGGGATATTTACCTCACACTTGGAAAACGTCTCAAAGATCTCCTTGTCGTTCTCTAGCTTCCTTGTGTCTTTCAGTGCTTCAGGAAACGGAGGAGGTGGCTTCTGGGAAACCATGGAAGGGAAATCTGGGCGAATATATTGATCGTTGGAAACTGGAGCCTGGCCGCGATCGCCATCAGAAAGCCGCGATCGCGGTTCTTCAGAATTTCGGGAATCACCGCCACCGCGATCGCTGCCCGATGTGGACGCGATCGCGTCTTCAATTTTCTCAAATCCCGAGGCCTCAGTTAAGGGGCCGCAATCGCCGATGGTGGGGGCCGCGATCGCGGCCTCTTCAGCCGCGATCGCCTCTGGTTTTGGCGGCGATCGCGGTTCTTCAAATCTTCCGTCAATCTTCGGCAATTCTTTTCCACTTCGTAAAGTAATCGCACTCACATTCTCCCTAGGATTGATGGGCTGGGCTGGCAATTTTCCAGAATCTTTGGCCTCCAATTTACTCACTGCATTAGCCAGTTGACTGATCTGAGTCTCCATATTCTTGATACTGGCTTGAGTAGTCTGTCCCATTTGTTCCACTGTAATAGCTAGCCTTGCAATCAACTCTTCAGCGTTGGATGAATTATTTTGGCTCTGAACCGGAGGTCTAGGGACATAAGGTTGCCTGGGTTGCTGATTTCCTCCTTGCTGATTATATTGAGGCTGATTCTGATTCCCGTATCTTAGATTTGGATGATGTGCCCATCCTGGATTGTATGTATTAGAATAGGGATCAAAACGAGGTCTAGGAGGTCCATAGCCTCCTACAGCATTAACCTCAGCCTGAGGCTCCTGGAGTTGTGGACAGGCATCAGTAGGGTGAAGTGTATCAGCACAGACTTCACACGCCTTCAGTTGTTGAGGGGTTCCTTGCAGCATGAACCTCTTCATCATATCTTTCAACTCTGCCATCTCAGATTTTATAATAGAAGAGGAGTCCATAGCATTGACTCCCTTAGCGCTAGTTCTTTTGTTGAATTGCCTTGAGTTCTCAGATAGCTCAGAAAAGAGCTCAAGGGCATCTGTTGGTGTCTTATTCATCAGGCTTCCACCACAAGCTACATTCACCATTCTGCGCTCTTCATCCAGTAATCCACCAAAGAAATACAGTACCAGATCTTGATTAGAATACCCATGATACGGACAACTAGCACACAGTCTCTTGAATCGCTCATGATAATCATACAGACTCTCTCCAGCCTGTTGCTCAATATTGCTCAAGCTCTTCTTCAGACTGTTCTGTTTGGTGGCAGGAAAATATTTCTCTAAGAATGCCGCTTTCATCTTAGTCCAGGTATTTATGGAGCCCGGAGAAAGATAGTAGAGCCACTCATTGGCTGAATCCTTCAGAGAGAAAGGAAACGCCCTCAGCTTGATCTGGTCCTCAATTACATCAGCAAGTTTCATACTTGAGCAGACCTGATCAAATTCAGCAAGATGCTTGTTTGGATCTTCTCCACCATGCCCATGGAATTGGGGTAAAAGATGGATCAACCTTGATTTCAATTCAAACTTGACACCATCATTCAGCGCAGGGAACTGAACAGCCAGGGGCTGTTGTTGAAAGTTAGGAGCAGTCACCTGCTTCAAAGTCTGATCTCCCATTGTCTCAGTTTCAGCAGAATTCAAGTCGAAAGGCAATGCACGGAGTAGTTCCCGAGCTTCACGTCTCAACCTGGAAAGGGTCCTTTCAATCTCTGAATCAAGAGGCAAAATAGAAGAATTAGTAGCACGAGTGTGGACCATAAACTTGGGTCCACACTAGAGTTGGTAACAATAAAAACTTAGAATTGAACAAAAGTGTCCCCGACAACGGCGCCAAAATTTGACTGGCTTAAAATCGTTGATGCCAAATCAAAAATAATTCCCTAGTTACTCAACTAGTATAGCTGGTAAGTCGGGGTCGAACCCAAGAGACACTTGTATCCTAAGTTTTATTATTATCAACTCAAAGAAGTAACAAAGGGGGGATTTTGTGAATTAAAACTAAAACTAAGAATTGAAACAAATAAAGCAAGCAATCAAACAGGGCAAAAGTTGGATTTTTATCAATTAAGGAAAAGCAATCCTATTCAAGCATCCACTTTTCTTCCTCAAGTTATTGATCATAGATTCAAACAAGTTATTCCTTTTAGTTATTCCTATCCTGATCAGAATTATAACATGGCAACGAGACATGCAACTTAATATCCAAATTACTCATGAAACGATCATAAATAATATGAATACTAGCAATAAGAACAAGGATAAACAGGATACATGCAATTGAATTCCAACGAGTCAAACAGTTAACATGCATTCAAATCTCTTCTCAATTGTTTTAGTCCAACGAGTCCTAAACCAATTGAGTTGCTACAAAGATTAGGCTTTGCTACGAGAAAACCTAGATCTAGCAATAGATAATATCAATTCCAACAAGGTGATCAATCAAGTAGAAATCAATACAATCAATATAAATTATGGCCAAGAGATTTGAAATAACCTGTAGAAATAAACCTGAAAAGACGAATCTCAAAACAACTTGAGTCTGAAAAGCTTCAACTTGAATAGAATTTAGGGAGTTTAGTTCTCCATAAGAGAGAAAAACACAAAGTCTCAAATTAGGTCTAAGAGAATTAAGAACAAAGTCTGAAAAATAACCTAAAATAGTCTCGAACAAGTCGAAAATTAAAAAGATAAAAATACAAAAATAAACTAAATAAATCTAATCACGCGTCAGATTCCAGCAGGGCTGCGATCGCTGCCCAAACCTGGCCGCGATCGCTGCCTGACTTGCAAACCGCGATCCACCGGCGACCTCTGGCAACCGCGATCGCCACCCATACACGGCCGCGATCGCGGACTTCGTGTCATCGCGGTCCTCAATGGCGATCTTGTCTTCCTCGACGACGTCCACCGCGACCGCCCCTAAGAGTGGCGACGATCGCGGCCTTCAGCTTCTTCGAAGTCTTCAACTTCTTGCTAACTTTGAATTCTGGCCTTCAAATCTGTTCTTCAATAACGCTCAAACTAGGCCTAAAATACTACAAAAATATGTACTAAAAAGTCCTAGTTATGCTGTACAAAACACAGCATATCAGTCGGCAACGAGGTTTAGACCTCGCTCCGAGGTTTCGAGAGACCTCGCAAAGATATGAATTTTGTTTAATTTAAAAGGCGGGTATGGTTGTGGGCCCCGAAATCCACCTTGGGAGTCCCGTCAGATCTGTTTATTCTTTTCGTCCCGGACCCACTTCCCACTTTACCATTTTGGACACCGTCACAACCCCATGGCCTGGGGACCTCGTCCCGAGGACCGCAGGTCATAAACATGAGGGGTATTTGGTTCATCAAACCCGGGGTGCGAGGGTGGGCTTCTTAGGATTGCGAGGTGCGAGGTCTAGAGGTTGGGTGGACACATTGCGAGAAATTTTCTTGCGAGGCCTGACACTTAGGCTTTTATTCCGTTTATGCGTGCGATGCTTCCTGGGCCTGCTCCCCCGTATTTCGCTTAATGGGCCGTCGAGGTAGATCAGGCCCAATAAACTTTTCGGGAGCGGGGAGAGGCCCAAGTTCGTTCTTTATAAGAGGCATCTCTCACACGCCTCATCTCCATCTTCTTCCTTCAACATTTTCTCTCTCTCTCTCTCTCTCTCTCTCTCTCTCTCTCTCTCTCTCTCTCTCTCTCTCTCTCTTTCTTGCTCTTCTAGTTTCCGGCGAACGGTTTTCGAGACGGTTACCGACGATCTTCCGACACTCTAGGAGCGCCACCGCACCATCCGCGTCAATTTTCAAGCAAGTAAGCGTCTTGACCCCCCCCCCCTTTCGTGTCTTTGATGCTCTTCGTTTTATGCCCTAGTGGGCAACGGTTGCCCTCCGGCGTTTCGTGCCAGTGTTATGGCGGCAAAACGGTTGGGGTGAGGGCGGCGCTCGCGTCTGAGCGACGCTCTTGAACCTCTTCTTCTCGCATTTTCTCTTTCATGGTTTCGTGCCCTAGTCGGTGACGGTGACCTTTGGCGGCTCGCGCCAACGTTATGGCGGCGAAACGGTGGGGGTGAGGGCGGCGCTCGCGTCTGAGCGACGCTCTTGAACCTCTTCTTCTCGCGTTTTCTCTTTCATGGTTTCGTGCCCTAGTGGGCGACGGTGACCTTTCGGTGTCGCGCCAGTGTTACGGCGGCGAAATGGTGGGGCGAGGGTGGCGAACGCCATGCCCTCGAACCTTTCGTTTTCCAACCGACGGTTGGGTTTCTGCGCCCCCTTTGGTGTTTCGGAATTCGAATTCCTCGGAAACCCAAACGTCATGATGCCCGACTGACGGGACGTTTGGGTTTCCACCGCTGGCTTCCATTCCGCCTTCTATTTCCTCTTTTTGGCGCTTCAAATTCTTCCCTAGCCGTCCTATCTGTCAGAGTATCCCTAGGGTGCCACGTGTTTTCTTCCCGTCTTTACCTCGCGTATTCTTTTTGTGGCTTGGCTCGATGTCTCAACACTCTTCTTTTACAGGTGCTCGCCTCTCGTGGCTTGGACGTCGCTCTTTCATGCCTAGAGGAGCTTCTTTGAGCCCCCACTAGGCTTCGTGTTCAAAATTCAAGAGAGATTCTACGAGGAGGCTTCCGAGACTGTAGGGAGCGTAGAGACTAGTGACTCTCAGAACCCGTCGTCTCCCTCGTTGATTTTTAACGAGCCCTCTTCCAATGATTCCGACGTCTCCGTCAACTCGCGCTTCTCCCGACTTCGCGCTTCGTCTGGTGTCGAAATGGCCTCGTCCTCGATTTCTGATGAGGAAGTGGCTGGTGTTATTGCGAGGTCGTCCAACTCCAACGACCTGGCGAGCTTTTTTGCGGAGCATATCACCGACGCCGTGTCCAGCGTGCCGCCCGTCCTCAAGGAGCGGATTCCTATGTCCCCGGACTCGAAAGGGACCTTTCTATCCGAGGGGCAGCCTACGATCCTGGAGCCGAAAGACCTCGCGAAGATCGCCAAGGACTTCGCTTGGCCCGAGGGGTTTGAGCTAGCGCTCCCCGAAGGAGAGGGCTGCTCCTTGGCGGCCTACGACATATGCGTGATTGTGCACCAGCCCAGCCTCCAGGCCGGCTTCAGGCTGCCTCTGGCCCCGCACCAGCCCAGTGAGGTTCTTCTATAAGGAATTGTATCTACTTGTTGTTTTAGTTTCTTACATTCTTTGTTCTATTATTCTACTGCATAAGAGAACTGTCATTGGAACAGTTCCCGACTGTTTTGAACTAACTCAGATATACTATCCTACACATGAAAATAAAAATGTTGACGACTCATGTGGAAAAAGGGTTAATGTCGAGTGTTAGATCTTTTAGTGTCCCTAGCTAATGAATCTCAAAAGATAAAAATAGAAATGTTGATGATCATGTGGAAAAAGGATTGAATGTTGAGTGTTAGAACTTTTAGTGTTCCTAGCTAATGAATCTCAAAAGACAAAAATAGAAACGTTGATGACTCGTGATGAATCTAAAAAGACAAAAATAGAAACGTTGATGACTCGTGTGGAAAAAAATAATAATACAAACTAAACTTATGTTGCCCCCTCCATAACTTCTTACATCCGCAAGTGCATATGTTCTTCGACTGGGATAGGATGGGATATTCGAATCTATGTGATTGTGCTTTTAGTTAACTAGTTGTATATCTATTTTTACTTTTTTTTTATGACTATTCTGTTGAAAATGGTGCGAAACTTCAACTTTTTAGGAATCGATGGTGTATGTCAACAAAATGCAAACGCATTACTTACATGCAATAACTTCAAATCGCATACAATCCACACAAAAATCACATAAATACAGAAGATCGAGACCAGGATAGGGTAACCAAAATGAATGATCGATTCAGAATCAGCAGGCCAGGCCAGGCCAGGCATAGTATGCAGGATAACACTATGATGAGCTCGAATTGAATTGAATCATCAATCATGCATGGGGACCATATAGGCAGCTGATAGCTTGCATTTAGGTAGTGTTTAGGATGCATATTTATGTTTATTTTGCATGGTTTTAGCTTAGTTTAGTCTAGTTCTTAGGTTTTTAGGTTTTCTAGGAAATTCGGGTTTTGCGCTTGTTTTGTTCGGTTTTGCAGATCTTTAGGTAAACAAGCATGGATGGGATGGATCTTAGGGGACTATGGTAGAGTTTGAGGAATCTTAGAGTGATACAAGTGAAGATTGGAAAAACCAAGACCCAAGAGCTTGTGTGAAAAGAACGCTTAAACCCGGGCTATGCATTGGAGTTCTTGTTTTGACACCTCTATCTTGAAATGCTTGGTGTGGGAGCTACAGTGCTTGGATGAGGCTCAATTTGGTATCAATGGAAAGCTAACTCGAAGAGCTACAATTCATATTTTTACTCCGAGTCCAAATTCTTAACTCGAAGGGGGTGAAAACAGCCTCTGAAGTGTCACCTGAAATGCTGAATCGAGAGTGCCGCGGGCATAACATGAAGTGACGCGGCCGCGCCACCCTGGAATGAGACCGCACCTACTGTTCTGTCGTGGGAGAGTTGGGCCGCGTGTTTTGGGCTTTGGGTTGGATTTTATTAGGTCTTTTCCGACTAGTTTAATGTAATTTCAGGATATTTTATCTTTGGATATCTTAGGAGTATTTAAACCTTGTTTTTAGTTTTCTCTCTCTATCATTATCGTAACTTTTGATCAACTTTTGGAGGATAGGGTTTTTCTCTTAAGGAAGACTTTGAAACCTTTGTAAGTTTGATTTTATTTCAATTATGAATTGCTAATTTCTCTAGTGTTTGACTAGTTATTGAAGTCATGATTTGTAAGTAGTTGTGAGATTTGATTGATTCTCAACAAACTTGAATAGAAATTATTCCATGTGCTTAACTGAATCAGAATTATTCTAGGGTTTTGTTAGATTGATCACCTAATTGAATTTCTAGGTTAATTTACAACTGAATCTGATTAATTACCGATTGGAGTTAATTAGATCAAGAGTAGACTTTAATTAATTTAGTACCGGTCGGACAAGTTGATTAAAGTAGGGAATAAATCAACAAATAACTTAGATGTCTGTTTGCTCTAAGTGTTTGTTTCTATTGATAACTTGAATCGTTATGCTGTTGTTTAATTGAATCTAGAAGGTCTTCTAGGTTGTTAAATAATTAGGGTTGTTAGACTGGTTGTTCTATCAACTATATATGAAGTTTGAGTTTTAATCCTTAGTAGGATCACTATCCACAATAGATTATTCAAGTGAGAAGAGAATCAAGAGAATCGATGATCAACGAATCAATATCATGATGGATCTAACTAGTTGAACACGTTTGTCTCTCATATATTCAAATCAACTTTTGCATTCATAGTTAGTTTTATTTCTACATATTAGTTTAGATTAATCAATCAATAAACCCCCCCCCCTTTAGTTACTTGGCACATAAGTAATTACATTAATACACGAGTCTCTGTGGGATCGACCCTTGCTTACCATTCTACTCAGATTGGTTAAGTTAGGATTCTTTGATAGGTAAACAACTGAAAAATACCTCATCAGCAGCTTGGAGGGTTTGTTCCAGGCCATTCAAACACGCATCTAACAAATAATGTATATAGTGTGTACCCAGTCGAGAATACTCTTCCCATATTAAAAGTTGAAAGTTAATTAAACTAGAATATAAACTTATGACTTTCTCTTTGAATTGTCAATTGATTTATGACTTTCTCCTTCAATTGTCAAAACCATTGACATAGCAACCATTGCCATATGGTGAGTTGAGTTAAAATGCACCAAAATGATATAGGAGTTATATCCATCTCAAAGATAATGTATAAAAGTCAATGAACATGAAGAGTTAAACATATAAGACAAAATTATCCTGAACTTTCGGAAATTTATAAAATATATATATATATATATATATATTATAAAAGCCGACCATTTTCCAATCACCACGCTAATTCTGACCCCACCTCATATTTAAAAAAATTAATTTATATTCATATTATTTCAACTTTTCTAATCGATTTTCTATTTTTTCTATTTTTATTTTTCCTAATATTTATCAATTGGTCAACTATCTTAGAGAATATTTATGATAAGATTTTTCAATATTATTTTAGATACATGTAAATATTATTTCACCTTTTCTTATTATATTTTCTAATTAATTTTCTATTATTTGAATTTTTATTTTTCCTAATATTTATCTTTTGCTCAACTATTATTTGAATTAATTTTTTAGCTGCCCAATGGCAGGTATGATTATAATTTCTTGATGATTCGTTGTACTTTGCGTGTTTTCCCAATCTCAACGCGTTACTCGTGTTTTTTCAGAGCTTCCAGCTTACACTCTCACCTTTCGAAGCCTTCAAAGACCTGCCTAGTCAACTGGCTCAGAGCAAAATCAACGTACAACTTGAGAAAGACAGGAGTACTATACTGGGGCAAGAGAAGAATGCTTTAGAGAAGAAGGTTAAGGAGCTGTCAGCTGCTCTTGAGAAGGCCTCTAGGAGTTCCAAGCAATGGGAAGAGAAGTTCATCGTCGCATCAAATAAGGAGGCTATTCTCGCAAAGGAGATCGAGGATACTGCAGATTACTGGTCATGTTGGGCTCGTGTAGAAATGATGGAAGAGTTTGCCGCGGGGAAGCACACCTCATGGGATGCTGTGAAGGAAAGAGAATTGTTCGTGAGTCTGTTCTCTAATGAAGTAATCGCAGCCAAGAAGTCTTCAATGGTAGACAACATTGCTCATGTTGCTAAAGAAGTAACCCAGGTGGAACTCATGGAAAACCAAAAGGCTTCTGAAGAAGTTTTCAAGGAGTAATCTCCTTATTTCTGTTTTTAAACTCTAAGTGTTTTGGTACCCCCGGTGTGTTGGGGTTTTAAAAACACTAATATTTCTGTGGCTGCTTGTTTTAGGGCCATGTGTGTGGACAATATTTTTAACCCTTTTTGTTATGCTTTTAAGGGTTTCTCACAAATGCTTGTTCTTGTATTTGCCTGGTATATTGTTTGTTTATTTTGCAGGTGTTACAAGTTTCTGAAGGCTTTTTCTGAAGACCGACATGTTAGGTAAAAAGACCGTTAATTGCCGATAAGTTTCACTGTCCTGGACCCGCCTGGGGCGTACCCAAGGATTGGGACAAGGCGGACTGGAAGGAAGAGGTTGCGTGGGCAAACAACCTCTCGGAGGCTGCCCTCAACGAGGAGATCCTCCGCTACTCGGCGATGGTACGCCCTACTTCTTCGAGGTTGTTCTTTTTGTTGGTTCCATTATTATCATCTTTGTTTTAACACGTTTTTTGGTTTTTCAGCATCACTTCTTCGAGAATTACAACTGCAGTCGCGCCAGCCTCCTCCACAAGAAGATGGATAAGATGGAGGCGAAGCTCAAGGCCCGCGACGCCGAGATCGAGAAGAAGAACAAGGACCTCGCAGAGGCCGAGAGACGGATTCGAGCCGCGAAGGTTGTGGTGACGGACGAGGCCAAGGACGCCGCCAGGGCAAAGGAGGAGGCGAAAAGGCCAAGGAGGAGGGGGAAAAGGCCATTAGGGGTCTTAAGGACGAGGTTGGGGACCTCAAGCCTGAGAACAAGGAGCTCCGGGGTAAACTGTCCGCGGAGCATAGATTTTTTAGGGAGAAGGAAGCGGAGCTCGAGAAGGCCGAGGAGGAGATCAACAGCCTCCGACAGTGCGTTAGCGAGCTCAACGAGAAGGTGGAGGCTGCGGGGCCCAAGTATGTGGAGTTCGCGGAGTACAAAGAAGAGTTGTTGGGCAGCGTGAACAAGATGTTCCGCCAGGCCGTCCACATGGGGGGTTAGGCAGGCGGTCGCGAAGTACGGGCCCATGGATCCTCGCATTACCTTCTTCAACCCCAACTACGCATTAACTAGGGGGGAAGAGACTAGGAGGAGCCCGAGGGGGAATGCGAGTTCTTCCTCAAAGAGGATGGGACCGTGGCTTCCAAGGCACCCCCCGCGGAGGACCTCGGCCAGGGAAGCCCGAACCCCGTCGTCGCAGATTCTCATCCCGCAACCAACGTGACGAGCTCCCAGCCCGTTGTGATCTCTGACTCGGCCGTCCGCCAAACTCCCACGGAACCCGTCGCCGAGGCCCCGAAGGAAACCGCCGCTGAGGCCCCGAAGGAGTGAAGGATGTCCATGACTCTTTAATGTGTTTTTTTATTTTCGCTGTTTTGGTGGCCCCGCCGGGGTTTGTAATTAAGATACTTCGACCCTTGTGGCCTTATTTTATTTTATGCAACTTTCCTTGTTTTATGGTTGTGTTGTGTTTCTTACTTTAGTTTACTTGTATGTATACATCCCGATACAACCCCATGGCCCGAGTGTCACAACATTTGTGGCAGCCTCGGGCCACATCGGGCGCTTGCCTTATGCCGCGATCCCGAGCCTCGCTTGGATCGTGCTTGATGGTCTTTATGCCAAGATCACGAGCCTTGCTCGGGTCTCGCACGATGATTTTTGGTCATTTCCAACCCCAACGGGAAGCGAGGTGTGGACTTCGCAACTCAAAACCGAGAATCTCCAACCCCAAGTGGGAAGCGAGGGGCAAAACCGAGAATCTCCAACCCCAAGCGGGAAGCGTGGGGTGGACTAAAACTGAGAATCTCCAACCCCAAGCGGGAAGCGAGGGGTGGACTTCGCAACTTAAAACCGAGAATCTCCAACCCCAAGCGGGAAGCGAGGGGTGGACTTCATAACTTAAAACCGAGAATCTCCAACCCCAAGCGGGAAGCAAGGGGAGGACTTCGTTACTTAAAACCGAGAATCTCCAACCCCAAGCGGGAAGCGAGGGGTGGACTTCGTAACTTAAAACCGAGAATCTCCAACCCCAACCGGGAAGCGAGGGGTGGACTTCGTAACATAAAACCGAGAATCTCCAACCCCAAGCGGGAAGCGAGGGGAGGACTTCGCAACTTAAAACCGAGAATCTCCAACCCCAAGCGGGAAGCGAGGGAAGGACTTCGCAACTTAAAACCGAGAATCTCCAACCCCAAGCCGGAAGTGAGGGGAGGACTTCGTTACTTAAAACCGAGAATCTCCAACCCCAAGCGAGAAGCGAGGGGTGGACTTCGTAACTTAAAACCGAGAATCTCCAACCCAGAGCGGGAAGCGAGGGGAGGATTTCGTAACTTAAAACCGAGAATCTCCAACCCCAAGCGGGAAGCGAGGGGTGGACTTCGTAACTTAAAAACCGAGAATCTCCAACCCCAAGCGAGAAGCGAGGGGAGGATTTCGTAACTTAAAACTGAGAATCTCCAACCCCAAGCGGGAAGCGAGGGGTGGACTTCGCAACTTAAACCCGAGAATCTCCAACCCCAATCGGGAAGCGAGGGGAGGACTTCGTAACTTAAAACCGAGAATCTCCAACCCCAAGCGGGAAGCGAGGGGTGGACTTCGTACGAAATTTTTATTTTTGAGACAGATTTGAAAATTTCACAACCCTTTATTCACAAAATTTGTAGGAAATAGCGGCGTTTGGAGAGTTTACACATAATATTTTTTGAGCCGATCGATGTTCCATGTTTTGCTCTGGGTACGTCCCTCGCTGTCTTTGAGCTTGAAAGCTCCGGGCGCGACCTCCTCCCCGAGGAGGTATGGTCCCTCCCTATTAGGGTCCATCTTGGCACCCTCGGTACGCCTCAAGACGAGGCTACCCGTGGCCAGGAACCGGGGTCTGACCTTCTTGTCGTGATATACCGCTACGCGCCGTTTGTATTCTCTGGAGCGCAGGTCGGCCACCTCGCACAGCTCATCCCTAAATAGCAGCTCGACCCTGAGGTTGGCCTTGTTCTCTTTTTCATCGAAATAAAAAACTCTCGCCGAAGGGACCAAGGTCTCTACTGGGACTAGCGCTTCCACCTCGTAAGTAAGAGCGAAAGGCGTTTCTCCCATTGCGCGACGCGTGTTGGTGCGATATGTCCATAGGACAAGTGGGAGAAGCTTCGCCTAGCGACCTTGCGCCATGCCCAGGCGCTTCTTCAGATCGGACAAGATGCGGGCATTGACGTTCTCCACCTGGCCGTTGGACTGAGGGTGGGCCACGGAGCAGAAGGTCTGGGTCTCCTCGCAATCGAATTAGGGGCCATGGTCAGTCATGATGGTCATGAGAACGCCAAAGCGGCAAACGAGGTTCTTTCACAAGAAGTCGCAGACCTTTGTCCCCGTGATCTTTACCATTGCTTATGCCTCGACCCACTTTGTGAAATAGTCGACGATGACCAAGATGTACCGCACTTGGCCAACAACCTCGGGGAAGGGGACGAGGATGTCCATCCCCCACATCGCGAAGGGGCATGGCATGTGGATGGAGCGAAGACGCAAGGTCGGGGCATGCTGGAGGTTACCGTGCTTCTAACACCCGTCACATCGCTGGACATAGGCCCTCGCGTCTTGCCGAAGGGTGGGCTAAAAGTATCCCAAATGGGTGATTTTATGTGATAGGGCTCACCACCCTGGGTGGCCGCCACAGACCCCCTCATGTTCCTCATAGAGGATATGCTCCGTAGACTCGGTCGGCACACACGACAGGTTGGGCTCAGCATAGCCTCGACGATAGAGACGACCGTTGATGACGCAATAGCGTGCCGCCTGCATTTTCAACTTCCGAGCCTCCACGGGGTCATTTGGGAGGACGCCGCTTTCCACGTATCGCGTGATCGGGATCCTGCAGTCCCTAGTGGTGACGGAGAGGACCTCGCTGGTTACACTCCGCGAGAGTTTTCTTTCTACCATCACGCGATTTCCTACCTCCAAGGAGAGGGCAGAGCCCAACCTCGCGAGAGCATCCGCCTTTTTGTTCGAGGTTCGCGGGATGGACTCTACCGCAAAGGTTTCTAGGCACGACACCAAGGCCTTAACTTTCTCTCGGTACGCAGGCAGGAACCCCGTCCGGGTGTCGTATTGCCCGTTGAGCTGACGTGCAACCAACTCGGAGTCGGGAGCTTTGATAGGAAGGCTTTTAACTCAGAAAAACGAGCTCTAGCCCCTCGTCCCAAACAAACGTGTCGTTCTTCTTGAGGGTAGCAAAGAAGGGTAGAGACTTGTCCGCCAAGCGGGAGCAAAATCTCTCCAAGTAGTTCACGGCGCCGTTGATCCGCTGTAGCTCAGTGTGACATCGCGGTGACCTCATTGAGAGAATCGACTCGACCTTGGCGAGATTGGCGTCGATCCCGCGCTCGCTGATCATGAAGCCTAGGAACTTCCCCGACGACACGCAGAAGACGCACTTCTCGGGGTTCAGGCTGAGACGATTATGCCTGAGGGTCACAAAGACCTCGTGGAGATCAGCCACGTGCTCTTTGGGGCTTTTGCTCCGCACCACGATGTCGTCGACGTAGGCCGACACGTTTCTCCCCAAATGGTTTTTGAAGACCCGGTCAACGAGACGCTGGAAGGTCGCCCCTGCGTTTTTAAGGCCGAAGGGCAGACCTTATAGCAGTACGTACCCCGCTTCGTGATGAAGGACGTCTCCTCCTCGTCACACGGACTCATCGAGATCTGATTGTATCCTGAGTACGCGTCGAGGAAACTCAAGACCCCGTGCCCCGCGGTTGAATAAACTAGTTCGTCGATCGAGGGCAGGGGGTAGCTGTCTTTGGGGCACGCTTTGTTGAGGTCTTTGAAGTCCACGCACATCCGCCACTTGCCGCTGGCCTTTTTGACCAGCACGATGTTGGACAACCATTTCGGGTACTGGACCTCGCAGATAAACCCCGAGGCCAGCAACTTAGCCACCTCTTCATTCGCGGCGTTTGCCCTTTCCTCGTTCATCTTCCTCTGTCGTTGCACAATAAGGTGGGTGGTGACGTCGACATTCAAGGAGTGTTGGGCCACGGTGCGCGGGATGCCGCAGAGGTCCAAGCGAACGCATCGCGGAATCTGGACAGCAGGGCCTCCAGCGACTCCGCCGATTTCCCGGAGAGACACTCTCCCAAGTAGATCCTCTCGAACTCATTCCCAAAGAGGGTAACCACCCTTCTTTCTACCTCGGGGATGGGGACCGTGAAGTCCCGGACTTCGAGGTCGGCCTCGCCGAGGGACTCCACCATGAACACCGGGCATTTTTGTTTTGCCGAGGTCGCATAGCAAACGCGACCCTCCTCCTGGTTGCCCTTTACCTCTCCAACCCTGCCGTCAACAGGGAATTTCATCTTCAGGTGATAGATGGAGACTACCGCTTGGAATTTCATCCCGGATACCCTCCCGATGATTGCATTCCACACTGAAGGCAAGTGTACCACGGTGAACTCCACCATCTCGGTCCTCCTCGTGGAGCCGGTGCCCAACGTCATCCAAAGGTCTGTGAGACCTGCTACGTCGACCTCGTCACCCGAGAAGGAGGTGAGCTTCCCAATGTAGGGCTTCAAGGATGTTTCGGAGATGCCCAACTGCTTGAAGGCGCCATAGTACATAATGTCCATGGAGGATCCCGTGTCCACCAGTACTCGCTTCACCATTTTCGAGCTCACTTGAGCGTGCACCACCAAGGGGTCTGAGTGCGGCATGTGGAGTCCCTCGACATCTTCGGAGGTGAAGGCTAAGCCTACGTGAGACCGTGAGGTCTGGGCGACGCTAAATAACGAGGGCTCATGATGGCTTGCCCTTGCGTACCTCTTTCTTTCTGCCTGGCTTGATCCAGCCAGCGATGGTCCACCCGAGATGGTATGGATATACCCATCGGGTGTTGTTGTCTGCCCAGACCGTGCCTGCTTGGCGGGAGCCTGCTGCTCGACGTTGTTGGCATGAGCTTGACTCGGGCCTCGTGGTACGGTGTTGGCGCCTGACCTGGGGTTGGCACGTCCCTTTTCGTTTGGGTTGTACAAAGGGCCGCCCTTGCCCCTATAGCCTCGTTTCTTTCCGCCGAAGCAGTTCAAATTGCCACCGCGGTTTTTGTTACGGTTGTCGTCGTTCCCGTTGTTATTGATGTTGTTGCTTCTGTTGTTGTAGTTCCTGTTGTTGTTGATGGGGTTTTGGGCCTGCGTTACATACGCATCCCTCGCGGGTGGTGTGGCCCCCTTTTCCTTTCCTTTAGCCTCGGCGACGATTTCCTTGTCGGTCTTCGGTCGCGAGCTCTAGTTTGCGGCATCCTCGGCATACACCTGGGACGTGATCCGGGCGCACAGGCTGTCGTACGTCGTTGGGCATTTCAAGAAAATGTAAGTCTTGAAAGACCCCGGACACAGGTTGCCCATGAGGGTATCTCGCACCGATGATTCGTCGATGTGTGCGATCTCCGCTACTGCGGTGGTGAGCCTCGTGAAGAAGGTGCCCAACAACTCGCCCTATCCCTGCTCAATACCGCGGAGATCCCGCATGTTCTTCTTGCGCTTCCTCAAGCAGCTGAAGTGTGTGACAAAGGATTCACATAGTTGAGCGAACGAGGCCACACACCCTATCTTGAGGCTTATGAACCACGTCATCGCGGCCTTGTCCAGGGTGGTTGGGAAGATGCGGCAGAATATGGCGTCATTGTAGGAGTTGACATTCATTTGGACGGCAAAGTGCTTCATGTGCTCCTCCGGGTCAGCCGTGCCGTTGTAGAGTCCCATTTGTGGCCAATGAAAACCTTTGGGCATAAGCGCGCCCTGAATCTCATCCACGAAGGGGGAGGTGCACCCGGTCTCGACGGGCTGTCGGCGCGACCTCGATTTCAGAGGGTGCATCGGCGTCGTTGGCCTCGATTTGGGGGGATGCAGAGCACTCCCTGCTGTTTCGGACAACTCCGTGTTCTGCATTCTCGAACGTCGCGAGCGGGACCGCGAGATCTGCATGGGGTCCCGGGGAGGCCTCTCCGTCGATGAGCCGTTGGTGGAGGTCTCGTGTCCCGGCACATGCCCAGGGACGTACGCAGTTACGTACTAGGAGTGGGGTTGCCCCGGGGGGAAGGGGGGGACAGGGACGTATGAAGGGGAGAAGCCCTGCTGGTACTGCCCACAGCCCGGGTAGGGATATGGGATCTAGGGTGCACCGGCCGGCTCGTACCCTTGGAATGGGTAGGGGTTTTATGGGGCGGTGTACGTCCAACCCGAGGGGACCACGAACGGGCAGCCCGGAGGTCCCGCGCCCCATCCACTGCGTGGTTTCGGACATGTTATCGGGGTGTTGGGGGAAGAAATTGTTTGGGCAAGCCATTTTGAGGGGATCAAAGCCAAGGTTTGCACAAATCGAGAAATTGCTTAGGATGAAGAGGTTCCCACAGACGGCGCCAGTGATGAAACCCGAAATAAAACGTCGCTAGAAGACAAGAGAATTGTAAGTAAGATGGAGATGCATATATGATGATACTTTTAGAAGTTGAAAGAGGTGAAATTAAAGGACTAACATAGATGGTGAAGACAATAGCTACCACCAGAATTGCATATCCGACACTACAATCTGGAAATTTATGAAGAAGATTCCTTGCAACAAATATGCAAAAGACAATTTCAGGTAAAACCATAAAGCGATATATTTCCATAAAGTGACCTAGAATTTGGTCCAAATATTAGCCTCCCCCAGCATAGGAATACCTATAAACAAAGAAAATGAGAGAGAAAAGGAAAAGACATACATTAAGAAAAGCTATTAAGAGATAACTGAATGATACATTAAGCATTAACAAAAGGTCAATTCATCACAAACCAACTATAGCAAGGATATTGAACATGATTAATTATGATGGTCAACACTCGAGGAACCTAGCAGAAGCAAGCCAACAAGCATAATCATAAAGTCAACGGTCGAAAAATCACAGAATCTATATATGAAGACAAAAGCCTTCTCAGTTTGGTTACAAGACTGCTCTTTCCCAGTCAGTTTCATCAAGGAAACACATCAGGATCCGATTCGAGTTCATTCTTTGTCTAAAGGTCAACCAAGTAGCACAACCTCTACTTTATGCAGATTGTGAAGGAGGGCAATTCAAACAGGATTCTTGTGGTTGCAAATCCGGGTCACAATTTGTAGATAATCTTAGAAGTAAAATACGATAGCTAAATAACTAAGAGCAAAAACAAAATTCTATTAGTTCTCAAGGATTAGCAGCAGCTTATCAAGGAACCTTCTAATTCAAACATGCCAATCATAATCCATTAGTTCTCATCTCAAAATAAAATTCTATACAACATTAACTTATACATTTCTCTACTTCTTGTGGGCCACATTTGAGTATTCCATTTTCAGATTCACCTTCTAAAGTTGTTCCAAGTTCTTGGATTGAGTTTCAAACTTAAGTTTTTACTAAGTTGGATGATGATGATACCTTTCAAATTTCTTAAAGAGCATTACATTCCATAGAAAGGCCTCAATAAAATAGGGATGAACTAAGCATGTCACTTTAGTAATGGAACCTCCCTACTTTAGCATATGCATAAAGCTTCAAACATCAAATTGATCCCCTAGAAAACTGATACTCTCAACTATGGTCTGGTGTGTTTTCCTGCCTCTTTACATAGTAAAATTGAACAACTCTACAACACTTTGCATGTTCCTTGGCATTCAAATACTAACACTTTAATATTAGGTTTGAATATAAAGAGTATGCTAAAAGAAAAATATAGTGGTAAAAAGTGGAAAGACTAAGCCATGGTACTAAAGAATGGTTGCCTTCGCTAGTTCCTTTTCATAATCGGTTTGGCTAATGTGTTCCCATGGGCACACAATAAAAGTGTTAATTTGGAAAAAAAATTCAAAATTATTCCCTAAATTAGAATTAATGAATCCTTTTAAAAAAATCGAAATTAACAAATAAAATCTAGATTTACCAAGATTAAAATTGTTTCATAAATTCCATAAAATGCTTTTAGCAAGCCTTCCCTTACGTTTGGACATATACTGCAAGCCTTTAGCAAGCCTTCACTTTGCATAGAATGCTTTTAGTTGTAGTTGTTTTTTTTTCCAATTTTTCTAACCATGAATAGGAGTTGGTATAGCCTATATCAAACTCCTCAAGCCCTGGTTGTTCATCATTGTTGTTACCACCAGATATAAAGGATGGCCCCACCTGAGCCATTGTGTCTCCTTCTTGTGCTTGAGTACCTGTATTCTCAATGGAAGACATTAGTCTTGTTTTGAAATAGAACTCATTTTCCTGAAATGTGACATCTCTGGATACTATTACTTTGTACCTCCAGGTTGTATTACAAGTAATTTGTATCCTTTGACACCTTCAAGGTATCCTAACATGACAGCCTTAAGAGCCCTAGGCTGCAACTTACCTTGGTTGACATGAATATATGCTGTGCAACCAAAAGGTTTTAAGTATGAAATGTTAGGTTTTTGACCTGTCCACATCTCCTGTGGAGTTTTAAAACTCACAACAGAGGAAGGGGACCTATTATGAGGTATGCTGCAGTAGTAACTGCTTCTCCCCATAGGGATGGTTTCATACCAGCATTAATAAGCATACATCTAGCTTTTTCTAGAAGTGTTCTATTCATTCTCTCATCTGTGCCATTTTGTTGTGGAGTATATGGCACAGTTAAATGTCTTTTTATTCCATTTTTGTTGCAATAGTCATCAAAAGTCTTGTTACAGAACTCAAGTCCATTATCAGTTTTAAGACATTTAAGTTTAAGGTTAGAATGTTTTTCAGTAAATACATGCCAACTCTTAAAGAACTCAAAAGCCTCATTTTTATGCTTAAGTAGGTAAACCCAAACTTTCCTAGAGTACTGATCTACTAGAGACAGAAAGTAATTTCTGCCTCCAATAGTCTGTACCTGAGCAGGGCCCCATAAATCACAGTGAACATATTCCAGGGGCCCTTTAGCTTCATAGGATGACTTAGCAAAAGGGTGCTTAGTCTTTTTTACCAAGCACACAGGTCTCACAGAAAGGAACATCAGAAAGATCCTCATGTATAATGTCATTTTTATGTAAATGCATTAACCCAGTATTACCTATGTGCCCTAATCTGTTATGCCAAAGTTTGGATTTTTCAAAACTGTCATTTTTCACAAAGACATTTAATTCAGGTAGACTAGCTATCACTTGATATAATCCATCCTTTTTAATGCTCTTAATTAACACAGTGTTGTCTCTTATTACTTCCCTGACTCCATTTTGTGTGATAATCTTGCATTTTAATGCATCTAGCATAGATTCTGATAACAAATTCCTCCTCAACTTAGGAACCCACCTAACATTCTGTAGGATTCTAATTTTTCCATCATGCATCTTAAGTGGTACACAACCTATCCCCTTGATAGCAAGGGTGGTGTGATCCCCAAGCATGACTTCACCTCCATCATGTAAGGATAAACTAGAAAAATATGATTTGTGAGGAGTGGCATGCATAGTACACCCAGAGTCAAGAATCCAAACATTTTCACTAGCACAACATGACACAGCAAGTAACTCATGAGAATAGAAGTTCTTCTCCTCAAGCACAGACACAGATTCCTTTTCTTTTTTCTTATTTTTCTCATCCCTAATTCTTTTAGGGCATTCTTTAGAGTAATGTCCTATTTTCTCACAATAGTAACATTTAACTCCAGACATATCTTTACCATTTTTCTCACCATTATTCTTATCATTTTTCTTGTGAAATTTCTTACCCTTTCCCTTGGTAAACATTACCTCATTCTTAGACTCAGTCTTTTGTTCAGTTTTAGAACCATTTTTAACCTTAAAGACTTTCAGGGAGTCATTCTTTTGGGTTAGGTATTCCACTATCTTTTCTACTGTCAAGTCATCCCTAGCAAACTGTACTAGGTCTTTTAGGACATCAAATTGACTAGGTATTGAGTTTAACAGTATACCAACCTTGTAGCTTTCTTTAACCTTTTCATCACACCTCTCAAGATCTAAAGACAACTTAAGAAACTTATCAAGATTCTCAGTTAAGGTATAAGAGGTGTCCATCCTAAAGTTAAAAAGCTTGCACATGGTAGAGATAAGACTAGGCATAGATTTGGTAAGATAAATTGCATCAAGAGCCTCCCAAAGTGGTCTAGGTTTAGTATGACTAACCACCTGTCTTGCTACCTCATCAGCAAGACGTAGCATTATTTCTGCATGTGCCTGGTCTTTAATCTCTTGCCTTCTTGCAGCAGAGAACTCCACAAGCCAGTTATCCGTCACAGCCATATAGCACTTTTCCTTGGTCAATATGGCTCTCATCTTCAATTTCCACATGGAATAGTCCATATGCCCATCGTAGGGCTTTACTTGATAGTTTTCTGACATCTTTTGATACCTGTAAAAACAGACAAAGAAAGTCAGAGACGAGTAAAGAACTTTGAAGACACAGAATATGCAAGAAACAATCCTGATCAACAAGACCCTCTACTGTAGGACCCGACAGTGGGATTAAATCGATACAAATCGATACCCGTCTATCAAGGTTCCCCTGCTTTAACCAAGAATGGTCGGTGCAGTGACTAAAAACTCAAAGCAAACAGCGGAAGCACACAAAAAACAATGGATCTGTCACAACAAAGCTCTGATACCACTTTGTAATCGTGATATAACCTAGAACTATCAAGATATCAATAGATCCAGACCAGATCGAACTCGTACTCAAACATTCAAGCAAAAAACTGAAGCGAAAGAACACATGAGTTGTTTACCCGGTTCGAGTTCAAAGAACTCTACATCCGGGGGACCTCAACAGGGGAGATCCGATCCCAAGCATTTCACTAGATCAAAGCTCAAAGGTTTACAAGTACAAAGAATCAAACACTCGGCAAAGCTAGACAACAGAAACGATAAGAAGGCGAAGATCTAAGAACAGAAACAAGAGCAAAGGTAGGGTTCTAGAAACGAAAGGGCTTCGGCCCCCTTTCACGGCTGCAAGTCTCAATCGGACTTTGTCTAGACACCACGCAACTCCGGAGATGAGCTATCGCCGGCGAGCACTTCTTCTTCTTCCTTTCTCTCTTTCTTTCTTTCTCTTCTCTCTCTCTTTCTCTGGATTTCTAGGGTTAGCGCCGCGTGAAGAATGAGCTCCCAACAAAGCTCACAACACTTAAATAGCTAGGTCACTCGGGAGAACTCTTCAACGCAGCGTTTCGTCAAGTGGCGTCTCGAGCTTCAGCTTTTGGGCCAGATACAAGTGATTGGGCCAATTTGATTAATGGGCCAAGCTCAAGTCGTCTTCATCCGAGCTTTATCAACGACAAAGCCTGGCTAGGTTAGTGACTCGGATTTGATTGCCTCCAAACCGGTTTGACCCGGGGTGGCAATCAATCCCGGTTCACCTTTAAAACCAAACCCTACACATTGAATGAACCCGGTTCTGGTTTTCCTAGCTCTACCTTAGTGTTTGATTCATACAATTGTACATATACATGTGTGTATTATTTACAACACCCCGTGAACGACTTAAGTTCCGTTTTTTTGACACACGAAAATGAAGCTAGCAGGTCAACCTATTGAAAGGAGGTAAAAAAAAAATAAAAGAACAGAAAGAGAGAGAAAGAAGTAGGTTAGCTGAAGTGCTGGTATAAAAGGTAAAAACTGCAGCAGAGTTTACCCTTCGCATTCTCAGCACAGCCTATCCACAGCATCACACATCAAAATCATCAAAAGAGTGCTCAAACTTACACTAAGATTGGCATTAGGATGACATGAATGGCTTAGATCGTCTTTGCAACTTGTCCCCAGTGCAGCAGAGTCAACTTGGCTTTGCAACTTGTCCCCACTGTGCTGGCTGGCTATGGTCCAGTGCTTTGAGTGGAAGCCGATTAAAGGGGACATTAATGGCTTAGATCGTCTTGATATGAGTGAACGGCCAGGAATGACTGCTCCCAGGGCCCATGACCTCATTTATGGTCCTCTACCAAGGTTTGACTTGTCCATGATCTTAGGGTAGAAATTTTATTTGAGTTTATGTTGCGTTACGTTATGTGATAGTTTCTGTAAGCTGATTAAGTAATAAAGTCGTAATAGTGGCAGTCTCACGATACTTTTGATTAATGTTCGTTGTAATCATTACGTGAAATTAGTATGTACTTGGTGTTTTGGGCAGGATAATCGTACTAACATGTTACCTGTTAAAATAGGGGAAATCCTAACCAAAAAACAATTGTAACGCGTTATGAACTAAAGGCAAGATATAGAATCAAGTAAAGAATGAAGAACAAATAACAAGCAAGTAGAGATGTATATTGCGATCTTCGTTGTAGATAAATCTCTCCGAAGTATTTGAGAACACTCGAATAGAAATTGAAAATGGAATGATTAAAATGAGATGATCTTTTGCTTATGGTTCGTGCTCAATGTGCTTGTGTAGATCGTGCCTCTATTTTCGCCTCTGCTTCCTCTTATATTGCTTCTCTCCTTTTGGACCGTTGGGGGGGTGCTCGCCATATCCCGTGGATTTCGCTACCGGTATCAATGTGGTAGCCGTTGAAGCGAGTAAATGCATGATCCCAAGATCTTCGGTATGCGTGGATTCTCTCTTGACCGGCATCCAGGGCTCGATAGGTTGGGCCTTCAGTGTTCCTTCTGGGCTTAGATTTAGGAGGGCCCAACAATACCCCCATCAAAAACCCGGGAAAACTCCCGCCACCACTTTTCTAGGGTTTTTGATCTCATGTCTTGGAAGTTGTAGTGAGTAAAGACGTGTCCCATCAATCTGTATTTATAGCGGTTATGATGACTTCCTAGACTTCAATCGTTCTTCTTGGTGTTTCAAGTACGCTTCCTTCTACTCTGCTTCTTCATCTTCAACCTTTGCCCCTTCTTTCACCATGGTTATTTCTAGTCCCTCTTCTCTTTATTGCCTTGAAGCCTCCATTCCCCCTTCTTTGACCTCTTCTGGTTTCCTCACCCCCTATCACCAGAAGGATAGCACTTCAGAGGACCCCCACATATTTGCCTTTTCTGCGGGGTTCCCTTCGCATACGGAGGTGTTTCTCCCTCCCCCTGGTATCCATGCAGATTTTTGTGCCAATGATTGGGTGTGCTTGTACGAGTACCTTTTTCGTATTGGCCACCGTTTTCCATTTTCTCCTCTAGTCGTCGATTTTTTATCGACTCTCAAGGTTTCTCCGGGGCAATTACTTCCCCAAGTTTGGAGACTTCTGCTTTCCATTGATCGATTATGTTCTTCTCAAGGTCTTCCCTTCAAAGCTGTCGACTTTTTCTTGAATTACCGCTTATTTAAAGGTGGTTCTGGTCGCTTAACCTTAAAAACCTTCACCAATAGATCCGACTTAGTTTTCAACGTATCGAAATCTGACCGGGGTTGGGTTGACAAGTTCTTCTTCGTGAAATTATCTTCCCTGAGAACCGATACTTCTTTCCTGAAAAGCCACTGGTGTTCAACAGGTAGTGTTTCCATCTCTTACTTATTGGTCCCTATTCGAATCTAACCTCTGGCTACTTGTTGGTTGTTGTTATTTTTGTGCAGAGAATCTTGTTACTCCTACACCCCGCATTCCCCGCAAGGTGTCATCTCAGGTCATTGCTCACATCGAAGCTCTTCTGTTGGAAGACCGATCATACCCTCAATTAGTGAAAGCGTGTTCGGCTGAACCCGAAGATACCGAGATGTCGAGTAAGTTCCTCTCTTCTCGTTTCATCTTATTTTTACATCTTCGTCTTCTACTGACCCTGTTACTCTATCTTGCCAGGCTCTAGGGCCACCAGATCCACTGCTGCGTTATCCACTTTGGAAAGGGTCGAGGCCAGGAAGAAGAGGAAAGCGGACACAACTTCCACCGCTGATACGTCTATGATGGTGTCTTTACCTCCCAAAGTGGTAGGTGACTCTCCCAAGGCCTCCTTATCAAAGAAAGGTACTTCTTCTCGCATGACGGACCTTCCCAGGACTATGATGTCCCTGGACATGGATGCTAAGAAATGCCTGAAGTCTTTGATGCCTCTCCAAGTGGACTGCCTCCATGGTTCAAGCCATCGATCTTCTTTTCCTGAGTTTCTCGGTGAAATTCTGGCAGCCCAATGGCAGGTATTCAACAGGTCCCTTTTTGCTCTTACTATTGATTGTCTGGACGTATACTTAATCCATACTTGTTGCCTAGGAACTCCAACTCACTCTTGCTGTAATAACTACGATTTTTGAGGATATTTTTGAATTTTTCTCGGATATCCTTTTAACCTTTTTGGTCCGTTTTAACGCTTAATCCAATATTTTTGTTGGAATTTAAATCCTAGAAAATTTTTTTGGTGATATCCTAAAATCACAAAGAAATGATTTTATGGATCGGTGTGAATTCTAGGATTTTTCAGTGCGAAAAGAATATTTATTGGATAAGCCGTCTTTTTAATTATGTATTGTAAAGGATTTAAAATACGAAACGGAAGCCTTAAAAATTGAAGGTAGTATGATAAAATCATGGAAAATCGATTTTATTGGTCTACATAATTTACGGGACGTTTTTCGTTTAGTGAGTTTTTCCACCCGAGGTACATAATTTTACCGCTTTAACGCGAGTTCTGTTCCGAGACGGGTTTAGTTTTAAAACTCATATCTCCTGCCTTAATGATGAAGGAATGTGAGTAGAATTCAGCCACGGCATATCGTCAAAGTTTATCCAATTGTGAAGATAAAGGAAGGAATCGGGCGAAAGAATTCGGCCTCCACCGCCGGCAACCTTCTCTTCCTCTTCCACCTCCTTCTTCCTCTAGCTCCTCCACCTTAACCTCATCTTTCTCCATGAGTGAGCTGCTGCAAGAGGAGGCCAAAACCAGAACCAAGAGAAGAATCATGGCGGGACGACCACGACTCGGGAAGGAAAGAGTTCGAACCATCACCGTCGGTCATCTTTTCGCCTCGCCAAGCGACGTCGTCGGCGATCGGTAGCTTGTACGACCACCAACCACCATGGGAGACGCTGTCGGGCAACGCTCAGCCACCCTCGGAGTCGGAGATCAAGCCATGATCGAGCCAAACGAGCCATGGGCTCGAGTGAAGGTATATACGATCGAAATTAATTAGCAGGCTGATTGCGGAGCCACCGTAAGGGCCTTTTGGTTCCGCTTTGCTAATTAAATTTATGTTTTTTATAATCTTTACATTGATACGGTCCCACAGGTTCAAAGCGCTCGAGAAACGGACGTTAGGATCTTCAGTTATAGCGAATACAAGTTTTGGATACCGATTTGCAGGTAAAGGACTTCGGATAATTACTCGGGATTCGTTGTTAATCCGTTTGATCCGAGATTTGGTCACCTTTGAGAACTGTTGCTAATGAACAATTTTTATTTAGAAAATTGTTTCAAAAGTGAAGCGGATAATTAGTTATAATTCCGCCAAGATAGCTCCTTAAAGCATGATAACTAAGGATTGATTATATATCGATATTCGGAAATTAAATCGTCTATCGATTAGGAGATTATAGAATTTGAGTATACAACTAAGAAGTGTTTCCGTGAGCTCGTTGTTGAGAAATCTTTTGTTATATTTTGACAACAGGGGACCACCTTGCGGGTTAGTTATTGTTTGTTGGCCTAGAGAATTCGTCTTCAAGGTAAGTCGTCTAGACTTACTTAGCTTGCGATCATGTTATGTGTTAAACTAGTAAATTGAATGTGTGGTCTTCTTTTTTGGAATATTCTTCCATAGTATATTTTCATATTTGAAAGCTATTGGAATAGTTTCAATGATTTTTATTGTGTGCAACTTGATCTCTGCGGGTGTGATTATGGACACGGACAAGTCGGTGGAGAAGAGACCCCGGACATAGTCATGCGGCGTGTGGAGATCACCTTCAAGAATTGACTATTTTGGCAAGTGCTCTAGTAGAGGCTTAGCTGGGGAAAGAAGGGTGATGGGAAAGAAAATGGGCATGAGCTTAGCGCACGCTAGCCGTGTACCATGTTTCAAAGGCAGGTTTGGGTTGCCTGAATTGGAGAATGATTATGGTTTGGATTATGGAGGAATTGTTGTTGGTTGTTATAATATATGTTGCATGAGCATTACATTGATTAATCTCGTGCTTATTTGTTGTTGTGGAATTGAGTGTTGGTTTGGGAATTGATATGCTAGTCTATATAACTATATGACGTGTTTTGGGTGTACATATTAGTTTGTTATGTATATGAATGATTGAGTGCGTTATTTTGATAATCTATGTTTGTTCTACATGTTTGATTTGCTGGGTTGGCCCATACCGGGATTGTTAGCTAATGTGTTCCACTTCCAATGTTTTAGGTAAACATCCTTGTATGGGGAATGTTCCAGGAGATCAATTCTTGGACGATGATGCTTGAACTCGACGTGACGTGTCTTAGTGGGAATTGAGGGCTTGAGTCCCTAGTTGCAAGGAGAGTGTAGTTAATAGTAATATTGAGTTGATGTTGGTAGACGAAAGGTTGGCTTTAGTGCTAGCAGTCAATTGCATTCACATTGGTTATCGAGTTGTTTTAAAAATGATAAGTTGGATGTTTTTCTTGGCTTTTCTTGATGTGCCTTTGTTGCAAGGTCCAATATTCGTGAATTTGTTGTCAGGCTTGTTTTGGTGGACCCAGGTGTGGTCCACAACCAGGTAACAACCCGGATTATAAGATGGGGTGTTACAGATTGGTATCAGAGCCAAGGTTGACAACAAGGGCACAAGGTCCTAACAATAGAGCTCGTGAGGTCCAACTTAGAGTTCCTTTTACACAAAAACTTGATTTTTGGGGAATAGTGCATTTGGGATAGAAAGACACGTCGAGACATCATCATCATACAAGAGGATCTCCGTAAACATTTTGCTTGTTTAATAGAAGTAGATGTTTGTAGAAATCCAAGTAACTGATTGTGTTGATAGATTAATGTCATGATAAGTAAAATAAGTAAAGATTGATTGTGCGGAAGGAGAAAAGCAATTGCTCCTGAGCTCAAGTTAAGAATACTAATGAGTGATATAAGATATGTAAGCCTAATTAAAAAAAAAAGAGAGAAGATACTAATTGTTCTCGAGGATGGTGTAACGATGGATGTTACTACCTATATAAGTGGAAGAACTAGTTGACACAGTGAAGAATGAAGACGTGATAGCGTTAAACTTAAATTAACGCTTAGTTAAAGAAGGCTGATAAAATTAATTGAGTAACTAAGCATGATTATTAGTGCATTAGCTTTCTAAGGAGGGCTATTTTAGACCCGACTTACAATTCATGAAAAGTGAGCCTTAGGACAAGGCTATGGAAGTAATCTTGTACCGTATTTTGAAGACTTAAGTGGAGATAATACCATAATGTGATAGACAAATAGTTGGGGTTGAATTTCATAATAGACATTGTTAGGTTACTTAGGAAAAAAACATGAGACGAAGAGCTCAGCACGATTAGGAGGCATGAGCTACCATCGACATTACCTTTGACAAGCTTGCTAAAAAGTAGGTTGGGGGATGAATTCTCAAACATCTTCAACCAAGTAATAATGAGGTTTGTGACTATCTGAGAGGAGAAAGATAAGAGAATCCATGTTGGAAATACAAGTATATATAATAAGATTATGACCTTGAACGGTATAGTTGGGAACTAACCATCCTTCAATGATCAAGGTAGGAAGATCCATGAGTTAACGCAAAGAGGAAGACATGAGTCAGATTTGGTCTAAACTAGTCGTATTTCTTTTGGTTGATTTAATGAGACAACACCTCTGGGTTATCGATTCACCATATCACAGAATAACTAGTGAGATTGGAAGGACCTATTTTAGGTATCCAAGCTTTGCTTAAAGGATCAAGAGTGAGGAGGAGACTCTACAAAGAAATTGTTGAACATTAGTATGATTCTAATAAAGAGTATAAGTGACAGGATATAAAAGATATTCGTAGAAGTATGACGACAATGATGATGAATATTGAGAACCAACAAGATCGTTGGGGTATGTGGACCTATTTGAAAGGTTGTTAGTTTTGTGATATCCATCAAGCTATTGGATAAATATTTCAGTTGATTGGAATATGCTATTCATGAGATCAAGTAGAGATTGAAGTTTTGGATTCCAAAGGTGTGAAAGGATTGAAGATGATTTTTATATGAGCTATAAGGATTTTACTCCAATGAAGGTTGGAATGTGGCTATGATGATTAGTGGGGATCATAACTAAGATGCAATTGGAGGCAATAGATGAAAGATCATCTTCAAGTGAAGTGTTAATCCTGAGTCGATCTATGATTTGGAGATCATAGACTATGAATTAAGGATGAAGATAGCTTGAGAACTAAATTCGGGAGTGGAAGATGTAAAAACTTTAGGATAAGATGCTTCTATTGGAGGAAGAGTTTGTGGACCAGTAGTGGTGCCATAGTTTGAAGTACCCCTAGATATTGTTAATGTTATTTGAGCCATCTAAGTGGGATTTCTTCTAAAGTTGAGGGGCACGGGAGTTGTGCATAATCAAAGTGATGTTGCAGAGCATCTGGGTTAGTCTGGGAAATTGCAAAGGCAATCGAGATTGAGGTTAGTTGGTTGTATGTTAGAGAAGTATGGTCTAAGGAGTTAGGTTAGTAATGAATGTGGCAAAGGCTGCCAAGTTGTGCAGTGATGGATATGTGGGGTAATAATGATCTGCCTTTCAAGAGGACAAGGAAAGACTACACATCTAGAATATACCTGATGTTTGTAGGTTGTGAGGGAATGTTATTACGGGATTAGCTTTAAGGATTACCACCTTAGAGTGGGGCAGATTATAATAGTGAAGTGGAGCTGGGAATGAGACCAATATCGAAAGTTCTGAGTCGTATAGACCCGAGGAAGGATATTTCCTATGATGGTGTATTGATTACTGAGAGTTGAACTAAGTAATTATTATGAACAAGAACTCATTGTCCTATAATGATGACTTATTGGACTAATTGCATGGCGGCATGGTGTTTTCAAAAGTGGAATTGAGATTGGGTTATCATTAGTTGAAGAAAAGATATTCCTATGATGGCTTTTTGAGGAAGATATGATCATTATAAAGGTGTAGTGATGTCGTTTAGATTGACGGATGCCCTTACAGTGTTTATGGAGAGTTAAAATGAGTGTTCATTGACTACTTGGTTAGGTTCATGGTGGAATTAGATCACATAATTCCTCAGGTTTAAGTTCGAAATAATAAATTGTAGTAGTTACATTTCTTGTCAAGGTTGGAATGATTACATAAAGGCTGTGATGGGAATTTGGAAATAACCATTTGATAAGTGATTTCACTTGGGTCGTAAAGAATAAAACGTTTCTAGTATGATTTGGCAATCATATAAGTTTTGCAATTATATGAGTTCTGCAAATGTAGTTGTTTGAGATGAAAAGATGTAAGCTTTCTTTTGCATTATAGAAATTACTATATCTAGTATCTTGTAAAACTCCTTTGAGTTAGTGTATCCTTGGTATCCTATACCATTTAAGGAGTATGGTCAAACTTTCCAGAATAGTTCGATTATAAGTAAAGAAATTTGGTAAGATTCTTTACAAATCTGTGTTGGTCTCTGAAGAGCATGGAGTAACTCCGTACTTCTCTAAAAGTTTGGGATTGTTTTCAGTCAACGATTATTGGAATTCTCTAAGCAGTTGCTAGTAGTTCATCTTGGTTGACGTCATGACCTAAGAAAGTGATTGCCTTTTTAGTGGAATTGTCCTTGAAAGTAAGTTGATATGGACTCCTGGAATGGAACCCTTTCTAAGGAATGATATTGTAGTAATCCTTTCATTGGAATAAAGGATGTACTAGTAATTTCTCCATTAGTTGTTATTTGTTTTCATGTTGTCTTGAAAACTTAAATCTCTTTGAGACAAAATAGTCAAGTGAGGACTTTAAGCAGAACTCCAATGGGTCAGGAGTTTGGATATGTAAATTAGTATTGATATTCAATCTCAGCCTGATAAGTTGTTGGATATAGAAAGTGGACACTCGAGAATATGTTTTTAATCCTAAGAGTTAAGTTGCTCAACAAGTTAGAATGTTAAGTGAAGTCTAAATAGTTCTTTGAGGAAAAAGATTGAAAATTGTCAATGGAGACAATTTTGTTGGAAGTTAATGGACTAAAGGTATTATTGTCCAATACGTTGGTATAGTAATGCATAAGAGTTTAGTTTGAAGTGGTTGAGTAAGATAACTACTTTTGAATGTCAGTATGCCCAAGCTGAGTTTTGGTTGAGAAAAGGATGTAAAGGATTGACAAGATAGGTTATTATCTTGTCATGTGTTGGATAAATTTCATATTCGTGGTTAAAGTAATACTGAGATTATATCTCAAAAAGGAAATTAAGTAAGGATTTGAAGTAATCCTTGTAAGGAAACTAATTTGAGATGGACTAAAGGTTTAGTTTGGATGACAACAAGGTTGTGTAAATACCCTAGGATTCTATTCAAAATATGTTGACCAGATCAAGGAAAAGTAGTATGGGAAAGTAATATTATTTTAGATCAATGGAGAAGATCAAGAAGGTAAGACACCGGGATTTGTTATTCAAGATTATGGATTGCTTGGTTTCAAAACTGTTTATGTGTATCTGTTGTTGATGAGCTTTGAAAGCTTATTTCAAAGGAAGCTTAGTTGTTTGATTAATTAGTTCATCCTGGAATCAGAAAATATATAAGAATTTGAGATAATGATGGCCTGACATGAAGCAAAATGTCACCGAGTTCGTTTTGATATGCTTGGTTTGTCTGGAATTCCTGATTGAGCATAGAAGACCAAATGAAATGTTATAGTCTCTTCCTGTTTCAGAATGGAAATGGGAAGATGTTACAATGAATTCTTGTTATTAGTCATTCAAGACTTAATGAAAGAAGGTTTCATATGGAGGTTGTTAAGAAACTCATCTAGAGTGTTCATTTTAATGTAATTAAGATGACTTAGAAAGAGTACAGAAGTTAGCTGAGGTGTTCATGCATGAAGTTTTTGATCTTCATAAAACTCCAAAGACTTTTATCTCTAATTGAGATAGGTGGTTCATGTCAAAGTTTTGAAAGGAGTGACATCAAGCTTTGTGGAGTGAATTGAATTTTAGCGCTGGCTTCCCTCATCAAAGTAATGAACAATGCAAGGAAACAAATTCAAACTCCCGAGGACATGTATTTTGGATTCCACACGAGTTGGAATGGTAGTTTGAGTTTGAGTGAATTCACATACAAGAATTTTGATTACACGGTAAAGAAATGACTCTTTTAAGGCTTTATAAGGCTAGAAGTGTTGATTGTTAATTTGTTGGAATGACAATGCTGACAAGGTTCTTCATGGGCCAGACTTGGCCAAGAGAACAACAACTGATATCGCACTAGCACGACCAAGAGTGCTAACTGCTCAAAATCGACAATAGTCGTGTGTTGTTTTAAGTGAGAGCATGTTAAGTTCATTGTAAAGAACAATGTTTTTGTTCTGGTATCCGCCTTGAAAGGCATATTCCGTTGGGGAATGCGAGACAATGTAAATGCTCGATATGTTGAATCTGTTGAGATACTGGAAACAACTGATAAGCTTGTTTATCGGTTGGCATTGCCACCTTCAGTGCATTCTATCTATAATGTTTTCCTTGATAGTATACGTTTGATATATCTCATGTACTCAACAATAATGAGATGGATGTTCAACCAAATGACACCTATAAAGAAAGGTCAGGTTGAATCGCGAATAAGAAAAATACCTTTCATTAGGCTACCTTGGCTTAAAAATGAAGAAAGACTTGAGAAACTAGACAGAAAATGCTGAGTCATTTTCCAAAGTTAATGAATGTTGTAAAGAAGTTTGGTAACTAAGTAATGGTTGATTGTGCTTGGTGCAGAAGTAACAATATGTTTTTTTAAAGGGGTACTACAAACTTCTGTATAGGTTTGTAGTGGTTGTGTGTGTGTGTTTGTTTATGCTATCCTTCCCTGTGATCTGAGTTCTCCTTGGTTTCGAGGACGAAACCATTTTTAAGGGGGTACTAATGTAATAACTGCGGTTTTTGAAGATATTTTTGAATTTTTCTCGGATATCCTTTTAACCTTTTTGGTCCGTTTTAACGCTTAATCCAATATTTTTTGTTGGAATTTAAATCCTAGAAAATTCTTGGTGATATCCTAAAATCACAAAGAAATGATTTTATGGATCGGTGTGAATTCTAGGATTTTTCAGTGGGAAAAGAATATTTATTGGAGAAGCCGTCTTTTTAATTATGTACTGTAAAGGATTTAAAATACGAAACGGAAGCCTTAAAAATTGAAGGTAGTATGATAAAATCATGGAAAATTGATTTTATTGGTCTACATAATTTACGGGACGTTTTTCGTTTAGTGAGTTTTTCCACCCGAGGTACATAATTTTACCGCTTTAACGCGAGTTCCGTTCCGAGACGGGTCTAGTTTTAAAACTCATATTTCCTACCTTAATGATGAAGGTATGTGATTAGAATTCAGCCACGGCATATCTCTTCTTGCCTCGTCAAAGTTTATCCAATTGTGAAGATAAAGGAAGGAATCAGGCGAAAGAATTCGGCCTCCACCGCCGGCAACCTTCTCTTCCTCTTCCACCTCCTTCTTCCTCTAGCTCCTCCACCTTACCCTCATCTTTCTCCATGAGTGAGCTGCTGCAAGAGGAGGCCAAAACCAGAACCAAGAGAAGAATCATGGCGGGACGACCACGACTCGGGAAGGAAAGAGTTCGAACCATCACCGTCGGTCATCTTTTCGCCTCGCCAAGCGACGTCGTCGGCGATCGGTAGCTTGTCCGACCACCAACCACCATGGGAGACGCTGTCGGGCAACGCTTAGCCACCCTCGGAGTCGGGGATCAAGCCATGATCGAGCCAAACGAGCCATGGGCTCGAGTGAAGGTATATACGATCGAAATTAATTAGCGGGCTGATTGCGGAGCCACCGTAAGGGCCTTTTGGTTCCGCTTTGCTAATTAAATTTATGGTTTTTATAATCTTAAAGTTGATACGGTTCCACAGGTTCAAACCGCTCGAGAAACGGACGTCAGGATCTTCAGTTATAGCGAATACAAGTTTTGGATACCGATTTGCAGGTAAAGGACTTCGGATAATTACTCGGGATTCGTTGTTAATCCGTTTGATCCGAGATTTGGTCACCTTTGAGAACTGTTGCTAATGAACAATTTTTATTTAGAAAATTCTTTCAAAAGTGAAGCGGATAATTAGTTATAATTCCGCCAAGATAGCTCCTTAAAGCATGATAACTAAGGATTGACTATATATCGATATTCGGAAATTAAATCGTCTATCGATTAGGAGATTATAGAATTTGAGTATACAACTAAGAAGTGTTTCCGTGAGCTCGTTGTTGAGAAATCTTTTGTTATATTTTGACAACAGGGGACCACCTTGCGGGTTAGTTATTGTTTGTTGGCCTAGAGAATTCGTCTTCAAGGTAAGTCGTCTAGACTTACTTAGCTTGCGATCATGTTATGTGTTAAACTAGTAAATTGAATGTGTGGTCTTCTATTTTGGAATATTCTTCCATAGTATATTTTCATATTTGAAAGCTATTGGAATAGTTTCAATGATTTTTATTGTGTGCAACTTGATCTCTGCGGGTGTGATTATGGACACGGACAAGTCGGTGGGGAAGAGACCCCGGACATAGTCATGCGGCGTGTGGAGATCACCTTCAAGAATTGACTGTTTTGGCAAGTGCTCTAGTAGAGGCTTAGCTGGGGAAAGAAGGGTGATGGGAAAGAAAATGGGCATGAGCTTAGCGCACGCTAGCCGTGTACCATGTTTCAAAGGCAGGTTTGGGTTGCCTGAATTGGAGAATGATTATGGTTTGGATTATGGAGGAATTGTTGTTGGTTGTTATAATATATGTTGCATGAGCATTACATTGATTAATCTCGTGCTTATTTGTTGTTGTGGAATTGAGTGTTGGTTCGGGAATTGATATGCTAGTCTATATAACTATATGACGTGTTTTGGGTGTACATATTAGTTTGTTATGTATATGAATGATTGAGTGCAATATTTTGATAATCTATGTTTGTTCTACATGTTTGATTTGCTGGGTTGGCCCATACCGGGATTGTTAGCTAATGTGTTCCACTTCCAATGTTTTAGGTAAACATCCTTGTATGGGGAATGTTCCAGGAGATCAATTCTTGGACGATGATGCTTGAACTCGACGTGACGTGTCTTAGTGGGAATTGAGGGCTTGAGTCCCTAGTTGCAAGGAGAGTGTAGTTAATAGTAATATTGAGTTGATGTTGGTAGACGAAAGGTTGGCTTTAGTGCTAGCAGTCAATTGCATTCACATTGGTTATCGAGTTGTTTTAAAAATGATAAGTTGGATGTTTTTCTTGGCTTTTCTTGCTGTGCCTTTGTTGCAAGGTCCAATATTCGTGAATTTGTTGTCAGGCTTGTTTTGGTGGACCCAGGTGTGGTCCACAACCAGGTAACAACCCGGATTATAAGATGGGGTGTTACACTTGCGGCTTACGATACCTTCAAAGATTACCTTGAGCAATTGGCTTAGAGTAAAATCAACACGCAGCTTGAAAAGGATAGGTCTGTCATTTTAGGGCAGGTGAAGAAAGCTCTGGAGAAGAAAGTCCTTGATCTGCAAAGTGCCCTTGAGAAAGCTCTGGATGACTCACAGACGTGGGAGGACAAATTCAAGGAAGCATCAAAGAAAAGTGCCGCTCTTGCCCAGGAAGTTGAGGATACAGCTGACTACTGGTCTCTCAGAGCTCGCGTCGAGACGATTGAGGAATTTGCTGCCAGAAAACACTCTTTCTGGGATGCTGCTAAGGAGAGGGAGCAATTCGAGAACCTGTTTCCTGAAGAGGCCAACGCGTCCAAGAAATCCTCTCTCATCGACGACATTTCACAGGTCGCCAAGGAAGTAGCCCAGGCCCAGATGGATAACTAGAAGTCAGCCGAGAGCACAGACAAAGAATGACTCCTTCTTGTTTTTTCTATTTTCGAACTCTTTTCCTACCCCCAGTGTGTTGGGGCTTTTGAAAACTTTATGTTTTATGTGGCCGCTTGTATTAGGGCCTAGATGTGGACAACTTTGCACCCCGTGTTGGTTTATGGGGTTATGTTTTATTTTGATAATGTTTTAGTAGCTATGGCCTTGGATTTGTGTTTGATTTTTTGCAGGTAAAGCAGGTTCAACGCCGGAGAAAGAAGATCAACGCGTTTGTGGAGAAATCGATTTGTCTGAAACATGTACTTGTCATTTTAGCAATAGACTCTTCGTTGTATAGCGCTTTCTATGTTAGATGCAAAGGGAGAGAGAGAATGATGTACTTGTCTGAATGTAAACAATTGCAATAAATTCGTGAATCGTGTTACAAATGAAAAGCTCCACTTGTTCTAGAATTCTTGTTACATGTTCTCATCTCTTGCATCTTTTGACTAGTCGTTGTGTGCACAGCGTTGCCTGATCATAAGGCGAGGGCCCATGTTTTGGCATGTAACGTCACAAGGTGTCCCTTGTTAGTTTTTTCGAAACCGTTGTTTTCTTATGTGTGTATAAAGATGTAATGAGATAATGTGAAAAGAAAGAATTTGTGAAATATACCTTATCGCGATTCATGCGTCTTTTTAAAAGTGATACAACTTCAGGTTCATCGCGTTCCAACTTCTAGGGATCGTTTTCCCATCTTGTGACATTAACTCATAAGCTCCTTGTCCCACGATCTTCGTGATCTGATATGGTCCTTCCCAGTTTGCCCCCAACTTGCCAGCATTCAATTCATGCGTATTCTGGAAGACTTTTCTCAATACCCAATCTTCCACTTGGAATGCCTTTGCATTAACGCGTTTGTTGTAACTCCGAGCTACCCCCTGTCTATATGCTGCCATACGAACCGATGCCTCATCTCGTAACTCGTCTACCGTGTCTAGATGGTGTAACAGGTTAGGTAGGTTTGATTCTTCAGTAGTGAGTCCATATCGAACTGTGGGCAAAGTCACTTCTAATGGTAGTACGGCTTCACATCCATAAACTAAGGAAAAAGGTGTGTGGCCCGTGGCAATCTTAGGGGTTGTTCGATCTGACCATAGGATAAGGGGTAACTCATCTGCTCAATTCCCCTTTGCCTCTTTGAGTCGCATTTTCAAGTTGTTGATGATCACTTTGTTACTTGCTTCTGCTTGCCCATTAGCTTGAGGATAACGAGGCGTTGACATCACTAACTGAATGTTGTATTGCTGGCAGAATGATCTCGTCTTGTCACTAATGAACTGGGACCCGTTGTCGCACACTATAGTTGACGATATTCCAAATCTGCTCAGGATGTTTCTCCTTATGAAGGAGATGACTTGGGTGTCTTTAACTTCTTTGAAGGCTTCGGCTTCAATCCATTTGGAGAAGTAGTCAGTCATTGCTAAGATGTAGACGCGTTGCCCCGAAGCTGGAGGAAGTTTCCCCACAATGTCCATCCCCCATTTCATGAATGGCCAAGGAGAAGTTATAGGATGCAACAACTCCGAGGGTTGATGTGGTATGGGTCCATGACGCTGGCACGCGTCACATTTGCGAGCGAACTCCACTGCGTCTTTGTTCATGGTAGGCCAATAATAACTCATCCTGCTTGCCTTCTTCGCCAAGTTGCGACCCCCTGTATGGTTTCCGCATTCTCCATCGTGTATGTCCTGTAACACCTTCTGTACCTTCTCTTCCTTTACGCACCGGGCGTGTATTCCTGACGACATCCACTTAAACAAGATGTTATTCTTAACAGTGAAAGTGGAAGCTTTTACCTTAAGTCGTTGAGCTTCTTCCTTGTCTTCTGGCAAAACTCCATCTCGTAACCACTTCAGATAAGGGGTTACCCATGACTTGTCTTCATCAGGTCCTCAAATCTCCAACATGTCTGCCTCTTTGGTTATAGATGGTGCATCAAGGTATACGAAAGGTATTTTTTCGTACTCCCTTGGGTCGATTGCGGATCCGAGGTTGGCTAAAGTGTCCGCTTGTGTGTTGGCATCTCGGGGAACTTGCCTTATCTCGAAATGTTTGAAGTGTTTCACGATCTCTTGGACCTTTTCCAAGTACGCCTTCATCTTTGAATCCCTGGCAACATACGAGTTCGTAACTTGATTTAAAATAAGTAACGAGTCATAGATTACCTCGATTTCATGTACATTCAGATCCTTAGCAACAAGTAACCCTGCAATAAGCGCCTCGTACTCTGCTTCATTGTTAGTAGCCTTGAATGTACACCGAACAGCTTGGGCTATCCTATCCCCCTGTGGTGACTTCAGGACTACCCCCAATCCTACACCAATCTGGTTCGACGCGCCGTCTGTATGCATCAACCATTTGCCATTCCCTGTCACGTGCAGCACATCCTGGTCTTCATGCTCTGAAGTGGTAGGAGTGAAGTCAACCACAAAATCCGCCAACGCTTGAGACTTCATTGCTGTTCTAGGCTCGTACGTTATGTCGTAGCCATTTAAATGGATCAACCATCTTGTTAACCGACCTGACAATTCTGGCTTTGACATAATACTTTTCATTGGGTAATTAGTTCTCACGATGATAGAATGACTTTCAAAATAAGGACGTAACTTTATTGAAGCCATTACCAAAGACAATACTAATTTCTCCATGGGGGAATACCTGGTTTCCGCATCGAGAAAAGTTTTACTTACATAATAGATGGGCAACTAGTCTCCATTCTCTTCTCCGATCAAGACTGCACTTACTGCTACTTCTGTCACGGCCAAGTACACATATAAGTTCTCGCCTGACTTGGGTTTGGATAATACCTGCGGATTAGACAAATAATTCTTCAACTCCCCAAAGGCTTTTTCATGTGCTTTTGTCCACTCGAACGACTTGTTTTTCTTCAGAATGTCGTAGAACAATTTGTTTCTGTCTGAAGATCGTGATATGAACCGGATCAATGCAGCTACTCGTCCTGTTAACCTTTGGACATCCTTGACGCACTTTGGTGATTGCAACTCCATTATGGCTTTGACTTGTTCTGGACTCGCCTCGATTCCCCTTTGCGTCACTATGTATCCGAGGAATTTCCCTTATGTCACTCCAAAAGAGCATTTGGTTGGGTTCAACTTCATCTTGTAACTCCGCAGGATCTCGAACGCGTCTCTCAGGTGATTAATGTGGTCCTCCGCCTTCAATGACTTGACCAACATGTCGTCTATGTATACCTCCATCGTATCCCCCAGTTTTTCCTGAAACATCTTATTAACCAATCTCTGATAAGTAGCACATGCGTTTTTTAGCCCAAAAGGCATAACTTTGTAACAATATATTCCTTGATTGGTTACGAATGCAATTTTTTCCTGATCTTCAGGGTGCATCATTATTTGGTGATATCCGCTAAATGCATCCATGAAAGTCAAGAGTTCATGCTCTGTCGTTGCGTCCACCATTGCGTCAATATGAGGCAAGGGGGACGAATCTTTGGGGAATGCTTTGTTTAAATCGGTAAAATCTACGCACACGCGCCATTTACCATTTTTTCTTTTTAACAACAACCACATTCGAAAGCCAATCAAGATATTTTACTTCTCTAATCTTTCCAGACTCAAGTAAGGATTTTACCTCGTCGTTGATCACCTGATTTCATTCGGGAGCGAACTTACGCCTTTTCTGTTTCCCTGGTGGCACCTTTTTGTTGACATTTAAAACGCAGCCTACTATATCCTCGTTTGACCAGGCAAAACAATCATTGTAGGACCGTAGAAATTCCATTATTTGCTCACGTAAAGTCGGTTCCATATCTGCTCCTATTTTGATTTTCTTTGATGGCTCTAAGGGATCAAGAGCCACTTCTTCGAGATCGGGCGTCTCTAGCTTCACATAGTAAGTGGTCGTTCTACAGTCCTTTAATTGCTAATCCGACGCCTACTTCCTTGCTCCAAGCTGTAGGTTTTTGGAAGTCGTTGCTTTCATTGTTATGGAATAACATTCCCTTGCCAGTTTTTGTTCCCCTTTAATCTCCTGAATTCCCCATGGTGTCGGGAACTTCACGCATTGATGATAGATAGAGGGGATAGCCCTCATCCCGTGTATCCATGGCCTGCCCAAAATGATATTAAAAGGTGAAGGGTGTAACACCCCGACTTTCACCGGGGCGCTACTCGGTGGTAGACCCTGTTCGGGACTACTCAAATTAGATTAACAACAAATTCACTAAGATCTTGCAACTCGGGCACGACGAGAAAACAAATAAACATCCAACTTTTTATTTTAAAAAGAGGGTGAAAGACATAATAGTATTCTCGAATTCATATACAGAAGATTACAATCAGATCATTTTGTAAATTGAAACTATCCTAAACCGGTTCTATCCAACTAGGAACAAAACAATTCATAGATAACTTTTAATACATATGTAACCAGATCCCAACATCCCGAACCCAATGACACGTCGCCAACATCCGCTTCACCACTTTTGTAGAGAATCCATCACGATTCTTAAAAAGTACCTAAAACTGTAAAAATATTCCCCGAAGGGTCAGCTACAATTCTAATTCAAGCTAGAAAGCGTGAGATGCATATAGAACGTTTGAAAAACCACACAGAAACCTAGCAATCACACAGAAACCTAGCAATCAAGATTCACACATAAAATCAATAATTATCGATTCATATCAATTCAACACTTAACGTTAAATAATCATACAAACACTCATATACACAGACACAGATACACACACACATGAGCACGATCCAACCAATATTCAAGCCACAACGAAATTCAAACTACTATTCAATCAATCACACACAATCCTACTCGGCAATGCAACTCTTCCGCCACCGCTACATTCCGATACTATGGCGCTTACACACCTGCGCCCGAGTGCAGAGGCAGGCCCTCCCACTCCTCAAGAGATATCATCCTTCTAACCCCCGGTCAAGCCTCCACTGGAGCACTTGCCAAAACATTTTAGAATTTTGAAGGGGCCCGGCCGACACACGACCATGCCTAGACGTTCCTTCGCCACCGATCGTCATCGTACATAGTCATGCCGGTTACGCTGCCATCATAGAGAAAACCATTCGAAAACTAGTCGTTTAGGAAACACAATTTATAAATCCAGTTCAGCACACACCACACACAAAGAGATAATAATTCAAAATATTTTTCATTATTTAAATGGAAATGGAAAGCCATTTATGAAAAAAAAATGAATATTTTCAAACAAACATGCTTCACACACAATGCACATTCATGTCACGCATATTATAAACAGTTAACTAAGTAAGTTGTCAATTCAATCATGTATGTCACACGTGATATGGAATCATTCCAAAATGAGGTTTGCACATTCAATTCAATCATTTAACACATAACGGTCGTAAGCGAAGCAAGTCGACAAGCCATTAACCTCAAAAGACGAAAACAACCACGTAGCAGAAGAAAATAGGCCTGAACAAGTCACAATCACAATAACAAGCACAATTTCAATTCGAACACATTCACAGTTTCAAACACATTCACAAGTTCAAGTACACTCACTATTGCAAACACATTCAGAAATTCAAACACAATCGTATTCACATTCGCAATTACAATTACAACCACACTCATAGTCACAATTACAATCATAACAACAACTACCATTACAAGTTACCTTCACAATTACTATTACATTACACTTACAATTACAGGTACAAATACAATCACAAATACCAAAGAATCACAATTACATTTACCAATACACACATAGTCACAATCGGCTTCAAAGTTCATATAGATATGGATTAAAATATTTTAATTAAAAATAATAACAAAGGGACTAATTCCCAAAACCAATTCTACACTCATGGCACCCAATCTAAAAAGAATTGAATTAAGCAGAGCAAGTCGAAGAACGACTTACCTTGGATGAAGAAGATCTCATGATCACGGAAAACTAGGAACCCGAACCAGAGTGATTTCCTAACAAGATTAAAGTTTTATGCTTAGAACTTCCGATGGTCTAAAAAGCAATGAACCCTATAAAATAATCAACTTGACCCATCTTAATCCTCACTTGACCAACTAATATATTACCTACCAAAACAACTTAGATTAGTTAACAGCCCACTAATTAAACAACTAAAAAAATTAACTTAATTAATTATCTACATGTATACCACCCCAGCTATAGGTATACTTGTTCCCTTGAACGAACATATACTTGGATACTAATCTAGATCAACTATATAGTAATTCAACACCTTCCACTTAATTAATTAATTAATTTCACACATTCCCTTAAAAGACCACCTAAGTACCAAAAATTCAAAAAGCTTAAACAAATTGAATTCAAATCTTCACCCACGTTTTGATCTCATGTATCAAACTTTACCTTGTCCAGATTAAACAATTTAAAATACAATCTTAGCAACACATGTCACGCTCAGAGAGATTAAACAAAGGCACATGCCAAATTATCTACATCTACTCTACAGTACTAAAAAAGAGCGGCTACTGTACGGTTGAGATTTACCTATTTTACTAAAGTTTAGTGAACTGCAGTGTTTTTTTAATCGTGCGGCCTCTGTTCTTTTCACGCCTTTTCTTCTCCTCTGCCTCCTCCTTTCTCCTTCCTCTATTCCAGAGAGCGATTCAGGGCGGAAACGACGGACTCGGAAGGAAGTTCCTTCACCGCCGGTATATCTTCTCCTCATCGTCAATCTCCATAAATTAGTCTTGAGATCCAAGTTCGTTGAACTCATTAACAGCCCCTAGAAGGAACCAAAACCAGAGAGCGATTCAGGGCGGAAACGACGGATTCGGGAGAAATAACTTCACCGCCAACATATCTTCTTTGCGTCGTCAAAGTCCACAAATTCGTCCGCCAAATTGATCGGTTTGAACTTGGCGTTCTCAATTGAACCAGAGGGAGAATCAGGGTGGAACGACGGACTCGTGGCCTCGTCAAATTCTAGAAATTCGTAATCAAAATTGATTGGTTTGGCGTTCTCAATTGAACCAGAGAGAGGATTTAGAAATTTCAGTAAGCCCCTTATTTTCAGACTCTTGTTATTTCATATCCATTATTCCACTACGGCTATAATTTCTTTGTGCCCCTAATCTATGGCTGAGATGTAAGTGTTAAAAGGCCGCTAATTTCTAGCTGATATGTAAGCTTTAAAGGGCCACTAATTTCTAGCGTGGAGGCATATATACATGCATTGCAATTTCTATGTGCATTGAATCTATGTTTACCCATAATGAACTTGTAATTAGATTTAGAGGACACTAGACACCAGCAAGTAGAATGAGTTCCCATGAGAAATGCAAGTAGATTGGGTAACTGAATTTGTAAATTTTCTCTTTGGATCTTAGTAGCTTATGCTCTGGCTAGGATACAGGCTGAAAGAGTTCCCATCAGAAATGCAAGTAGATTGGGCTACTGAATTTGTAAATTTTCTCTTAGGATCTTAGTAGCTTATGCCCTGGCTAGGATACAGGCTGAAAAAATTGTTTATATATTTAGGGATTTGTGCATTTTATTAGGGTAACAGCTTCAAAATTAGAATTCTTAACCTATGTCTTTAGTGTAAAAGTTAGAAAGCCCAGTTGATATATATTTACTTATTCAGGTTCATGTTAGGGTGAAGCAATTGTACTATTCGAGTCATTGGATCATAACAAAGAATGACTGGTTGTCACACAAACCCTAGCTCCAAAATTAATTAGTAGATTGTGATCTAAAGTAATTATGTATAGGAAGAAAGAAACTAATCAATCAACATATGCAAGAAATATTGAGAGGGAACTAGAGAGGAACCTGATTTCTGGAGAGGCCAGTATGCCTAGCCAACTGCTGCTTATCGGCATCGCTTGGGTACCTGAGTCAGTGACCCACTCATGTAATCCATAAAATTGACATCACAACATTAAAAGAATGGTAGCCACAAAAATCTTATAACACTAAATAGACAAAGTAAAAATACTACTAATAAACACTAATTACAGCAAACCCTCAAGTACAAAACCCATTCCATATTTATGCAATTTGATCATTTTACCCTCTTTCCCATAATTTTTACCCCCCTTATGTACTGAGTGTGAGAATCTAAAACACCAGAAAAAGAATTCAAAGGCAAAAATAAAAAAGTATCATTGAAAAGGAAGATGAACAGCACAGTACAACACTCAGTGTTATGTATACTGAAACAACTGCCCTGCAAAGTGTTAACTGTTTGCAATTTTTAGGACCACTTAACTTATTTTCCCTGTTTACTTTCCCCCTTTCTCTTTTCCTCTCTCTTGTCTGCCTACATTGTCAACCTAACAAACTTTTATATCTCAAGGTTAATTATATATTAAGATTTAGATATGAGTTTTTTTTTTGGTGAAAGGCACTGAGAGTCGAACCCGCTTGACTAGATGCCCGAAGGCAAAAATAATTTTTTCTATGGACTATAAACTTGGTTTCTTTATGTACACTAATATCTAGGGACCTTAGGATAAATATTTGGGGGTGTCCTAAGTTGAGGACCACAACTGTGTCAATAATTTAATGGTGTTTTTCATCTCATGAGCATGTTACATGTATATTTTACAAACATTCTCTTCATTTTTTTACAAGTTTATTTACTATGGCTACCTGGCTTTGATGCAATTATTCAATATAAAATTTGGTGATGAAATGATTGCATACGAAATGTGCATGGGAACAATTGAGCTTTTGGTGTCCTATGGATTGTTGAAGGTTAAAGACACATGTGAGTTAGGTAAAATTACAAAATAAAGCTACTTGGAGAAGAAAGTGCTTATGATATGTATGATATAAGAACAACTTTATGAGAACAACTTTTTTCTACTGAAAATAAAATTACACCAAAACGACAGTACTGCGCATAATTACTGTCCTTTTTAACCCTCATACAAGTAGAAAGAAACGGTCAATTTCACAAGTAATCTCTTGGATCATGTTAACCTGAAAGCTATAGATGGCTAGCTTCGTTTAACTATTTATCATAGAGTAGACAGAAAGCAAGGAAAAGGTCATTTATGGCATGCATTTTTCTTTTCTCGTAATTATTAACCCCACCTGTTGTTGGATTCCTGCTTAGGTGGAACTGGGAGAAGCAAAATCTGAAATTCAAAAATGGCATTCTGCTTTTCAGACTGAGACTTATATACCCGCTGGATCTTCTCCTGGTTAGTATTCTATTCTGGATCTGTAGACGGCATTGCTTCTTTAAGTATATTGGTTACCAAGGTTTTCTTGTGTTCAATGATTTTTTAAAATATCCATATTTGCAGAACCAAAATGGGTGGTCAACTACATCCAGAGCCTGAGATATTCCGAGGAGTCTCTAAAAGAGCAGGTCTGGATCTGTGTTATGTTCTCTCATTTCTTTTAACTTGTATGGTGTTTAAATCAAATATAAAGGATCTTATAAGCTATTATCTTTTCATTAATTAGCTCGAGAAAGCAAAGAAGAAAGAAGCTGCATTTATCGTAGCATTCGCCAAAAGAGAGCAAGAGATAGCAGACTTGAAGGTAAGATTTATAGTCACTCTATAATTATTGAAGCTACTTGATAGGTTACAGAAGCTAGCTCCTATTCATAATATGAGAAGCAAGTACATTGAATCCATAAACTCCTGTATTTTAACCAATATGGCTCGTCATCATTTAGCTCCTATATCAATTTTAGTGCATTATAACTAAATTCAGTTATTATTGTCACATAGTTGAATTTCATTTTTTTTTGGGTCTATCAGGCGCACCCTCCTGACATGTTCATGTTATGGGTGCCCCCATCTTGACCCCCCAGATCCCGCTTGAGTGGGACTATACTGGGAGACGATGTTAGTGTTGTATAAGAACATGTACACAAAATCCAAGGGTGCAAAATGTGTATATTCTGATTTGTTTGACTTTCAAGTTGAAGTACGAATTTCTTTTAGGTTTGTTCTGTGATGTATCCTTTCACGTAAGAGAGACTTGTTTGAGTTGTATCCTTTGGTATCTCGCTCTCTGTTTCTGAAATGGTGGGGTTCAGCTATTCATTAATGGACGGCTTATGATGAATGATGGCATATCTGAAAATAAAATGGAATGGTTATGTCTGTAGAGAATCCTTTTTGAAGTTGATCACTATTTAGGTTCCACTTTTAGTAAATTATAAAGTAATGTCTGCTTTACTGCAAGAAGTGGACCTTCTTTTATTTTGTATATATATGCCTTCAGGTGTGCAATTTGAAAGGGTTTGGAGTTCATCCTCAACAGCTCTTCATTTACTTGAGCATATTGCTATATTGTTATATCTTTTTGATGCAATCTAACATTCGGGTTTCTCAGTATGCAGTTCGCGAATTGAGATTGCAGCTTAAGCCACCATCAATTCAGGTATTAGACTAACTCAAGTTGCTGTTTGGAAGAACACATGGCACATAGCAATGTCCGATGGGACACTCTTGATAGCTCATGCAGTGACTGTATGCGACACCAGTATTTTATCATTTTTAAACATGTATGCTCTTGTGAAATTTTGATTGTATTTTCAATTGTTCATTCATGAGAATACCCCTTTTGCTCCCATTGCTATAATTACAAGTTAAAAGTGGAGGATTGAGTGGTTACTTGGATGCCACACAGATTAGGTACCTTTTGCTTTTAAGATCTTATGTCTAAGTTACATAAGGGGCCAAAAGGCATTTTCATGGGGAATCAAAACAGACCCTAAGCTCCATCCTTTATAGCTATTAGCCATTGTTTCGTAAAGTTATGTGCACACTGGATTTTTATGTGTCGTATCAGGAATATAAGACCAATTTACCAATGAATTTTTAAGTTTATCTAGCTTTATTCAATTGCATGTGCATTTTGTCTCTCTTTTTCTTGATCATTGATCTTGCTCATATACTGGAACAAATACATCCCTATGATCAAATGCCAACCATGGTAAAAGGTCATCTAACCGAGAGCGATTTATCATGGATATACACTTTTATGAATGTTCCAAAATTATGCAGAAGTTTTCTTCTGTTAAGACTTTAGTAGATGTATTTTCTTGGGAATGGTAAACTGTGTGCTGTCATCCTTCTCTGTAGTAGGGCTTTTATTACACTAAAGAGTAAGCAATGGAACATTTTTTGGCAGATAGTATCTACTTTCTTAGACTAAGAGATGTTTGTTTTGAAGACCATATGCAGGTCAGGGTCATGGTCGCCTGATTTTTTTTTTATATTTAAATCTGTAGTCATTTTTTTAGAATATCAGCTTGTTTGTTGGAACATGTTTTGTAATGGTCATGAATGAACTTCAAGTCTTGATGTGGCTCCTTCGCAGGCAAGGAAGTTACTCCTAGATCCAGCTATACATGAAGAATTTATCCGTTTGAAGGTACACTATAGCTTCTTCTACTATTTGCACTTGGTTTAGATTTATCACAAATAATTTTTTTAGCTAATATGTTTGCAAATTTGTGTGCATGTTCATCTCTAATCGTATGTTCTATCATATCTTGATCTTGCATTATTTTTAGCTGTCACACAGTCACAGTGATAGCTGTTTCAAATTATTAGTTGAAATGCTGATTTGTTTGTTTGGTTGCAGAATCTTGTTGAAGAGAAGGAGAAAAAAGTAAAGGAATTACAGGATAATGTTGCTGCTCTAAGTTTTTCTGCACATAGTAAGATGGGGAAAATGCTGATGGCAAAATGTAAAACCCTGCAAGAGGAAAATGAGGAAATTGGACATCATGCTTCTGAAGGAAAGGTACTGTAGTTTCCCCATTGTCTAAAAGAAGGGGGGGGGGGGGATGTAAATATAATTAACCAACACATTTTGTGTCAGCCTCTTAAATTCATTAGATGCTGTGTTAGTCTTTGTGATGATTTCTCTTTTCATAGATATGTCTGTGTTCATTTTTGGCTGCAGATTCATGAGTTGGGGGTTAAACTTTAATTACAGAAAACCCAGAATGCAGAACTCAGGACTCAACTTGAAGGTTTGTGTCCAGTCTATTGTTTCTGCCTTGTTCCTATCATACTAAATCTCATGAAATACTCAACCTGCTTGTACACTGCTTGATTTTGATAATATATTTTGAGATTTTAGAAATCAGATAGGAGCTTAATTTCTTGTCAGCAGTTTCTGCTTTGAGATCAAATTATAACATCCATGTGGACTGTTAAGAGGAATAGAAATTAGTTCATATATAAAGAGAACAATATTATTGTTCTGATGATTTGCTGCTTGTGTTGGTGATGATCAGGAAGGATTTTTTATTCAAGTTGATCATTGTAGTTGTTGGAAAGTGAGAGCTAATGCTTGTACTTTACCTGAATCCAGATTTTGATATTGATTTTAGCTAGGCTGAAGAATTTTGTTTCATGAAAGGCTTGAGAGTTTTTTATGCTGGTTACTTGTGGGACTCAATTCAGGAATCATAAATGCAATGATATTTATAGAGAATTACTTAGATTTTCTAAGATAGTGAAGAAAGTAGGTTAGAAAAAGCAACCTGACAAAAATTCAACACCTTAGATTTTGAAAAATTGAAAATTTTTCCTGCCAATTTTTTGCTCATGTCGTGTCCACCTCCAAGGATGCCAAACATTTCCCGGGGATAAACAAAAACTTTGTATTTTAACTTTTAATGATTAAATAAAATTCTTGAGTCACTTATTTGCTTAATAGGAATGGAACGAGATTTGTTGAATAAAATAATGTTTCAAGGGAGGAAAAATTGTCCTAAATAGAACAAATAAACAAATTGGGTAATCAAGCTTATGTTTTATATGTTTACAGGGTTTATGGTTCGAGATAGATTCTTCTCTACAAATGATACCCACATGACCCTGGATTTTATTGGCACATTTCGGAAAAAAGGTGTATTTAGTGTGCAGAAATTGCTGGATCTTCCTCGGTGAAGTTTACAGGCTATGGTTGGGAATAAAGAGGCTTCAAACTTATATCAGGTAATATAACTTTGGTTGTTACCCAACGAGTAAATTTTCTGAACTTATATGCTTGTTATTGAGCGCAGTCTATTAAATGTCATTATCAAATTATTTATTTGTTCAATCTACCCATTAACTATACCATTCTCATGCTGAGCTTTCTTGTCAGATTAATAGATTGAACTTGGGTTGTGAACCTGGAAGAATGTTCTACTTGTTATTTGAAAATTGGTGTCACTTTGTGTCTAAAACATCAATTCTGTGATAACTCTCAAGCTTTGATAATCCTATTCTTGTATTTATTAGACATGGACTCATGAAAATTATGACTTTACCCTACTGACGGCCATTTAGAAGTGATTCATTTCTTTGTCTCCCAACAACTTTGACATTTTCTGTTTGGTTCTTAGATAAAAGGCAGTGCTTTACAAAATAGGCAACTATTTGGTTCTTGGCCATGGAAAATGCAAGGCTGGACAATTGAAGATCGAATAGTAGTATGACTCACATGCAACAATCTCAATCTTTGAGTGTAAGGGCCATTAGAAGCTCAATTTGTTTCATTTACAACTTCCAGTGGCCCAAAGTAAGAGCATATTTCCTAGTTTTTTTTGTGGGGATATTAAATATTTTTTAGACTTGCAAATCAGCAATTTTAAAAAGAAGGGTTATTTGCACTTACACCCCTTAAACACAGGACCTCTCATTAAACAACCCTTTTAAACCTAACAAATTACTTCTATTGCAGTAAGATGCTTACTTCTTAGGGTATTATACACAATTTCCTTCACATTATATTCAACGATTTTGCTGAAAACTAAAGTTCTGTTCACAGCAACTTTGCTTATTTGACCACTAGGATCTAATATTCTGTTATGAATCTTCAAATTCGTTTTTGGCTGGGGCTGCGGGAACACAGGACATGCTGGCCCAATTAAGAGGTATCCCTCCACTATGAGGAGACATACAGTTGTTGCTACACCCTATTGTACAATGGAGCCACCAACTTAGGCCATGGCTTGTCTTGATTGCCCATAGGTCCCATCTGGATTAGTAAGCTACATTGTTTTCATGTTGCTTGATTTTTATAAGCCAGTTGATATGCTACATTTTGTGATGTATGATGGCTAAATGTTCCCGAGAATTTCTTGTAAGAGCAGTCTTACATTGTCTTGGAAGTTTTGTAAAAAATCCATATGAATATTTGTAGAAGGTGACCCAGTTATCATGTTCAGATTTGTCTTAATATCAATGTTAAGACTCATATTATTGTGTAATTACTTAAGATTAAGCATTAGGTTTTTGCAGTTGTCTCAAGAAAAGGGGATGTCACCCCATGCTATATACTCTTTTCTTACCAGTCATTGTAATTTTCATAAGCTACAATCTTTGCGTGTTCACTTGAAGTACTTTTTGATTCTTGACTAAGCTAACTATATCTGCTTTTGTATACGAAGTTATTGGGTTACATTTGAACAGACAAAGCATCAGCAAAATATTGAAGATTTCCTCTTACTATTCACAAAGGAGCGTATACAATATATACTAGAAAGCAACATGCTAACTAAGGCTAGAAGATACATACAAGGAAAGGAAATATACAGTATAAAGTTTTCCTAACAAATAGCTGAAACTAAAGGCTAGAAATAAACGTATGATATGTTGCCATAAACCTCATTATATGTTGCCATAAACCTCATTACTCCTCCTCAAGTTGGAGCGTAAAGATCTAAAACTCCCAACTTGCCTAAAAGATAATTGAATTGTTGTTTCCCTAAGGCTTTGGTAAATAAATCAGCCAACTGTTCTGTTGTCCGAACATGAGCCGTGGAAATCTGACCAGCTAGAACAAGATCCCGAACAAAGTGGCAATCGATCTCAATGTGTTTAGTTCGTTCGTGAAACACCGGATTAGATGCAATATGAAGTGCCGCTTTGCTATCACATTTGAGTTTCATGGGACTGGAATGAAAAACGCCAAGAGAGCGGAGAAGAGACTTTAACCACACAAGTTCACAACAAGCTGAGGCCATAGAGCGGTATTCGGCTTCGGCGGAGGAGCGGGATATAGTGACTTGCTTTTTAGTCTTCCAAGAGACCGGAGACGTTCCCAAAGTAACAAAATACCCTGTCAATGATCGCCGAGTAACCGGACACGCCGCCCAATCGGAATCACAATGAGCAATTAAATGCAGGGAACTATGTCGAGATAACAACAAACCTTGCCCGGGATTGCGTTTAATATAATGCAGGACACGCATGGAGGCTTGCCAATGATCGAGCGTGGGCTGTTGCATGAATTGTGATAATACGTGCACAGAGTAGCAAAGCTCGGGACGGGTGATCGTCAAATAAATAAGGCGTCCGACAAGTCGCCGGTACTGTTCTGGATTGGAATAAGGGGCAACTGAAGATTTGGCCAAGTCGTGATTTTGTGGCAGGGGAAAATCAGAAGGCCGAGCTCCGAGTAATCCCGCCTCGGTAAGAATATCCAATGCGTATTTGCTTTGGCACAAGTAAATCTCGTCCGTGCTTTGAGCAATTTCGATGCCAAGGAAGTATCGCAATTTCCCGAGATCCTTCATGTGGAAGCAAAGATTAAGATATGACTTAAACCGATCAATAGCCAATGAACAATTACCAGCTATTAACAAATCATCTACGTAGACTAATATGTGCATCTCAGTGGAGCCAGCCTTATACGAAAACAAGGAGTAATCGGCGTAGGACTGTCGGAACCCAAATTTAGTAAGAGCAAGATTGAGTTTTGCAAACCAATTCCGCGGCGCTTGACGGAGTCCATAGAGAGACTTGCGAAGACGACAAACCATACCCGGGGAGACATGAAATCCCGGTGGAGGGCGCATATAAACTTCTTCGGCTAGATCGCCGTGAAGAAACGCGTTGTGGACGTCCATTTGATGGAGGGACCACCCTTTGATGGCTGCCACGGAAAGAAAGACACGAACCGACGTCATTTTGGCAACCGGGGCAAACGTTTCGGTGTAATCCACACCCTCGACTTGTCGATTACCAAGTACCACTAGGCGGGCTTTATACCGTTCAATGGATCCATCCGAGTGATGCTTGATCTTGTAAACCCATTTGCATCCAATGGGTCGTTTAGAAGGCGGAAGATGAGTAACCTCCCAAGTGCCATTTTTAGCAAGAGCATCAAGCTCAGCATTCATGGCCTCACGCCATTTAGAAGAACAAACTGCTTGAGTGTAGGATTGTGGTTCCTGAACAGTAGCAACAGCAGCACTAAACTGAACAAACTGGTTAGAAAAATTCTTGCAACTCACAAAATTTGCTAAAGGATAAAGAGAACCTGAGGATGATGGTGGAGTTGTAGTCGGTGTTTGAGTAGAGGAGGGGTTTATGCCGACGATGGTGTTGCACACAAATTCGTTGAGACGGACAGATGGCTGGCGAAGACGAGTACTACGACGCACAACCGGCGCACCAGGATCAGAATCCGATTCTGAAGAATCAGGAGAACTCCCCCTGTCGCTGGACAGCGGAGAAAGCGGCGCTGGTGAGGGCGTGGATGGAGATGACAGAAGTTCAGCAGATTGTGTCGTTGAAGGTGATTCGAGCAGAGATTCTGTAGAAGATAATTCAAGATCATCAAAGATCGCAGGAGATCGGGTAACAGAATCAAAGATCGGCTGAGATTGTGGGGCCAAATCTCCATATGGAAAATTATCTTCTGAAAAAATAACATCCCGAGATACCAGGAGTTGATTTTTGTCCAAATCAAATAAGCGCCAACCCTTTTTGCCATAAGGGTATCCGAGAAACACGCACTTTCTACTCCGAGAGGCGAATTTATTTGTCGATCTTGGAAGAACAGATGCATAGCAAAGGCAGCCGAAGACTCTGATATGATCATAAGTCGGAGCTTTACCAAATAAAAGTTCATGGGGAGTTTTTCCGTCAAGAACAGATGATGGTGTTCGATTGATGAGGTACGCCGCGGTGAGTACACAGTAGCCCCAAAATTGAATGGGCAAGGATGCTTGAAAACGAAGAGCACGAGCCACGTTGAGAATGTGGCGGTGCTTGCGCTCGACGCGCCCATTTTGTTGTGGTGTCGCCACACAAGACGTTTCGAGAGTAATTCCATTTGTGGCAAAGTAGTCTTGTAAGGGAAGAAACTCGCTTCCATTGTCGGTGCGAAAACGCTGTACTTGCTTGCCAAATTGTGTCTTTGCAAAGGCGCAAAATTTTTGAACGAGACGGACGACCTCTGTTTTAGATGCCATTAAATGAACCCATACGCACCTAGAATAGTCATCGACTATAGTTAAAAAATAACGAGATCCACACATAGAGGGAAAGCTATAAGGCCCCCAAACATCCGCATGAACGAGTTCAAATAAATTACAAGCTTTATTGTGACTAACGGGAAAACAATCCCAAGAATGTTTTGCTTGCAAACAAACCGAACAAGGATCAACTAAGCTAGACTTAGACATAGTTAAAGGCAAACGTAAAATAGTAGGATAGGCGGCATGGCCCATGCGATGATGCCATAGCCGAGAAGAGAGCACAGATGACGCCGAGCCAATGAAGGAAGAACGTTGCACCTTGCTTAACCAATAAACCCCTCCGTCTTGCTCACCGACTCCAATCACCATCCTCGTTGTGAGGTCCTGGAGAAACAATAATTGGGATGTTACTAGGGCAATACAATTCAACTCTCTACATAGTTGAGCAACTGATAATAGATTACACGTGAACTTGGGCACATATAAAATATTAGGAATATTAAAAGAACATCCAAAATTAAGTGAGCCTCCTTGCACAGCAGTAGATTGTGATCCATTTGGTAAAATAATAGAAGTAGGAGGAACATCAGAAATCTCGTTAAGTAGATCTTTGGACCCGGTCATGTGATACGAGGCGCCCGTATCCAAGATCCACTTTCCCGAGATCTTACCCATAGAGGTGTCGTGACCCGACTGATAATTCTTGAACATTTGGAAAAGATGATTTAAGTGGCCATCGGTGAACACCGAGTTTGAAGCCGACGTATCAGTGGACGACGCCCCAGCAGTTGATCTTTGGACCACATTAGCACGCCCAGAACCACGACCAGAAGCTGGCTGAGATGATGAATTAGAGGTGTTGCGACTCCTCCCTTTGTTGTTGGAATCCGATGATTTGTTTTGTCGAAGATCGCCCCACCATTCGGGATATCCGATAATCTTGAAACAAGAAGCTACGTCATGGCCTTTCCCACAATGAGTACATGTGGGTTTGTCAGTAGAAGTTTTTGACGACGATGGCCGAGTCGAGGGACGATGAGCAGCCAGAGCTAGAGCATCAGAACGAGCAACGCGTTCAACCGTGAGAGCTTTGTGAAGCTCCTCTTGAACAACTAAAGAGTAGACTGTGTTCAAGGAAGGCATCGGTTCTCGATCGGAGAGGACCATAGACATCTCCGTCCAGTCCCATAAGAAACTGGTGAACATGTTCTTCGGCCAATTCAGTGGACCATATTTCGGTCAGATTGCAAGTGCACTTGCCACACGAGCACCGCTTCGGGGAAAGATAGTTTTGGAGTTCTTCCCAGAGAGACTTGAGACGGCCAAAATAAATGGCGACGGATTGACCAGCTTGTTCACAACGGGCTAACTCAGTACGAATTTGATGCACCCGAGGCGCATTTCCGACCGAGAAGCGTTGCTTCAAATCATCCCAAAGGGTCTTAACAGATTCGGAGTAAGAAATCGACGAGCGTAAAGAGGGCTCGATCGATTGGAGAACCCAAGCAACGAGCATAGAGTTCACACTTGCCCAACCATCGTATTCAGCAGTGGAAATATCCGGTTCCGTGATTTTGCCATCCAGAAAACCGAGTTTACGCTTTGCCCGAAATGCATTGCATAATCCCTTCTCCCATTCCTGGTAATTATCCCCCTTCAAGGTCACCGGGCTAATGTTCATGCCGGGGTGATCAGAAGGGTGTAAGTAGTAAGGGGACGTTGGATCCAACGCCTTCTTCGTGTTGCCGCTTGAACCATCTTTGGGATTCGTCATAGCAGACAAGAGAAAAAAATTTAGTTTGGCTTGATAAAGCGGAGGAAATAATCGGGTGGGTACAAATGTGTTTAGGTTTTCACTGCTCCGATACCATGAACAGACAAAGCATCAGCAAAATATTGAAGATTTCCTCTTACTATTCACAAAGGAGCGTATACAATATATACTAGAAAGCAACATGCTAACTAAGGCTAGAAGATACATACAAGGAAAGGAAATATACAGTATAAAGTTTTGTTAAACGTATGATATGTTGCCATAAACCTCATTAACATTTTGTTAATTTACGTGGACGTTGGTTCTATCTAAGTTGATTACGACATGAGCATCAACAAAACTTAATGATTCGCCTTCGTTCTGTCTTATCCAAGAGGATATAATTTTTTTGTCAGCCTTTTTATTTGCCAAGAAGGTTGTGTAGGTTGGTGGCAAATCTTTGGTATTTTGTTCATGTATAACAAACTTCGTTTGCCTTACAGCTCCAGTCTCCTCGTGTCTTGGCTATTGGAAGCAATATGAAAGGGGAAAATTCTTATTCTCACCACTTGGAATCTGATGTGAGTAAATAATTTCCATTTGCTAATACAAAAAATTAATGAAAAATCTACACCTATAATATTACTTTTTGCATGTGTAATTTTTTTTTCCACAGATATGGAGGTTAAGTCATACAATCTCAAACTGTTGATGTCAAATGCCTATTATCATGCTTAATACAGCATTTGGTGGAACCCAAGGCAATACATAGTTTATGATTTTTTGCACAATATCATATCATTACCTTTTCTCCTTGGTTGTCTTTAGGTCACTATCTCTATTGTGCATTTTTTGTTCTCATTTCACTAAAAAATTGATGATAAGTCTGCTTGTTTGTCATCTATGACAAATTGAAGCAGACTATGGTCAAATGATAAGTCTGCAAATACATTTGGACCTATTCCCATGATGCTCTTAGTCAAAGACACTTTCATTTCATTTATTTGCATATTAGTATTGACAGAAGAAGCTATGCTCTAATCTGCATTTTATTCATCAGACATATCTGTAAATTCATTCAGCAGAGAGGGGGGAGTGCAGATTCTGCTAGCATTGCTGATCATTTCAAGCCCCGGATTCCCTCAGAGGACTTGCCTTTGTTTAAGAATCTTTTGAAGGAAATTGCTATATTGGAAAGAAGTGTTGATGGGTTATTCTGGGTTCTGAAACCAGAATATAGAGACTGAAACATCTCTTAAACAGAATCCAAAACCATACTTATCAGGAATCAGGTGAAGCTCTTGCTTTTGTGTTCTTCTTGGTATTTTTATTTTCTATTTTTTTAATAACATTAGAACATGTGCAAGTGCAATGGTAGGTTATTTTGGCGTAGGACCGGTAAATAGAACAAATTTTGGAGTCATTTAGCTAGATGTTCTGTTGCTTGGAGTCATTTAGCTAGATGTTCTGTTGCCGAACTGCAACTGCGATATATTAGTTCATTGCTTAAGAACTCTCCTTTGTAAATGTGTAAAATAGTGTTTCATAGTCTTATTCATTATTCCATCTGAACATGCCAATCTTAGAATTTCATGATGTGAATTTCTTGTTGAAGCCAGTCTTATATATATAGAACGTTAAAAAGAAGTGGGCCTCTGGACGAACCTTGCGGAGGAACCCTTAGGTTGTCGATATATATTTTATCTGTGTCCTGGAGCTTATAACTGTTTTTTTTTTTCACTTTTGGACTTGTCATGATTGTAATTTACACAATCATTCTTGGTACATGAGGTTGATGATAAGAAAAACTATGAAGGAGAAGCACATGTTGAAGAGGTATATAAATAAACATTGTTAGAATTGACTCTTCAATTATTATGTGCTTATGAAACATTCATCAAGAAATTGAACCTAAAGGTACTCGTTTGTAAAAACACCTGTGGTTGAAGAGGGGAAGATCACTCTTATAAAAGAAGTTATTCCACCTGGGATCCCTGAGGACCTTAACATAGCAATCAAAAAGCTCTTGCTTCAAATCATATATAGTCTCGATCATATCTGATGATAGAGATTAGATAGATTCTTTTTTCTTTTTACAATTGTAAGGTGTTTCACAGTAAGAAAGTTCCGGATATTATTACCAATATTCGATATTGGGTTATTCATAGCATTACTATACCTTCCCTATTGATTGCGGGTTGGTTATTCGGCAACACAGGTTTAGAGGGTAATATTCGATATTGGGTCATTCATAGCATTACTATACCTTCCCTATTCATTGCGGGTTGGTTATTCGTCAGCACAGGTTTAGCTTACGAAGTGTTTAGAAGCCCTCGGCGAAATGAATATTTTACAGAGAGCCGACAAAGAATTCCATTAATAACTGGCCGTTTTGATTCTTTGGAACAACTCGATGAATTTAGTAGATCCTTTCATCTGTTAAAATTAATGAAGGCTCCGTCTAATGATTGCCGCGCAAAGAGCGGCCTCATTGCTAGTATATAAAATACCCCGAATATATTGGCTCAGTTATAAAACAAAGATCCAGTTCCTTCGCATAACAAGTATTAACCACCACATAACAAGTATAGCAAACAGAATTAAATGATTTCAAATAGATATCCCACCTTGTAACAAATCAGATTCAAGAGAAACTCATTCTGTCTTGGGCTTTGCGAATCTGAAGGAGGCGATTACTTTGAAGTGGAATGACAACGACTAAGTGGCGAAGGAAGATGACTGGCGATCGAGGCGGGCGGCTTCCAGTCGAGATCCAGCCCTAGAAACAAACCAGGAGTGAGATCCGATGCTCAGAGATTGGACGACCACACAACAACCAGGTCTGAAACGAAAAAACCTTATTTGATAAGGTATCGAGCCCGGCGACGACCTTGAATAGCGACGGCGGCCCCGATTCGAGGTGGAACGACAATGAGTAAGACGGGTTGGGTTTAGAAGCAATGGAGATGCGATGGGTCTAGCCGAACGGTCCGACGACGGACAACCGAGACAAGTCCCGTCATGGATCTTGACGGCGACGAGGGACAAAGGCAGAGAGGGACGAGTGGGCGTAGTGAGGCTCGTCTTCCTGGGAATGGGATGTGCAGCGGCCAATACCAGCTCTCACTCTCGTTCTCTCTATGTAACAAAGGAAGGAGTTGCTGATGAGCGGCGCATCAAGTTGGAAAGGAGGAGGCAGCAACTTCCGATTAGGGTTCTCCCCCAAAGTCAGATTAAGAGGAAGGAAAGGAAATGGGGAAAGATTTTGGGCCGGCTAAAGCTTTCTGGGATGACTGATGGGCTGTCTGGCCCAAAAGTCTAAAAGTATCTAAATATTTATTGAATTTAGCTCCAAATACGAAAATGAGGTAGCGAAAGTCGGAATGAAAATTAGTTATCCATTTTTTTGAATGTCAGGTATTACATACTAACCCCCTTAAGAAAAGTTTCGTCCCGAAACTTAGAAAAGACAGAGCGATAAAGTAACGCTAATCTAGTTTGAGGTTTTACAGATACCTCCCCTAAGAGTTGGTTCGTCCCCGAACTATTATTTCTCTACTATGAACTCCAAACATGATCCCACAAAAGCAACACGCAAAAGCAACTCTAAGTCAATAAAACAAGGTTATTCAATCAAACAAACACAACTAGTCACCTTTCAAATGAACATAGTCAAACAGAGCAACAAGACAATTAAGATATCTCGGTTCAATCAATCCAACAAACAACCGAACGACTAACACGTAAACACGTAGATATTATGCTATCTAGCAAAAGAGATTAAGGGACTAACAAGCTAAATTGTAGCTAACTCTATGAGAAACTTAACATAGATATATATTGTGGTGTTGTTATCCCGAGTATCTACAAAGGGCAATCAAGCACTTGGAATTTTACCTGGTAGTTAACTCCTCCTGCAACGGTGGGTAATAATATTTCTCCGAGCGTGTGTTGCGTGATTCTCCACTGAAGCCCACCAAAGTCGTCGATTTTTTGATGATATCGTCCATCCCGAAACCTAAGTTGTATAAGGCGTCCATCATGAGTAAATTAGTAGAGCTTTCATTATCAACTAAAATTCTTTTGACAAGGAAATTAGCTATCGTTAAAGAGATTATTAAGCAGTCGTGGTGAACTTCCTCTTCCTCGACATCGTCGAAGGTGATTGGCATCATGGCAAGAATTGCTCGTGATGGAGCTTTCGGGCACTCTCTTCTAGTATCCCTTGCGATCCTTTTGGCTGCAGAGTAGGTTATACCACAAATTTCCGACCCCCTGTGATGACATTTATTACTCCGGTCAGTCCGGTGTGCTTCGGTGGGGGTGGCGGACTGGCTCTTTCTTTGTTGCGTTCCAACTGCTCTTTTGCTTTCTCCGACATCAATTCTCTAAGATGCCCCCTTCGTAATAATTCGCTCACTTCCTTTCGTAAAGCGATACACTCATCGGTCCGGTGCCCATGATCGAAGTGGAAATCACACTATCTAAACTTGTCTTTCTGATGTGCGGGCGCATTACTCTTTCGAGGCCATTTAACGGTATCCCCCATTGTGTTGAGGGTTCGAACCACTTCGGTTGCATCCACGCGAAAATTGTAGTGAGAGAGTTTCGGAGGCAGCCTAGGATTCTCGTATCTTTCACCTTGTCTAAACATCGTCGTATTAACGGTAGTCTTAGCATGAGGTGCAGTTGGGTACGGAGCGTATCTGGTTTCTCGTCTTCCCTGTCTCCGATCGGGTCGATGAGGGCTCATTGCTTTTTCGGCAAAGAGGTCGTCTTCCTCTAATCGGACATGGGCTAGAGCTTTTACATGTACTTCATCAAAGTTCGAGCAGGGATATTTAGTTAGCTCACGATATAGCTCGGGATTACATATTAATATACCCCTTCGGAATGCCTCCACAGCCGTAGCGGCATCACATCCTTCAATGGTCACCAGTTCTTCATTGTAGCGGTTGAGGAAAGCTTTCAGAGATTCTCCCGGTTTTTGGACCAAGCGGTATAAATCACTTGATCATTTTTTGGCATGTCGACTGCTTGCGAACCTAATCCTGAACTTGTCAATCAACTCGGCAAAAGATGATATACTTTCAAGAGGTAAGTGCGAGTGCCAATTGAGAGCGGGTCCGGACAACGTGTTCCCGAACCAGCGGCACATGACAATCTCCTTCATATCAAAAGGGACTGTACTAATATTCATAGCCTGTTTGAATGCGGCTATGTGTTGATCGGGATCTGTTACCCCTTCATACTTAGGTACGTCGGGAACATGATACTTACGGGAGATATCAACCCTTGCGATAGCGGGCACGAAGGGGGAGTCGGTGTACCCGTCTCTCCTTTCCATCGCTATCGGTTGATGTGCTCCTGGGACCTGAGTGATTCGGTCCTCCAAGGCTCGAAGGCGTTCCCGTAATTGGGAAACCTCAGTATCTTCCCGTATCGCCCTTAATGAATTACCATTTACCTGATACCCAGTTACCGGCCTGACGACATCGGGTGTCACGAGACTTGGATCGTCCAGTTCTAATCGCCTAGCGACTCCTTCTGCCACATCGGTTCCCCGGAGACGGGTTGGAGCTGATTGTACCTGTGATCGAAGCAAATTGCGTTCATTAGTTAGAGTTTCAATTTGTTTTTCATATACCTCGGTGAATTTGGCATTGACCTCTTTCTGGCTTTCCAAGTCTTTCCGGAGAGCAATCATTGTTGATCGAAGTTCCATAATGACATCAGCGTCGCCTCCTCCAACTCCCCGTTGCTCGGAAGTACCAGGATTGCCATTGGTGTCCCCAGAACCTTGCTCGACTCCATCCACATTCCCTATTCCATCTACGTTTCCTGTACCTTCTACGTTTCCAGTTCCGTCCACGTTTCCAGCGCCTTGATTGTTCGTCTCCTCATTGACCTCGTGATTGTCGAGATCCCCTACGTGGCTGTAGGTAGTTTGGATTCCTTCCATGTGATGGATCTTGCGGTTGTTTTAGCGCGACTTCTATTTTGGCTAGGGCCCCACGGTGGGCGCCAATTGTTTTGGGCAGGATAATCGTACTAACACGTTACATGCTAAAATAGGGGAAATCCTAACCAAAAAACAATTGTAACGCGTTATGAACTAAAGGCAAGATATAGAATCAAGTAAAGAATGAAGAACAAATAACAAGCAAGTAGAGATGTATATTGCGATCTTCGTTGTAGATAAATCTCTCCGAAGTATTTGAGAACACTCGAATAGAAATTGAAAATGGAATGATTAAAATGAGATGATCTTTTGCTTATGGTTCGTGCTCAATGTGCTTGTGTAGATCGTGCCTCTATTTTCGCCTCTGCTTCCTCTTATATTGCTTCTCTCCTTTTGGACCGTTGGGGGGGGGGGGGGTGCTCGCCATATCCCGGGGATTTCGCTACCGGTATCAATGTGGTAGCCGTTGAAGCGAGTAAATGCATGATCCCAAGATCTTCGCTATGCGTGGATTCTCTCTTGACCGGCATCCAGGGCTCGATAGGTTAGGCCTTCAGTGTTCCTTCTGGGCTTAGATTTAGGAGGGCCCAACACTTGGTGTTTGTCTGTTAGGTTTCAAGAGTATGCTATTAAGTATTTGTGTTCCCTTAATTCGTTCTTGCATATATCCTTGCTTTGCCCTCTCTTAATTTTAAATCAATGATGAATCGAACATCGTCAATCTGATACCATGCTATAGTGCAAAGAATCAGAGAAAGCAAGTTGAGAACAAAGGATTTAGGGAAAGACTGATTTCGTGTTAGTGTTGTTGAGATAAGTCATTAGTTTATTGTGATAAAATTTGGTTTATAGTTCAACTACTTGGTATATTGTTTAAATTCACACAGAGAGAGAGAGATCAACAATCCAAATCCGAAGAAAATAAGTCCATATCCAATCGACGGAGAGTACGTGAGCTCAACATCAACTTGGAAAGTTGTTCCTGTGCTAAAGGGAACTGCACAAGGAAAGAGTGAGGTCGAGGTACTATTATTATTTGTGTTTAGCAGACTTAATTTGAATTTGGTGATTGCAAACAATAGAGAAGTTCGTCTTTGTATCTTGTAAATAAGGATCTATCAAATTAATATAGCTTCCGTTCAAAATCCTCAATGGGAGGTAGAGGTTTACTCATATAGCTTGTTGGCTAAAGTGAGCTTCTTCTATAAGGAATAGTATCTACTTGTTGTTTTAGTTCCTTACATTCTTTGTCCTATTATTCTACTGTATAAGAGAACTCTCATTGGAACAGTTCCCGACTATTTTGAACTAACTCAGATATACTATCTTACACATGAAAATAGAAATGTTGACGACTCATGTGGAAAAAGGGTAAAGGAATTAGTTGGGATGCAAATCTGCCCTTTCTATTAATTTAGAGAGTATTTATACAAGGAAGAGATTCCTAAAATACAATAATTACAATAAATATACCAAATATATTATATACTTCAATACTCCCCTTCAAGTTGGAGCATGAAGATCACGAATGCCTAACTTGCCCAACAAAAACTGAAACTGTTGAGCACCAAGGGACTTGGTAAGAATATCTGCATGCTGAGAATGAGTACGAATGTGATGTGTTTGAACCGTGCCGGCTAGTAACAAATCACGAATGAAATGGTAGTCAACCTCTATATGCTTAGTGCGATCATGGAAGACCGGATTAGCAGCAATATGCAGAGCGGCCTGACTATCACAAAATAAACGCATAGGAGAAGAATGATCAACACCAAGTGAACGAAGTAAGGCTTTGAGCCAAAGCAACTCACAACAGACAGTGGCCATGGCCCGGTATTCGGCTTCAGTCGACGAACGAGATATAGTCTTCTGCTTCTTGGTCTTCCAAGAAATAGGAGATGATCCAAGCTGAACGAAATAACCAGTCAAAGATCGACGTGTCAATGGACACGTCGCATAATCAGAATCAAAAACGGCAGTAAGCTGTAAAGATGAGTCTTGTCTGAGCAAAATTCCTTGACCAGGATGACTCTTAAGATATCTGAGAACTCGAGTGGCAGCGTCCCAATGCTCAGAGGTGGGAGACTGCATAAACTGAGCCAAGGTATGAACATCATAGCAAATCTCTAGATGAGTAATAGTCAGATATATGAGAAGTCCAATCAGACGGAGATACCTGTCGGGAGAATCAAAGAGTGGTGCAGTAGATAACGAAGCTTGTGATTAGGTTCCATGGGAAAATCACAAGGCTTGCCAGCAAGTAACCCAGACTCAGTCAGAATGTCAAGAGTGTATTTTCGCTGACACAGAAATAGACCATCAGCAGATCTAGCAATCTCAATACCAAGAAAATATTTCAAGGACCCTAAGTCCTTCATATGAAAGCAAGAGCTCAACTGAGCCTTGAATTTAGTCAAAGCAGCTGAGTCATTACCAACAATGATCAAATCATCCACATAAACTAGGACATGAATGAAAACATCAGAATATGTATATGAAAACAACGAGTAATCTGCTCGAGATTAAGAGAAGCCAAACTTACGTAAAGCAGACGTTAATTTGGCAAACCAGTTCCTTGGAGGTTGTCGAAGCCCATATAAAGACCGATTGAGGCGACAAAACCGGCCAGCAACAACACCTGTAAACCTAGGAGGAGGCTTCATATACACTTCTTCATGCAAATCTCCATGAAGAAAAGTGTTATGAACATCCATCTGATGAAGTTCCCAATTCTTAGCAACAGAAACAGCTAAGAAAGCACGAACAGATCCCATTTTAGCAACAAAAGCAAATGCCTCATGATAATCAATGCCCTCCTTTTGATTGTTACCGAGTACAACCAGGCGGGCCTTGTAACGCTCAACAGATCCATTAGAGTTAAACTTAACACGAAAGACCCATTTACAGCCAATGGGTTTCTTCCCTTTAGGAAGATCTGTAATGGTCCATGTACCATTACGCTCAAGAGCAGCTATCTCGGCATGCATGGCCTCTCGCCAATGTGAACTACGCACTGCCTTAGATAACGTGCGTGGATCTGCAACAGATTGTATAGCAGCAAGAAAAGCAGTATGGCAAGAAGAGAAACGATCATAAGTGACATAATTAGTTATGGGAAAGAAGGTACCTGACGAAGCTGATGAATTAGTTGATGAAGACGATGAAGATACCGATGGTCGCACAGTGTTGCAAACAAAATCACGTAACTTCACAGATCGAGTACGATCACGGGTAGATCGACGGGTAGTGGCTTGAACAACAACAGGCGGAGATTGAACCCCACTCCCCCTGTCAGCTGTCTGCGTATGGTCATTTGAGGTGCTAGGTGATAAGTTGTCTTGAACAGAGTTAGGGGAAGATTGAACCCCACTCCCCTTGTCGGCTATCTGCGGTTGGACATTTGTGGTGTTTAGGTTAGGTTCTTGAACGGTTACAGGAGAAGATTGAACCCCACTCCCCCTGTCACCCGTCTGCGATTGAGCTAGAGGACTAGATAATGAATCAAAAACAGAAGGATGGGTAGGGTCACATTAATCAGTAACTTTTTCAGGCAAGGCAGTGCTAGTCTTAAAAGGAAATTGAGTTTCATAAAAGATAACATCACAAGACACAAATCGTTCATTCGTTTCCAAGTCAATTACTTGCCAACCTTTTTGCCTTTTGGGATATCTAATAAATACACACTTCCTAGCCCTAGGATCAAATTTATTAGTGGATTTGGGAACAACAGAAGAATAGCAGAGACAACCAAGAGTGCGTAAATGCGCATAGCTCGGTGAGCGGCCGTACAAAATCTCAAAAGGTGTTTTATTTTGTAACAACAGAGTGGGTGTTCTATTGATTAGATACCCAGCCGTTAAAATGCAATCACCTCAAAATTCCAAAGGAAGATTAGCATGAAATCGCAAAGAGCGAGCAACATTAAGAATGTGACGATCTTGCGTTCAACCCGACCATTTTGTTGGGGCGTCCCGACACAAGAAGATTCAAAACGAATGCCATTTTTATCGAAAAATGATTGTAAACAAACAAATTTTGTACCATTATCACTCCTAAAGCATTTGATCGATTTGTTAAACTGATTTTTCGCCATAGCATAAAAATTTGGAATCAAAGTTGACACCTCAGATTTGTTTTTCATCAGATAGATCCAAACACCACGAGAACAATCATCAACAACAGTTAAAAAATATCGAGCACCAGAAATGGAAGGAGTTCTATAAGGACCCCAAACATCACAATGTAGTAAATCAAATATCTCAAAAGCGTGTGAATGACTAATAGGATACGAAGAACGAGTTTGTTTAGCCCTATGACAACTATCACATGGGTCTAAGGAACCACTTATTTTGACATTAGGTAAATATTTGAGAATAGATAGAGAGGGATGACCAACTCGAGAATGCCACAAGGCGGGTGAGTCGACGTTCATCCGTGAAGAACGCGCAGTCGATATAGCTGCACTAAACCAGTAGACTCCATTTCGCTCCTCACCCGCTCCAATCAGCGTCATCGAGGTACGATCCTGTAAGAGACATAACTTATCAGTCATAGTTATAATGCAATTGTGATGCTTCAATAATTGAGCACAAGAGATCAAATTGCATGTCAAATTAGGAACCACAAGCACATTATGCAAAATCAAGGTATCACTAAGAGCCAAATTTCCTGCGGTATTTGCTGAAGTAGAAAGACCGTTAGGAAGCACAATAGTGGACGAATCAACAGAAACCAAATTAGTCAACAAATTTGCATTGCCTGTCATATGAAAAGAAGCCCCGGAATCAATAATCCAATGTGAATCACTTTTACCCAACAATTGCTGAGAAGAACTTGTTTTAGAATTGTTGAGAATATCCAATAGATTAGACCATTGAGAGTTAGAAAGACTGGTTCCGACTCGATCTCCAGCAAGCAAAGCAGCAGCCATCGCCTGCACGTTTCCGGACGACTGTGCAGCGCCAGCCCGACCCTGAGATCGTTGGCGCGAGTCACCAACAGAACCCGATTGTGAGTCATGACCGGAACCAAATTTATCAATACGGTCGCAGGTACTTGTCCAGCAGTCGGGGTGATCGGAGATGGAGTGTCGATCATCATCTTGGACATCAGCCTTGGAATCAGAATGGCGATCGTCCCGGTGAGAATCAGTTTTATCCAACCGACGATCTCCTACACTAGAGATTGGATCTCGACAGTCAGATTTGGTAGTCCGACGACTGCCCTGCGCGGTGAATGCGCCGCCGTGAGTTTTCTGATCACGAGAGTGTGTGATTTGTTGTTGGAGTTCTTCCCAGATGACCATGTCATACACACGGTTGATGTCGGGCAGAGGATCTTGCGTGAAAGCATTGCAATGAGCAGTAGCAAAGCAATCCTTATCTTCCAAAGAGGTCATTGTAAAGAAATTAAGGAACCAAAATTGTGAGGCCGGCTCCGATCAAGGGTGGCGGGCGGCGAAAAAAAAATGCGGAAGCTTTTTAGGTCAGAATCGAGATTTGCTCCGATACCATAAAGGAATTAGTTGAGATGCAAATCTGGCCTTTCTATTAATTTAGAGAGTATTTATACAAGGAAGAGATTCCTAAAATACAATAATTCCAATAAATATACCAAATATGAAATATATTATATACTTCAATAGTTAATGTCTGAGTGTTAGATCGTTTAGTGTGTACCTAGCTAATGAATCTCAAAAGATAAAAATAGAAACGTTGATGACTCGTGTGGAAAAAAATAATAATACAAACTAAACTTATGTTGCCCCCTCCATAAATTCTTACATCCGCAAGTGCATATGTTCTTCGACTGGGATAGGATGGGATATTCGAATCTATGTGATTGTGCTTTTAGTTAACTAGTTGTATATCTATTTTTACTTCTTTTTTTATGACTATTCTGTTGAAAATGGTGCGAAACTTCAACTTTTTAGGAATCGATGGTGTATGTCAACAAAATGCAAACGCATTACTTACATGCAATAAATTCAAATCGCATACAATCCACACGAAAATCACATAAATACAGAAGATCGAGACCAGGATAGGGTAACCAAAATGAATGATCGATTCAGAATCAGCAGGCCAGGCCGGGCAGAGTATGCAGGATAACACTATGATGAGCTCGAATTGAATTGAATCATCAATCATGCATGGGTAGACCTGTACAAAGTCGGGTTCGGACCGGATTCGGGCCGGGCTTTGAACAAAAATTATGCCCATTTGTCCGAGCGGGTTCGGGTCAAGTGGGTGATTCGGGCCGGCAAGGATGTCCAAGCCCGCCCGGACATCCGGACACGGGTAGCCCGTCGGGACCCGTATATAAATTTATAAATAATTATTTTATTATGTCCATTAAAAAACTAGAAAATCCTAGTATTATAATTACACTATCTAACATTACTTAAAATTAAGATCGTATTTATGCTAGCTTTTTAGGTGACAAGGTGAAGGAACTATAATAATTAACTCTCTTTTGTACTAATTCTACAATCAATAGCCTCATGATATTTTTCGCAGACATATCTTTATTTATAAATATAAATATTTATTTTAAATATTTAATATATTCGGGTATTCGGGCGGGTTATCCGGGGCGGTCAAAAATATTGTCCGTGTCCCGCCCATGAATTCGGGCGGGCGGGCTTATTTACCATTTCGGGTTAGAATTCTTGTCCAAGTCCGCCCATTTTTCCGGGCGGACGGTACGGGTTGGGCGGGTTAGTCCGACTTTGTTCAGGTCTATGCATGGGGGACCATATAGGCAGCTTGGAGGGTCTGTTCCAGGCCATTCAAACACGCATCAAACAAATAATGTATATAGTGTGTACCCAGTCGAGAATACTCTTCCCATATTAAAAGTTGAGAGTTAAATTAGACTAGTATATAAACTTATGACTTTCTCTTTGAATTGTCAATTGATTTATGATTGTCTCCTTCAATTGTCAATTGATTTTAATATACAACGTCGTTGAACTTGTGTACAAAACCATTGACATATCAACCATTGCCATATCGTGAGTTGAGTTAAAATACACCAAAATGATATAGGAGTTATATCCGTCTCAAAGGAATTGTATGAAAGCCAATGAACATGAAGAGTTAAACATATAAGAGAAAATTATCCTGAACTTTCGGAAATTTATAAAATATGTATATTATAAAAGCCAACCATTTTCCAGTCACCATGCTGATTCTGGCCTCACCTCATATTTAAAAAAATTAATTTATATTCATATTATTTCAACTTTTCTAACCGATTTTCTATTTTTATTTTTCCTAATATTTATCAATTGGTCAACTATCATAGAGAATATTTATGATAAGATTTTTCAATATTATTTTAGATACATGTAAATATTATTTCACCTTTTCTTATTATATTTTCTAATTAATTTTCTATTATTTGAATTTTTATTTTTCCTAATATTTATCTTTTGCTCAACTATTATTTGAATTAATTTTCTAGCTGCCCAATGGCAGGTATGATTATAATTTCTTGATGATTCGTTGTACTTTACGTGTTTTCCCAATCTCAACGCGTTACTCGTGTTTTTTCAGAGCTTCCAGCTTACACTCTCATCATTCGAAGCCTTCAAAGACCTGCCTAGTCAACTGGCTCAAAGCAAAATCAACGTACAACTTGAGAAAGACAGGAGTACTATACTGGGGCAAGAGAAGAACGCTTTAGAGAAGAAGGTTAAGGAGCTGTCAACTGCTCTTGAGAAGGCCTCTAGGAGTTCCAAGGAATGGGAAGAGAAGTTCATCGTCGCATCAAATAAGGAGGCTGCTCTCGCAAAGGAGATCGAGGATATTGCAGATTACTGGTCATGCAGGGCTCGTGTAGAAATGATGGAAGAGTTTGCCACGGGGAAGCACACCTCATGGGATGCTGTGAAAGAAAGAGAGTTGTTCGAGAGTCTGTTCTCTGATTAAGTAATCGCAGCCAAGAAGTCTTCAATGGTAGACAACATTGCTCATGTTGCTAAAGAAGTAGCCCAGGTGGAACTCATGGAAAACCAGAAGGCTTCTGAAGAAGTTTCCAAGGAGTAATCTCCTTATTTCTGTTTTTAAACTCTAAGTATTTTGGTACCCCCGGTGTGTTGGGGTTTTAAAAACACTAATATTTCTGTGGCTGCTTGTTTTAGGGCCATTTGTGTGGATAATATTTTTAACCCTTTTTGTTATGCTTTTAAGGGTTTCTCACATATGCTTGTTCTTGTATTTGCCTAGTATATTGTTTGTCTGTTTTGTAGGGGTTACAAGTTTCTGAAGGCTTTTTCTGAAGACCGACGTGTTAGGTACAAAGACCGTTAATTGCGTTTGACCAAGTGATGTTGTGATAGCGCTTTTGTAGAAGAAGCTTTGTAAAGAGCGAGACATGTAATAGGATAGGATATAAAGATGTGAAATACTCGTTTTTTATTAATGAAATTCAAACTGTTTACACAAGTATTCTTGCTGCGTTAGATTCCTCTTGCTCTAGAATTGTTAGCACGTTCTTCTCGTCTCTTGCATCTTGTGACTAGTCGTTGTGTGCACATCGTTTGCCTGATTATAAGACGAAGGCCCTTGTTTTTTAAGTGGGTACTAATGTAATAACCCTCTCTTTTAAAGAAGGGTACATTAGTACTTTTTCTTTTTCGTGTCTTTCTAATTTCGAAGACAAAACACTTTTTGAGTACGTATTAATATAATAACTTTAAGTTTTAAAGAAAGCTGTTTTTAATACGTTTTAAATCATATCTCCTTCCAGTTTCGAGGACGAAACTCTTTTTAAGTGGGTACTAATGTAATAACCCACTCTTTTAGGGAGGGGTATTATTGTAATTTTTCTTCCTTTTTTTTCATTTTAATAAAGGATAGTTTTATTTTCTTAAAAGGGAAAAATAAAAATAAATAGTAATAATAACATAATGATTTTTATGTCTTTAAAAAAATATTATTAAATTCCTTTTAATAAATTATATATGACTTGTTATAGTTTATTTTGTTCTCTCTTGTATAAGAAGCATTAAATAAATATAACTTGTAGGAAAATAATTCAATAATGATTTGAGCAAAGTAAAATTTACTTAATAATGTATATACTTCAAATAATATATTTTATATATATACTAAGGAGACTAATTATAATTAAAAACAACATTATAGTTGACAAAAGGGCGGAAAATGGACAAAATTAGAAAATTTGGGAACTTTTCGTAATTACCCTTAAAGTTAGGTGACTGGCTGAAAGTCGTCGTGCCAAATCAAAAATAATTCTCTAGTTACTCAACTAGTATAGTCGGTAAGTCGGGGTCGAACCCAAGAGACACTTGTATCCTAAGTTTTATTATTATCAACTCAAAGAAGTAACAAAAGGGGGGATTTTGTGAATTAAAACTAAAACTAAGAATTGAAACAAACAAAGCAAGCAATCAAACAGGGCAAAAGTTGGATTTTTATCAATTAGGAAAAGCAATCCTATTCAAGCATCCACTTTTCTTCCTCAAGTTATTGATCCTAGATTCAAACAAGTTATTCCTTTTAGTTATTGCTATCCTGATCAGAATTCAGACATGGCAACGAGACATGCAAACTTAATATCCAAATTACTCATGAAACGATCATAAATAATATGAATACTAGCAATAAGAACAAGGATAAACAGGATACATGCAATTGAATTCCAACGAGTCAAACAATTAACATGCATTCAAATCTCTTCCCCATTGTTTTAGTCCAACGAGTCCTAAACCAATTGAGTTGCTACAAAGATTAAGCTTTGCTACGAGAAAACCTAGATCTAGCAATAGATAATATTAATTCCAACAAGTTAGCTAGGCCTGAAAGAATTAACACAATCAATAATAATTACGCACAAGAGAATTGAAATAACCTGCAGAAATAAACCTGTAAAGACGAATCTCACAACAACTTGAGTCTGAAAAGCTTCAACTTGAATAGAATCTAAGAAGTTTAGTTCTCCATAAGAGAGAAAATACCAAAGTCTGAAATTAAGTCTCGAAGAGAATACCAAACAAAGCTGAAAAACTAGCTCTAAATAGTCTCGGCTAAGAGTACGAAATAAAATAAATTCGGAAATAAGATAAAATAGATAGATAGAAAGAGCAATCGCCGCCTCGGAATTATGCTGACGTGGACCTCCGCGGGCGCGGTAAACAACCTCCGCGAGCGCGGAGCTGTAGAATTCTCCCTCCGAGTCAACGCTGACCCGCGACCGCGGCCTTAGGCCTCCGCGATCGCGGCACTGAATTCTTGCTCCACCGCGGACTGCTCATCTCCGCGGCCTTCACTTCTCGATCTTCTAATCCCGACTTCAATTCTTCCAATTTCTTCAAGTCTTCGGTCTTCTACTCATATATCGTTACAAGCACTAAATGGACCTAAATCTATATATAAAATGTATTATCTAGTCCTAATTATGCTATATGAAATACAACATATCAAATTCCCCCATACTTAGACCTTGCTCGTCCTCGAGTAAGCTCAAAAATAAAATCAAGCATGACAAATCAACAAAGGTCTACAGACAGCAATGGGAGAAAATGATCTAAAACTAAAAAAAAAACACTCAAAATAATCTCACAACCCGAACCCATGTAGAGAAATAATGAGCAAAAACATGAAAGCTCAAATCACACACCTCACAAATACAAGATATAACACTCAAGCTCCAAAAAGTGTAGAGCAACCTAGGATCTACCCAACATCTAAAATGTAATCCCCAGACCCCAAAGTAGAATATGAATCCTAAGCACTCTTATTTTACCACTCATTCTACTTAGGCGCCCTTTGGGGTTTTCACCTAATCACTCTTTTCATTTTTTTTTTAGGTGTGCTCACAATTACTCACATCTCTCATTAACCTCTTATTACCCCAGCCTAATGCCGGTCCGGGTTACCTGCTTATTACCTGAGCCGCCCTTTCGGGTTTTCAGCTCATCCCAGGATTTTTATGCCTTTTTTCAATATTTATGGCTTTTTCATTTATTTTTTTTTAAATTATTTTTGGGTTTTTTTTTTCAATCTGAAATGCAAAAACTGAAATGATGCATCTGTACATATATACAACAGTGAGTACTCCCTCCCCCATACGTAAACCTTTCATTGCCCTCAATGAAATAAAGACAAATTAGATAAAAATAAAGGAAAGGAAAACAGAAGACTCACTGTGGGGGACCTGACGGTGGAAAATGCTGAGGGTACTGAGGCCAATAATGCTGATAAAATGTCTCCTGACGCTCCCTCATCTGATCCATGGTGACGGACATGTCTCTGACATTCCTCCCCACATCCGCTAAAGTACTCCTCATACCAACCTGCTCTCTGATAAGATAATCCTGCTGATCAGCCATAGAATCAAGCCTCATACTCATGTGCGCCATAGCAAAAGTCATCCCTTCATACCATTCTGGAGCTTCTCCATCACCAGAAGGACTAGCCTCATGCTGTCCGTGAGGAGGCTCATCGTGCTGCTCATACTCTGCCTCCTCCTCCTGTACATCCTCTACTACCATCACATCAGACTCCAAATAAAAATGATCAGCTGTCTCCTCAGCTCCAAACTCCCTAGGCAGATGTAAATATGCATTATGATTCCTACCACAGTGCTAGATCCAACCTCCATTCTCAGCCTCAGATAAACACTTGGCCTTCTTCAGTTGTGACAGATCAAAGCAAATCCCACCACCTACTGCCACTCTATATTTGTCCTGTATAACATCTAAGCTCACAAAACGCAGGGCTATCAAAGTAACCAAGCCTCCAAAAGCAATCTTCCCGGACTGAGACCGGGCCTTCCTCACAGCACGTAAGAACAACTCTACCCAATCAGGAACCATAGGTTGGTCCCCCATCAAACACCACATCATAGACACATCCTTAGCTGCCATCTTGTTAACCTCTCCATTCCCTAAAAAGGTGTTAGAAATCACCTTATGACAAAGCCTCAACCCCGGATGAACAATATTGTAATTCTGTAACCCAGGGCCAAGAATATACTGAGTGTGAGTCACTGCAGTCCAAAAGTGCATCGCCCCCGGGTTATCCTCAACATCAGCCCAACCAGCTGTAGGCTGACTCGTCACCCCAAAACACTCACCTAACTGATTCCTAGTCAGTGAGTAATCTCGCCCAAACAATCTAAAGCCAATACTACCATCATCAAGCTCTCTATAAGTAACTAAAAACTCCAACATGAGAGACTTGTATGTATAAGCATGCAAAGGGATCAATCCACCTAAACCTCCCTGCTGTAATAACTGATGAACCGACTGATATAAACCCAACGAATATAATGTCGGTGCATGGAAAAATTTAGTAGACAGCATGGTTTTCTTATCAATCTCATTCCACAATGCCTTCTCAGCCCTACTACTCAGTCTAACCGGATAAGCCATAATAATGAATAAACCGAGGAAAGGGCGAAATCAGACTCACAAAGTGGAAAGTATCGGCTTCTGCAGCAGTTCGGCGGGCGCGGAGGATGGTCACCGCGATCGCGGACGTACAGTTCTCCGCGGATCTGGATTTTCGCACGCGGTGGCTCGCGGGGCCTCGAACCTGGTTCGCGGTGGCTCGCGGGGCGTCGCGGTGTATTGCTAACGGCGAATCCGAGTCAAATAAGTGTATTTGGGTGGGTTTTGAGGAAGATTTGGGAAAATTTTGTTCGGATTTTAGATTTGAATTTGTCGGGTTTTGGATGGGAATTTGGGAATTTGGATGGTGGAATTGCATTTAGAATGGCGAAAGGATGAAGAAAACGGGTTTGGATTTGATTTTTGTAGAGTTGGAAAATTTGGGTTTGAGAGATTTGAGAGGTTGCAACAATGGTGGATTGGAATGAAAGGAGGATGAAGGTAGAAGACGAGGGTAAGAAAAGGATAGGGTCGGCCGGTAGGTGAGGGGTAAACCGGTAATTCCCGTCAAATCCTTGCATTTTTTTTAATATATATATCTCGCGGATGCACAGTACCGCGATCGCGGTGGGTAACCTCCGCGATCGCGGAGCTGTATACTTGTACCTGTTCGCCTTGTTTTCTGTGTATTTCGAGGAACAAATTCCCCAAAATATTTTTGTTCTTTCGAACCTAGTACCTGCATGTTAGTCCGACAAGATTGAAAGGGAAAACTAAAACTAAAAAAAACAAAAAAACAAAAAAAACTAAATAAATAAAAGAAAGGAAAAGAAAACTTACCTCGGGTTGCCTCCCGAGCAGCGCCTCTATTTAATGTCGTTGGCCCGACATTTTAGCCCTTTTATTCAGCATCGGGATTTGGATCAGAAAGATCCACCTCTTCTAATACTTCTAGGCTGACTCCCTCATTATATTTCTTTAGTCTCTGGCCATTAACCTTAAACACATTTTGAGAGTCCCCATCCAATAATTCCACAACCCCATGTGGAAAGACTTGAGTAATTGTATACGGTCCAGCCCATCTAGAACGGAGTTTGCCTGGAAAGAGTGTGAGACGAGACTGGAAGAGAAGGACCTTGTCTCGAACTTTGAATTCCTTCCTTAGGATGTTCTTATCATGCCATGCCTTTGTTTTGTTCTTGTAATTCACAGCATTGTCATAAGCATCCAATCTCAGCTCTTCCAACTCTTGCAATTGCAATTTTCTGAACTCTCCATTCTCTTTGATATTGAAGTTGCATTTTTGGACCGCCCAATAAGCTTTATGCTCAAGTTCTACCGGCAAGTGACAGCCTTTTCCATAAACCAATCTGAAGGGAGACATCCCGATGGGTGTCTTATAAGCAGTACGGTAGGCCCACAAAGCATCATTGAGTCTCAAACTCCAATCTTTTCTGTTGGGTGCCACCGTCTTCTCCAAGATTGTTTTTATCTCTCTGTTGGACACTTCAGCTTGTCCATTGGTCTGGGGGTGATATGCCGTAGAGATCTTCTGAGTGACATGGTACTTTTTCAATAAAGCACTGACAGTCTTGTTGCAAAAATGAGTACCCCTGTCACTTATTAGAGCTTTTAGAACCCCAAATCTTGAGAAAATGTTGTCCTTAAGAAAACCTGCAACTTCTTTTGAATCATCAGTTCTGGTGGCCTTTGCTTCCACCCACTTGGAAACATAGTCCACCGCAAGTAAAATATACAGATTCCCATAGGAAGAGGGGAAGGGTCCCATAAAATCAATGCCCCAAACATCAAAAACTTCACAGAATATCATATGAGTTTGAGGCATCTCATGTCTCTTAGAAATATTACCCACCCTCTGACAACGATCACATGATTTACAGAAAGCATAAGCATCCCTAAAAATATGAGGCCAATAAAATCCAGCTTCTAAAATTTTCCTAGCAGTTTTGTTAGTCCCAAAATGACCCCCACATGCATAGTAATGACAAAAAGAAAGGATAGATTGTACCTCAGAATCCGGGACACAACGTCGGATTACTTGATTTGTGCAGTGCTTCCATAAATATGGATCATCCCAAACATAAAATCGGGATTCCTGACGAACCTTGTCCTTCTGGGCCTTGGTAAAATTAGGTGGGAACTCCCCCGAGACGAGGTAGTTAACAATATTTGCATAACATGGTCGGAATGAATGGATCCCAAAAATAAATTCTTCAAACCGAGGATCGATGTCACTGTCGAAGTCAGAGCCGCGGGCGCGGACTAGGTCTCGCGATCGCGGACAATTTTCAACATTGTTTCCCGTCTCAGTAGCAGTTCCGCGGGCGCGAGACTTCTTCACCGCGATCGCGGAATCGCTGTCTCGAACTTCGAATAATGTATCGTCGGGAAAACGTCCTTGAATCTGATCTTGGCTTCCTGGCGTATTTTCTTCATGCACAAGCCTACTTAGATGATCAGCCACCAGATTCTCAGCTCCCTTTTTGTCTCTGATCTCTATATCAAACTCACTCAGCAGGAGAATCCATCTTATCAGTCTTGGCTTAGCCTCCTTTTTCGTCATTAAATAACGAAGTGCTGCATGGTCTGAGTATACTATCACCTTTGTCCCCAATAGATACTGTCTGAACTTCTCCAAAGCAAACACTGCAGCAAGCATTTCCTTTTCAGTAGTGGAGTAGTTTCTTTGGGCATCATTTAAGGTCATAGAAGCATAATGTATAACATGGGATGCTCTAGCTTCTTTTTGACCCAAAACAGCCCCAACAGCGTAGTCACTTGCATCACACATGATCTCAAAAGGTCGAGACCAATCTGGGGCTTGAATTATTGGTGCACTTGTAAGGCGTGTTTTCAGCTCATCAAACGCCTTTTTGCATGCCTCATTGAACTCATAGGGCACATCTTTCTTCAGCAAATCACATAATGGGGCTGAGATCTTGGAAAAGTCTTTAATAAACCTGCGATAGAAACCTGCATGGCCTAGAAAAGAACGCACTTCACGCACATTAGTAGGATAAGGCAAGGACTGAATGATATCAATCTTTGCCTTATCGACCTCAATACCCCTGGATGACACTATATGACCTAAAACAATGCTTTGCTCAACCATAAAGTGACACTTCTCAGAGTTTAGAACCAAATTGGTCTCTACACATCTTTGAAGGACTAAAGAGAGATGGTTTAAGCAGGCATCAAAGTCATCACCATGTACTGTAAAGTCATCCATAAAAACCTCAATAAAATTTTCAATATACTCAGAAAAGATGCTTACCATACACCGTTTGAACGTACCGGGTGCGTTACACAATCCGAATGGCATTCTGCGGTATGCAAAAGTGCCAAACGGACATGTAAATGTCGTTTTCTCTTGGTCCTCCGGTGCAATAGCAATTTGAAAATACCCTGAATAGCCCTCTAAAAAGCAATAATAGGAACGACCGGCAAGTCGCTCAAGCATTTGATCAATGAATGGCAAGGGAAAGTGATCTTTTCTGGTTACCGTGTTCAGCTTACGGTAATCGATACAGACTCTCCAACCAGTCTGAACTCGTGTGGGGACTAATTCCCCATGCACATTTTCTACCACTGTAATACCACCCTTCTTGGGCACAACTTGGGTCGGACTAACCCACTGACTTTCAGAGATGGGATAAATCATACCTGCCTGTAGGAGCTTCATCACCTCCTTCTTGACTACCTCCATCATAGGTGGGTTGAGCCTTCTCTGCGGCTGTCTGGATGGCTTGGAACCATCCTCTAGGAGGATCCTATGCATACATGTAGAGGGACTAATCCCTTTAATGTCAGCAATGGTCCAACCTAGTGCTGTTTTGTGCTCTTTAAGTACCTGCACCAATTTATCTTCTTGCTCCTTGGAGAGTTTGTTAGAAATAATGACAGGTAAAGTGTCACCATCTCCAAGGAAGGCATATTTTAAATGCTTAGGGAGCTGTTTAAGCTCAACTTCAGGTGCCTGTACTACAGAAGGAAGCAGTTTCTCGCTAGGGAGAGTTAGTGGTATGGGCCCAATGGCCAAAGCATCAGCAGGAGATTCACAGCATGCATTCAGATCAGCAAAAATTTCATGATATCTTTCAGGCAATTCATAATCCAAGCATGCAGGATCTATGTCATTCTCTAGAACAGATTGCAACTCATCTACACAAGTAGTATCAAAGACATCTTGTACAATAGGATCAATTGCATCAACTGAGCATAGAGAGTGATCATCTTGGGGGTATTTCATAGCATTATCCATGCTATATTCAAATATTTCCCCATCAAATTCCATGGTTAGGACGCCTTTACACATATCAATTTTTGTTCTAGCAGTTTTCATGAAAGGTCGACCTAATAGAATTGGAGCAGCATGCACATCATAATCCATATCAAGCACAAAGAAATCAGCAGGGAATATCAATTTATCCACCATAACAAGAACATCCTCAACAATCCCTTTCGGGTAAACTGTGGACCTATCGGCTAGTTGAACAACAATACCAGTTTCTTGCAAAGGTCCTAAGCCTAGTGAAGTGTAAACAGAATAAGGCATGACATTAATAGAAGCACCTAAATCAAGCATGGATTTATCAATTTTAGTGTCTCCTATTATACATGGAATGCTAAACATGCATGGATCACTGCACTTTTTAGGCATACGCCTTTGAAATACAACAGAGACATGTTCACTAACCTTAACTTTCTGTTTCCCTTTCAATTTTTGGTTCCTTTTGATAGTGCACAACTCTTTTAGAAATTTAGCAAATCTAGGAACACTTTTAATCAGATTAAGCAAAGGGATGTTTACCTCACACTTGGAGAATGTCTCAAAGATATCTTTGTCTTGTTCTGGCTTCTTTGTATCTTTGAGTGCCTCAGGGAATGGTGGAATCGGCTTCTGTGAATTCATGGGAGGAAACTGGGGGTGAACGTAAGAATCCTCGGGTTCAGCTTCAGTACCGCGGGCGCGGAAAGTGTTCCGCGGTCGCGGAAATTCGGATTTTTTGGTATCAGGTTGTTTCTCGCCTCCGCGGTCGCAGTAGTTGGTCACCGCGGTCGCGGTGCCTTCGATCAGAATCCCCGTAGTCTCAGTTGAGGTTCCGCGATCGCGGCAATCGTTCTCCGCGGGCGCGGAGGCGTTCTCCAGAATATCGGATTTTTCAGTTCGTGGATCTTCATTCACCCCCACATCTCTATTCAGCTCTCTTCCACTTCGTAATGTGATAGCACTCACATTCTCTGTTGGATTGATAGGTTGTGCCGGCAATTTCCCAGAATCTCGGGCCTCTAGCTTGCTTACTGCAACAGCCAGTTGACTTATCTGAGTCTCTATATTCTTGATACTAGCTTGAGTGGACTGGAAATTAGTTTGAGTGTTCTGTCCCAACTGGTCTACTGTGTTAGCTAGCCTTGCAAACATCTCTTCAGCATTGAATGAGTTGTTTTGATTTTGAATTGGAGGTCTAGGAACATAAGGTTGCCTGTTTTGCTGATTTCCTCCTTGCTGATTATATTGAGGCTGATTTGGATTCCCATATCTCAGATTTGGATTATGTGCCCAGCCTGGGTTGTAAGTATTAGAAAAAGGATCAAAACGAGGTCTAGGAGGTCCATATCCTCCTACAGCATTAACCTCAGCCTGAGGTTCCTGGAGTTGTGGGCATGCATCAGTAGGGTGAAGTGTGTCAGCACAGATTTCACATGCCTTCAGTTGTTGAGGGGTTCCTTGCAGCATGAACCTCTTCAGCATATCTTTCAACTCCGCCATCACAGCTTTTATAACAGAAGAGGAGTCCATAGCATTGACTCCCTTAGCGCCAGTTCTTTTGTTGAATTGCCTTGAGTTCTCAGATAGCTCAGAAAAGAGCTCAAGGGCATCTGTTGGTGTCTTATTCATCAGGCTTCCACCACAAGCTGCATTCACCATTCTGCGCTCTTCATCCAATAAACCACCAAAGAAATACAGTACCAGATCTTGATTAGAATACCCATGATACAGACAACTAGCACACAGTCTCTTGAATCGCTCATGATAATCATAAAGACTCTCTCCAGCCTGTTGTTCAATATTGCTCAGGCTCTTCTTCAGACTGTTCTGTTTGGTGGCAGGAAAATATTTCTCTAAGAATGCCGCTTTCATCTTAGTCCAGGTATTTATGGAGCCTGGAGAAAGATAGTAGAGCCACTCATTGGCTGAATCCTTCAGAGAGAAAGGAAACGCCCTCAGCTTGATCTGGTCCTCAGTTACATCAGCAGGCTTCATACTTGAGCAGACCTGATCAAATTCAGCAAGATGCTTGTTTGGATCTTCCCCACCATGCTCATGGAATTGGGGTAAGAGATGGATCAACCCTGATTTCAATTCAAACTTGACACCATCATTCAGCGCAGGGAACTGAACAGCCAGGGGCTGTTGTTGAAAGTTAGGAGCAGTCAGCTGCTTCAAAGTCTGATCTCCCATTGTCTCAGTTTCAGCAGAATTCAAGTCGAAAGGCAATGCACGGAGTAGTTCCCGAGCTTCACGTTTCAACCTGGAAAGGGTCCTTTCAATCTCTGAATCAAGAGGCAAAATAGAAGAATTAGTAGCACGAGTGTGGACCATAAACTAGGGTCCACACTAGAGTTGGTAACAATAAAAACTTAGAATTAAACAAAAGTGTCCCCGGCAACGGCGCCAAAATTTGACTGGCTGAAAGTCGTCGTGCCAAATCAAAAATAATTCCCTAGTTACTCAACTAGTATAGTCGGTAAGTCGGGGTCGAACCCAAGAGACACTTGTATCCTAAGTTTTATTATTATCAACTCAAAGAAGTAACAAAAGGGGGGATTTTGTGAATTAAAACTAAAACTAAGAATTGAAACAAACAAAGCAAGCAATCAAACAGGGCAAAAGTTGGATTTTTATCAATTAGGTAAAGCAATCCTATTCAAGCATCCACTTTTCTTCCTCAAGTTATTGATCCTAGATTCAAACAAGTTATTCCTTTTAGTTATTCCTATCCTGATCAGAATTCAGACATGGCAACGAGACATGCAAACTTAATATCCAAATTACTCATGAAACGATCATAAATAATATGAATACTAGCAATAAGAACAAGGATAAACAGGATACATGCAATTGAATTCCAACGAGTCAAACAATTAACATGCATTCAAATCTCTTCCCCATTGTTTTAGTCCAACGAGTCCTAAACCAATTGAGTTGCTACAAAGATTAGGCTTTGCTACGAGAAAACCTAGATCTAGCAATAGATAATATTAATTCCAACAAGTTAGCTAGGCCTGAAAGAATTAACACAATCAATAATAATTACGCACAAGAGAATTGAAATAACCTGCAGAAATAAACCTGTAAAGACAAATCTCACAACAACTTGAGTCTGAAAAGCTTCAACTTGAATAGAATCTAAGAAGTTTAGTTCTCCATAAGAGAGAAATACCAAAGTCTGAAATTAAGTCTCGAAGAGAATACCAAACAAAGCTGAAAAACTAGCTCTAAATAGCCTCGGCTAAGAGTACGAAATAAAATAAATTCGGAAATAAGATAAAATAGATAGATAGAAAGAGCAATCGCCGCCTCGGAATTATGCTGACGTGGACCTCCGCGGGCGCGGTGAACAACCTCCGCGAGCGCGGAGCTGTAGAATTCTCCCTCCGAGTCAACACTTACTCGCGACCGCGGCCTTAGGCCTCCGCGATCGCGGCACTGAATTCTTGCTCCACCGCGGACTGCTCATCTCCGCGGCCTTCACTTCTCGATCTTCTAATCCCGACTTCAATTCTTCCAATTTCTTCAAGTCTTCGGTCTTCTACTCATATATCGTTACAAGCACTAAATGGACCTAAATCTATATATAAAATGTATTATCTAGTCCTAATTATGCTATATGAAATACAGCATATCATTAGGGTACCCGTGCGTAATTACTGAAAAGTGTACAACAGCTTCGTTTTTCAGTTTGTTCAAAGAAAATTCGATCTTGTAAGGGCTAATTCGGACTCGTTTCTTAACCAAATTCGATTCCGAAAGAACCGGGATACTCTCCTAGATGTTAGCTACGAAAGCCATCAACAAAATCGGTGAAATTCTCAGAAAATCTTATCCAATTCGACGGTTATAGATAAGAGTGGTTAAAACGCGTTTTCAGGTTAAATATAGTTTTAATCCGATTTGAGAATCTTTCAGGCTTCGATTGTGGATAAGTTCTAAATGGAAGTTGAAGATATTTCGTTTCTTAAGCCGCACGAACAATAAGCCCTATAAATAGTGGTCTAACTTGCTCGGATTTCTCACATATTCAACCGAGAACCTAGAACTCGCCTCTCTCGTTCAAACTCAAATATCTCCATAACCAATCCAAAAATTGAAGCCATATTCGGAATCCTCACGAAAAATCCTTCGAAAACACTATACACCCATTAACTTTTTAGTGACCTAAGCCTTCCAAAATCCCGATTGAAAGTCATGAGTCTGCCCAGGAAAAACAGAGCACACGTTGCTCTCGAGGCGCTGATGTCGGCCTCCGTTCGCCGCCATCGGACCGCCTCCGCCTCCGCCACTTCCAACAGTAGATAGAGGAGGTTTCATACTTCCAACTAACGCCGGTCCCGTCCCGATCCGTTGCTTGAGCCGCCCCCACCGAGCCTCTAAACTCGACTATTCGTCAACTTCATTGCCCTGTTTTTGATTTTATGTACAACCCTATTTTTGTTCCTTTTTAATTTCGTTTTATTGTTTTAAATTCGGTTTAAGCTTAAATAAATTGTTCTTAATTTGATATTGATATGGATATGAAGTTTTAAGTTATTCTTACATATTTATAAAAATTATAAATATTTTAAAAACTAAGAAGGTATGATTTTTATAAGGGGTTTGACCTATTTTCATACAACGTTTTGTTTTTAAAATAAGAATATTTAGGATAATAAGAGATTATTATAATTTTTAGAAAAAATCAGAATATCAATTATTCTTCCATTCTCACAAAAATATGATTTTAATAACATAAAGTTATGAAGCTTTTAAGCGCTTCGTTTTAGGAATTCGTAATCCATGATTATAAGATAATGGAAATCTAATGGATTTCGGTTTTAAAACTTATACTCATGTTGTGTCATATCCTATTATAGGTTTGCAATCCAAGGTTAAATGAATCTCGACTATAACCTTTCCGAGTTTCTGAGGTCGTCAATAAGGCAAGTTCCCATACTTGCTCGGCTAGGTCACTTGGTTGATTTGTGTGAAGAGTCTAATAACCATGTTTGTTTTCTTGATTTATGTGATTATGCTTAATATAATTCAGGCATAAATATACTAAGTGTTTTAGAAATATAATCATAAATGAATTTGCATAAGCATTTACTTATATTCTTTAATAAGACTAGAATTAAGAATAGTAGTGATAATAATAATAGTTAGGATGGTGTTATTAGTTGAACTACGATTAAGTAAGTCTTGCTCTCATCTGAATTCATACTCGAGCTTGTCAAATGCGCCTGTAAAAATGGCAAGGAGGGCTTGGTGTTGTCCATTGTGTGACTATCCTCCCCTTTCCTGGAGCTTCGAGTATGATACAGTGAGTCAAGACTGAAATCAATATTTGAAGACATAATATAGGTGCTTGACGTGGCAAAAATGATGACCTTGTTATTCTCGTTTAGATGTTATTATTGCTAGGTTGCGCTAGTTTTGATTAGGTCTCGATGACTGTGGTTTTGTGTATTTATCGTCTCGATTGAGACTTGTTTTGGATTAGCATAGGACCCAGGAGGTGAGCCATAGTTGCTCTGAAATCCTCTTTATAACATTCGCATTAGGATGGCCCTAAACCCTAATGCTGGTCATGACCCTGCCCGTCTCATCCGAATATGAGGGGTGTAGTACCTAGCTAGTGCTCTTTGAAATTTCGGAATCGATCTTTTGGGACGTATGAGCCCACTCATCAGGACATAAGAGCCTCGATGGTTTAAAAATCGCAACTCTATGTGTATATGTGTGGTCATTAAAAAGATAAGTGCGAGTAAGCACCATAAAGAACTTAGCCTAGTGTTGACTACCGCTATTAATATCTTGGATTATATCTTTGTGCTTGTTGTTATGTTTATTTTATTCTTAGTTTAGAAATTCATTAAAAGTGTATGATGTTTGTTAGGAAAGATTCGACGTAAGGTAAAGTACATTAGATATTTTTAAAATGTGCATTCACTATGATAATAATTATGATTTAATTAAATACTTTGACCTATATAATATTGGAATCGACCTAGCTGACCCCGTTGAGGGCTGACCACTTGTGGTACCAGGTATTAGCAAGCAACTAGCGTCAATCCAAGAGCACTCAAGGTGATGATGAATGGAGCCCATGATACTATACAAGAAGGTTTTATAAGTAGTTTTGTTTCATTTTCATTAAAGAAGTTTGATTTTGATACTTTAAAGTTCTAGTTCATATTCCGTTGAGTTCGTCACATTGTTAAGAAAATTATTATTTGAAAAAGAAAGTTTGAATATAATTTGAGTTTGCATTCAAAAGTCTTCCGCTATTGTTCATTATTATGATTTCATACACATCTTAACAAACATTTAAATTGAGCAAAGCCCTGGGTAACTTCGGACATTAAAATCCGAGGTCATTGGCGTGTGACATTTCCGAGATAATTTGGGGGTGTTACAAATATGGTATCAGAGCCAGGTTCTTGGCCTATTATTAGGATTCGAGAATCAATTTTTTTTTAAAAAAAAAATTGAATATAAATAGATTTTTCGCAAAGAAATTTTGATAGATGTCTTTTTAAAATTTAAAATGATCAGTTCCTTCCTAAAGATTTATTTAAATGATTTATTATATAAAATTTACAAGTATTTATGAATACTATCTAAAAAGATGTCTGAAAAATTTCATTCGAGAATAAACGATTTGAAATGTTTTGAAAGCAAATAAACTTTCTATAACAACAAATTGTTGCCTAAGAATGTGTTTTTAGTTTAGTTACTTTTTCAGAGTTAAATGAACTTGTTTTTTCGTGGAAGGATACTTTGTTGTTTTGACACCTTGTTTTATGTTTTAAATTTCTTAATGAAGTCATTAAATATATATATATATATATAAACAAAATTGAGAATTGAATGAGTTTTAAAAAGTATCATGGACCATCGCATCCCTTGAGGTAATTGCTCTTTCTATTCTTGTCTATCGTTCCTCATTCTACCTTCTCTTGATTTCCTTCTTAACTCCTTGAGTATTTATGAAGATATTGTACTAAGATTTCATATTCAAGTCATACCTAATAAGTATGACTGTCTCTTACATGTCAAAGTAATCAATATTCTTGTAAGGTTAAATAGGGATCCTTAAACATCTCGATCATGTAAATAGGATTCAAAAAAAAAAAATTAAAATCGTCTACGATTTTCATGCTGGCGAGTAAGAATGTGTCTCGTCTCCCATCTTGATCACATGACTGAGATGAGATTACATGTCTTATTCCCATGGAAATGCAGTAAAGGGTTGTGTTGGTCTTGCTTCCCATCTTGATCACATGGTGAGATAAGATTGCATAACTTTTCCAAATCAAACTCAACATAAGGCTTGAAGGTAGTCTTACCTTTCATGACTTATACCTACTTTAATGTTCTTAGGTTAAAAAGGTGCACTTATCTTCGAATATAGTAACCTCTTGATAGTTGTGTAACACAACCTCCTAGTAGCCTCGTCCGAGTTTCGAGGACGAAACTCTTTTTAAGTGGGTACTAATGTAATAACCCTCTCTTTTAAAGAAGGGTACATTAGTACTTTTTCTTTTTCGTGTCTTTCTAATTTCGAAGACAAAACACTTTTTGAGTACGTATTATTATAATAACTCTCAATTTTAAAGAAAGCTGTTTTTAATACGTTTTAAATCATATCTCCTTCCAGTTTCGAGGACGAAACTCTTTTTAAGTGGGTACTAATGTAATAACCCACTCTCTTAGGAGGGGTATTATTGTAATTTTTCTTCCTTTTTTTTCATTTTAATAAAGGATAGTTTTATTTTCTTAAAAGGGAAAAATAAAAATAAATAGTAATAATAACATAATGATTTTTATGTCTTTAAAAAAATATTATTAAATTCCTTTTAATAAATTATATATGACTTGTTATAGTTTATTTTGTTCTCTCTTGTATAAGAAGCATTAAATAAATATAACTTGTAGGAAAATAATTCAATAAATGATTTGAGCAAAGTAAAATTTACTTAATAATGTATATACTTCAAATAATATATTTGACATATATACTAAGGAGACTAATTAGAATTAAAAACAACATTATAGTTGACAAAAGGGCGGAAAATGGACAAAATTAGAAAATTTGAGAACTTTTCGTAATTACCCTTAAAGTTAGGGTACCCGTGCGTAATTATTGAAAAGTGTACAGCAGCTTCGTTTTTCAGTTTGTTCAAAGAAAATTCGATCTTGTAAGGGCTAATTCGGACTCGTTTCTTAACCAAATTCGATTCCGAAAGAACCGAGATACTCTCCTAGATGTTAGCTACGAAAGCCATCAACAAAATTGGTGAAATTCTCAGAAAATCTTATCCAATTCGACGGTTATAGATAAGAGTGGTTAAAACGCGTTTTCGGGTTAAATATAATTTTAATCCGATTTGAGAATCTTTCAGGCTTCGATTGTGGATAAGTTCTAAATGGAAGTTGAAGATATTTCGTTTCTTAAGCCGCACGAACAATAAGCCCTATAAATAGTGGTCTAACTTGCTCGGATTTCTCACATATTCAACCGAGAACCTAGAACTCGCCTCTCTCGTTCAAACTCAAATATCTCCATAACCAATCCAAAAATTGAAGCCATATTCGGAATCCTCACGAAAAATCCTTCGAAAACACTATACACCCATTAACTTTTTAGTCACCTAAGCCTTCCAAAATTCCGATTGAAAGTCACGAGTCTGCCTAGGAAAAACAGAGCACACGTTGCTCTCGAGGCGCTGGTGTCGGCCTCCGTTCGCCGCCATCGGACCGCCTCCGCCTCCGCCACTGCCAACAGTAGATAGAGGAGGCTTCATACTTCCAACTGTCGCCGGTCCCGTCCCGATCCGTTGCCTGAGCCGACCCACCGAGCCTCTAGACTCGACTGTTCATCAACTTCATTGCCCTGTTTTTGATTTTATGTACATCCCTATTTTTGTTCCTTTTTAATTTCGTTTTATTGTTTTAAATTCGGTTTAAGTAAATTGTTCTTAATTTGATATTGATATGGATATGAAGTTTTAAGTTATTCTTACATATTTATAAAAATTATAAATATTTTATAAACTAAGAAGGTATGATTTTTATAAGGGGTTTGACCTATTTTCATACAACGTTTTGTTTTTAAAATAAGAATATTTAGGATAATAAGAGATTATTATAATTTTTAAGAAAAATCAGAATATCAATTATTCTTCCGTTCTCACAAAAATATGATTTTAATAAAATAAAGTTATGAAGCTTTTAAGCGCTTCATTATAGGAATTCTTAATCCATGATTATAAGATAACGGAAATCTAATGGATTTCGGTTTTAAAACTTATACTCATGTTGTGTCATATCCTATTATAGGTTTGCAATCCAAGGTTAAACGAATCTCGACTATAACCTTTCCGAGTTTCTAAGGAGGCAAGTTCCCATACTTGCTCGGCTAGGTCACTTGGTTGATTTGTGTGAAGATTCTAATAACCATGTTTGTTTTCTTGATTGATGTGATTATGCTTAATATAATTCAGGCATAAATATACTCAGTGTTTTAGAAATATAATCATAAATGAATTTGCATAAGCATTTACTTATATTCTTTAATAAGACTAGAATTAAGAATAGTAGTGATAATAATAATAGTTAGGATGGTGTTATTAGTTGAACTACGATTAAGTAAGTCTTGCTCTCATCTGAATTCGTACTCGAGCTTGTCAAATGCGCCTGTAAAAATGGCAAGGAGGGCTTGGTATTGTCCATTGTGTGACTATCTTCCCCTTTCCTGGAGCTTCGAGTAGGATACAGTGAGTCAAGACTGAAATCAATATTTGAAGACATAATATAGGTGCTTGACGTGGAAAAAATGATGACCTTGTTATTCTCGTTTAGATGTTATTATTGCTAGGTTGCACTAGTTTTGATTAGGTCTCGATGACTGTGGTTTTGTGTTTTTATCTCTCGATTGAGACTTGTTTTGGATTAGCATAGGACATTGTTGCTCTGAAATCCTCTTTATAACATTCGCATTAGGATGGCCCTAAACCCTAATGCTGGTCATGACCCTGCCCATCTCATCCGAATATGAGGGGTGTAGCACCTAGCTAGTGCTCTTTGAAATTCCGGAATCGATCTTTTGGGACGTATGAGCCCACTCATCAGGACATAAGAGCCTCGATGGTTTAAAAATCACAACTCTATGTGTATATGTGTGGTCATTAAAAAGATAAGTGCGAGTAAGCACCATAAAGAACTTAGCCTAGTGTTGACTACCGCTATTAATATCTTGGATTATATCTTTGTGCTTGTTGTTATGTTTATTTTATTCTTAGTTTAGAAATTCATTGAAAGTGTATGATGTTTGTTAGGAAAGATTCGACGTAAGGTAAAGTACATTAGATATTTTTAAAATGTGCATTCACTATGATAATAATTATGATTTAATTAAATACTTTGACCTATATAATATTGGAGTCGACCTAGCTGACCCCGTTGAGGGCTGACCACTTGTGGTACCAGGTATTAGCAAGCAACTAGCGTCAATCCAAGAGCACTCAAGGTGATGATGAATGGAGCCCATGATACTATACAAGAAGGTTTTATAAGTAGTTTTGTTTCATTTTCATTAAAGAAGTTTGATTTTGATACTTTAAAGTTCTAGTTAATATTCCGCTGAGTTCGTCACATTGTTAAGAAAATTATTATTTGAAAAAGAAAGTTTGAATATAATTTGAGTTTGCATTCAAAAGTCTTCCGCTATTGTTCATTATTATGATTTCATACACATCTTTACAAAAATTTAAATTGATGCAAAGCCTTGGGTGACTTCGGAAATTAAAATCCGAGGTCACTAGCGTGTGACATTTCCGAGATAATTTGGGGGTGTTACATTCATTAGCGTTGGCATTGCATGATTGTTGTTGTGGTGATACCTTTACCTTAGGTTTTCTCTTTTCTTGCTAAAAAGCCTAGCTTTTGTTGATTGCTTGCGTGATAAGTAACAAAATTTGGTACATGACTTTCTCCTGTGGACGAACCTGACTCCCCTATACTCAGCGGGGTCTTGATTATAAATTTATTTGTTGTCAAGAAACCCTCTCAACAAGCGTCTCGAGGTACTTGCTTTATCTCAAAGTGCTTGAAGTTTTTATCTCAAAGGACTTTTTCTAAATATGTCTTCATCTTCGCATCCCTGACAACATATGAATTTGTGACTTGATTGACAATAAGCAATGAATCACATATTACCTCAATTTCTTGCACACTCAAGTCCTTGGCAATAAGCAACCCTGCTATGAGTGCCTCGTATTCTGCTTCGTTGTTAATGGCTTTGAACGTGCATCGAACAGCCTGGGCTATCCTATCCCCTTGTGGCGACTTCAGGACTACCCCCAGCCCCACACCTACTTGATTCGACGCCCCATCGGTGTGCATCATCCACTTGCCACTGCTCAGCGATCTTGCTACTTGTAACATTTTTTTATTTTCTTCTTCTAGCATGGTAGGAGTGAAGTCAGCCAAAAAATCCGCCAAGGCTTGAGATTTCAACGCTGTTCATGGCTCATAAGTGATATCATACCCGTTGAGGTGAATCAACCACCTCATCAGAGGACCTGATAACTCTGGTTTTGACATGATACTCTTCATTGGAAAGTTAGTCCTCACAATAATGGAATGACTTTCAAAATAGGGACGTAATTTTATAGAAGCCATTACCAGAGATAGTACGAGTTTCTCAACGGGTGAGTACATGGTTTCCACATCAAGTAAAGTTTTACTCACATAATAGATGGGTAACTGGTTCCCGTCTTCTTCCCGAATCAAGACAGCGCTTACGGCTGCTTCTGTGACTACCAAGTATATGTACAACATCTCTCCTGGCTTGGGTTTGGAAAGTATATGAGGGTGGGATAAATAACTCTTTAATTCTTTGAAGGCTTCTTCGTGTGCTTCTATCCACTCGAATGACTTGTTTTTCTTCAAGATGTCGTAGAACAGCTTGTTCCTGTCTGAGGATCGAGATATGAAACGGTTGAGTGCTGCTACTCGTCATGTCAAGTTCTGAACGTCTTTGACACATGTTGGTGATTGTAACTCCATTATCGCCTTGATCTGATCTGGACTTGCCTCAATCCCTCTCTGAGTTACTATATATCCGAGGAATTTACCTATGTGACCCCAAAGGAACATTTGGTTGGGTTCAACTTCATTTTGTAGCTCCGCAGAATCTAAAACGCGTCTTCCAAGTGTTGAATGTGATCTTTCGCCTTGAAAGATTTGACTAGCATGTCGTCAATGTACACCTCCATTGTATCCCCCAGTTTTTCCTGAAACATCTTATTAACCAATCTCTCATAAGTAGCACTTGCGTTTTTTAGTCCGAAAGGCATAACTTTGTAACAATAAGTTCCTTGATTAGTTACGAATGCAATTTTTTCTTGGTCGTCGGGATGCATCATTATATGATGGTATCCACTGAACGCGTCCATAAAAGTTAAAAGCTCATGTCCCGTCGTTGCATCCACCATCGCATCGATATGAGGCAAGGGGAATGAATCTTTAGGACACACTTTATTTAAATCGGTAAAATCGACGCAAACGCGCCACTTACCATTTTTCTGTTTCACAACAATTACATTCGCTCACCAGTCAGGGTACTTTACCTCCCTAATTTTACCAGACTCTAGTAAGGACTTTACCTCGTCGTTTATTACTTGATTTCGTTCAGGTGCGAATTTACGCCTTTTCTGCTTGACTGGCGGAACCTTCTGTTTGACATTGAGAGCGTGTGTAATCACGTTAGGGTCAATTCCCACAATATCATCATTTGACCAAGCGAAACAATCACTGTAGGACCGTAAGAACTCCACCAATTGCTCTCGTAAAGCGAGCTCCAGATTTGCCCCTATCTTGATTTTTCTGGAAGGATCAAGTGGATCAAGGGCTACTTCTTCGAGTTTTGGTGTTTCCGGCTTCACGTAGTAAGTGGGAGCCATATAGTCCTTTAATTGCTATTCTGACGACTTCTTTTCTGCATCAATCTACGGGTTTTTCGAAGTCGTTTCTTTCATGGTTAGAGAGTAGCATTCCTATTCTATCTTTTGTTCCTCTTTGATTTCTTGTATCCCCCATTGTGATGGGAATTTTACACATTAATGATAGGTTGAAGGAATGGCCTTCATTCCGTGGACAATGGCCTGCCCAAGATAACATTGATAGGTGATGGGCAATCAAGTACTTGAAATTTTACCTGGTAGTTTACCCCTCCAACGATGATTGTTAATGATATTTCCCCCAACGTGTTGCACGATTCACCACTGAAGCCTACCAAATTCGTAGACTTCTTGATGATGTCGTCCAAACCTAGGCCTAAACTGTACAAAGCATCCAACATAAGCAAGTTAGTAGAACTTCCATTATCAACTAATACTCTTTTAACGAGGAAGTTTGCTATTGTTAAGGAAATTATTAAACAATCATGGTGAACTTCCTCTTCTTCGATGTCATCGAAGGTAATGGGAATCATGTCGTGATCCCTTCGAGCAGAGATTCTGGGTTCTTCTCTCCGGGTACTCCTTGCAATCCTCTTAGCTGCTGAATAGGTTACGCCACAGATTTCAGACCCCCTAGTGATGACGTTGATTATCCTGTATGCTTTGGGGGTGGGGGTGGACTGGCTTTCCCTTTTTGCGCTCCAGTTGCTCCCTTGCTCTTTCTGATATTAAATCCTTGAGGTATCCCCTGCGTAATATCTCGTTTACCTCTTTCCTCAACGCGATGCACTCGTCCGTTTGGTGGCCGTGATCAAAGTGAAAATCACACCATCTGGATTTATCTTTTTGGTGCGAAGGTGTGTTTCTCTTTCTTGGTCACTTGACAGTATCCCCCATGCCATTAAGTGTTCGGACTACTTATGTCGCGTATAACCAAATTTGCCTAGTGAATGTCGCACTCACAGTTGTTTTGGCAAGAGAAAGATTGGGGTATGGAACGTATCTGGTCTCTCGCCTTCCCTGCCTACGCTCTGGTCGATGAGGACTGGTAGCTTTGACGGTGAAGAGGTCATCCTCTTCCAATCGCACATGTGTCAATGCTTTTACCTGTACCTCATTGAAATTCGAGCAAGGATATTTATTCAATTCACGATAGAGATGGATTACCAGCCGAGATGCCTCTTCGGAATGCTTCCACAGTGGTAGGAGCATCGCATCCCTCTATGGTAACCAATTCCTCATTGTACCTGTTAAGAAAAGCTTTCAAGGATTCGCCTGTCTTTTAGACCATGCGATATAAGTCGCTTGAACGCTTTTTACCGTGTCGACTACTTGCGAACCTTATCCTGAATTTGTCAATTAACTCAACGAAAGATGAAATGCTCCCAAGAGGTAAGTGAGAGTGCCAATTAAGCGCGGCCCGGATAACGTGTTACCGAACCAACGGCACATAATAATTTCCTTCATGTCAAAGGGAATTGTACTAATGTTCATAGCTTATTTAAATGCAGCTATATGTTGGTCTGGATCCGTAATCCCTTCGTACTTAGGTACATCAGGGACGTGGTATTTGCGAGAAATATCTACCCTTGCAATGGCGGGTACGAAGGGAGAATATGTATAACCATCCCTCCTTTCCTCTAGAGCTTTGAGGCATTCTCGTAATTAGGTAACCTCAACATCTTCCCTAACAACCCTCAAAGAATTACCATTTACCTGATAGCCAATCACTGGCCTAATATCGTCTGGTGTTAATAGAGATGGGTCGTCCATGTCCAATCGCCGAGCGGCGCCATCTGTTGCGTCAGTCATGCGTTGACGGTTCGGTGCTGATTGTACCTGAGAGAAAAGCGAATTATGTTCATTAGTTAAAGTTTCAATTTGTCTCTTTTATACCTCAGTGAATTTGGCATGAGCTTCTTTTTTATTTTCCAAATTTTTTGAAGAGCGATCATGGATGCACGGAGTTTAGTGATAGTATCAAAGTCGACCGCTCCTCCTCGTTCTGCTACCGTGGAAGTGGTAGGATTTCCCATTCCTAGAATCTTGCTCGACTCCATCCACGTTTCCAATTTGTTGGTTGTCTCCACCTTGATTGTTTTCATTGTTCTCGTGATCTTCCTCATGACTGTAAGTAGAATGAATGCCTTCCATCTTGCTTAGGTTGAGCTTATAGTTCTTGCTGACTTCCTTTTAGTTAGGGCCCCACGGTGGGCTCCAATTGTTTTGGGCAGATTTACCACGCGAACGTGTTACCTGCTATAATGCGGGAATCCTAGCAAAAAGGTAGTCGTAACGTGTTATAGCTTGTTAACAAGGTGAAATTTTAGAAAGAAAGAAGTAAGAAGCAAGCGAAAGTAGATAACGCGGTGTATTTGTAATTGTTCTGATGCAAATTCCTTCTAGATTACGAGTAAGCAATCAGATTCGAAAATAGTATTTCTGAACACAAAATGGTGGATCTATTTGAGAGTTTTTCAGAGTGCGAGTGTGTATGAATTTTTTCATGCCCCTCTTTCTCTCCCTTTGTGTGCTTTTATATCTCCTCCGTCTTTGTGACCGTTGCCGCCATTATGGAGTGCTAACAAATCCCGCAATTATCGCCAGCGTCATAAACATCGTGGCCGTTATCCGGAGATCTTCATTAACACCGTAATCTTTGCCATTACTTCCCTAATTTCCGCGATCTTCACAGCTCCACTTATGCCCGTTAATGTTTATCGTCATAGGCCTCGTATCCTTATATCCACAGTTTTGGGCTTGATCTTGAGGGGCCCAACAATGAATATAGTGTGTACCCAGTCGAGAATACTCTTTCCATATTGAAAGTTGAGACTTAAATTAGACTATTATATAAACTTATGACTTTCTCTTTGAATTGTCAATTGATTTATGATTTTCTCCTTCAATTTTCAATTAATTTTTGTTGAAATTTTTTACAAAACCATTGACATATCGCGAGTACAGTTGAAATGCACCAAAATGATATAGGAGTTATATCCATCTCAAAGGCATTGTATAAAAGCCAATGAGCATGGGGAGTCAAGCATATAAGACAAAATTATCCTGAACTTTCCGAAATTTATAAAATATCTTATATTTTTACTCTAACCATTTACTCTAAGTCCTTCTTGTTGGATTTTGGTACCATGGGAACAGACATTGTTACCATGGGAACAATACCGATCGCTCCCTTGTGTTTTGATAATGACAAACTCTAAGAGATTTCAAGGATTGTATGTTTCCATAGTAATTTCAGGTAATGCATGTCAAATGAGAAGTATGGAAGAAGGAATGAGTTGACGTTGATGTGAGGAAACAACGTCTGCGCTTCAAGGAACAACAGCGTCTACGCTTGGACAGATTCTAAATAAGGAAAGCACGTCCTTTCAACTTTGGAAGATTTGATTCTCGAAGATTTGACAGTTGGAATAGTTGGTTATTAGAAGATAATCTCTAAAGATAAAATAGGAATCATATCTCATCAAATTGGGAGCTTGTGATGCAAGGAGAAGATTTCTAGATTAAGGAAAGATCTCATGGAATATTATATTGCGAATCAGTTTGTAGAAGATATTTTGGGTGGAAAAATATTATTTCGTGGCAAGGAAATAATATTATATCAGATCCAAGTCTCTTCTATAAATAAGAGTATAGTTTAGGTTTTCCATTGACTGATCTCGACCGATCTCCATTGCTATCGAGCAGCAGAGCATTCAAGTGCCATTGAAGCTTGGTCAAGGTGTTAAGTAAGTTGTTACTAGGGTCTTTAGGTCTTCTTAGATTATTATCTTTACGTGCTTAGGCTGAGAAGTTAGGGTTTGATAGATCTAGGGTCTAGAGATTAGATTAGATTATCTTGGAGTCCCTACTTGCCTTTGTAGCTCGTGAAAGAATTAATAATATAAGAAGTTATTTGAAATCCTCTAAGGAGGTAGTGGTTTTACTCGCTCAACTAGTTGGTTGATCGAGGTTTCCACTCTAAAGAGATCGTGTCAAACTGTTACCTGCATACAGTGGCGGAGCCATGATTACCCGAAAAGGGGGCGGACCTCAAATAACGAACCTTAGGCAAATGACGTGAGTTTAACATATATCGAATATATAAAGTATTTAAAAAGTAAATTCTAGATAATTAAACAAAAAAAATATAAAAATAACCTATATATCAACAATAATCTATAAATTTATATAATAAATAAAAATATCAAATCTATGTATCAAAACAATAAAATTCCTTACAATATCCTGTAATTAGAAATCAACATCATTACCATTCATAAATTGAAATCACAAATCACAATAGTTCCAATTAAAAAAAATTAATAAACTAATTAGGTACAAAAAAGACATTAAAAATTAAACAAACTACAGTTAATTGGAAAATGGAAATGGGATTTTTATCCAGGTTATTCCCCCACTCCTCCTCTACGTAGTGCATAGTTTGGATATTTGACTTTTAATTGGAAATTTTGGATATAATCATATCTTAATTTAAACTTTAAAATTAAAAGGCCCATTGTTCAAATAGGCCCAATACAATTGAAAAGGCCCATCTATGACATGTATGTTTCATTCGCCACTTCCCTTAATCCCCATCTTCACGAAGCTTGTCTACAGTACACATTTTACCGACCGTCGCCGACTCCATTTCTATTGCTCCCCGATACTCCGATAATGCGGTCCGCCACTACCCTGAAGCCCCGCCATTCCTCTTCTCCGCCCCCATCCTCACCTTCTCCCTAGGGTGGCCCTTTGGAAATTTCCGCTCCTCCCACCGCGGGGCGGCCGCCCCCCCCCCCCCCCTCCGCCACTGCCTGCTTAACTATATATATTTCCGCTGCCCAGTTCACTGTTCCCGTGGGAACAGTGTCTGTATTTCTAACACACTCGTTCCAATAATTTGTATCAGAGCAGGTTTGCTCTAGATAGTGTGTTCATTGCAGGTTAACAATATAAGTTCCAACACCCACTATGATGTCGGTATCAACAACAACAAGCCGCCTTTGCTCAAGGCCGGAGAGTACCAACATTGGAAAATCTTGTTTGCTAATTGGATAAGGAGTAAAGATTATCATGCATGGTGCACCATTGAGGATGGTGATTATGAGGTCCCTGCTGCCAAGAAGGATAACAAGAAGGACTAGGGACCCACTGAATAGCAAGGGATGGAGAAAATTTTCAAAGCTAGGATGTATCTCATGAATGCCCTTGGAAGTGAAGATATGTTGAAGGTCGTGAACGTGAAAGATGCCAAAAGCATGTGGGCTGCAATCGAGCAAATGCATGTTGGAAGTGATGGCCTTCACAAAAGTCATCTTCATGATGCCAAACGTGACTACTTCAACTTTGAAATGAAAGAGGATGAAACTATGTCATCCTATCTATCAAGGTTCGAGATGCTGGTTAGTCGACTGAATGCTCTAGGAGTCGATGAGAAGCTCGTTGACCAGGAAGAGAAGGTTCTCAGGATCGTCAATGGTCTTCATTCCAAGTACGCCTATACTAAAGATCTACTCAAGGAGAATCCTAAAACAAAGACTTCAACTTTACATGAGCTATTTGGTGAAAATCAAAGAATACGAGAAGCATCATGTCAATATTGAACCTGGCAATACTTCAAGCAAGGGAATAGCTCTAAAGATTGAGAAGGCATATGATAATGTCAAAGCTGAGAAGGAAGAGTATGAAGATGACAATGATGAAGAAACAACCATCATTACTCGAGCCATGCGAAATCTCTACAACAAAGGAAAGGCTCGAGGCAGTCGTGACTGTGGGAATAGTAGAGATAGACGAGACCTCAAGGATATAACATGCTACAAGTGTCAGGAGAAGGAGCACTATGCAAAGTACTGTTCCCAAGGTAACGATTCTGAAAAAGACAAAAAGGAGGTTTGTGTTGCAACATGGGACAACGACTCTGAAGATGAACCTGAGTATTGGACAACTTAAAACATGTGTGCCATGACCATCCAAACCAAGACAGTCGACCAAGAGGTAAACAATGAACAATTTCTTGATACTCTTGATTCTAGTAGTAGATTTGATCTTGTCAAACTTCTGAAAAGAATGTATGAAGAAAATCTAGGTTTACAAGATGACTTGAATAATGCGAGGAACAATGTTATAATCTGAAAAAGAAAATGACTGTTCCCACTGAAGGTGTTACTGTTCCCTGTAAGACTTGTGGTCCCTTGAGAGAAGAAATTAACTCTCTCCGAGAGGTTAACAATTATCTTAGATCTGATTTACTGGAAGTTGAGATAGAAAGAGATGAACTTTTAAAGGAAAAGGAGAAAAATGAAACGAAGTTTTGCCCCTCTAGACATGGGATAAGTTATGTCTCATGAGATGATGAGCCTACACCTGATGTTCCTGTTCCACAAATGATAGAAAATAGGGATAAAGAAATTCAAAATCTTAGGGAAAATAATTCTCACCTAGAACAGAGGCTTAAAATCCTAGAAAGTGGAAATAGTGGGAAAAGGAATTGGTACACTGGTCAAACGGCTCACAAAATCTTTATAAAACAATCTTTAGGTAATGAACCAAAAGACTTGAATGTTGACCGTGTTAAGGAGAGAAGGCTTCAAAAACCTCGTCCTAAGTACTATCTTGGCATGTACTATCAATTCTGTAGGTAGTGTGGCAAGAAAGGTTATGATCACACTAAGTGTAAGAAGGCCCAAATCTATCAAAACTATCAAAAAAAATCAAGGGAACAAGTCTTACAACTAGAATGGTAACAATGGTCAAAACAGGAAAAGAAATAATCGTCACCACTGGGAAGGGAACAATAACCAGCAGAAACAGAACTCATACTCTCCACTTGTTCAAGATAATAGCTTTGTTTCAAGAAGTGTTAAGAAAAATCATGAAAAACAAAGTCGAAGTAATGATGTTAATCTAAATGAATACTTTGTTGCTAGTCCTCAGGAACATAAACGTTTTTATCCTAACCGACCCAAAAAGGTAATGCTTACTTGGGTCGTGAAGCCTTGAATTGCTCTTTTGTAGAATGAAGTGAGGGGGAACGACAAGTGGTATATAGGGAACTTGTTCCCGTACCACATGACAGGAAACAACAGGAATCTATCCTCACTTCATAAAAGCACTAGAGGAAGCATTTCCTTTAGTGACAAACGACAAGGAGCAAGCACAAGAACTAGCAAAGCTAAACTAAATGATCAAGGTAAGAAAGGTAAGGACCGTAAGGTTGGTCATTAATCTTGGTTGTAATCATATGAATGTTGCATAGATCTGGTCCCAGGGGAACAACGAAAAATGTTTTCTCAAGACAGCGTATTGTGGAGAATAAAAGGACCTAGAGGATAATGTTGAGATGATGATGAGACCAGTGAACCATTGGGTGCTTTTGACACTGGGAACAATACTACAAACTTTGGATGTAACATGAATAGTGCCCAGGGGAACAATGATGATATTGTTGATACCACAGAAGTTCTTGACAGTGTTCGTGACATTTTAACTGATCCCACTTCAAAGCCTGAGGAAGCGCTTGGTTTCGCTCCAACAAAGGACTTTGTGTCCTATGTTGGAGGGGAACCATGCATTCAGGGGGAAGAGGCGGGATCAGAGTCAATTGATGTCACAAAAATTCAAGTCAAGAACTAGAAACAAAGAAGCAATGAAAACCACCACAATTGAGAGCTATAAGGTGGAATGAAGCGTTCAAAGGAAAGAAGATGGAACGACAACCTATGTCATTGTTACCCAAGGAACAATCCAGGTAAGTATTTCTAATCTTATTCTCAATTTCTGTTGTGATTAGTTGTTTATTCCATATAATTGCATGCATCCATGAGAGTCTTTAGATGTATCTATGTTAGGTTGAAAACCAAGTTGATGATAGCCTTACCAAAGCATTGGACAGAAAATCTTACGAGCATTTGAGGATGCTCATAGGAACAATCACCTTGAACTTGCAAGTCCCGGTCCATTATTCCCTCAATGATTGGCTAAGATGATCAAAACTATATAGGGAACGGTGATTTCAGTTGCTTACTTTTCTGATTATGTTGTCTTATGGTGATATACTTGGTGAAGTGCACATCCTTCATGATTACATGCATGTATTTTCAAAAAAATGTCAAGGAACAGTAGCATAAGCATAAAAACACTTCTTTTTAGCCAAAAACGACCAACTTGATCTATGTTATCCCTCATTATAAGCCAATATGATAATTGGTCGTACAACCGTCCTAAGCCATGGTCCAAGTAAACGTTTCCTATGAGCTTGATTGTTTTTATAACCCCCCAACGGGACTCAATTACTTGGACTACTAAATGTTCCCTACCATGGTTTGTTTGTTTGGATATGCTATATTTGTCTTTTAACCCCCTTGCTATCCAAATCAGCCTTTTCATTCCATTCATGATGAAGAGGAAGGGAACACTGATTCTCAAAGTTCAAAACAAAAGAGAAAAGGGAATGTTGTTTGAAGGTGGAATAAAAGAAGTTGAGTGGCTAAGCATGCGACAAAAGAAAAGAAAAAAAAAAGAAAAAAAAGAGAGAGTGTGATCTTCAAAGATTCATGATCAAAGAAGTTGAAGGATGGATGAGAAGTTGGATATAATTTTGGAGGTGCAAATGAAAGATAGTGAGAACATGAATCCCTGACTCAAAATCATGAATGGATCCCTCTTTCTCCCCTTAGCCGTCATTTCCTTCACTAAAAGGTTTTCTTTTGATGTTTTAGTGTTTGCTTATTGTTCCCGTGACTACCTATGATCTTACTTTGCTATGTGTCTGTGATGGTTATGTAATCCTTGCCTAAATGCTATAATGACAACTTTATGATGATGAGTTTAAATTATGTGTATTGTTCCATTAGTATGGTTTTTTGATCATTTGATGATGCCAAAAGGGGAAAGTATGGAAAATTGCATAGATGCTGATGTCACACTTTTTAGTTAGTTTTTATGGGTCGTTTTTCTAGTTAGGTCGAGTCTTTTCTAGTTCTTTTGTGTTGTTTTTCATTTGATTTCGACCCTCTTTCGAGAGTTGGAGTCGTTTGTGTTTGTTTGTTGTCTTTGTAGGTATTTGAAGCGTTGAGGGGGAGATATTCCAGGTTTTTCATCTTTCTAGGAGGTGACGTTAGAGTTGTTTTGTGGCGGTGTTGGCTAGAAGGGCGAGAGTCGTTGTTTTTGGAGCTTTGTTGATTTCAAGAAGGAAGTTTGCAAGATGAAGATGCCTTAGAAGGAACTTAAGGAAGTCTAAGAAGACCAAGAACGTTTAAAGAAGAAACATTGAAGAAGAACTGAGATTTGGGACAAGTTTCGAGCAAAGAAATAAAGAGATCAAGAGCTGGCTAAGGTCGGTGATGACCCACTTTGGGTCGGTACCGAGCATCATCCGGAGCCCGCGGAAGAGACTTGCGTTTTAAGTTAGGTTTTACTAAATGTTTTATTTATGGGTCTTTTTAAGATAGAATTTAGTTTCATTTTAAGAACATTCCTACTACTATATAAGGGTTTTTTAGGTTACTTTTGAAGGAAGGTTGTTTTAGAGAGGCACGAGACGGAACGGACAAGTATTGCAAGTTGGTTTTCTAGGGTTAACTTTTATTCCAAGCTCTTGGACAAATTTGAGAGGGTTTTGGAAGATTGCTTTGAGATTTGTAAGTTTGTTCTTTCAATTAATGTTTGTTTTTGAATCATGTCTTCTTTTTTCTCTTTGATTGTTGATTGCATGATGACTCGTGAGTAATCTATTTTTCTAGGGTTAGGGTGAAACCCGACATAGTCGTGCATGATAAAAGCATGAATCTTTGATTAAAACCATTCCTTTAAGTCTCTATCCTTTATCCTTCTTGTTTGTTCTTAATTCCTTGATGAAAGTTAAGGCAAATTCATATTCATAATTGAGTTGAAAGATTAAATTGTGAATTTGGATGATATTTGGGTTGAAGCGAAAGTTAAAACCTTTAGATAACAAGTAGGATTGCAAGTTTCTATCTTTATGAAAGTTGAGATATGTGCTTGTTTACTTATGGCGAAAGTCATTCATGAGATTATTGTTGGTTGATCTTTGATTCATGTTTGCATGCATAGCGTTGTTGTGGTGGATCCTTCGTCCTAGATCTCTTTTATATTGATTTTTTGAAGTTTTATCGCTACCCGGACAGGTCGTTACCGATCACCTTTTGGTCGGTACCGTGCTCCTATTTTTCCCGGTTTTTCCCTGCGTCGTGTGCCGAACTTTAGGCCGTTACCGACCCAATTCCGGTCGGTGCCGAGTCCCTTCTGCGTGTGTTTTGTTTTGTTTTGCTTCATTCTTATTAGGATTGATTGCTAGACTTGGATTCTTCTAATTCCCGTGGACGAACCTGACCTCCCTGTACTCAGCGGGGTCTTGATATATAAATTTATTTGCTTTTTAGGATCAAGGTAAAACCCTTACAACAGATGCGCTTGGTTATAGGTTCAGAAAACGGTTCTCTAGGGAACGGCTCAAAAGCTGAGGGGGGAACAACACCACATGGTTGTTCACATGGTGAAGTTCTATTAAGGGGGAACATTTATTTTGTTCATTCATATGTTGTGTCTGATTATCACTTCATAGATTATAAGGCAATTTTGTGGTATAAGTTTGTCATCATCAAAAAGGGGGAAATTGTTGGATATTGGTACCATGGGAACAAACATTGGTACCATGGGAACAAACATTGTTACCATGGAAACAATACCGATCGCTCCCTTGTGTTTTGATAATGACAAACTCTAAGAGATTTATGGATTGTATGTTTCCATAGTCATTTCAGGTAATACATGTCAAATGAGAAGTATGGAAGAAGGAATGAGTTGACGCTGATGTGAGGGAACAACGTCTGCGCTTGAGGGAACAGCAGCGTCTGCGCTTGGACATATTCTAAATAAGGAAAGCGCGTCCTTTCAACTTTGGAAGATTTGATTCTCGAAGATTTGACAGCTGGAATAGTTGGTTATTAGAAGATAATCTAAAGATAAAATCGGAATCATATCTCACCAAATTGGGAGTAGCTTGTGATGCAAGGAGAAGATTTCTAGATTAAGGAAAGATCTCATGGAATATTACATTGCGAATCAGTTTGTAGAAGATATTTTGGGTGGAAAAATATTATTTCGTGGCAAGGAAATAATATTATATCAGATCCAAGTCTCTTCTATAAATAAAAGTACAATTTAGGTTTTCCATTGACCGATCTCGACCGATCTCCATTGCTATCGAGCAGTAGAGCATTCAAGTGCCATTGAAGCTTGGTCAAGGTGTTAAGTAAGTTGTTACTGTTGGTGATTTTAGTGTCATCAAGTGATTGTTCCCTATATGGGAACAATGCCTTTTAGTATGATCGGGGTTCATACGACGTTATGGGATCTCACTTAGCTATATCACAAGTTTGGGGGTGTGGAGTACACGCTTGTGTAAGTATACTTGAGGTCTAGAGGGATATATAAAGGTTAAGTTACGTTGTTCCTTAAGGAACAATGGAAACTACATATGTGCTGTAGGGATCAACAATTGTGTTGTGGGGAACAACAGTTTAGCGGTTTGGCTAATTTTCGCCACGTGTTTATTGGATGATAACCGCCTTGATAACTGATGTTGAAACATCTTGTAACTTCCTTTTATGACTAGTTTGTAGTTAAACACGTGTCTCTTTAATGAGAGACGTTGATGATAGAAGGAATGGTTGGTAACCGTTGGTAACCGCCATGTAACTGCCATGTAACCACCCTGTAACTTCTATTAAACAGCCATAAATGAATCCCTATCATTTCCCACGTCCTATTTAAAGGCAAAGGGGAATAGAGTCGTGGTTGTTGAACAAGATCTCTCTTATGATGAAATCAAAAACCGAAGCCACAATCTATTCATACATTTTCTATAGTTTAGTTCTTTCCAAAAGCCTTGGAGAGAACTAGAAGATTTGTCTTATCTCACTTCAGATTTTGCGGATTCCCTAAGGCTTGTAAGGGGCAAAATTCTGATTTCGGAAAGTTTTCACATGATTCAAATCTATCCGAGTACAGGTATCATTGATTGTTTCCTCGTAGACTGCAAGCAGGATTCAAGACTGGACAAGGGAGTTCGTTGGTTGTTCCCATCAAGACGCTCAGTCCTTACAGTTACTAGGGTCTTTAGGTCTTCTTAGATTATTATCTTTACGTGCTTAGGCTGAAAAGTTAGGGTTTGATAGATGTAGGGTCTAGAGATTAGATTAGATTATCTTGGAGACCCTACTTGCCTTTGTAGCTCGTGAAAGAATTAATAATATAAGAAGTTATTTGAAATCCTCTAAGGAGGTAGTGGTTTTACTCGCTCAACTAGTTGGTTGATCGAGGTTTCCACTCTAAAGAGATTGTGTCAAACTTTTACCTGCATAACTATATATATTTTCATTGCCTAGTTCACTGTTCCCGTGGGAACATGATAAGGTATTTTCGGTGGTCGTTATACCTATCAAAGTAACCTTAGCTTTACCAAACTCAGTAGAGCAGCAAGTAAGGGTCGATCCCACAAAGACTCGTGTAAGTGTGTTGTTACTTAAATGCCAAGTAACCTAAAAGGGGGGGTTTTGTGAATGATTATTCTAAACTACTATGCAAAATAAAAGTAAATATGAATGCAAAGGTGATTAAACCAGACAAGTGTGTTCAGCTAGTTAAATCCATCATGATATTGCTTTGTTGATCATCGATTCTCTTGATTCTCTTTTCACTTGAATAATCTATTGTGGATTATGATCCTACTAAGGATTATGACCCGAACTTCAGATTTAATTGATAGAACTACCAGTCTAACAACCCTAATCATCTAACAACCTAGAAGACCTTCTAGATTCAATTAGACAATAGCATAACGATTCAAGTTATCAATAGAAACAAGTACTTAGAGCAACCAGACATCTAGGTGACTTGTGAATTTATTCCCTTCTTTAACCAACTAGTCCAACCGGTACTAAATTGATTAAAGTATACTCTTGATCAAATTAACGTCGACCGGTAATTAATCAGATTCAGTTATAACTAGAAATTAAATTAGGTAGCTAATCTAACAAAACCCTATTTTAGATTCAATTAAGCATAGGGAATAAATTCTATTCCAGTTCATTGAGAATCAAATCAAACCTCACAACAATATGCAAATCATGATTTCAATAACTAGCCAAACACAAAGAAATTTATCAATGCATAATTAAAATAAAGAAAAACTTACAAATGTTCAAAGCTTTCTCCTTGAAAGAGAGAAAACCCTAGCCTCCAAAATTATGTTCTAAGTTATGAAAGAGAAACTAAAAACAAGGATTAAATACCCCTAAAATATCCAAAGATCAATAAACCCGAAATACAATAAAACACGTCGGTCAAGATCTATCTTAAGCCCATCTTGAAGCCCAAACATGCGGCCCAACTCTCTCCGGTCAAAGACAGACGGTGTGGTCTCCTCCTAGGGTGGCGCGGTCGCGCACCCTGTCATTATGACCGCGCCATGGCCTCGGTTCAGCATTCAAGTGACACTTCAGAGGCTGTTTTCACCCCCTTCGAGTTGGAATTTGGACTCGGAGTAAAAATATGAATTGTATATCTTCAAATTATATTTCCAATGATACCAAATTCGGCTTCATCCGACCACTATAGCTCCCAAACCAAGCATTGCAAGTTAGAGGTGTCAAAACAGACTCCAATGCATAATCCGAATTTAAGCGTTCTTTTCACACAAGTTCTTGGGCTTTAGCTCTTTTAATCTTCACTTGTATCACTCTAAGCCTCATCAAAATCCACCAAAATCATCTAAGATCCATTCCGTCCATGCTTGTTTACCTGAAGATCTGCAAAACCGAACAAAACAAGCGCAAAACCCGAATTTCCTAGAAAACCTAAAAACCTAATAACTAAACTAGACTAAGATAAAACCAAGCAAAAATAAACATAAATATGCATCCTAAACACTACCTAAATGCAAGTTATCAGAACAGTGTCTGTATTTCTAACACACTCGTTCCAACACTTCTCTAAAAAACCACTATTCCCTCTTCCTTTTTATTACAATAACAAAAACTAGGGCTTATGGATTTGCTGATGATGGACAAATTAATTTGTACAAAATGACATAATTTGTTGATTGTGTTTTTTGGTATTAAATTTGACTAAAATTTGATTGAATTGAATTTGAGAAATTTAGGGTTTGTGGGTCTAAATTGGGGGTTAAAGGAGGACGAAAGTGGTTGATGGTGGAGAGGACGTTTGGTCGTTGATGTCATGGAGGATGACGGTGATTTGCGGTATAGGGAGAACAGTGGTGGTTGTCGACGGTGGCCGTAAACGTAAGCTAATTCTAATATATATATATATATATATAATAACGTGGCCACATTACAATTATAATATGCCCACGATAAATACTCATGGGTTCATAAAAGAATGGGCCACCAATAAATTCAATGACCCACAATTTCTTCCAAAAAAACATTGTACGCCCTCCTATTTATAATATTTAGCATTTTTAGCTTAAAATCTCTATTCATAGTATTTGACCTTTTTACTCAATTATACTAAAATATTTGTAAAATAACATAAATTCATTTATCTTGTTCTAGTTTCAATAAAATTCTTAATAGAATTGCATTAAAAATATATATTGAATCATTAAAATCTAGATAATAAATTTTCATATTTCTATTTTAAGCTAATCTTAAAAAGTGTGAAAAATGGCAAAAGCCCAACTATTGCGAATAGGAGGGAGTAGTAAGAAGGTGCACTATTTCCATCGAGAAAAGTCAGGCGGACCACCAGCACCAAGTCCACAAGCAGAGTCCAACGTAGCAGATCCATATTCCAATAAATTATCCCTAAAATAGCTCTAAAACTAGTATGTATTCCCGTACCTTGTACGGATTTTTTTAAAATAAAATTTTATTAATAAAATATTTTCAAATATATTTACTATCATATCCAAAAATAAAAGATTGTTTAATAATAGGATTTTCTATCCTATATTCTAAAAATATGAATAAGATTTTATCATATCCAAAAATAAAAGATTATTTAAAAAAAAGAGTGATGTGTTCCAATCTAAAAGTGACATGTTTCGTTTAATAATTTTTTTAACCTCCGCTTTAGGTTATGATTTATGATACCTGAAAAATATTAAAACACGAGTGTAGATTCCAAATGCATGATAAAAATAAAATAAAATATGCAAAAATGCATGAATATGACCTAAATTAATATGCAATTAGAACCCTAAAATATGACTAAATTAAGCGTTATCACCGTAAGAACTCTCCTTACTTGATCCTAACCCCATATAACCTTACAAATTTTCTTATGACAAAGAATACACTTTTAGTGGCTAATTTCGGACTCTTGACCCAACTGTAAAGGTATATTGATTTATGTTGACTGACTCGACTTGTGGAAGGAAGAATAGCGAGATTTGATTTTTCATCAAAGTGAATGCACTAAGGCAGAAATTAAACTCAAATATTCCTCCCTAACATCTCTCATGCCTCCTACACTAATCCACCCCATATAGGACTATAATCTTACAAACTTGAACCACTTGACGACATATCATAAAAAAATATAATCATACACGTTTTTTTTAAAGTAAGAATTAGGAGATTCTGCTCTACGAAAGATGACCTAGAGTATTCTTGTGGATAAAAACTTAAAGTTCTGAATGATCTTAAATACTATATTTGTTAAGTAGTATATAAGTGGCCTCATTTGGAGAAATACAATCATATATACATTGTTTTAATTGGGCAAATTAAATGAATATAAGTGTATAAAATTTGAACAACAATTAAGAATTTTTTTATAACAAGCTAAAGTTTGTTCCATTCACACCTATTATATTTTATAAGAGATTATTTTATATAATGGGCCATGTATATTAGAGCTGACAAAATAGTCTAGGACAAGGAAAAAAGAAATTATAGTACATTATATTAAGATGGTGTAGCCGAACAGACCTCTAGGTAGTTTCAAAATTTTAACGACCAGTAGCTAGTCACATTAACTGCCACCTACTACTAATCCCAACAATCACATGTTGTGATATTTATAAATACGTAACCATTACATATAATGTCCAACAAACGCAAACAAAATACCGATACAGTATTTAGGCAATGGAAGTTCAACAAGATTCTTTCCCTGCCACCACAACAACCACCGCCATGAGCCCCCACGTGGCCGTTTGTCCGAGTGCCGGAATGGGCCACTTAGCCCCTTTCCTCAGCCTGCCCTCCGCCCTTTCCACCGCCCCCTACAACTGCACCGTCACGCTCGTCATCGTCGTCCCCCTCATCACCGCCACTGAATCCGCCGAGATCTCGTCCTTCTTCTCCTCCCGCCCACACATCCGCCGCCTCGACTTCCACATCAACCTCGCTTCCCCCACCGCCAACGTCGACCCGTTCTTCTTCCGCTACGACACCATCAGCCGCTCCTCCCACCACCTGGCCCGCCGCCTCTCCACCCTAACGCCGCCCATCTCGGCCGCCTTCTCCGACTTCCTATTCACCAAGGGATTCAACGCCACACTCCCTCCAAACCTCCCAAACTACACCGTCATCACCACGTCAGCAAGATTCTTCTCCCTCATGGCTTACCTTCCTCAATTTGTCAAATCTCCACCGCCACCGGGCCAGTCCGTGGAGATTCCGGGCCTTGACCCAATTCCTGCCGAGAACGTCCCTCCTCCTTTCTTTCACCCGGATCACATCTTCACTTCCTTGATCGTCTCCAACGCTCAACATTTTTCTCTTTCCAAGGGGATTTTGGTCAACACGTTTGACTCCTTCGAACCCGAAACCCTATCCGCTTTCAAATCGGGTAAGGCCTTTCCTAAGTTACTACCTCCAATCTTCCCCGTAGGACCTCTGCATAGCACACTTGAAAGCTACAAGAAGAGGGACGGGCTGATGTGTTGGTTGGATGAGCAACCGGATAAGTCGGTTGTCTACGTGTCTTTTGGGAACAGGACGGCAATGTCGACGGATCAGATACGAGAGTTGGGGATGGGATTGGAGAGGAGTGGATCTAGGTTTATTTGGGTGGTGAAAACAAGCATTGTTGATAAGGAGGAAAAGGAGGAGTTGGGAGATATATTAGGGCAAGAGTTGCATGAGAAATTGTGTAAGAAGGGGAAGGTGGTGAAGCAATTGGTGAATCAAATGGAGATATTAGGGCATAAGGCGGTGGGAGGGTTTGTGAGCCATTGCGGGTGGAACTCGGTGGTTGAGGCGGCTTTGCATGGGGTGCCGGTGGTGGCGTGGCCACAACATGGGGATCAGAGGGAGAATGCGGGGGTGGTGGAGAAGGCGGGGTTGGGGGTTTGGGAGAGAGGATGGGGCGGTGGGAAGGTGGTTAGATCGGTGGAGATTGGAGAGAAGGTTGAGTTGGCGATGGGGAATGAGGGTTTGAGGAAGAGCGCGATGAGGGTTGGGGTGGAGGCGGAGATGGCTTGTGGGGGTGGTGGGGGGAGTTCTACGGCGGCGATGATGAGCATTATTGAGAAGTTTAAACAATAGTAGTGCATGCAATTGAAGTTATTATAAAGAATATTAGAAGCTTTGTAATAAGGATATCTGATTCATTTCATCATGAATTCGGGTAACCATAGTGTAGATTTACCTTTCTTTCCTCCTAGACTTACTTTACATGCACTTGTTGACTTGTTGTTATGATTTATGAAGCACGTACTGAATGATTTCCTCTTTTATATGTAAACCATGATACATGAATATCTGTGAGAATGTTTGACGCAGCTATGGCATGGTCCACCTTTTCTACCTAATTTCCACTCCATTTCAGAAGTTAATTAGGTCCGTTTGATTGTATGAGATTTTAGAAGTTTCAATTTTCAGTGTTTTTCGTCTTTGATAGATGTGTAGTTGAATAATAGTAGCAGTATTTATTTTATTTTTTGTGTGTGTGGGTGTGTGTGTGTGAAGAGTTGAATAGTACTAGTACAATGGGAGTAGCTAGTAAGTTGAAAAACTAACGTAGTCATGTGTAATGGGTGGTGCGTGGACCGACATATCACGTGAACTAAGAATACTATTAGTAATTTTCTATTTACAAGATAATGTTGATCAATTGAGTAAGAGTTGGTTGACTTATTAGAGTAGTGGCAAAAAAAAAGTACTCCGTACAAGTAAAGTGGGCCCCACACTTGGACAATTTTACTTTAGTCATGTGCGTACGTATTGGGTGCGTACACTTGTTGTACTCATGAGTCATGAATTGAGTTTGAAGTTGTTTCAGTCAGAACCAAGTACATCTCTTGTACGCTCTACGGAATGTTGCTTGTCCTTTGTTCATACGGAGTACTAGATACTCGAACAATCTCTCAGACTCATCTTTGTGCCTATTTCAGCCCTGTCTGTGTCACTCTTTCTATGTTAGCAATCATTGCTAGAGCTTTTCCGGTAGTAAATTTTGACAGGTTTCAATGATTTATTACGATCACCAACGGTATCATCTATGGGTCGATAAAGAAATGCGGAACGTATGTTAGTGTACGATGAAGGCTGTTGGAAGCATAAGCTTTGATTGGGCCTTAAAATACACTCATTGGGCCTTTTTTTTGGATGAAGTTTTTTATTATTATGTCAATATTCCCCGTGAACGACTTAAGTTCCGTTTTTTTGACACACGAAAATGAAGCTAGCAGGTCAACCTATTGAAAGGAGGTAAAAAAAATAAAACAACAGGAAGAGAGAGAAAGAAGTAGGTTAGCTGAAGTGCTGGTATAAAAGGTAAAAACTGCAGCAGAGTTTTCACCCTTCACATTCTCAGCACAGCCCATCCACAGCATCACACATCAAAATCATCAAAAGAGTGCTCAAAATTACACTAAGATTGGCATTAGGATGACATGACTCTGAATCATTCTGCTGCAAACTAAATCCTGCTAGAAATTCACATTATGATCGAAAACACAACTTAAACCCAGAGCTAGAGAAACTTCTTTCAGCTAGGAATAAGCCAGTTAAGGCACACCAATCTTGGATCAAAATCCATTCCATTTGGATCAAAATCCCAAGCAAAAGTAAAATCTCTCATACAAGTGAAGCAAATAACAAGAAGCACTAAAATACATGCAACTCTCAAGTCAACTGCAAAAAGAAAACAAGGAAACTTTTGATTATCAAATTTTGAGTCATAAAGGAAAGAAGCAGAGGATCATTTTATCCAGGATAAGCATTCTAATTCTACAACAGAGGTTCTTGTAGAAAAAGCAACTTAACCCTACAACAGTTTTTATCAAGTCAGGCTATTGATGCTTATTCTACAACATTTCAAGTACTAGACAAGTCTCAGATACACTATGAAACAGACAAGAAGAGATAGATAATTACACACAATTGCAGAACCTTTTGGAGTTAATTCAGACCTTCAACTAATGGATCCATGGCTCTGAATGTGTTGTAAGCATTGACCAAGAACAGCATGTATAATCCGCTGAATAGACGATACCTCAACAACCCATTACAGCACAATTGTAGACAAAACCACTCGATTGCTTTCTACCAAGCACCGTCCAATATTGCGGGCCCTCCACAGGAGCCCAAGAATTGACCTCTATACCTCCTTGCTGCTTTGGCCCACCTATCACAATAAGCTGATTCCCACAAGCTCTAAATGCCAATCCCCAGCCTTGCATTGACACCACTCTTTCAGGCAAATTCCCAACAACATCCCATGAGTTCAAATTCTTATTGTATCTCCTCACTTCTTTTTTCTCATAATCAGCTGCATAAAGCTCGTTTTTCACTACAGCAACCAACGGAGGTGCTTCTGAGGCAGCAGACCCAGGCTCCTCGTTTCTTGGTGGAAACATGTTTGGTATTACAGTCCAAGTCCCCTTTTCCAGATCAAAGACTTCTCCACATGTCAGTAAAATTGAGCCAACTCCTAGTCCACCGATTACATAAAAGAGTCCATCCATAAAAACACCAGAACATTTCTTCCTAGGTTTATTCATACTAGGGAGACTGACCCAGGTTCCAGCTTCAGAATCATACAGCTCAACAGAGGCCAAGATGTTGCCTTGTGGGTCACATCCTCCAGCCACAATTGCAATCTCACCTCTGCTGGCAGACCCAAATAAGCATCTTGGAGTTTTCATCATTGCACCTAAAGACCATGAGTTGGTTAAAATGCTGAATTTGTAAACCAATTGGGAGGTCATTTCCCTTCCAAACACCAACAGCTCAGTGCCAACAGCAAGTGACTCCTTGTCAGAATACAAGAAGCATCCATTCAAGGGCATTTTGGGAAGATGCATCCATTGAAGGCGTATGGGATCAAAGGCCACCCATTCACAGAGGCTGCAAGAGAAATACACCCAATGCTCAATGATGCCCATTTCCCTTCTAAGCTTGTAGAGCTCCTTACTCTGAGTTAGTGATCTGAAACTACGATTTAACAAAGAAATGGACCCGTAATCGGATCTAGAGCACCGAGCAATGCAGCTGATTGAGATGTCTCGACCAATTTGGTGAATGAGAGAACTGGTATCTGAGTTACTTCCATTGCTATCCCCAGAATCATTTGGATTAACTTGTGAGCAGCTATTCAGAACTTCCAATACTGCTTCTTTCTTGTGAGCTTTTAGGGCCTTGGATGAACTCCGGAGAACAATATCTTCTGAATCACCAAATTTGGCCTTATCATCAGAGATTTCAATGGCTCTGATGCTACTAAATAGCCACTGGGACTCATTCTCACATGTATTTGGGAAGTCTCTGGACACCACAAAGGATACGCCCTCAAACATTTTGTGTGAAGGGAATCAATCACCCAAAATTATCTGCGGCCAACAAAAAAATTAACAGGAAGATCCAAAATTACATGAGGGGAAATGAAAGTATTTCACTTTATACAGCCAGATATCTATAAACCAGAAAACTGAAATCTTGAAGCACAGGAACGCTGAAAGAGGAAAGTAAAGGGAAGAAAAGGAGATCAATTTCGAATCTGTACCATAACCCTAGCAATCCATTTTGGGAAGGGTTACGCAAGGTGAATAAACAATTAAGCCCAACGAAAAGAGCAGAAATCTTATTGATTGAAAACACAATTCAATTCATCCCAGACGATTACTCAATTTAAAGCAATTCAAACGTATGGCAGCCGGTATAAAGTATTGAGCTGAAACAAGCAACCCAATTAATATAAAAATCGGATGCTCTCAGAAACACAGATCAGATCACACAAACAGAAATGGGCAAATCCGATTTGTAGAACACGGAAAGCAACCAGACTACAAACAAAATGAAAACAAATCGTGGAGAATTGAGCAATTGAAGTATGCAATCACCATCACCAATCAATTTCCGTTCCAAGCCCAAATTGATGATGTAAAGACACAGGAAAAAATAAGGGAAAAAGAAAGGAAGAGAGAGAGATTACTGATTGCGATGGATGCTTTGCTTTGGGTAGCTCCACTGGCGGATTGGGGTTGGGGGTGGCGTATGGAAAAGTGTGTTAACGCTTTGATACCATTGAGGCGAATCAATTTGCGCACAAAAACCCTCATAGGTTGAGGGTTAGCGTTTTATTATTACTTTTATGCGTAATTAATTAATGAATGAATAAAATAATGGGTAACGCCATTTGCACTTTCAAAGCAAGGAAAAAGGAATTGGGGGAAAAAAGTGAACGCGAAGGAAGATGGCGGAGGGGAAAGTGGGAATTGAGGTGGACGAAACCGCCTTCTCTTCCACGCGTTTTGGTGGGCTTCAACGACCGGCCTTTGCCCAATTCACAATTTTGGGCTGATTTTTTTGTCCATTCAAATGATATTATCACTTCTGTTTGTGTATTTTTTTTTATGGAAGCATATAACTTTTTATTTTGTGAGAATTAGATAGCAGAAATTTTAAATGTTCGATTGAATGACACTTATAATTCCTTAGTGTTTATTTACTTATTTTATATGAGTCATAAATCCAATCTAATTTAGACAAAAAATTTATAACACAACTAGTTATACTCGTCGTGCCATGTACGACTATATAGATTTAATACTTAATTTATTTAATGAATATGATTTTAATTTAATATAAAAAATAAAAATAACTTATTTATTAGAAAAAATGTATATAAATTTTACAATTGTTATAATATGAGACGAAACCAAAATCATTAAGGCAAATCCCACATGATTTTGATGACTTAATGATAATTTATTTATGAAAAAATATAAATAAATCCATCTTATATGGACTAAATCCATCTTATATACAGACTTTGAGATGGATTTAGTCCCTATATCAATTTTGATGCATTCTAACTAAATTCAGTTGTTATTGTCACATAGCTGAATTTTAGTTTTCCGTGGGTCTATCGGGTGTACCCCTTTCCCTTGGAAAGGTTTACCCCCATCTTGACCCCTAGATTCCGATGTAACGGAGCCTCACTAGGTCAATGATGATGATGATGATGAAAAATATAAATAAAAATTATTTTCATTAGAATCATTCAATTTAAAAGTCTTTTAAAAATAGATAAAAAGACAAAAATATGTAAATACTTATAATTTTTTAATCAAATCTAATTCTTTAAAAATCTTTTAAGTAAAAAATTAAAAAGATAATTAATAAGAAAAGATGAAAAATATGAATAAAGATTGAATTATTTAAAGATAATTTTATTTTCTATATTTACATGAATAAGACAATAAGGAAATTAAGGAAAAGATAATGTAATTTTTTTTAATTAAAATTCAATTTTGGCAAGTAATTATCTACATATTGTAAATTTTTACTTTTATTTTTTTATCAAAATTTGATTTAAGATAAACTTTTACCTAAATAGATAAAAAGATAAAGATAAAATTGTTTTTTATTTTTTTTAATTAAAATTCGAAATTAAATTTTTTTTCCACATAAATAGATAGAAAGGAATTTAATTAAATAGCTAAGTTAGTATGCATAAAAATAAAAATTTTAAATATAAGGTGGGGCCAGAATCAACGTGGTGGCTCGAAAAGGTATAGCTTTAATATATAGTTATAGATTTTTACAGTTTACAAGAATATAATACTCGATAAAAAAATGATTTGGATCTCATGAGAACCAACACACGAGAGAGAAATGAGACGCGTCCGAGTCGTCTGATCGGAAAAAAATAACAACATAGATCATCAGTTCATTAAATAAGAAAACTCCTAACGAATCTAGGAGGATCGCCTCGACCCTACAGAAGAGGATCTTGGAGGAGGTAGAGAACAAGAAGGCCTAGCAGGTTGAGGACAATGCAGAGTTGATGTGGAAGCGCATGGTTGAGCGCATTCGTTAGGTGGACCATGAGGTTTTGGGCATGTTTAGAGGCAACAATGTCTAGACGAAAGGAGAAACATGGAGGAATGACGAGGTGAAGGGTAAGGTTAAGACCAAGCAAGTCGCGTACTGAAGCGTTTTGAACAACACAAGTGAGGAGGAGAGAGTTCATCATGTTGTTGAGTACAAGAGGGCCAAGAGAGGGGCAAGGATAGCCATTGCAAAGGACAAAGAAAGGCCAAAGAAAGGGCCTTCAACAACGTTTACCAAGACTTAAAGGAAAAGGGGGGAGGTTAATCTACCGTTTGGCCCGAGCAAGGGAAAGTAGGAGTAAAATCCTGGATAGGGTGTGGTGCATAAAGAACGAAGAAGGCCAAGTGTTAGTTGTTGATCAGCAAATCCAGAAAGGTGGCAAAGGTACTCTGTGGGTCTTCTCAATGAGGGGTACAAGCCACTAGAGGGGCCCCTTCCCCCTAGGAGTCGGATGAAGCTTAGTTTTTGCATGTGCATCTCTAAGGAGCAAGTTTCGGAGGAGGTTTGTAGAATGAAGAGTAGAAGAGTTGTAGGCCCAAACGAGATCCTGGTGGAAGTTTGGAATTGCCTCGGTGTCGGGATATGAAAAGGGCTCAGAGTGCCTTATCCTCAAGTCAACTAAGATGCCAGGAGAGTGGAGGCTTAACAAATTGGTCCTTCTATACAAGAACAGAGGAGATGTGCAACTTTGTAACAATAACAAGCTAGGGTATCAAACTCCTTAGCCACACAATGAGAGGATGATCGAGTTGAGATTGAGGAAGTTGATTTGCATTTTAGAGAACCAATTTGGCTTTATTCTAGGTAGATCAGCCACTGAGGCAATCCACTAGATGAGACGTTTGATAGAGTTGTTTAGGAAAAGGAAGAAGTACCTGCATATAGTCTTCATATAGACCTAGATAAAGCCTATGACAAAGTGCCTAAAGAATTGTTGTGGGGGTTTATCGAGGAAAGGGAGTTGTTCGGAACGTACATTAGAATTTTAAAAGACATGTACGATGACTAGGTAACCGGTGTTTGCGTCCTGGGCGGAGACACGAAGTACTTCCAAGTCCATGCAAGATTTCAACAAGAGTCAGCTTTAAGTCTGTTCCTTATTTGCAGCAGTGATGAATGTGCTAACAGGACCGCTTCAAGGTAAAGTTCCATTTTGTTTTCTCTTTGTTGATGATCTTGTGTCAGTGGACAAATCTCGAGCTAAGGTCAACAGTAAACTCGAGCCGGATGTGATGTCGGGGCTTCCATGATTATGCTTATAATCTACATTCTCCTTTTGTTTTTAATGGCCAATGCTCTCTTTTGACACGTGATATTAGCTTATTTGTGACTGATTTTGTTGCAATTGCCATTGAATCTTTCCTCGTTTTAGGAAGTAAACGTTTAAAAACTAGTACATTCATTGACTCACTGGAAGCTGAGACGATTATTTGGGGTCTTTAGGTGGAATCGCAATATGAGATTTTTGCAATTGAAGTGTTTACTAACTACATGTCTGTTTTTGAGGCCTGTGCATCCAACTATATCTTTATGTTGTAACAATCTTTACTGAGATGTCATGTTAATTTTTTTTTCACAGGATAGATAATTTATAGGCTCATATTACAACTCAGTACGGCATATCTTTGCTTGTAGGGGCTGCTAGTTTCTACACTCATGTTTCTCGATCAATTGACTCTGTGTTTGGCAAATATTATGCGATCCTTTATGGGTACATTCTCATAAATAAAAAATAAATTACTTATTCATGTTAGAAATAATGACAATCTGAACAATTGGAATAAATAAAATAAATACTCCATGGTAGTTAAGATTGTAAAAGATCAAGATAATAGATAATAGAGCAAGTGGAACATTTAGTTGAAACAAAGGAGTGGTATAAGAGCGGTGTCCGACTGACGGCATGTATGGAGAAATTGAAATTGGGAGGGTCTCCTTTAAAATGGGACCACAAAGTACCCGATCCGGGTGTAAAGCGGTGTCTGATCGATCGAAACGGGCGAGCCAAAAGGCAAGACAAAAAAAAGGAGTGATATAAGAGATCTAGATTGGTCCAATAATTAATTAGTGTCGTTTATTTCCAAATCTCAAAAGGGGTAATGGAAAAGGATTGAATTTAGTGTGCTTTGATTGTCATTAATTATTCTCCATTAAAATGTGGTCATAAAGTACCTGGTCCGGATGTAGAGCGGTGTCTGACCGATCGAAACGGGTGAACCAAAAGACAAGACAAAAAAAAGGAGTGGTATAAGAGATCTAAATTGGTACAATAATTAATTAGTGTCATTTGTTTCCAAATCTCAAAAAGGGAAATGGAAAAGGATTGAATTTAGTGGGCTTTGATTGTAATTAATTAGATTGGTACAATAATTAATTAGTGTCATACTCTCTCCGTTTCATAATATTTGTCTTTCTAGTAATTTGCACACTATTTAAGAAAGCTATCAAAAATACTAATATACCCTCATTTATTACTTTACTTTTCTACTTTATTGAAATTCATTACTAATAACCTATTATTAATTGTAAGGGTAAAAATGTAAAGTAAAGGCTAAAATAGCTAAAAAGACATATATTGTGAAACAAAAACTCAAGGTTAAAAAGACATATATTGTGAAACGGATGGAGTACAAACCATTAACCGTCACCCTTCTACATTATAATTAAGGAGATTTTATAATTACTTTTAAGCATTGTGTAAGTAAGAAAAGTACTTATAAGGGTCTGTTTGGTATTATAAAGCTGATATTTATTAAAACTAAAGTTGAAGTTGATATGAGTTGAAGTGGAAACTGAAACTTATTTAGTAGCTGAATTTTATAGTTGAAATTTAAAATTTATTCTGCTAGATAATTTTTTTAAGATATTTGTTACATAAAGTTAATTGAAGTTGATTTTCTAAATAATTTGTCAGGTTTTTTAGCCTGATTTGATTTAGGCCGAAAAGAAGACAAAAGTGGGCGGATGAATAGTACCGCGGTGAACAGTACCGCGATCGTGGAATGAAAGCGCGGCCGCGCTTTCTGGCGTGCAAATGGTGTAATTTCAGCAAAAGCCCATTGCGCGAGATGGGCCAGGATTGCGCGACCACGCAACTGGGGGCCTTGCCCGCGTAATTAGCCGCGTCCGAAGAAATGTGTTATTTTCTTGGGGCCCAAGTTGCATGAGTTTCTAGGGTTTCTTTTGGCCTCTTGTTTTCTATTTAAACCTATCAATGGTTATTGTAATTGGTGTGCTGAAAACCAAAGAGCAGAGAGAGGGAAAAATCAGAGTGTTAGAGAGATTAGGTTAGACTGACATGTCTTGTAATCCTTATAAGTCTCAGATCTAGTGGATGTCTCTGGCTTGGTAGTGCCCCAAGACATAGTCATTCTGACGAACTGGGTCACCAAATCCATTGTGTTCTTGTTATTGTTTGTTTCTAATTTCTCTTTTGGATCTTTGTTGCCGCTATTGTTGCTAGTAGGTGATGATTTTCCCAACAACTGGTATCAGATCTGCAGGTTCCTACGATGGCACTGAGCGGAAAGATCCCGGTAGAGAAGTTTGATGGGACAGTTGTATCTGGAAGATGTAGATGGAAGATTACCTCTATGGTAAAGATCTTCACTTGCCTCTTGAAAAGCAGCCAGAGGACATGGAGGATGATGAGTGGAAGTTGTTGGACAGGAAGGCAATGTGTGCAATTCGTCTGACATTGTCCAGGAACGTAGCCCATCACACGGTGAAGGCTAAGACGACAAGGGAACTGCTTTCAATTTTGTTCGCTTTGTATGAGAAGCCATCAACGGTGAACAAGGTACACTTGATGAGGCGGTTGTTTAACCATAAGATGCGGGAGGACACACCTGTATCCAAGCACTTGAATGAATTCAGCGCGACGGTTGCACAACTAGAGTCGGTTGAGATTGAATTCGATGATGAGGTACAAGCCCTAATTCTACTTTCTTCTTTTCTTGAAAGTTGGAGCGGAACAATTACTGTTGTTAGTGCTTCAATTGGTAAAGGGAAACTCAATTTTGATGATGTGAGGGATTTGGTGATGAGCGAAGAGATTCGCATGAAGGAGTTAAGTCTTGCATTTGGATCAGCTTTGAATGTAGGGAATAAGGGCAGAACTGGTCATGGTGGGTCAAATTCCAAAGGAAAGGAGAAGGTCATCAATGACAAAAGCAAGATCAAGTGTTGGAATTGTGGTGAATTTGGTCACTACAGAATGAGTGTTAGGCATCAGTGGAGGAGTCAGGAAATACGACAGATTATCTTGGTGATGGAGATGTATTGATTCTGAGTACCTCAAGTTCTGGTGGGAGCTAGACAGTGGCTCCTAATAGGTAGGAGGCCTTGAAAGAAAAGCCACGGACTGATGGTCAGGAGATCATTGAAGAACTGGGTAGAGATTCATCCTCTAAGTTCTATATGAAGTTTTCTGAGTTAGTTGAGCTAGATGACTGTGCAGTTGGCAAGAAAGTCAGGTGGGGTGACATGGTAGAAGAGGAGGAAGCTTGCAAGGAGGAGGCCATACGACAAGTGTTGGGTGTGGTGGGTGAGAATATTGCTGACAAGCTTGAGGAATTGAGGCCTGGCAGGGCTTCAGACGGGCTGACGTAAGTTGAAGGCCCGACACTACCAAGACTGAAGGACTGATGTTGATGATGTCAATTACAATTGGAATCAGTCTCCAGGTGGGAGACTGTTAGGTTTTGGAGCCTGATTCGATTTAGGCCGAAAAGAAGACAAAAGTGGGCGGTTGAACAATACCGCGACCGCGGTGAACAGTGTCGCGATCGCGGAATGAAAGCGCGGGGTAACTGCTTAAAGTGCGGCCGCGCTTTTTAGCGTGCAAGCGGTGTAATTTTAGCAGAAGCCAATTGCGCGTGATGAACCAGGATTGCGCGGCCGCGCAATTGGGGGCCTTGCCTGCGTAATTAGCCGGGTCCGAAGAAACATGTTATTTTCTTGGGGCCCAAGTTGCACGAGTTTCTAGGGTTTCTTTTGGCCTCTTGTTTTCTATTTAAACCTATCAATGGTTATTGTAATTGGTGTGCTGAAAACCAAAGAGCAGAGAGAGGGAAAAATCAGAGTGTTAGAGAGATTAGGTTAGACTGACATGTCTTGTAATCCTTATAAGTCTCAGATCTAGTGGATGTCTCTGGCTTGGTAGTGCCCCAAGACATAGTCATTCTGACGAACTGGGTCACCAAATCCATTGTGTTCTTGTTATTGTTTGTTTCTAATTTCTCTTTTGGATCTTTGTTGCCGCTATTGTTGCTAGTAGGTGATGATTTTCCCAACATAATTGAGGTAGAAATTAAAAAAAGATATTTAAATGAATTAAGTAGAAGATTTTATTTATAACTTTTTATGTAATATATGGAAAGATTTTGCATTCCATAAGCTCATATAAAATCAGGAAATATAACTTATGTTTTGGGCAAAATTTCAACTACCTTTATCTTTAATAAGCTTTGATAAGTTTCCATCAAATACGTGCACCGAACATTTGTATAAAAAATTATTTATTTGTATAAACTTTTTAAGTTTAATTTAAGTTGTATTGAACGGACTTGCGTGCAATGTATTAGAAATTTGAACCAAGTGAACAAGCTTATAATCTCTAAACCAACTATGGTGGAATGATAGATTTCATGTCGAAAAATCGATGTGTAATTGCATTATCATATATAGAAAATCTTATAGTTTTCTTTTTGTGGGGAAGAATGAGTTTGAATAAACTTATACATTATATTGTACTCGACGTACAGCCTCAAATTATTCGGCGTCGACCTGAATTTTAAAAACTATATGCTTGATTCTTAATCGATCAGCCTTACTACTGTCCCAACTTGGAACTTGTAAGAATATAATTTTAAATCAATGAATAATTAGTAGCTAGCTAGTTACATATGAAAATGGACATATATATGAAGGCCATAAGATACTACATCTCTAGTCCCTAGATTGATCAGGGCCAATAGAATTTGTGTGTCAGTCCACCATCTCCTTCAACTTGCATATTTCAGCAGATCGAATAATTGATTAATTGATTACTAATATCAATATAAATTTCAGTGTGTGTTGTGTATAAATATTCCAACTGCTCCCTTTGCATGGCAGAGGGAAACCCTAATGTTTATACTTAAAACATGTCGTTTCCTCGTTCCACCACTACGAATCTACGATCGAGCGAGCAGTGAGTGTCGGCATTTAGTATAACCAAGCTTCATCAATCACGCACGACGTCATCTACACCCAGGCTAGGTACAAAGAAACCTTTTTTCAATTGCAAGTGTAAGAACAAATGTGCGAGTTCAAAGTATTGTAGGGTCACTATACGCTTCATTGTTAATTTATATATTACTAGCTCGATCAGTGATTGCGATAATAGCCACAGAAGGTGTTAGAATAAGGTTTTATATTGAGTATGATATATGTATGACTTTGAGAATCGTACATATATATATTGTTAGCTTCACAAATTTCCTTTAGGGTGTCTTTTTATTGATTAGGAGTATATATAGTACATGACTTGCCAAGCAAGCTAGGGTTTATATATTTACAATATAATAATATATCTACTATCACACCCCTGCAGTCGAAACAGGAGATGAACGAACAGTAAGATTATCTCTAAAATCTAAAAATAACATCCTAGGCAACCCTTTTGTAAAAATATCAGCATACTGATATGAAGAAGGAAGGTGAAGAACTTGAACATGCCCAATGGCAACCTTGTCTCGAACAAAATGAATGTCTAACTCGATGTGTTTGGTGCGCTGATGTTGTACTGGATTAGCAGCAACGTATGTAGCAAACACATTATCAGTGTAGACAATAGAAGCACGAGACAAAGGACAATGTAGTTCAAGCAACAAATTGCATAACCAAGTGCATTCTGCAACAGCATTGGCCACGCCCCTGTACTCAACCTCCACACTGGATCGGGAAATAACAGATTGTCGTTTGGCAGACCAAGAGACAAGTGTGTCATTAAGAAACACACAATAGCCAGAAGTAGAGCGTCTTGTGTCAGGACAACTGGCCCAATCAGCATCGGTATAAGCAACAAGTGCAAGCGAGGAGGCCGGCCTGATAGTAATGCCATAATCCGACGTGCCATGAATATAGCGTATAATACGCTTTAGTGCAACAAAATGACGCTCTCTAGGATCATGCGTAAATAGACACACCTGCTGAACGGCATAAGCAATATCTGGGCGAGTGAAGGTAAGATATTGTAAGGCACCAGCAAGACTCCTATATAATGTAGGATCAGAAACCGGTGCACCAGCCTGTGCACTCAGTTTAGAGCCAGGGTCGACAGGAACAACTACCGGATTACAGGAAGTCATAGACGCACGAGCCACAATTTCCCCAGAATATTTTCCCTGATGTAGAAGTAGTCTGGCAGAGGACCGAACAACGGAAATACCATGGAAATAAGATAGAGGTCTCAGATTAGACATAGCAAACTCTCTACTTAGCAGTCAAATAATATCCTGACGCAACGAATCAGAGGATGCAGTCAATATAATATCATCAACATAAAGCAGTAGAAAAGCCACAGAACTGCCACGTCTGTAATGAAAAGAGATGAATCAAAGCAACTGCCCAAAAATCCAATGCGATGTAAGTGTGAGGTGAATCGCTGGTACCAGGCCCGAGGTGCCTGTTTAAGCCCATATAAAGATTTGCGGAGCTTGCACACATATATACTTAGGTCGGGCAGAGTCAACAAAACCAGGGGGCAGAAACATGTACACTGTCTCGTTTAGCTGCCCATGTAAGAAAGCATTCTTGACATCAAGCTAATGAATAGGCCAAGAACAGGAGATGGCTAAATGTAAAACAGTGCGGATAGTGGCCGGTTTAACAACCGGATTGAATGTCTCATCACAATCAACACCAAATTCCTGTGAATTGCTGTTGGAAACCAAACGCGCTTTGTAGCGCTCTAACGTCCCATTAGATCGAAGCTTATGCCGAAATAACCACATGCAGCGTACAAAATTAGTCCCTTCAGGGCGCGGAATCAACTCCCAAGTGTCATTACTAATAAGAGCATTATATTCATTAGCCATAGCAGCAGACCAATTTGGGTCCTAGAGGGCGGTTTTGTGAAAGATAGGCAGAGGGGATAGCGGAGTAGAAGGTTTGGCCGTGGTGACAACGGAGAGGTCAAATAGTTGTCGTGGTCGGAAAATGCAAGCTTTGCATGGAATGAATGCTTTGGGACGGTGGAGGGGTGAGTTGTGATCGGTATCGGGGCTTGGGTGGTCGATAACGAGGTGTGGGGGGTCGTTACGGGGGCTTATGGGGTCGTTAACAAGGCTGGGGTTGGTATCGAGTCTGGGAAACACGGTACTGGGGCTTGGGGTGATGTCCGCCTTTTTAGTCGTGTTTTTAGGGTGTATTTTTGGGTATTTGAGTCTTTCTTTAGTTTTGTGTTTTCTTTTCAGTCATTTGTGTAGGTTTTCATATTTTCTTAAGATATGGAGTCTACATAAGCTTTGGTGGTGTTTTGTAGGTTTTTAGAAGCTATTTGAGCACTTTTGAGAAAAAAGAGCAAAACCGAGAGAAAACACTTGATGAAGCACTCAAGAATGAAGAGAAGATGAGAATTAAGCGCTTAAATAAAGTCATTGAAGGTCAAGTTTGAGCTTGGAAAGAGATAGAGAATTTCGTTACAAGAACATAGGAAAAAAAATCGAGTCAAGCGGACTTATAACGAACTCGCTACGCAAGTTTTACTCAAGACTGTTCGAAGTGCTGAACAGGGTCGTTAACGAGGCTCTCAACTCGTTAACGAGGTACCCCGTGTCTCAGCGAAGACCGAGTCAGCATGTTTAATTGGTCTTTTATCCTATTTCCTTTTATGTTATTAGATAGATAGAAGGGATATATCTTATTAGAAGATTTATTTCCTTAGAGATAGATTTAAGATAGATTAGTTTCTCTATAAATACTCTTGTCTACCCTTTGTTTTTCTCTACACAATCAATTGCCTTGGAAGGCAAGTAAGGGGAGGAGAAAGGCGTGTGAGAGGGGGGAGAGATGAGTTTTGTGGGGAAGAACTATCGTTGTGGATTCGGTTGTAAGCTTTCTCTTTTATTTAATTCAGTTGTTCTTTAATTATGCTTTGTGAGTAGTCTTCCTCTCTAAAGTTGGGGTTAAACCCAACAATGGTTGTGCATGCTTGTTTATGATCATGTCTTGATTGTTTATATTGCATGAATCTATTCTCTTGTTTCTAATCCTTGTAACGAAAGTTGATATGAATTTCTCATTCATAGTTGAAGGGAAAGCGAAAACCTTGAATTAGAATAGTCAAATTCGGATTTTGAAGCGAAAGAGGATCAATCCTAGTTGAAGTAGAAGAGATAGATAGTAAGTTTAATGATAGGACGAAAGTTAATTGATTTACTTGCTTAAGTTAACGAAAGTTAGCGCCTTTATGTGATAAAAGCATGATCTTTATGTTTCATAGCGTTGACATGCATAATTGTTGTTGTGGGGATACCCTAAACCTTAGATTTCTCTTTCTCTTGATAAAAACCCTTGCTTTATTTGATTGCTTGCGTAACAAGTAACAAAACTTAGCACAGACTTTCTCCCTGCGGATGAACCTGACTTCGCTATACTTAGCAGGGTCTTGACTTATAAATTTATTTGTTGTCAAGAAACCCCTCTTAACAAATTGGCGCCGTTGTCAGGGAGATTTCAATAGTGCCAAGTTTTGTTCTTTTTGCGTTTTTTGGGACTCGGTCGAGTCGGTAACGACCCACCAGGGTCGGTACCGACCCTGCTGGGCAACCCAATTTTGTGCTTTTTTTGTTTACTTTCTAGGTCACTGTCGAGTCGTTAACGACCCTGCCAAGTCGGTACCGACCCTGTCGACAGGTAGTTGCTTCTTTCTTTTCAGTTTTTGTTTTACGGGATCGCTACATGCTCGATACCGACCCCTTGGGCCTCGGTGCCGACCCTTCTCCGAGAACCCGTTTTTCTTTGGATTTTGTTTTTTGTTTTTGTTTTTGCTTACAGTGTAGGACAGCTGAAGGACATCGAGTTGTATCTAATCCAATAAAGTAGACCCTAAACTCGAGCGTTTTCTCCACATGAGATTAAGAGAACGCAAAGCCATGGCTACACCTGAAGAACTAGCTAAGTAGATTGTTGAACTCTGTTTAGAGATAGAGGAGATCTAGAGAGAAAGGGAAACCATAGCTGCTGAGGCATATGAAAAAGCTAATTACATGAGGGGTCCATATAGGAACCAAGGTGATACTTTTTATGCAGGGAGAAATTACAATCAGCCCACCTGGGGCAATTATGCATACGGCCAAGGGAGCCAACCTCCTCAGCAAGAATAGAGGGCTCCTCCCTACAGACCCTCAGGCTATCAAGAGCCACCATCATGGGTGCAAGGAATCTATGAAGGGATCAATGGAGTGAAGAATGAAATTAATGGGGTTCATGCAAACCTTAACAATCAAATGAAACGGTGGGGAGAGTTCAAGATTTGGAAAAAGAGCGTTAACTCCCAACTGGGTAACCTTGCTTCACAGATTCCAAGACCTCAAGGTCAACTCCTGGGCCGACCCGATGAAAACCCGAGAGGACATATTGCAGCTATACACCTAAGAAGTGGAAAAGAGTTGCCAGATCGAGCCAAGCCTAAAGAGAAAGAGCATGGTGATGAAGACGACGCCCTAGTTAAGCTCGTTACCGACCCACCCAAGGTTGATACCAAGGCTCAACCACTCGATACTAAGGCTCCCTAGATCGATACCGAGTCACCTAATCCAAGTAAGTCTTCTGAACCGAATTCTCAGTTCGTTACCGACCCCCTAGGGTCGGTACCGACCCTTCTCCTAACCGATCGACCCTCTTATCGATTCGGTAAGACCTCGATCCGGGCCTCTCTCTATCCCGAGTCCATCTAAAACTCTTCCTTTCCCGATTAAGAAGTCTAATGATGTGACGGAAGGAAAGTTTAGACGGTTTGTTAATATTCTTCAAGGGTTAAATATTTCTATACCTTTTACTGATGCCCTTAATGAAATGCCTGCCTACGTTAAATTTTTGAAAGAGATTTTGAGCAGGAAACGATCTCTCTCGGAGCTGCATAATGAGGTTCATTCCATAAAGCTCCTTGAGAAACTAGGTGATCCAGGTAAGTTTGCAATTTCAATTGGTATTGAAACTCACCGTTTTAAAGCTCTATGTGATCTATCTGGACCAATGCTAGTTTATTACCATTATCTATCTGGACCAAGGCTAACATGGGACCACTAGAGCCTGTTGATATGAATCTCTACATGGCGGACGGATCTTCTGTAAAAGCAACTGGCGTTGTTGACGACGTCCCTATCCAAGTTGGAAAATTCTTTGTCCCAAACGACTTCATTGTTCTAGATATGCCTGAGGACCCTGTGGTACCAATCATTCTTGGAAGACCATTCTTAGCCACCGCAGGAGCACGTGTGGATGTCAAGAAGGGACTCCTCACGTTTGATATTGAAGAAGAGAGGGTCGAATTTTAGTTCAATTCGCCCGTAAGCGAAGTAGCTAGTTGTAGTACTGAGGAGCCTACCGACCCACCATGGCTCGGTAACGACCCCTCTCTAAGTACAGAAACGAGCAAATTCAATGGAGAGACACCTATCAAGGAGCCTACCGACCCCCTATGGGTCGGTAACGACCCTTATCTGAATGAAAACGAGGTGGGAGGTGGATCCAGGCACGATATCGATCCACTTCTAGATCCATCAGGGTCGTTAACGACCCTGATGGGAGAAACCCGAGCAAAAGGAAAAACTGACTCATTAAAAGTGACATGTCGGGAGAGGATAATTTTGTGGGATGACAAGTCAAGGCAAATGTAGCCCCGATCATTGTCATGGTAGCCAAGAAACACACATGGAGTAGATCGAGGTTGAAGTTTATGAGATATCTGTGAAGACAGGTTGGGGAAACAAAGGCACCCAAAAACCCGAAGATGAGTGTAGGTTGGAGTGCAATTGTAAGGAAAGCTAGTAGGGCTTCGGTTCCCTAGCAGCGGAGATGGTAAAATGTTGAGAAGATAGGCAACAATTTGAGCCGCAAAATGCCAGAATTTTGTGGGAAGAGAAGCATGAAAAAGAAGAGTGTGAGTCATATTAGTGATGGTGGGGATCATTTGTTCGGCTTTACCATTTTGTGAAGAGGTGTAAGGGCACGAGAACTGAAAAGAAATTCCATTATTGAGAAAGAAAGAGTGGAATTCATGATTGTCAAATTCTTTGCCCATGTGACCATGTCACATTGAAAAGTTTTGATGACACAATTGAATTGTGTTTTAACAAAGCGGTGGAAATTCACAAATTGATTAAAGACTTGGGATTTGTATCTTAAAGGAAACACCCAAACAAAATGAGAGTAATCATCAAGAAAAATGAGATAATATTTATGGCCAGCCGAACTAACAATAGGAGAGGTCCAAAGATCGTTGTGAATAATATGAAAAGGAGCAATAGTAGTAGTTTTAGATTCATGAAATGACAACCGAGTGTGTTTTCCTAATTGAGATAAAGTGCAACTAGAGGGCTCATACCCTTTATTACAATTAGATTAAAAAAAGATTTCCTAAGAAAATGAAAAACAGGAGCTCTAGGGTGACCGCAACGAGCATGCCAAACTGGAGCCGACACAGCAGAAAATGCAACAGAAGAGTGCGGTCGAGAGTTAGGAGTAGGCTGAGGAGTGACTGGATAAAGCTCGCCGGAGCTATTACATCTCGTGCGATGAGTTCTAGTTTGAAGATACTTCATAGAGAAACCATTTGGGTCAAATTCAACAAAAATATTATTATCAGTGGTGAATTTAAGAACAGAGATAAGATTTTTAATAAGTTGAGGTGTAGGGAGACCATTTGGAGGTAAAGGGGTCGGTCATGGGTGGTTAAACGTGCTGATCCAAGACCCAAAGTTGGTACATGCTTGCCATTGGCAACAATAATAGACGGAAAATTGCTCTTAGAAGTAAAGGAAGAGAGAGTACCGGGATTGTTTGTCATATGCTTGATTGACATCCGTAGGAGAGTAGCAAATTGTCGGGTCTTGATATGCATTATGAGCTTGCTACGATGATGGACGTGGTGCGGGCCCCAATAGACCAGCGCCAAGCATAGAGAAAAATGGGTATCGGGCTTGGCCCAGCGCCCCCATGGGCCACTGACCATGACCCTGCTGTCCTGGAAACGGAACCCATCCAAAAGGCGTACGCTGAAATTGGATCGGGCCAAATCCGCGACCACGACCGCGTCCCCTACTGATGTTGTTGTTCCTCGATACCGAGTCTGTTGGGCTCGGTACCGAGGCTGGCTTTTCAGTGGGGGTTTGTGATGGTTGGGGTGGAGCAGTGGCGGCCGTTAGAGCTTTGACGTCCCCAGCGACAGCTTCTCGCTGCTCCCGATGGGTCTCCTCAAGGATGACCATGGATCGAGCCCTAACAAAACCGGGCAATGGCTGAGATTGCTGAATTATACTTGCAACTGTGTCATATTCCTTCGATAGACTCGCAATAAGTTGAATCACCAACAGACAGTCCGTTACAGGCGAATCAAGATTGGCAAGTTGATCAGCAAGATCTTTGAGAGCCTGACAATAAGAATTGACCGACGAGAAAGCATCAAGGCGGCATCTTGCAAACTCGTTTTGAAGGTAAACAGCGTGAGATTCTTTGTTATCCTGAAAGATACCTCGAAGACGATTCCATCCCGATATAGCAGAGGCACCGGGATGAAGAATATTAAGGAGGAGATCTTGCGAAATCGTGGCATAAATCCATTGGAGGATAATTGCATCCAATTGATCCCACAAAATATCATCAATGTCAGCCGGTCGAGGTATCTTCGAATCAATGTGGTCAAGCACACGATGAGCGCGAGCCGCAACTTTGAATAATTCCGCCCAAGATGTGTATTTAGTGTTCGTAACATCAAGATTGAGAGGAATTAAGTTCTTGATATTGGAAATTGTCAGGGCCGAATGAAACGGTTGTTTGACCGAACCTGATGATGAACCGCCTGCATCAAAAGAGAGGATAGTGGGCGGCGAGTCTTTGGACGACTGGTCCTCCAACGACACGTTTGTAGGCGGCAAATCCATGGGATCTGTCATCTCAGTAACGAGGGAACGAAGAAGGGAACGACTGGCATGCACTTATATAGAAAGCTACACGACTTTCTATCCATATATATAACACAATCTATCATAAGACACAAAATATCTATTTATCTAATATCGAGTTCACACTTGATCATAAAAATAGATAGCTTGGTCTTCAATCTTCAATTTCAATTGTCCAATATCTTGATCAAACATGCACTTGTTTCCTTATTGAAGATTTCTTCTACATGCTTCCAACCGCCTTTGCCTCTTTCCTTATTTGTTTCATTGACTTTGTCAGAGAACGGTTCCTTCAAGTTCTCTTTCAATTACCTTTATAGTTCCTTTGAGTCTTCATTCTTTATTTTTGCTTCCTCATTCTTCCAAGTGTTCATGTTTCATCTAAGACTTCTTGAAACACTTAAAATAAACTTATAATTCGTGATGTTTATTATCATCAAAATTGATAGGAGAAACAATGTTACAATGACGGTTCCTTTCAGTCCCAATACCGTTCTAACACATTGTAATAGTCTAAATATCTTTTACAGAGAAAACAACTATCGTAACACCCTTTTTTGGTGAAAATTTATTGTAATACCCTAACCATTCAAGAAGGTCACTTAACCTAACTAAACTCCTTATATCTAACAAAAAAAGGGAATTATATACTCCTTATTTGTGAATTTGATTCTACCAAAAAAAGTAAGTATATATCGATCCTGATTTCTATCAAAAAAGGGAACTACATATTTCTTGGAGTTGGATGATGCTACTCCCCGTATGTGGATTTTTAGGCTGAATTTGATTTCTCCAAGTAATGCACGTGCACACTAGCTTGTCCTTGACCTCTTTCTTCACAACTTTGTGAGCAATCTTTCTTCACAACTGGTACCACTTCAATAAATTACATATTAATAGAGTTAATTACCATTTTTTAGCTATTAAATTATCGACTTCTAGCCAGCAAGCTAGTGGTGGGATATTATCTGTTTTTTTTTTCTTTGGTCGAATGGTGGAATATTATCTGTATATTCTATTCTCTCTTGCTTTTAATATTCTCATTTTATTCTTTTCCCTTAACAAATTAAAGTGCTTAATCTGGAATATATAATCACTATTTTAAAAGATTGTTACTGACAAAATATGAGATTATCAATGTATCGCTAGCATAGGCTGCCCATAAAATATTCATTAAACTAAAAAATTTAAAGTTTTTCTTAATCTTATCAAATTTTTAATATTCACCATTTTTTTAGGCCAATGAATGAATAGTATAAGTCAAATAAAATAATTTTTCGTAACAATTCTCATACCTCACTCACAATCAATTACATAGAAAACCTAAAACGATACATAAAATTGATTAAAATTCAAGTGTTAAAACAACACTTAACAAGAAAGTCCGTATATTCATTAATATGGAGAGTGAATGAAGGGAGAGGCTAGGGATGCTCAAATAGGAAATGAAAAAGGTCTTGAGCAAATGACTTTTAGTCATAGGTAGAAATTCTAAAATTTTATAGTAAATTAGTAAATCCTAGATAAAATAATTTTTACAAAAATAATAAATTGATATGAAAAGTAAAAAAAATGATCTCAACCTTGAGCAAATGACTTCTAGTTATAGGTAGAAACTCTATGCATAGAGTTTTTTTGCCAATTTCATTGGAACTAGTTACCACAAGAGTTCTTTGACTAGAGTGTGTCCAATCTTCTCATAAAGGAATCCAAACAAGGATATGTGAGCGAATAAAATAATAATAATAATTACCTATTTAAGCTATTTTTCGCAAGAAATGTGTTTTTATTTATTTTGCTATTTTTTCTTTAAATAAGATTTTTATTATGGTAGATTTTATCTTCTTAAATTTAGTAATTAATTCGTCATAATGGAAGATTCTATCTTAGTCGAAAGATAGAATATCCGCGTGAATTGGGGAGCAAGAAATCGCTTGTTAGGCCTAGAGCATTTCGGTCGACCCTAGGGGGAGATATTCAATCTCCTCATCTCTCTTTCTTCCATTATAAATACATGTATTAATCATGTACAGTAAGCATATTCAATACTTGCTAAACTCGCTCGCAAGTCTTACCTTTTATTTCGACGTTCAAACGACAAACTACTCTTTTGACTTAGGGATCAGAGGTGGATTAGGGGGACCCTGGCCCCTGTGTCCATTGTTTTGCAAGTTCTAGGTTGAAGAAGAAGCTTGGAATGGAAGACGAAAAGGAAAATTAAGAGGAGCATTCATTAGGGCATAAAAGGAGAATTTTTGTACACTAACAATTGGCACCGTATGTGGGAAACGAGCAATTGATCCACACTGTTATGTTGGAATCTATCCCCGAGGAACAAGAAGCGACCTTTCTTGGTCCTAAAGAAACCGTACAAATCGAAATCGCACGCGATTCTATTAGCGACTGAAACCGCGATCACGGCCTAGAAAACTATGATCGCGCTTCGCAGAGCGATAACTCTAACTCCGAAATTCACTCAAAGGATCAAGATCGCAATTGAAACTACGACCGCGGCTCAGAAAACCGCAATCGCAGTCCAGAAGGCGATCACGCAAACTCTGATCCTCGCTCGGAGGATCGAACCCTAGCGCACACTGAGCAAGGCGTATTGCTCGAAAACGATCAAAACCATGAACTGACTTCACCCACGAGCGCGGTCGCTCTTTGCGCGAACTAGCGGATGTCCGATTCAAGCAATGGTATCGAGGGTCGTAACGTCTGAATTTGATGGGTTCCACCATCTTTGGGAGTCATCAATGTGTGTCTTTGAATCCAAAAGAAATCGAAACCTACAAGGGCGTTGGAAATCGCACGATCTAGGGTTAGAAACCGCGATCGCGGGTCGTAGTCGTGATTGTGGTCGAGCGTAACTTCGCATCTCGGAACTCGAGCCGACATTAATCTGAGAGAGGAATTCTTATTCCACCAGAACGTCATACGAGCATGGTCAATTGAGCCAAGCCGGGTCTAATCCCGTGTGTGGTGACGCTCGCACATCTTTGGCATCCGAGCAAAATGACAATAATGGGACATCAACGACCACCGAGAATGAAGATGAGGCCAAACTCACACATGCCCTAGCTTTCGCTTTGAGAGAGAACAAACGGATTTAGAATGAGCATGCCCAAGTAGAGTCTCGCATTGACCAAGCCTTGGAAGAAATCGCTAAGCTGAAGTATTCCTTGAAAAAATTTCCAGGAAAATATCTCGTCGGCGAAGTGGTGATCGAAAGGCCTAATCGATGGCTCGCTAGTGTTATCGAACTCGGCGATAACTGACGTAGTCCTAGTCGATTAGCATTGACGAAGAACCCGAAGGGATGCAAGTTGACTACAAGATCGATCGTAGAGCACCTAGGGGTAGACGAAGGGGCGAGCCACACGAATCGCCCCGACACAAGAGGTCCCGAGTCGTGGACCATCCCCAGCCTAGCGACTCGAACTCGGATGACTCGGAGGATCCTCACGATCGCGAACACCGCTGCGATCGGGGAAGTCCTAGACGTGGTCGGGACAATACTGGCGGCGATTGCGAAAGCCTTAACGACGGTCGTGGCCGAAGCAATAATGTGGTCATTCACGCAATTGCAATAAAGATCGCTATAACCCGTCCAAGAACCTCGAGTCAGCCCGAGACCGGGGAAACAAGAGGAAACGTCAGCATGGACGACATAGGAGCGAAAGCGATGAGAGACGCGAAGGAGAGAATCAAGCCCTAAGATGTACCGAAGGGAGATTGTTTGATCCATTGAGAGTGCAAGGCGGAGCCTTGCAATTGGCTCAAGAGCAAGCCGAACACAAGCTGGATATGGTGACATCGACACCATTCCATAGAAGCCACTTAGCCTCTTTTTCGCATAAGATGTAGGTTATGGGTATCCCACGATGCAACCATATGTAAGATATTCTCAGGAGCCTCAACAAGGGCGCATTAAAGTGGTTCCAAAGCATAAAAATTACATCAATCCGATCATGAAATCAACTTGCTATTGAGTTTGTGAGGCACTACATAGCCAATAGTCGGGATGCGGTGTCTTTGGACATGCTATTTGGCCTAAGAAAAGAGAAGAGTGAAAGTTTGTGCTGCTTCTCTAATCATTTCATGGAGTGCTACACCGAGATCGATGGGTTCGACGAGAAGACCGCAATCACCGCCTTTAAGAGGGTCATCCCATTTGAGAGCAAGCTAAGGGAGGACTTGACACTTCGTCTCCCTTCCACCATTGCCGAGCTTCAAGAGCTTGTCCATCAGTATTTACGTTTGGAAGAGGCAACTACAAACCAAAAGAGAAATCACCCTCCCCGCCTCGAAAGTCACATCGCTCCTTGAGCAGGAACTTTGGGCAAAAAACACACCCATCGGGAGAGCAAACTAGATCCATCTACACGGCCTTCAACGTCACGATCTATAGAATCCTACCTTGCATCAAGCATGAGAGATACTTCCGCTATCTCAGGCGGGATGAGTGCCCCGAGGACGACATCTGAAGCTAGAAATTGCATGTACCATAGGATGCGGGGGCATATGACCGAAGATTGTGAATCTTGTAAGAAGTTCCTAGAAGAAATTGTTCAAGATGGGTACTTGCGCGATTACATTGAAAAGAAGGAATCGACGGTCAAGTACGTAGTATTCGACGTGCCCGCCCCATACAACTTGATCTTGGGAACCCATGGATTCATGTGATGGTAGTGGTACCACCCTCCATCAAATGATCCAATTTAGAGATGAAGACGCCATGGTCCGAGTTTGGGCCAATCATCTAGACGTACGTATGTGCTCAAAAGAAAATCGTCTCAAGACGGAATTCCTTCAACATATCGAAGATGAGCCGGGAAGTGAGGGCCAAGAGCGATGCATGCCTACTACCCGCGACCGCAGATCTGGCCCAGAGAGCCTCACTCCTTCTCTGGATCGAAATCGCGATCGTTGGTCTGTCGACCACACCCTCGACGGAGAGATTTGTCTAAAGCAAAACCGCAATCGCGGCCCGCACGAGCGCGATCGCGTTTACTTGTAGTCCTCTGCGCAAGGATTTCGGGATTAGGATATGCATGTAAATAGAGCGCTCTTTTTCCCTCGTGGTTTTGATGAGGCCCTCATGGTTTTGTTTTTCATTCACTAGTTTTGTCCTTAGGTCATGGCATTCACGCTTATTTATTAGTAAAAGTCGAAGTTTTTGCATAAAACTTTAATTCATCGCATTAATGGGATTCTATATATGTATGTATGTAGAGGGACAAGGATCCCATGTTCATCGCACACGGATTTACGAATATACAAATATACGAATGCGCTAAGGGGACCCGACAACTAATCTGCATGGTCACTTCGAATAGGTCCTAGAGTACTTGAGTCTTAGTTGTGAAACTATCAAATGCAACTAACATTCAAGTGGGGCATTTGTGAGCATATAAAATAATAATAATTGCCTATTTTAAGCTATTTTATGCAAGAAAGGTATTTTTATTTATTTTCTATATTTTCTTTAAATAAGGTTTTTATTATGGTAAGATTTTATCTCCTTGGATTAGGTAATTAATTCACCATAATGAAAGATTTCATCTTAGTAGAAAGATAGAATATCCGCGTGTATTGGGATCAAGAAATCGCTTGTTGGACCTAGCTAGAGCATTTCGGCCGACCCTAGGGGGAATATTTTTGATCTCCTCCTCTCTGTTTCTTCCATTATAAATATATGTACTCGCCATGTACAGTAAGCATATTCAATAATCGCTCACAAGTCTTACCTATTATCTCGACGTTTAATCGACAAACTGCTCTTTTGACTTAGGCATTAGAGGTGGATTAGGGGGATCCTGCCCTCTGTGTCCATTGTTTTACAAATTCTAGGTTGAAGAAGAAGATTGGAACGCAAAACGAAAAGACGAATCAAGAGAAAAATTCATTAGGACATAAAAGACGAATTTTTGTGCAGGTCAATTTATAAGTTGAAAGAAAAGACTTCGTCTGTATGATACGCTATAATATTAGGATAATTAGTTTAAGAATATTGTTATTTCCTTTTATCTAGGATTTATTTTTATACTTTAGTAAGATATGATTTCAGCGTTATCTTTTCCGTATTAGCTAGATATGTGAGTTATTATAAGTACTCTGCTATTGTTATGTTTTTAATCAATCAATGAAGAAAATAATTATCCCAAACCCTAATCTTCCACCTCTCCTCTCTCGTCTCTCTGTTCTCAATCTCTTCTTCTATTTCCCCAATTCTCCTATCTCATCTAAGTCACTCTTTATCCCCGGCTTCGGCCCTTCTTCCTTTCACCCGGTTACTTTGTTCATTAAATTCGATACCAGATCTTTACGGTATCGTATCACTGTAACCAAGCTTATATTATGGGTTGCACAAGGATCCCTTCTAAACTCCACTTTGTATAAATTTTCACTTTCTTTAATGCTTCAATCTCATTAAATGTCTAATTATGCTTAATTAACCTTAAAAACTAAAGGAAAAACGTTAAAAAAAAGTGGAGGAGAAGAGGGTCACGTGCCCCGCGCGATGCACGCTGCAAACTGATTCACGACTCACCAGTCACCACCCTCTCTCTACCTTCTCTTATCTCATTCCCAATCTTATAGTACTTCATTTTAATTTAATTTTGTTTCAATTTCCCAGAGTTTATGAGAACTGACACCTGCTTATTTTTCCTTATTATGAGCCGAAAATGTTCTATGTAAAATTACAAATTTGATGTAGATGATAAAATATTTTTTGTCTAACAAGATGGCCTTGTTTTATTTTCAATATAAAATTCCTTTTTACTCAAAATTAATTTTTAATACTCTTGAAATCCGTGCAACTCTCTCTGCTTTTTACGTTTTTTAAGGCACTAAAAATCACTTTTCACCCAAAAATTCATTTCTACCCACAAATAAAACAACCCCGAGATTAACTAGTCGAAGCAATAATCATGATCATGTGCAACTCCATAAGTTTGATCTAGCTAGTCATGACTCAGCATACCCAGGAATCGGAAAATGAAATTTAAATAACAACTATTAGGGCTATTTATCATGGATTAAATTTGTTTAATCTGTGTTCATGGAAACCTTAAATTAACATTTATAAATCCTATAAAATTATGTCAAATAATAAATAATTAATTAAAATGTATATTCTTACTACATATGGATTATTAATATATGTCTATAGAGTATAGACACATATTACAAAATTAATTTATTGATTGTAGTATGTAAATAACAATAGCAAAGTATAGCATTTTTTATGGATTGTCATTTGCCTATGATTATGAAGTCATAGATTAAGTAAGGCTTGTATATTTATGAAGCTATAGATAAATTGCCTCTCTTTAACTTAATCACGTTAGATATATTAAAAGAAATTTTTTTAAAAAGAAGATCGAAGAAGATTTGTTTACTTCTTCTCCTCTGTAGAAAGAATCTCAAGTGATCACTAATTGAAGTTTTGATCGATCGGCCCACGAGTACACGTGCTTGGGTAATACAAAAACGAAATATTATACATCTACTTAATAGTATAATAACATTTAATTTTATGCTTGTACTACAACTCAATAAAGATCATCAATTGATAGAAATATGAACAGCTTAACATGGCATCAACTATTAATTATATACTATATTTTTGTTAATACAACTGATCGATCGAGGTAGATTTTTTTTTAAATGAAGTGTATATATGTAGCAAGAAGATTAGTATAGTTGGGATGCATTTAAATAATTTTTTGAAGTATATTATCAAAACAAAAATGTAGTAGTACAAAACTGCTAGCTAGCTATATGCAAGATTCTCAATTATGAAGCAACTCTGTTTTGTCCCTAAAAGTATTATAGAAATTAAGGTTAATGGCCAAATTAAGTATCATCCATAAAGTTAGTCATTTAGGTTTGGGTTTAAAGTAATCATTAGGTTTAAGTATTCTTGTTTTAGAAACTAAAATCCTATTTCAATTGTATCAAAAATAAGAAATTAAAACCCTATGTGGAAAAAAACCTATTAAAAAAATAAAATTACCCTATATAATACAAATTAACAAATCCTTTTCAATTTTAGGGTATTATTAACCTATGTCCTTAGAGTATAGATTAGAAAAATCGCTAAAAAAGTGTTTAATTGATTAATTATACATGTATAGATGCATTAGAAGAATGTGGAAATACAAATATGGGGTATATCACTGATATTTCAAGGCAACAAATTTGTTAAGGGAGTTCTATTATCGGTAAAACCGACAAAACCTCTCAAAATTGACAGCATGAAGAACCATAATTATTCAAGTGGATTCTATGGAAATAATATAAATAGGTGGTGATGGTGGGTTCATAGGATTCTTTTCAATCATATACGGAGTAATCGAGGAGGCGAGATTTGATAGATGTTGCTAACTAGCATGTGACCCCTTGATCAAACCCAACCAACCCGGCCTTCCCTAAAATGGCAAATGCAAAATGCCATTTTTAGATCATATTATATGTATTATGTATATGTGCTTCTCATACATACCAATACATGTCCAACCGTATCTGGTGGAGTATTATATACTTCATCAGTTCATCCCATCTAAAATTACGATTTTGTAGCAAAAGGCCATCATCTTTAGATATCTTATCTTACTTAGCACTTAAATTATTGTAATTATAGTATGTTTCAAGTTAGAAAGCGATAGTTCCGAGTTTGAGTCCTCCTCAATGACCTATATGTACAAGACCAAAAAATATGTGTTATAAAGAATTGTAATTAAATTGTGTTTTATATATTACAAAGGGAGTTGGCTCAGGTGACATTCACAGGGTATGAGATTCAACTCCATTTGACGTAAAAAATTCTCTTTGAGAGACTCACTTGCCAAAGTCAGGTACGCGATCCGGGTTGAACTGGATGTAGCCAAGACGAAGCTCCGGTAAACCAGTGAGCAACTAAAACAAAATTGTGTTTTATATATTAACTACTTTTCTTTTAAACACTTTATTTATTGACTAAAAAAAGTAATGAGCATATAATAAATGGTAAGTTTGAGAATTTTTTTAAAGATACTAACATTATGTTTAGTTCATACATTCCTTGATTAAAAAAAAGTACGTGTATTAATTAAGTGTTACTAACACCGTCAATATATTATATATACCCTGAGTTACGTTAGAGCTAGCAGATATATAGTTCTATGTTAATAAACACGATCTATTTAGTCTTAAAATAATTACTCCGTACCTTATAAAATAACCAAATTTCTGATATACTCAATAGTAATTCGGATTTTTTAACCTATGCCTTGGGTATAAGATAAGCATCTTATTTTAGAAAAATTTATTATTTTTATTTATTTAGTGAATTAAAATTTTTTTTGCTAAGGGTTTAGGCATTTCCTTTTAGGATTTTAATTTCCAAAATCGATATGTTTATCTTATGTCTTTAGGATATAGATTAGAAAGACCGATAATAATTTATAAGCTATAAAAAATCACAATTTGGTTTACGTATATTTAGATGAGTAAAAGAGATTATTATAAATATTTATATACAGAGGGTATGACTTGTCAATATCGAGGAAGCAGGGGGCGGTGCAAGGATTGCACTGTCTGTAGAAGATAACAGATAACTAATGGACGTGGAATTGATCGAATCGGTGAGGAGAGAGTTGACCGGTCAATACGTATTAATTTCTATACTATAAATATTGCGCAAACCCTATCCTTGTTCAGATGCCGCGTAGATGTCTTATTATTTTACGCATGCACAAGGAAGTTTCAGTTTTCGATCTCTAACGACATCTGTGTAGTATGACTCAAATGTTGTCTTTAAACTAGCTATTATGAAGTTTGATGTTCATGAAATGAGTCGAGACGAATCATATGACTAGCAGTTTAAAGCCATTCAAAGAGCTAGCTGGTGGATGATCAACGAGCTCAATCAAGGATATATCATATAGTCAGATCGAAGGTAATTGTTAGTGCATAAAAACTCCGCCTTCAATTCGTCTTCAATGCACTAATTAAGAACTCCTCCTCTTCCGCTCCGCCTTCAATCTCTTGACCTAAAAACCTACAAAACAATGGACACAGGGAGCGGGGACCCCCTAATCCACCTCCGATGCCTAAGTTAGAAGAGCAATTGTCGATTTGAGCGGCGAGGTACAACAAGAGAGCGATGAACCCCTAAACAGTCGAGCTAAGCAAATATTAGCCTGCCTAGGGTTTCTGAATATGCCGATATGCACATGTGTCTCAATAACTTGAGCGAATATCAGTCTATCAATCAATATGCAACCTGTGGCCCTCCCTACACGGCGAAGACGTGTATTTATAATGGAAGAGGGAGAGGTAGGGGCGGCCGAAAAATTATATCTATAAGGCCGAAAATATTATCCTCCTAGGGCTGGACAACTGCCTTAAAGCCCAAGTAAGGAATATTCCACCATTTCTCCAACTTTAATTCTATCTTTAATGAAAGATATAATCTTTCATTAAGTTGTATAACCGCCATAGTTAAGATAATAGGAAAATAAATAAAATATAATAAATACGTAATATTTAAGAAAATACATTTATGGCGATAACGAAAATAATAATATGGTAGCTATTGTTTACCCGCTCACAATTGCCCCACCTACGTCGTTGTATACGTTTTCTCATATACAGTGACGTAGGGTACAAAGTTCTCCTAATCGAAGTGGCCATGTAGATTAGTCGATTGGGTTCCCCTAACGTGCGTGCGAGCTTGCGTGCGTGCGATTCTTGTCCATGAGCGAATATCATGGGCATCCATGAGCGAATATCATGAATTAAACTATGAGCGAATATCATAGTTTACACATCTATGAGCGAATATCATAGACTTTATTTCTATGAGCGAATATCATAGAAATCTTGCTCACTCTTAAGCGTGTCATTTGCCAAGTACTAAGGTAGAATCATTAGAACAAACAAAACAGACTAGGGAGAACAGAACGTTTTAAGCTCAAAAAGCGTCTGGCCAGACTTTTTAAGAAAACAAAAGAAAATGAAAAAGGCGTCTTGTTCTAACAATTCTAGCCTTAGCTTAACATCTAAGCAAAGGAGCCTTCAACAAGAGGCCGACTGCCGGCGATTCCGTGGCCGCGGTCGACAATTCCGTGGCTGTGGTTTTTTTCAACGAGCGAGATTCAAAGTCCGGGGGACGTCTCCCCCGTCGAGACTTTTTACTTATATGCTCTCCGACCCTGCGCTATACAGTGGCAATGTCTTGATAATCCTTGGCGAAGACTAAGTGGTCGGAAAGAATGTGATGATTACTTTATTGGTTTTCTCGAGGCACTTTTCACATAAAAGGCCACCAATATTTTTGCAAACGAGCTTGGAGAGCCGAAATGCAATCTCCGACGTACACTTCATACATGTTTTCACGGATCTCATACAATCTAGGCTCAACCTTGCTTGGGGGAACGCTTCCCAAGAGAACTTCCCTTGCCCCGGCGATATCCGAGGGCTAATGTTCTCATCCAAGTTACACATCAAGGGCGTTTTCCATGCGATATCCTTTCACGGTTCACGGTCACAATTGCAAGCACGTCCTTGCTCACAACTTCGACTTGGTAGATGGGACGTAAACTAGGATTAAAGCTTTACACGATGTTGGGCTCTAAAATATCGAGCTAATTTATGAGGTGGGACCATGAAGATATAAAGAGATCGGAATGAATTAAAGACAATATTCACCATTAATGGAGCATTAAACTGCATGGAGGAAATCAAGGAGCGTATAAAGGAGCTGTTGGAACGCATTAACTACATGGTGAAAATCACGGACGCCTTAAATGTTAACGTGTTGATGATTTAGCAAAAGTGGTAAACTGGTCAAACTAGCCGTTGGAAGATATTAATAACAAGGCGAGATTCTTGGGATTGACTCATAAATGACCAGAATGTAAGCCTATAAAAGGGGAGGAAGAACATCAGAAAAAGGGGCTCTCATCCTCTCGAACTCACTCTCATACGCTCTCTCTACAACAAAGCAATCTAAATACAATTGTATTTTTATTCTTCGATTATTCATCCACGATCTCAAAAGCTATTTTTCTATTCATTTTCTCTCTATGGTACTCATCAATTATTCTTCTACATCTGAATGGAATCATAGTGAAGTTTACCCTTGTTATTCTATATTTTTGCCTATTTATTTCGATATCTATTATTTTACCAATTAACGTGTCTACTACTTATCATTAGTATCTTGAATCATAAGGAGTAACTCGCAGCATTGTAATTGCGATCTTATTTCGCTATTTTGAATTGATATCTCTTTCTCTACTTGATTACTAGTTCATTTTCTATTTCTCTTCGTAAATCCCTTATTATTTGCGAATTAACGTGTTTAAACAGGTTTTTGACTAAAGTTCCCTCATTATAGCAGATAACGCGTTTACGTGTTAAATCTGCCCAAAACACACGCCTACTCAACCCTTCTGATAGTTTATAAACTATAATTTGTACAAATATAATAAAAGATAACAATATCGTTCAATTTTTTTTATTTCATAAATAAGGGTAAAAGTTTTACAAGCAACAACATCACTATATATATAAATCTCAAACAAATTAAAAAAACTTCAATAATATTGAAAATAAAATAAGCATAAAAATACTAAGAATAAAAGCTTAAATTATAAATTTAAATATCACATATGAATAAGGAAAAAAGAAATAATTAAGTAATATATCTAATATTGCATAGAAGAGAAAACTTTGATAAGTAGTCGATTAGAATAAAAAAAACAAAAGAACAAGGAAAAAAAAGAACGAAGAAAAGAGCCACAAGAAGATTACAATATTAAATATAGTGAAAAGACATCCCTTTTTTCAAAAAGATCGAAAACAAAAACTATCGGTGGGAATCGAACTGAGCACACGCTTCTATCAAAAATATGTATGTACTCCACTACCACTGAGAAAGGTTAAACATCAATTATTTTTACTGCTAAAATTATATATGCTTCTTAAAATTTTGGGGTAGGTTATAGGCTATAGCATACCCTAGCCCACCCTTAGATTCGTGCATGACGTCATAGAATACCAACATCTTCGAGTTGTTAGGAGACTCCAAAGATAATCGGCAATCAATGCGCAAGAACTAGACCTTGGATCTAGATCGCACAAAAGAGGTTAGAAAGGATCGACTTGGGGACGGTGGCCTAGAAGAGAGCATTTTTAGGGTTTGAGAGAAGGATGATGCCAATAGACTAGGGAAGAGCTCGCTCAATTCTAAAAGGCTGATTTTGATTAATTATGACATAAACCAATGAAAGGAGTTCGAATGGCCTTAAATAGAAGCGACCACTCAGCTAAACCCTAGAGCGAAAAGAACACGTGGACTAGGCCATGCATGCAAGCAAGGCCCACGTCCATAAAGCCCATAATCCAGAAATAACACTTGCTAAAAGTAGAAAGGTGCAATAAAGAAGCTACTATAATTAGAATGCAAGCCAACAAGGGTACGTAGGCACACCTATAGTGGCCACGTATGCAGTCGGGGCACGCCGGGGAGAGACATCGCATGCAGCAAATGGGGCGCGCCGGTACCGAAGGATGGGGAGTACGGACCTCATGTGGCCGAGGGTGTTGGCGCGAGCATCTCTGGCATGGTGTCGAGGAATGAGGTGCCTACTCCCTCGATGGTGGCGAGGACAAGCATCTTTGGCTCGACAACGATGGTTCCATGGCACCCAAAGACGCGAGATATTAGCAAGATTGTGGCGCGACCAATGGCCTTGGCATGGGCTCGTGTCAAGGGCCCTTGGAAGCGCATGGACTTAGCATCCTCCTCCTCGGTGGTGGTCATAGGCCGGATCACATCACCCTCCCCCTTTAGTGGAAAGCATCACCGCTTCCTGATCATCATACTCGGGCTCGATGTAGGGGAGAGATCGAACACATGGAATGTGCCATGGACCACTCCATATGAATCTGAGAGGTCGAGCATGTAGGCATTAATTGTCACCAACACACTGAAGTACGCGGAAGAGGCTGTCTCAAAAATCATCTTACGCGGAAGGGGTGAAGCTTGGCCTTTCAGGCAGTAGGGAAGTGCTCCTTGCGCAAATGTAGACATACGAGGTCCTCGGGCTCAAAAATCATCTTACGATGACTACGTTTATGTAGGATGGTGTATTGAGCAACACGCCTCCCAAGTTGGTCACGGGTACCGGGTACGGGCATGCAAGTGTTGGACCTGCTCGGCACGGTGCGCGACGACAAGATGATTGCCATCCTTTAAGGGCCTAAGCACCATGTCTAAGGGCGTAAGAGGATAGTAACCACAAACCACCTAGAACGAAGTCAATTGATTGGCTCATGCGCTTCGCTTCCGTTGATTGTCCAAGCCTGATCATAAAGTCTTGATTCTCCTCTCTTCTACTTGCAAAGCTTCAAACTTTGAGGTGAAAAAGACTTCACCTTTGTTGATCTTATCCACTCCTTTGTATTAATTAATTACTAGAGCAACAATCTTTCTCTCAATTATCTTTTTAATTCTCACTTGAATTAATGAAGAACTAACTGATTTTCATGCTTAACCATGCATTATTGAAGTGGGGGGGGGGGGGGGGGGGGCTTTGGAAAGGTGGTGAGGGTTGGATTCGTAGCATGACGAGTGAGTGATCAAGAGTGTTGCAAGAGTGCTGTTTTGTCAAGAATCAAAGGATGAGATTATGTGGGACCTCGTTAGAGCATCAAGTAGAGAGGTATATAAGGCATGTTCATATGGTTGGGGGAATTGATGCCAGAAAAAATAATAGGAAGAATTTGGTTGGTGAGATAAAGGGGTTTGTGTGCCAAGAAGGGTTGCTCTTGTGGAGGGTTGAGAAGTCACAAATGTGGACTTAATGCTTTGATCAGATTTGAGTGCGGTCATTTCTAGGGGGTGATTAGAAGAGATAGACTTAGTAATTTTGAAAGAGGGTTGGGGTGTAAGGAGAAGGGGGCCTTTGTTGGAACTTTCTAGGGGCGGTTTTGAGCATAGTAAGGTAGAAGTGGGGCAATTTGTTGTCTGGCTTGGAGGGTTGGTGGTGCAATTGTGGCCGAGGTTAGAGCATGTTGGTGGGAGCCATTTATAGTGTAAAGATTGGTCTGACCCATGAAAGTTTACCTCACGTAGTAAATCAGATTTTGCCTTGATTTCGACCATAACTCTTGCAAAGGAGAGTCGATTATGGTTTGCTGAGGTGAAATCCGTCAAGATTGGTGTCCCAATAGATGATCCAATCCGAGCGAGCATGTGCTTCGACCAAAATCGAGCATTAAGGTCTGGTAAAGTTATCCACATGTGAATTTATTTCAGGCATGACATGTTCAGTTTCGTTCCTCGGTTGTATTGAATTGAAAGAAAAAGATGTAGTCTTTGAAGAGGATTTTGAGAAGAGAGACATTTTTCCAGTTGTTAGCAACATATTTTTCCATGGATTTGAAGATGCTTCCTCCCCTCCATAAGGGCTCCAACGAGGGAGAGAATCTATTTGTTTATTAGCTCTGAGATGTCCTCATTGGTGAAATGATTAAATGATGATGTTTTCAATGCCGGAAACATAGTGGAGCGAGGTGTGGTTTGCGGAAGGGGTTTGGAAGAGTTTGTGGGAAGGGGTTTGGTAGCAGGGGGCGGTGGAGGGATTACATTTAGGAGGTGTGGTTTGCGGGTTAAGCCTTGATAGGACAGAGGGTGTGAGCGGCGAATCTCTCAGATAAGGCAGTTGGGTGGAAATTAGTGAGAGACCCACCACAAGAGGAGCTTTTGAGGCAAGGAAAGGGAAATCCTCCGACATGGGCGGAGGATTTCCCTTTCCTTGCCTCAAAAGATGTTGTCGTCGATGTAGAGAAGAGAGATTTAATAATAGCAATTTCTTGTCTTTTCACTATCGAGATCAAGCGAAGATTTGGGGTTAGAGGATTTGAGTAAACATGAGTTATTGTTAACGATGAGGTCTTTCGACCCTTCCGAGAAGAGGTTGTCGTCGGCATGGACGGAGGGTGAGATTGGGGGAGGAGGGATAACTTTTTGGCTTCTTCTTCTTGCTCTTTCGAGAGCTGCCTCTCATGGTTGATTGAGAGACACCAGCTACCGGCGGCATTGTCCGATTGGCGAAGGTTGCAGATGAAGGGCAACTACACCTTATCCTCTCTTTTTCAGAATGTGTGTGGGGCGCGTTCTAAAGAAACTTCTGTAATTGTTTTTCAATTAGAGATATTGAAATAAAGAGAATGGGTGGCTACTTTCATCTACAATGCTCATTTACAATCCAAAATCCGGAAGGTCTAGAATGGAAAATTTTCATTGTTGTGAGCAAACATATGAATGCGATGAGAAATTTTATACCCATTATTGAATGAATTAAGGACAGGCCTCTCTTCATATAATTTTCTCAAACTTGCTAAAACATGGTGGTGTATTTGGCATCATTGATGCAATAGGATAATCTTTGAGCAAGTTCCAAATCATAGAAGGAGAAATATTGTTGATTACATTCGATGCCAGATTATGATCGAATTCAATTACCAGTAAATGTTTAGATAGTTTTCACGATCACACGAATGTATCCTGATAAAAACACACAACTCAGAAGCAAAAACAAAAGTAGCGGAAAAGGCCTTCGTCTAAATTTGTTAAAACAAATTTTGATGGCCGAAAATGGGAGAATGGAGATGCAATATCGAGATATATCATTAAAAACCATCTTGGTGAGCCGCTCAGTTTGGATTCTTTTACCTGCTCATACTAGAGTCCTCTGCAAGTAGAAGCTCGTGGTATGTAAAATGTAGTGAGCCAGTGAGAGAAACAAAAGCTCGCGATTTGAAACGAATTGAACTAGAGGAGATAATCTAATTGATATTAATGCCCTTATGGGTATAATCAAGCACCGAACAAATTTATATGTTGTTTGAGGATACTCTAGTACTTATGCAATCTTTTCCGGCCATAAAAATTAATCATGTTTCTTGACATTGTAATACTGTGGATGGTTTAAACGTGCATATGTGATATTCCTTTACTCCAAATCAACTCAGGACTAATCTAGAACTGAATGTTCTCATCCATAAAAATATGCTAACAGGATGAAGCGTCCTTGTTTTCTTCTAATTCTTTCCTAACCGAAAATACAATAAAAGAGAAGCAATTGCAAATATTTAAAGACTAACATACTTATTCACATACTAACGCATAATTATTCTCATGAGTAAGACAACAACTACTCAATAAAGCAAATAGAACGAGTCTGTTACATGAAACCGACTATATATCTTAACATGAACGATACAGATTTCGATGTAGCAGAGTCTCACTGGATTAATGATAACGACGACGATGACATACCATAAGAGTCCTCGTTACTTGATAATATAATTAAGCATAAGGTAGAAAAGAGAGTTGGATGGAAAAAGGCCAACATGGCAGTAATTGTAAATGGATCTCCAAGTTGAAGAAAAACACAGTAGGGATGGGCAGTATGGGTATTTTTTTCTCTCTCTTTGACCCTATTTAAATACATGTTCGAGCCCCCACTCCTTTCTCCCATGCACTCAATTTGTCGATCTTTTCGATCTCCTCCATCCGCCACTACTTGTGATTTTGTGCACAATTTTTATTTTTCTCACCCCCAATTCTCAATTTTCTCCCCTCTTAATTTCTTTATCTTCTTCTCCTTCTCCAAAGCAAAGCTAGCTCTCTCTCTCTCTCTCTATAGGAATCCCCACTTTCTCCCATACTTTGTCTCCCCTGCCCAACTCCTTTGTTTTCTGCATTTGCCCACTCCCCCACTTTTCAATTTTCATTGCCATTCATCTCGATCGTTTCTCCATTTCAATCTCTTCTTTCAACTTGAAATTGAGATACCTCTCTCTCTTTTTAACTTGCTCCAAAACATATAAAAAAAAAAAACATCTAGGTGGTGTAAGTGTTGTTGTCTAGCTACCTCTGACATAAACATATCTGCATATATCTATACTTTACATAATAAGTTGCTAGTTCTTACATATACAAACCTTTTATATAAAAGTGTATAAACACACACATATATAAAGCAATGTCTAGCAGAAGATCTCGCTCGAGGCAATCGGGAAGCTCCAGGATTTCTGATGATCAGATCAATGAGCTCGTCTCCAAGCTCCAACAACTTCTACCGGAGCTTCGCTCTCGTCGCACTGATAAGGTAATTCATCACCATTCTAGTCTAGTTGAAAGGGTTTCTTTCCTTTAATTTTTATCCTTTTATGTTTTTGATGATTCAAAAGAAAAAAAAACGTGCGTACATACATCTATTAGGAATTCACTAGTATAGTAGTATGAAACAGTAAATTACTTTTATTCAAATTTCAAAGTCTACATTTCCATTCTTTTGACCCAAAAAATAAACAAGAGTCTACATTTCCATCCTCTTTCACGAAGAAGTTGTACTCAGGGGCATCATCCAAGGGCACAAAATGAAAATCATGAAATCTAACGGTTGAAAAAGATAAGGACAAATTAAACAAAAAGTGGTCGAAAACGACCAGATCTAGCTATAGTAACGAAAGCAATTGATCCAAGTCCAAACATAAAATTATGAATAATTAATTCCTGAAGTATAGTTAAGATTCTGTCTTTACATGAATGCAAGGCCTGGTGACCAGCTATTTGTTTAAGTATTCTGCAGTTTCTCGTTGTTTGAAATGGTATCACCGCACATGAAATTGATGCTTTCTTTCATTATTATAACTATTTAATCAGAAATGTATGTGTTCATACTTTATAATAATCAAAGTTTGGATTAATTTAATTATATGTACAAACTTGCAGGTTTCAGCTGCTAGGGTTTTGCAGGATACCTGCAACTATATCAGAAACCTGCATCGGGAAGTAGACGATTTGAGCGAGAGATTGTCTCAACTGCTCGAGAATTCCGACGTTAGTAGCTCTCAAGCCGCCATCATTAGAAGCCTCCTTATGCAACAATAGATCCGTCGTCGATCTCTAGCTACCTAGCTAGCTTGCTAGAAAGTTTAATTGATCTAGTCTTCTTTGGTTTAATTTCGATCAATCGTAGCATTTTTATGTTTTTGTCGATCTGTAATGTCCTCTCCTTTCTTTCGATTTCAATGTTTAATTAGTACGTACGTGCCTTCTTTTGATCCCTTTTTCCGATCTAGGGTTTTGTCGATAGAGTGGACGTTGATCATGTTAAGCTTCGATCAAGTTATTGTGATCATTCCATCTATGAAGCTATGACTAGAAGTTTGATCTTCAATTTGAAATGCCACTAGCTGTATAATTCATGAGGTATCAATGTGATCTTTCTACTTCATGATATTTTTCATGAGTGTTGTTAAATTGAAGCTATAAGTCTTACCTATTAGTAATTGTTTAAGGATTGCACAGCACAATATTAAGATCTTGTGTGTATTCTACATTAAAGAAGGAAGAAAAGGCCGGTGACAATAAACAAATGTGAGGATGAAGCCCTACAAAATGGGTTTAAGATATTGTGATAAGAAGTGAATTCTGAACATATAATATATCGGTTTTTCTATCCTATGCCCTAAGGGCATAGGTTAAGCTTGCTATTGTTAGAAACTAAAACCCTAAAAGGAAATTAATGAACCCTATTGAAAAAATTATTTAAACCAAAATTAATAAAACTCAACAAAATACTTCCATTTTAAGGCTCTTAACCTATGCCCTAAGGACATAGGTTAGAAAAATCGATAATATATAAACAATGAATCTAACGTTGCAACCCCAATTAATTTCAGTCCACCGTGTTTATAGTGATGTATTTATTTTATGTTTTAAGAATCCAAGGCAAATTCAATTTAAGTGCAACAAACGTCCATAAACGTACATACATATTGGGGGAAGAAATGATCGACCTTTTATGCACGTCCATATAAAAAATGTGTGGACTAGCTTATTCGACCCCAATCTGGCCTCGGTTTTCGATTTTGGTTAGAGATGCTTGAAAATATGAGTTGATCGACTATCATCTATCCAATTATAACATGTTGTTCAAAGGCAATGGCGGAACTAGTATAGGGCCCTGCCCCCCTCCCTCCCCCCTCCAAAATTGTTTTTTACATATGTTATTTTTATCGAGTGTTTCGATTTGATGTATTATAAGTTTTAATCCGACTCGAGTAAAAAGTTATAAATGCTTAAAGATTGGAAGTACACAAATTATTTTCACATATCATGCTTCTCTCTTACTGAAATTTATAAATTCATATTGTACTTGAACTCAAGAGCTTCGAAATAATGAGTTATATTAAAATATTTGATTTTTGTGTGATAAAAATGCATGGTTTAAGTACTTGGTTCTAGTTATGTACTGTATTTATAATTATTAAGGGTTTCTTCCGATGTTTTAGGTGTTCTATGTTTTATTTTCTAAAATTAAAATAAAAAATTGGCTAAAAAATTTCGTCCCTCCAAGAAAAAAGTTTCCGATTATCTCATGTTTTCATAGATAAAGCAGATTTAGACATGTTTTTCATTCCAATGCATAATATAAGGACTAATATATGGATCGAGTTGATCAACTAAAGGTGATCGATCGTACTAAGAAGGTCGTTCATTTGCGCACTCCTAAGTTTTTGTTGCGCACTCCTATATGAACGGATTCAGAACCCGTACAAAAATTAACATCCGATTCGGTAAAAAATCGGTTTTTCAATTCTGAGCGGTTTCTCGTCCCGCACAACAAACCGGACATAATTTCAGGGCGGGTTGAAAACCCGCACATAATTTTTTTTTAAAACCAGACACTTTGTGCTGGTTCAGAACTAGTGCAAGCTTGAACCAGACACTTGGGCGGTTTTTTTTTTAATTATGGACGGTTTTCGGATCCGCACAACTTGAACCGGTTTTAAAAAAAATACATGTGCGGATGTTTACCCCGCATAGATTAGAGTGCGCATCATAAAAAACAGAGTGCACAAAATTTTGCCGACTAAGAATAGTCAAATTGAAGAATACCTTGTATCAAATTCAAAAATAAAGTATGTAGTTAGATACAAATGGAAAAGAACGTTACCGCCTATACATACATAGTACTTCAACCGACATATCGAAACAAAATATATACATAGGTGTATGATCTTTTCTTCTTCTTTTTCTAGGGGTGTAGGCGTGAAAAAAATAACCCCATATGAATTAAATGTGGATGCATGTAGTATGTTTTCGTCCTATTTTCATAGCATTCATGAAAACATATATATAAACGCGGCAGAGAAATTAAGATGCATGGTAGAAATTTAGTGTTGAAGATGGGCATATCATGTGCAAATATTTGACTATATGTATCTTGGTAGAGCCCATAAGCCTAGGGCAGTACAATCATAGGACACATAGCTTTCAACAAACATTAATCAAAAACATCCTCGCATTGAAAACAGAATTGGGAAAAACGTACTGTACAAGAAAAAGGATGAGCACATGTAATATTACTCGTATGCATATAGAGAGCATTTGCTAAGCATATATAGAATAGTTGTGTGTATTTTTTATTGTACATTTTCTGCTTTTAAAGATAGATTTTATTCTGTTATTATTGTTTTGTGTTGGATCGTGATGTGTAAGTAACAGAGAAAATCGCAAGTAATAAGACAGTTGGGCACAATTCCTTTATAGAGGAACCCTCAATAAATCTAACTAGTTGTATGGGTAAACCTCTACCTCTACTTAGAGGATTTTGAATAACTTCTTTCTTTTATTAATAGTTCCCTAAGCTACTACAAGGCAAAGCTCAAACTTCTCTGTTCCCAATGGTCACCAAACTTTAAGAACATTAATGAACTTTCTCAACCTACGTACTAGGACAACATATCAACTAAAACAAAGAACTCAAACCTTAACTTCTACTCTTGTGTCTTCACTCAGTTCCCTATCGCCAGGGAACGTTGGGTTCGCCATCGCCGAGATCACTCACTCGTCGACGAGGACTTCTCTTGATTGCTCTTTTCTTCTTTCCTGGTTTTGCTTGAGGCTTTTCTAAGTTCTAGGAGATGTTTTGCATAAATATCTCAATCCTTGTTTTGCATAAATATCAACAGCAAATGGAGATGTCCGTGGGAGGTTGAGATCCTTGTTTCAGACATTCGTGCCTATCTCTTCTAGGTCGAGCAGTGGAGCATCATGCACGTGTTTAGAGAAATCAATCAGGTTGCAGACTTTGTGGCGAAGCTGGTGTTGATTTTAAGGGTATAAACGGAATAGCAGTCAAGTTGAAGTAAAGTCGGCCCTTGTAGATCCAAAGGATAATCAAGGCGGTTTGAATAGACCTCGAAAGGTAATCTCGTGAGTAGACCCCTAAGGGTAGTCTCGTTTGGGTGTAGACCATAAAGATAATCACCACTGACCCATTAAAACAGTTTATAAAGTTGTTTTGGATAAAGGCTACGAGTCACTCATATAAACGAGTTTTCCTTCAATGAATATTGCCCATATTCCATGCCAAGGGATTCCTCAATATTGTTGCGAGATAAAACGTACAAAAACGACAATAGAAACGTTGGCAAGACGATTCTATCAAGAACAAACGTGCCTTGTTCGAGTCAATTCCTCTTCTTCCTTAACTTGGACGAAACCATCTTCCCATGGATCTTGTGGTTCTTCCTTCACTTGAGAAAGTCGCTGCATGATCTCACACAAATGTGTTTGTTTTTCTTGTGAAAACGCTCACTAACACAAACCCTAGTCTCTTCCAACTTCTTGTGTGTATTCCACCGATTTATGTGTCTTGCACATGCCTCTACAAAGACGACCCACAAGCCTTTTTTATAGACGTCCAAGGGTTGTCCAAAATCGGTTAAGAGAAGTTACCAAGTAGTTGGGAAGTTGAGAGAATTTAGGAGGGAATCTAGGGAGTTAGTTAGGAGATTCTTCTCTCTCCATAACCACCCTTATCCTTATCCAAATCTCTCTCTCCTAGTCATCATTCTAGGCGTAAAAAAAGCCCATAAATTTAATTCCAAAACAAGCCCAAAATGGCATGTCACTAGGCCCAAAATCTAGCCCATATGTGTAGCCCATAAAGCCCAAAGGCACGCCCCATGGGCTGGCCCACCAAGGCCCATGGCAAGCTAGCATAGCTAGGTACCAAGCTAGGTCACTCACCTAGTGTAGCTAGCCCTCAGCTAGTTGAGCTGACTTGAGCTAAGCTTCTGCTTGTTGAGCTGACTTACAAGCTACTTGAGCTAACCTTTAGCTAGTTTGAGCTTCCTTGAGCTAAACCCTAGCTACATGAGCTTCCTACCAAGCTAGTTCTTTGAGTCAAGAGCTTAGTTAAGCTTCTAGAGCTAACTTTAAACTAGTTTGAAGCTTTCAAACTCATGCTTTGGTCTTTCAAACAGCCATAAACCCTAGGCGCGCCGCAAGCATAACGCCCTTGCTCCAAACAACCATACATGCTCGATCATGCCATCGCCAAGGCGTAGGCACGCCCAACAGCCCGCACACTCGTGTCGCCACCATTGTATCGTGCAAGCGTGCACACCACACACCAGCGCGCCTTACCATGCGCCGTTGCTTGTGCCGCTCGCTATGCGCCGGTGTGCCTTGCCCGAATGTTCGCTTGTGCTGCGCCTTTGCCAACACGGCGCGCCCTTTGACATGCGTCGTTGCATACGAGGTTCCGTGCCTCGGTATTGGTGTGTATCTCTTGGACTTTTCCTGTTTCTATGACCACTTTACTTCTCTTATCATATCATGGCAAGTCACACGGTCAATCTTCTCAATCGACACTTCTTTGTGACTTCTTTTCCTCAACATGCTTACAATAGGATTGATGACTTTTCACAAATCACCAATAGCTGGCCTTTAGGTGTGGTGATTCCAACCCTGAAAATGATCAAGATCGATCTTATTGATCTCATCCGTCAGGATGTTATAGGGTGGAAAATATCCCGGTGATGTTTTCCCTCCTAATTCTTTCCGTATCAAAAAAAAAAGTCGAGCCTTCTTCAAAGTAAAGAGACGTTCCCGGTAGACTAAAACCTGTTACCTCAAGGCCACTTGCCTCAAACAGAAAACTTCTAACACTATCAAGGAAAAATGAAAATTAACCCACCAGCGATATGATTAAACTTTCTATAAATATGATTAACTCGGGCATTCCACTCCTTCACGCAATAGCCATGGCACAAGCTGCTGTAACTTATTTTTATTAGAGATATTTAGATTTACTCATATTATATTTTTATGTAATCTTATCTTTTATATTAGGTAAGATATTATCACAATATTTTCTATCCTTTAGGTTAAGATATGCCTTGGAGTCCAAGGATATCAATCCATGTCATTCTATATATTGGAGGCTTTTCTCCTTAATGAAATAACTTAGCCTTTCTCAAACCCTAATATGGTATCACGAGCTTGATCCGAAACCTACGTTCAAAATTTTTTTTCGGCCATGGCTGCCAATAACCACACTATCCCTAACGATGTTGAACCCTCTAAACCGTTCATCATTGTCCAATTTCATAACGCCATCAAACTTACCTCCACGAACTACATTACGTGGAAAGCTCAAATCCAAACTATTCTCGAAGGGTATGGTTTATTCAAATTTTTGGATGGATCATATCCCGCCCTACCCAAAACACAACCTAATTTTGTTAACCCGGAGGTCACTGTATCCAATCCGGCATACTCTTCCTGGCTTCGACAAGATCGCCTTATCCATGGTGCGCTTGTCGGAACCCTATCCGCTAATGTCGCCCCGCTCATCACGCGTGCTGTGACGTGCCAGGATGCTTGGCAAATCCTCGAGAATACATACGCTAAGCCCTCACGGGGGCATATTCACCAACTCAAGGACAAGCTGCGACATCTCAAGAAGGAGTCACTTTCCATCATCGACTTCATGCATCAAATCAAAAATTGTGTTGATCTCCTTGCGTCTCTTGGCAAGGAACAAGATCCGGAAGATGTCATCGACTATGTTATTCAAGGGCTTGATAGTTCTTATCAATCCGTCATTGATGGTGTTCGTGCCCGAGATACAACTATTTCCTTCGAAGAACTGCATGAGAAGCTTATTAACAAGGAGTTGCAACTAAAGGTTGAAGGAGCGGAGTCCTCCTCATCACCGGCTACAACCATGACTGCCCAGGCCCGTTCTCGTTTCAAGCAAAAGCAGACTTCCTCTCCGAGCGGAGCCGTCCCAAACCAACACCAACAAGTCCTGGAACAATACCACCTACTCTACATCTAATAAAAGTCACAAATTACCTTTTCATCAATCTTCAATCTCGTCCAATGCACCACTCGAAATCATTTTCTCGGATGTTTGGACTTCTCCAGTTTTATCCCATGATGGTTATCGCTATTATATTATTTTTGTTGATCATTTCACTAAATATATATGGCTTTACCCATTAAAGAGAAAATCCGACACAAAGGATACTTTTATTAAATTCAAAACCCTAGTTGAAAACTTCTTTCAGTCTACAATCAAAATTCTGTATTCTGACAATGGCGGTGAGTACCTTGCCCTAGCCTCTTTTCTCGCCTCGTTCGGTGTCACACACTTCACTACTCCTCCTCATACACCTCAACATAATGGGTATTCCGAGCGTAGGCATCGTCATATCGTCGAAACTAGCCTCGCTCTCCTATCCTACCCTGGTGTTCCTACCAAATTTTGGCCCTACGCATTCAAAACAGCGGTCTATCTCATAAATAGGATGCCCACGGTTACCCTTCAAAATCTGTCTCCATACTTCAAACTCTTTCAAATCCATCCCAATTATCAAAAACTTAAATGCTTTGGTTGTTTGTGTTTCCCTTGGCTCAAACCCTACACAACCCATAAACTTGAACCCAAATCTCGTCCTTGTGTATTTGTAGGCTATTCGCTTTCTCAAAGCGCCTACTTTTGCCTTGATCCCGAAACCCTCAAAATATATACCTCCCGACATGTTACATTTGTTGAGCATGTCTTCCCATTCCTTGCCATGCACAAGTCCAATTCCACCTCCACTCCTTCCGCTGCTGTTCCAACTTGGACCACCTTTCAAGTCCCCATCTTGCCTAACCCTAACGTGTTGCCACCGCCACCACCTGGGTTCCCTCCCCTGCCTAACCCTAATCCCGTCCCGCCCTTGAATCCTCCTACACCGCCTCTTACGCCTTCTGCCTCGCCAAATACTAACTCCTCCTCTATGCCGCTAAACCCTAATCCCCATCTTTCCCCGCCAAATCCTAATGCAAGCCTGCCCTTGTCGTGCCCTACTTCCAGCCCCGCCTCGTCTACTTCCAGCCAGGACTCGCCTGCCTCCGCTGCCATTGATTCTGAGTCCAGCTCTCCCGCCTCACGCTCTCCCTCTCCAAACTCTAGTCCACCTCCCCCGGCTCCTCTCGGCATTATAACCCGATCCAAGAACCAAATTTACAAACCGATCCAAAATCTCAACCTTAATGTCCAAACCTCTATTCACAAAGAACCTCATTCCATTACTCAAGCCTTAAAAGACCCGGATTGGCGCAACGCTATGGCATTGGAATATTCTGCTCTATGCAAGAATGAGACTTGGGACTTGGTTCCGGCTGATCAGGATATGAATATTGTCGGGTGTAAATGGGTGTTTCGTATTAAATACAACCCGAATGTCTCACTTGACAAATACAAAGCACGGCTTATGGAGAAAGGCTTCCATCAACGACCGGGTTGTGATTTCACAGAGACCTTTAGCCCGGTCATCAAACCCGTCACTATACGAACCGTCCTGACTATTGCTGTTTCGTCAGGTTGGTCTCTTCATCAAATCGATGTCAATAATGCTTTTCTTCAAGGCACTTTGAATGAAGCTGTTTCCATGGAACAACCACCGGGTTTTGTTGACAAACAATTCCCTTCTCATGTCTATAAGTTGAAGAAGGCTATCTACGGGCTAAAGCAAGCGCCCCGGGCGTGGTACACTGAGCTCCGCCACTTCCTATTGCAGGTTGGTTTTGTGAACTCTGTCGCTGACTCGTCATTATTCATCTATCGCCGACATTCCACGGTTCTTTACCTTCTGGTTTATGTGGACGACATCATTATAACGGGAAGTGACAAATCAGTCCTAGAAGACATGATCACTCGTCTATCTAGGCGTTTTTCGCTCAAGGATTTGGGTGCCCTTCGATACTTTCTCGGTGTTGAAGTTCATTCGCACTCCAAAGGCCTCTTCTTAAATCAGCACAAATACATACTCGATGTCTTGGCTAAAGCCAACATGGCTGGTTCTAACTCTATTTCTACTCCAATGTGTGCCTCGTCTACGCTTCAGAAAATGTCCGGCACGGTTCTCGACTTACCAACAGAGTACCGAGCTCTCATCGGCAGCTTGCAATATCTCTCTTTGACTCGTCCCGACATTGGTTTCTCGGTCAATAAGCTATCTCAGTTTATGCACTCCCCGACGACAGCTCATTGGAGTGCACTCAAGCGCTTGTTGCGCTACCTTAATGGCACTGCTGATCGTGGCATCATTATCAGTCGTGTTCATTCTTTGGTTCTACATGGCTTTACAGATGCAGATTGGGCCGGAAATAAGGATGACTTCACTTCCACCACCGGCTATATACTGTACTTAGGTGCGACTCCCATTTCATGGAGTTCTCGCAAGTAGAAGACGGTAGCCCGATCTTCCACGGAAGCTGAATATCGCGCCCTAGCTGATTCATGTCCTGAGTTAGTGTGGGTTCATTCGTTACTCATGGAGCTGGGCATTCGGCTAACTCGTCAACCAGTTCTTTACTGCGATAATATGGGTGTTATGCATTTAAGTGCCAATCCAGTATTTCATTCTCGTATTAAGCATGTTGCTTTGGCTTTTCATTTCATTCGGGAACTTGTTCAGAATGGTTTTCTTCGCGTTGCTCATGTCTCCACTGATGATCAACTTGCGGATGTCTTAACTAATCCGCTTGCTCGACAACGGTTTCATACATTGATCTCCAAGCTTGGCCTTTCAACTCCGACGTCCAGCTTGCGGGGGCATATTAGAGATATTTAGATTTACTCATATTATATTTTTATGTAATCTTATCTTTTATATTAGGTAAAATATTATCACAATATTTTCTATCCTTTAGGTTAAGATATGCCTTGGAGTCCAAGGATATCAATCCATGTAATTCTATATATTGGAGGCTTTTCTCCTTAATGAAATAACTTAGCCTTTCTCAAACCCTAATAATTTTCACGTTTACTTCATTAGGTTTTTTTTTAAGTCAGATTTGTAGTAAAATTTTCCGAAGTGTAGAAATTTTAATAGCCTAGTTAGACTTAAAAAAAAAATCCAAGCAACACTCTCTTCTCTATGTGTTCCGGTTCCCTCTAAACTGTTTGCACGCTATACACATCTCTTGAACTCAAACGGATCAGGCTATAGCACTTTGGCGAAGTCTCAAAGTCCTTCCGCTGCATTCAAATGCAACTTGGACCAAGCTTCCATATGGGCCGACGGATCCTTGGGCTGTTAAATGTGGGCTTCGTAGATGGATATGCTGTTCGGAAAGCATTGAAATATTTATTCAACCATATAAGTACTTTTCAAATTGCATTTGCTTAACCAAAACAATTTGACATTACTTGAAGTTTGCAAAAAAAAAAAGTCAAGACGTAATTTTTTTTTTGGAAAAGGTAATTTCCATTAGAAGAAGGAGAATACAAAGCTCGCATTAGGAGAAGTTCCTACTAGTTCAAGGTTACAGAAACTCGACATCACATGCACATAATAGGCTTAAGACAATAAGGGACTAAATATAATGGATTATCTATCAAGCCAGAAAATCAGGGAGTTCTTAACATCTCTAACTCTTCCGCGAACTCGAATCTTGGTGAGTTGGATGGATTTGAGCGCACACTCATACGGATTAGCTCTTTGGCCTTGAAAGCACACAAGGTTTCTATGGATCCAGATTTCGTAAGTGGCAGTTTTGAAGGCAGTTATGCGGAGCTTGAAGATTGGCGACTTTTGCCTCTTGCTGATGGAGAACCAGGAGAGCCACGTGTGAAGATGATCAAGGTGGATCTGAACACCCGTCCAGTTCATCACATGAGAGATGACATTTCGAGAGAAGTTACATTCAAACCAAGTATGAAGAGTTGTTTATGGGGAAGAATTACAAAGCGGGCATAAGTTGGAAGCAACAACACCCAAGTCATGCAACCTGCCCATGTTAGGAGTTCTATCTCTCATAGCAAGCCACACAGTGAAAGAGCATCTCGGAATAATCGGGGACCTCCAGATGATCGGACCCCATGCTGTGGAATTCCCTTTGTTTCTCCAATGGTTATATAGGCTAATGTTGATATGTTTTGAGTTGCCTGCATGCCATATTTTCTCCCATTCAGCACTACCGAGCCGAAGCTTCATTTGACTTAGCTCTTCTTTAACATTCATCAATACTTTCCAATTCCAATAATCATTGGGTTTAGCTAATGAGCTCCAGATACTCCCATTGGTAACGAGATTACACCTCGCCCATTAGCTCCAAATGTTAGGAGCCCCAACATCAATATCAAACAGGTGTTTTGCAGCTTGTGCTTTTTTCCATGCAAGTATCTCCTTAATTCCGAGACCACCCTCATCAAAAGGTTTGGCAATATCCTTCCAAGCAACCAAATTTCTCTTCCCATTAGTATCACCACTCCAAAGAAAATTTATGATGATTTTTTTAGTCAGCCCGAGAACTTGTTTTGGAAAAATAAAGACTTTTGACCAGAAGTTGCAAATACCATTTAAAACAGACTTGATTAGCTCTCTACGTCCTGCGTAGGAGAGCATTCTGGAAGTCCATGAGTTTATCCGAGTTGTAAGCTTATCCGTGAGAGATCTGAACTCACTACATCTTAGCTTACGAGAATGAAGGGGGAGACCGAGATAAGTGATGGGGAGCTGGCCAATTTCAATACCCAACAAAGAAGCAGTTGCATTCTGTTCGCTTTGATCCATTCAAGAGAAGCACAGTTTAGATTTTTTTCTGGTTGCATTCAAGCCCAGAAGCCAAGAAAAACTCATGGATCACATCAGCAATACAGTGGATAGCAGGCTGTTTTCCTTTACAGAACAAAAACAGATCATCGGCAAAGGCTATGTGCATCAACTTGGAGTTCTTACACATAAGATGAAACCGGAATTCCGGCCTTTCACTTGCTTTCATCAAGATGCGATTCAGATACTCAGTGGCCAAGGCGAAAATATAGGGGGAAAGGGGATCACCCTGGCGGATACCTCTTTTACCCATGAAGAAACCCACAGAGCTGCCATTCACATTAATAGAAAAGGAGACAGTAGAAATGCAAGTATAAATGAGACTCACAAATTTTTCTGGGAAGTTAAAGCTTTTGAGAATATTCAGGATGAAGCTCCATTCAATAGTATCATAGGCCTTCCGCAGATCAAGCTTGACAACACATCTGGCAGATGTGTTACTCCTATTGTAGTGCTTGAACAACTCTTGGCATACAAGGACATTGTGCCAGATTCCTCGCTCAGGGAGATAAGCGCCTTGCATGCAGTCTACTAAGCGTTGAAGAACAGATCTGATTCGCCTAGCGAGGATCTTGGAGATAGCCTTGTAGATGGTAGTACAATAGGAGATGGGCCGAAAATCCGCAATGCCATTGGGAGTGTTATTTTTTGGAATGAGATGGATAATTGTCGCATTAATCTGTTTTAGCAATCTGCCACTGGTGAAGAACTGTTGAACTGCAGAAATAAGCTCATGGCCGACAATGTTCCACGCTTGCTTGAAGAAAGCACTACCATAGCCATCAGGGCCTGGGCTTTTGGAGTCAGGAACGGAAAAGAATGCATTCTTAATCTCCTCAGCTGTAACAGGAGCACAAAGCAGGGAGGCTTCAACATCATTGACAAGGGGGCCTCTGGTGCAAGAGTCAAGGTCAATATCATTAATTTGGGACCGCTTGCAACCAAGAAGGTTCGTATAGTAGGATAGAATATGTTGCTCTATAGCATGACTCTCATCAATTTTGTTTCCTTCATCATTCACAATAGAGAAGATGGTGCAAGCCCCTTTCCTCTGTCTTATGGTAGCATGAAAAAATTTAGAATTTTCATCGCCATGTGTAAGCCAAGTAGCCTTCGATCATTGTTGAAGGTCTTTCAAAACCAGCCTCTGTAGAGATTCAACCGATTGATTAAGCTGTTTTTCTTCAGCAAGAAGAGAGGAGTCAAGCGGCATAGCACAAAGTTGGGTCTGGACATTCTTGAGGTGTTGCTGGTGGGTATAGAGTTGCTCTTCAATGTTGGAGAAGTTCTCTCTGTTAAGGCATCGAAAACATGACTTAAGCATTTTGAGTTTTCTGGTTACTGAGAACATGCAAGAGCCTTGGATCTGATCATTCCAAACATCAGCAACGATTCCAAGAAAGCTCGGATCCTGAGCCCAAATGTTTCTGAATTTAAACGAGGGGACTCTATGGGAAGGCTTCTTGAATCTGACTATAACCGGGCAGTGATCCGAGGTGCGTTTGCAATCATAAAGCACAGAAGATTCCGGAAAGGCATGAAGCCATTGAAGGTTGTGCATGGCCCGATCCAACTTGAAAAAAATTCGGTCTCCATCAGCATGTTTGTTGTCCCAAGTGAAGTAATTACCTTCCGCTTTCATATCAACGAGCTCAGAGCTATCAACAAGGCTGCCAAGTTTAGGACATCCACTACCAAGAGAGCCATTCTCGTGTAGGTGCTCTTGAGGTCTGAGGACAGCGTTAAAATCACCAAGAACGACCCAAGGCATTCGCATGGAAGCGTGAATCTGCAGCAGGTCATCCCACAGTACAGATCTCAAGGAGTCATCATTATGCGCATACACAAAAGAGATGGAGAAAGGTGTGTCATGGCCGGCAATGTGTGCAACACAATGAAAAAGCTAGTCTGTAACCTTGATCGGGTGAATCTTGACAAAAGTGGGATCCCAAAAAATCCAAAGACGACAGTTAATGGCTAGATGACCGTTGTGGGCAGAAGACCAACCCTTAAGAAAGGATCTAGCAATGAACTGTTGTTTCTCGAGTCTGATGCGAGTCTCAAGAAGACCTAAAATTCTGATTTCAAAATCTCTTACGAGCTCCAAAATGGCAGTTCTCCTGCCGAGGGTGTTGCACCCTCTCACGTTCCAGCTTGCAATACGGAACCTATCCATGAGGGTTTGGAGTTTGAGAGGCAACTTTCTCCAAACTCGACCCATCAAGGACAATTGTAATCTTTCCACCAACAAGATCAGTCTGACTATTACAGGTTTTCTGAACCACTTCATTAGCAAGGGGAGCATCAAGTTCGTTTTCTACAATTTCTTTTCCCTTAGATATTGTCTTCCAATTGTTTTGACCTGCTGACTGTTTTCGTTTCGACCCTTCCACTTGACCATCACTGGCCCGCTTGTGTTGAACACTTGGTTGGTCACCTTGGCTGACCTTATCTTTTCCACTATTCACAGCTTGATTCTTAACAACCCATTGTAGGGAAGGAGGCTGATTTCTCAGCCCTTTGTTCATCTTGGACAGGCTACAATCTCCATTTTTATGCCCAAAAGTATTACAAACACTACAAGCCCAAGGCTTCCAATCAAAGTGAACCGGTTGCTTTTCTATATCTTCTTCAGGTTTTCTGATGTTAATAAACTGTCGATTGGCATGAACGGCATCAACTTCAACAAGAATGCGAGCAAAAGAGACCTTATCTCATTGTGGCGTGAGCTTATCTGTAGTGAGGGGCTTTCCAAGATTAGTTCCAATCTTGCTCAGCGAATTAGGGGTAAGAAACCGAATGTCCAGATTAGGGAGTGTAGCCCACACAGGGAGTGTTTGGAAGCTGGAAGGGTCAAGCTTTAGGCCCGGTGACCATTTACGCAGCAGGAGAGGCTTTACCTTTCACAAGATCCATTACAAGATCCATTACCTTTCACAAGACGTAATTTACCTTTCACAAGATCCATTACACAGTTTTGGGTCTTCGATTGCCTTCAATGTGATGGAGAAGAAAATCAAAGACATGTGGAGAACAAAATCACGCTTTCAAATTCTCGACTTAGAACATGGTTGCTTTCTAGTGAGGTTTGCTAGCAAAAGCGACTACTTGATGGCTCTAACTAACGGGCCTTAGACGGTGTTTGGCCGATGTCTAACTGTCCGGAGTTGGTCCCCAAGCTTCCGCACCTCTGATCCAATCAAATCTGGCCCGACGTGGATTCGGCTGTCCGGTCTTCCCATCACGCTGTATGAGGAGAAGATACTTTTGCAGGTGGCGGCTAGGATAGGTCGGCCGATCTGGGTGGAGCCCAAGATGCTTTACACTAATAGAGGAAGATTCGCCAGAATTTGTGTGGAGGTCGATTTGGAACGCCCACTCAAGGGATCGATCACAATCAATAATGAACGTTTTTTGATCGAATATGAAGGTCTCCCGACAATTTGTTTTAGGTGTGGAAAGTTTGGTCACATAAAAAATAATTGTCCTTTCCGACCAGCTATGGAGTCATCAACGAAAGAGAAAACTGACCACGCTAGTTCGTCGAGGACTCATGAGGAGACTCTTGAAAAACAATACGAACAACCCAATGATCTTGGAGACGGTCGTGGCCTCTATGGCGAATGGATGACGGTTGCAAGAAGACCCAGACCAGCGAAATCCAACACTAAGTCGAAAAATGCTCAGAAAACTCCGGCGAATGATCAAATAGGAAAGCATATCAGAAGGTTTTTACAGGATCGAACGGAAAAGGAAAAGATAAAATATCCCCAGATTCTAGGCAAATCTTCTCTCCGACGAATCGTTTTGGAGCGTTGATTATTGCAGAGGGGGAAAGTTTCCAAAAAGATGCTGAAAAGAATGAAGTGGATGTGATATCCGCGAAAGCTCCACAGAAGGAAAATGGGTTTAAAAAAGATACTTCGATAAGAGAGGGTGATGTGGAGTGCGAGATAATAGCGGCAAGTATCTTGGAAGGAAAAGATTTGGATAGGAAAATCAGATCAGAGAGATCCCACGTTCCTAACAAAGCGGTTACTACTGTTATGCTTGAAGAGCTTGATAAGAGTGGTCAATTCACTATGGGTAGGAGTAGCGGATCATCAATTGAAAAAGCCCAAGGCGACAAAAGGAAGCCCAAATTAGGCAGAAAGATAGGAGTTTTCACGCCCAAAGAGAACAATTCAGCAGGGCCCAGCAGAGATTTGGGTATTCTAAAGGATGGGCCTAAAAAGAGGCAACAGAATGAACCAGATGACAAAATTAATATTTACCCAAATCATGTTTGTTTGGATTCACACAACAACGATGTGGTGATTGATCCGGATCCAGAAACCTCACCGGGCACAAAACCGATCAACTTTCAAACTCATCAAACTGACACCAATGTGAACGGCATCAACCAGTTCATAACCGCCATAAGCAATGAGGCGTTCGATGAAGACTCTTCAATGGCGGAGAGCTATCAGGCTCAAGGGCCGATCTGATTCCTTCCGTTTCCTTGTTCACTTACATCTTTGTTTTTATGATGAATGTCTTAATGTGGAATTGCTTTGGTGCAGGAAAGCCGGGTTTTCGTCGCGCGATTCGATATATGTTTCGCACCCATAAAGTGGATATTCTCGCGGTTTTTGAGACTAGAGTCTCGTGTGACCGAGCTGAACATATTTGTGATCGTATGACTAGACAAGACTTCTTTGATTGTGTGAGAATCAATGGTTCTGATATGGCGGGGGGTATCTGGATTTTTTGGAAGCAAAGTCAGATTCAACTTATTGTTGTGGAGGAAAATTGTAACTTTGTTCATCCTTCTTTTGTGGAGAATGGGACAGTTTGCCACCTCTTTATGATTAATGGTCCTCCTACTGCTGCTCGTAGAGTTCTGTTTTGGAAGGACCTCGAAACTGCTATTAGCAATGTGTCGGGCCCTATCATTGTTGGAGGGGATTTCAATTGCATTCTCTACTCCCATGAAAGAGATGGGGGCTCAGGTGGACTGCATTCTGATTCAAACAAGTTCAATCGTTGGGTTAACCGTCTGGGTCTTATTGACTTGGACTTTGCTGGCCCTCGTTTTACTTGGAGCCGTCGTCTATCCGCTACCTCGATTATGTCCAAGAGATTAGATAGGATTTTCATGAATCAAGATGGACGGGTCAAGTGGAAAGAGGCTCGCGTCCGACATCTTCCTCGGTTCTCCTCTGACCATAATCCCCTTCTCTTATCCTTTGATCTGTCGATCAACTTCAATAAAAAAAGGAGGCCCTTCCGCTTTGAAGCCGCTTGGCTCTCCCACCCTAAATTCGAGGAAAAGTTGAAATGAGTTGGGTTTCAGATATTGACACACCTGGCGCCTTGAATATTCTGAGGAAGGAACTGCTTGTTTGGAATAAAGAAGTCTTCGGTTGTGTACATCAGCGGAAACAGAGTTTATTGAGCTGTCTAAATAATGTTCAATGTCGTCTCAGTAGCTCAAGTTCCCCTTCCCTTATTGAGCTTGAATCTAAGCTAAGAAAAGACCTTGATTTAGTCCTTGAACAAGAAGAGATGTTTTGGTTTCAAAAATCTAGAGAGCAATGGTTGGTGTGTGGCGACAGAAACACGTCGTTTTTCCATACTTCAATCATTGTCCGGCGTAAACAGAATCGCATTGAAGGCCTCATTGATTCGAATGATGTTTGGATCGATAAGGATGAGGAAATTGAAGAACTTGCTGTTGATTTTTTTTTCGTAAACTTTACACAGCAGAGGATGAGAGGTGGCTGAATTTTCCTAACCTGAACAGTGGGTTTCCGAATTTGGAGAATGATGATTTAAAGCCTCTTTGTGATATTGTGACAGATTCTGAAATTTGGAAGGCCATAAAAGGCATGGGATCGTTCAAATCTCCGAGTATTGACGGTTTTCAACCGGGTTTTTACCACAAATGTTGGGGAACTGTGGGAAGATCGGTTAGCTCTTTTGTTAAAGATTTCTTCAGAACTGGGATTATACAAGATGGTTTGAATGACATCCTCATTGTTCTTATAGCCAAAGTCACCAAGCTCGAGCGGATCAACCAATTCCGCCCTATCAGTCTTTGTAATGTCCTTTATAAGACTATTACAAAGATCCTAACGAACAGACTTCAACCCATCATCGCCAAGATCATTGGGCCTTCACAAGGAAGCTTTATCCCGGGGCGTATGATCTCCGACAACGTGGTCATTGCTCAAGAAGTTGTTCACTCGATGAGAAGGAAGAGAGGCCGTAAGGGATGGATGGTTTTGAAGCTCGATCTTGAGAAAGCTTACGATAGGTTAAGTTGGAGATTCATTGATGATTCATTACGTGCAGCGGGTCTCCCGGATAGACTTACTGATTGGATCATGGCATGTGTTTCCTCCCCTAGGATGCAAGTTTTGTTGAATGGTGAAGCCACTCGGCAATTCACGGCGTCCCGGGGTGTACGTCAAGGAGATCCTATCTCGCCATATCTCTTCTTGATTTGTATAGAGCGGTTAGGCCATCTTATTTTAGATGCAGTGAGTAAAGGGGATTGGAAACCCATTAAGATTACTAGAAACGGCCCGTCTTTGTCCCATATCTTCTTTGCCGATGATATAATGTTGTTCGCCGAAGCCTCTGTGGAACAACTCCAGAAAATTCAGAGAATTTTGGATGTGTTTTGCACAGTTTCTGGCCAGAAAATCAGCCCTCAAAAGTCAAAAATCTTTCTTTCTCCCAATGTTAATAGTAGCACCAGTAGGAGACTCAAAGATGCTTGCGGATTTGAAGTCACCAGAGACTTGGGTAATTACCTCGGTATGTCGATCCTTCACAAGCGTGTCAACAAGAATACGTTCAGTAGCATAATTGACAAGTTCAATTCTCGGCTGACTGGGTGGAAGTCGAGGTCGCTGAGTTTTGCCGGAAGGACTACTCTTGTGAAGTCCGTCCTAACTTCGTTGCCTGTCTACTCGATGTCTAATGCTCTTCTTCTGCTAAGTGTTTGCAACAAGATTGACAAAATTAATAGGGCTTTCATTTGGGGTAGCTCGAGTGATAAAAGAAGGATGCACAAGGTGGCGTGGTCGGAAATTACGTTGCCTAAACATCAAGGCGGTCTCGGAATTAGATCGATGCATGATATGAATATTGCTCTCCTTGGCAAGCTTGGATGGCGTTTTCTCATGAGTGAAGGTGATCTTTGGGTTGAAGTGCTGAAACATAAATATGTGTTGTGTGCGTTGGGTAACTCTCCTGCTGCTTATCATCTTTGGAAGGGTCTGAAAACGGGTATAACGAAAGTTGTTGCGAAGGGATCGAAATGGCTGGTTCGAAATGGTCGTTCAATTAGGTTTTGGCGAGACTTTTGGATAGCGGAGACACCGCTTGCTGATGTTGCTACTAGACAAATTAGTGTTGCTGATCAAAATTTGTTGGTGGCTGATTATTGGAACTCAAATGAGGGATGGAAATGGGACCTGTTTTCGGACTGTATTCCTGCAGCCTATTTACTGAAAATTGCTGCGATCTGTATTAATGAAAATAGTGTCAATGAACAGGATATACTATGTTGGAATTCGTCTCAAGATGGCAACTATTCAGTTAACACTGGTTACAATCTTATTCAAGGTCACTGCAGCAGACTAGGGGCTGATGGAGTCTTCTATAAGACAGTTTGGACGTCAATGCTCCGGAGAGAGTCCGTAGCTTCATCTGGCTAGCTAACAAAGGCGGAGTTTTGTCAAATTCGGAAAGACGTCGTCGACACATCACTAATAGCGATTCCTGCCCGTTTTGCCAGAACGTGGGGGAGTCTTATGAACACCTTTTTCGTGATTGCCCCATGGTTTGCTTTGTTTGGCATGAGTTGAAAGCTACTGATTTTTTTCCCCATTTCTTTCAGGATAATTTCGCTAGCTGGCTGCGTTTTAATGTGCTGGCCGATGATATGCAGGGCCCTCTCCTTCACTGGCGTGATCTTTTTTCCACCTCTCTATGGTGGATTTGGCGTTGGCGGAATGCCAAAATCTTCAAAGACGAGTTGATAGGCAACAGGACCACTAATTTCATAATGGATCAAGCCTTGGACTACACTCGGGCCAATGGTATGTTTTCCTCTTGTTCGATTTTGTCTAGTCGTACTATGCAGGATGTGTCGTGGGAATCCCCCGAGGTTGATTGGATCAAGGTTAATACCGATGGTGTTGTTCGTGATAATGGGATTGCGGCTTCGGGTGGGCTTCTTCGGAACAGCAATGGCCAATGGATCACCGGTTTTGTGCACAATATTGGTTGTTGCTCTGTCCCGATGGCAGAATTGTGGGGCATCTACAACGGTCTTCAATTAGCTTGGGACAAGGGTTTCCATAAGGTGATGCTGGAAGCCGACTCTCTTCTTGTTATCAATATGTTGAACTCTAATTTGAATAAATGTCATCCGTTGTTTAGCCTGGTTTCTAAATGGCAAGGCTTTTTGAGTAGGAATTGGATTATCCAATTCCGTCATGTGCATCGAGAGGCGAATACGGTTGCCGATCGCCTCGCGTCTTATGCTTTCTCCTTTCCATTAGGTATGCATGTATTGTTTGCCCCGCCTGAGGGATTAATTTATTGCTTCTCAATGATGTAAGGGGTTGGACTATCCCCGTTTGCTGACTACTTAGCCCTTTTCTTTATTATTAATAAAACGCCTCCTTGAGAGGCCGGAGAGCTCCGACTCTCCTTCTAAAAAAAAAAAAGATCTATTACACAGTTTTTATTTTATTTTTTTGGTAGAATTACACAGTTTTTATTTGCAAAGAAGGTTACATTACTTACATAGTAGAGTTACATGATCTTACCAAAACTAAATTAAAAAAAACCGTATTCAGTCTCTAATCTTTATCATTAGTGATTTGGTTGATGACACATTTTAAGCATATCCCTCTTCAACTCATCCATATTCGCAAGAATTGCTAAGCTGCTGCTCATCCCCACCTTACTCCCCTGCACCGCCTTCCTCACCTCCTCCACCACCGACGATTCCATCTCCTCCAATCCATCCACGCACGTCTCCTGATCCGTCATCGCCGCGCTGATCCACGTTCTCAGATCACTCATCTCCGTCTCCGTCAACTCCGCCGCCGCCGCCGCCTCCCCAGATAGCTTCGTCGCTGACTGGTTCAGACTCCCAAATGCGTCGTTTAGCAGACTTCCACAATCCTCCAGAGCTCCGACAAGCCGGTGATCTTTGACCTTCGACAACAACATCTTCGGTAGATCCAGGTGCTTCCGAAGGTCTTTCATTGTAGATCTGAGCAAAATAGAGAGGATTGCAACCGGATCGGGCTTGGGATGACTATTAATGGCCGAGATGGCGTCGAAGCAGGTGTCCTGATGTTGAGTGACCTTGCAGGCGTACCGGATCGGATCCACGGGGGATTCATCGGAATCGGAATCGCCGGATGTATGGAATAAAACGCCGATTAGAGAGGCGAGGGTTAGGGTTAAGAGGAGGAGAGAGGAGACGGCGATGATGACGGCGCGTCGCCGTCCATAGCGGTGAGAAGCTTCGTGTTGTGCACCTTCGAGGTGATCGACCTTGCCATAGCCTTTGTAGATGTTGAAACTATCCATGTGAGATGTGTTTCTTGTGGGAGCACTGGAGCAGGAAATCGGTAAGAGACGACGCAAAATGGAAGTCTGTGGAAATGAGGAAATTTTATTTTTTTAAAATTGTGTTTGAACTATAAGTCTATAACATAATTAAGTTGATTATAAAATGAAAATGGGAGGCTGTAATTAAGGTCAATGGTATTGAAGAATATAAGGACTAAATACTTTGTTCCCAGTCAAATCCAAGGTGCAAAACAGCGGTGAACTGCAAAATTCATCTTGAGTATCATTGACCGTGTAGCTCTAGTGCTCCACAACTGGTCTTCTACAACTACAGTATTATTAGTTCAGCAAATAGTGACCTCTTGGTTTTAACCAAAAAAAAATATTGACCTCTTGGTTTGACAAAAAAAAAAAAAAAATCTAAATGTGCTTATCATTTTCTCCATAATATTGATAATATTTACATGCATCGCGTATTCGTGTTAGGACGTCCCACATCAAGAAACCATAACATAAATTGAATAGTATATTTTCTCAGTTTGATAAACTAATTTTTCAACCAGACTCATTTTCTCGGTCTGGTTTGATCCAAATTTTCAATCTAGATTGATTGCTTTCTTTATTTAAAACCAATTTAGGCTAGTTTGTAAACCAGATGGTCGACTTCACCTCTAAAGTTTGCATCTACATAACTTTATACTTTTAGTTCACCTCTACCTATCAAAGACTTCTTTGTGGTGCCTTGTAGTTGTAGATGCTTGAAAATCTACTTCACTAATTCCCATTGAGCATTTGAGCTTATCTTGGATTTGACGTATACTTACTAACAACTCTTGTTGCATGATATTTGATCTTGTACAAACCATCACGCACATTAAACTCCTAATGGTTAAGGCATAAGGAACCTTAGCCATGAAATCTCTATCCCCTCAAACTAAAGGATCGGTACCAGTTCTTGAATTAGCGAAAAATGACTTGATAAGGGTGTACTAATTGGTTTGGCGTTACCCATATTGATTATTTGGAAAACAATATTGATGTACTTAGATTGTGATGACTACACAGTCCTTTAATCTTATATGTTTAAATTCTTGTAATTTGCATTCCAATAGTCATTTTTGTTAGACCAAGTCCTTCAAACTCCATTGACAATATATTGTTGCTTCAACCTTTTGTTATCATCCATATCTAATTAACCTACTGCTAACATGTTGTTCGGCCGTCGGCATTTGAGCCATAATTTGAATGCAAGCCCGCCTCGAAGACAACCGCTTATACACGATCCACGAGTCAACGAAGAGGGCGAAATAATCAGAAGAAAGACGTTGGAACGAATTGAAAGTGAGGGCGAGATCTCCGGGAAGAGAAGATAGTGGCTCAACGGCTCTATGGCTCGGCATAAAATGATTGAGTTGAGGCAAGGGAAGCAAGGGACGACTGAATCTCACGGAAAACAATTCATAAACTCGATACTTGCTAAACCTACATTCTCATTCTCGAATTATGTTGTTATTCGTTCAATACATTTTCCTTGAACATTAGACATTCTACATTTTGTACTTTTGAATTCATCTATTCTCGATCTTACATTGACATTGCTATTTGGAATTCCTTGTTTGACATTCATTTAATCTCGTAAATCTTAACGTATCTACGTGTTTAATTTGGTTTGTGGCTAAGGTTCTCTCATTTTAGCGGATAATGCGTTTACGTGGTAATCCGCCCTAAACACATATCATTGCATAAGGTAGGAAAACGTTATGTCGGGATCGATGTACATATTTTTAAAGTAGCACACTAGGAAACTTTCCTTGTACATGAATGATGAAGCCATCAGACTTGTTATACTAGTGTCTTGGGGTTTGCTTTGGCCATATAACACTCTTCTTGATTACGAACATCATGTTCTCATTTTCATTTTTTAGAGGTCTAGACTTCTAAATCTCTGTGAAAAAAATGCAGTTTTGACTTTTAACTATTCGGTATAAAGATCTTCAATAGTAGAATTGAGCTTCACAACAGGGATGAAAATCTTTGTGCAACCAAATCATTCATTTTGTTGAGTTTCTTTGAAACTTAGTCGAGCTATTCACCTCTTCAATGATAATATAGATCACATGCATGATCAAGTTTTAACTTATTACTTCTTGACGGGCCCGTTGTGAGTTTTTAAAAACGGGTAGGCTATTTCGGCCGGTCTAGGGAAAGATTAAGAAAGAAGACTAGGCCCGCAGGCCGGCCCAAGAATGTGTATGCCGTATGCAGGTGCCATTGTGCATATGCACATATGGCACGTGGCCACGTGCAATACATGGTTTATAAGAAGAAAGATTGAATCAATGTGTTATTTATTGCAAAAAAAAAAAAAACAGAAATCTTAATAATCAAGAGTAACTAGATAGAAGCGTTATTTATCGATATTAAAAAATACTAGACGGTAAAGATTAATCGAGAAGGTGAATTTCAATCATAAACTATGTACAATGTATAATGTATTAACAGGTGTACGTTGTTTCTGTTATAAGTCTTTTTCTAGAATTGTAGTAAATGCAATGGTTCGAAAATTTTGATTATTGCAGTTTATTTTGATAACATACTCATCAATGTAGGACCCGTTTAGGTAACAAACTTCATCCTTTATTTGACCTAAAGAACGTTGAATTATCTGCAAGAACAATGTTCTCACATAATAGTCATAGCCATAGGAATTTCTACCAAAAAAAAAAGTCATAGCCATAGGAATAAAAACTTCACGAATCGCTCACAAGATAAAACTATTTTTTATTACATAAATACATTTACTCATTACATTAACTTGATACGCCTGCAGTTAGATTTTCTTTAAATATATTCATTATTTGAATTTTGACAAGATAAAATGACGTAACCAAAATACACCAAAAAAAAAATAAGTTCACAATCCATTTCAATTCTTCTATGAAACGTATACTCATTGATTCCTCTCAACTAAGAACCAAGAACCGGAATACTCTGTTCATAACTAAAGAAGTTTTTGGGATCCACCGCCGTCTTCACCTTCGCCAACCTCTGAAAATTCCCAACGAAATACTTCTCCCCATACACCTTCCCCTCCGCAAATGTCCCATTCCGATTCACCCCAATATCCAAATCCCTGTAATTCAAGAACGTCGCCCTCGGATTACTCGACACATACGGCTCCATAAAGCTGTACAGCTCCCTAATCTCCCCAATATACTGCGCTTCCGCCGCCGCTCCCGCCACCGCCCAATTCACCGAGTACTGAATCTTGTACAAATTCCCCGCCCTGTGCGGAAACGGCGTCGCATCGCTCGCAATCTGATTCATCACCCCTCCGTACGAATTGAACACCAAACCCGGTTTCCCCAGCTCCGCCATCTTCTTCCACAGCAATTCGAGCGCCGGCTTCGTGATCGGAGTCATGACGTAATCCGATTTCCGCTTCAGGTAGTTAGAATCGTAGGTCCGGTTCAGGAGCTGCTGGACCGGAGTCCCGTTCGGGTAATTGTCCCAGTACAGAACCGACTCGGCCCAGCCCATCTCCGTGCAGTCCGATTTTTTAATCCCGAGCTCAGGAAACGCAGCGTTTAGAGTCGAAACGAGCGTTTTGCTGTCGCCTAAGAAGAGTGCGATGAAAGTTACCCTCACCGTCTTCCCTCCCTTTTTCGATTTACCGGTCACCGGTTGGAGCAGGAGGCGGATGAAGAGGTTGGGGTCCACCGTCTGCATCACCGTCTGCCACTTGTACACGAGCGCGGTGGTGTTCGCCGATTGCTGCCTCTGGACGTTGAACACGGTGACCGTCTCCGGCACGGCGACCAGATTCACGGTGAACGAGAGTATGACGCCGAAGCTCGCCCCGCCGCCGCCGCGGATCGCCCAGAAGAGATCCTCCCCCATCGACTTCCGGTTCAGCACCCGGCCGTCGGCGACGACGATCTCGGCGTCGACGATGTGATCGACGGAGAGCCCGTAGCGGCGGAGCATGTTGCCGTAGCCGCCGCCGCTGACGTGGCCGCCGACGCCGACGGTGGGGCAGACGCCGGCGGGGAACCCGAGCGTCTTGCTCTGGTTCCATATGGCGTAGTACAGCTCTCCCAGAGTGGACCCCGCTTGGACGTAGGCGGTCTTTTGTGTGGGGTCCACGCGGATTTGACGGAAGTTGAAGAGGTCAAGGATTACGAATTGGGAGTTGGCGAAGGCGGAGGTGTAGGAGAGGCCCTCGTAGTCGTGGCCGCCGCTGCGGAGGCGGAGCTGGGTGTTGTGGGCGGCGGCGCAGACGACGGCCGCGGATACCTCGGAGGGAGTCTTGGGCGTGATGATGAGGAGAGGCTTTGGGGTGGATGAGGTGGTGAAGCGGAGGTTCCGTAAGTAGGCGTCGAGGACCGGGGTGTATTGGTTGCTGGATTTGGGGACGAGGATGGTTGAAATGGCGGCCGACGTGGGGGAGTTGGTGTGGCTTTGGAGGCATTGCAAGAAGTATGTGTATGTGGCGTCTGATGCTGATGAGGTCGGGGATAGTAGATTGAGGAATCCTCCGATGAAGAAGAAGATTAAGGAGAATGAAATGGGGTTTTGGATCTTCATCGTTTTGGATTGGAGTGATTGGAGGAATGTGATTTGGGAATGGAGTTATATGGTGGAGAATTCATAGGGCCCGACCACAAGACTATCGTTATCTTTTTTGCTTTTTCTCTAGCTACATTAATTAAGAGTGTTGATTTTTATCGGATACTGTATAAACGTGAATGGTTGAACTTGGAATTTGAGAGGGCAAGTTGGAAGGGGAAGCGTTGAAGAAAATTATGAGTTGGGGTTCTTGATATGTCAATTTGTGAATCAAATTGAGGGTAAGGCCGGCCGGTATTTATGGTATTTGATAAATATATGATTTTGGGGTTCATGGTATTTGATAAATATATGATTTTGGGGTTCTTGATAAGTTTGTTGATATATTGATTCATTCGATCACTATTGTTTACTAATTGGAAACAATGGATTAATTGCTCAAATTTTGACATTATAACCACGATATTTTCAATTATGAGATTGATTACGATGGACTTGCATGGAATAATTAAGGTGTATGTATTTGAACATATTCGGCTCTATGCATATTTCAATATATAGTTATAGAGTTAAAGTGGACATATAAGTATATAACTTAAGTTGGTAAGGGACTTTATTAAATTCCTTAACTGGAGATCGATCTTAAAATCAAAATTATGAAAATTAGATGAATCATCACAAATTTAAATATATAGTTACGGTGAGAAATAGTATTTCCAAATTTGGATTAATGTGTATATTTCAGTTTAATCAAAGCAAAAGTTGACAGGTGTTATAATTAAAAGAACTTATAATAATATATGAATAGCAATGCTTAACAGTGCCTGAGCACTTTTCTTTTAAAAAAAAAAGGAAAGACTTCCCACATCAGATTATTAAAAAAAAACATTTTGGCCATTTCGGTACATCATAAATATATTTATGTATAGAGATCGGCCTAAACTCTGCTTATGTAGTTATGTGGATTGGCTCACTACGTTATTGTCAGTTGTTTTTGATTGCCAATTGTTAAAATTTTGATGGAATGTGAAATTGCGACGCTACTTACGTAAAACCTGTATAGCTAATTAAGAAAGTGAAACAAATTACTACTATCAAATGCGCGGCCACCGCTAAATGGCTAAGTTCCGTATAAGCTAAACTACATCGTATACATTCGTTTCGTTTCGTCTTTTGTTTTGAACGTGATGGTCGCTTTTAATTAGAATATTGTAATAAATGGTTTAGTTAGTTAAGCCTAATAAAATAGTCACAGAGTTGTCTGTATTCATTCATCATATGATTTTCAATTCTCTCCTCTCAATTCTCTTAATGTTTTTACTGCAAACTTGGAATCAGAACTTTCTTTTACATTTTAAACACATTCCTTTTCCTTGATAGATTCATTCTTTGGGTCAACTTTTTGCTTAGAGCTTTCGAATTGATCATCTTATTGTGATCATCCGCTCGTTTGATTTTGCCCAGTTTCTAGGGATTTTTCGATACTTTTCATCGGATCACACAATGGTTTCATTTGCTTCACAAGCCATCATTGATTCAAGTCCTCTCTTCATCATTTGGTTGCATTGGTTTATACTCTAACTGAACCAGAGTCATATGAATTTGCAAATTAAGTCTTTTCTCGGGTGGCAACAAGCAACCGACAAGGAATTAATATATAACTACTCTTGATGCTAATCATACTTGGGGTTTGATAGAATTACCTAAAGGAAAGAAACCTATTACCTCAAAATGGGTTTTCAAGTTAAAATACAAAGGTTGATGGGTAGTACACTTGAAAGACACAAAGCTAGAGTTGTCATTAATTAACGTAGTACACTTGAAAAGATGGTTTCTATCTTATAAGCTAGACATCAATAACGCTTTCCTTCTTGGAAATCTCATGGAAGAAGTATATATGAAGATTCCATGCACAATGACTCCCTACTACACCTAGTTTTGCTTCTACTATTATTTCACAAGGACTCACTATAAGTAGTGTATCCACGCGTGATGTATTGTTCATTAATTGGTCTTCAAGCTTCTACATACTATTCCACAACGGGTAGTGGTCTTGCCTTTTGATTGTTTATTTGAGGTTAGGGGTCCTTATTCCTTCTTACTCAACGCACGACGTTGTTGTCTGATTGTTATCTGGGTTCTCTAACCTTTACTTTCGTGATTCACACGCCACACGGCCTTCTGATTATTCATGGCTAACGTTACCTTCGTGATCTACGCACCATATACTTCTTTAATTAATCTTTTTTAACTCAATTATTCTATACAATTCATGCGCCATTTATTCACGCACCATCAAATATCACATTCATCAAATTCAAGAGTACGTAATTAAGTTTAAGTTCGTCCCAACACATTTGGTGGCCAATTTTGAATGTTGAGACCATTGTGGCCTCATTTTTTGAGGATAAATTCGAGAATCAAAATGTATTTTGGTTGTTCATACCGCGTAGAAGATTCCATCCAAATTATACATTTCAAATTTCTCATTTCATAAAAACATGAAATACTCCCGGGTGGAAAATTCCATAGGGTTGAAAATTCAAAAGATGGAAGTCAACAAAGCGGGTGATCCATAATTAGAAACCCATCACTATCGTTTTCCCCAACCCCCTATGAAAAATTCCGGCCATCACCTGAACAGCATTAGCAGACAGCAGGAATAACGATTATTCGAACATCCGCCAATCACGTTTCGGTAGACAGATTACACACCACAAACAAAATAAAAGTTATATCCAGTCAAGTTCCACTAGAAGATATTTTCTTCGTAAATAAAAAATATCATTCTAATTATATCCTATGAGGCCCTATATATACAATCAATCAAATTCATTTCCTATATGGTATTTCAAATCAAATCACAATTTAGAATGATTAGTGAGTCAATAATTAGAAGCAACACAGAGTACTTAACACTTATTTTATTAATTATCTAAGATACCGTATATACAACATTTTCCATATATTATGTAGATCTCATTTTCCACTACTTATCCATATGTAATGATTTTGGGTTTGGCTCCATTAGAGTTGGTATGATTGTAATAGCGTCTTTTCTGAATTTGCTTTCCCTTCTAGCTGTATTTGTTCGTTGGTCAATTTCGATGGCCAATAACATGCTACTGTCTCTTCGTAATTTAATAATTCAAAAAAAATATTAGAGTTGGTTCCAATCCTATATATATAGAGATCAAGTTGGGCAATCAAGCGCGGAATTAGAGTTGGTTCAATGGTTTCCATCCAATGTAAGGGCTTGTTCTGATGAAGAAGAACAACAAATGAGTGTCTGCTGAGAATTTGACGGTAGAGAGGCGGAGAATTAAAGAAGAACAATAGAATGTACTTGAGAAAAAACTCCAAAACACTAATAAAAGCTATTATAGCCTATACCACTTCAATCGATCAAACAAATGCAGAAGATCAAAGTGAAAGACCTGTGAGGCCAGGGGAAAGAAGATACAGACGATAGAGAGAAGAAGGAGATTAGGGTTTCAATATTTTCTTTTTTGATTGATTATTTTCTCAAATAATAACACAAGAAATTTATAATAATATCCTAGCGGTTCAATAAAGATGACATGGAAAGAACCGTAAAAAAAACTTAGGAGTAGATAAAACTCTATTTAAAAAGTTTACACTAATTAATTAATTACTAACAATAATTCCTAGGCTAGATAGTACCGTATCAATTTTCCCCCATTGACAATTGACTTGTCCTTAAGTCGGAAATCAAGAGGAGAAATCATGAGCTGCTGAAGCAACATATACCAGGATCAAAGACAACATGAATTGAGCAAATCCATGCAACTTTACTCCCTACAATGTCCATGTCTCCAGACATATGACTAGTAGCAATTTTCATCCCAGTGAATTCCTCCATCGTGATTTTAGTATGCTGAAAACTCATCTTGCCCCTATCAAAAAAATTAATCATTCCAAACATCAAAGTAGACCACAATAACAGATTGAGTTCCTGAAATGCATGCTCCATATTTAATCCAAACACTGCTTTACTATAGTTTCCACCTGGATCGAAATTAAATGAGGTAGGCTCAACTGATGTAGCCTCCATCATTAAAATTTTTTGATGCTCCAAACCTACCCTTTTAGCAATTCTTGGGTCTATGAAATCACCGGGGTCGAAAACCCCATTACCCAACTGTAACCTAGCTTCACTCACTTGAACAAATTCTTGATTAGCATTGAACCCTCCAATAGGCATTTCTTCGAACACCTGTTGTGCATCAAAACTCCCACAAACAATTATAGAATTTTGTATCAAATTCCTCTGCAGAGACACATCAAACCCTTTATCCTCATCAAATACAACAATTCTTAGCGTCTGATTTGTTTGAATTCCACAAACAAGTGAACAACTAAGCAATGGTTCATGCTCACAATTGGCCGTTGAAGTTCATACTCAAGAAAAGTAGTGAAAGTACCTTCATTGAAGGGCGTGAGGAAAGGGGTCGTGGGCGTAGGGGTGGTTGTCGCGGGTGCGGGTGTGGTGGTCGCGAGCGCGGGGGTGGTGGCCGTGGGCGCGGGGTAGCTGCCGTGGGCGCCGTTGGGCCCACTGTTCTGGTATCTAACCGGAGCTTCCACTTGGCTTGAATCCGAAAGAATCATGGAGCTTTTTGATGATCCTCTTACTTCTAGAGCCTCCTCAGATGTCTCTTCTACAAGGCACAACTCCATTTAACAACATCCATCATAGATGTTTCTCCCGTTGACGGAGTTGAAGGCATCCTTGGCCGATTCTCTATTCTTGAAGCGAATTGTTGAATGAAACCATGTTTCTAGGCTTAATATCTCAAGGGCCTCTATAATTCCGAACTCGGAAAACACTTGCTCTAATACGTTGTAAGAAACTGGGTAGAGTTCCCAATGAATCTTGATATATAGAGTTCGATCTTCCACTGGATTACCTCCATTAACGCCGGTTTGATTCTCGAGCAATAACTCCATTAGACGACGCTATTAGCACACATGGATTGCAAAGTTCATGGATGAAAACACCAATTGATACAAGCTATTATAGCATGTACCACTTCAACCGATCAACCAAATGCAGAAGATCAAAGTGAAAGGCATGAGGCCAAGGGAAAGAAGAGACAGACGGTAGTGAGGAGAAGGAGATTAGGGTTTCAATATTTTCTTTTTTGATTAATTATTTTCTGAAATAACAATACAAGATATTTATAATAATACTCTAGTGGTTCAATAAAGGCATCATGGGAAATAGAGGTGTTCAACGAATCAACGGGTCGGGTCACCCGCGACCCGTATTGACCCGACCCGCAATTTGCGGGTTGCGGGTCGACCCGCTACCCGTGCGGGTCGGGTCGCGGGTCGAATTTTTTATTTTGCGGGTCGCGGGTCGGGTTAAACCCACGCGGGTTGCGGGTCGACCCGCGACCCGCAATATTTTTAAAAATATGTATATTTTTATAATTTTATTAATATATAAACTATTTTTTTATTAAAAACCGGGTCGACCCGCAACCCGACCCGACCCGACCCGAGATTGCTGGTCGAAAGTAAAAATTTTTGCGGGTCGACTCCGCAATTTTGGATCGCGGGTCGACCCGACCCGACCCGTGAGCATCCCTAATGGGATAGAACCGTAAAAAAAAACCATGAAGGAGCATGCAGTGTATTCAGCCCATGATTTTAGGACTTGAAAAGTTGGCCCATCTTCTTGTTCCATTTCCCATATTGGCCCAGCCTGTCAATCCACCTTTAACGCCCCTTTCTTAACTCACTACTAGACAAATTTATACGTGCTCCCTATTTGCCATTGCCCAACCGTCACTTCCTAGTTTGCATATTAAAACCTAGTTGGCTCAATCAGTAAAGACAGATCAATTTTTCATTACAAATCTAACCAAAAGTTTTGAAGAATTCAAATTATAACACACTTAATCTCTACCTACAAAATTGAGTTTGATTTCTATACCTCCTATCCCTATGAATTGATTTCCAAAACCTTACCCTTATACTGCTAATTGATTCAACCCCTGTGGTCTATGATTTGGGCCATATACGTTCTCTTCCCCACTAGGGCCACTACTTTCACCTCCAACAAGGCAACAACACATCTTGCCTTCCTCCTAACCTTGACACAATTTAATTTGTAGTTGCCCTCCGATGCTTCGACACATCTTGTATTTTATCTTCTCTAATTACACCTAGGTAAAAACAAACTCGGACAAGATTTGGGTGAGGCTCGAGCTCGACTTAAAATTTAGGACCACGAACATGGACAATTAACAAGTTTAGGTTAGTTAAACATGCATACGTACTATATACATTTGTAAATGTATATATTTCTTGTTTATATCCACCGTACTTGTGGGTGTTACTTCTAATGCTAAAACGTAAGTTAATGTGCCAATTAATGATTCATAGTACTTGATCAAACCTCCCTATTCCTTCGAAACCGAATCCCTTCCTCCAAACACTAACCACCCCACCTACAAGAAGCATACGTAATACACAATTTTTCTTTGGTGTAAAGTCGAAAAAAGTACCATAGTGATTAGTGAGTGAATGCCTAATTTATACTACTACGGAGTACTACACAATAGTATTAGCCTATTTTTTAATCCAAGTTTAAATAAAGATCTCTTCCGTACCCAATTAAAATTCCCAATCCTTCAATTTCTGGGATGATCCAAATCCAATCCCTTCCATTTATTATTCTCTTCCTCCTCCTCCCTTCCTTTTACAGCCAATGCTCTCCAGCTTTTCCTCTCTCAAACCCACATTTCGTTTCTTAGAATAAAGCTGTCAAGAAATCTCATTTTCCCCCCAGATCCAACCCTACCCATCTCAAACCCCCTTCACAGATTTCTCGTCCTGCAATTTCGTTTTCAATCTCCATTTCTTTCCTTTCTTCCGGTCTGAAATTGAGACCCTTTTCTTGTGCGTGCTCTCTCTTCGTTTCTTTGGGAGGCCGGAGAGGAAGCAATCGAGTGAGAAGGCGAGAGAATGGCTGATAAAATAGGGATGATGGATAGCGCTTACTTCGTCGGCAGAAACGAGATTTTGCAATGGATTAATGTCAGGCTTCAGCTGAAGCTCTCCAAGATTGAGGAGGTCCCATTTGTTTTTCTAGCTTTTTTTTTTAAAATCTTATAATCTGACTGTTTTTCCTGTTTCTAAATGCATGCTCCTGTTTTTCTTTATTCTCAATTAACTGTTTGTTGAAGGTTGTGATGAATTATAGGTGTTGGCGGTTTGTGCGCCATCTCGTTTAATTTTGTTCCCGCATTGTGAAATTTGTTTGGTTGGTAAAGTGTTAAGTGCAGAAATTAGTTGAAATCTGGTAATCGACATGGAAAGTTTCAAGATTGTTGGTTATCTCTTTTTGATTTATGATATCCTCCTACCAATAGACATGGTCTCTAAGTGGGTTAGGTATAGGTGGTGTAGTATTTAACCTTACTCTAAGATCTGTATTGACGCTGACTGCAGCAACATTACTTGATATCGGTGGAAAGATCAAGGCTTACAAGCAGTCTCTTTTTTTTTTGGCAAAACCAATTGTCATTGACATTGTTTAGGCAAATTTATCAAAAAATAGCTTCTTTATTAATCATAACAGTTTAACAAAAGAGCTATGTGACCCAGTCTGCCTAGTGTTCGTTTGCTTGAGGAACTTAATCATTAGTTCTAGGAATAATGAGAAATTGCGTACTTTGACCTTTCCAATGACTATATTGGCCCAGGAGAGAGATACATTGATATTGAGGCAATGTAAACTTAACCATGACTAAATTTCTAATCATGTTCTTGTCAATCTATTATCTTTTTTTTTTTCCCAGAATGTGATCTGTCTCTTCATATCTTTGCTGAATTGATAAGTTGAAGGACCATGTAACTTGTACAATATGCAGAACAGAGATGCAAATTACTTTTACTTCAGCTTCTTTTTTTGGGTGGAGGGAAGTGTGAGTTTAATAATAATGGTGTTATAAGGTGAAGGTGAATGGTTCTTTGCTAGATCTGATTATTTAAAATCATTTTCTGATCAGTTAAGCTACCAATTGAAAATTTGTTGCAAAAAGAATGTTTGACATGCTAAATGAGATTGGGCATTTTTTTTTATCATTTATATCTAAGACTAATATTAAAATAAATCAATTTGAGAGGATCTTGGATGTCCAATGCGTCATCTAAGATTGGAGTTATCTAGAATTTGTCAAGGTTTGAGAGAGGTTTGGATATCTTGCTTGATGCAGTAATGCTTATCTTCTCTGAGAAAGAAGATTTCATGTTCAGTTTCCAGCTTCTAGCTTCGAGGAGATATAAGAGTAAATGATGTCTTGATCAGCGGAAAAGAGGTTCATACTTGGTTGCATATCCTAGGAAGTTCAAAGAATCAGAATGTGTCTCTGTTAGTATGTTTCTTGTCAGTGGATAACAATCTTATTAGAGTCAATCTTGACCTTATGTTTCACAACTAGAGCTCAGCCAGTCAGCCTATAATACTTGTGATGGATGATGTGCTGACATATCTTAACTTGATTTCTCCTTGATTGTTCTTCCTGATGTACCATGATGAAACATTGACATCTTGTCCTCATTCCCTGATATTTATGGTAATCAGGCTGCTTCTGGAGCTGTGCAATGTCAAATGATGGACATGACCTATCCAGGAGTTGTTCCCATGCACAAGGTTTCAACATTCAAAACAATTGATTTTTTTTTTGAGCAAAAAAATGATATTTGGGTGCATGCCATTGTGACTCTTCACATTTATTTGCATATTGATATCTGATGGTTATCTTGTATGTGCTAGGTGAATTTTGATGCAAAGACGGAATATGATATGATCCAGAATTACAAGGTTCTTCAAGATGTCTTCAACAAACTAAAAATTGAGAAGGTAATTAAATCTCTAAAAATGATGTAATTATCCTGGTTCCTCTTACGTAGTGAAATGGTGAGTGTGTGTATATTCAGAGTATTTGATGGTAATTATTTATTGAGAGTGCTTTGTGAATAGAGTATAATGTCCCAACCTGTTAATTTGTTATGATACTCTCTCTTTTGTTTTATACATGTGGACTAATTTGATGTGCTGCATTGGTTGCCCCTTTCCAGCATATTGAAGTCAACAGGCTAATCAAAGGCAGGACTCTAGACAATCTTGAGTTTCTACAGTGGCTAAAACGCCACTGCGATTCTGTGAACGGCGGAATTATGAACGAGTATGTAATAATTCACATGGTCATGCTCCTATCCTCCTGATTGACTCTAATTTGCCACATGTGCTTTTGTCAGAAACTATAATCCTATTGAGAGGAGGAGCAAGGGAGGAAAAGACCGGCACCCCAAGGGTCAAAAAACTTCAAAGTCCTTGCAAGCAAACAATTCATTTGCTGGATCTACTGATGCTATTGGTGTTTACAAGACTTCTTCAGGTCAGCTGATAACCTGAGACTATAAATAATTTTGTTCTTTCGATAAGAACTTCATTTTCATCTTTAATTCAGTCTCACAGGCTTGAGATAGCTTACTTATTTTGACATTAGGCGGCAGGGTTGAGTAAGCTATAATATTTTCATGTTTTCCTATTATGTATAGGGCCCAGACAAGGAAAGACAGCTTCAAGTGCTTCCAGTGCTTCCGCGCTAGATTATACAGAGGAGGTTGAGTCTCTAACTAAGGAGGTAACATGCGAATTTGACTCTTCTTGCCTTCCCCTACTTATTTGATACCCTTGCTCTTGCACACAAAAAATAAAGAAGAAAACTCGATACCCTTGCTTTTGTCATTCTCTTGTCACACCATAGACTTTCACAAATAAGAGAGAATTAAGAAATTGATGCAATTTAGTGTTGAAAAGTTCTTGATCACTTGTTTGCTACAGGTTACAGATTTGAAGCTCTCTGTTGACCTCTTGGAGACAGAAAGAGACTATTATTTTGGAAAGTTACGTGACATTGAGATACTCTGTCAAGATCCTTTAGTGGAGAATCTCCCAGTAAGAATGCCAAATTATGCTGTTTTTTTATTGAGTTCTTATTTCATTGCTGAAATAATTAATACATTAGTATGATTATAATATTACAGTTAGGCTTCTAGTTTTTGAGGTTGGTGATGTAATCGTGCAATTATCACAATGCAGATGGCTGTTGCAGTGAAGAAGATTTTGTATGCAACAGACGAAAGGGAAACAGCTCTTGTTGAGGCTCAGGATATCTTGTCCGAGTCTATTGGTGTGGCTGAAGACGGCGAAGATGATGAGCGTGGTGAAGAGGAGGAAGAATTGGTTGCAGTGCAGGGTTAGAATTTCTAACCAAACGTCCTTTGCTCTTTTAGCAACTAACTGAGGGCTGTATAATAAACTGAATCCTTGCCCCTCTATAAATTTTCTGAATTAGCACCATTGATGAATTCTAAGCCATGATATTTTGGTCTGTCATCATTACCGATTCTCTCTCAATGAAGTGCAAATGCAAGGAATGATTTCGTCTATGGCTGAGATAATAAGAGGTCTCAGTGCTTTCTTTTTCAAGGAACTCTCGATTTCGGCTCACATATATGTTATCTTGATCAAGATGATCAATTGACTATGGTAACGGTTGTGTGCCACCCAAAATTCTTGTATTCCTTTTTGAAGAGTTCTATAACTAATGTTCATCAGGTTGATCTGATAATTCAATAATAGAATATATGAAACAATGTTAAGAGAACCAGCCAAACGTGATCCAATGTAACATCAAATTCAACTGTCTATAACGTGATGGATTGAGATTTAAGGGTGACTCAAATTTACAACTATATCGATGTATAACAGAGATTCTCATTGATTCCACCGCACTCTTGCAACTACATCTATGGAATTTCTGTATACATATGCTATGATGAGTAATAATGTACAAACAACAGACAAGACATTCAAGAAGTTTGAACTGGATACTACTCATGTCCATAGGCTCAATTTCATCAATGATCAGCATAGTGACATTCGTTTAAGGTTTTGAGCAACCAAGTTGGAATCGTCTAACTTTCATTCGTCCATCCAATGCAAGGGCCAACACATCTAACTCCTCCACATTCCAGAGCTCAGATACCACTGCCTGATTTCATTACCACAAAGCAATAAAACATGTCATGATCTCATTTCAATTATGGTAGGATTTACCACAATACCCTTTCCAATGGAAGACAAACTTTGTTCATATATGATCATGTCAGCTAATAACAGAACGGCAATGTTACTGCATCATGACACAAACAAACCAAATACCTCAAATCCGCGGATTTTTTCATTCAGACGAGCAACCAGTTTGTGAAAGAATTCGAGTTCGTTTGGAGATTTTTCTGAATCCTGCAAAGATGATAAGATAGTTTGAGTGAAAAAAAAAAACAGTGACAATCTAAATTTATCATAAAACTGTTTTATTATCTGTATTATACATCAATAATTCTTGTAACAAGATTCCCAGTCGAGGTCACAGAATAGGTAAAGCGTAATTTCTTTTCCATTTTAGCATATACTCCTATGTGCATAAAATCAGCAATCTATTTAACTTGTATAGGAAAATCAGCTTCCAATTTTTATGCTGCAATGATACCTGTGAATTCTATCAATGGAAGAGTGCAACCTTGTATATAACCAAACCAGCATACTAACCTCAGGAGGAATTGTTGGAGAACCTAGAAGCCTTGCGAGTGATGTATGAAGAATTGCAGCATCATACTGCAGCATTTGGGAAAACAAAAGTAACAGAGTCAAGGCTACATGTCCTAGTTTACATAGTTGGCTAATTAATGTTCAAAAGATACTTCTGATTCTTACAAGTTGCTTCTCTGGGGCACGTGGAAGAACAGATCTCAATTGAGCTCTTAGGTTGATGGGATCTGTACCAGACACCACCTAGCAAGGATTGAAGTACAGAAATCAACTAAGAAAGTTAGCAAGACAATACATGAATGAGAAGGATGCATTTTATCGACTCTTTTAAATTCTAGAATTGTTTTCTCAAAAATGTGTTTCCTTCAAAAACGTCTTTTAGAAATAGAACCACATGAAAAGGTAGGAAGTGAATAATATGGAAGGGAAAAGTTACCTGCCAGCAACCAAGAAGAACCCCAGTTGAAGTCAAGACCACCCTATCTAATACAATTTTCAATGGGCAGACAGTCTTAGCAAGGTTCCTGACTGCATTTGCTTCAGCTTCAATCTTATATAATAGAAATATGTTAATATAGGAGATAGACCAGAAATTTATAAAATTTTAAATTTCCATTGCTGGATGGAATAGAATTTTTTTTCTTGGGAGGAACTTACTTCAACTTCTGTTGCGGGAACTGGTGAAATATGGTGTGAGGCATGGAACAAGCTAAAATGATACATACTTGAGTTCTGAAACCAGATAGCTAAGCGAAACAAGTGTAAGCAAGCAAAAGATAAAAATAAGTAGAGCTACTATGTTCTACAATTGCATAAACATCTACGGATCTACCTTCAGTTGTTATGCACTAAAAGTAAATTTAAACCAGTTATCCTGTAATTACACATATTTCATTTATGCAACTCATCCTGTAAAGTCTTTTGTCACCAGAAGCAATTCTCACTCGCTATTGAAAACAATTGATCTACTCAAAGTTGTCAAGCTTATGGAAAACCATTAAACGAGTACATTGAGCATGTACAGAAACCAGATATTACCTCCATGAAAATACGGAGAGAATACATTCTTTACTGCATCCCTGAAGCAAGTAAAGCAAGTTGATGATTCATAAAACTAGCTGTTTCTTCTACATAGCAATATATTATACACAGAAAGTAAATGCTTACGAAATCTGGAAAGAATAATCTGTACTCAAATACAAAACATTAGCTCGGACAGGGGGATTTGCAGCCTGAAATGAAAGAATTACAATTAATTAACATGTTCACTTCAGAATATACAAAGAGGCTAAGACCTCCACACATCACCTTGAGCTTAGGTGTCACATGACCATCCTTTTTAGTAAAAATATCTGAAAGAGACAACGACTGAGAAGTTTCACCATGTTTAAGGAAAGATGCACCATGTTCATCCAAGTCCTTTGCCATTTTATCATATAGTCTCAATCTTTGCTCTCTACTTGAATCTGGCATGCCAATTCATAGAGTCATATCATTGTATTGAACAAGGAAACAATTACAAGTGGGGAACCAAAAAAACAGCACAACAGAATTCAATCCATTATATGGAAGATAATTGTATCCTTGATTTAATTTGGAAGGAGGAAATCGGCATTCAAACGGCCCAACAATTCAGCAAGAAATTGGTAATCTTTTCAGAATTATCTTTACCGATTTCCATGTTTTCTCTTGCCGTAACAGAAGCCATTTGTTACAACGAAAGACGTGATTGACGTGTACCAATATCATGCACAATTGGCCAAAATAAACCAAGGTTACTGATTCTTCTTCCTCTGAATCAGTATCCGTTTTCATTTTCATTCTGAATAAATGTATTTGTCAATGGATTGCAATCAAATTCCATGTCTTTTTCCTCATATCTTGAGTAACATATCTTGATCAAAGATCTCACAGTGATAATTGGGTCAATCGAGAATGAACCCCTATTGACACCCAAATTCTATATCAGCTCCAGCTGATAACTTTCCATATATATAACAAAGTAATTACCATTCATTGAAAATACCCAATTTATAACCAATATCACTCGTAGATTCTGCAATATCAATTGATGATAGATCCGCAAATGCAAAAAGTGTGAATATTAATTCCTAAACAAGAAACAGAAGCACCATATATAAAGCTTAAACCAAACTTGCATCTTTTTACCTGAATTAGAAGGAGAGGAAGAATTGGTAACGAAGGAGTTGTGCTGCATCATCTGAAAAGCACAGTAGAAGAGGATAGCAGAGATAACCCAGATCAAAACAAAGGGTTTCAAATGAACCCCACAACTTCGAATCCTTGCCATTACCATCTGATGGAATTTAGGGGATCGCGCCACTTCCGTTCAGATAGTCGATAGAGAGCAACCTGGGTTCGTCAGCAATTTAAACGGGTCGGGTCGGGTCAGTTGGTCTGGGAGAAATTGGATTATTAGAAGGTCACGACTTCTAAATGAAGCACCACGCGGACAATGTAACATCCAATTAAGTTCTGATATACGTATGATGGTAGCCTATAAATTAATGGAGGTTTAAATGGTTTGAACTCCTTAGATCTAATGCAAGAATATTTGCTTAGAATTGATACCATTTCAAATCCGTTCGTATTAAGTTTAATCCTAACCAATCGTTGAGGTCGAGTGTTCGATTCTCAGTGGAGGAGAAATGAACTTGTTGGGAGAGCAAATCCCACCCAAAAATAAAGGGGCCCTCGCGAGACTCGAACTCCAGACGTAGGCGTTTGATGGAGCAAAACTCTCCGCTGAACTGGAGTGGCAATGACCACAAAAATTAAGTTTAATCCTATGCAAATATAATGAAAAGTGATAACATGATATGATTTAGTGATAGGAGGCATAATATTAGAAGATTTTAGTTCGATTCTTCTCTTAGGCGAGAACGTGAGAATGATTTTCACGCGTCCGTTTTTTCAATCCTACAATAATGACTATTTCTCTCTTTTTTCACTTTTGTGTTTTGCTTCATCACATGTCTTTTGTGGAGATCTTTCTTTCTTTTTTATCCTTTTTAAATCCTCTTCTCCATCTTAAATGATAGTATATCCTATCCCTTCAAACCCCATCGCATTACTCCACCTTTCTTCCTCTATGCTATGTTGCCATGAGAAGCCTCCATCGATGACTCCACCACCTTCACCGTCGAAAGCAACGACCCTTTCACCAACCATATCATCGATCCACCACCTTCTTAGCATCGATGGTCTCTCTGTCTCCTCCTGCAGTCTCTCCTCGTCTCCGTTATTGAAATTTTCATCTATATTCTTAGCAATGCTTGCCTTCCGATTCCCGCTTCGATCCCTTCTTCTCCTTCCCCCACCATCTCTCCTCCCTCCCTCCTCGTCTCTACCTTTGTCCCACCGACTTCGAGTGGAAAAAAATGACAAATGGCACGCGTTCACTAGCGCCTCCGTAACTTTCCAGAAAATCTACAACATGCCGCCTCTGACAACAAGGAGGAGAAAGCTTGCATGTATTAAGGAAAACATTGTCGTGATCAATAATAGCTACATTCAAGTGAAAATTGACGATGTCGTGATCCAAGATGAAGAAATAATGCTATCTAAGTCAAAGGGTAATAATGCAAAAGCAAAAGAGAGATCAAACGTCGCCTATCAGGTGTTTGACGAAATGCTTGAACCATACCGAGAGCTCAAATAAGATGATTTATAGACTTTAGGGTCATTTGAAACAAGCTTATCAAATTGTGATTATAGCTACTGGATTGTTCAAGATGTTTCTACTACAGCGAGATTATAACTACTGCATTATTCGAGATCTTTCTATTACATTCGAGGTTATAGCTATTGGATTGTTCGCGATTTTTTGATAGATGTGTGCGAGTTGCAAAAGAGGACTCGAATAATCCAGTAGTTCGCTATAATAGAAAGATCTTGAACAATCCAGTAGCGATAATCTCGCAAAATTCAATTATCTTTAGGTCTATCTAAAATATTGCTCCCATATCAATTTTTGGTATATTTTAACTAAATTCAGTTATTATTAAATTTTAGTTTTCTAGTCTTACTATTATTATCTTTAGGTATCTAAAATACCCTTATTCAAGATATGGGGGTATATATGACTCCTAGATTATGGTAAAGAGGATTAGGTAGATGTTATTATTGTTGTATATATATATGCCAATTATCCTGAATGATGACAAGAATTGGCCGGTAGGCGGAGGTTTATTATCCAATGCTCAATCAAATTGATGATGCACAAAATAAAATTCCAAATGTACACATATAATACTTTTGTATGTATAACATTCTCAAACTTATTATTACGTAGGAGTGATTAAAAATGCACTACGTACTTTTTGTCAAAGTTTAATGTTTAAAGAGTTTTGAAGAAATATAAAATGACTGATTTGGACCAAGAAAGTCCCTTATTTGGAAAATGAACCGCCATCTATAATGAAGTTTTATGAATTTGTATTTAACTTCCGAAGCCTTTTGTGCTGCACAAGCTGATTACAACTCCTAAAAGTGGTAAACTGATTTTCAGTCCAAACCTTAAATCCTATATCATAAACTTACAATTTAGATTATAGGTTTAAGAGAGAATTTTAGACTAGTAAATATAAATTTTTTTTGGTCGAAACTAGTAAATGTAAATTGAGTTTTGGCTCAGATGCTAAAAAAGAACAAACGAGAACAAACGAGAACAAACAAAGAACGAGTGAACACAAGAGAGTGGTGACGCAGTTCGACAAAGCCTACATCTGTGGAGCCTCAAAGAGGAAGCTCATCTCAAAATTCCACTAGATCTCAAATATTACAACATGCAAAAGGAAGAGCGAAAACTCCAAAGTAGAACAAAGTTCAAACACCAAGAACGGAGAAACAGAAAAGGTAAAGGAGAAGAAGATCTAGGGTTTCGGCCCCCTCAGGCTGACGAAGTTCTGAGATGGAGCTTCGCTTGATCTTGACCACGAAGAGGCAGAAACAGGTTCGCCTTCTACTAACTCCACCGTCGGACCACCGGAGAAGCAACCACGCGCCATTAGATTTCTCTCTCTCTCTCTCTCCTTCTTTCCTCTCTTTTCTCTAGAGCTCTCTCTGATGTGTCGCGCTAGTGAATGAGCAAGCAAAGGAGCAAGTTAGCTATTTAAAGCTAGGGTTGCCAAAGAGCCTCAAAACACATCGTTTCAATAATGGAGGAGTGTCTCATCAGAGATGGATCAGAGGAGCAAGGAGTTGTGCCGTCGTCTTGGATCAATCCGCAAAGCCCAAAACTACCAAAGAGGCCCATAAGATACAATAACACATTAGCTAGATTGAACTCGGACCAAAACCTCCAAACCGGTTTGAATCGGGGTTGCTAAGTGTAAAACTATGTAATTGATATTGTAAATTGCCTTGATTGTATTCTCATTCATGAAAGGTATTTATATAAGTTAATTGGAACTCTTTGGAGCCCAAGCTACAACTCTTAAGGATAGAATTTTAGGCACAATATAATATGTTTCCTAATAACAAATATTCTATCCTTTCAATATAAATCTTATCCTAATACCCCCTCTCCCCGACAAGCTCATGGAGGAGAATGGACATGGAGCTTGGACCAAAGTGTCTGAAATCTGGTTGTTCCCACGACTTTAGTAAAGATATCTGCAATTTGATCTAACGCTCTAACATGGCCTACAACAAGAGAGCCATCATCAACTTGTTCTCTGACAAAGTGATAGTCAATATTGATGTGCTTAGAACACTGATGAAAAACAGGATTGGTAGACATATAAGTAGCACTGAGATTATCACATAATAAAATAGGCGGAGAATGAAGCGGAGCATGAAGTTCATGAAGTAACTGTTGAATCCAAATCAATTCAGTAGAAGCAAAAGCAATAGCCCTGTATTCAGCTTCAGAACTAGACTTAGCAACCACATTTTGCTTTTTAGAAGCCCAACTAATCAGATTTCCACCATAATAAATTGCAAAACCATGCTGAGAACGACAATCATCACTGTCAGAAGCCCACCCTGCATCAGAGAAAGCCACAAGCCGATGATTTGTAGATGGCTTAATAACCAGACCATGTGTGATCGTGCCCTTAAGGTAGCGCAACATTCATTCGACTGCCTGCCAATGAACCTCAGTGGAATTATGCATAAACTGACAAACTCGATTAACAAAATAGGCAATTTCAGGACGAGTTATAGTGGCATACTGTAAAACACCAACTATACTTTGATAGAGTTGTGGATCAACTACCGGATCACCTGTCTGAACGAGCCTTGAAGCCGGTTCAGCAGGAGAAGCAATAGGCTTAGCATCATGCATTTTACTTCTAACAAGTAGATCTCTAATATACTTCTGCTGAGTGAGTACAATAGAGTCTGTAGAGCGCCACAATTTTGTGCCCAAAAAGTGACTCAAGTTGCCAAGATCACGTAATGAAAAAGTAGAATTTAGAAGCCTAATAAAATCATCAATTAACTTAGGCACTGAACCTGAAATAATGAGGTCATCAACATAGACCAAAATGTAGAGAATGGAGCCTTGAATGCGCCGAATGAAGAGAGTAGTGTCAGACTGGCAGGCCACAAAGCCGTGATGGAGTAAAAAGGAACGAAGCTTATGGAACCATGCACGAGGAGCCTGTTTTAAGCCATATAAAGCTTTCTTCAAAAGGCAAACATGATTAGGACGAGATTGATCAAGAAAGCCAGGTGGTTGGTGCATATAAACAATCTCATTTAAATCACCATTCAAGAAGGCATTATTGATGTCAACTTGCCTTAAACTCCAATTGTAAGAGAGAGCAATAGACAAGACAACATGAATAGTAGTAGGTTTCACCACAGGACTGAAAGTGTCAAAGTAGTCAATACCTTCTTCTTGATTAAATCCCTTGGCAACCAAACAAGCTTTGTAACGCTCAATGGAACCATCAACTTTTCGTTTCACCTTGTAAACCCACTTACATCCAACAATGTTAGCATTACAAGGAGGAATAGTAAGAGTACATGTCCGATTTTTAATTAGGGCATCGTACTCAACTTGCATAGCATTTTGCCATTCAGATAATTTGGAAGCTTGGCTAAAAGTTTTAGGCTCATCAGGAATATCGGGCAAAGAAGGGAGTGGATGTTTTATGGAGGTAAAAGTCTTGGGTTTGAGATTACCGATTTTTGAACGGGTAACCATGGGATGATGGGAGTCATTAACAGGCCGAAAAATAGTAGAAGAAGTAGGGCTAGAATCGGTACATGTGTCATTGTCGGAAATAGCAGGTGAGGACCCCCTCAAAGGTGATGATGGAGGACTGTCCAACTATGTTGGGCTTGATGTTTGAGGGCTCGGTGAGCCAAGGTCCGACTGCATGAGAGTCCGGTTCCAGGTGGGTTCAATAGAGGGCGATGTGGGCTGATTTTCGGTCGTGGTGCATGTGATAGGCTAGGTCGTATTGGGCTGAACCGAGGCAGTCAAAGGCGGCTCACGGTCAGCTACGGGCAAGTCATGTAGAGCTGCAATTTGCAGCGGTTGTGATGAAATAACGGGGCTGAAATTTTTTGAGTTTGGTGAATTTTGGCAATTTGGCAATTTGTGAATGGGATAGGGATAGGTCGTCTTATAAAAAATGACATGGCGGGCAATATAGATCCGGTTTGTTAGAACATGAAGACAAAGATATCCCTTGTGTTGTGAACTATACCCTACAAAAATGCATGGAGAAGATCTAAACTCCAATTTTTTGACATTGTAAGGACGGAGAAGGGGATAACACAAACACCCAAATGACTTAAGGAAGGAATAGTTAGGGGATTTACCATAAAGACACTCAAAAGGCAATTTTTGACCTAGAATTGGGGTGAGAGTCCGGTTATGAAGGTATACAGAGGTATGGAAGGCATGTTCCCAAAAAGAATGAGGTAGATGTGCATGAGCTAGTAGAGCCAGACCTTTTTCAACAATGGTTCTGTGCTTACACTCAGCCGCTCTGTTTTGAGATTGAGTATGAGGACATGAGACTCTATGCAAAATACCATGTGTTTGAAGATAAGTAGAGACATTTCTGTATTCCCCACCCCAGTCGAATTGAAACTGTTTAATTTTGGTGGACAATTGGGTTTCTACCATCTTTTGAAACATTTCAAAAGTGGATAGAACCTGAGATTTCTGATGCAAAAAGAAGATCCATACAAATTTGGTGCAATCATCAACAAAAGTTAAGAAATATTTATTGCCATTAAATGAAGGAATAGATGCTGGACCCCAAACATCAGAATAAATAAGTTCAAAAGGATTTAAACTAGACTCATGATGACTAGGTAGGGGAAGTCTATGACTTTTTCCAAGTTGACATGACTCACAAACTGAAGGAAGATTATTACTAGAAATTGGCAAATTAAACCTAGAAACTAGACGCTTAAGAGAAGACTCATTAGGATGACCGAATCTATAGTGCCATGTTTGAAGAGACGCCCGTTAGCCCAAGTAGACTCGAGGTGAGGGACGGCTGGTTTTTGGTGGTTGAAGTTGGTACAGTCTGGCCTTCAACGGTTCTTGTGAGGAGTGTCCGGCCTTGTAAATCCTTGACAAAACAACAAGTAGGGTAAGAAATCATATAAACGTTGTTGTCTTTAAGTAATTGGGCAACACTAAGGAGACTTTTAGTTAATTGTGGAACAAAGAGTATATTTTAAGATGAATGGGTTTATGCGATGCATGAAGAGTCGAATGACCTAAATGAGTTATGGACAAGGATGTACCATTGCCAACCTGTAAGCCATCATTACCAGAGTAGTTGGATTTAACAGAGAGATTACCGAAATTCGATGTGGCGTGACTGTTTGCTCCAGTATCAAAGTACCAATTTGGATCAACAATTTGAGACGAAGGGTTGACCACGTGATAAACCTGACGTTGCATATTTGGCTGAGTTTGGAAAGATTCTTGGCCGCCTCCCCTATTGTTCGATCGCTGCTGGCCACGGTTCATATTATATGACCTCGGTTGGCGGGGATTTTTGATGGGATACACTTCAAAATTGGAGCGATGCCAACAATCAATAGCTGCATGCCCAGGCTTGGCACAAATTTGGCACGTAAGACGTGTCGAGGACTCGGAAGAAGACTCGCTTGAAGGGGCCCTAGACTTGGAGCTTTAACCAGACTTGTTGTTCGAGCGTGAGACGGTAAGCGCAGCCATGGAGGAAGTCATCACCTTTTCAGCATTTAGGCGTTCCTCTTCTCGGAGAAGAAGGCCAAACAATTCATCCGAGTTGATGGGGGTATCGCTGCAGATTGTATGTCGAGAGAAAGGCCGAATATGAAGCATCGAGCCCATGAAGAATACTCTCAACAAAGTCTTCATCGGGTACCAAGTAATTGCACTCGGCTAACGAGTCCGAAAAGGCCCTTTTTTCTCGATATATTTGAGCATGGAAAGATCGCCTTTCTTGAAATCTTGAAGCAGTGATTTGAGGTACATTAGTCAGGCGCGCGTTTGAGAATAGAACATTCGTTCAAGAGTGCCCAGGCGCCATGAGAAGTCTTCGCCCTAGCCACATGAGCGAGCTAAGGCGGTGTGAGTGTAGATCGGACCCACAGGAGGATATACCGATCCTTTTTCTTCCATTAGGTGTACTCCGGATTCGGGATCTATGGAGAATTTGAACCAAGAATGGTCGGCATTGTTGGTGATGGCTCAGACGTCGGAAGAAGGAAGTGATTGAGATCATACACTTCTAAGGACGACTTGATTGTATGGCGCCACAAGGTGTAATTGGACCTATCCAATTTGACGGATATGGTCGGAAAGTTCAAAATGAATGAACCAGTCGAAGATGACGCGGCGGCCAGAAGGTTGGCGGCGGTCAACTTCTTTTGCGAGTCGTCGGAAATCACAACATCTTCATTGTCGTGATCAGAGCCGTGGTGATCGGAGCCGTGTTCACTCATGGTGATTGAAAATTGCGGAAGCTTTGTGTTTAGGGTTTCGATGTGAGAAGGATCGGGTTAGGCTGATACCATGTAAAACTATGTAATTGATATTGTAAATTGCCTTGATTGTATTCTCATTCATGAAAGGTATTTATACAAGTTAATTGGAACTCTTTGGAGCTCAAACTATAACTCTTAAGGATAGAATTTTAGGCACAATATAATATATTTCTTAATAACAAATATTCTATCATTTTAATATAAATCTTATCCTAATACTAAGACCCGGCCGATTTGACTAGTTTAAGTGTATTAAATAATCTCATAGACCCGATTCTCTACTTAGGATAATTTTCTACCTCTATTTTAATTACAAAGTGTGTCATACCAATACTTAGTCACTAGAATTAATGCTAAGCTTAACCATAGAACATAACATTAAATTTTACCTTGTTTAGTTCGGTTCGAAACGTGATAGACTCGTCTACACAGTTTCATTCAGATTTCAAAATCGCTGGCTACCTACCTCGGTCGATATTTGGATCCAATTATTTTCTCGTTTATGGTTCAAACGATTTCATTGTTCTCTATCACATTTATAATGAACTTTACATACATTAAATGTAGAAAGAATCATAGGTTGGATAGCTCGGCTGGTCCAATACCTTAATAATCCATAAATTTTACAGGTCATAATTCATAAACCAGATCTAATGTTTAAAAAGGTAACTGGTCAACATGCATGTTGGACGAACCTTATTACTTTATAATCAACTTTAATAAAAGAGATTTATTAGGAGGTATCATGTCACTACAATTAATGTATGAAAATGTAATCTCAAGATCACATTATGCCATCTTTTATTAGCTGAGCAACTCAGCTTGACAAAATCTTGACAATTTCAAATTATAGTCGATAAACCGTGTTTTATAAGAATTTTTACTTGTAAAGACTTAATTATATTTGATATTTTGAAATTATTTGTAATTTTTTATAGGATTTATCATTTCTTTTTTATGATTTAATTTCGAAATTATATCCATCATTTTATGCTCTTAACACACATTATAGAAAAACCGATCTTGATATACTTATTAATATTTTTATAAGTTTGATATATAGTAGTTGTTTTTTTCAAATAAAATAACACGAGCACCGAGTTAAACTAATCAAATATTTTGTGTGATTTTAATACTTCTAGTTTTGTTTTAATTTTTACACATGCTATTAATGCCTGGTCTTATTATGCCTCATCTATACTATATCCATTTCGCAATGTAAGTCATTTTTAACTTCAAAAAACGTTTTATAATGTAAGTAATTTTTTTAATTATTTAATATTTAATTTTCTAAAATAGTTTATTATTTAATTTACTTCACATTCCAATATTCATTGAAAATTAGCATCAATAAAAAAAAGAATTATTAGTAGTATATATTGAAATTATAAAACATACTATAATTATAGAGTAAATTAAAGAGTTAATTGCATGTGATAAAAACAAACATTAAATTAACATCTATTCTATTTCAAGCATGTCTTTTAACATGTGTAAATTAAATTGAGAAAATGACTTATATCGTTTATGTATTTATTTTGGTCTATATATATTTCCACTATATTGTTGTTATAAACGAAGAGTAAGGTTCAAATAAAACAACTCTTTATCCTATAAAATAAGGAGCGTTTAGAGCCTTGATCCAAGGGCTGATGTTCTATCCCTTTTAGGGACGCGGTGACACTTTGATAATTTTTCGGAAATTACAAAAGTGCATCGCTATCGTGAAAAAGTGCATTGCTAAATAAAAAAAGTGCATTAGTAAGCCGAAAAGTGCAAGTAAAAATGAAGCCAACAGGGTATGTGCTGCATGTTCGGTTCACTGTAAAAGTGTATCGTTATGGTGGAAAAGTGCATTGCGAATACAGAAAAGTGCATTACTAAACCAAAAAAGTGCATCATCTTCGGCGTCCAATTGACTCGATTTTGATTGAACTCAATCGATATCACCCAAAATATTTGGTTTTAGTAATGCACTTTTTGTATATATAGTAATGCACTTTTTCACCATAACGATGTACTTTTGTAATTTCTGATAAATTATGAAAATGTCATCGCGTCCCTAATTTTCAAGAATATCAGCCCTTTGATCAAGGAGATCCAAGGGTACGGTTCTAAATGCTCCTTATTTTATAGGATAAGAAGTTGTTTTATTTGAACCAAACTCTATAAACGAGTACAAAGTTTTAATTAATTTAGAAGTGTAGGTCATCTTAGTTTCAAACTTAAAAGTAAAAAAGTGTTTCTTGAAATTTATTTATAGTTTCCTAATAAACTGAAAACTAGAAACAAAAGTTAGATTAACACTTTTGGAAATCGTGGTAGGAAACACTTACACTTTTCACTTTTGAAAAACAAAAATATTTATATTGCTGCTCAAAGGCCTTAAATCTGATTTATCTTGATCATTACAAAATTAAAAATTAAAATATCCCAGCCTAGTTTAAATAAAACTAGCTCATAGGGGTTCTAGTTTTAAAGTTGTGTCTAAATTAAAAGCGATTATAATAGTTTTTTAACTTCTATATGTCTTTTCCCCCCTTTTTGTATGGTAAATGTCAAGGAAGTGCTTTAATTTGTTCATCCTTGAATTATTGACTTTCTACCCCAAAAACTATATTGACCTAATTAATAAATTTTAAAATCCAAACCCGTGTGTCAATTATTTAGTTAGGCTATGTTTGTTAAGTTATCAAAAAAATTAGTTGGAGTTGCAAAACTAGTTGAAATTATAAAACTAGTTGTAAAAGTAGTTGAAATTTCAAAAAAAAATATAAACATTGTTTAGTAATGTTCAACTAGTTTATCATAGTAATTGATAATTTTAAATTCTATTTTACAATAGGGTTATTCTTATTTAGGAAATAATTATTTTTTTTAATTTGAAAAACTACTAAAAACTAGTGTAAAAGCTTTAGGCTATGTTTGTTAAGTCATCGAAAAAACTAGTTGGAGTTGCAAAATTAGTTGAAGTTGTAAAACTAGCTGTAAAAGTAGTTGAAGATTCGAAAAAGTATATAAACATTGTTTGGTAATGTTCAACTAGTTTATTGTAGTAATTGATAATTTTAAATTATATTTTATAATAGGGTTATTCTTATTTAGGAAATAATTATTTTTTTTAATTCGAAAAACTACTAAAAACTAGTGCAAAAGCTTTAAAAACTAGTTTTACAACTAGTTACTAGTTTTTTTTTGTCAAACAAACAATGTTTATACGAGTTTTCGCAACTAGTTGGAAAACTCCAACTAGTTTTTGGTACCTAACAAACACACCCTTAAAAACTAGCTTCTTCAAAAAACTAGTTTTACAACTAGTTGCTAGTTTTTTTTGTGTTAAACAAACAGTGTTTATACCAATTTTTGCAACTAGTTGGAAAACTCCAACTAGTTGCAATTTTTGAATAAGCTGAATTTACTTTAAAATGTTAGATTTATTTTAATTTTTAATTATTTTATACTGTACTAAATTTATATTAATAGGTCAAATTTATCTTAATTTTGACTTATCTAGTACTAAAATTATATCTTAATTTCTCCCATTTTTTAATTTTTTTGGTCGAATTCTCCCATCTTTTTAATTAAATTACCTTAATCTTCACTATGTTTTATTTTTATATACGATTTTTTAACTTATATCTCAAGGGTATAGGTTAAGAGCCCCAATTTCAGAAAGATAAGTAATGATTATGTATTTAAATTTTTTTAATTATGCTTTAAAAGAATTTATGTTTCTAAATGGGGTTTTAGTTTCCACATAACATAGGATAAAAAAACTGTTATATATATATATATATATATATATATATATATATATATATATATATATATATATATATATATATATAAGGGACGGGCTATAACCTACCCTAATCCGCCCTTGAGCGGTCCGTGCTTGTATAGTTGTATATAAGTATACTAGCATATTTTCCCGTACCTTGTACGAGTTTTGATTAAAAAATTTAATAATTATTTTTTCCATATATCAATTGTCCAGCGACAAATAATCACGATCTTTAAACATAAATTAGCTTTTAATTTGCATAAATAAGATAAACTTAAATGTTTTCTAGATTATAGAATACTTTTTTTAATCATTAATATCCAAAGGTGGGTCCCTCATTAAAAAAAATAATAGATCAAGTTAGCTTAAATAATTTAATTTAATAAAATCTTCTATTTAAGTTTTTTTTAGAATATAAAACCAATAATAATTGATTAGGAAAATAAATTATATGTATCCAAAAATAATAATTGAAAAAGATGGTTTCTATACACATGTCTTGCACATAATTTATTATATATAGATTTATATATATAATTTAATATTATAAATGAAATATTAATCATCATTTCAAAATAATTCAAATAAAATATTTATGTCTTAATATTTATAAAACATAGTAATATTATTATATTAATATTTTAAAAATATTTTATAATGAAAATTATGTTTCTATCACTTGTCAAAATTTAAGATCTCTTAATATACTTGTATATTAGTAACATTATTATATTCAATAAAATTTTCATAATGGATTATGCTCCTAACACAACTTGCCAAATTTTAAGATCTTTAAATATAATTTTATATTAATAATATAAGGAATATTGCTATAATATAAGAATTGTAAATACTTAAATAATGGCGGTCCGATTTTTCTACTGCCTAATCATACTCCCTCCTATACTCCCTTGTTTTAATTGGTTAATTAGAAGATATTTTTTAATATTTTACTAATATTTAAGTTTCTTTTTTAATGTAATTTGGAAAGTCATCACACAATCACGTCGTAGGGGAGTATTAGTTGATGAAACCCGAAATGAAAGGCTCGCTAGAGGACAAGAAACGAGATTATTATATTCGAAAGTGCAAACACTTGCTTCTTTATTTATGATTTTCTTTACAACGAGGTTTACAAGCCAACGAGGCTAATAGATTATTTGAGAATTGCACCCTAGACCTCCTACGATTATCCGAGATCTCGACCTAACAATGTCTGAGATCTCCTAGTTGCTAGCTAGCTCTAAGTGTCAATTGCCGGTCCCTTTGAGCGAGGTTGGGTTGACGGGGCCACGCTGCTGACTAGCGAGGTTGGATAGCGGAATCTTTGATGTGAGGTAGAACGAGGTGTGAGAGGCTTGCGAGATGGTGTAGCGAGGTCTTTGATGTGAGCAGAAACTCTGTGAGACTTGAAGTCTTTTTGTGGACTTCACTTATCTATAGCGAGGCCTTTTGACGATGTTTCGATCACGTCGATCTTCAACGAGCAAGATAGTTCTTGAGTTCAAGATGTTTTTCGACCCCTTTTCCATACGAAATTCTCCTCTATTTATAGAGGATTGGGGAGTCGAGTTTTGGTCATTGTCCGATGTGGGACGCCCGAGATCAAGGGCTCTGATTGGCCTAGAGGCGAGGCAGTCGGTGATTGGCCCGAAGAGCGGCGTTCGCTGAGTGGTCATGGTGGGCGGGCGCTAGTAGAGTCCGTTACGAGGTCGAGACCTCGCTCCGAGGTCTCGGGGGACCTCGTGGGGTAGGAACTTTGCTAAAATAAAAGGTGGGTATGATTGTGGGCCCCAGGATCATCCTCGGGGGTCCCTTTGACCTGGTTTGACCCTCATACTCCGGGCCCACCTCTTGCTTCGCTATTTTGAACATCATCATTAATATAGAGGGAGTATAATTAGAGAGTAGAAGATTTAATTTGCTCTTACGACGAGTGATGAGAAATTTAAGCATGCATAATTCCAAATGAAAACATTATAGAAGTACGTTCTTGCTAGTAAATCAAGAAATTGCAACCCATCCACCAAATTAATCAATTTAAGTCGGGGGAATGTCATTAATTGAATGAAGGTAACCAATTAAAAAAAAATCCATATATGGAGATATACAAACTCAACGTTTATGGCTACTACATGTTAACACGTCATTTTACAAGACATTCCTCTTCATCATATTAATTATCTCTAGCTATAATTCCCTCCTACTTTATTACCATCTCAAACTGCCCTACCATGCATTATCGTTACGACGTCCCTCTTCATATCGATCGTATCCACATAACAAGAAGAACATATCATTATCTGTTTATTTATTCCTGAAAATGAAAAGCATAAATGTTTGACATCCTCGAACTAATTTATGTACCCATTTATTGACTAATCCGTATAGCTCGATTTTGGAAGTTTTCGATCAGCTTGAATTCATAGTTTAGGGTTTTTCCTTGTTTTTGTTTTTTGAGTTCTGTGGCGTTTTGAGGGTTTTACCTTTCTCGAGTTTACTTACTATATCTTTTTCGCGATTGTTTCCCTTTCTCGTTTGTAGTTTTTGGTTTCTGGTTCAATCGCCTTTCTTTGATCTTGTTGTAACGAGAATGATAAAAGCTAAGAAATATAAATAATTTTACTTAATTCACTAACAATGCGTTAGCTACGTCTACGCATAGAGAAACTGAATTCTTATTGTAGAAGTCTAAGAGAACATAGTACAATAATAAGACGTTTTATGAGTATATATATATCGACTCATGAAACTCTAATCAGATTATGAGTTTTGTAAGCCAAAACAGATCATGATAAACTTTGTAATAGAAAACATAGCATACCCGGCGTGTCGTCGCTACCCCCGAAATCCTGGTGAATCCCGGTCAACAACCATTTCAAGGCATATTTACAGGACTTTTCTGAAACACCCTCTCAGTTTATTTGGTATATGGGTGAGTATATTCTGACTCCACTTGTGCAGGATTACACTAGGTAGATGGTGATATAAGATGAGGAATTCATACGAGTTTGAACTTTGAAGGTTTATATATGAACTTTGGCTCACTTGTTAATTCATGCATAACGTTCAATTAGGTCCTACAAAATGAACTCATATGAGTGTGTCGTTTCAGATTAGTTTCGAGTTATTGTCAAACGATCGAATACTATACGATAAAAATGCAGCATTTTTTGAGCAACCGGATAAATTCTATATATATAGGCTTATAAGTCAAGAACACACACCAAGAATAATATTATCAAGAAACTGTTCATGGTAAAAGACTAGAAAAGTTGAAAGCTCGAGAGTTTGTTTGTGGGTTATATCTACTAAGCAAATTAAAACATGGAGCCCCAAGATTCGTGAGCAGACAAAGTTGGCCTCTCCCCCAAAAAAGCAGCTTTGTTTATAAGCTGAAAAAATGATGATCAACACAACACAACATTTGCTGACCCCCACTTCTTTTGTGTGAAATCTTCAAATCCCTAATTCGACAAGATTTTTACTTTTGGAGACACACAAAATGTGGACGCCCAATTTATTATAAACCATCCGAATTCCAGAATTAATACTGGTCCACATGAGTGAACAATATCCTGAATTTCATCTTTGTCCTGCCTTTGGCTGACACAGATAGGGAAAACCATGAAAGATTTTTTTTTTCTCCTCCTTTCATCATTAGGATTTAGAAGAGTTTCTTAATGGGCAATCCATGGAAATGCATGATTCCTGATTATTGAACAAAAATCAAACATATGTTACATATCAAGGATAACTCCAACACTAAAAAAAATAATTAAAAACCCATATAATTATCACAGCAAACAAATTTGATATGACAAACACCCAAAACTCTAAACCTTTTTCTTGACTATTAGTACATATAGATAGCGCGTGGGGCACGTGCAGACGATGATGGGCACGTGTTAGCAGCCTTGGAAGCAAAAGAACTGTTCTTTGGTGGAAGTGGTGGGAATGAAGCCTTTCTTGAAGTTGCATTTGCAGGGTTAACAACTTTCACTGCCTTGTCATTCTTACACCCCATAATTCCTCCACTTTGAAGCTGTTTTGGCTTGAACGACGACGACATCTTCTTGGAGCCGATTTGCTTCTCCTCATCAAGATCAGAAACCACAGAGAACTCAGCTGCACTTGCAGTGACAACGCTCCACTCTATGCTTGCCTCACTTGGCTCATATGGCGCTGTCACAGGAGACATCTCTGCAGGGAAGACGGCGATGTCAAAAAGGTCTGAGCTGGCGTCACTTTCCATGTCATCGTATCTGTAGCTCCCGCTGCTTTGTCTCTTGTGCTGAGCTTGTGTCGGTATTGCGTCCCAACTTAGCATGGAAAGCTTCTTCTCCATGATGAAAGACATTTCGCTGCCATCTTCTCCTTTGTCTTCCTTTTGGGTTTTAGGGTTTAATCCAAATACCTCAATTGACTGCCTTGGATCTTCTTCTTGAGTCTTTGGGAATGCAAAGCTTGGAGCCGTTCTTTCGGGCTGCTTTGTAAGGACAGTATTGAGTCTTGGTTGGTGAAAAGTTTGCTTCTTGGAATTGATCTGAACGACTTGATCCTCCCAAAACCCTTTCCTTTGATTGGTTGTTGTTGTTGTTGTTGTTGTTGTTGATTGCTTGACTGTGTAGACAGGTGGCTTGACGTCGTAGCAGGAGCCTTTACATTGGAGCCCAGCAAAGAACCATGGCCCACCAAGAGGAGACTTCTTTGGCTTGATTTGATCTGTGTTTCTGCTGCTGCTTCTGCTACTCCAGCTGGATTCTGATCTGATGCTTGGTGTTCTTGACTTAGACATGTGTTGGGGAACTCTCTCTTCTTCTACGCTCCTAAAACTAGGAGTCCTGTCATGGCGATCCATTTTATCACCAAAGTAACTCTCAGCACCAAAGACACCGAGTTCACCAAGTGGGCCCCTGGTTCGTCGCTTGCTCATAGAGGAAGAAGGGGAGGAAGAAGAAGATTGTCTGGAGGGGGTGAAAATTGGTGAGGAGTCATGCATGGAGGCAGCTAGGCTTCGAACAAAGTCTGTGTCGGCAGTGTCAAGGTAAGAGGAGAAGGAAGCGTCACGCAAGTGGTTTCTTCCCTTGCTTACTGCTGCCATTGCCATGGCCTAACACTTTTTCTAAAGAATGGAGAAAAAGAGGGGGTTTTTTTATTGTTGGTGGAAGAATAATAAGCAAGAAGAAGATGAGTTAGATTTTGAAGGAAATAGCACTTGTATTTGTAGGGAAGTGGGATGAAAAAAGAGTAGGGGGGAGTGGGGACGAGATGCTTGATCTTGGAATGACAGTTCGGTTATAATTCCATTCCACTTTCCTATCTTGGCAGATGAAAAGCCATTTTCTAGACCCTTTTTTTTATCTTTCACCAACACATACAACAAAAGCAAGAAGATGAAACAAGAGTACAAATACTATCTTTGGCAGCTTATGGAATGGCCTCAAAAAAACTATATACTGATATGAAGCATTTGAGGAACAAGTAATGACGTATCAGAATAATTAGATCAAAGTAGTGTTGTTAGCAACAAAGGAGGGACAGGTACAAACAAGTGGCCAGCACCCACAGCAACCTATCAGCCATACATTTGACAATGGGGGACCCCAGGATTTTCGGTCATCATGTTATCGTCGTCATATTAAATATGAATGAGATGATTCGAACTGTGATGAAGAGGACATTTTTGATAGATCGGCATGATAGTTATGAATATTGAAGGATAAATTGATAATACATTGCAATGGGATGATTCATACTTTAGTGAATATGACATTGTTAATACATTAGCAGATAAGTACTATATTAAGTCTACAGTGACATGGTTTATGGAAATTTTTTCATTTGGGCATATTGATAATGCATTGCAATGGGATGATTCATTCTTTTAATGAACATGACACTGTTAATAAATTAGTAGAGGAGTACTATATTAAGTCTATAGTGACAGGTTTATGGAACTTTTTGTATTTTCTCTCTTTGGGCCAGCCCTATCTGTATCAACACCAAATCACCACAGCAACATTAACAAAATAAAGTTATCCATATGAAAAATCTGCTGAGATAAATTGGGCAGTGCAAGGACAAAAGGAACACATACCATTTTGAAACGTAATAATTTAAAATTGAGCAGGTATCACACATAACTCCAGCCAGGTTCCTTGTTCAGTCCAGCATCCTCCATTAAGCTTCTTATATGCAATACCTCATCCCATTTCCCAACATCTGCATGGATATTTGACAAAGATATATAAGCTCCTGCTTCTGAAGGCTTAAGATCCAAAACCATTTTGGATGCTCGACTTGCAAGCTCAATATTTCCATGAACTTGGCAAGCAGCCACCAGTGTTCCCCATATCAAAGCATCAGGTTCAATAGGCATGCTTTTAATGAACCTCTCTGCTTCTTTCAGTCTCCCTGAGCGACCAAGAACATCAACCATGCAGGCATAGTGCCTGAGACCAGGTTCAAGTCCATAGTCTTTAGACATTGAGTTTAGGTAAAAATATCCTTCTTCTACTAGACCAGCATGGCTGCAGGCAAGTAGAACTCCAACAAAAGTCACAGAATCAGGTCTAATGCCCTCCATTTTCATGACCTCATAAAGTTTCAAAGCTTCTTTGCCTTTCCCGTTTTGTGCGTAGCTCATTATCATGGTTGTCCAGCCAACTAAATCAGGCTTTATGATCTGATCAAAAGCCTTACGACAATTTTCTACGTTTCCAGATTTTGAGTACATCATAACTAGTGAGCTGCCAACAGAAACTTCAGAAAAGAATCCAAATTTCATTGTCAATGCATGCAGTTGATTTCCTACGTCAGTTTCTTCCAGGAGAGCAGCCACCCCAAGAAAAGATGAAATTGTGTAGGGGTCAATGTCAAGATTGGTGCTCATCATCTCTAAGAAGAGGAGCAATGCTTCGTTTTTATAACCCATTTGAGCATATCCTGAAACCAATGCAGAGCATGATATATGATCTTTATGTATCATCATAGCAAATGCCCTCCTTGCTAATTCCAGCTCACCGCATTTTGAATACATATTTACAAGTGCACCACCTATAGGAGTCTCTCTTCCTAGTCCCATGCGGAAGGCATAAGCATGGACTTCCTTTCCCCTCGATATGTTACCAAGAGAAGAGATGGCAGTTAAAACTGCAATCAAGGTCATTTGATCAGGTCTAATGTCCTCAGAAAGCATCTCTTGAAACAATTCAATAGATTTACCAGCACAACCATGTTCAGCTAAACCAGCAATCATTGAACCCATTGAAATAGTATCTTTGTTGGGGGCCTCCTCAAAGACTCTGTAAGATTCCTCTAAGCTCCAACATTTTGAGTACATTGTAGACAAAGCACTTCCAGCAGAAACGTCATAAACCAGCCCTGTTTTAAGCATGTATGAGTGGACTTGCCTTCCTAGACCTGGGCAATCAATGATGCTCAAAAAACTGGAAACAGAAAACCTGTCAGGTTTAAAACCCTCCTTCAACATCCTCCGAAACAAGTCTGTTGCTTCCTCAAATCTTTGATTACGGGAGAAAGCAGCCATCATTGAAGCCCATAGAGATGAATCCTCAACGTTTTTAGCTTCCAAAAAAAGCTTTTCTGACTGACAACTCTCTCCAAGTTTTGAGTACATTTTGATCAAAGAAGTTCTCACCGCTGAGACCATTGAAAACCCAGCCTTTAAAATACAAGTATGGATTTGACTAGCTACTTCGGGCTGAGATAACTTGGTGCAAGCAGAGACAATGCTAGTTAGAGTGTAAGCATTTGCTTCTTCTCTCAACCTTTTCATTTCTCTAAAAAAATGGAGAGCGGAAATAGAATCATCAGTCTCAACGAACCCAGAAACTAAAGCGGTCCAAGAAACTACATTGTGAAAAGGCATCCTCCAGAACTCCTTAACAGCGTCACCCATGTGCCCACATTTTGCATACATATCGACCAAAGCAGTCCCTATAAAGACATCTTCGTTTGCTGCATGCTTAATTATCAGTCCATGAATCACTCTGCCAAAACCAATATTTTCAACTGCAGCGCAAGCCGTCAAAGCACTAGAAAATGTAAAACTATTTGGAACAAGAGACTCTTGACACATTCGAGAAAACATATCCAGAGCAGTCCGATTATCTCCACACTTTTCAGCCCCCGATATTACGCTATTCCAACATACCACGTTCTTATCATCTGGAAAATCACTGAACACCTTTAAAGCATCATCAAGACCAGAATATTTTGAAAATATATCAATCAATCCAGCTCGGACATAACCATTGGAAAAGAAACCATTTTTAAACGACATGGAATAAACCATCTTGGCATAGGAAGTACATCCCAGGGCATTACAAGCTGATAGAACACTCCCAAAAGTAAACTGGTTTGGATCAAACCCTGCTGAATGCATACGGCAGAAATAGCTCCATGAATCCTTATACATAAAATTTTGGTTATAACCTGAAATCAGAATGTTCCAAGAAACGACATCTGGGTCGGTAATTTCGTCGAACAGCTGGGCTGCATCATCGATGGCAGAGACTTTACAATAGCAATCCATCAGAGATTTGGCCACAAATACTTCAGATTGTAAAGTGCAAGTTTTTATGCAATGGGCATGGAATGATGTGATCTCCTTAACGTTGAAAGTTTTCAACTTCCGCAATTTAGTGAAAAACCCAATAGGATCCAAATGAAAGCAGAACTTTTCTCCTTTGTCAAAAACATTGAGACGGTTTTCGATTTTGCCTACTGATGTTGCGATTTTGCGAGTAAGAGAATAGGCTTTTTGGTGAATTTTTTGTTGGATGTGAAAATTCATTGAGAAATTTCGAGGGAATGCCGAAGCATAAGAGTGTGCACCAGAGGCACCCGGTCCGAAAGGGTCAGGATTCTGAGATTTTGAGGCGCCAGTTTTTTCTCACACCATGTGACTCGTACTGTTGAATAAATTGTTATTTACTCATAGTACAACATCAAGTCAAGATGGCCGAGTTGGTCTAAGGCGCCAGTTTCAGGTACTGGTCCGAAAGGGCATGGGTTCGAATCGCATTCTTGACAAGAGTTTTTACTTTTTTGTACTTGATTTTCAACCAATAACATGCAAATATTTTATAATCTCATTCCTAACAAAACCTATGCCTTCTCTTTTTTGGTAGAAAACCTATGCCTTCTCTTTTTTGGTAGAAAACCTATGCCTTATCTAGTTATCTCTAGCTAATCCTCAGGTCAATAAAGACACTTCAGTGGCTAATTATTAATTTCAACATTTGTTCCTTTTTTTTGGTCAGGAAGAATAAAAGCTTAATACCCTAATGGGGATGGTACATCCAAAGCAAGAAGACTAGCAAAACAATCGTGTTCATAAAATTAATCAACATTTGTTTCTTCTTCAGCTTGATTGATAGGGTTGAGATGAATTGATCCTTCTATTGGTGGACACGTATTTCCAACGTGCTAAAGAAGAAGCTAACCATCTCATTGCAAGTATTCTGAGAGCAAATAGGCCCAGGATTATAGGTATCAGTATCTGTAGTAAACTGATATCATTGGACAAAATTGGCCTGGAAACGTACTTATGATCATCCATTTCTAGATGCAATGTGGTGTGGTATATATATAAAGCTTTCAATATGGTGGTAAATATATAACCAAAACGCAGCTAAAATATACCATAAGAAAACTACTCATGGAAATAAGAAAATCATTTCGGTGCTAATATCTTGCACAAAAAGCTACCCCGTTCAAAGTAATGCTTGTATCTTCCAAAGGGGAAAAAAACCTTGAATCTAAAGAACACAAAATGGAAAAGGCAATGCATAATGCGGCCATTCTAGGCGTCTACTTCTTTAATGCTTGCTTTTCCTTTGTCTTCTGAATCTTGAGAACCTTCTTCACAATCTTCTGCTCTTCGATCAAGAAGGCCCTAATGATCCTGTAAAAATAAAAGACACTCAATTTTCAGTTTCTGAACAATTGAATTGCAAGTGTAACTTAGAGAATTAATTGCACAGAAACAAACCTTTCACGAACAGCACCACCAGAGAGCACTCCCCCATAAGGACGATTGACTGTTCGCCTGTTCCTGGCTAATCTTGACCTTGTGTACTCAGTAGGCCTCAAGTGAGGAATCTGTTTGACCAGTGTTAACATTTGTCATTTATGAGGTATGAGCATTACAGAAAACATAGAAGCTGACTTAATAAAAAGATCCTTTCTCGCACTAATTGCAAACATGAAAAGGTGTTCAAAAACAGCAAATCACATCAGCCATTAATGCCAGATTTAGTGTCACAATGTTTAATGGATTCCTTATATCATCAATAAAACAACAAATAAACTGTTTTGACTGTAAAATTTTCTTTGTTTCACAATCTCGAACTAATTTATGCCAAGGATATTACCCGTTGCTCTTTCACTTCCACATCTGAGATGTTTTTTTTAGTCCAAATACAATCATTCACAACATTCATGATTATGCACTTCTGGCAGATAAAGGTTCTTCTTTCCCTCTAACCATGAGATCATTGAAATATATAACAGACAGAATCTCAGATTAAACCTATTTTCTGCATCTGAGATATATAGTCAAGGGCAGGAATTTTACACAGTTAGCATCAACTACCACCAGCATGTGCCCTCTCACACTACACTTTCATTGGTTAAAGATGAATATATCTTCCTGTGTGAAAATGTTCAGCCTTTACACAAAATCACAATCTTCTGCCAACAAACGTTTGAATGCAGAGAAATCTCGTTTATGGTTCTACAGCTTTTTATACATAATGTGAAACACAAAATGAGGAATTCAAACCATAAAGCACAAAAGAGATGATGTGCATAGCCACAAAAGAGGGCATGCCAAAGGAACTTGTAACTTACCCCTTGAATTCTCTTTCCAGTAACAGGGCATTTCGGTCCACTGGCTCTCTTCTTTGTGGTCTGGTACACAAGCTTTCCACCTGCATTCATAAAAAAAACAAGTACAAATCACAACACATCCTTGGATACATATGGGAATGAATGCCGTAAGATTGAAACAGTGTTGCAGAATACACAATAATCAAAACCATGGATGAACTCAGAAATACAAAGCACACAAGTTTAGCTTCAAAAAAAGCTTCAAATTCAATTAACTAAATCAATCTAAGCTGCTAGTACCACACAATACAACTGGAAGAAACTACATTAAACTAAGTTGCAGAAAAATCATGCGAGAAATGAATTAATTTAGCTGTAAAGCGCCAATATCAGAGCTGTAAAGTTGAGGAATATATCGATCTGGACAGCAAAAAACTAAACGACAATTTATCTCTATCAGATGAATCAAACACCAAACTATCGCCCTTTTCATGAAGGGCAGAACATATCAAAAAGGAGTTGTAAAGGGATGAATACCAGGGGTTTTCACAATCCTGTGCTGGTTGGATTTGGTAGCATAGCTGTGGCGTTTGCGGTAAGTAAGACGCTGCACCATTTTCGCACGACCGTAGAAGCTGCTACTCTCTCACGCACAAGGTTAACTGGAAGAGGATCGTTGAAGAAGAGGCGAAGAGAATAAAACCCTTACGAGTAACAGAAACCCTAAAAATTGCACCTTTAACGGGCTTTCTATTGGGCCCATGTTCTTATATTAGCCCATGTTTATGCATTGGGCCATAGGCTTCTAACGCTCATCCCCTTCTTTTTTTTTTTCTTTTTTTTTTTTTTTGTAGCTCATCAGTCATCCCCTTCTTTTAATTGTTTATTTGGTGGTGAGAACTAAAACGTGTAATTAACAGGTTTGTGAACACAATCGCTCAAACAAAAAAAATCAATCGAAACAGGGGACGGACAGAAAAATCAACGCTCACCAACTTCGCTGTTTCTCTGGTAGTCTGATGGTCTGATCAATCGAATTGACCAAATAAACCCTAGTAGTCAGAGATTTCCCATCTCTCTAGCAAAACTCTCTCCCAAATTGCTTCAGTAATGGCGTTCACAGCAAATGCCCGGTGCTGCAATTCCACTATTTCACCAGTTTTCATTTCTTCCAAGGCAAATCGACCCTTTCCATCCCAAGCTAGAAGTTCTTTCAAATCCATGAAAGTCGGAGCTTCCACTTCCATTGATTACTCCAATGTCTCTGTTCTTGATAAAAAATCTTCCCCGGTCAAAGTAAGCTCCAAATTTCATCTTAGTTTTTCCTTCTTTCCAGTTTTTACATTTTAATTTATGATTTTTGTTGATCGAATTGCCATTTACTTGTTGTTTGATTGAATTCTGATGTAAGGTCTCTAATTTTCTATCATTTGAAGTGTAATCTTTTGTGCTAGAAGTTGAATTGCTCTTGAGCTACATAATTGAGGCTTGTTGTACTTGAGGGTGTTGGAGTGGGCTTTTCCACATTAGAAAAAACAAAAATATAACATCAAAAAATAAGAAAATGGAAAAACTGACACTATAAATAAAAAAAATCTGTACTGGTGAAGGGTTCCACATCATTGCTAAGTATGCTTGTTGGTGCAAAGAAGATCCATTTTTGTGATGTATGCCTGATTATAATTATGTGTACAATTCAGAGTAGTACTTGGCAATGGAAATTCAAAGAACACAGTGTAAACATATACTATGAAGAACACAAGAAAGAAGGCAACCAGCCTGAAAAAAATGTCCTCATGATCCCCACTATTTCTGATGTTAGCACTGTGGAAGAATGGAGAGCAGTGGCAAAGGATCTGATTGGACGTGATGGCGCCACGAGTTGGAGTGCCACCATTATCGACTGGCCCGGTTTGGGCTATTCGGAAAAGCCAAAGCTTGAATATAACGCAGATGTGATGGAGAAGTTCTTGGTTGACATGGTAAAGTCGTCTGATAGTCCTATATCTACCTCAGGTGAACAAATTGCTTATTTCCTTTCGGCTCTAATCTGAAATAGCATAGAATTCCAGATATTAATTGCTGGTTTGGTTTGTTATCATGATTGCCTTGATGATCTTATCCATTACAAAGTGAAATAAGGGAAATGGTGTGCTTTTGTGGATTGGATATGTGATCAACTTAGATAAAGTTTTGCGCCATCATGAATGATACTAGGTTTTTGTAGGTGGATTCTGATTTTGCAATATTCTTTCTACTTGCACTTTAAAAGAGTACATTGGCCTACATTTTCTAGGATTTTATTGCTTCTTTACCTTCTAACTTGCTGTACCACCACTGTTTAAAATCATCAAACTAAAATTTAGGAATATAAATTCTAGACTTATATGATGATCCATGCTTTAAAAACTTAGGCTATCATTGGGAACATAATTTTTTCCGTTTCATTGTAAGAATCTGACAAGTCAATGTTAATCATGTACAATTTGGTTCATTGTCTTTTGTGTATTATTTCAGAATCCACCTAATACAAAAACACAAGTCAATGTGTAAGAATTTCACTCATTTATATAGTGTAATAGTTTCATCCTCAAGATCGGAATGGGATTCCAATATTTTGAAATTTTTATTGACCTCCTTTATCTATAATCTCACCGAAGCTACGTAGCCCCATCTCCTAAAGTTATATGTTTATCTTGCTGAATGGCCATTGGCCTTTTCATAGTGACTTTGAATCCTGATCGTACAGCCTCCCCCAGGAACGGGGAGCTTTCCCCCCTTTTCCGCCAACTCTTTGGTCTTAAGAATGCTGGTTTTAAGAATTGGGAAAATTTGCAGAGACTCTAAAAATTATCTTTGCTCTTTGTAAATTCTTGTTCAGTCTCAATACAGTTTACAAGTATCCAGTGTCAATTTGTAGTCCAAATGTACTATATGAAACCTTTATTTTAGTTGCACAAAGCATTGCATAGATGGCCTGGTTGTTAAGCTTTCTCAGTACACGAGGATTGTACGAATAGTGAACATGTTGCCTGTTTAATTGGTTTTGCCTCTTAACTAGATTACATGCTCTGAAGTGTTTTTTTTCCAGCTGCCATCACTGTAAATATTGTCAGTTTATCTTGTAAATCCCTTGCCGATTGTTCTGTAGTCTGAAAGATATTTAAATGATTTTGTGTTGATGCAGAAAAGGATATGGTGATTGTTGGAGGTGGTCATGCTGCAACAATACTTGTAAGAGCTGCAAAAAAGGGTCTGCTGAAGCCATCGGCAATTGCAGCTGTTGCGCCCACCTGGGCAGGTCCCCTACCCATTGTCTTTGGACGAGACTCCAACATGGAAACAAGGTAATGTTCAACTGTATTTGTTGAATCGCTTGAAATTCTACATAATACTCATGAACTACTAAAATCTTTTGATTTCGAGCTTCAATAGTTGATCTGGTAAGTGGTATTGTGTGAAAATATAAATATTGTACCCAATTATGAGCAGGAACACACAAAGAAATTATGCAAGCTTACAAGGCTAGCTCAAACCCAATTGTCGTGTATACTAGCAGATATGTTATAAATGAAATGTTGGGTCAAATCCTGCATAACCTCTGTTGTAGGTTTACTACCATTGTGAGCATTGGGAAGATGATATCAAGAAACAATGACCATATATCTAAGATAAAATATATAACAAGATCCTTTGTTCACTCATGAATGAAGGGACTCTCTTATGCACTGTATAACAAGATCCTCTGCATAACCTCTGTTTTACTCTTTAATTTTGCTTGATAGGATATTGGTGGTGGTTGGTTCTTGGGCTATACATGATCTCACATTGGCTAATCTGTTTCTACAATATCTAGTAGCTGTAGTTATGTTATCTTAGTATTAATTGACATAATTTCTATGATCCTCTAGACAACACCAACCCCTTATTCCTGTACCAAACTCACCTAAAATTTGCACTTGACAATTAGATCCCCGTAATTAATTATTCCTGTGCTTTTATGGGTTTTATGTTTTCTGTGGTCTTGTCGGGTCTATTGGTCGCTCCCCCGTCGCTTTAAGCCAGGGGTGCCCCCATCTTGACCCCCCAGATTTCCCGTAAGAGAAGTTCCACTGGGTAAATGTTGTTGTTGTTGTTGTTGTTGCTGTTGTGTTTCATTTTGTATATATGAAATTGTGTAGTTACCAAGTATAAAAAATAAGATCTTAGGTTTTTAGCCCTTCTATTTCAAAGGTAACTTGATCATGAACAAGCTTAAAGCGATTACCCACATTAAGCAACAACCTATACTTATACATTCTTACACAGATAATGTACCGTCGGTGAAAAAGAGTCAAGTTGCATTGTACTGAAAGTGGCCTAATTTATATGTTTAGTTTATTTCACGTATTCATTTCTTTTGAATTTTCATATCATAAACTTTTTCTGATTCCTAGGTACGGGCTACTGAGGGGCACACTTAGGGCACCAGCAGTAGGATGGATGATGTACAACGTCCTAGTCAGCAACGAGAAGGCAATCGAATCACAATACAAGTCCCATGTCTACTCAGACCCGACCAACGTCACTCCTGAAATCATCCAGAGCAGATACTCCTTAACCATAACCAAAGGGGCCCGCTATGTTCCCGCTGCCTTCCTGACAGGTCTCCTGGACCCTGTGTCACCCCGGGACGAGTTTCTTAATACTTTCTCTGCTATGGAAGATGCAAAAATACCCGTCATGGTCGTTTCAACAACAAACGCTCCAAGAAGATCAAAGGCCGAAATGGAAGCCCTTAGAGGGACGAAAGGCGTCTACAAGTTTGTTGAGGTCCCAGGGGCACTTTTGCCACAAGAAGAGTTTCCTGGTGCTGTTTCTGATGAGATCTTCAGTTTTCTTCAAGAGATTGGATTTTGATGTTGTAATTTTTGGTTATTATACATAATAGGGTCATATAATGATGATGTTGAATATTGGAGGATGAGTATACTGAGAATTATCTGAATATGTTCAGTTCTGTATGTCAATTGTAATGACATGGTGCCATTTTTCGTATTGTCTGGCTAAGCCTTCCAAATCACCAAGTTATGAATATATGTCCTTGTAAGATGAATGTTCATATTCACACGATCAACGTAGCCGAACATGAAACATTGATACTGATAGGCAGATTAAATTGACAGAAAATCGTATTCATACATAGCATAAGGGGATGAGGTGGTGAATATTGCCACCTCTTTGTAGGACTAATCAATACGTGATAAATTTTCTTTTTAAAAAAGTTTGTGATACTCAATCAATCAATTTTGTCCGGTTTCTGGAAATAGATAGCAATGGAAAAGATTGCGCAATTGTCAACAAGCAACAGCTTGTTGTTAAACATTTTAAATAACATCGCCAATGATTTATTTTTCTTCTTATTGTGTTTCACAATCAGCAATATACAACTTGATGATGCCTTTAGCATTTTAAAATTATAATTAATAGTTTTGTCATTAATTCAGTTGGGAATTTGGAAATTGAAATACAGTAGTGACGAATAAGTGCTAAGAAATTCTTTATTTGATAGGCCCCGATTCGATTCTACAATTCTAGCGATCCTACGATTTATAACACGCGAAATGATCTACGGTCCCACGTAGGATCTTATTGGAGTAGGATCTTATTGGAGTAGGATCTTAAATGATTGAATACAATCTCGATCCAATTCCGATTTTATATACGATTTTTTTCGATCCTATAAAAAATTCTAACGATCCTATAAAATGATAATTTTAACTATATATCATTAATAATTTTACAACTAACGTATCATTTCCATTAAAATAGTTGACTAGTCCATCCTACAACATTTTTAATGATCAAATTAATAAGTTTATCATTTTCTTACTTCATATATAACAAAATATACAATCTATTAGGTTATTCTTGCATACTTTTAGTTATAATATAGGATCTTACGATTCAGCGATCCGATCTTACGATCCGATCCAAAAGACCCCCAACAATCCAACCTAGAATCCCGATCCTGATAACCTTGGGTTGTAGCCCAATAACATGCAAATAAGTATAGTGTAATCCTCCCATATGTGGACACTATAAATTGTTTTCCTTAAAATATAAAAAAAGGGCTAAGTATATTAGAAAAAATATACATATAAGATTTTTAGATAGTAAAATGATAAATTACTAATTGAAAACGGCAGAATACATGAACGGCCCTCTGTACTTGGGTCAATTGATCACTTGGCCCCCTGTACTTTAGCCCTAACCGTTTAGCCCCCTATAGTTGCACATTGCGACCTATTGAACCCCTATTGAGCCACTTATCCCAGCTTTTTTTAGAAGTGTGGTGCACGCGCGATGATGTGTTATATTGTGTTGCCACAATGGCGATGACATGGATGCCATGTCATCTCGACCGTTTAATAAGATAAAAAACAAAAAAACACCCTATTTACCTCATTTATTACCCAACCATTTACCCTAATTGCATCTATCTCACACAATCGATCGAAAGGGGCGAAGTTTGAAGAGCCCTAATCCGACCAAGTTCAAGCAAAAAGGTTTGCGATCTCGCTGAAGAAATAGGAGGGAAACTCGTTGTTACATGTACGAAATCTTCAAGGTTAGTTGTGGCTATCTATCTATACAGGTTAGTTGTTCGATTTTTGGGAAATTGTGGTTTGCAACAGGTTAGTTGTTCCTATTTCATACATAAAACAATTTTTTATAAGTTTCTTATTTCCACCTCAGCAAGATTAGTCACCCACATTAAGACCTCACTCGCTTCACAGAGTTTGATACGCACGCGATTAGCCAAATCAGTAAATAGGAGTTCAATAGATCGCAATGTACAACTATAAGGGGCCAAACGATTACAGCTAAAGTACAGGGGGCCAAGTGACCAATTGGCCAAGTACATGGGTCGTTTATATATTCTGCCAATTGAAAACTATATGTGGCATGCAAGTAGAATAGTAGATACATGATACATCTATCACGTTTTGTGAATTGATTGAAAAACTACAATTAGTTGAAGACTAGAAAGTAGAAATCAATTTGAAAACTAGTTCTTAAAGTTTTTCTAGAAATTTTAGATAATTTTAAGTATAAAAATATATTTATATGAGAAAGAATCGTGTAAGAATGGTCGCTCAGGTGAGAATTAAAAATATATCTCGCTCGTCCATTCCAAAAAATCAACGCCCCTGATTAAACATTCATTAAAAAAGATAAAATGCGGCACAAGCGAATTTTTCCCGTATTATTCGTGTATTTTTCAATAAAATACGACACGGTCGAATTTTTCCCGCATTATTCATGTATTTTTCGAAAAATACGTTTTTATGAGACGCGCCACGTTTGTTCATCAAAACTAGCGATTTGTTCATCCATATTCATCATTTGTTCATCAATACTAACTAATTATGCATCGAGTTTTTGATAACAATGTTCATCGATTTCGAACTTTTAAAATTTTTAAATTTATTTTTTAACCTTATCTATGTGTATGAATACAATATTATCTCAAGCACATATAATTATTTTCAAACCAGAAATGGTGTTCTGATTGTTAAAGATAAGGTCATTACGATGCTTCCAAGTTGTTACAACACATAAGCAAAAGTTAAACCCCAAAGGTCTTCTTTTTTCAAATTAAGGTTGATATAGAAGCTTGAATGCAAAGGATAATAGATAAATTATCTGACTTTGCAATAATATAATGTGTGATAAGAGAACAAGCCAGCTGCAACATTTGGAGCCTAAGAAGTAGCCACATGTTTCACAGTAACAAACAATGACAAACCCAAAGGAGTCAAACAAGAAAAAACCAAGACCGACATCACAATTAGTTTTGTCTCACATACGGCTAATTATGATGAACACACATATATTAATGCATACAATTTTGATACACATTCATCCATTTTTTATATACAAACAATAGATATTTGATGCACAAACAATAGTTCATTTATTCACAAAATCACAATTTTGATGAACAAAATCATATTGTTGATGAACAAAATCACAGTGTTGATGAACAAAATCACAGTGTCCTATTTTTATTTTTTATGAACAAAATCACAATGTTGATGAACATATTGCATGCAATTTTGATACACATTTGTTCATTTTTATGTACAAACAATAGATTTTTGATGCACAAGTAATAATTTATTTATGCACAAAATCACAGTGTTGATGAACAAATCCACATTGTTGATGACAAATCCACAATATTGATTAAAAATCTGGGCGCGCGTACTATTTCCGTTTTTTCAAAAATACGCGAATAATTCGCCAATAATTCGCTCGTGTCGTTTTTTCCCCTTTTTAAGTGAAATGATCAGCGCCTTTATTTTTCTTCATCCAACGACTCTTGTTCTTTCTTATTTCGCACCTGAACCGGACCCTATTTATATAAAGTAATAATAAATTATTGTATTTCTGACTTTCCTTTTTTTTAAATTATTAACTAAACTACAATTAGATCCTGAGTTATGTTGGGAGGTATATGCAAGAGCCATGGGGATGCTGGGAAGTTCCGAGTTTATTTCTTACTTTCAAGTGAAATATGTCTCACTATCCTTCCTTCCGTTGGATCGAGCTTTACCTGGTTTGTTGTCCTAAGTCAGAATTTAAAATATTTATGTCCTTTATTTCAATTCTAAGTAACCTTTTTCAACTAGTCTTCTAATTTGAATTCCCCAACCAACCCTCGTGATTTGGTTCACTTTTTGGATAAAATTCCAAGTGGTTAGCATGAAGTTAATTCACTTCCATCAAAATGGAAAGAGAGAGTAGGTTAAATTTCCTTCTCCGTAATTTAATTCCAAAAATCTTATTAATTCATCACAATGTCAAAACTTGAGAATGTACTTAGTTCCTGAAGATAAATTTTAATCACTTTTAAATACACGGTTTTTCTATTCTATACTCTTAGGGTATAGGTTAAGCATTCTATTGTTAGAAACTAAAACCCTAAAAAAAAATTAAGAAACCCTATTGAAAAATTATTTAAATTAAATTTAATAAAACTCAACAAAATACTTCCATTTTAAGGCTGTTAAGGACATAAGTTAGAAAAATCGTTAAATATAGTGGGCTTAGATAAAGGTAGATAACGAGTGGGTAGCAGTAATTTACTAAGCCCACCCGAAGATAGATAATGGTCTTAGACTCTGAGGACCAAATCGTTCTGATACTTTGATAAAGTTTATGGGTCAAATAGGTAGGTAGATTGGAGAAGTGTCGGATACATATACATTATGTGTTATGAACCTAGCATATAAACATATTAAATTTTATTCTAAAATCAATTACCTGTAAGAGGAATAATCCAAAATATATAAGTAAGTTAAATTTGTTTGGATCTCCTATATGATGGAGTATAGGTTATTATTTCCTACAGATTCACCACTGCTTTGATTCCTATTTAATTTCCTGTATTTATATATTTACTCAACGTGCGACTGGATTTCAACGTGACAAATTATATCAGACAAATTAAGACTAGCTAGAGATGCAAGAATTGACCACAATAATATTATGCAGAAAATCAAAATTCAATAAGTCAATCAATTCTGCGATCCTAATTATTTTAGGCTACAGTAGCTAGTATATTTATATTTAAATGTTCAAACTTATCTTAATTAGATTACATGGCTCCCCTACAGAATTACACGTGTATTTCTTTAACGAAAAGGGGGGATGAATTCATATTGTAAGTGTTTTTTTATTAGAAGGGGTGAATAAATGAATGATGGTACGTAGCAACGTACAATAAACAGCCAACGAGCAAAAGAAAGATGCATGGGCTCCGGTTTTAGTAGGGTCGCTAGTCCATTTTAAACCATCATTTTCGTTATAAATGATGATGGCCGAAATATACGTCCATCTATATAATTTGGTTTAAGTACATGTTCATACTTTGCACAAAGCATGCCACAAAGAGTTATTCACCAAGCGTTCTTAATTTGATAACGATCGTATGCTTGGGTCAAAAGTTATGCATGCATGAATTAAGTTAGTTACGGCAGAATACATCAACATACCCTGTACTTACATTTTTTTTCTTATTGGACCCCTGTACTAAAAAATGTTCAAACAGACCCTTGTACTGCCCCCAATTTTGCCTATTGAACACTTTCAATCTTATTCTCCTTCCAGTGTATATCACGCACCTTATGTGTCATGTTATTTTGCCAAATAAGCCAAAATGGTCAAATACATACATGTTATTTTGGCAAAATACATACATGTTACATAAGGCGCGTGGAGATTTGAAAGTGTTCAATAGGCAAAATAACATGTACGTATTTGACCATTTTGGCTTATTTGGCAAAATAACATGACACATAAGGCGTGTGATGTACACTGGAAGGAAAATAAGATTGAAAGTGTTCAATAGGCAAAATTGGAGGCAGTACAGGGGTCTGTTTGAACATTTTTTAGTACAGAGGTCCAATAGGAAAAAAAGTGTAAGTACAGGGGTATGTTGATGTATTCTGCCATTAAGTTACATCAAACAATTTATATATCTAATGCCATGTATGGCATCAAGTACAAAGAGGTGAAAAATGTTGGCAATTTCTACCTTAAGAATTGAAATCCCGTGTACATCATCACCTTAATCAATATCTATTAAACCAGTAATTAGTAATTGCACTTCTGATAGCTCTTCCATCGTAATTCGTAAACAATAATCTCTTCTATACAATTTGAACTTCTTTATAGCCAATTCTGTAAATATCGTACGTATATAGTAGAATAGTTGGCAAGAACTCTTATAATTCTGCTCGATCCAGATCGATCTAGGCTCAAAATCCATTTACGTTGACGTACGTATTCCATTTTGCTATTGCAAATATTGCACAAATACTATTTAGCAACGAATAGAAGCTAGGAAAAAAAAAACTAAATATAGTTGTTTAGATTTTGGTTCAAGTAAGGACAAGTCTTATAGCGAGATTTGAGAAGATATTTTTATAGTTCTTACGGGTATTTATTAAATCAAAAGTTCATATCATTAAAAGGAGGATAATGATAAGTATACAGGTTCCATCCTAAAACTAATTAATAGAAATAATCTAAAAGTATATATACTAGGTAATTTATATTTCAATTTCTTAATGCATGTGGAATAGATATCTTCACAATATATAATGCAAAAAAAACACATTAAATTATATATAATAGAATTGGATTTCATTTATTTCTTCCCTTAATAAATCTCGAAGCCGTGATCTACCTTTAGGTATTTGGTTTGCCCTTTCTTTTTTAGAATTGGTTAATAACCCTTTTTCATATCTAACTTATGCTGGATAAGTCTAAATAATACTTGTGTCGACCCTAATTCTTACCTTATTAAAAATAAATAAAAAAATCTCGAAGCCGATCTCAGAGAATCCTCTTAAGCACTGACAGTTGCATTTGACTATTTGAGTCACAAATCAATTATCAATACTAGCTAGCACCTCAATATTTTAATATACTCGTTATATGATTGGCGAAGGTCAGTATGAATGTACAATGGCGGGACCAATTATTCTGCTGTAGGACACATTGCAGCACAATAGAGGCCAACACAAGTTCATTCTAGAATGACACTTTGCACCACAATGGCCAGTGGCCACAGGCTGTGCAACTACGTACTCAATTCTTGTTTAGTTCGTTTTTTTTCTTTAAATAAAATGAACTAAAGTTCATGTACGTTTTAGTCTATTTTTTATAATTTGATTGTTTGTATTATTACTTATTCGTGTTGTTTTTATATCTTTTTTGTGCCTTTTTAGTCGTTTTCGACTGCCATATCTTTTGATAACTTCTTTATACACCTATCAAATTTTTACCTCATTAAAAAAAAGAAATAAAGTTTATAAATACTAGAAAAATTCAATGTATTACGATATGTGTCTCTTCATCTCAATATTTCTAAATCAAAAATTAGTTTTTGCCTTTTTACTTACCATAAATTGCACTTACTCTTTCTTACTATAAAAAAAACGGATTTTCTAACTAATATTCTAAGGACATAGGATAAGAAGTCCAATTTAGAAACTAAAACCCTAAATAGGAAAGAATAAATCCTTTTAAAAAAACGATTTTTCTAACCTATGCCCTTGGGGCATAGGTTAAGAGCCCCAATTTTAGAAATAAAGCACTAATTTTATTTTTAGATAATTTTTAATTATTTTTCAAAAGGGTTCATCCTTTCCTAAATAGGGTTTTAGTTTCTACATTTGAATTCTTATCCTATGCCCTTAGGGCATAGGATAGTTAAAAACATTCTAAATAAAAAATTCAAAATATATTACTAAAATTGGATTCTTATCATATGTCCATAGGATAGAAAAATCGATAAAGAAAAAAGAAATTCCTTTTAGTACTTTTCTATTTTGACCTTTTTTAGTATTTAAAAAGGATTGTTTTTCTTAGTACATCTATATAGTTTTGTATGTTTTTTGTTAATGTCCCTGTTTGGGTCAAATTAGTTAAATTCAAGTTTACTATGGAGTATTGTTTTTCTCTTTCTCAATTAGTATGATTCGACTATTAAAGCACTCAAATTCATAATCAAAGCACTTCAATTGAATTTTAAGATAATCCTCTATTTTAAGAGGTTATTTAAAAATTATTTATATGTATTTGTAGTCAAACATAGTCTCACGCAATTTCCATATTTCCTAAAACAGTAACTTACCTATCATAACTATAACCTAAAGCAGAGGTTAAAAAAATTATTAAATGACACATGTCACTTTTAGATTGGACCACACCACCCTTTTTTAAAAAACTAATATTTTATTTTTGGATTTGATAAATTCTTATCCATATTTTTAGAATATAGGATAGAAAATCTCATTATTAAACAATCTTTTATTTTTGGATATGAAAGATAGGAAGATCATTAGAATATTTTTTTATGCTATCATACAAATTCTAGAATATTTATTCTATTTTTAGATAAAATCTTTTTTAACTAAGATATCTTAATTGATTATTTTTAATTGTTTATATTTATATGTTAAATAAAACAATCAATTTTTTAAAGACAAATTAGTAGTAAATATACCAAAAAAAAGTCAATATTGCGAAAAAGGTATACCTTTTTTTCAAAATTGCAACTTTACCAAAATTAATTAAGTGGGTACTCATTTTTATTGCAAAAATATCCACTCATCCCCCAAATGCAATTTTTTTTGAATTAAAGAAAAAGTTAAATTAAATATTTATGTTTAATTTTGTTTAATACGAAAATTGAATCCTTCTTTCTTTTTCAGATCTACGCCTCCCCCATTACAAACTCGAATCCGAAGCCTCCAGTGCCTCGCGCAGCCCGCCCCGGTGCCCCTCGGCCCACTGCCCCGCCTCGCCCCGGTGCCCCCTGCTGTCCTAAACCCGGCCGAAGCCGGATCCCTGGCCAGATCCCACGACTTCGCCACCGTGGCCGACTTCCTCCCGAGCCTCGTGGACCTCGGCCGCCGCCACGCCCGCGTCCCGATCTCCGCCTTCCCCGTCTGCGCCGCCGACGGCTCCGTCTTCCTCGGCGTGAATCTGGAATTCCAGAGCCTCCCCCTCCACCACTCCGTCCACGCCGAGCAATTCCTCCTCACCAACCTCTCCGTCCACCTCCAACCCCGTCCCCACCTCCTCAACGTCGTCGTTTCCGTCTTCCCCTGCGACCATTGCCGCCAATTCCTCCAAGAAATCCGCTCCGCCCCCTCCATCCAAATCCTCGTCCCTCCCAAACCCGATTCGTCCTCCGAACTCGGTTTCCAGCCCCTCTCCCACCTCCTCCTCAACCGGTTCGGCCCCGACGATCTCCTCGCCGACGACGTCCCGCTCATCCTCGAGTACCACAACAACGGGCTCGATTTCAAGAACCAGATCCAGGAGCCGGATCTGAGGCCGCTGGCCTCCCCCTGCAAGTCTGCAACTCGAATCCGAAGCCCCAGTGCCTCGCGCAGCCCGCCTAGATGCCCCTCGGCCCACTGCCCCGCCTCGCCCCGGTGGCCCCTGCTCTGCGGCTACTCCCTTCATCTTCAACCCTTCTTTCTTTTTCAGATCTACGCCTCCCCCATTACAAACTCGAATCCGACGCCTCCCCCTGCAAGTCTGCAACTCGAATCCGAAGCCTCTAGTGCCTCGTGCAGCCCGCCCTGATGCCCCTCGGCCCACTGCCCCGCCCCGCCCCGGTGCCCCCTGCTCGGCGGTTACTCCCAGTAAAAAAATTTCCGGCGACAGGATAAAGCATACATAATGACAGGATGTACTATATAGAAAGACAGGATAAAATTTTCATATTTCTTTTAAAACTCATAAATCAAAAAAAGAATTTTTATTTATTTAAAAAAAGATTTATTAATTTCATTTTATAGCAAAGATGCCCACGTGGGTATTCAAATGCTATTTAAGTATAACATGGTCATTTTTGCAATAAACACTTTTAGTTGGTGTATTTCTGCAAAATCGCCTTTTTTAAATATCTTTACATATATTAATTTTTATTCATTATTTATAGATAAGATACTATTTTAAAGATAAGATATGTATATTTTTTTTAAAAATATTCTCGCTTGTATTAATTTATAATTATTATTTTTGAAAATAATAATTTTTTGTAGATAAAATATGTATAGTTTATTAAAAATATCCTATATAAAATGACACATGTTAGTGACAGCCACACTTGAACCACATGATCCATCTTTTTAATATCCTATATAATTGGGCTATTTTTATTGGTTGAAATCTAATTGTAGACCAATGTATAAATATTTTATTTATATCTTAAAAAATAAATTATTTATATTTATTTATTGATTTTTTAAACAAAATAAAAAAACTTCTTCACATAATTTATTTAAGATAACTTGATTTAATTTATTTTTTAAGTATTATTCAATTTGAATATTAATAATAATAAAAAGTTCTAAGTTCTAGAAAAACTTATAAGATAATTTTATTAAAATAATTTATTTAAAATAACTTTATTTATTATTAAATTGGGATATTACTAATAAAAAAGAGTTCTAGATTCTCAAAAACCTTTAGGTTTGTCTTTGTTATATACAAATTAAAAATTAATTTGGGTCTTAAGATCGTGATTATTTGTTCATAGATAATTTATGTATTTGAAAAAAATCATTATTAATATTTTGCTTAAGCAAAATCCGTACAAGGTAAGGGAATACATACTAGTAAGGTTTTAAGTACGCGTGGAAATGCAATAAATTCGAGCAATTTTTTTGAAACGAAATTCAAGCAATTATCTACAATTATTTACTGAACATTATCAGTACGTAACATGATATATTCATTTTAAAATATAACTGATCGATTTTAAATCATTCTATAAATGAGTTGTCTCCAATAATATTACTTCAAAAGATCTACATTAAATACACAAGAGGTCAATGCACAAAATTGATACGAAAACTTATGGGCATGGCATTCGTTTATATTTTTATTTGCAAATATCTTATAAGTGAGACATCTGGCCATCCATTAATTTGTAATTTTTTTTTGTCATAATCGTCTATTCAATTTCTACACCTTGGATCCTCCTAGCCATATAATTTGGCCTATCGATCGGTGGAAATAGTATTGTTTTTGATACGTGTCTACATATGAACATATAACCCGCTTTAGACTTTAATAAATTGACTACACACCCTTTTGTGTTTTTAATTTTTGCAAATTTTGAATAAAATTGAAAGTGGGTTCCAAATGTGGAAAATTTCATCCTAGTCTCCTTAATTGCTAATCGACAATGTTAGGTAGGTTACTGTTTAATGCTGTGGCGGACACATAAATAATTGCGAGAGAGTTCTAAGAATTTTACGGCAGTTTAAAACCTTCGTCTCCCGTTTTTTTTATAATAAGTTTAATAAGACTTGTAGTTGTAGTCTTAACAAAAATCAAGGTACGATGACATTTTTTTAAAAAAATGTTTAGGTCATTTAGTTTTTAAAGTTTCATCCGTCTTAGAGCTTGTTTTAATATACTCCATACATTATCTTGCATTATATTAAGGGTTTAATATAAAATTGCATTATGTACAAAAGTTGTGAGGCGCCTATAAAATAATCATATCTCAAGATTTTCATGCTTAATGATGTGTTAATATGTCAACAATAGTTGAATATGTTGTTAATTGGTACTCGTCAAGGTTCGAAGGTGAACTTCGTTGTCCCCTCATCAAAACCGTATGTTATGTTTTTTATTATGGGGCTTATCATGATATGTTTTGGACTTACGGGCCATAATCTGATTAGGGTTTCATGAGTTGTTATATCTACCCTAATACATTATAAAGCAGAACTCAAGTCTGTTGTAAACTTTGCGCCACGAGGCATTTTTCAATAAATTAATGTGAATTTTTTTTTAATAAATTTTGTAACAACTTATAGTATTCTTGCTATATATACTAAACAAATAACATGTTTACATCATTTTTTATGTATATAATTTTCTGCCTATGAATTATGTATTAGTTTACTACAATAGATAACATTTTTATATAATTTTTTATATACATAAATTCCTATGAGATGATATTTTTCATATTAATTTAATATTTTTTTTATCTCTTAACAAGATTTAGGGACTTAATATATTTTTTTTATCTTTTAACAAGGTTTGAGCTCCAAGTATAAAATTTATATCTATATAATGATATAATTTTAAATAATAAATTTTTCTATGTTGATATATTTTTATTTTGAGAAAAAAATATAATTTTATGTTGATGACTAAGATTATTTGTAAATGTCAAAAAAATTCGCATTTTAATTTAAATTAATAAATTTAGATTTTCTGTATCTTTTTATGCATTTATATTAAAAAATTTTTCTTAAATCAAAGTTTGATAAAAAAAATAATAAAAATTTACAAATCTTGATGAATACTTGCTTAAATTGAATTTTGATAAAAATTTTCTTTTTATTTTATTTATGTAAATATAGAATATTTTTTTATCTAGCCCCACCTTACATTTAAATTTTTTTATCTCTATATTTTTTTGTAATTTAATATGGATGATAGGTTGATTAATACATTGAATTTTGTAAATTTTCATATACATTAATTTACTTTATATTTTATTTCTCCGTTATGTAAATTTAGTATGGAAAACAACTTTATAGATGGATTGGATTTTGCAAAATAATAAATAGATAACTTTCTCTATATTTTATCTCTTAAATCAAGAACAATGTTCTCTTATATATTAATCTTAATATTGTATTTTTCATATTTTACAAACATTCTTATTATTATAGAATAAAAGATAAGAACCCTAATATATAATTTTAATAAATTAAATTTAAAAAAATATTGTAATAAATTATATTATGCTTTGTAGATGACCTATCCTAATTATTATTATCTTTATAAAAAAAACCAATTATTTTATACATATTAGTGTCTAAAAAAATAAGAAAATATTATTTAAAAATATTCAATAAAAATTAAAATCAATATTTTAATAATTTCAATCTAAATTTGGACAAGATCTCCACAAATAATGAAAAAATATTTATAAATATATTCAATTAAAATATGGAGTAAATCTAAAAAAAAATAATTTGTCGATTGCATATTTTATTATGAAATTATATAAATATATTTAGTATTTTAAATTAATATCATAAAATTGTATAGTTTTTAGTAAAATTATCCCGTGAATATCACGGAACTTCAACTAATATACTCACAAAACACCTTATTATTGTAATATATGATGTTATCGCCTCCATAATAAGAATAACATCATTGGTGAACTACGTAAAATATTTGTGTCTTTCTTTATGTTTTACTGTTATCGTTACACCATGATGTACATTAGCGAATTATAAGGCCTAAATCCGATTGGTATCGAACTTAGGTCAATGTCAAATTACCGAAGTTTAAATTAAATCAATTACTTAAGAGATTCTTAAATTGGGACATGATCATATGAGTATTTTAATGCTTTCTTTAATTTGTCAAGAGAATAATATTGGAATGAGATTCATAAAAATAGACTATTCGATCATTACGCTTCAACCGGGTTATTCTATTCCACCTCTTAGAAAGAAAAGAGTTACATAAGTGATTTTGCTACCAACTCCACTCCATTAAACTCTCGTAAATCTAAAAGACTTTTTTTTTAGTTTGTTCATAATAGAAAGTATTTTAATTATTTAGTGATTTTAATTCTTTTTCTCTGGAATATCTATTTTAATTTAACGAATAGTTTGATAATACTTAAATACAATTTTTTCACATGCGTCGATGTATTTTTTTTATCTTATCAAAATATGTCACATAAAATGCAAGAGTTCGGGCATCTAGTTAAACGATTAAAACTTTATGATAATACCATAATATTTCTGTTCAACTCATATGGGCAGTGTCCAATACCAAAAAAAATGCAAAGAGAAAATTTTAGTTCTTTTGGAAAATTCAATATTCATACATATGGGTCTATATATGGTATAGGGTTGTACAAAAGACGTTAACATGGATCCCTAAAACAGAGCTACCAAATCAGAATTTAACACCGACCTAAAGATATAGTAGTAATGTTTCTTATCCTTTCACGACTGTACACACAGCCCCTAAAATACACACAAGTATATTCATGGTACAAAAGTCAACTGTACCTAAAATATAATTCCACTCATACATAAGACCATACTCAAGTACTCAACGAGCGTTTACTTGGGTTGAAACTTGTAATATCACAGTCGTCTTTATAACCAATTATTTATAGCGCGCATTAGTTGACTTTTTATGATCGAGCAATCCTGAACAGTATGTGAAAGTGAACTGATTAGCTAGTTTCGTTCATTTTACGATAGGCATTGATGGGCTTCGACTGATTCAGTGAGAAATAGTATAGTTGTAATTAATTAGAGGTTGTGCATATCTAACGTCATGATCCTGTTCCCTAGCTTGCCCTTGCTTGATCAGCGACTCGTTCGTCTTTTGCAGCACTTTAATTAGGTCAGCATGGGTTGAATCCTCATTTTTGGGGAGAAATTAACATTAGATCCATAAAATACAATTTCAAATTTCCAAGTCTTGTTTATTTTCCCCGTAGAGTACGTACAAGTGTTGTACATAAAACACATGGCATACCTAGGTAAACATGCGAGCCTAGAGTGTGATCTAGCCTTCTTATAACGTACGCACATACGTAATCAGTGCGATCTGGCTGCCACGATTAAGTTTGATTAATAATGAGATCGACCATGTAAATTTACGAAATTAAATTCCAGCCCGCTAACCTTAACTCAGATTAATTCGTTGGTGCCTTGTGATAGTGGATCTAAGATGGGTGTAAAGTCCGGCATGTGTCTTTTAATCTGTAATAGTCCTCATGTTGCACAGTCTTGCCCTTGGGTACTCTCTATCCGATCTCTTCTTATTGTTGGATCGTGACGCGTTAGTAACAATACAGGGAACTAGTTAGGTTCCCTGGGCAGCGGAAATAAACAATAGAACACAGAATTTAGAGAAGAAAACTTTATGTCCGACCAACAAGTCGTAGAAAGAAAAACCTCTACCCCTGAGACTCTTTCTCAGAGGATTTTCAATAGAATACTTTTATTAAGTTTCAACGATTACAAGGCAAGTCAAGTTCCCTGGTAACTAAGGCACCGACCAAAGTTCAACCAACTAGACTTCTACAACCCTAAGTGTAAACCTAAGACAAAGTAAACTACTGACTTACTTGTGGATTTTTCACCGGAAAAAGCCACACACTCGTACACTTGAAAAACTCTCTCTTCAAGTTCTTCGACTTCAATACTCGTTCAACCACACTTTTAACCCTAGCTAATCCTAGCTATTTATAAGATAAGTTAAGTCTAATCTCACACGTAATTCTTGCCTAATTACGCTGATATTCCACTTAACAAATCCCACACAATAAGGAAAAAGATTGTTTGTGATTTCGGATCCTCAACCATGTCGATTCTTCCCAAAACCGAATGATCTCGGATTTCCTAAGATAAGATCGTGTGAAGATTGATCTTATCCTCTCTTTTATCTCCTTAAGCAACCGCCTACAGCTGGAAATCTTCGTAGAAGATCGCTCGCAGAAGATAAGGTAACTTGCCATTTATAGAAAGCCGCGTTCCTTCTGAGACGCACTTCCTAAATCTGTCACTCGTTCCCTCCATCGTTCCTCACGATGTTCCGTCACTCGTGACCATGTACCTGTTTTCCTGAAACACTTACATGTAGAAGCAAGTTATATTAACTAAGTTTGTTATCATCAAAACTAAGAGAAACCAAGGAACAACTATTGTTCCAACAATTTCCCCCTTTTTGATGATGACAAACCTATACCAAAAATGCATGTCTAGAAACCATAAAGAAATATAGACCAGAAAAAGAATTCCTGTGTGGTTCCCCCTTAACAAATGCACTGTTATTCTTACTCTTCAGAGTTAACAAAATATTCCCCCTTAGCCAAAGTTCCCTCTGTATTTCCTGGATAGAACGCATCTCTGCATTTTTCCTAACTTCCCCCTTTTGACATCATCAAAAGATCAACAATCATCAAGCAAAACATAGAGCAAATGAACAAATTTAATTGAAACTTAAACCATTCATAAGCAAAAGATAGTCATTATTATAGATAATTGTCGCGGAAAACATAGCCAGAGAAGACATAAAACATAAAAATCTTAACATCCAGAAGAAAAATTAAACTGGGGATAGATAGGCTAAGGAACGAGAGAGGGTCCACATCATGGTTCGGAGGAGGTGGAATCAGCAGCAGCAGCGTCAGTGTCTCTCTTAGCCAGGTAACCAATGATGGTACTCAGCTGAGAGGAAATCTTTTGAAGCTCAGACAACATCTTGGCAGTAACACCTTCACTCATCGAAGAACTCCCAACATCCATCTGGGCAGTCTTCTTTGCAGCTGTTCCCTTCAAATCACCCTGAAAATTCATCCTCGAGATATTGCGCATCTCCAAGTGTAATCCAAAGAACTCCTCTTTCGAAGGCTTGTACGCCTTTCTCTCCTTCAGTATAGCCCTCACAAAACGAGGATAAGGCAGGCTATGCTTCTTCCCAGTACACTTAGCCATCTGCCTCATCATTATCTCCGGAAGACTGATACGTTCCCTCCTTAGAAACTTGTCCAGCAGAATCATATCGTTGATGGTGAGTGTAGTTCTCTTCTCCAGCCTAGGAACAACAACCTTGATGAGGAATTGATGTGCAATCCGTGCAGTGTAGCTCAAATCATTGGTTGAATAAGGACCAGCAGCAGGAACTTTGCCCATAACATGCTTGATTAACTGATTTTTGTTCCTGGGCCAGTTACTCGAGGTATGGACATGCCCATATCCTTCAACAGGCACCTTCAGAATTGTAGCAACAGATCCCAAAGAAAAAGAGATTTCCATCCCACAGACAATAGCAAAGCCCATTGGACCGGTAGAGAGATCAGCTAGTTGGAAGGAACCAAAGAATTAGGAGAGAAGGGACACATCTACCTTGACTCCAGAGTCACAGATTTTCTCCCATCCTTGAAACTTGAGAAGTTCCCAGAATTCCTCCAAGTCATGGCTTTTCAGGAATTCTTCGTCGATCACCAGAGGAGCGACAACCTTCTTTGAACCCTTCTTGGAACGGGCCGCTAATTCCATTGGCAGTTTACCTTTTGCCTTGGCAGACTTGAGGTCTTTCTCAACCTCTTCTTCCAACTCCTCCTCTTCTTCGTCTCCTTCTCCACCAGACTCTTTCTTTTCTTCTTCCTCACCCTCTTCAGACTCCGAGCCAACGTCCTCTTCATCTTCGTCTGGATCTTCTTCATCTTCAGAAGATTCCTGAGCCACCGGTTCCTTTGGAACGGTGGAGCGAAGGTCGTACTTGGATCCAGAAGGAGTAACCTTCGGCTTTTTGTTGGCAGGGGATGGGGTGCGCTCCGAATCAGAGATGTGAAGAATTTGAGATGGTACGGGAGGGACACTCTTTCTTGCCTTTCGCTTCCCACGACTCGTTGGCTTAACCCACCCTGGTCGCATATGCACAGGTAAAGATTCCACCTTTTCGTGATCATCGGTGGTGTCCTTTGGTGGCGAGTTCACCTCTTCCTTTTCCGACTCATCCTTGCTCTCCTGTACCTCCCCTGTTTCAGCAGCCTTGTCGGAAGGATTTTCTGAGGGAACCGTGGATTGATCCTTCTCAGATTTTTCACCCATAGTCTCCTTCTCCGATGAGACCTTATCAGCGGTGGCCATACCAGTGTCGGAGACAGCATCGAATTTGGTTTCAAGTTTGGAAATTGGGGAGGGGGAGGAAAGTTTGGCCTTTTTGATGGATTCGAGTTGGGCTTGAAGCACGGCGATCTCAGAAGCATCGAGACCGTCAAAGTTGAGGATGGGGGTGTTTGAGGAGGAGGCCATTGTTGCAGAAAAGAGAAGATTGAAGCTTTGAGGAAAATTTAGGGTTTGAGGGAGAAGATCAGAGATGCGGTAAAACAAATTGACCGAGATAAGAGTTTATAAAGCACACCTTTTTCCTTGTTTACAAGATCATGATCTTCCCAAAGATCTTCTATCCAAATATTAACGGCTAAGAGTTGCCATAATGATGAATTTTCACCGCCATTAAATTTTGATTGCGCAGACGTCCTATCGTTCCCTGCAGAGTTACTGTGCAACGGCTGGAAAAATTTAAACAAGCAGTCACAACGGCTACAACATAACTGCGATCCCTGCGTTGATTGATGTCTGTTCCTTTGCAGAAAACTTTCAATTATAATTAAAGACGTTCCTTTAAAGTGACACAATTCTCAACCACAAGTTCTATACCTCGTTACCATGAGTGGATAAAAAGCTATGTCTGAACAGAAAGGGACTAGAGACGTTCCATTCAAACTTATTTTTGGCGAGGACAATTTGTGACATCCACACAATTATTCCCCGTTTAAAGGAAATCAAAAGAGGTTCATAGGGAACGTTTGTGTGGACCAGGCTGGGGACAACTTATAACCAACTATCATTTCGGCTTGAAGTGAGGGATAGAATAGATCAAGTTGGTTATTTTAGGCCAAAAAAAATTGGATGTAAGCAATTCAGTTTTAGTTCCTTTTAGCATGTAACACTTAATAATTTCTAATATATACACCATCTATGCACAGAGGAAGGATATAAGCCATTAGAAAACTTGTCAAATGATATGTAGTTACCTGAGAAGTTACCTCTTTAGTCAGGCACTGAGGGAATAGAGGACCGGGACTTGTTTACTCCAAGGAAATCATTCCTAGTAACATCCTCAGATGTTCATAGGGTTTTCTGTCCAAGGCCTTGGTAAAAATATCTGCCACTTGATTTTCAGTTCTACAATGATCCATCTTGATGAAACCTTTTTCAACATTATCTCTTAAGAAATGATGTCGAATATCTATATGTTTGGTTCTAGAATGATGCACTGGATTTTTGGAGATATTGATTGCACTTGTATTATCACATAAGATAGGAATAGTTCCAAGAGACATACCAAAATCCACCAATTGTTGTTTTAACCATAATACCTGGGAACAACAGGCAGCTGCTGCAACATACTCTGCCTCGGCCGTTGAAAGAGCAACCGAATTTTGCTTCTTCGATCCCCAAGACACCAAACAGGGACCAAGAAATTGGGCCATGCCTGATGTGCTCTTCCTATCTACTAAGTGACCTGCAAAATCTGCATCCGAGAATCCGACAAGATGGAACGAGTTGTGTCTTGGATACCATAGACATAACCCATCGTTCCCTTTCAAGTATCGCAGAATTCTCTTCACTTCTTTCAGATGTGTTTCTTTAGGATTGGCCTGGAATCTAGCACAAAGACACACACTGAACATAATATCTGGCCGGCTGGCCGTTAGGTACAATAGGGAACCAATCATTCCACGGTACATCGTTTGATCAACATCAACACCATTAAGATCAGCATCAAGACGAGTATTGGGAGAAATAGGGGTATTAAAACTTTTTGTAGAATCCATACCATACTTCTTCAATAGTTCCTTGATGTACTTTTGTTGATGTACCTTTGTTCCCTCATCACTTTGTACCACTTGTAGACCAAGAAAGAAAGTGAGTTCACCGATCATGCTCATCTCAAACTCACTACTCATGAGATTCTTGAAGCTTTCTACAAGTTTAGGGTTAGTAGAACCAAATATAATATCATCAACATAAACTTGAACTACTAAAACCTCACCGTCTTGTTCCCTTAGGAACAATGTCTTGTCGATCACACCACGTCTGTATCCATTGGCTAATAGAAACTGAGCAAATCTATCATACCAAGCACGAGGAGCCTGTTTGAGACCATACAGGGCCTTATCCAGTACATAGACATGGTCAGGGTGATCAACATCTTTAAATCCTAGAGGTTGTAGCACATAAACCTCTTCTTGTAGGTACCCATTCAGGAATGCTGTCTTCACATCCATTTGATACAACTTGAATCCTCTATGAGCAGCATAGGCGATTAGAAGACGAATGGCTTCTATTCTTGCAACGGGAGCGTACGTTTCATCGTAGTCAATCCCTTCTTGTTGATTGTACCCTTTTGCTACAAGTCTCCCCTTGTTCCTTGTGACAACTCCGGTGTCATCAAGTTTATTCCTGAAAACCCATTTTGTTCCTATAGCCATTTTGTGCTTTGGCTTGGGAACTAATCTCCATACTTTGTTCCTCTCGAAGTGGTGTAGTTCCTCTTGCATAACAACTATCCAGTCAGGGTCTTTTAATGCTTCCTTCACATTCTTTGGCTCTGCAAGAGAGATAAACGCATTGAAAGCACAAAAATTCTTAATAGAGGAACGAGTAAGCACACCTTTATCATATGGAGTGATGATGTTGTCAACAGGATGATCCCTCTTTTGATGGTAATTCCTGACTTCAATTTGAGTGGGATCTGTACTTGACTCCTCTTGTTCCTGTTGGCTTGTCGTTCCATGTGAAGTTCCTTCACCATGATCTTCCTCTATTTCTTCATTTTGTGAAGTATCATCCTCAGGAACTAGGGCACTTTCTGTGTTATCTCCATCCAAGTCAGGACTTGGAGGCATAACATCATCATTTGGAGCTTGTGCACCTTTATATGGATCGACTTCATCATCTGAATCTGCATTTAGAACCTTCAGTACATCCTCGTTACTAAAGAGGTTCCCTCCATTTTTGGACTGGTCAAAGATAACATGAATGCTTTCTTCAAACTTCTTAGTCCTCTTATTGAACACCTTGTAAGCCTTGCTGTTGGATGCATATCCCAGAAAGATACCTTCGTCACTCCTTGGATCAAACTTGCTAAGCTCGTCTTTTCCGTTGTTGTGAATAAAGCACCTGCATCCAAAGACTTTCAAGTGGGAAATATTTGGCTTTCTGCCCTTGATTAGTTCATATGGAGTTTTAGAGAAGTTGGAACGTATGGTGACTCGATTAATGATGTAGCAAGCGGTACCAACTGCCTCAGCCTAAAAGGACCGAGGCAAGTTACTTGCCAACATCATAGTTCGAGCCATGTTTTGTAGTGTTCCATTCTTTCTCTCAGCTACGCCGTTCTGTTGAGGAGTCCTTGGCGCAGAGAAGTTTTGAGAAACTCCATGTTGTTCCATTGTCAGACCTGATAGATTTTAACTTCTGCTCTGTTGATGCTTCTACCTTCTTGATCCAGCTTTTGAAAGCCATGAACGTCTCATCTTTGGAACCTAGAAAAAGAGTCCATGTATATCTAGTAAAATCATCAACAATAACAAAAATGTACCTGCTACCACCATGACTTCTCACCCACATGGGACCACACAAATCCATGTGTATCATCTCAAGGGGATGAGAGGTGCTGACTGACAACTTAGGCTGAAAAGATGACTTGCTTTGTTTTCCTTTTGCACACTCTTCACACAAGCTTTCCTTTTCTGTAAGAACTTTGGGAAGTCCTATCACCAGGTTTTGTGAGTAAAGTTTGTGAATTCCTCGATGATTTGCATGACCAAACCTCCTATGCCAGAGGTCAGTCTTGTCACCTAATGTCACAAAGCAAAGATCTTCTTGTGGTTGGAAACTTGAGTCGACAAAATACACATTGTTGCGCCTCTTTCCTTTCAGGACCACAAGATTTGATTTCAGATTCTTGATCATACAGCCTTCTGAGGTAAAGGATACCTCGTTGTTCCCTTGGTCAGAGAGCTGAGCAATACTCAACAAGTTGTAACTAAGACCTTTCACCAAGCTTACGTCTCTAACGCTGATCTTGTCATTTAGCTTGACTTCACCTGTTCCAATGATTTCTCCTTGATTGTTGTTGCCAAAGGAAATGTTTCCTCCAGCTTTGTTTTGAAGTGAGGACAGAATACTCTTGTTCCCTGTCATGTGACATGAACACCCGCTGTCAAGGATCCAACGGATGTTCCCCCTCACTTTAACCTGCAAGAAAGAAATCACGTTTTAACGACCCAGTCCTGCTTAGCCTTCCCGGGTCGGTTAGCATAGCTCACAGAATGATAGATTTGTGATTGAACTAAAGTAGCTTTCTGTGGGCTCTTGGAACTAGAAGCAACACTTGAGGGATCAACATAGTTTTTCCCTTTGTCAGCTTTAGAGTTTTGCTTCTTTTGTGGTTGTGGAGCTGGTTTCTTTTTATTCTGATGAGATTTGTCATACCCTTGATTTTTCTTACCAGACAACTGTTTCTTGTTGTTCCCTGTGTTCTGGTTTTGACTTCTTTTGTTAGACTCTTCTAACCTTACTTTACAGTCATTTTGAACATGACCTCCCCCACCACAGTGATAGCACACCCTATAATATTCGCCAAGATAGCGCTTAGGATGTGTTTTCTGGAGGGTACGTTCCTTCGCACGTTCCTTGGAAGGAACTCTGTGCTGGTTCCCTTGAGACTGTTTTAAGTATTTTTTATGAGTTGTTTTACCAGAATACCATTCATAGTTGTTGTTCAGATTACTTTCAAGAATCTTGACTCTACTTTCTAGATGAATTACCTTATCTCTAGCGGATTGCAATTCCCTAGCTTTTCTTTCCATTTTCTCTTCAAAGGTAAGATCATCAGGAGGATATTCCGATTTGTTTTTACCATAACCAATACCACACCTAGCAGGATTAAACTCAATTTGAGTTCGTTTGTTAAGCTCATTCTCTAACTCCTCTCCTCTGAGTTTAAAGATAAGCAGATCCGATCTAAGTTCATTATTGGTTTCAGTGAGAGTCTTACTATCTTTCTTTAAATCTTCACACTCTGAACAAGGAACTACACTAGTAGTTTCTGATAATTTTTCTTCAAGATTAAGACATTTCTCATCAGAGGCTCCTATTCTTCTTGCATCTTTAAGTTATCTTCAAAAAGCTTTTTGACCAGGACAAGAAGATCAGATTGTTTAGCATTCTTTAAACTATCAAGGAATTGTTCAGGAGTTACCTCTGGATCAGCATCTTCGATCTTCAGAGTCATGGCACAGACCTTTGGTTCAGATTCATCATCTGAGTCTAGATCCCATGCAGCGATGTAGGCCTTCTTCTTATAGTTCCCAGATTCGTTACCTTTGGGACAACTCTTTGCATAGTGACCCTTCTCTTGACGGTTGTAGCAGGTAACTTCCTTGATGTCCTTCTTGGCTTCAGGAATGACATAGTCTCCATCCTCAATGACTGACCATGCTTGGTAGTCATTGCTCTTAAGCCAAGTGGCGAAGAGGATTCTCCAGTGGTCGTATTCTCCAGGAACAAGAAGTGGAGGCTTGTTGTTTCCAATTCCGACGTTGGGAGTGTTGTTTGAATTCATTCTGTATTCCTGCACTAACACATAATCTAGAGCAAACCTGCTCTGATACCAATTATTGGATCGTGACGCGTTAGTAACAATACAGGGAACTAGTAAGGTTCCCTGGGCATCGGAAATAAACAATAGAACACAGAATTTAGAGAGGAAAACTTTCTGTCCGACCAACAAGTCGTAGAAAGAAAAACCTCTACCCCTGAGACTCCTTCTCAGAGGATTTTCAATAGAATACTTTTATTAAGTTTCAACGATTACAAGGCAAGTCAAGTTCTCTGGTAACTAAGGCACCGACCAAAGTTCAACCAACTAGACTTCTACAACCCTAAGCGTAAACCTAAGACAAAGTAAACTACTGACTTACTTGTGGATTCTTCACCGGAAAAAGCCACACACTCGTACACTTGAAAAGCTCTCTCTTCAAGTTCTTCGACTTCAATACTCGTTCAACCACACTTTTAACCCTAGCTAATCCTAGCTATTTATAAGATAAGTTAAGTCTGATCTCACACGTAATTCTTTCCTACTTACGCTGATATTCCACTTAACAAATCCCACACAATAAGGAAAAAGATTGTTTGTGATTTTGGATCCTCAACCATGCCGATTCTTCCCAAAACCGAATGATCTCGGATTTCCTAAGATAAGATCGTGTGAAGATTGATCTTATCCTCTCTTTTATCTCCTTAAGCAACCGCCTACATCTGGAAATCTTCGTAGAAGATCGCTCGCAGAAGATAAGGTAACTTGCCATTTATAGAAAGCCGCGTTCCTTTTGAGACGCGCTTCCTAAATCTGTCACTCGTTCCCTCCATCGTTCCTCACGATGTTCCGTCACTCGTGACCATGTACCTGTTTTCCTGAAACACTTACATGTAGAAACAAGTTATATTAACTAAGTTTGTTATCATCAAAACTAAGAGAAACCATGGAACAACTATTGTTCCAACACTTATGAATCATGTAACAATTTCTCGTAATCACACCTAACTTTCTTAGTAGCAATTTCATCTGGACATGAGCTTACTCGTTTCTCTGAGGTAGTGCCCCACATGCCTCTTGGCGAGAGGCTATGAAATCTGAACGTGAAGCGCTTGAACATAATCACACTTGGACTCTTTCAGGTCTTCCATCAAAGAAAAAGGCCATAAGCCCCAAGTGAGTTTATTGCATCAAGTAGTCTAATGGTGAGATTTTACGTTACAAAGCACATTTGATGGCTCTTGCAATAAACATGTTGAAGGAAACGATTGCACTGAAACCTTTGCCCTTGTTGCAAAGATGGGCATCCTCTGTGTTATTCCTTCTATTGTTGGTATTCAAGGTTAGGATCGAATTGCATCAAATGGATGTACATAACGTCTTTCTTCATGGTGATTTGCATGAAGAAGTATACATGCTTCCGCCTCCAAAATATCTTCCTTTTATTATAGGCAAGTATGCAAGCTTTAAAGCCCTTGTATGGTCTTCGACAACCCCCACATAATTAGTTCTCAAACTCGACCGTTACTCTAAAAGTATTTGGGTTTCTTCGAAACCAGGCTGATTACTCTCTACTTTCCATACACTATTCACGTGTTAATGTTCATGCTTTGGTTTATGTTGATGACCTTGTTAATTCCAGCCCGCTAACCTTAAACCCAGATTATTTCGTTGGTGGCTTGTGATAGTGGATATAAGATGGGTGTAAAGTCCAGCATGTCTTTTTTTTAATCTTTAATAGTCCTCATGCGGTGCAGTCATTGCCCTTGGGTACTCTCTATCCGATCTCTTCTTATGTTTCATGTAACAATTTCTCGCGATCACACCCAGTGGCGTATTTACATGGTGTCCAGGGGGGCGATAGCCCCCACTGGGATTTCAAAAAAATTTAATTTTTTCTTAAAATATACAAAAAATGAATTTCTTCCCAATTTCATATTTGTGTTAGAATTTTAACCCCAATTTTAGATTAAATTCTATGGATTGATGATTTGATGAATTGTGTGTGCTGAATTTCAAATTTGTGTTAGCCCCAATTTTAAATTTGATGAATTTTGTGTTATCCCTAATTTCATATTCTAGGGTATTTGTGTTTGTATGTTGAGTTGATGATTTGTGTAATTGTTTAAGAAATGAAGAGATTTTTTTGATCTATTGGGGTTCACAAAATATAGGTTCTAGTTCTAATCTCAATCCATTAAGTGTTCTGAGTAACCGAGTTAACCCCCAATGGCTTCGATTCCTGGCCACGCCCCTGATCACACCCAACTTTCTTAGTAGCAATGTCTCATTTGGACATGAGCCTACTCGTTTCTCTAAGGCTGCCTAACATGCCTCTTGGCAAGAGGCTATGAAATCTGAATGTGAACCACTTGAACATAATCACACATGGAATATTTCAGATCTTCTAGCAACGAAAAAGGCGATAGGCCACAAGTGAGTTTACTGTATCAAGTATCAGTCTAATGGTGAGATTTTATGTTACAAAGCACATTTGATGGCTCTTGGCAATTAACATATTGAAGGAAACGATTGCACTAAAACCTTTTCTCTTGTTGCGAAGATGGGAACCGTTCGTGTTATTTTTGTCTATTGGTGGTATTCAAGGCTAAGAATTGTATCAAATGGATGTGCATAACATATTTCTTCATGGTAATTTTTCTGAAGAGGTATACATGCTTCTGCCTCCAAGATGTCTTTCTTTTTCTATAGACAAAGTACACAAGCTTCAAATTAAGTCCTAGTATGGTCTCCAACCAATATTTTAAAAAACGCTAGGCGGACGCTGGACGAAGAGGGACCGCCTAGATGGCCTGAATGGTGGCCTAGGCGGTCTGGACGGCTAGACGGGCAAGGATCTTCCAGCGCCTAGGGCGGGGCCTAGAAGGGATTTTTAGAATAGTGTCTCCAACAACTCCCATAGAATTAGTAATCTAAGCCGACCATTACTCTAAAAGCATCTGGGTACGTTTCTTCAATCCCAGCTGGACTGATTACTCTTTGTTTTCCCTGCATTGTTTACATGTTAATGTTCATGTTTTGGTTTATGTGATGACCTTATTATTGCAAGAAACAATTTGAGTGTTATCTCTCATCACTTAAATCCTATCTTTGTCTTTTCTTTCATGTGAAGGATTTGGGTTTTTCTCAAGTATTTCCTATACCTTGAGATTGCCCAAAATTCAGATGGGATTATCATCAGTCAGCCCCGAACACGCTCGTGAGATCATTGCCGAAACATGACTAATGGGAGTAAACCGTGCGATTTTCAAATGGATTCACATTACCATCTAGCTATATCTACAAGTTTTGACATTCCTCGTCCCGATCAATTTTTTCTTCTCATTAGACATCTCATTTATTTGACTATTACTCGTCTTGAGCTTTTCTACTCCGTGCATACTTTATCTCAATTCATGCAGTACTCGAAGGAAGAACATTGGCAGGCCACACTTTTCATTGTTTGATACCTTAAAAATTCTGCATATGTTCCAACAATTGGCTATCTAGTCCATCTAGCCTTCCAGCATGATGCGATCGCTCGTCGGACGAGGTTCAATCACGTAGGAGTCGGATCGTGGATCTTGCGAATGGGTCCTTCAACTCCGAAGTTGGCAAAAACGTTGGATAAATTATTGCTAGAAGTCTCGGGGTCCTTGGATCTAGAGGCGACAATGAAGGGGTGAGAGGAGATCGAGCCCTAGATTAGCACACACGAAATAAAGAAAGGCTTGAATGATTCAAGCCTAAGGGCGACAATGGAGGCAGCGGCCTAGAGGGGGGCATTTGCCAAGAGCCTAAGGGAGAGATTCTAGATCCTTCAAAGTTTGAGTTTGATTAAAATTGACATAAAGAGTACAAGGGAGGACGAGCTTGGCTTATATAGGGGGAGCCAAGAGCTCATGCTCAAACTGGGTCAAACAATGGATTAGGCCAAGTGTGCAAATGAGGCCCACATCCGGAGAAGTCCAAAAACCCATAAAAGCAACTACTAATAAAAGAAAGGTCCGACTAAGAAAGTTCTAAAAATAGAAAGTAACAACACAAAGATAGGTGCGCCTATGATGAGGCGCATATTGTTGGCGTGCCATAGGAATGAAAGGCCGGAGACTGAGGCACGTCGGTTCCATGGCTAAGGAGAGCGGAACTCATGTGGCTTCGGGCACGGGTGTTGGTGCGGGCATGCTAGACTCAGCATTGGGGTGCGACGTTATGGCTCTTGTTGTGTCGAGAAGAAGGATCCAGGATTTAGCGTTAGCGGTGTTGTGGCTCGTGGAGACGTGACATGCGAGGGACATTGACACATCGACAATGGCGTTGGCACGGGCTCGTGTCAAGGGCCCTTGGAAGCGCACCGACATGGACTCCTCTTCCTCAACGACGATCATGGAAGGGGTCGCATCAACCTTCCCCCTTGAGTGGGAATCATCCCCGCTTCCTAATCGTTGTACTCAGTTCGATATAGGGGAGAGATCAGACACATTGAATGTGTCATGGACCTAGCCAAATGAATTGGGGAGGCCTAGCATATAGGCGTTATCACCAACGTGCCTAAGGACTCAGAAAGGGATGTCTCGACGCGGGGGAACCTTGGTCTTTCGGGCTGCAAGAAAGCGCTCCTTGTGCAAATGTAGCCATACAAGGTCCCCGAGCTGAAAAATCATCTTATGAATCCCACGGTTATGCTAGGTGGTGTATTGTGCAGCACGCCTCTCAAGTTGGTCATGTGTCATGGCATGTAAGTGCTAGAACTGCTCGACGCAACGCACGGCGTCTAAGTGATCACCGTCCTTCATGGGCCTCGGAACCATGTCTAAGGGCGTAAGTGGATTGCACCCATAGACCACCTCAAACAGAGTCAACTAATAGGCTGAGTGGCGGGACATATTATATGAAAACTCAATTGTAGAAAGTAAGTCATCCCATTGATGTAGGTTTGTTCTTGAGCATCACTCGTAAAAGAAAACCTAAGGTCTAGTTGGTGACCTCAGTTTGGCCATCCGTGTAGGGGTGATAAGAAGTAGAAAATAGGAGTTGTGTACCTAACTTCCCCCGTAAAGTCCTTAAGAAATGGCCCACGAACTTGGTATCCCGATCACTAACAATAGTTTTCAGAATACTATGTAAGTTTACCACGTTGTCAAAGAGTAAACACGCAACCTCAATCGCATTGTTCGTAATCTTACAAGCGATAAAGGTGGCAATTTTGGAGAAACGATCCACAAAAACAATACATTATTTACCTCACCTCGACATTAGCAACCCCGTGATAAAATCCATAGATAGATCTTCCCAAGGAGCTACGAGAATCGGAAGAGGCGTGTAGAGACAGAATGGAGATGATTTCGACTAGGCGTTTTGGCAAGTCACACAACTCTAGCAATACTTCATGACATGCTTGACCATGTGAGGCCAAAGAAGTGTTCTCATCCATGGTGATCCTCCTTGATCAGTAGGTGCGTTATAGAAGAGATCAAGATGCAAAGCTTCTCGACCTTATATTAGTACCCATCAGCTAAGAAATAGAAGTCAAACTCACGTCTAGCTAAGCACACCTCATAAATGGACTTAATTACAGAAATGATAAGTAGAATACGAGTCTTTAATGATGGAGAAACCAAGGAGCTTAGATTGAAGAGAAGTAAGAATAACATACCTTCGAGAAAAGGCGTCGACGACCACATTCTTATTAACTTTCTTGTGGACCATGACATATAAAAAGGTCTTCGGGAACTCAACCCACCACACATGGCGTCCGTTGAGATGGGCTTGGATCTTTAAGTAGCTTAGGGCCACATGATCACTATGAATAGTGAACTCGAGGGGCCACAAGCATTGAGCCCAAGTCTTCAAGACACGGATGAAGGCGTAGAGCCCCTTGTCGTATGTCGGGCAATTATGCTAGGCGCCCAACAACTTCTCACTGAAGAAAGTAATTGACCTCTTGTCTTGGTGAAGCATACTGACGATTCTAATATTGGAAGCATAGCCGTTATGAGATGATCATAAGGAGGCAAATGGAAACAGAAAAAAGTATGCGCGGTGGCTTGGATCCATTCCAAGAAAATGGTTGGATCATAGAAGCGTTGAAAAAAATTCGATCTTGACTTTGACTTCGTGTTGGTGGGGCCGGGTGGATCCCGAGCGCCACGATCGATATGAAGGTCATAGCCATGGGTGACAAAGACCGAAATGGCTCATACGTTAGACGTTGACCTTGCTCACGACCTTGGTGTCATTGCGGGCGACCATAGTTAGCGTCGCACCGTTAGCGATACTCGGGCAAATTTGTCGTTCAAAGGAGGAGTCGAAAGAATACAGTCCAATGGGCATTCATCCAACTCAAGAGGATTAACCATATGTGGAAAATGATGTGGGTTGACCATGCCCGAGTCTTTGAATTCTTCATCGTCAAATTCATCGAAGTCGTCATGGACAACTAGGACCCATCGGACCCATAGTGCGAGGTGTGCATATAGGACCAAACCTGGTCTAGGGCTCTAGAATCCCATGGATATATAATCGTCATGGCCCAAAGGAGGTTCGGGGTATGATAACCGCGGTGCCTCGAAATGCGGCACGCCCGAGAATTGACACCTTGGTGTCGGTGCATCATACGAGGAGTGGTCGTGGTGTGTCGACGACGACCACTTTCGAGCTCATAAAGATCATCAAAGAAGGGAGTTTTAGAATATATAACTGGGTCCTCAGACTCGTAATTCGAGTCGTATCCATAGGCATCGGGGTCGTCGCGCAGCTCGTAGGCGTCGGTGGCCGACACTTGCGCTTGGCACAACTCGATCACCAATTGAATCCTTTGCAATTTCGACGGCTCCTACATCAGCGTTTTCATAGGACCCTTGTCCTTGCTCTAGTTTTGATGGCTAGGACCCGCGACATTAGCCCCCATGACCTTAATGCGAGAACGTGTCATCGAGCCTTGCACATGTGACACTACAAGAGGCGGCTCCAATAGTTGTGCTGAGGTGGCTGGTGGTAGTGGCATAAGAACTTGCGTCGTGGGTGTTGTAGAAGTAGGTGGAATGGGGGTAGGCACGACGCAACCTAGGCTGCGAGCATGGTGCGCATCTCCACAAGCTCTCGATACAAGGATGCATTTTCTCTTGCTCCAAAAGAGAGAGCTCGGCATGGACCTCCTCTTCATGTTGCTCTTGGTTCAAGGTTGTCGTGGGATCCACGTTGACTTGATTGTTGTCTTTCGTATTCAACAGTGTCTTGAACTCACCTATCACCACATGAGAAGACATTGTGAGTTAAAAAGGAACAACAAAAGCAACAAAAACACAAGATCAATGCACTCAATTCTAAAACAAGTCACGCAATAGGTCAAGGCAAGTCTTGTATGTGAGAGGCAGCTAAGGCTTGAATAACATGAAATGATGGTGATTAAACCTTAGCAACCACACAATCAATGTCAACAACCAACAAGCATGCAACAAAGGATGTGCGTGAATTGAAAGCAATGTTAAAGAGAAAACAAGTGATGATCGAGTTAGATTGCCTTATTTTGGTTTCCCTGCTCCATTTAATTTTTTTGAGCAAAGCCGATTCTATATTTTTTAATTTCGGTTGCTAACAAATATGGAAACAAGAAGATATTGGTTAGAAAGAAGAACAATTGGAAAATAAGATCGCATCTACCCAAATCATGAGCAAATCTCAACCGGCAAAGAAGGTGTGGCGATGACTGGTGAGGGTTACTAACCAGAGCTATGGCAGCCGATCAAAGCAACACACATAAGATCTTCACAAAGACTGGAAAAATATGGAGGAAGACAAGGAGGTGACGAGGTAGAGCTTGCCAAAGCTATTGCATCTCATGTGAGTATTGCCGGTTTGAAGATCCTTCATAAACACATGGTTATCTTTAGTAATTTTTCTAATAGGCACCTGGTTTTTGATAATGTGAGGACTGATAAGGACATTGTTAAGGCATAAGGGACGACGTTTTTTTGGAGAATTAGGTAACTCCAAAACCTGTAATTGGTATCTCGCTTGCCATTTCCGACAATAACCGAATTAAGAGAACTTCTATAAGTAACAGAGGAGAGCATACCTGATGTGAACCTACTCGGCTTTGGTCCACGAAGGGAGGATATAGGCTTGATCCACTCAAATCTTCTTCGTCAATCAAGGGGTTCTCCAAGGTCTAGGACGTCTCGAGATGGTAGGGACCATGTTCGAGCCAGGGCAAGGTCGCATCAATACTTGGCTTGTTGGTCATATGAGTTAAGGTGCCAGTATCCATGTGCCAGGATTGATCAAGTGGGAAAAGAGACACGGTGCTGAAATTTTGAGATAGGTTGCCAAGAGAAAGGACACCATATGCATAATCAGAAAACATTACCTTTTTTTACGTGTTATCGTGAATAGGGCCATTTTAAAGTATAGCATGCCCCAGTGGACGAGCTGCAACACCAATTATTCCAGCACCCGTATTAATAGGGTACACGCAAAGATGTAGATTCCATTTGGAGAAAGGTCAAGCTGGTTCTTGCTGATTGTTATTCTAAACTGGAACCCAACCATAGGCAGTGCGCTGAAATAGGATTGTGCATTTGTGCAATTACCATAGCCTCGCTCACTGCCATGACCTCTGCCTCAATCGGAATTCAAGCAATGACCACCTCCGAAGTCAAATTGTTTCTTTGGGGGCACCGACTTCTTAGCGGGTACATCAGAGGATCTGGATGAAGATGCATGGAGAACTTTGGCATCTTTGGCCAAGGACAGTTGATTCGCCTTGCAAGACTCTTCAAGTTGTACCATGGATCAGGCTTTGTTGAATCCTGGGGAGGAGAAACTTGCTAATTAAACTTTCGACAACATCAAATTCTTTGGAGAGTCCAACAATAAGTCAAATTACCATTTGTTGCTCAAACACTTTGGCAACAACACTAGCAAGTTGATTCGACAATTCTTTGAGAGCATGATAGTACGAAGAGACCAAAGAGAAGGATTCAAGGCAACATCTTGAGAATTTGTATTGAAGGTAGAAAACGCGAGATGCCTCATTGTCTTGGTAGATGTTGCAAAGAGTCATGCATGCAGCATCTTGAGAACTCGCTTTGAAGGTAGACAACGCGAGATGCCTCATTGTCTTGGAAGATGTTGCAAAGAGCTGTCCATACAACATGGAAGGGGATTCACGCTTTAGGCTTGTAAGAAGAAGATCTTTAGAGATATTAGCATAGATCCACTATAGGATTACAACGTCGAGTAGATCCCATAACTCATCATCAATGTCGGGTGGATCCCGAGCGCAATTAGGATCAATGTGATCCTCGTGACATTGAGATCAATGTGATCTACGACACGGTGAGCCTGGGCCGCGAATTTGAATAGTTTCGCCCATGAATAGTATTTGATGTTTGGGTGATCAAGCATCAAATATATGATATTTTTTTTTTATGTTAGATACAACAAGAGCGGAGTGAAAGAGGGATTTAGAAGATTTTGATGAGGCACCCAAATCATTGGTAATAGAAGTGGATTCCTTCAAAGAAAGTTCCTATGTAGTGTCATCACCAACTAGATGCAACTGGAGAGGAGAAGAGGTGGCAGAGAGGTGGGCGAGAAAAACCACTAGGGCGGGCTGAAAGAGGGGACGAGGAGAGACACGCGCATGGTGGGGCGGCCGTATCTCGGATAGTCGGCGGTGTGTCGGGCAGCCAACGGTGCGGTCGAAGGTGGCACACAGTGAGGAGGTCGACAACACACAAGGAGGGGGAACTTGGGTGGGCTAGGCTTTTCTCGTGATGCCATGAGAGAACTAGATTAGGTGAATTTCTCTTAACGTTGTCAATTATCATTGATGAAAATATATATCTAATATAAGTCTTGGACCACAAGTTAGGGTCTACAAGATATTTACAATTAATATTCTATCAGAATTTTGTGATCTTGTAAAATACGATAAAATCGATTTATTAACGTGGAGATAAAATTTTCCGTATCTAAAGTAATGGTCTACAAGATATTTACAATTAATATTCTATCAGAATATATATAAGTTTGGTCAATTAATTTTATAATAAAATTTAAGTGGATTTATGTATTGAGTCTAACACGTATATACGTTCCAACACGGACAAATGTTAATAAGATCTGGCATATTCGCTCAAATAACCTGGAAATTAATTGTGTGATTCTTAATAGTAATTCACTAGTTCTTAAACGGGGCACAACTTGCGGGGGGTGACGTTACTCGATCAAAACTTAGAAACAACAACAAAAAAAAAAAAAGGAAATCCTCGTGCTTGAGAAGAAATGTTCAAAATTTTAAGGCTAGTTGAAAATTCCAGTACGAAGTGGCGTGGGTTTACATTAATTGCAGCTGACGTAATTAATTACTCTAATTTGTTATAAACAAGGATATATACGATGTGAGAATCAAATGGCCTTTGCCTAACAAAAATTAGCGACTATTTCTTCGAAGTTGGACTTGGTCTTACCAACAAGTCGTACACAATCTACAATTTTCAACTTGTCTTTACATGCACATTCGCTTTTTATTTGATTTTATTCTTGTATATCATTTCCAAAAAGGGCTAATGTAGGCACAAGCTCAAATATTCAAACGTTAATGTTAATTGAATTTTACTTCCAACTCCAAATTACATGCTCCGTATTTCTTATACTGTACACCCTCCAATTCATAATATTTGGGCTTTTTAACTTAAAATCTCTATTCATAATATTTGGTCTTTATTAATTAATTAATGCTAAAACATCATAAAAATGACATAAATTCATTTACTTTGTTCTAGTTTCAATAAAATTCTTACTAAAATTGCATTAAAAATATACATTAAATCATTAAAGTCTAAGATAATAAATTTTCATATATCTATTTTAAACTAATCTTAAAAAGTGTGAATAGTAACAAAAGCCCAACTATTACGAATCGGAGGGAGTATTATTTAATAATTCTACAAACTTCACTCATTTTTCTTGAAGCATGAAAAATCATGCCATCTTGATGCAGCAAACTTAACTGATCAAACATCAAGATCGAATATATTAGAGTCCGTGGCCGTTCACGTGATCGAGGTGCCCAGTGCACACGACTGCCCGTGCGTATATGTGTATTAGGCCTAATATACAAATCCACGAGGCTCTATCTTAAAATCAATTGACGATAGAAGTAATTTTTTTTTTGGTAAACACGATAGAAATAATCTATGAACTTATGTAGTGGTCTTATTTAGGCTCCACTTTCAGATGTGCAAATACATATTCTAAACACGCATATTTAGTCTTCACTTTTAGATATGGGAATGCATATTCTAAATACGCACTTGCGTTCATGGGCCGTTAACGTGAGAGGTGCACACGACTGTCCGTGTGCATATGCGTGTTGGACCCAACATACAAGCCAAAATATGAGACCACGGGGTTTCATCCTAAAACCAATTGACAATAGAAAAAGTACTCCATGAACTTATATAATAGTTTTATTTAGTCTCCACTTTTAGATATAAGAATGCATATTCTCAACAATATCACCTCTGGATAATTTTTTTTAATTCAATATTCTAACTAAAAGTTGCCATTTTAAGATTCGTTTGGTAAAAAAATTTAGCATTAACATGCTTGGGAGTTGGAATGTCACATTAGATTTTGGGTGAGAGGTGTTTGACCTTTTTGTTTACGTGTTGAGCAATGTATATATCTTATCTCTTTTTTAACAATTCGACAATGTACGCAATTAAAAGGGTATCAACTGGATTTTTTTTAAACATTATGCACTAGTTGGATTATTTTAATCGCAAATTTATCAATATTTAGTTTTTAGGTGCTTAGAGAAATTCATGGATTTCATGACAAGTTTCAAATTTTGTAATAATCAGATTCAGATGTACACATGCAGTTTTAATTCATCGTTCTTTTTTTGGTGTAAATCTTAAACCTGCATTAAAAAAACTCATTAATCTGAAAACGTTAACATGTTATTAGGTATACATCCTCCTTTATTTTTTGTTCTAAATGAGCATACAGCTGAAAATCACCTTCTCTTGTAAATTGTAGAGTAAATAGCTCTTATTTATACCATAAAAAGAACAGAGAGTAAATAGAGCCTCATTTATTACCGTTGAAATAATCTACTCCCTAAGTTGAGAAAATTGCACCTCTCATTAATTCAAGTCCCACCTTCACAAGAAATAGCACGATAAAAATAGAATTCACGAACTCCCTACAAAAAAATAACTGCTTCTTTCTTTGAAAAAAAATAAGTTTTGGTGCGCTCAGCTACAAATTTGTGTTTTTTGAAACGAGATCTTGCTATCAATACATTGTTTATTAAAAAAATTCCGTCTTATGTTTAGAGGTCGTCAATTCACCTATTTGGACTTTGGAGTAGTTTTCTAGTCCAAATTCTCTACTTTGGATCTCCTCCATTAGAGTTTTAAAATCCGAATATCATCGGTCCATACTTAAATTCGATCTGAAATTCAATTTTTGACTTGAACCAGATTCTAACCCAAGAATATACGACTTGAACCTGATCAACCCGGAACCCAACCCAATTGACTTGTATTTAATTTGTAAATGTGACTTTTTTTATTAAAATAGTAATAAATTTTAAAATATTTTTATTTATTTTAAAATATTTTTTATAATTAATTCGAAGTATATTTTAAAAATGACACTATTAACCTGCTAGTTAACCGGAACTCGCATGGTAACATGTCATATCTCGGCTCAATTTGACATGCAATTCAATCTATTGACCCGAATATGAAATGACCAAATCCAACCTGACTAAATCGACCTAATTGATAGGTCTTAATCTATGTACATAATAATGTTACCAATATTGACTCATAACATAATGTATATCACCAACTTGTTCTTATAATAATAAACTACTAATTATTATTTTATTTTTATTTATTTTTGATAAGGTAAGGATTAGGAGACCCTCTAAGGAGGGCGTCCTAGAGCATTCTTTCGGATGAGAACCTGAAGTTCTGAGCTATCCATGAGGAGGTTGGTAGGGATGTTGTGGCCCAGCTTAGCGATTTTATCGGCCACAACATTGCAATCCCTACCCACATATCGGACTGACACAAAATTAAATTGTTTAAGGGATACCATAATATCTGAAATTAATATTTCAATCTCCCAAGGACATTTTCCTGTATTGTTAATAGCATTTATAACTATGAGATTATCCCCTTCAATCTCAATTTTTGTAATTCCTTTTCTATAACTACTTATTATTATTGTAAGGTAAAATACGAGTATCTTACGTTATAAGAAAAACATTTTTTTTTTGAAATGGTAAGAATTAGGAGGTACTATTTTACGCAGGACGACCTATAGCATTCTTGTTGATGAGAACTATAAGTTTTTGATGACTGTGAACATGTGAAGGAGGGAATGAGTGGCTCAATTTGACAATTTTATCAGTCACTACGCTGCAATCCCTACTTACATGGGAATTACAAACACTTTCAAACTAATGGAGCGAGACCAGGATGTTTGAGACAATCATTTCTATTTTCCATGTACATTTCATGGTTCCTTTGATAGCATTTATGATTGTTAGGTTGTCGCCCTCAATTTCAACTTTATGCATTTCGAGTTGTTTTGCTTTCTAGATCTTATTTCATAGTACAATAATCTTAGCCTGCAAAATCGAAATACTAACATATTTATTCACTTCCATTGCCATTATATATGCATTGTAATCTCTGATCATAATTCCAATTGCTGCAACAGTTTCTGTATACTTGGATCCATTATAGTTGATTTTAAAAACATCCTTGTTGTGGCTTTTTCCATTTTTTTTGATTCCTTCGGGTCTTTAGTCTTATATTGTTGCTCACATCGATCCTCTTATTCCTCATCCCAATTTTTGATTTTTCCCCTATTCATTATATGTTATCGAATGTATTGTGCCAGGTTCGGAATGAAGTCGTTTGGTGCTCGTTGACATACAAGTTTATTTCTTTGGTGCCAAATATGCCACCAAATAATTGCTAGTACCGTAAATTCTTTGGTTCCTAAATGTTGCTCAAGCTCATTCATTAATATGGCAGGTCTTTTATTCATGGTGTCATAGCTGCATAAAATTTGTTCGGTTTTTGTATTAATTTTCCAGGATATTGCTTGTGTGAGTGGACATTTTACGAAGAGGTGGTCTGATTCTTCAATTGTACAATTACACATAATGTAACATGGGAGGGTAGGCTCTCTTTTCTCTCTTAATCTTGCTTTTGTGGGCAAGCCATTTCCTATAAAAATAAATAAATGTTTTTTTGAAGAACTTTTTAATTGTTAAGTATGTATCTAACTTCCATATCTAATATAAGAAAAACATATTTATTAATAACATATCTCATAAGAAAAAATATATAAAGACTACCAATTTTGATCCCAAATAGTATCTAATAAATACATTAATTAATATTCAGTCAGTCAGTCTAAAGTGTCGTTAAATTTCTTCAGTGTTGAACAAAGATTTAAGTTTGAATCTTCTAAACGGCATAAATGAAGAGACTGGTATTAGGTTGATCTCATTAAAACCGAAATCAAAAAATACCCAATCCAAAACGTGAACAACATTGTTAACTCAGCAGGTGAGCCATAAGGCTAGCAAGACTAAACAATTTATACATGGGTATTTGCTCTTGACAAGTGTAGACACTTTATGATGTTTTTATAATTTGACTATTGCATCCGAAGTATAAATAATTGTACGTTTGGACACTATCTTTACCATTTTTACTTTTTTCAAAAGATTACCTGATTTGGAGGTTTAAATTTAATTCAAAACCACCTAAAAACATGCGGAAGATTTATTTTTCCTTTCTTTTAGATCTTGACATGATAAATAACAAACATGCATATGAAAAACAAAATTTCTTCATATGAACAGAAAAATACACCACCAACTAGAAAATATAACTAAACACATGTTTGCTTTACATGGAAAAACGTTCAAACTAAAAACTACGCGATCTAGATAAAAAGGCATGAAACCATTCTCACCATTATAATAAGACACAAATTTGTCATTTAATGAGGTGCTTGAAAATTGTGGGCTCTTTGTTTCCTTTGTACACAGGGTTGACCCTTGCGCAACGGTGGCTAGCGATCGATTTGAGCATGGACGTAACTTTGACAGAGATCGAGAGTAATTACTAAAGAGAGTACGTGGTGATCAATGATGATGAGTAAATGTAAAATGAGTAATTAGGGTAAATCACAAATTTACATTGAATGCGAACGCGGTTGGGCGGGTAAAAAATCTGCAAGCAAATCTGACTTTTGCATTTGCAATTTTCCCCAAACACACCCCATTTTTTTGCAGTTAATGCGCTCTGCTGTACTCCTTTGACTCTTTCTCCTCCTCCATATCTCTTCATTCATCTGCCGTGAACTTAAACTTGGGAGGGAGACTATTTAAGTCATTCTATCATTTTTATTTATTTAATTAATTGCTGGTATTAATTAATAATTTCATTCTGTATAAATAGACAAAAGGGGGCCTGGCCTCTTAAGACAACAATCGTCTCGATCCCTAAATATATGTTCTCACTTTTCTTCTCTCTTGGACTTGTATTGATCGATCACTAGTTAGTGTGTGTGTGTGTGACTATATATACATATCTAGCTAGCTAACCCTTTCCTCACTCACCAAAGCGTCAACCCATTGTCCAATAAAAAAAAATAAAGGGTTTGTTTGAAGATAAAGATTGAGATCCATCTGATCCGAGATTTGGTGAATTGATTGGATAATCAAGTGAAATCGAGATGGGTAGGCCACCTTGCTGTGACAAGCTAGGGATGAAGAAGGGGCCATGGACGCCAGAGGAAGACATCGTTCTTGTTTCTTACATCCAAGAGAACGGCCCCGGCAATTGGCGCGCCGTTCCTACTAACACCGGTTTGTTTTCTCTTCTTCAATTGATCTAATTTAGGGTTTACTTTGGGTACTTATATAAGGTGTGTATATAATTTAATTTATTTGCAGGACTGATGAGATGTAGTAAGAGTTGCAGACTTAGGTGGACGAATTACCTCCGCCCTGGCATCAAACGTGGCAACTTCACCGAGCAAGAAGAGAAGATGATCATCCATCTACAAGCCCTTCTCGGCAACAGGTACTTAATTACATACATAACAAACCCCTAATTCCTTTTAATACTACTCGTATTAATTAATTAACCCTAATTCTTTCTTTCAATTTGATGGCGTATAGATGGGCAGCCATAGCATCGTACCTCCCAGAGCGCACCGACAACGACATCAAGAACTACTGGAACACCCACTTGAAGAAGAAGCTCCGCAAGCTCCAAGGAGGCGGAGAGGGGCAAATCGGTAATTTCCAGGACGACGCCACCGCCTTATCGCCGGCCTCCCCATCTCAATCCCACCACCAGACAAACAACAAGGGGCAGTGGGAGCGCCGCCTCCAAACCGACATCCACACCGCCAAACAAGCCCTCTGCGAAGCCCTTTCCCTCCACAAACCCTCCGACGCCGCCGCCGTACAATTCCCTCCCAAACCCTACACCAGCCAAACAAGCCCTTACGCCCTCAGCGCCGACAACATCGCCAGGCTTCTCGAGAACTGGACCGCCGAAAAGCCCAAATTGGCCCAGCCCAAGCCCGATTACTCGTCCACCCCCACCCCACCCGCAACCGGATCCGGGTCCGGGTCGAGCTCGAGCGAGGGGGAGTACTACTCGCGATTTGGGAGCTCGGATGAGCAGTCGGATGACACGGGGAAGGAGAGGGGCCCACTCTTCTTGCTGGAGAAGTGGCTTTTTGAGGATCAGGGTGCGGCTGCCGCCGCTGGCCTTGTTGATATGTCTTTAGATGATCTGTTCTAGTTTTAATTACGTCGCACTTCCTTTTTCCTTTTTTCCTTCATCTCTTTCTTTACTTTTTTTACTTTAAATTTGGTTTGTCGTTTTTGGTTTTTTTTGGATCTTACGTTTTGGACTATGCGTTATATATTTTGGGTAGAGTTTTTTTTTGTTGTTGTTCGAGGTTTAGGGTGATGATATGAAGCTATGAATATGTCATCATAGTGGAGAGAGATTAAGGAAAAAAGAGAAAGAGAGAAAAGGGAGTGCCCAAAATTAGGGTGAAGCTTGAACAGACGAAAAACTGTAAATTAAGTACGTACTACTGTAATGTTACTTGGTACTATACTAGTCTACTATACTAGTGTGGAGTAATTAACATATTACTAAGTGTTATTTTATGAATGCTTGGTTACTATATACTAGTCTACGCTTAGATTTTGATTAATTGTATATTTTTAGATATTTTAGCATTTAATTTATACACAAATTATTATGCCATCAAATGGGGATGAACATTTAATAAGTCACAAAATTATGTTTAATTTATGTTTTGAAAAAATTTGTATACTCAGATAATAGCCAAACCAAAAACTACTAGCTATGAAGGTTTACTTCTCCTCGTACGGATCAATTGAATGCTTCTCAATCAATTTCTCCAGCTGTGTTTGGTCAATTACAAATGGCAAAATACATCAACAGATCCCTGAACTTGTATATTTTTTTCAACCAGCACCTTATATATTGAAATGTTCAAATAAACACTTCAACTTAACCAAATTTATTCTATTAAACACTCCATGTTGACGTGGCACCGCGCGTATACATTAATCGATATTATTGCGCGTAAATTCACTTAAATAGCATTTTTTTACTATTAATTTTCCATTTCTTTTTTCTTTATTTTTTTCTCTCATTGCTTTTTTTATACCACGTACAGTTTTCATTTCATTTTTTCATTTTTTTCATTTTCTTTATTCTTCTTTTTCTGGCTGTGAATACTGAATACGCACCGATTGTCGGACCCGAATTCAGTGACATGGCTTTCGAAGATGGTCTCCGACTCCGACAATCCCGTTATCGGCACCGATTGTCGGACCCGAATTTAATGACATGGCATTCGAAGATGGTCTCCGACTCTGACAATCCCGTTGTCGGCACCGATTCAAAGCCCTCCATCGCCAATTTCGGCACATATTCAAAGTCCGGAAGGCGGCAACCGGCGTATCTTCTCTAACGGAACAAAACGACGACATGTCGACATTGCAAGGCATATCTTGACAATATGTGTTGGGTTCGGGAGAAAGAATTCGAAGTCTTCACCGGCGCAGAAAGGATGGAACGACGAACTCGGAGAAAGAATTCGAAGTCTTCACCGGCGCCATAGGAAGGAACCGGAACCAGAGAGACAAAGAACCAGATAGGAAGGAACTAGAACCAGAGAGAGAACCAGAAATGTCGACGAATCAGGCGGAATTCGAAGTCTTCACTGCCGGCATATCTTCTATGCTTCGATGTCCTTGGGTCCGGGAGGAGGGGCTGGGCTTGGGGGCAACAGTCAAGGGTCGGGGAGGACGGGAGGAGAGGTGTGGGTGTGGAGGGGGCTAGATTTAGATCTAGATCTAGGTTAAAGAGAGGATGGAGATGGGGGTTGGAAAAAATAGAAAATTTGATAAAAAAATAAGGGTAAACTGGTAATTTGAATATTATTTTTATGTTTTTAGAAATTAAAATTAAAATTTCTTACATGGTAGATATCTTGTTCCAAGTGGCATATTTTTTGACCACGTCATCGCGAGTGCACTTCACTTCAAAGAGTCTCGTGTGGTAAGTGTTCGATTGAACAAATTTAGTTAAGTTTAGGTGTTTATTTGAACATTTCAAAGTATAGGGTGTTGGTTGAAAAAAGTGTACAAGTTGAGGAGTCTATTGATGTATTTTGCCAATTACAAATTGTACCCTAGAAAATTGTATGCAAAATCTGAAAATCAAAATCTCGCGAGTACTAATTATGAAATAAAATTTAGCTGCAGATATACTCTGAATTGGATAATTAGGTAATAGATATGGGAAGGACTACACCTCCTATTAGTCTATCACACCAATTTGTTTTTTCCTTTCCGAGTAAAAAAAGCTTATGATTCTGTCGAATGAGAGTTCCTGTTCCAAGTGCTAGTTGGTCTGGGCTTCAATCCCACTCTGGTGCATTGGGTCAAAGAGTGCATCACTAACCGTTGTTTCTCAGTGAGAATTGGGGATGAACTACATGGCTACTTCAAAGCTAAAAGGGAACTCGGACCAGGAGATCCATTATTCCCTTACATGTTCGCACTGGTCATGGAATACCTTAATAGAGAAGAATGGGTAGGGGTGATTTTAGATTCCTCCCAAACTGCTCCAGAATGGGAATTACTAACCTCTGCTTCGCGGATGACTTGTTCATTTTTCAGCCATGGAAGCCATAATTCAATGCGAGCTGTAATAGGGGTGCTTGATGAAGTGTGTTCAATGTCAAGCTTGACGATTAATGAAAGCAAATCCAAATTGTATTGCATAGGTGTGGATGAAGATGTGAGAAGGCAGTTATATGAGATTGCATACATGGAGGATGGTGAACTTCCAGTCACCTACCTTGGGGTTCCTTTGTGCAGCTCAAGAGCCACCAACTTGAATTATAACCCTTTGATTAGAAAAATAACGAGCAAAGTCAATGCATGGGCATCAAGGAATTAATATGTCACATGTTGGAAGATTCGAGTTAGTAAGGGAAATCCTGTATGGAGTTTTGCAATACTGGTGCAAGATATTCTTGATCCCTAAGAAAGTTATCAACCAGGTTATTAGGTTGCTCAGAAATTTCATGTGGTGAGGGGAGAAAAGCTCTTGTGGCATGGAAATATGTTTGTAGGCCAAAAGAAGAAGTGGGGCCTAGAATTAAAAGATGTGTTGGCCTGGAGTAAGGCTTCACTGGCTGAGCTGATCTTTTTTTTTTGGAAAAGGTAAATTTCCATAGAGAGAAAAGGATATACAAAAGCACTTAGGAAACCTAAGTAAGAGTTTCGCATCAACAAAGACAACCCAAGAGCACGGGCACTCAAGATCAAAAACAGACCATAACAGTTATCAGATTACAAAACCTACACAAAAAACCACAGATCAGCTAATCCACGGTTGCAAGATATTTCTGGGATCCTTCAACTTGGCTCGCACTCGCTGTTTGACAAGTTGAATTGTGTTGTGCGCACACGTGACAGCATCAGCAAGAGCACCATTAAAGCATGCTTCATTCCTCTGGCGCCAAACCATGTATGTAACAATCGTGAAAGCCGTGATCCGCAGCTTGAAGATGATGGAATCTTGTCTATTACTCATGGCAAACCATGCAAGCCACTCATGAATGCCATGGTGCATCACATCAGTCCCAGTCCAGCGCATGACATAGCCAATAACAGCTGAGGAGAAAGGACACTCAAACCAGGTGTGCAAGGAAGTTTCAGGGGTATTAGAGCAGAGCGGGCACAGATCAGTAGAACTAACACCATACTTGAAAAGGCGATCTCTGTTCGGGGCGCGGTCCAGGGCGGCGAGCCACACCGTAAAGGCGCATCTAGGAAGGATTGGGGGCTTCCAAATCATGGTACCCCATATCACATTAGGCCCTTTGTTTCTCATGAGCTCGTAAACATCACGGGATATGTTTTTTGAATTGTTGGCGGTCCAAATGTTGTTCCAGTTGACATCCCCGATGTTAGTTTTTATCTGTTCAAGTTAATCTCGAATCTTTATGAGAGATTTCCAAGTCCATGTATCACTCGACTTAGCTGTGACCTCCCAAATACCTCCATTTCCAGTGTAGCAGCTTTGACACCATTTAGTCCAGATATTATTCAAGCCAAACTCAACATCAAAGAAAAGCTTGACAGCTTGTGCCTTGTTCCAGGCGAGGAGCTCTTTAAACCCGAGGCCCCCTTCGTCTCTAGGCCTTGTAATGTCGTGCCAAGCAACGAGCTGCCTCTTGCCTTCGCAGGCGCTAGACCACAGGAAATTACGCATGAGCTTTTGTGCTTTGTTAATGATCTTCTTGGGCAATAAGAACACTTTGGACCAGAAATTAATGATGCCATTCAGAACAGATTTTATGAGCTCGCATCTACCCGCATAGGAAAGAAGCTTTGAGGTCCAGGATTGAATTCTACTCATGATCTTGGATAAGAAGAGATCATACTCACCGTTGACTAGCTTGCAAGAGTGAAGGGGGAACCCTAAATAGGTGATCGGCAGCTGCCCAAGTTGAACTCCAAGAATGCTAGCAGCATCCTGCTGGGCATTATGGTCCATGCCCGCACAAAAAAGGGTGGACTTTTCAGGATTGCAAATAAGCCTAGAAGCAGAGGAGAAGTGTTGGAGAACACTAGCAAGCATGCGAAGAGAAGGTGGGTGCCCTTTACAGAAGAGGAACAGATCATCAGCGAAGGCCATGTGAGTCAGCCGAAGATTTTTGAAACGGGGATGGAACTTGAAGTTACTATTGGCACTCATCTTGACAAGGCATCTGTGCATATACTCTGTTGCAAGGGCAAAAAGATAAGGCGAAAGAGGGTCGCCTTGACGGATGCCACGTCGGCCCTTGAAAACCCCCACAGAGTGCCCATTGATGTTAACAGAGAAGGAAACAGATTTAATGCAGGCATGAATCAGATTAATAAAATGAGCAGAAAAATTAAGCGCCTTAAGGATATCAACAAGGAAGCTCCACTCAATGGTGTCGTAGGCCTTTCTGATGTCAAGTTTGATGGCACATCTGGCGGGCCCTGCTGATCTGTTGTAATGTTTGATGATGTCTTGGCAGACTAAAGCATTGTGCCACACACCCCTCTTAGGAAGATAAGCTCCTTGACGACAATCAATGATTCTTTGGAGAATGGGTCGGATCCGAGCTGTAAGAATTTTTGAAATGATCTTGTATAAAGTCGAACAGCAGGAGATCGGACGATAATCAGTAATGCTGGACGGGGTTTTGATTTTTGGGATCAGATGAATAATTGTGGCATTGACTTGAGATAAGAGTTGTCCATTGGTGAAGAAGTCCTGGACAGCTTTGGTGATTTCATCCCCGACTATGTTCCATGACTCTCTGAAGAAAGCACTACCATATTCGTCAGGCCCAGGGGTTTTGGAAACAGGGATGGAGAAAACCGCTTTTCTCACTTCCTCAAGAGTGATACCTGCACAAAGGGAGACAACTTCCTCAGCTTCCACACACAAGCCTAGCTGACAGGCCTCAACATCAACACCGGAAAGGTTTGGGAGGCTAGTACCAAGCAGTCCTTCATAATATCCCAGAATGTGATTCTCAATGTCATTGCTTGAGTCAAGTCGGGTGCCATTTTCATCCACAATGGTGAAGATTTGTTTAAAAGCTCTCCTCTGCTTAATCGATGCATGGAAGTAACTGGAGTTTTCATCCCCATGAGTCAACCATTTGATTTTTGATCTTTGGATGAGGTCCTTAACAACAAGTTCCTGCTGAGCATTCACCGAAGAAATAAGGCTTTTTTCGTTTGCAAGAAGGACGGGATCAAGGGGGAGGAGCTGAGGTCGTTTTGCACCAATACGAGCTGATCTTTAAGGCTGCGAAGTTGACTTTCAAGATCAGAGAAAACAGCCTTGTTAAGCTCACGAAATTTGGCCTTGAGCTCCTTGAGTTTAGACACAATACTGAACATCGTGTGCCCCGAAATTCTTTTTCTCCACACCTCGGTGACGGTCAACCGGAAATTATCATGTTGGGCCCAAATGTTTTGGAATTTAAAGGATGGATATTTTTTTGGAGGTGGTTGGAGTCGGATAATGGACGGGCAATGGTCTGAGGTACGCTTTCGATCAAATATGGCAAAGGAGTGAGGAAAGGCATTGAACCAATTTTGATTTTGAACGACACGATCAAGCTTGCAAAAAATGCGATCGCCATGGGTGTTATTATTGTTCCAAGTGAAAAAATTTCCAACCATCTTCATGTCAAAGAGCCCAACACTCTCTACTGCACTTTTGAATTTATGACATCTCCGACCAAGAGTGCCATTTTCATGTTTATGCTCCTCAGGATTGAACACAACATTAAAATCGCCCAGGATACACCAAGGCTGATGCAAATTACTACCGATGGAGCTTAAATTATTCCAAAGAAGAGTTCTACGAGTGTCATCATTATGCGCGTAGACAAAGCTGATGAAGAACTGATCATTGGTCCCAACAATCATAGCCTGGCAGTGAAGAAGCTGATCTGTGATTTGGATTGGAAGGAGTGTAACTGAGTCAGGGTCCCAAAAAAGCCAAATACGGCAGTTACGAGCCAAGCTCCCATTGTGGGCAGAGGTCCACGAGGGAAGGAAATTCTTGGCAATTCTATCAAGGTTGTCTTCTCTGATGCGAGTTTCCAAAATGGCTAAAATTCTGATGTCTAATTCTCTAACTAGATCCAAAATGGCAGCTCTTCTGCCGAGGGTGTTGCACCCTCTCACATTCCAAGCAGCGATGGAAAATCTATCCATGGGGGATAGACAGCGAAGCAAGGGGCCTAGTTAGTGGTGGCCCTTTTAGCACAATCTCAAGGTGACCTCCTGGTGGCGTTTCATTACTTTTAGCATCACTCGAACAACAAACAACATCTTCTCCGAGAACTATCGGCTTCCCTTTAGACATGACACGGCATTGATTAACATTGTTGGCCACCGGTAGACGATTCGAGGCACGACTGACCTGGTTTTGAAGACAAACCTTCCTATCAACGCCTTTGGACGGTTGAGCATCGATGTCAGATTGCAGAGCAAGTGCAAAACTCTTCTTAGGAACCCATGTTTTATTCGGAAAAGGAGGTCTTCGTGCAGCTGGTTTATGAGTCTTGTTACAATCCCCATGCTTATGTCCAAAATTGTTGCAGACTCCACACGCCCAAGGCTTCCAATCAAAGTAGATGGGCTGCTTGACTACATTACCTTCCGGTTTCTTGATCGAAATGAACTCTCTATTGGCATGAACAACATCAACTTCGACAAGTATGCGAGCAAAGGATAGGCGCTCAGGTTGAAAGGTGAGATTATCAGAAGTGATTGGCTTTCCTAAGCTGGTGCCAATTTTACTCAGCGCCACCGGATTCCAAAATCTGATGTCGAGATTCGGGAGCGTAACCCATAGAGGTAGCAACTTGAAGCTGGTGGGGATTCTTTGCATGACTCAAGATCAATATGGTAGGAATGGGTGAGCACTATGTTGGTTAGAGGTGAATGTATTTGGACAACGGAGTGCAAAACCACAACAAGATCCCTCTAGAGAGCCATTTTACAAATCATAGATGAACTGATTAAAATTGTTGAGGGGGAAGGGAATGTAGCTATTCTAACGATGAGATAAGGCAGATACAATACAAAGGAGTCTATGATGGCTTTAGAAACCAGGGGCATGAAGTGGTTTGGCACAAGCTGTGTAGAACAAGCTAAACACTCCCAAAGTTGCTTTCCTTACTAGGATGGCGCTGAACAAATGCATCTATACCAAAGATAAGCTCCATCAAATGGGGATAGTTCAGACTGATTCTTGTGTCCTCTATGAGAACAACTGCTAAGAGACTAGGGATCATGTCTGGCTCAACTAGAACTTCTCATGTGAAGTCCTAATAAGAACACTCCGGTGGGATAAGATAGGGAGAAGATCAAGAAGCATTGACGAGTGGGTTCTGACTTCAAGCCAGATTAGAGATAAGAGGTCTCTGATGTTTAATTTGTGGAACAACATCCATTGTATGGTGATGTGCTACATATGGCAGGGTAGGAACAAGAAAGTCTTTAGTCATGAACTAGATAGTGTTGAGGATTGTGTAAGGGTTTGCATTGGCCACATTAGAAATAGTTTGAGAGCTAGATGGCCAGGGAGAGATAGGGAGACATGCAAGTGTCTTGCTAGAATGGGATTGTCTTGAACCATGTAATCTAGGGATATCTAGAGCTTTTGTATCTTTTTTTACCATGAATTAATCACCGATTCATTAAAAAAATCTAATTTTTAGGGTAAGTCCACCTTGTGTGAATAAAGTCTCCTCCTTTAATTTGAGGATACATTTTTTGTTCATTTTGAACATTTCTAGTTAGACCCAATTTTATACTCCATTTGTTAAGTTGTAATTGTTTTTCTAACCTCAAGACCTTATTCAAAAAAACTTGTCCTTGTAGATTTTTTTTAATTAATGTATTGGAATTACTTGTGTTAACTTTTATATTCCCGATATATTAGGTCATCTAAAGGATGGTGAATAATCAATTATTGATTAGATTTAAAAATTTTGTATTTTTCCGAGTAGTTTTTATCTTTTCAATAGATTTCTTAACAAAAAGAAAAAATATGTTACGGTCGAACTTTTCCGCAAATTATTCACGTATTTTTGAAAAAAAACAAATACAGAGAATACGCCTAAATTGTTCATCAAAGATGCGATTTTGTACATCAAATCAAATTTTTGTGCATCAAAAACCTATTGTTTGTGCATAAAAATGGTCGAATGTGTTTTGAAATTGTGTGTGTTAATATATATATATATGTGCATCATAATTAGCCGTATGTGAGTCAAATTAAATATTTTTATGTGCATTAAAATTAATTATATGTGTAAGAAAAAAAGATAGCTTTAAAGCACAAAATAATTGTAAGAATGCACAAAGAGATAGTCCCAATGAACAAATGGATGGTATTGATGCACAAGCAAAAGTCCATTTCAATTCACAAACAAAATGATATATTAATGAACAAAAGTATTGGTAGTGATGAACAAAGTGTTGATAGTAATACAAAAAGTGATGATAGTAATACACAAACTTCATATTATTGATACATAATAAAAAGTTAATTTTTTGACGCACAAAGTGCTAGTAGTTATGAAGAAACAAATAGTATTAATGCATAAACAAGGATATATCAATGAACAAATAGAGATATATCAATGAACAAATAAGGGTATGTCGAAACTAATTATATGTGCATCAAAAACTAAATAAATATTGTATTCATACATATAAATAAGGTTAAAAAATATAAAAAAATCGAAATCGATGAACAATGTGCATCAAAAACTCGATGTATAAACAATTAGTTTTTTATGTGTAATTGGTTGGTATTTATTAGGGATGTTCAACAAGACGGGTCGTGGGCGACCCACACTGACCCGATACGTAATTTACGAGTCGACCAGATAGAAAAAATATACAATATAATACTATAATTTAGAGATAATAAGGATAAAGTCTCTCTTAAGGATACTATAATTTATTAAAACATTTAATAAATTTTTTTTTTGAAGTTGATTTATTAAAACTTTACATATGCTATACATAAAGGTGGCATTATTGCCACAAGCTGATGTACAGATCCCTTACACATCATACTCACATTTGACTTTTTCTCCCGGATGTTATAAATGATATCATTGCGACTTTAATGCATGTTATTGCTATATATACTGGGCTTAAAACATATACAACCCCCTGTACTTGTGTAAATTTGTCAGATAGACACTCTACCTTTGGTTTGGACCTATTGAACACTTAAACTTAATAATTTGGACCTATTAAACACCTAATGCTGACCTGGCGAAGTACGTGTAAGTTAAACGCACATGAGCGAGTAAATACAAAATGACGTGGCATTAAATAACTTTATATCAAAAAAAAGTAAAAACAAAAGGTGGTGGGGATGTACTATTCTTTATCAATTTTTTTAATATAAACGGTGGTGGGCATTAAATAACTTAATATCAATTTTTTTAATCTTTTTTTTTCTAGTATCTGTATTCTTTATCAACATTTTAATCTTATTCATCAATATTTTTTTTAATCTTTATCAAAAAAAAGCCCCCATTCTTCTTCTTCTGGATCTGCCAATGGAGAATCTAAATTCTTTCTAGATCCATAAAAAACGCCCCAAATCTAACTATGAAACCAACTTGCTATGCTGGATCTGAATTCTTTCTGGATCCGTCGATAAAGTCGTCGTTCATCATTCCCAAAAAGCCCTACAATGGTGATGGAGCCGTCGTCCGTCGTTCTGTCCCGACTCTCTCTGGATATGGTTCCTTGCTATGCAAGGGGTGAAGAATTTGAATTCTTTGTTTGAGTCCATCGTTCGGTCCTTGAGTCACTAGATCTAGTTCTTTCTTTGATGGAAATGGTGAGGGAGCCAATTGCGGCGACGATACGAGAAGGCTGGTGAGGGAGAAGGCTGGTGAGGATTCGTCACCGAGTTCGCCGTTCCGTCCTGACCGAAAGATATGGTCGATGTTGCTTTGCCCTCCTCTACTGTGCTCGAAAGATATGCCGGATTAACACCATTGCTTTGCCCTGCTCTAGCTACTGTGCTCGAGAAAAGTGGTGGTGGGGAAGGATCTGGTTCTGGTCGACGTTTGACGGACAAAGAAGATGTTTTTTTCTTTTTTTATATTTTCTGATTTTATTAAAATAATGGTGTTAAAGATTAGGCTTATGTGGCATCTTATGTGGCAAAATAAGCTTATGTGGAACACATCTGTGTGTTACACTCAACGAGATTGTCAGCGACCAGGTGTTTAATAGGTCCAAATTGTTAAGTTTAAGTGTTCAATAGGTCCAAACCAAAGGTGGGGTGTTTATCTGACAAATTTGCATAAGTACAGAGGACTGTATATGTTTTAAGCCATATATATTGTCATGAACTTGCCATGCCTTCACATTGCAAAACTTATTTCTTTGTGTTTACAAAACTTATGAATAACTATTTCTATGTTTATACGGCCCCGACCTCCATCTCTTTTCGTTAAGAGAAGCTAGGACTTAATTAATCAAACTCTATAGCTTTCGTATGCCGACCTCTTATAGAATGGAGACGCGCGCACAAACAAAATGGGAACGCTTACACATGTTTGTTTTGTTTATTGAATTGATAATGTTGTCTCTCTAATCAAACATGCTTTATTAGTTACTTCTTAATCAACCTGTATTTTATTTTTTTGGTCGAATCTTTTTTTTGGTCGAATCTTATCAACCTTATTAGTTACTTCTTAATCAAGCTTATACCCCGAAAATATGTGTTGCCTGAGTCAAGCATGTATGATTCGATCTGGTTATTTTGAATTATAGATGTCAAGAATAAAATATATCCTATATTTACAAAGTAAAGAAAATTAATTTAGTACATATATTTTTGGGTTATTTTTTATGAGTTTGGTTCAAATGAAATAAATTCTTATCTTGAAACGAATGCACTTTTTCTAGTTCGTAGTGCACTTTTTCGGATTGCACTTTTCGTATTTTACAATGCATTTTCGTATGAAAAGTGCACTACGAACTAGAAAAAAAAATGCATTTTTTCATGTTTTAGGATAAGAGTTTGTTTCATTTGAAACAAACTCTATTTTTTTTTATATATAGTCAATTGATTTTAGGATATGACTTATGTATTGGGTCTAACGTGCATACAAACACATTCCTAGCTAGAGACACCTATCGCCCCACAAACATTCTTTATGGTATCAGAGCAGGTTTGTCCTGAGCCCATTGTTTATCATGGGTTGGGTTTAGCGAGTTGCTACCTGCCCATTATCTACCTTACTTAACCTATTGATGTCCATTTGTCAATTGGTTATTACAGTTGCACTTCAGGGGGCATGTTGAGAATAAAACCTATCCCCCATTGAAATCCGATACAATGAAACCCAACCTAGTATATATACCTTTAGATTACTCCTCTTATGGGTCAATTGGTTTTAGTATGGAACCCCGACCACTAGGTTTTTGTGTTGGGCCTAATGATGGGCCTAATGTGTATGTGTGCTTGTACAAATACATCCCCATTTTACCTACCTATCGATCCATAAACTTTCTTCATTGTATTAGAGCAGGTTTGATACTAGGCTCATTATCTATCTTGGGTTGGGTTTAGCAAGTTGATACTCGTCAGTTATTTACCTTATTTAACTACCAACTACCTTGGGTTGGGCTTAGCGAGTTGCTACCCACATGTTATCTACCTTACTTAACCTACCAATGTCCAAGCGTTAACTAGCTATTTTTTTTTTTTTGATCCGATAAGATTTAGGATAGCCCAAGTACCACTTGGACTAGCCTAGAGCACCCTTGAACGGGTGAGAACTGATACAGTTCTAGAGAAATTAAAGTTTTTAGTTTCGTCACCAGTGGGTGTCGAACCTGTGACATCGGGGTTCTTCCCCCAAGGCCCAACTGGCCCGACTGGGCCTCACCCTGTTAACTAGCTATTTTAGTTGCACTTGAGGAGGACATGCTGAGAATAAAATTTATCCCAAATCTAAAATCCAAAGAAAAGCATCTTAATATATACCATTGTGTAATTCCTCCTATAGCCAATTGGTTTTAAGATGGAACCCCACTAGGCTTTATGTGTTGGGCTTAATTGGCATGCGCGCTTGTACAGAGGCATCCCTAGTCTACATACCTACTAACTCACAAACTTTCTTCATTGTATTAGAGCAAATTTGGTCTTGAACCCATTATCTATCTTTGCTTAAGTTTAGTGAGTTGATACTCGCCCGTTATCTACCTTATTTAACTACCGATTAACTTGGGTTGGGTTTAGCGCTCCAACACCCTTCTCCCAATCATGTTAAAACCCTACCGATCCAACACCCACCGCCACCATTAAACATAAGATTTGACCGATATTTGACCTCCTCCGATGGGCATGCAGACTCCATCTCTCACCAACCCACTCACCAAATCTACACATGCGAGAGTCAGATCCATGGAAAGGGTGATGATTCATGCTCATCTTGGTTGCTGCGTGGGCGATAATGGTCAGACCCCGAGAGATGCCAAGCCACGCAAGATGGTCAATGAACGTCTCTACCAAGCACAACTCAAATCGGAGATTCGGCAATAATTCGAATCTGGAAACTCGAAACCTCTTTACGATCCCTTGGCTTCTCCTCTAATCCTAGTGATGGGATATTTTCACAATCGTTATACCTATCAAATAAACCTTAACAAATCAAACTCGGTAGAGCGGTAAGTAAGGGGTCGCTCCCACAGAGACTTGTGTATTTTTGCTTTTACTTGCGTGCCAAGTAATAGAATTAGGGGGTTTTATGAGAATTAAGTAACTATCTAAATCTAGTATGCAAATCCTAAACAAAACAAGAATGCAAATATGATTGTATTTATGAAATATGAGAAAGATATGGTTAACTAGTTAACATCCATCATAGATATGCTTATTGATCATTGATTCTCTTGATTCTCGCTTCACTTGAATAATCTATCGTGGATTGTGATCCAAACATTATTTTTAGTTAATTGAATTACCAGTCTAACAACCCTAATAAACTAAAAACCTAGCTAGAAGACCTTCTAGATTCAATCAAACAACAACATAAAGTCTCAAGTATCAATAGAAACAAGCACTTAGAGCAACCAAATATCTAAGTGACTTGTGAATTTATTTCCTTCTACAATTGGATAACCCGACTGGGTCTGAACAATTGTAGATTCTACTTTATCTATTTAACTCCAACTTGTAATTAATCATATTAGTTGTAAATTAACATAGAAATCTCATTAGGTAGCTAATCTAACAAAACCCTAGACAAACTTTGATTCAATTAAGCAAAGGAATAAAAACTATTCAAGTTTGTTGACAATCAATCAAGTCTGACAATAATATGCAATCTATGACTTCGATCAATCAACTAATTAAACACAAGAGATTTAGCAAGACATAATCAAATAACAAAACTTACAATAAGGTTTAAAGGTATCCTCTTGAGAAAACTCTCTAGAATAAAACTGTAGTCTCCAAATTTCAATTGTTAATTGTGAATGATAAAGATAAGAGAGAAAAACTAGGAGTTTAAAATCCTAACTTAAAGATAGAAACAAAATATCCACGCATAAAAATTAACCTAAAAAAAACATAAAAGACTAAAGGATAACAAAATCCCGAGTCAGCCCAAGTCTTCTGCGTTAAACCGCAGGGCACGGTCTCGGTCTGCATAACGCGATCGCATCCTCAATGTCCCAGCCAGCGCTCTACCCTCGGTTCAAGATTCAGGTGACACTTCAGAGCTTGTTTTGACCCCACTTAGAGGTTAAATTTGGACTAAGAGTAAGAACATGAATTGTAGCTCTTTGAATTATACCAAAATCAGCTTCATCAGACCACATATCTCCCAAACGAAGCATTGCAAGATAGAGGTGTCGAAACAATAACTCTAATGCATGTCCTGAATTTAAGCGTTCTTTTCCCACAACCTCTTGGGCCTTAATGATCATCAAAAGTGACTTGCATATCTTTGGAAAGGATACTTGAACTTCTCCAATCTTGAATCCTCCAACTTAAGATGGATCAGAACTCCATGTAACCGATCCTTGCTCCTCATGAACCCTAAAAACACGTACAAGAGTAGACACTGAAATAAAAAACTAAGAAAAATTCAAGCAACTATCTAATATTTAAACATAAATATGTCCTAAAACTAACATCTAAATGCATGTTATCACCTAGTGGTGCAGATCTGCTCACTAGGGACTAGAAGATACCAAATCAAGTTCAAATCGGTTAAACCGAAAGATCAAACCCACTCCTTTATCAGTTTGAAGGCCTTGGCGCCATGGGAAAAAATCGAAGGCTTAACAAACCTCCGTCACTAATGTGAACATCGCACAATCTCGCCCCGGAGGTGTGTTTCCTGTGCTTTTCCAAGCGATTCATCACACCTCCCCAAGTCGGCTTCCCGCTGCGCTCTGGCGGCTTTATACGCTTGTGTTAGTTCTGTACTAACCCACAAAATTTTCTTTCTCCTACCTAGCCCTTTGACTTCCCTTCTCGATGTTTGTTGCTTGTTTACCTTGTTTTTTGTTTGTTTTGTTGGGTTGTTTTCACTTTGTATGTGCTTCTTGTTGGTTTGTCCGGCTACCGAGTTCCATTTCGGTCTCTCGAACTACCAAACTTGTTTGGTATTTCGAATTCCTTTCATTATTAAAAAAAAAAAAGTAAAGGCTTGTAATTAAGGATTTGGGATAGATTGAGAGTTTGTTTAGATGATGCATTCTACAGGATTTAGCATTAGATTCTGCATTATGATGTAAAATTTTGTGTTATAATGTACGTTCTTCAAACAAATCCTTATAAAATTGAGTTTTTGCATCAATGTAGTTGAGATGTTACAAAAGAATATAAGTAAGTCCATATATGCAAACTATCGATGCTATAGATTCAATAGATATTGTGATAGGATGTAGGATGCCTCCAGACTCTTGATAGACTCTTGATTGCAAGATGCATGTAATGAGATCTAGTGGAATATATAATGATTAGTGAGGCATGGAACCGGGAAGATAGATAACACAAGTTATTTTAATTTATAACGAATGAATAAGTAAAAAGTACCTTATTTTTAAACTTCCATGAAAGAAAAGTTTGTTTGTTATCCCGTTGCTTGTCGGGCCGTAAAAAAATATGGATATGTGTTAATTGAATTCGAGCAAGTAGAGCCTCGTGAATGGATGATACTGCCCTTACCCGAACACCTTTGCTCATGGGTCTATGTTCCCTTCAAACCGGGCCCAAACCCAGTAATTCGATCAGGTCTACATAAGGCCAGTTTTGTGAAAAATTGCATGTGGATACTAATTAGATATCATAATGATATATGGATACGATTTTGACAAGTAGCAAACCAGCTTATTAGTGAGGAGAGGTACCAGAATTTGCAACCTCGTTAATTTACTGATGATGGCCTCATATATCATAGACAAATACATGTGAGGATTAGCTGGTTATTCCACCGAATATCGCATTCATTTTCATGTGATTTGAGTGATTTTCAACGGATTAGACGACAATGTTCAATATTCAAACAAATATAATCATAATTATATAGACTTGTCGATCGCAACATAATGTATATAGATAAGGGGTTCAATTATGGACTTTGGGCTTGGTGGTAGCGATGCTTCTTAAAGCTCGCATCAGACTTGGCTTAGAGGAAAAAAAAATGTTAGTAAAATGACCATCTACTAATCCACATAAAAGTGAGCTTAATTACCTACTTTGTTTGTGATACAATAAATAATCCAAATTTATATGACATAGAGAACAATACGAAAATATACAAATTTAAAGATTTGATTCCTTAATATTAGAATATCCATCTCACATCTGAAAATTGAGATTAAACGAGACTAGTATATAACCTAATGGGTTACTCCTGGTTACAATCCATATCAGAGAGGAATGGCTATGAAGAGAAATCAACTTCTGATATTGTTCTTGAGAGTTGAAAGGAGCAGAAGTATTTGAAGATGATTCAGGAACAAATTCATTGTCAGTAGCGGAAGCATTAGCAATAGGTTTTCCTCCGCCAGTGTGATTGGGAGGATATCCGTGTAATTTCCAGCAATGATCCATAGCGCGGACATGATTTTTACAATGATCGCAAAAAATACTTGGAAGATCCTCCACAAGCATTCGATTGATTTGAAGAATTCACGCGAGAATGAGAATCATTGTTCCGATTTCCACGATTCACAACCAAGGCAGAAGACTCATTGTCAAGAGAAAATGTAGAAACCCTAATATTATTGCATTGTGATTCTTCTTGGAGAACCATGTGAGACAGAGGAAAGAGATGGCGGAGGATTTAACATCAAGACATTACCTCGGATTGTAGCAAAAGAATCGTTCAATCCCATTAAATAGTTTGTTGATCCTCAAGAATACTCTGAGCAACCGAATTTGAGCCGCAAATACAGACTTTTGTTTCAGCAATTTAGAGAGAGAGAGAGAGAGAGAGAGAGAGAGAGAGAGAGAGAGAGAGAGAGTAAGTAGGGAAGAAAGGAGAATTGTATTATTGACACATAAGTTTGTTACAAGGCTTTTATTTGTAAGTTGTGTACACACATTACAGAAAAACAGAATTTACAAGAGATATTTTCTATTGTTCCATAATACTCATCGCTCTTTTTTATAGTCAATTAATTTTAGGATGAAACCCACTAGGTTATTACTTAATAACAATATTTTGTTCAAAATACAGCAAATATCTCTACTTATTTCGAGTTGTTATGCCTCAGTTATTATCTTTCCTGATTTTCTTTCATTCTTTGAAACTTGAAAGCATGACTAGCTTGTAAATTCTTTTTTTTATACCTAGTGTTGGATCGGTGTTAGGGAACTAAACACTGGAACAATGGTTTCTCTATTCGAGAAATCGAAATTTTGATAATGACAAACAAATGGAACTAATTCCCTATACAAGTGATCTCAGGAAAGATGCAGGTTACGGGAAAAGCAAGGGAAACATTTCCCATAAAGCCATCTGAGTACGTGGCAAATGAATTAAAGGATAATAAAGACTTTTCACTATTGTCTTGGGCGGCAAGCCAAGTTCCGAATAGAAAGAGATGCAAAAGGGTACGCTAGTCTTTTTGAATAGTGTCGTACTCCCCAAGACAAAAAGGTAAAGGCGTCAAGATAAAAATGGAAACCTCTTTAAAAGGAATGCGACGCAACTAGGTCATTTCAAGCTCTCGGATGCAAAGCAAAAGATCCATAAAGGAAAGTGAGAAAGAGAGAGCCCAAGCTAATCCATTGAAGACGACGAACCAGAAATCAAAGAAGAAAGTTCCTGATCCAAGTGATGGAGACTGCGTGAAGATCGCCATCGACTTGGAGAGTTGGTTCCTGTGCTAAAGGGAACTGCACAAGGAACGAGTCAGGTGCACTCTCTATATTTGATTGCGTTTAGATCTAGGAACCACAATAACTTAGTCGTTAGTATTATAGTTCCCGACTTGTCTTACTAACACGGATCTACGATCCTACATCTAGCCAGTCTCTACATATACAAATCTGAATGTTTAAAATGTTTAAAAAAAATTGACACCTCAATATTTTGTTTTATGTTCTACGTACCGAAATTCATTTCTTTGTTTATTTAATGATTTTAATCACCGGCTCTTTTTAGGTTTTCTAATTCCGCTATGGCTAGCATTGAAGATCGAATATGAATTCATGTTCAAATTCTGATATGCATCCGATGATATTTTACTTTCATTGGTATATACAACGTACGCATTATATTATACTTAATTGGTTTTAGCTTTCAGCTTCATTTACCTTTCAATTCATATGACTTTCGCTACGTTATTAAATATCGCCCATAACAATTGACTAATTACCGAATAGACCTGTCCAATGACTCCAATCCAGTTCAACATATTCCAAAATCGTGTTTTTCATTATCTTTGATGTATACCCCGGAACTCTATAATTCTCATTATGGAAACTTACGAATACAACTTAAAATAATAATAAAGATGACCAACTAACTACACAATACGAGCATAAATTTAATTAAAATCCTTGCGTACTCTGTGACATCAGTCTTGCTTCGATGGAATCTACTACTATATATAAAAGCAATAAGGTTTGGAGTCTCCCCATTGCGCCACATCAGTTTTGTACACATGTCACTTCTAGATTAAGCCACGTTGGATTTTGCCACATGTCGCAACCATATTAATCTATAAAATTTAATTTTTTTCTAAATACCATATAAATCAAATATTTATATTTAAAAATTTCCACATCATTACCATGTCATTAACCTATTTATATTTTTTTTATTTTGTAAAATATGTCAACAAAATATTTGTTTCCTAACTAATGGATTAGATTAGATAATCTTCCTAGATATTTGATTGGTTATGATTTTTTTTGGCAACAAATAAATTTAGCATAATCAAAATTAATTTCTATTAACATAATTAACTTTATTTTTTATTTTTAGAAATATATAAATTTGGATTATTAAGTCCTTCACATTAAGTAGTAGCCTTAAATTTTAAAGAGAGAAATTATTATAAATTAATATTCTGGTAGATTATGGAAAGATGACGGCTGGATAATTACACATAATTAAGAATACATATAATTAAAAATATAGGGAAGTTTGGATATCAATTTTTAATCTGAATTATATCCTGATGAATTATATCTCGGTTCATATCTTTATTTTTTTAAAATTAAATATGTACCATGTGCATATAAATTTTAAATTTAAAAGAAAAACACAATATGAAAAAAATGAATAAACCGACCTAGAGCAAACAAGATTAATAAAGCCTTGTTTAACAATTTTCTTAGCATTAAATCTTTGATTCTTCACTCTTTCATTTTTTTGCTACTAAATTCAAACTTTTTTATTTTTCATTAATCAATCTTTCATTTTTCAATGTATGTGACCTTTTTAGCATAAAATAGAAATTCATAAATGATATACAACCGGTATAATTCTTAAGTGATTTTTTTTTATTTTAGAGAATTGCCTACTTTTTTATTCCAAATCTAATGATATTGATGCTTATGTGAATCAATTCTAATTTTTAAATATTGTGTGCGTAAATATTAAAATTTTCTCTTATATATCTTTCTATTAAAAATGCACTATTTTTAAATATTATTACCGATATTGAAGTTATTTTTACCAAAAATATTTGATATAGTATATATATTAGAGTTTATGCCAAATATTTGTTATTACCGAAATTATTCAAGTCACTTTTTACCTTCACATAATTAAAATAATTTAATCTTATCGTAATCTAAAATACCACAATCCTAACTATAATCTTAACAAACTATATATTATGAATATACCCTGTTTTTTTTTTAAGATTAATATTCTAATCAAAATTATATTAGATTACCACATAAAATCCTTTCAAGAAAGTACAAATACGTATTAGCATTGTACATAATACTTTCCTTTATGATCGATGTATGATCTACTAATATGAATAGGCCCTACAATTGATTAATATTAGGATATCATACATTTTGACAAGTCTATGTTTTTTTAACCAAAACATTTTTTTATGAGAAGTTTATTACACATAATTAAGAATACATATAATTAAAAATATAGGGAAGTTTGGATATCAATTTTTAATCTGAATTATATCCTGATGAATTATATCTCGGTTCATATCTTTATTTTTTAAAATTAAATATGTACCATGTGCATATAAATTTTTTTAAAATTAAATATGTACCATGTGCATATAAATTTTAAATTTACAAGAAAAACACAATATGAAAAAAAAGAATAAACCGACCTAGAGCAAACAAGATTAATAAAGCCATGTTTAACAATTTTCTTAGCATTAAATCTTTGATTCTTCACTCTTTCATTTTTTTGGTACTAAATTCAAACTTTTTTATTTTTCATTAATCAATCTTTCATTTTTCAATGCATGTGACCTTTTTAGCATAAAATAGAAATTCATAAATGCTATACAACCGGTATAATTTTTAAGTGATTTTTTTTTATTTTAGAGAATTGCCTACTTTTTTATTCCAAATCTAATGATATTGATGCTTCTGTGAATTAATTCTAATTTTTAAATATTGTGTGCGTAAACATTAAAATTTTCTCTTATATATCTTTCTATTAAAAATGCACTATTTTTAAATATTATTACCGATATTGAAGTTATTCTTTTTATTGTTCCTAAGAATTCTCAAATTGAAGAAATATCTAATAATATCAAGCAAGAAAACAAAATTTAATAAATGTATATTTTATGTTTTATTCAATCCATATTTATAACCATCTAACAATTGATCAAAGACAAAGTTGATTTTTATTTTTATTTTTATCTATGTATTAATTTATTATACTTGATTTATTAATGTCAAATATATATTACTAATTAATCTTTTTATGTACTAAAAATAACAATTATACTGTCTATTTTTATGCATTTGATCTACATCTAAACAATAAAATAATAACTAGAATGAAACATTTTATAATTTAAAAAAAAACAAGTAAATTTTTACATAAATCCCGTGAGGGCACGGGGATTACACTAGTTGTATTAAAAACTCTACATATAAATTTATAAACCGTCTCACAAAAATAATTATCCATATAAAAAAGTATAATTAAAAATAAAAAAGATTTAGATAGAAAGAATCAATCTCAACTCTTTATTTAATTATTAATGATCAAGATTTTTCAAACTCTAAGTAGAGTAATTCCACCTTAGCTAAATTCGACATTTGTAGGCTGTTACGAGTCAGAAAAATAAAAATAAAAGATCTTGGAAATCGACCACCATAGACATGCACATGTGTGTACATCAATCAGTACATGTGTACATGCATCATCCTTAAATTCCAACGTGGTCCATAGTCGCATATGTACCGGTGTTTACATATATGTAACAACTTTGGATGAACTCAAATTAATGTTGTAATGCAACTTGCTCTTTCATTTGATTGTGCTTATAAAATCAAATTTAATACTTATCTGATTTATTTCTATCTAATTGAACCATGCAAAATGTATTAAATTTGGTAAAAAAAATGACCTCAACATTAAATCAACTATCCTAAACCCAAAAGAACCATACTATTAAGGGATATTCCGATTGGTAGGATTAAATACTCTTTTTAGAGTCATTGCTCACCGCTTTCACGCCCCATCCTTCCATCGAGTCATTGTCCGGTACTTCCCTAAAATCTCTTGAGTCGAGCCACATCCAAATGAGCCAATTTGAGCCTTTCATGAGCAACACAAAGATTCTTTCCCTACTAAGGTGATAGAGTAAACAAACCCAAAACCTCATATTAGTATCGAAATATTCTTAAAACCTCAATACTAACCTAAAAGAGATAACTTTTTTGCATTAATTATAATATTCTTAAACTCAAGAGACCAACCGAAATTTCCCTAATATTAAATATCATGCAAATTTAAACTAATACTCTTATGAAATACGTATTACTATTCTTTAATTTTATATACGAAATTACTTGTAAACTAGGCATATGCAACATTTAGCTTGAAATGTTTTACCCAAAACAACATTCTATCTACCTATAATTTCAAATTACATATCTCAAAAAGTCAATTAAATAATGCCAAACTATATAGAGTCCTTTGCATTTGTTCGTACTCACCCGTATCTATTCCATACTCTTCCCATCCCATCCCAATTCTTGATAGCTTTTCATTTGATCTATTGTTCATGGTTAGTATCTTCTAATGCTAGTTTGCCCCGTGACCAAGTTTTCCGGTCTCTCGAGTACTATACATCAAATTCTTTGTTGGGAAAAAAAGTTATCCAGAAGAACGACCCCATAACCCTTGTAATTAAAAAGGCCTTAATCATGAAATTAACCAAAATTGACTGATTTAAATATGGATCTGGCCCATTTGATTACAAGCTTGTCGGCCCTGCTATTTCAGCGTCTCAGGCCCAGAACTCATTATTCCTTCTTTAACCGCAAATTGGGCTTGGCGGGCCCGGGTTCTTTCCCTTGCTAAATTGTGCGTACGTTCGAGAAGTTACTAAACAACAAGCCGGAGGACCTAAAACAACTAAACAAGGAAAAATTTCCACCAAAAGGAGTTTTTCTTATTGGATGAATGTCACAAGCTTATAGCTCTTGGAGATCAAGCTCATGTCCATCCCAAGAACCAAAAATAGGGTTGCGGATGCTCTTGTCAACCTCTCGCTTGATTTGAATAAGCATTTTATTGAATTTTTCTATATTCATAATTGTATTAAGGACCTTTTGTTGGCTGATGTACCGTCCCCTCTCGGGAACTAACTCTTTCTTTGATGATTAATATATAACCGCAGGAGCTAAGCTCAGTTTTCAGACCAAAAAAAAAATCTACCAAAAAAACTAAACAAGGTGAAAGAGCAGCCTTTATTTTAGTAAAAGTCATTGCCCGTGGACAATCAAAACGAAAACTACGTGGTACTACCTGAAGTCCTAACCGCTTGGCTAAATATCCGAAGGTAGTAAAAGAGTATTCTTACAAATGCTTGACTTGCCTCTCTTTTTCGGTTGAAATTTGATTTTAGATACAAATATTTTTCGGTCAAAAATATCGTCAATAAATTATACGCATAATTTTAAAGAACGTTAAAATTAAAATTCCGTTGAGACTCCAAATAATTCCAAATGCGATGCAAATGTGCAATACAAGCAATTAGCAAACAATTCTTTTTCAAGACCTTCACATGGAAATAAAGGATCAAGAATCATGGCGAGGGTCGAGGCGTGTTCGAATGTTTTTTGTCAGCACTACAAATGGGAAAAATAAATGTCAAATCTTTGAGCTTTTTGTTGGCCGATTGAATGGCCCGATTTCTGAGCCCGCCAATTTTGTTATAAATTTCTGGCGTGTTCAATAAGAGAGTGGAATGAGCTATGCAAATTCTCTGACCCATAAGGCTCACTAATAAAAGAATTTTTTTATGATATGTACTAGGCTACTAGAAAAATCCCGCTTGTAAGAATTTCAAAATTTCTTCGCCGTCGGTGACGCTCACCAGTTTGGCCACTAATGGCCTCCTCTCCGGGAGACCCTCCCCCTCAATCAGAGGCCATGGATATAGATATATCCACAAAATCGGGATCGTCGCCCAACCCAACGGGCGTTATGAATCCTTTGTTTCAAATTGACAATATCATCAATCAAGGTGATGGATCTCCATCAAATGACACCAATGTAACAATGCCAGCGCAGACAACATCCTTCAAAGATGTTGTCTCTCAAGGAGTTAACTCCCCCACAACTGTTGTGGAAGATACTATATGGAAGGAACGCCCAGATTTATACGACACGGACGATGATGAGCCATCGACAGAGGACAATCCAGAGTGTCCTACCATAACTCTGACGGCAGAGGAGAAACGTCGTTATCGCAAGCCATGGGCTCGTGCTCTAAAAATCCACATGTTCGACAAAGGCCCAGGATATGTCTACATGAAGACTCGACTCGAGAAGAAATGGCAACTCAAGGGTGAATTCTCAATGGTTGACATCGGAAATGACCATTATGTGGTCCGATTTACAAATGAGGATGATCGACATCACGTACTCACTCAAGGTCCGTGGATGATTGGCGAGAACTACCTTGTCATTCGAATATGGGTTCCAAATTTCGATCCCTACACGGAAAAGGCCAAAATTCTAACGGCATGGATAAGGATTCCAGGGGTCAGCCTTGAATATTTCAATCAGGAATTTCTTCGAAAGATAGGATCTCAAATTGGCCAAGTTGTAAGAGTTGACAAGACGACTGTTGATGCGGATCGTGGTCAATATGTTAGGGTGGGAGTTGAGATTGATCTTGCCAAGCCTTTACTCTACAAGTTAAGATCAGGAGGGAGAGCTTGGAAAATCCAATACGAAGGTATAAGGCAGGTATGTTACCACTGCGGAAAGATAGGCCATGTTATGGAAAAGTGCCCTTTGACGATCCCAAGTGATCAAGAAGAAAACAAAGAGGACTCACAGAAACCGAGCCACGGCCAAGTCATTCCGACTAAAAAGTATGGGCCTTGAATGAAGCCAACTAGGCCAGCTAGAAGGACCAGAAAGCAAGGACAACAGGGGGAAGGATATAGTACCCATCCCTCGAAGGAACAAATGCTTGTGCAACACAGTTTTAATGCCACGACGGGTCAGGCTAATACTGGCGGCTCGAGATTCTCTGCTCTTGCTACTGGAGAAGACGAGAACATTCCCCACCCTAGTGATAACCAATCTCCAGTTCAGCCCACGCCGACTCCGCCGGAAATAAATCCGTCACCGGAAAATTCTATTACAAAAAAAATGCTGATGTTACACAAACGCAAAATCCGGGAAAGAGGCAATCTCAGTTGGGCATGGAAGGAAAGAATAAAGGAGCAAATCAAGATAATCCAGGAACGAAATATATGGCCAACCGAAAAAAAGATAAAAAAGATATTAGGGATAGTTACCTATCCTTAAACAGAAAATCCAGAGACAAAACTTCCACAATTACAACGACTGTGCACAAGGAAGCTGATCTAAACTAAATCTTATTTAATTTCCGAGATGGCGGAAAATATGAAGTAGAATCCAACAAATCAAGGGATAGGAAAACAGATTCAAAACACCCAAGTACTGTCCCGTGAAATATCCAAAACAACCCAACCCTCTCCATCTCATGGATCCGAATCAATTCCCAAACCCACGGTTAATACCGATCTTCAGGACGCGAAGCATGTTGGTGTTAACCCGCCAAACCGGCCCATTCATCCCATTCCTCCACCGCATAGCCAACAAGATGGTAGTTGACTTCCAATCACTGATGACAGAAATAAGACCGGTACTTTGTCGGGTGTCCATGCCTCACAATCTATCTGATGCTATGCATCAGATTGATGATGCAATAAATGCTCATAAGATGTCAAAATTGACAACTCCGTCTATGACGTGGGACCGAATAAATTCATCTGTTATTATGAATCAATTAAGTATTCTAATTTGGAATGTCTGAGGCGCTGGAGACACAAATTTCCTCAATACAATAAGAGAGCTAGTCCGCCAACACGACCCTCCTGTTGTCGCTCCAGTTGAACCCAAGATCAATGGCACAAGGGTTGATGAAGTTTATGACAAAATTGGTTTTGACGGCATGATCAGAGTTGAATCACAGGGTTTTGCGGGTGGATTGTGGCTCTTGTGGAGAACTGCAGAGGTTCTGGTGCAACCCCTTCTACTTGATCCACAACACATTACAGTCGAAGTCACAAGGAGAGGGGAAGAACCGTGGATCCTGTCTTCTATGTATGCTTCACTAATTTCAGAGGATAGAACGCATCTTTGGAACAACTTAGATACTTTTGCAGCAGCCAACAACTTGCCTTGGGTGGTGGCTGGGGATTTTAATGCAACTTTGTCTGCTCAGGAAAGGACTTACTCGTCGGTTGGGTCTAATACTGCTACTCAACAGTTCGCTTCTTGGGTTCATGATCAAGGTTTCATCGATCTTGGTTTCAATGGCCCTCAATTTACATGGTCAACCGGGACTTCTATGGATACGTTCAATGCTGGTTGACTTGACAGGGCACTTTGCACTGAAAGCTGGAGACTCCGATTTTCTGAGGCTGTCGTCCGCCATCTTACTGTGCCTCACTCTGATCACCTTGCACTCCTTTTGAGCACTAATCCAATGTTACAACAGGCCAGCAATAGACCCTTCCGTTTTCTTTCTGCGTGGCTCACTCATGAAAACTATAGAAGCTTCATGGACTGTAGTTGGCAACATCACTTGAGCCTTCCGAATTCGCTTGAAGATTTCAGGCCAAGAGTCCAAAAATGGAACAAAGAAGTCTTTGGAAACATATTTCACAGGAAAAGGCAGCTTTGGGCTCGTTTCGAAGGTTTACAAAACAGACTAGCTAACAAACCAACACCTTTCCAAATTAACCTAAATCGTGATCTCCGATGTCAACTTGAGGAGGTTCTTCATCAAGAACACCTTTTTTGGTTTCAGAAGTAACGTTCACAGTTTCTGGTAGATGGTGATCGCAATACGAGATTTTACCACCTATCTACGATTATTTGTCGTCGGGCAAACAAAATCACAACGCTGCAAGATGAGAATGGTGAGTGGATTTCCGATGAAACCAGAATTTCAGATATGATCTGTTCCTTTTGACGTACTCTTTACACGGAAGATGCAACGGCCAACCTGGATACTATTGACACCATCACCAATATCCGCCTATTGATCAAGATGGGTTGCTACATCTGAACATAGCTTTCACGACAGATGAGGTCTGGCAAGCGATATCCATGATGAATCCACATAAATCACCAGGGCCAGATGGGTATCCAGCAATTTTCTACCAAAAAAACTGGCCTTGTGTGGGCAAGCAGGTTGTTGATATGTGTTTGAGATTTTTAAACCATGGGGAGTTAGAAAATGGCATGGAAGACGCTCTTATGGTGCTCTTATCTAAAGTTGATCAGCCGAGTATTGCTTAACCATTCAGGCCCATATCTCTTCTGAATGTAAGCTTCAAAATTGCTACCAAGATGATAGTAAATCGCCACAAACCGATCCTCTCTAAAATTGTATCTCCTGAGCAAGCAAGCTTTGTTCCGGGCCGACAGATCGTTGATAATGTTGTAATAGTGCAAGAGGTTCTCCACTCCATGAATGTGCAGAATTCGAACAAATGGATGGTGTGGAAGGTGGATCTTGCCAAAGCATATGACAGGATTCGTTGGCAATTCCTTCGTGCTGTTCTGATTCAAACTGGCATACCAACGCATTTGGTGAATACAATAATGTTGAGCCAAACGAAGGGAACGACAAAAGTATTGTGGAATAGGGGCATAGTTGGAGAGTTCAATTCGAGCAGGGGAGTGCGACAGGGCGATCCACTTTCGTCGTATCTCTTCGTTCTTTGCATGGAAAAACTCTGACATTTGATTCAAGACATGGTAAATGAGGGGGTATGGAATCCGATTAAAGTAGGAAGCATTAGACTCTCTCATATCTTCTTCGCTGATGACCTCGTGCTTTTCGCTGAGGCTGCCCCGACTCAGGCTATTGCCATGAAAAATTGTTTGAACCGTTTTTGTGAATGGTCAGGTGAACAAGTTAACTATGGCAAGAGCTCCATTCTCTTCTCCAATTCAGTTTTGGATGACACAAAAACACTCATAAGCAGCATCGTGGAGATCCCGATCACTGATGATTTTGGAAACTATTTAGGTGTTCCAACTGCGTGTGGTAAAATGAAAGCGGGAAATTATCAGTACCTGCTGGAAAAAGTTACCAACAGACTGAGGGGATGGCAATCGAAATCCTTGTCTTTAGCAGAGCGAGTGACACTTGCAAAATCAGTCCTCTGTAGCTTGCCAGTGTACGTCATGCAATCATCTTGGCTTCCTCGTTCACTTTGTGATGACATTGACAAGACTGTTCGTGGCTTTATTTGGGGCTCAACAGCGGAGAAAAACGAATTCATCTTCTTTCTTAGGACACCATCATAAAGCCTAAGAATGAAGGTGGCTTCGACATCAGGCAAATGCGGCAAACGAACTCTGCTTTACTTGCCAAACTCAGCTGGCGGACTCTCCACGAGCCTAATTCTCTTTGGTCTCGTCTTATCCGAGGGAAGTATTGCCAAGGTAGAGCTGATGTGGATATGTTCTATAAATGGCCGATATCATTAAGAACATGGAAAGGCATTGCTGATGGTGCTCAACTTCTCAATAAGGGGATTCAGACCACGATTGGTAACGGGAATTCAACTCTTTTCTGGTCTCATAATTGGGCCGAGTCAAAGCCTCTATCAACGCTTGTTTCGAATCCAATTGACCAGGAATTGGAAGGGAAGACAGTGAAAGAAATGTGGAATGGCTCCGATTGGAACTGGGACTTGATAAGTGCCCATCTTCCCGATGAAACTGTTTTGGGGCCCAACTCCATCAGGGATTTTTTTCCACCAATTCGACATTCAAGCTGCTGCGAGAACAACACACAAGTCAACCCAATTCCCTTTGGAACAAAATCTGGAAGCTCAAAGTTCAACAACGAGTGAAATACTTTCTTCATCTGGTTGCTCATGATGGGGTTCTATGCAATGTCAATCGAGTCAGGCACCATATTGCAACGAATCAAGCTTGTCCTCGATGCAATCTTGATGAGAATTGCATCCATCTACTGCGAGACTATGTGGAAATCCGGGATATCTGACTGGCTTTATCTAGTAATAATTTATCCGTTGACTTCTTCACTAAGATGGATCTCCAAAAGTGGCTGGAAGAAAACCTATCCCTGAATGAAAATTGGGCCTCCATATTTGCAACAATGCTTTTGTTCACTTGGAAAACGAGGAACCAACTTGTTTTTGAAGGGAAGAATCAGGTTGGCACTCTCTCGCGTACGGTGGTCAATCAATGCGAGTTCTTTAAATTTACCCAACGGATGGAACAGAAAGTTACACATGCTGCTGTGAGTGGTGATCGATCAACAAATCCCCGTTGGGCCTGTCCGCCAATCCAATGGTGCATGCTCAATTGTGATGGAGGTGTAAAATCGAGCATTAAAATGGCTGGTGGAGGTGGAATTCTCCGATCTCATGAGGGGGAATGTTTGCAAGCGTTCACGTTCAAGTGTGGTTACTGTTCTCCTCTTACAGTGGAACTTTGGGCGATCTTCCATGGTTTGAATATGGCTCGTCGTCTACATATACCACGCATGATTCTTGAAACTGATTCTCAAGTTGCTTGCAATCTCCTACGACTGCCAAAGGTCAGTACATACCCCGGATTACTTTCTTATCCAATGATGTTGGCGCTTGTTGGAAGACAACGCTTGGGAGATGAAGGTTCAGTTTGTTCCAAGATTGGCTAACCAAGCCGCTGATAGTTTAGCTCAAATTTATTTTAATTATCCTACTATGTACTCTGAGTTTAGCTCTTTACCTTCAATTACTCTGAACTTTTGGAACAACGACCTCCCTTCCAATATAAGGGATGGTGGATCTATTATGAATTTAATAAAGATTACGGGCTATGTCCCGTTTCATGACCAAAAAAAAAATTCTCTGTCCCATTTTCATATATCCTATCAGGTCCTATTTACAATAATTGGTTGAAAAATAATTAAAAATCATTTAGTGATGATATTATGTGTTTAATAAAAGAATAAAAAAGAAATCTCAACCAATCACTATAAATGGGACATGGTAGGGGACATGAAAATGAGACAGAGGATTTGCATCGTGCACCGAGGATTCGGACCCGGGAAGGGCGGTAAATGAACAGAGTCGCCCGTGAGTAACTCGTTGTTCGGCTCAGTTAAGTCTTGTTTGTGTTCAACTTGATATGTAAATGAATCGAACTTGAGCAAAGTTGTAAAGCTCCAAAGTTAACTGAGTTGAGCTTGATCACAACAAAACTCAACTTGTTTGTTCATGATCAAGTTCGATTATATGTTCATGAGCAAGCGTGATTATATGTTCATAACATACTAGATTATACATTCATGAATAACCTACCGTATCTTGTTTTTCTGTTGAAGCTGAATATCGATCTATGGTTGTTGCTTGTTGTGAGCTACTCTGGCTCAAAGTTTTCCTTCTTTCTTTGCAAATTCGACATTCTTTTCCGATGAAACTCATATGTGATAGTCAGTCCGCACTTCATATTGCAACTAATCCGGTTTTTCATGAAAGAACTGAACATATTGAAGTCGATTGTCACTTTGTCCGTGATCTCATACAAGTCGGTTGGATATCTACTTCTTATATGCGGTCCAATGATCAATTGGCTGACATATTTACTAAAGCTCTAGGCAAACAACAATTTCAGTATCTTCTTCCCAAGTTGAGCATTTCAGACTTACATGCTCCAACTTGAGGGGGAGTATTAGAGGGAGTGTTAGAGGATATTATTAATAAGGATATTTTATGATATATCATCGAGATTTATTCTACGCATATTAGGAAGTTATATCTTCTACTAGATAGATTATTATCATCCTTATAGATAGACATATAGTTGGCTTGCAGGCCAAGGAGTTATGGACTGCTCTTCTATATAATGTACTCGTTTTATGATAAGCGATGAATGAGAATATACACTTTCACGATCTTCTTTAGTTATCTTCCTATATTTTCAGATTATCACGTAAATGAGTTGTTCAAATTATCTCATGAAAAAACTAAATGATAGGTTCCCGAGCTAAGCTCGAGCTTGGTAATCATTCAAATGAAACAAGGTCAAATAAGATTTTGAGCTCGAACCAAACTCTAGTTCGAGCATGAGCTTGCCTATTTTTAATCTAGCCGAGCTTGAATCGATTATAATTTATAACCCTACCTTGCCCTAAAATCGTATACATTAACTACCTCAATTCCTATAACTTTTAAAGCTCATTGGGTTATATGAGAACCAAAAAGAAAAAACGAAGTTTAGTTTTCCTCTTACTTTTATAACTCATTTTTTAAAATAATTTTTATCCTAAATACAGAGAAATAGTGAGCCTATTCCATCCAGTATAGTTGCATATATGCTTTATAGCACAGGAAAAAGAAAGGCATTTTTGACGAACATGTGTTGTAGTTGGACTGGATAGTTAATTACATTATAAAATTCTATTGTCAATGAAAGAATTGACCTCACATCATTTAGGTGGGGTAATATTGGTTCTATTGATTACATTGGACGCTACATGGTAATTACTTTTTTTGGGGAACAAAAAGAAAGAAAGAAGATGAGTCGCACTAGACATACAACAGGAGAGGGTTAATCACTAGGGTAAAAAGTTTGATCGTGTATTATAAGTAATATCTATTATAATGTTGAATTTAATTTAATATTGCGTTAATTTTATGTCATGATGCAATATAGTATATGTAATCTAAACATATCATCAACCTCGATCATCTTTAAATTAACTACAATTAGAAAGACAATAAATTATTTGACAAATTGTTTTGGTTCAATAAGGTTTTGGAAGCGGGAGCGTTGATATCCTAGTGTACGAAGAAAGTCTTTGAATAAATTTGATAATTATAGATGGACTTGCATATTGTTCATCATTTGTAAGTGCATTTGAATAATGACGAGTAAGAATCAAACTTGTTCGAAAATAATCGATTGAAGATTTTGATGATTCTAAATTTTAAAGAAAGTTTACGACATGAATTTTTTTATAATACACAAACCTGTAAGAAGTCGTTGACATGTGAATCGAGACAGATGAAACATATATTAGAATGAAAGTTCAAAATTTTGATAGGTTTGAAACATGTGTGAAGTTGTTGACACTTGAAATATTCATGAAGTCGTCCACATGAGAGAATTCTCCAACATGAATGATAGAACGTAATAAAAGATCTTGAAAATGCATGGAAGATTGCATAAGATTCCACATCTGGCTAAAAGATATATTATTTGTATAAGATAAGAACAACGCTGATCTTCCGTATGCTCCAAAGTACACTACAAGATAAATAGCCTTGGGCGACAAACATCTTTGACGCTCAAAGTCAAGGGCGATAGATTATATTTCGACGCGAAGTCGTTGCTCGCATCGAGTCGCCCTTAATCTTGGGCGTCGAGACACGATTTGTCGTCCAAACAAAACAAATGCGACCAATACAAAAGTTTGTAGCACATGATGTTTGGCGATGGAAAAACATTTTTGTCACCGTTGAATGTGTGCGGTGAAAACATTTATTGCCGCCCAAAATATTGTGCTGTGAAACGGCTTTTGTTGACCGAAATATTGTGTTTTGAAAAGCCTTTGATGCCTATTATATTCTGCTACAAAACCGTTTATGTCGCCCATTATATTGTGCTATAAAACCTTTTATGCCTCTCATTATATTGTGATACGAAATCGTTTATGCCGCCCATTATATTGTGCTACAAAACCGTTTATGCCGCCCAAGTGCTAGTTCCGTGAAAAGAAATTCGTCGCCTCTATATTTTGCTACGAAAAGACTATTTGTCACCCATAATACGAATGAATCAATATTTTCCCATTATAACTTTTGGTTCAATGGAATAATTATTTTGATTTTTCCATTACACCTATACACATAAAATATAAATGCATAATCATATGCCAAAATATCAAAAAAAATTACAAAAAGATGCCAAAATGCCAAAGTTTTTAAAATAGAATAGCTAGTATCATATATGCCCATCTTCTAACAACAATATATTCTACCAATAATTTTTCCAAAAGGTAGCTAATACATAAAAAAATAGTGCTCTTAAACATGTTTTTGATGAATGTATATACTAAAGCATCCAACAAAACTTTCAAGTCAGGAATGGCAAGCAACAAAACTTCATGCTGGCAACAATAGCAAGTCAAACTTGGTGCAAGTAGATGAAGTCTTAAAAATATGTATAACTATACAAAGAAGTATTCAATCTGAAAAACAATGCTACAAAATAGTATAATTTCATGATTAAGGAACACATATGACTTAAGTTACTGGAAAATCAAACCAACAGTCTAACTATTTCTTAATCTTCTTCAACTTACTAAAAAAGGCTAAAATTTTCTCTTGCATTGCACAAAAATCTGAGTTCAACTTCGCTTCTCTTACTTCAGCCTCTCGTTTAAATTTTTCAATCTCTCCATGCATTTTAGCTTGCTCCTCTTTAAGTCTTTCAATTTCTCCCTTCAATTCAAATCCCCTTTCCCTTGTATTCATTTCCATTTGCTCCATTTATTGAGCCATTTGGTGTGCAATTTCAATACCTTCTCCTCTTGATCTCCCTTTTGTAATGCGTTTAGGTGGTTTTAGCCTAAAAACCTAAACCATTTATATAATCTGATGATGTGCCCAAAATCTTCAAGTTTGCTTCTTGCACTGTCAAACTGTTAACCCCGTAAAGTTCCAGTTGTTGTTTATGGAGTGCTTTAAAATCTTCCAACCTCTTCTTAGCAACCTCGTCCCATGAGTTATCCTTGTGCCTAAACATGAAAGTATGATTTATGTATTTATATAAAAAATCCAGATTAATAATTTAAAATTTCAGCCAGATTGCACTCATTTCAAAACATAATTTACGGAACAAGAAGGGAATGAAAAGGAACAAATATGCCTCATGGATCCATAACATGTATCCCCTAAATAGAATTTATACCTTAATATTGATTGTTCCCCACTAAATTATGAAGCTTAAAACCCCTCATCATACTGAACTTTTTATGTTAGGATATGGTTCAAGAATTTAATATTCATTTTTTAGGTGATCAAGAATTAAATATTCATCTTAAGACATACATAGACATTCAGTTATATCATTGGTAGTGACTAGTTTTAATCTTACTTTACAAGACTCTTTTATGTAAATAAACGGACAATGATGATGCTACTTTCTAATGATACAACCAAGCACTTTTGCACTTTTCCTTAATCTAGATCATCCAAAATCGTTTTCTTGTAGCGGTATTAGAAGATTTTATTAAAATATTTTATCTTTAGGAAGATTTTATGGTTTGATTTATATTATCTTCTTTAACTGAATAGGACATGTTATATGCCTAAACCTTAGAGTGATATCACATATAAATTATGATTATTAGGTTAGAAAGAGTGGGCTGATATTTCATACTCTAAGAGTATGAGAATATATTGCATATTTTTAGAGAGCGTTTTGGTGTGTTCTTAGTTCATTTGAGATGAGAGGATTTTAGAGAGGTTTTAGTTTTGTTTTAGAGAGTGTGAGTAAGGTTTCTCATAAAAAATGAGTATTGGGGTCTGTTCGGCGATCCTTATTTTGACCTTATACAACTTTAATCAAGCTTATGGTAAAAAAATAAAATCGTTATCATTTGTTCGTCAGTAAAAGTTGATAATGTTTATTGTAGCTTACGGGAGTTGATGGGAGTTTATATTTTACCCAAAATTTAATCTACCCCTCTCAACCTTATCCATTCTTATGAAATTTGTTTCCTTCATTTGCCCCTCACTAATTTACTTTTGGAAAATCTAAAAATTAATCTTCTCTTTATAAATTTATAAATATATCCTTTTTGATAATTTTACATTCATCTATTATAAAATTAGACTTGATCAATTTAGTCTACCGAACATCAACATAATTTTTCACAAAATTAAGCTAATAATTTCAATTCCTAAAATCAACTTGTAAAATCAGCATCAACCATTAAATCAGTATCAACATCAACATCAACTCATATCAGGTTTGAAGCGCCAAACAGACCCTTGGTCTACTAGAGAGATGTAGGAATCGACTATTGGTTGTTCTTGTTTACATACCCAGGAGATCAATAAAGTTAGGTGCGACTTTTAATAGGATCAAGCGAGAGCTTTGAAGGGAGTAATTTTCGCTTCGTAAACTATTTGATTGACTAAGTATTCCATTATAAATAAATTTAAGAGACTAAGTAAATCTTTCATATTTAAATTATTTCCATTACATATTTCAAGTTAGAAGCTTCTCCAAAGTCTACGACCTTTAAACACTTGCCATCTTACAGGGCTTGAAAGGATCTTACGAAACTTGAGAGTCCTTGAATCTATATCTATCTATATAACCTATAAAATACAAACTTTTTGCCCCATTTATGACCCATTTAATTATAGCACGCCTTTAGCATATACTTAAAATATAGATTTAAAAAATTAAGAAAAAAATGTACTCATTTATTGTCAAAGTAATATTGGTGTAAAAGATGTCTTATAATATACTAGATGGCTTCGCTCGTCCGTTGGACGATCTATAGTTATTAATTTTATAATTGAACATAGATAATTCTGTATGTTATTTAAATTAGAATAGAAATATAAATTATACATGTTAGTTGTTGAAAATAAATAATAAAGAGAAAATGCATTTAAACGTTTTTTTTTTGAATTATTGATTTGTTGTAGGAGATATATATTATGAATCTTAAGTATTTTTTTTATTAATTTAATGAATCAATAAAACAATGAGCAATATTGCTCCTACGTGCATTGTATAAGATTCCCCTATAATTATAAATGATAAAACTATGATAAGATGAAAGTTTTTCACAAATAGGGCTTCCCAATGTGTCATGTTTTCCCTTACTATCAGAAACCAGAGATTTCGTACTTAGATATTTCCCATATGCATTAGTTGCATCCTACTTTCTATATACCATCACTTCAAGCTCGTGATAAATATCATCAGACAGTTCATCAAGTGTGAAAATTCTAGGTTGTTCTTGTGTTTTGTTAGCCAAGGGTGACAACTTTTGGGTCTCTATGGATGGACAAACAACCATTTTTCCTGCAAAATATAAAACAAAAGGTAATGTTTGTCCCTAATGTTCGTAGGATTGTAGTATGAAACCAAAACGGAAAGAAGATTCAACCTATATTGTATCTTGAAATGGGTCTGGAAGCAAAATCCGAAAGACAATCGATGATTGGCTGGATGGAAGGTAAAGGCTCTAAGACTATACTATTTATGCCATGCAAGGGCTGATAACATTTGGGAAGGAGGAAGGGTAAGTGTTTATTATATTGTTACAACATTGAGGAAGGATGCTGAAGGGAGTATGATCACAACATTGATGGAGGAATTTGAAAGGCTTAATCCTGGAATATAAAATGTTGATCATAGAAGTCGGAAAGACCAAACTCATTAATGCTCTTATTACTTTTAACCTTCATCTTTTAAATGGATTGAATAGGAGGAATAAAATATTTATTTATCTCTTGAGGACAACATTTATGGAGGAATTTGAAAGGCTAAAAGATTGATCCTACAATACAAAATGTTGATCATAGAAGTCAAAAAGGCCAAATCCATTAATGTTCTTATTACTTTAAACCTCCCTCTTTTAAAGGGATTGAATAGGGAGAATAGTGCATTTTTTATTTAAAAACATGGATTGAATAGGAATAATAGAGCATTTATTTATCTCTTGAGGACAACATTGATGGAGGAATTTGAAAGGCTAAAAGATTGATCCTAGAATATAAAATGTTGATCATAAAAGTTGAAAAGACCAAACTCATTAATGTTCTTATTACTTTTAACCTCCCTATTTTAAATGGATTGAATAGAGAGAATGGTGCATTTTTTTAAGAAAAATGGGTTAAATAAATGGATCAAATATGAATAATAGAGCATTTAATTATCTCTTGAGGGACAATTTTTAGAGTGGTAAAGATTATAACTTTAACAATTGAGTTGTAATGTTATCAAATTTAAGTAAAAATAAGATTAAATTTAATGAAAATTGGAGTAAACTAACATCATTTGTAAAAATTAGTGAAATATTTCATCAAAAATAATATCTAAAATTTCTTATTTTGTTACAACTAACCTATATAATTATCATTATTATTACATATTTTTAATAGATAATTTCTATTTTTAATTTACATTCCATTAATAGAAAAAAAAAGAAATCAATACTCCTAGAATTACTCATTTTTTTAAAAAATATGGTAGATTTAAAATTAACTATATTCAATGAATTGATAATCCATATAAATCGTCCTCCTATATAAAAATGGAATATGAATTGATTTGAAAAATTAATGAGCCAACATTAATTCACATAGTATACCAATATTAATGACAAAATGAATTTTGTATGTAATTGGTCTAATAAAATAAAACCTAAAATAAAACTAAAGATATACAAACCTTTGCAAGAACATGTAAAAAAATATTAAAATTATCAAATAATTTCTAAAATAACATAATATTTATATATTATGGTTTTATATTATTTAATATATTTTTATTTACCATTTATTTTAATTAGGTGATGAAAGGATGAGAAAATAAGCTTTTATGAAAGAAAATAATAATTAGAATTTAAGTTATAAAGTAAATTATATATCATTTAAAATTTATTTCATAAGTATAAGGCTTTTTTAGAATTTGTAGCTTAGTAGATAGTTATTTCACCACTTTCCAATGAATCACTATTTTTTGGTTAAGATTAGAGGTGGAAGATCAAATGGTTCGAATATGTATTAATTTGGGAGCCATAAATGAGAGCTAATTCATTTGCCACTTCATAAGCATTAATCAACTCATAATTATACTCAATGGTTGATAGAAAGTGTAAGAATTTTATTTCTTGCAAATCAATTTTATGTTGCATACATAGTTGCATTATATTAAAAATGAGTTATTAAATTAAAAATTGTGAAATACAACTTTACCTAGATAATACAACATATAGATGAAAACAACATGTGTGTATCCTCCTAGTTATAAATATGTGGTAATTTGGTTAGTCTTCTAGCGACCAATCTTAGAGTCGATCGCACTCGCTACACGTCGGCTCATGCTCAACTTCTCAACAAGAATTATTGGTATAGCTCCGGTATCTTCATTCAAGCCGAGGGAGGGTTCAAGACAAAAGTTCAAGACCGCATTGTTGTACCCACCCTTGACAAGCTAGAGCTACTCTATGTACCAAATTGGTACGAGGCGTGGACGGGTCATGCATTCCCGTTGGAACCCAAGCCGGAGGATGAGCTATCGCTTAGGCTGTGTGAGTCACGGTTTCAGAGAGAAGGAGAAGAGATGGATGAAGATGAAGATGGGACTAACGAGGCTGTCGGAGAAGATACTGAAGAGGCTGACACAGAGGGAGGCACATAGGAGCTTAACTTCGAGGATGAAGACCTCGATACAGAAGTTTTGGGCACCAACGTCTTCGTTGACGAGCCCACTAGGCTCGTAAACGACCATTTCCTGACCTCTACTGATGCTCCTAACGAGGCACCCAACTTCGTTACCGACCCCCCGAGGATAGCTACCGCCCCTCCGCAGGCTCCTATCGACCCTCACTCCTATGGACTCATGCCATATAACCCGGTGCTATACCAAGATCACTTCCAGCCTCACTATCCACCACCTCCTTTGCCCGAGTACACTGGATCGAGTATCCCGCCACCATGGGCATAAGATCTTTCTGCACAGATGCAGCAGCTCAACCTCCAGCAGACACACATTCATAGGAGGATGGATAGATGGGAGACTGTCTACTCCGCTCGCATGACGATGGAAGACGAGAGGCATCGTCAGAGAGAGGTGGAAGATGCGGAGCGTTGGAGGACGATGTACGACTTCATGGGGAACTTCGAGCACTACATTCCTCCACCGAACCGTTGATTCAGCTTGAAGAAGTTTCCTAGTTTTCTGCTTAATGACTTTGTAAGTTTTATGTTTTTCTTTTCTTTTTTTCTTTTTATTGTTTTTTTTCTATTTCTTTCCTTCTTCTTATTTTTCTTACAGTAGGGACACTGTAATTTTAAGTATGGGGTGGGAGAAAGTAGAAAAACTTGTTTGTCTCGTTGATTTATGTGTTTTGTTTGTTTTAAGTAGTTCTTTGTTCCATGAAAAATTGAAAAAAATTGAAAAAAAATCTAAAAAAAGGAGTTTAAGAATTGATAGATATCCCTTTCTTAGGTTCTATGATAGTAGTTGCTAGCATGATCATATAATTCCTTGCAAGCATGTCTTTGATAATATAGTCGAATTCTTGTTATGAATTTGTTGTTTTTAAGAAGGGATAGCATTTGATGAAATTGAGCACATATACCTCTTAGCATAAGTGATGCAATCCAACAAAAATATCTACCTTGTGAATTGTTTATGGCCTTATAGGGAGAACATCAAAAATCCCTCTTCTTTTCTTGTGTGAGTTACTCTCTATATGCATATTATCTCTTGGAATTGTGATGGTTATCTATTACTTGAGACCTATATGAGATTTATAGTTCATTACTTGTGAGAGTCGTATGATAGAGAACTTATTTTTCATAGCCCTATTAATCCTTATCCACCTTTACATTATCCTTCTTTTTGACAACCAACTTGAGCCTGGAGCCTTTTATTTATAGCTCCACAAAATTGTTCCCTAGCCGAGATAAGCTTGACCCTATCCGGGGATTAGGACTTAGATTAGAGGGGTATGTTTTGTTGAGTGCAATGTTATGTTTGGTTTGAAATTGAGGGATTATTGGGAAGGGTAGATTGAAAGTCTCTTGATTTTTAAGTTGTAAGAGGAAAGATTTCTTGATAGCAAAAGATGCACACAAGAAAGTTGTTAAGAAAGAGGAAGAGTACAGTTCGTTAACGACCCTTGTGGGTTCGTTAATGAGGCAGCGGGAAAGAAAAAGAAAGAAAAAAAAGGGGGGAAATAAAGAGAAAGAAGAAGTAAGAAGTGCATCTATGTTTATATGGATGAATATCAGAGATTCTTTTTGTTTTTAGGAGACTTTCTAGGATATATTGGGTAAGTGAAATATAAGTGCATAATGGGAGTGAGATTGGTTTGATCTTTTATGAGAGTTTTGGTAATGTGTGAGTTTTTAGGAGTCTTTGATTTCCGGATATTATTAGCACCACATAGCCAAAATATTTCCACGCCTTATTGTCATTACCAAGCCCCATTACAACCCGGCCGAATGGAAGCTTCTATGAAGTTTTTCATTGAGCCCCCTAAGTTCTCTTGATGATTTTTGCTTGTTTTGACAAATCTTGGGTGGAGAGTTTGGTGATATAAGTTCCAATTTCTATGAGTTTTTGTATATAAGATGAGTTGAGAGATTGAATTTATAAGCCCAAACACTTGAAAGTTGAGTGAAACACATTATTATCCCTTGTGAGGTTGGATTGTATTTTCTTATGTCTATTTGGTGCATGTATGTGTGATGACATTAATAATCATTTGTTATTTTTCTTTTATATGTGTTGATGTTGTTTTTAGAGGATGGCTATGTTTTGATGAGTATGTTTGTTTGGTTTTGATTTATGTTTAGTGATTGCTTGAGGACAAACAAGTCTAAGTATGGGGTATTTTGATGTTCGTGTTTTTAGTATGTTTTCTTAGTTTGTTAGGACTAGTTTTGGTAAGTTTAGGGTTAGTTTTGTGTGTTTTTGGATGGTTTTGCATATTTTGTGAAAAGTATGGAAGCTACTCCGTTTTGTGTATTTTTGTAGGTTTTAGCAAGGAAACGATGCTTTTGGGAGCTAAATTTGGAATGCTATGGTGAAGGACGGAAGAATACAAGATGAAGGAGTTGAAGTCTAAATTTTTGAAGGAGAAGTATTGAAGAAACCAAGCCCAGGCTCGTTAATGAGGTTGTGAGGGCTCGTTAACGAGGCTACGAGATAGGGTTTTCGAGGAATATTAGTGATGGTCCACCGATCTTGTGTGGGAATTTATTTCCGTGTCGGTAGAATATTTTTTATGAGTTTAGGGTTATTATATTATGTATTTTAGGTCTTGTTATCTTTCTAGATTTTATTTCTATCTTTTAGGGTTAATTTCTATCTTTTTAGGAAAGTTTTTATCTTTTAGCCCTTTCTATTTTATAGCCTTATTAGTATAAATACCCTTCTATCTAGCCTAGAAGAGAGGGCAAGAAAGGGGGAGAAGCGAAGAAGTAGAGAGACGAGGAAGAGCCGAGAGAGACGAGAAGGATCGGAGATTAAGATCGAGCTCGGTGGACGAGAGTTACCGGGGTCGTTAGTCGTGGTTTCGATTCGGTGTTTTGTATTTTTTCGGTTTCCTCTGAATTTCTGTAAGACGATATTTTTCTTATTAATTTGAGTCGTGTTTTGTTTTCAATGTTCTCTTTTGTTGAATTTATTTGTTTCTTAGTTATGAGTAGTGAGTAGTTTTCTTTTCTAGGGTCGGGGTTGAAACCCGACATCGTTATGCATGGTTTGATGAGTAAGATGATGTGTTGAGAGCCTTTTATTCTATCTTTGAGATTGCTTGTTGTGCTTATACCTAGATGAAAGTCAAGGTGATTTGAGTTTTTAACTTGATTGAGAGAGAAAGTTATAGACTTGAAGGTTGATATTGTTTGAATGCGAAAGTTTTCAAGCTTTAGATCCAAAACAAGTGATTGAGTGAATTAATTTATGAAAGTAGATTAACTTGCTTGCTAGTCAATGAAAGTTGATGAATTTATCTATTTAAAGGCATGATCTTATCTTCTTATGAGTTTATATGCATGACTATGTTGTGGTGACCCTTGTCCTAGATCTTTGTTTTTATTTGAGTTCTCTTAAGTAATATTCGTTACTAAGTTCATAGCCTCGGTACCGAACCTGTTTAGGTCGTTATTTTTAGTCAGTTGTTTGCGGTTGTTCGTTAACGACCCTGACGAAGTCGTTAACGAGGCTGCTTGTGAGTGTTTTGCTTGTTTTTGTTTGATTTTTATTGTTAGTAGTCGATAAACAAACAATCTTGCTTCTCGTGGAACGATCCTGACTCCCCTATACTCAGCGGGGTCTTGACTTGTAAATTTATTTGTTGTCCAGAGTAAAGGCCTGTCAACACTCCTCGAGGGCGGATGAGGTCGAAAATTGAGCATTGGGTCTAATTAAAGTCGTGGTAGATCGGAACTCGATGTATCCGCTAGTTGCCTCAACGCTTGTTGCCATTAATGAGAAGCCAATACAGGAGAAGAACATGTCTAATATATTCCACGGTGGATCTAAGCTATGTATCCTTGTTGACGAATAATTTTTTTGGTGTTTTGCTTTCCTTATTTTGGGTTTAATTAAATGGGTCTATTTACTTGTTTTTTGAATAGGTAGAAATTCGATAGACCCAACAGGCTGGGCAATCGAGATACCGGAAAACCCAGTGACCGGACAAGCCAGTAGAAAAGATGGATTTGTTTAGTGATAAAGAGAAAAGATGACATTTAACGGATTTGGGATGGAAGTATGGTTGTGGGTGGTCTGTGACTAATGAAAGACTTTAAATGGATTATTTTCAACAATTTCAACTATGACAGGTATTTTTCGCTAAAATATTCTATTATACGAGTGATTTTCGATCATTAGGCCTAAATATATTGATAGAAAAGTGCATGATATTAATTAAATATTGCCAAATCAAATCTTCCGTTTGATTAATTAAAAAGCTAAAAATAGTTGGTCGAGCCCCCGAAAACACTCCCAATGGAAAACCTAAAATTGCAGCCGCCACCCAAAAGCTAAATCCCACCAATCTTTTACCCATCACCGACCGCCCCACCCTTCCACCATTCCTCTACCAAACCTCCCCCTCCTTTGATGTTATTGTGATTCTAAATCCACTTTAGAGCCCGAATCCGAACTTGAACCCTCCACCGAAGACTCTTGCCTCTTCGAATCTCGCCTCTTCTGGGTGCGAATCCGATTTCGGCCCGTGTCGGCGCTAGGCTCGAGATTTGCTAGATGAAGAACACGAAAAACTCCCACCTCTCTTTTCCTGAGAGAGAATTTGGGATAAAATTGTGAACAAACAAATCCAATGTCGAGAAGGCACTTACTTGATTTTATGTCGAGAAGGCTCTAATCCTCTACCGAGAAGGCAAAATCTTCCGTTGGGAACTATGATGTTGAACAATAATTATAGATTCCTCTTGGGTTCTTCTTGATGTGTTTTGTAAAATTGAGCTTTGGATTCTATCTATTATAACAAGTGGATTCTAAGCCCCTTATTTTCTCAATCTATTGCTGAGATTTCTGATTTCTATTCCTTTTTTTTCTAAAGAAATCTGGTTGTTATGGCTTCCATTCATCGGCCTTGGACCTCGATCTCTTGTTTTCTTCTCTTTTTTACAGAAGTTGTCTCCTCCCTTCTTGTCTAGAGAAATCATGCCACCCTTTTCTGGTCGTTTCCTCCGGCGACCGTTTTGATAGTTTCGTTTGAGTTTTTCAGATCTTCCCCGAAAGTATAATCTGGTGGTGGAATCTACCTTCTCTCTGTACCCCCCTCCGTAACCCGCTTTGATATCCTGGACGTCGGTGCTTGCATTCCAATGTGGGGCTAGGCGGTGTTTCATAGTCGACCAGTTGACCTTCACCAAATACTCCGTAAAGAACAATAAGAAAAGGAGAAAAAAGGTCTGAATTTGGGTAGAAGAAAAATAAAAAAAAATAAAATAGAGAGAAGCAAAAAAGAAAAGAAAAAATAAATAAAAATTAAAGAATGATCGATCCTTGCTCGGCAAGGCTGCAAGCAGTAGGGAAAAAAGGGCTTACTAGTTTTAAAATACTGCTTGGGGCCGCAAGGTAGAAAAAAAATTAATAATAGAAAAAAAAAAGGAATTTTTTTTAAATTATTTCTTAGGCTTGGGCCGCAAGTATCGGTCAAAGTGCGGAAATAATCTATTTATATTTATATTTAAATAAATTAAATCCTTTCTTGGCAAGGCTTTGGTGCTTTTTTTCGTGTCCACTTGCGTTGCAAGTAAAACTTTTACGTTTTACTTGTGTGGCAAGTTTTCTTTTCTTGCAAGGTAGTTCCAGGCTTAATTTAAGTACTTTTTCCTAGGAATTAGAGCTGAGTTTGACATTGGACCGAGTTGTATTGGGCAAAGTAGCTTAGTGCTCTGAGGCTTCTAAAGATCATTCATCTCGGTGGAGGGAACATCAGATGTCCATTTTGCACGCCCAAAAGGGGTCGACCTGTTGCCTGCAACACTATTCTTATAATGCGTTACTCACCCCGATCTCAAACTCTTTTGCGTTCTGATTTTGCGGAGATTTGTACTTTTCATTTCTTTTCCTGCTTGATTTGACTTTTTTAGGCTTTCACGGCTGCCGTTTTCTAACAGCCTCTCGGATTACCAAGTCTGTTTGGTATTCGAATTCTTACCTTATCAAAAAAAAATTAAAAAACTAAAAATGATTACATTTTTCCATCTCAAATAGGCCCGGCCCACCGGCCCACTTCCTATCTTTTCCTTCTTTAATTAATTTCCACTCTACCTAATTCCATTTGGCTTTGTTCCTCGGCTTACATATTCCAACTCATTTAATTTGCTGTATGCGTGTTGAGATACCATACGTTATATATATAGATCGAGTTACGTCAATATTCTACCCACCGCACATTTATGACAAAAGAATTAGTGCATTTCAAATCAAACTTATATATGACGTCCTTCTAAAAGCCAAATTCAATTCAAGCCTACAACACATATATGTTTGATGATTACTTTATATATAGCATAGAAGAAGCTTGATGATATACAATCCATGCGCGCATGTTACACGACATGATAGTACTTATGGATATAAAGAACTACGTACTAAATTTTTGCTACAATTATGATCACATATTATAGTCCTGTTGCGATGACGTTAAATCTTTAACTAATTCCCGGTTCTTTGAGTTTTAATAATAAAAAACCTTATAAATTTTATAATTTGTATTTGATGAATTTTCAAGTATGAACAAATAAAGAGAAGGATAATAAGATCAATTGTCATGCCTAAAAGGAACAAAAGAAATTAGAGAAAACAAGTTCTGCGTTCATTGGTCCCAGTGGAACAATGTAAAGGTGCAGAAAACTATTTTAGGAAGGAGGTAACAAGAGCGTGTGTGAACTTCGAGTTGCGCTAGGCGGTTGAGATTAAAGATATGTTTATTACACAATGAACAAATATATGAAAAGTTTTGTAGATAGAATTATATTTAGGGATTTATGTCTGGATAGAATTATACCTATGTAAACAATATATCTGATATTATATTTATGGATATAATTAATTGTTCTACTCTATCTATATAAATAGAGGGTATGCATTGATTTTAAACTAAGGTTTTTACAAGTTGATCATAGAGAGTTTTTTAGCTAGGAGAAGATAGAGATACGAGGATAGCTTGATGGAGTTGGCTACGAAGTTAGGTTCGTGGGTCGATGAAGCTAGGCTAAGTTAATTGAAAACATTCGACGTTTAGAAACATTAGGTTTGACCCTAGAAATTGCGTACACCTAGAAACTGAAGGCTTGCATTTGTATGTTCGTTTCAATTAATAAAGACAGTAACTTTGATTTGGAAAATAATTTTTCTTAGTTTACTTGTTTGTTTATTCTGCTACCTAGTTCACTGATCCCTCCGGATCAGTGTTTATATTCTAACACACATCCGATCCAACAAGCCCCCAAAATTGTGGCGTCTATTGAAATGATGTATATAAATTTTAGAGCCATCTAATTACTTGTGGAGGCCTTGTTTAAAATATTAAATTGAGATACAAGATCATTAAATTTGAAAAAAAAATTGTTATCATCAAGAGTCAAACATAAAATTATGGCCTTTTGTTTTTTATGAACTAATTGAGTTATTGTCAAAGTCTGGTGAGTTAATATGGAGGGAGGGGGAGACCGTCCAAACACACATGCGCGATAGGCCTAACACACAAGCTCGTGGGGTTCTATCCTAAAACCAATTGATAATAGGACGAGTAATCCAAGAGTATATATATAATAGGCAATTCATTCTTTAATTTCCCGATATGGGATCACTTATCTTCACACGCCTCTCAAGTGGCAATTGGTCTAGCCAGTTGGCATTTGACAACATCATGGCCTTAAAGCCAACAAATCATCAACAAGCCCAATCAACTATCCCAAATCAGGCTATTATGGCGAGCTAGCATAATATAACGGGTGGAGAGGATCTAGATCCGACCTAAGCAACATGGGATCCAAGATTGAACAAGCTCTAATACCATAAGAATATTTGTGGCCCGAAAAGCTGACTTTCTCATTAACAAAGGAGGCATATATACAACCTAAAAGAGAGGCTCCAAAAGACCTAATTTATGCTACAAGCTATTATGTAAAATACATAAACATAAAATATAATATATACATTAATACTCCCCCTCGAGTTGGATCATGTGTATACCGAATGCCCAATTTGCTCAAAAGAAGATGAAATTGTTGCGAATCGAAGGCCTTGGTAAGGATGTCAGCTGGTTGAGAACGAGTCCATATGTGGGATGTGCGAATAGTGCCGACAAGGAGAAGATCACGTTTGAAATGATAGTCAACCTCAATGTGCCTAGTCCAATCATGAAAATCCGGATTAACTGCAATGTGAAGGGCAACTGGACTGTCACAAAACAAGCGCATAATAGAAAGAGGAGAGATGCCAAGAGAACAAAGAAACTCTTTTAACCAGATGAGCTCGTAACAATCACTTTCCATGGCCCTATATTCACCTTCAGTGGACGACTTGGAGACCGTATGCTGTTTATTAGACTTCTAAGAAACCGAAGAGGATCCAAGCCGAATAAAGTAACCAGTCATAAAACGACATGTAAGAGGACACGTCGCATAATTAGAATCATGGAAAGCATTAAGCTCTAGTCTACTACTAGCAGATAAAAAAATCCATGTTCGGGATGACTCTTGAGATACCGAAGTATGCACACATTAGCATCCCAATGATCAGTAATCGACTCCTGCATGAACTATGCAAGAGTGTGAACAACAAAGAAAATCTACAAATCGAGAGCCTCGAATGATGGCGCGGAGGAGAGAACAAGGTTATGATTTTGTTCCATCGGGAACTCACACGACTTTCTACCCATCAAACTAGCCTCGTTCACAATATCAAGAGTATACTTACGTTGAGACAGAAACAAACCATCAACATACCCAGCAATCTCAATGCCAAGGAAGTACTTAAGAAACCCAAGATCCTTCATATGATAGCAGGAACTCAATTGCCCTTTAAATTTGGCAATGGCAGCAGAATCATTACCAACAATTATGAGATCATTAACATAAACAAGAACACGAAGGCAGACACCATAACGAGCATAAGAAAACAAAGAATAGTCGGTGCGAGACTAAGTGAAGCCTAACCTACACAATGTTGTGGTCAGCTTGGCAAACCAAATTCTTGGCACCTGACGAAGCCCATACAAAGAGTGATTAAGCCCATACTTTCCGGGTTTGGCCAGATCGTCCAGACGCACATGCAACAAGCCTAGCACACAAGCCCATGGGGTTTCATCCAAACCGTTATTCTTTTAAAATTTCAGTTAACCGAGCCGATATATTGTGGTTTTACGGGTCGATTACGGTTTGACATATTGATATTTTTGGTTAAGTGAAAAACCAAAATATATTTTCCGTTTTTAAAATAAAATATTAAATATACTTTGTCTTAATGGAATTGCATGCTTATTTTGAGAATTTGGCATTATATTCGATTCTTCGTAATATTATTTTCTATTACCATCATTAATTAGCTAATTATGCTTCTTTTAAAATATTTTAATTCCAAAAATGGCTATATATATGATATACATATTATAAAGACAATTTAAGACATAGTTGTTAATTATGTAAAACTAGTATTTATTTTGAAATTCTAAAACTAGTATTTATTTTGAAATTCTAACCGAGCAATAATATTTGTATATAATGTTGATAATTTTATTGTTTAAGTGTGTATTATTATAATCTAAAATTACATACATGGTTATTTGTTAACCGAGAAAACCGAACCAAAAAAATTTGTAACCGATTTCCGGTTAACTGAGATTAACAGATTAATTATACTTAATGATTTCAACTAACCAAAATCATGATTAACCGAACTTTGACTAACCCAAACTACGGTTAACTGAGTTTGGACACCCCTATCCCAGGCCGCGCTCGATATATTTGTCCTGAAAATTAGTTACACGAGCAAAACATATGCACATCTCAGAATGATAAATGATTGAACGCGCGTACTTGATCTAAAAACAACCTAACCTATATGCTTTGTTTTGATCAGTTCTAAATGAATGAAAATAACTGAATCGAAATCTCAAGCATTAACCATATATAATCCACGTACAATATATAATAATTAGACAAATGTGACAGTGGCTGCAGAGCTAGCAATCACATGTATGTTATAGATAGCTTGTCTGGTGATCGATTTTGATCTGTGAATTGCGTGGGGAAAGACTAAAAGAAGACTATTGTGGGACATGTAGTGGGGGCTTATCAATTAGGTCAATCAAGCAATATCCAATTAAATATATGAAAACCAGCGGCATATATAAATTTAGACAATAGTTAGTTGACACACCCCATCCTGATCACTCTTTATGCCACAACTAGGACCCATACGTACGTGTAAGTTTTTAGTACGTATGTAAATTTTGGGCATCCCATGTCAAGCCAAAAATCTATGTGCAAGATTTTATTCTCTTTTTCCCCTTCATCTGTGTTTTTGCCAAAGTTTTTATCCATGGGTAAAGTATATATAAAGGGAGAATGCAAACATGAACTTTGTTATTTCTCTCGATGAATATATATATATAAGTTCAAGTAAAACCATTCTTATAGTGTGTCCGTGTGCCCAGTTTCATATTCATGATTTTCAGTTGCATATTCATGGTTTTGTATGACTATATTCATATTTTTGAGCTGCGTATTCATTATGTTCATTCGACAACAAGTAGTTGTTCATTTGTGATATGTTAGTTGTTCAATGTGTACTATAGGAGGAGAGCGAATTTTTTCATCAACGCTTATATATAAAAGCGATGAAAACTATAAGAGAGAGAATCAGATTGATTTTTTGTTTATATTAGAGTAATTATTTTTCAAAATTAAAACAACCCTAATCCTTAGAATTACGCTCCATTTTTCTTTGATTTTTTAAAAGTTATTTATTATTTTAAATCTACACCATTAATTATATAAGATCTGACGCTTTTAATAGCTCCTCATTATTTACAACAAGAAGGCTATTTACTTGAACTCGGCCCTATATATATATATATTGACACTGATAAAGTTCGGTAGACCGACAATCTGGAAGTCGTGTAGTAAAAAACCTAGCATACAAGTCCAATGAAATTCCAACTCAAAACCATATGGTAATGGGTGGAGTAACTCCTTAGGTTAAATAGTATGCACTTTTAGTTCTATTTACCCATGTGGTATACACTTAACACGTTCCCTCAAGTGCAACTACATGGGCCAGTTGACACTAGGAAATAATCCCTCAAAGCTTAGTGAACCGTCATAATTGGATCGACAACTCCTGTATGGGGCGGATTGCTTGAATATGCTCATAAAGCCGACAAGTCCGAACAGTCCGTCAAGGCTCGAGAACTGCCACTTTTTGGACTCGGTCACTCCTTTATTGGGTGAACTGCATGAACGGTCCCACCAATTCGGCAAGCCCGAAGATTCCAAGAAATGAACTCACACCGAAATATGCTCTGATACCATGATAAAGTCCAGTGGGCCAACAATCTGAAGATCGTACGGTAACGGACCTAGCATACAAGCCCAATAAGGTTTTAACCCTAAACCATATAACAATGGGAGAAGTAACTCCATAGGTTAGTTCTATTTTCCCATGTAGGATATACACCCTTAACAGACAGAGATTAAAACTTGGGTACATGTTACTAAAACAACACATGGAGGTGCCCACCAACTTGTGCCAAATGTGTTGGATCTGTCGACCGTTAATACTGATCGAGATGTAACGTTCTTCCTTATAAAAGTAGTTAATGAATCCGATGCTCCTTAATTGATCAATCAATAAAGCTTTGCTTTGAAAAGGGACTTCCTGTTGGGGCTAGATCGAGAACTTTTTGTAACAATTCAAAAAAAAAACTCTGAATAATTCCACCGGATCGAGTTAATCAAGATAATAATATGAATATTGGCCGGGCATCAAATTGGTGGTCGTCTAGCAATTTCTTTCATCTTTCGTCCGACCCGATTGATGTCTTTTAATTTTGTAGGTTTGTTGCTCAATCATTTCAAACAGCCCTCATCCCTTCTTTTTGTAGGGCTGCCAATACTCTCCTTATCAATAATTGTTCTTTCTTGCACGCTATATAAAAAAATTATATAGAACTATATATGCTTTAGTAAAAAACCCCATTTACGGTGAACAGTGTGTCAGATTTATGGTATTCATCATGTTATTAGAGCATATTCAATTTTACCGTGTGTGAATAGGCAATAGTATGTATATTCAAATTAATTGGTATTTATATTTAAATATTTTGCAATTGTATAATATTATTTGTATATTTAAACCCTATGTCTTAATGTTCATATATATACTAATTAATTGCTATATATATATATATATTCAAATATTTTGTATATGGATAACAAATCATGCATATATGAATAAAAAAACACGTATATATAAAAAATCATGTATATATGAATAACAAACCACTTATATATGAATATCAATTTATGTTTATGATGACTTACATGTCACCTTAAGAGCCGTTTTACTTGAGCGTTTCCCTATAATCACATGCTTCTTAATTTGATCAACTTGTTTAGCATGAATTATCTAATTACCCTTGCTATCCTTACTACAATCATGAACTAATATATACCTTGTCTCACAAAACTAATTGTGCATATATATGTTCTCATTAGAAGCATACAATTAATTAAAACTAATGGGGTCACCCTCAGTTAATATTGTGATTCATAAGAAACACCAGCTCTATAACATATATCCGTGAGGAGTGAGGAGCGTGACCCATAAGATACATACGCTTATTGCGAATCGTAAAGGGGCCTTGTTTAATTTGATGGACCGCAATTATCATAAAGATGCGGGGTTTACGTGGCCAGTAATCATAAGACCGACTTGTCACCATCCCTTAAAAATCACTAACCAATAAAGTTCCTGATTAAAAATATACTCCATATTATAAGATCGATATACATATTTTGACCCACCCAAAAAAAATCACGAGGCCGGCCAATGAAAGTCACCATATATAGGTTGAGTAGTCAATGTTGATTGCTGATTGGTGAGTTGTGACTATTCCTAAAACGGCTTAAAACATATACAATCTCCTGAACTTTCACAAATTTGCCACTTAGACACCCCACCTTTGAGTTGGCCCTATTGAACACTTGAACTTATGATTTTGTACCTATTGAACACCTGGCCAGAGATTTTAATGACATTTGTATTACACGCGCGCCAGTCCGTAATACACGTCATTACGCATTTTTCATATTAATCCACGTAAGCAGCCCGTAATACACATAAGCTGGCATTTCAACTTAAAAAAAATTAAGCTGGTTCACCAGAGAAGAGTCGCTCCTCGCTCGACGAAGAAGGAACATCTCCGGCGGTTACCAGAGAAGAACGACGCTCCACGGCCTCGACCATGAATCCTAGCTGACTCGAAGAAGGAAAGGTTAGTTTTTGATTTAGGGCTCGAATTTTGGGGGTTTTGATTGAGGGCTCGAATTTGGGGGTTTTGAGGTTTAGGGCTTGAATCTGGGAATTTGGTGGTTTGAATTCGATTGGAGGGTTGGCATTTGAATTAGAGTGGCTTACATCAGATGAAAAGTACTTAGTTCATAAAAAGTACTTAGTTCATCAAAGTAGGCTACATGCTCGTTGATTGAAAGTTGAAACCTGATATGGAAACTGAATTCGATTGCAATGTCTTGATGAATACACACAGCAATGAGAGTGGCATTAGAATGCGAAATAAATCTGTTTAGGTTTTTTGTTTGTATGAAATGAACTTGCAATTGAAGTTTATCTGTTATGGTCAATGAATTTCTTTGAATATGTCTTTGTTTTAGGATCAAAATGTCGACGGTGAACCTTGTCTGGCATCATGGAGGTAGGTTTGTTGACGAACCAAATACTACTTATGTTGATGAAGTTGCAACTGCATACAGTCCAGGGGTTGATACAGATTTGTTAAGCTTCTTTGAATTGAAGTGGTATGTGAACTCACTCAACTATAAAGAATTCAGAGGGATATATCATAAGGGGGAAAATGATCAATTTACAGAGATGAATGATACATCACTTCTTGAGCTTTCTAGCAAACTGAAAAATGGAGATGAGGTGCATTTTTACATTGATCATGTAATTGCTGAGCCTGAATTTGCCAATAATAATGCTGAGGACATAGAGGTTCCTATCTATAGGGGTAGAAGACAAGATCACCCTATAGAGTTAGATGGAGGTTTAGAAGCTGAAAATGTAGGAAATGAGAATGCAATTGTGCCTGTTGGTTATGATTTTTCTCAAGGAGCTGAAAAGGGAGGTGAAGAAGCTAGAGAAAGTGAAGATGGAGGTGAAGAGTTAGATGGAGGTGAAGATGGTTCTTACTCTTGTAGTAGTGAAGATAGTGACAAGAGTGGTGATGTAGTCTTTGATTTAAGTGGTGATAGTGATGTTGATGATGAGTTGAGAGAATTGAGAAATGAAGCTAGAGAAAGCAATGCTAGAAGGAGGATGCATCAGGAGAGTTTGAGGAATGTTGAGATACAATTTGGTGATGTTGGTCCAGATGTAGGTTATGAAAATTGGGATGAAAATGCAAATGACTACACTGGAAAGTTGGGTGGAGATGAGCCCTATTTTGCCAGTGATTCAGATTACAACATGGAGAGTGACTTCTCAGAAGAAGAAGGAAACCATGGGGAGGCCACTAGGAGGAGGAGCAGACATGTAATGTATGACCCCAAGTCTGAGTGCCCATCTTGGGAATTAAACATGATATTTGAGAATGTTGAGCAGTTCAGGGAAGCCTTGGCTAAGTATTCTGTCATGAAGGGAGTAAATCTGAAGTTGAGGCCTAATGAAAAAAGAAGGGTCACTGCAAAGTGTACACATCCGGGCTGCAAATGGAGAATTCATGCTAGTGTTCATGGAGGATCAGGAAATTTTCAAGTGAAGACTTACATGCCTAAACACACTTGCAGAAGGTATAATACCAACAAGTTGTGTACTTCTGACTTTCTAGCAAGGCACTTTGAGGACAGAATATTGTTTCAACCTTCCATTAAACTATGGGAGATTCAAGCACTCTGTAGGAAGGATTTGAACGTGTATGTGGGAAAAACCATATGTGGGAGAGCAAAGAGGAAAATTTTAAGTAAGCATACAGGTGATTATAGAGAAGAGTATGCAAGGTTGCATGATTATGTGGATGAGGTGAATAGATCTAATCCAGGGTCTACTTTTTTTGTGGTGGTTGATAGCCAAACTGAGCTAGGAAAGGAGTTGTTCAAGAGGTTGTATGTTTGCTTCCACTCAATGAAGGAAGGTTGGAAGCAAGGTTGTAGGAGAATAATAGGGGTTGATGCTTGCTTCTTGAAAGGTCCAGTGGAGGGACAATTGTTTGTGGCTGTGGGAAAAGATGGCAATGGTCAAATGTACCCCATTGCATGGGAGGTGACGGGTGCAGAGTCAACAGTCAGTTGGACAAAATTCATCAAAACCTTGAAGACAGATTTGGACCTTGGAAGTGGACAAGATCTCACCATTATGTCTGACATGCAATTGGTAAGCATTTAGCCCCACTATGTTCTGTTATTTTGTTCACTAACACATGTCTATTAACTTTTCAGAATCTGTCCTTTTTAGGGATTAAGGGTTGCTGTAAGGAATGAGTTGCCAGAAGCTGAGCATCGTTTTTGTGCCAGGCATATCTATGCGAATTGGCAGAAGAAATGGAGAGGGGTTGAGCGAAGGAAGAAGTTTTGGGCATGTTGCTGGTCCACATTTGAAGTTCAATTGAAAGACAACCTTGATGTTTTGGGTAAGTTAGGTCCTGAACTAGTGGCTGACTTCTTAGAATATGGAAAAGAAAATTTTTGCAAGCCATATTTCAAGACTGGGGTGCAATGTGATATTTGTGAGAATAATATGTGTAAAACCTTCAATAGTTGGATAAGAATTGCTAGGCATAAGTCTATTATATCCATGCTTGAGGACATAAGGAAGCAAGTTTTGGATAGGATAAGGAAGATGAATGATTTTGCTAAAACTTGGATATGTGACATTGCCCCTATGGCCTTGCTGAAATTGGAGAGGAACAAAGATAGAGCAATGCAGTGTAATATTCTGTGGAATGGGGATCAAGGTTTCGAGATAGAGGAAGGTGGTTTTGGCCATATTGTTGATCTGAGGCAGAGAATTTGTACATGCAGAAGCTGGCAATTGAAGGGAATTCCTTGTGCACACTCTATTTGTACAATGAATCAATTGAACATCAACCCTGACCAACATGTAGCTCACTGGTATAAAAAACCAACTTACCTAAAAGCTTATGCCTTTCCTATTCAGCCAGTAATGGGCATGAAATTGTGGCCAACTTCAGAGCATCCTCCTATTGAGCCACCTCAAGTTAGAAAGAAAAGGGGAAGAAAGAAGATAAACCGAAGAAAAGCTAGAGATGAGCCAAAGAAGGTTGGAAAGTACTCAAGGAGGGGAATTGTAATGACTTGTTCTCTTTGCAAAGGCCAAGGGCACAACAAAAAAGGTTGCCCCAACAAGGGAAATCCAGAGGTGGTAGCTAGTACATCAAGAAGTCAGTCAATGCCACCACCACCAGTTGCATCCTCTACCTCAAGAAGTCAGTCAAGACCACCCCCACGAGTTGCACCAACACCACCACCAGCTCCTTCTGTTGCACCACCAGTTGCACCTCCAACAAGACAAACAAGGAGTCAATCAAAGGTTTTTTTAATTATTCAATTTACCACATTTATGTTATGTTTTAGGTATTGATTAATCTGCCCTTTAATTTAATTGACCAGGCTCAAGGTAAAAGAGCTCAATCTGATGTTGGACCAGTCACCAGACCTAAAAAAAAGGGCACCTCTAGACTTGTCGGTTTTGGTACATACACCAGCCCTACTGGAGTGACAATGCTAAATGTAAGTCAATGTAGTAGTTATGATTTTCATATTTGAAGTGAATACCTCTTCAAAACAGATTTTCATATTTTTTTTTGGTTATGTTATGTATTCACAGCCAGGGACTTCTTCAAGTAGGATTTTAAGGGTTCCACAACCCGTACGACATGCAACTGAATCATCTTTAGATTTTTCCAGCCAAGAGAGGGGTTTGAGATGCAGGGCAATCAAGCTGTCACTAGGAGGCAATTGCAACGCAACAGAGATGATGCTAGACGCAAGGGAAGTGAAGCCCCATTCAGTAGCCAAACCAGTTCAAACCAACCTTACGATGACTTTTCATTGCTTAGATGTCTGTGTTAGGATTCCTTTAGTAGCCATGAATTTAAAACAATGTTCTAGATGTCTTTTTTTTGGATACATTATAAGAACAGCTTATTTTGATCTAGCAATTTACACGTGTATCTTGCTGCTTAAATGCTCACGTGTATCTTGATTCACATTGTATATTTCACACTCTTGATATGAAGTGGCTTATTTTGAGCTATCATGGCTGTTGACATGTGCAATCTTACTTGTGTTGGCTGATAATCAGCTTTGATTTCTTCTTTGTTTGTGAATGGTTGATAATCAGCTTGTGCTGGCTGATTTGTGAATGGTTGATAATCTGGATGATTTTATGTTTCTTTTGGCCCTGTAGCTTTGATTTCTTCTTGTGCTGGCTGATTTGCAATTGGTCTGATCTGATATAGCACTCACATTTCTATTTTCTCTCAGTGATCACCATTCTTTTGAGCAACTTTTGGATGAAGCTCACACATTTAAAGCTGACGCAGCTTTGAGCTTGGCAATGTTGTAGGTTGAATTATGTGGAATGTTGAACAACAAAAAAAAAGATGGTCAAGAGATTGGCAGATGGCTGTTATCTGTTTCTTGTTTAGGGTAGATTACGTGAATTGGGTGGAGTTTTTTCAGTAACATATGCTGAATTTGTGCTAGTTATGTTGGTTATCCTATCCATGAGTTCATTTATTCAGATGATTAATTATTGCCTCATCCATGGCTTTGGCTTCTAGAATGTGCAACTTTGGCTTCTACTGTTATTGCAGATGCTGGTGACTGATGTATTTTGTTATTTTGTTGGTTTCTCAAAGTAGCACAAATCAGTTGACAGCAAATGAAGCGATATATTATACTGACAACAATACCAACAAGGTTCTCACTTCTTCACACCAGTTGATAGCAATACATAACCATAATCTTAGCAATAAATCAAGCATAAATGGAAAGATGCCTCCTACACTCGACCTAGCTCGACAACACGAATTTGACACTCTCAGCCCACAGAATCACCACTATCACGAGCAACAAAACGTTAGCCAGACGCCTTGCCTTATCCCTCTCTTCTTCCTTCTTCTTTACCTCTTCTTCCTTCTCCTGTACTATTCGTAGCAAACCTGAGATGACTTCGTTAGAATGCTCTGTGCAAGGTGAATCATCAACCCATTTGAAGAAGTTACATGCCCCCATTCCCTGTAAAATCAAAAAATGCACAAACAATTATAATTGCACATAATGCTCAAGGTATCCAGAGGTTTACCCCCAATTTGATTCCAATTGCAAAACGCCTAAATTTTGATTTCCAATTGCAAGGAATACCGATTTCATATTCCAATTTGATGACGAACATGCTAATTCAATTTTAGGGTTTACCCCTAATTCGATTTCTTCCATAATTTTTAGTGTTTTTTGCAAACATATAAGGATTGAACTTACTCCATAGTTAGGGCACCCGAAGAATCGTCTCCCAGGATTCTTTCCCATCCAAGAAACCTTCATAGTAGCTACGTCGCCACACCTGCACGTTGGCAAGATGATTTCTGTTCTCCCACTTCCGCGCGAAAAGCTGCTCGACGAAGAAGCCATAACGATTTCGATGAGGGAGGTTGAGCTTTCGTTGAATTGAAGAAAGAAGGAAAGAGGGAGAGCAATGGTGGAAGAATGGCCCAGAGTGGAAGAAAGAGAAGAAGAGCGATGGTGGAAGAGAGCGAAGAAGGCGAATCTGGAGCATAAAAAGCCTTCAACTTATTTATTTTTTTTTAAGAAATTACATGTCAGCTCAAGTTAATTGAATATTAACCCTTCAGTCGCCCACAATCGCGTGTATTACACGTATAGAGCCACGTCAGATTTCAGGTGTTCAATAGGTACAAAATCATAAGTTCGAGTGTTCAATAGGGCCAACTCAAAGGTGGGGTGTCTAAATGGCAAATTTGTGAAAGTTCAGGGGGCTACATATGATTTAAGCCTTCCTAAAACTGTACAAAATAGCCACCACCATTACCATACTAGATTACTAGGGTTAGGGTTTTCACATCAACACAACTTCCCACCCACTTCAAAAATACAATAATTCTTTTCTAGCTCAAACCTATCTTGTCTTTGCTTTTTCTATCTTTTTGAGAAACTATTATTCCATCAACCTTCCTAGCTTGTTTTCCATTCATTCCTCCATTTTTTGTTGTCCACTTACCTATTTCTATCTATATATAAGATTCTCCTAATTTAAAAAACTTCACAATCTCACCATCAATATATCCTTGCTTAATCCATTAAAAAGGGGTGAAATCTAGCTAATAACGCTAGCTAGGCACGTACTTTAATTGATAGGTTTTTGATGATTAGTTGGGGAATTAACTAATCAATTGATTGAGGATGAAAAAGAGGCAAGTTGTGGTGAAGAGATCAGATGTGTCGCGAAGATCGAGCCACGCGAGCATGTCGGGTGTACGAACGGTGAGATACGGAGAGTGCCAGAAGAACCACGCTGCGGGTGCAGGGGGTTACGCTGTGGATGGATGCAGAGAATTCATGGCGAGCGGCCAAGAAGGAACCGGAGATGCTTTTGTGTGCGCGGCTTGTGGCTGTCACCGGAACTTCCACCGGAAAGAGGAGGAAGTTGTAGATGCTTCTTGTGAGTGATCCTGATCTATCTTCGTAATACATATTTCCTATGGTTGATTGATTGTACTATATTATGTTGATCGACATCATTTTGACTTGATCATATGTATGATTAATTGTTGATAATTTCACATGGCTTGATGTAAATTTAAGTGTATGCATATATACAAAAGAGGGAGCATATTGGGCCGGAAACTGATCGGGAAGTTTGTAAATTGTCTTCACAATTGATCAATTTCGTGATTGATGATTGTATAATTCAAAGTTGTAATATTGAGTTGAGGGTTGATTCTGGTTTTTTTTTTTTTAAAAACGTTTGTTGTTGTTGCTGTTATATATTAATTGTTGTTGTTGATTGAGATCAATAATGTATAAGTTTGACAAAATGAATTGTTAAACAGTGCTTCTTTTGTAAACTTCATTGGGGTTAAAATATTGTTCCTGTTTTCTTCTAATTGATACAGTTGAATGATATATTTTTTAAATTTGTCATAATATGTTTACATCGATTATTCTGCTATTATTTTACCCTCTCTATATATTTGCATGTGTGAATTGAGGTGAAAATGCTATCATTTCAGTCGGGCTTAAAATGCTAGCGTTTCTCTTTCTTTTCAAGGGTGCATGCTACCTGGTCGATTTTGCTCGCCTTATGTGAACTACCTAATCGTTCATGTACAACTTCAAACTACTAAGTTTGTTTGGTACTCTGAATTCTTATCTTTTCAAAACAAAAATATTCACACAATAACTATGGTTTGGAGCAATAAAATTAATCGCCTTTATGAGTGAAAAAAAAATGAATCAATCACCTTTTGAAGAGATGATCAATCAAAAAAATTAATCATCTTTCAGGCATTTAATCAAACGGTTAGGGTTTTAATTAGTGTACTACCATAAATTCTTTGTTTCGATTCTCATTTAGTACTTATCCTTGACCAAAAAAATAAAATGAGATGATCAATCAATTAGTCGATTCTGTGCATATAATTTGTAATATCGATCTATGCATGATTAATCTGTATAATGTTTTCTTCACAAATACATATATAATACTTGTTTAATTAAGCCTAAATTAACCTGCGTGTATGCTAGTACTATATGCAATAAGATTGATATGTCTAGTGAGTTAACATTTTATAACAAACACTATGGCATTAATTTGAGTTGGTTGCAGACTTGCTGTATATATTGTTGTTTGTCTCGAACGTACAGTTCTATGGCCCCCGCAAATATCTAATCTTGTTTGCCATGAAAAATTGCTAGTACTCAATCGATCTACTGATATAAATTATTCAAATTAATTGGTTCTTTGCTTGCAAGCTACACAAGTACATGGAAAATATTCTCAAGATTTTGGCTTATAATAGCTAATGAACAGATTACTGTTAAACGATTCAATGAAGCACTCTATAACTTTATATTTTCAATAGAATATAAATTAGCTAGTAGTAGTAAAACCCACGTACTCTCTCGTACTCGTCGGAGAATTTGAGAGCTTAGGGAATGTTTGGCAACAAGCTTTATTCGTAGGAGTTTTGTTTTGTTTAATTTTAGCTTGCTGTTCAAATTAGGTGAGAGGTTTAACGGTCTAGGTTGCATGGGATTGACTGGTTTTTATATAACTTGCATCAATGTAATGTTCTTCTTTTAAATTCAATAACTCATATATAGTATGCATACTAAATATCTTGCAACGTTACATTGAGGATAAAAAAAACAAACAATAAGATAAATATCGAGAATAGTTTTGTAATAGATCAACCACTTCTTCTTCATAAGTAAAATGGAATCAACAAGGTCGACCCGATCAGACCGTGAAAGTCCTTCCTTAAAGGTGTCCGCCACATTTAAAGCTTTAAAAACAAACATATGCGCACTTGGATTATAGGTTTGGCTGTATAAGTTGCATCATTAAAAACTTTTAAAATTTTTACGGTCACGTAGCATTGATCCCAAAAGGGTTCAATTGCTTATGAATCTGGAACATGTTGAGCGGCAAAAGGAAGCTTGCTTGTAATGTAAACATTGATGAAGTAATTTATAAGTGGAGTTCCAACGATGACCGACCTCTTTTGAAAAACGTATTGCTTTAACATCATTGCCATTGCAAAACTTCTTCCACATCATTATGGTCTTCGTTTTTGGCCAAATATAATTAAAACCATATTTAATAGGTGGAAGATATGACATTAAAATTTTCAAACCATCTTGAAAACATAAGTTTATAATATGGCAAGCACATCGTACACGAAAATATTTGTTTCCAAAAATCGGTTGACAAACTTGAATCAATTCACTAATAGAAGTAGTGTTGTTAGATGCATTATCAAATGAAATTGTGAAAATTCTATGAAGTAGTCTATACTCTTCTAAAATAGTATGTATAATGTTTCAAATATTTGAAGCGTACGTTATGCGACTTGTCAAATTCCCAAAAAGCTAAAACTCGTTTTTGCAACTAAAAATGATCATCAACATAATGACACGTAATGCCCATGCATGAATGAATTTGAAAGCTATCACTATAAATAGAAATACGAATATCATTTTGAACAAAATACCGAGACAAATCGTTTTTACGAATCTTATATGCTTTAAGCACATTTTTCCTAATTGTTTTTTTTAGTAGTTCATTTATAAGCGAGTTGTAAATGGTTAGATACCCCCATCATTTAGCCCCATACTTTTCGCAAATTGAAATGACAAATGATAATAGTTTCAGAAAAGGCACAAAAACTGCGATCGGGATCATAACTAAACAAATGAGGATTTTGAGAGGAAGAACTTGCTAACCGGAAATTTGTGTTTGTCCTCACATCTTGCCCAACTTTTCCTAATTGTGTTTTGCCTTCAAATGCTTACTCAAGGTGCCATAAACTCCATTGTGCCTGCAATTGTACTTCGAGGTACAATATTTGCACTTGACAACATATCGGTCTTGTGCATCCAATACATTGCCTTTGGTGAAGTGCTTTGTGAAAATGTCAGAAGAGATAACCTTTGAGCTTTGGTTGGTTGTAGATGCCCCCTCCTCATTGCCCTCGTCATTGTCCTCCTCATCACCCTCCTCATTACCATCAACTTCTTGGTCATGAATAAGAGAGGAAGTGGTGAATTGTGTCGGCAAAGGCATAGGATGATAAGGTAGTTGATTGGGATTAACTTGACTTTCTTGTGAACCACCAACACCGTCAAAGAGTTTCTCGGCCACCACCAAATCCTTGGCCTTGGTTTTCCATTTTTTGAAGAAGATTAGGAAGGAGATTAATAAGAAATATAAGAAGAGATTTGCAACTTGAAAGCTTGTAGAAATATGAGATTATGAATAAGAGTAGTAGAGAGAGACAAGATAGTATGAGATTAGTGTGAATAAAATTGAACGTAGGATATGGTATTTATAGAGGTAAAAATAGTCATTGTAACCCATGTGACCATTGGAACAGAAGCTGCAATCGCGATTTTGGGAACCGCGACGTCGGTTCCAACGGGTACTTAACCACAACCGTAAATACAAAAACTGCGGTCACAGTTTTGTATTCTGTCTAAAAACACAATGCAACAAAATGCAAAACCGCGATCGCGATTCCAACAACTATTTCCGGAGAATCTAAGGTTCGGAACCAAGAAAACCCGCCAATTTTCCAGTTCACAAGAATGTGGAACTAGGACCAGCCAACCCCTGGTTCCGCCGGTTCCGTTTTGGTTCCAATCCTAGTTTCGAAACTGGTGATTTTTCGGTTCGGTTCCACGGTGCTATTGGAACCAAACCCACCACTAGATATTGCTAGTCTCGATCGAGTTTTAAAATAATAGAATCATTTCTCCACCCTCCAAAATCTAGGCACACAAGTTTGGATATTAAGTCTAGTAATAAGTCAATAGAGTTTCATCCAAAAACTAATTGATAATAGAATAATTAATTTACTGATCTTATATACTAGTGACATGGGCCGCAAATTTGTGTCCAAAAATACACCCGGATCCATGTGACATGACCGATCAAGGGGATTTCTGAATGTTTTTAGAGGCATCTGGAAAGATCCGGAGCATTTAGAGGACAAGGGCAAGGGCATGCCTCTTCTAAAGAGTTCTAGAGTAGGTGTGCACCCCTTCTAGACATCATTCGCACACAGGCACTCTTGGGCGCACCCCTTCTCGAAAGTTCCAAAACATGCACGCCTCTTCAAAAGGCTTCCAGCAAGGGCACGTCCCTTCCAGACGACGCATGAATGGGCGCACCTCTCCAAAAGGTTCCAGAGGAGCCTAGCAAGTGCGAAACTCTTCTTAGGAGGCTTTCTATAGGCGCGCCATCTTAGTATGATCTTAGATTTCTCTAGAGTAGTCTTTTCTCTAGAATATCCTCATATAAGAGGGAGGGCTCCATATAAATAGGCCTCACACCTCATTCTGCAAACCATTCAACTTCCATCCAAAGTCTTAGGCATCTAGCTTTCTTGTCATGCTTTCCTTGTGTAATATAAAGTCTCTCCCACAAAATACTTAGCTATCTTTCCTTAGCTTCTTGTTGCAATATCAGGGAATAGGATGGACTTAGCTTCTCGGAAGAGCCGACTTAGCTAAGAGTCGCACGGTTTAAAGTCGGGATCTCTCAATCCGTGTTACTAGTCTGAATATAATTTAATTTTTGATGTAGGAAGTTATTTCCAAATACCCCCTCCTTTACTACAACTGAGTTGTCCAATTGACACTTGTACATAGGTAACATGTGATTAACAACTTGTTAATTCGAACCCAAGATAGATACGGTATATAATAGACGTGGTAAGTTGGTAAGTTCAACCCAAGGTGGATAATAGGCGATAACAGGGTGAGTAGTGACTCATTAAACCTAACCTAACATGAATTCGATGTAGTTTCATCCTAAAATTAATTAATAATATGTGAAGTCAAAGAACTTAATTTATATATTTAATCTAATTTTTAATGTGGGATGCCATTTTTACACGAGCCTAAATGATATTTTCGACATGGTACATAGCATCATATTGGACTAGACGCATAAAGTTGAATGTGCATTAATTTTTTATTAAGTTCCTTATATAATTAACTTAATTTCAAAACTAAAAACACATATTTAATGAAAAGATATTTTGCAGTAAAAAATATCTATCATAATATATTATAAGAGTCAAGTTCTAGTGTTAAAAATCCTTAAGGTGATAACTAAGATCAAATTTAGAGCGTTGGATCAATAATATGTACGGATGAGATTGCATTAAAATAAAAGCTGATTCATTAAAAAATGGCACGGAGTGTAATTTAGAAAAAAAAACCAGAATGTACCAAAAATACCCTTGTTTCTCCCCAAACCCTATTAAGGAACATAGAGAGAATCAGAACGGAGCGACGGACGACCGCTTCGTCAAAGTCTACAATTCTTCTCCAAAATTGATCGGTTTGAACTCGTACTTCTCAATTGATTTTTGTTTCTAGAAATTCGTCAAATTTAATCGGTTTGAACTTGTATCTTCTCTGCCTCGTCAAGTTCATTCAACTGATTTGTTTATTTGTTCTAGAAAGTTGATTCATCTGAGAATCAGGAATGACAGACGAACACCGGAGAAAGAATCCAAATTCCTCACCGTCGGCATATCTTCTCTGCCTCATCAAAGTCTACAAATTTGTCTCGAAAATTGATCGGTTTGAGCTTGTCCTTTTGAAATGAATTTTGTTTGATAGTATCTTTATGTCAACTGTGGTTCTTATTCTGAATTAAGAAAGATCCAAAATTTTACTTATTTTGTGCCTCTGGATCCAAATTGTTGGTTTGAAAATTGATCGGTTTGAACATGTTTTTCTGAATTGAATTTTTTTGATGTTTTATGTCAACCATGGCTCTTATTTCTCAAGTGAGAACGATCCAAATTTTCAACTCCGGTTGATTGTGATGACCTGCATGAATGGGGGAATCAATTACTACTTTATGGCATATGGTTTAGGCATTCAAGTCCCATAACACATGACCAAATTCAATGTGTTCAGGCATTCAAGGATGAAAACACAGCTACCAACCCAATCGATATGGCAAAAAATCAGTTCCAAATTGCTGTAAAAGCAGGATGTGATCTTGGCTTCAAATGGTTAAATAAGCTCGAGAAGGATGAAAAACATAGATTGAGTGCTTAATTAATCTTTGAAAAATCACATTACTTGCATATGATGGGGTGTTTGTGTAAAATCATATATCACTTTAAAAGCCTATTAGCTCAAATGGCAAAGCAATGTGCATGTGCACATAGATGTGGGTTCAAATCTCACATAGGCTAATTTTATCAACGCTTTATATATTTTGGTTCATTATAACTCTTCTTTCGGTTCATGATTTTGTAAGCTCGAGTTCATAATAGTTCATCTTATAGTTCATGTCTTTTTGGTTCATGATATTTGTTCTTTTGGTTCATAGTAAATTAAATTTTGGTTCATAATAGTTCATCTTACAGTTCATGTCTTTTAAGTCATACATACGTACTAGTTGTAATTTTGGTTCATGACATTTTTTTTGGTTCAAAGTACATTAAAGTTTGTTTCATGTGTTTGTAAGTGTACTTGTTATCTCAATTTATACTTGTAGGTTGATTGAATACTACCTATGATTTAAATTACATTGTTATAACAATAGTTAACTAGAAGCGAATCGAGGAAATCACTACAGATGCTACGCAATGGAAAGGGTCCATTTTGAGAAAACAATGTAAAAGATTGATCCTTGATTACTTACACGGTTCATAGAATTAATTACACGGTTCATAGTGTTCAACATGAAGGTTCATATTGTTACACGTGAAGGTTCATAGTGTTCAACATGAAGGTTCATATTAATACACGTGAAGGTTCATAGTGTTCAACATGAAGGTTCGTGGATTTTAAATAATCAGTTCATTTAACAGAAAATGCATAAAATTTGTAAAGAACACATTCAACTCATTGGGTTCAATGTGAAGTAAAAAACAACCTAAAAAGCAATTACAATGCAGCAAAGTGATTTGTCAAACACAAAGTAACATAAAAATAGACAACTTAATCCCCAAAACATATAACAACTACTAAAAAGACAAGTAGAGAATTGGAACTTCAATGTTCAATCTTGTGAAAGAAATAAGGACAATCTTGTGATAATTGAAGAATGTAGATGTCACTATCTTCATCATGATCATCCAATGGAACTCCATCAACATTCTCATCATTATCAAAACCCTTCAATGAAACTCCATCGGTACTAGCATCATTATCCGAATGAGACAAGTTAGGATGACCAGAGCTTGATGAACAACCTACAATAAAAAAAGGAAAAAAATTAAGCTAATTTATAAGCAACATGGAACATATAATGGACAATAAAAATGTGAAAAAAAACGTTTTTCTTTTGGTTCAAAAATATTATCATTACGGTTCATAATATTACACTATAAGGTTCACTGAAAATCACAATGCGGTTCATGTAAATAACAATACTATCTGACATAAACTGTATCAAATTTGGTCATTTTTGTGGATCTGGAAACCAAATGACCAGTATCTATTAGTTTACTTCAAATGTTAGGATGATTGGAGCGTAATGAACCCCATCAACAATAACATCATTATCAAGACCCTTCAATTGAACCCCATTAATACTATCATCATTATCCGAATTAGACAAATTAGGATGACCGGAGTTTGATGACAACCTACAATAAAAAGGGGAAAAAAGAAGAGATCTAGTAAAAATGTGCAAAACACGGTTTTTCATTTGGTTCACAAATATTCTCATTGTGGTTCATAATATCAAACAAGAAGGTTCACTGAAAATAATAATATGGTTCATATAAAATAACAATACGTATTGTAAGTGAAACGATCTAGCAAAGGTCACAAGGCTACTAATTGTTGATTCAAAACAATCTTCAACTAGTCAATGTGGACAAATATGCATAGACATATACACGAAATCATCATATCCAACAAAGCATACTAAGCATCATATGCAAACATTCATTTTATCCACAAGGGGGAATTTGAACATTAAAACATCATCAATACATGAAAAGGTCTTGCAATTTGTCCACATTATCTTCATATTCACTAACTAGAACAGTAAAAACAATATTCCAAGACAAATTAGCAAAACATGTTCATTGAGCCATTTTATCAAACACTTTGTGGGCAATCAAATAAGCATACAAATTTTAATTCTAGTTTCTATAAAAAAAAAAATCCAATCCCAAAACCAAGAGTACAACACATTTCTCCATGATCTCAAACAACAAAGAACCATAAACAATAACAAATTTAGGAATTATTTGAGAGTAAGAAATCATCCACCAAACTAAACTCTTCTTATGTATTCTTCATAACTACTTACCTAAATTCATTGTGCCTTCAATTTGGGGTAGGAGTATGGATCGAAGGAAGGGGAGATCGAGATCGAAAGGGAGATCGAGATCGAAAAGGGGATCGAGATTAATCACGCACGTCGTCGTTGCTGGATGAAATCACGAAGGGATCGATCCTCTGAACTACGATGGGGGACAAATCACGTAGGTTTTTTTTATAAAAGTTGAAATTAAAAAAAGCATAGTAAAATGACAATAATACCCTTCCAAATTTAAAAAATAAAGGAGTGTGAGTGTTGATAGCAACCATCTAGACCCTTAATCTCACAAGATCAACAGATGAGAATTGTTCTCATTTCTTAGGATAAGAATTGTTCTCATTTGATCCCCAATCTACATTATAAAGTATTCCCTCCGTTCTATTCTATTTGTCCTTTTAGATTTTTTCACATATATTAAGAAACGCATTGAAAATATAAAAAAATATCATTGAAAATCCAATTTTTTAAAATTTAATCACAAATTAATTACTAACTACCCTTTATATCCAATAGATAAAGAGAAAAAAAGTCAATATGAACACTTTCCAATATATTAATTAAATAAAAATCCTAAATGGACAAGTTTTGTTGAACAAAGTTTTGATTTTAGAAAGACAAGTAGAATAGAACGGATGAAGTATTAATTATGTCTGTTGTAAAAATTAGGCCACGTGACATAAATTTAATAAATTAATTTTAAAAAACTATTTTAATAAATATTTTAATAAATCATTATGCTTGATAAACACCCTACCCTAATTATCTTTAATCTATAGTATTATATTATTTTTTTCTATTTTATCTTCTCTTCCAATCTTTATATTAATATTTTTTATATTTACAAACATTATCTTATTTATTATGGAATTATAGATTAAAAAACTAATACATAACCTCATAAATTAATTTCAAAAAATTGTTTCAATATCTTTATAAAATTCGAGTATTTTATGTCTATTAGTATCTCAACAAAAAAATTGTAATATAAACACCTTAAGTCAACTTTCCAAAGTTGTAATGGACAAGAAGTAGGAATCACGTTTGGTGTTGATTGTGGATAGATCTCCAATAATAACAACAACAACGACGACAATAATAACAACAACGACAACGACAATATTGACTCAGTAGATTTTCGCTCTAGTGGAAATAGAGATACGCCGCCCAAAAGACCCAGGAGAAAAAAAAACACTCAACAGACAATTAATTGTTCGTCACTACGATCTTCTCCCTTCATCGAACCCTAATTCCTTGCTATATATTCGACACTAATGGCTCACATACATAGGTGGAACTATTGTGGGGCCAGAGGTGGCCATGCCCCCCCCCCCTCATACTAATTTTTTCAAGTATATATGTTCCTTTTGTCGAGAGTTTCGATTTGATATATTATAAGCTTTAATCTAACACTTGAGTAAAAAGTTATAGGGATTTGAAAATTGATTGTACACGAACTAGTTTTACAAGTCATTTACTTAATTAAAATCTTTTTATCATTTGCTAGATTGCATTGTTTCATAATGTAATTGAACCCAAGAGCGTCAACAAAATTAGTTATGTTTGGAATGTCTTGAATCACACACTAAATTTATTAACGTATAATTTTGAGGTTTTGTTCAAAATTTTTTTAGTATTTTGTATTTTTTAAAATTGAAAAAATGTTAGGTATGTTAAAATGAAATTCGGCCCTACAACGAGAAGGTTCAAGTTTCGCCCCTGATGGCTCTTTTAGCCGGGTAATCCACAACCTTAGTTGCGCGCCTCCGCAAGAACCGCGCACAAGGACCATAGAGCAACAACTTATTAATTTATATAGCTTAAACATCTTGTCCTTGTCACGCATATTAATGTCCTTGATATGTGCATTATCACGCTTTATTAAATTTTCACTATAAGTATAAAATTACCTACTCCAATGTGTGATTCTCAATCTTCATGTATGTCATTGTCGATACTTTTGTCCTATCTCACCTGTATTGCTTGATGAATTGATGCAGTGTTGGGATTTTTCTTACATGTGTTAAAACTTAAAAAGTGTATTGACCCAAAGAAGAAGAAGAAGAAGAAGAAGAAGAAGAAGAAGAAGTGTTGTAATCTCTACCAAAAAAAATAAAGAGGTGTAAAAATTGTTGGATGGGCCGTTCAGTTGCCTGAGATTTTTCTACAAGCCCAATTAGAATAGATTGGGCTTCATAGCCTTAGAAATTACAAAGCGTAGTTCATAATTGGCCCGACATGTTATGAATCATAGAAATTACAAAGCGTAAGTTCATAAGTTGGCTTTATATTTGGAGGTCTCCAAGAGTTGCCCTCTATTTATATTAATAAAGAAACCATACAATATCATTATATTCTTGTCTTAGGATCTATGTTTCACTATAACAGGGTTTGTCAACTAAAAGTATCATTTTAGCTAGTCATTTTGAAAAGGCCTTAATTGAGTTTGATAGGCTAAGATTACTTCTAAATTATTTACATGTCTAATAATACACTAATACTCTCACATCTACGAAATTAAGTTCAGTGGGTAAGGTTTGTGAACTCCTTTTATTGTCAATTGATTTTTTTTTTAAATCCACTAAATTTACATGCGAAGTTATATTCCCAAATGTACTCGCACGTATATCGATCTCTTAATAATTCTTTTATCGGTCCACCAGACAAGGGAGTTGATTGGTTGTATATATGTATCCGACTTGTCGATCTCATTGATGCTATTGGATGATGCATATTATTTGATTCCATGTAGAAATTTGATTGTTTTTAATTTTGGTGAGTGTCAAATCCAATTTTTATGGATTCCCTAATCTTACATAGGCTGGTTAGGACTTAGGAGGAGAGAATTTGAGGGATTACCTACTTTAACTATTTTCATCAAGTTTGAGTTTGAGTATATTAGCTTACTGTACATTTTTTATCATGTGGATCAAGAATAATCCATTCACATAATTAAAGTAGTGGTTGTTTTGTTTCATGATCCTAGCTCTCTCATTAGTTATATGAAGATCAAAATAAATGTGAATCAGAGATTTCTGCAAATTGTCAGATGTGAAGGTGGTATAACATGTGTATACACATCTCCTTGTTGTCTCTCCTACTTAATTCTTAAGCACCGACCAATCTGTGCATTGTTGATCTACAAACCTACAATGGATCTTGTTTCTATCAAATAAGGAAATTGTTGGAACGATGTTGGGACCTCTGGTTCTAAACATCGGAACAACGATACAGTTCTCCGAGTTTTGATAATGACAAACGCTATAAGGGAACTAATGTGCTTCGATCAAGTATTTCTAAGGAACACAGGTTGAGCAAAGAACTTCCACGAATGACCAAAGATCACAGGAGCACACAATGAAGAGTTCCCATCAAGGGAACTCTGAAGAGAAAAGTTCCCATGAAATGAGAACTCCCAGGAATGACCAGAGAACAAAGGCTTACACGATGAAGAGTTTCTCTCAAAAGAACTCAGAAGAGGACAGTTCCCACGACATGGGAACTCACATGTGAGGACAAGGACCGAACAGCATATCACGGGATCCTGTCTTGGACAGGATGAAGGCACAATCTGAGGAGCAGACTGTCAGGATTGATCCAACGGTCCGATCAATTCAAGAAGTTGACCTAGTCAAAATTGAAGTCACATGTGAAGAAAGTACAACTTGGGCATCAAGCAAAGGGCATTTCGGACACAAATGAAAGATGCGATTGAAGCCCAAGTTCACTCGAGTATAAAGCCAAATGAATAGTGCTCGGATTGAGTACTTCTCCCAGAACTTACAAATACCCACAACAGAGAAAGAGAAAAGAAGAAGAGAAGTCCCCGGCGGCGAGTGTCTGATCTCGACGACGGTGAAGCCGAGTTGCCAGGAGCAAGGGAACTGCGATTCGGTGTAAGGTTTGAGTTACTTATTTAGTGATTGTTGTTCGCTTAGGAACTCAGTTGAGAAGATTCATTAGTGTTGCTAGAGTTAGGTAGAACTCGTAGGAACAGAGAAGTTTGAATCTGGCTGTTTGTAACTAAGGAACAAATCAATAATATAAGTAAGTCATTCAAAATCCTCCAAGCGGAGGTAGAGGTTTACCCATACAACTAGTTGGTTGTAGTGGGGTTCCTCTATAAGGAACTGTGTTCATTCTGTCTTTCTAATACTCGTGATAATTTCTTCCGCTGCCTTGGGAACAGCTTAACAGCCAGTTCCCAAGCTCTAGCTAACCGGTTACGATCCAACAATTGGTATCAGAGCTTGGTCGCTCTAGATTTGTGTTAGCATCGCAGGTTTCGAAATGGCTCACGAACTCACCCAAGTCGTCCACAACAACAACAAGCCACCAAGGCTCATCACTGGTAGATTCGAAGTATGGCAACACGACATGAAAAATTGGATGCGCAGCCAGGACTACCAAGCTTGGTGCGTCATAGAAAAAGGGAACTTCAAAATTGATCCAGCGATTGAGAATGACCTTTCAAAATGGGGACCCAATGAGTACAAGTGCATGGAGGCCAACTTCAAAGCCATCCAGTACCTCAAGAATGCCATGTCGGTGCAAGACTGCGACAGAGTGGCAAACCTAGACACGGCAAAGGAAGTGTGGGAAGCCATTCAACAAATGCACATTGGGAACTCAGACCTCCAAGAAGATCTTCAGATGAACGCAAGGAGGGAGTTCTTCACCTTCCAAATGGAGATAGGAGAATCCGTTGATATCTACCAATCCCGTTTCGAGGGACTTTGCACCAAGATGGCTGGCCTTGGGATCACAAAAGAGGAAGTCATTGATAAAATGAAGGTTCAACAACTCTTCAATGGGTTGACTGGAGAATGGACAAATGAAAGAACGATGTTCAAAGAGAATCCCGAAAACAGAGCTCTTATGCTCCACCAGGTTTTTGGAAAACTGGTGGGATATGAGAAGAGAAAGATAGATGACAAGGAGCAAACAAGGGCACACCAAGGAATTGCCCTCAAACTTGAAAAAATGCTCAATTCAGTTCAAGAGCAACATGAAGAATCTGAAGAAGAAGAGGATGAGGAACTGGTACTTGTAACAAGGGCCCTTCGATCCTTCTACAAAGGGAAGTTCAAAAAGGGGAATGGGAACTCACAGAAAGGACAAGGTTCCCAAAGAAGACCAGCTGAAAAGGACCTCTCGGACGTCACATGCTACAAGTGCTACAAAAAGGGACACTTCGCAAAGGAGTGCCCACTGGGAACTGACGATCGAAAGCAAGGGAAGAAGGCCTACATCGCCACCTGGGACGATGACGAGGACGAAGATCCTGAAGCCTGGGCATCTCCTGACATGTGTGCAATGGACATAGGAGACACCACTGGGGAACAACCCAGTGAGGTAACTACTGAATCCGTTCTTGCTTCCTTGAATAATTATGAAAAACCTGAGTTGCTTAAAATTCTCTCAAGCCTTGTCAAAGATAATATTAAATTGCAAAAGAAGTTGGAAAAGTCGGAACACACAAATGCTGAACTAGTTGGTCTAGAGCCATGTCCCAACTGTGTGTCCCTTCTAGAAAAACTTCAGTCTTATGTGTCTCACATCGTAGAACTTGAGAATGAGCTTAAAACCCTAGAAAGTGATGAAAACACCCTTCTACAAAATCTGAGTAAAGCAAAAGGGAACTCTGAAGCCTCTAGTTCCCAAACCAAGTTTGTCCCAGCCAGACACGAATACAGAGACCCCATCCTAAGTACTACCTAGGAGAATACTATAAGACCTGCTGGAACTGTGGTGCTCATGGGCACTACAAGGAAAGCTGTCCCAAAGCTAAGGCCCAAGCCCAGAGAAACCACGAGTACTGGAACAAGCAGAATCAACAAACCAACAAGCCTGCTAGAGTTCCCATTAAAAGAAACAACCATAGGAACTCTGCCTATAACAAGTACTCTCGTGACATTAACATTGCTGATTATGTGCTATTTGAGACTGTCTTCCCTTGCAATGAACCAGGCAAGAGTCATCTTGCCTGGGTCCTCAAAAACTAACTTTTCTTGTAGGTGGCAGTGAGGGGGAACAACACATGGGTCATTGACAGTGGATGTTCCAACCACATGACTGGAAACAAAGACAACCTCACCTCACTCCACCCAAAGGCCGAAGGAGGTCACGTGTCCTTTGGCAACAAAAATAAAGGAGAGATCATAGGAACAGGGGAAGTGCTACTCAACAAATCAATCAAAATCAGTAACGTTAACTTGGTGAAAGATCTGGGATTCAATCTCTTGAGCGTCTCTCAAATATATGATCAAGGGAACAACATCGTCACCTTTGACTCAAAGGAATGTCTAGTGATCAACAAGAAGACTAACAAAATCATCCTGAAAGGAAGAAGGTCCAACAACATATATGTGGTGGATACAGACTTTGAGCCACCAAGGAAACTGTGCTTGGCAAGTTCTCTTGACGAAACGGAACTCTGGCACAAGAGACTGGGCCATGCAGGTATCAATCAAATCTTGAAGCTTTATCTACAGGATCTAGTCATTGGTCTCCCACGAATCAACCTTGAAGGAGTCAAGATGTGCGAAGCATGTGTTTGTGGGAAGCAAACCAGGAGCTCGTTCAAACCCAAAAAGGTGGTTAGCACTACAAGACCATTGGAACTGATTCACATGGATCTCTGTGGTCCCATGGACACTGAAAGTGTAATATCCGCAATTTTCGTTAAGAAAATAAATTTTATTTCTTAATATTTGATTATTTTATTAAGTAAATAATCTCATAAAAAAAATTATTTGAATAAATAAATTTATTAAAGACGGAATTTAATAAATTCATATCCTAACGGAAATTCCGTTTCTCTTAAAATTCCCAACCTTTCTTTTCTTAAAAAGAAAAGACATGGGCCTTAGCCCGGCCCACTTAAAAAGCCTATAAAACAATTAAAGGGGTAAAATAAAAAAAAAGGATGTCGATGTGGGATAATGGAAATTGAACCCATGACCTTCTACTACTCCACTCACCCCTTTACCAATTGTGCTAGTTAGCTTTTCTGAAAGTATTATATCCCCATTAGTATTTAAACCCTTTCTTTTCAGTAGAATTTTCACCAAAACCGATTTCAATCCGGTTGAGGCTCAATTTCGGATTTTTAAGAGGGAAGATTTGGAGAAGATTTGTATTCAGACAATATTCTCTCCCATTATATTATTTATAAAAATTTAATCTAATTTTCTCCACTCACCATGGGAGATGGTGTCTTCTCATGATTGCCTCTCCTCTCCTGTTTGCCCATTTAAAAGGAATCACAAACCTCTGAGAAGGCATCCTTCAATCTCAAACACTCCCAATTTACTCTCCAAAACCCCTCAAGAGCAATCTGATTTTTTTTTCCCAAAAATCAAAGAAATTAGGTTTTATTTTTTTGGGTACCCAGACCATCTCCGACCACCCCAGCCTACTTCGCCTGGCCGCGCGACCCCTTTCCGCCGCCCAGGAGCCGCCGGCGTCGCCCCAGCCCGGCGTCCGTCCGCCCTCTGCCCAGTCGTCGTTCCGTCTGAATTTTCTCCTGGTTCCTGCGTGGAATTCTGAAGGAGAAAGGGTATATTATTTTCCCTTTGGGCCTTTATATTTACACTATTATTGGGCTGATTTTTGTTAAGTATTTTTATTAGAGCCCATTTTCCCTTCTAATCTCTTAAAAATCAGATTATGAAATTTATAAAACTAATACATATTTCTTATGAATTATAACATGCATGCAAAGGATTTAAGAGAAAATTATTTTTACAAGCCATATGGGAAATTCTAATAAATCCTAAACTTATAAAAGTGATTTTAACTTGGAAAATCTGATTTTTAAATATATTAAAAGAGCCTAGACTTCTCTCCATTTTTATACAAAGATTATTAGTTTTATAAAGATAAAGTTTTGATAAATTGTATAAATTAAAGTTTGCATGCATGAAATCTCCATGCATGTCTATATAAGCATTTGATGGATTTTTATATGACTTTTTATTTCACTAGTTTGAATAAATGTCAAAAAGACAAGTTTTGATCAATTAAAATAAAAATATCTTTGCATGTCTTGTTAAAGAAGTTTTGATGAATTAAAAACTCCTTGTATGTCAATTCTAGCTAAAACAAATATTGATAAAATATCTTTAAACCATGTAGAGGTTAAAATAAACTTATAAGGTATTTATCCACTTAAGAAAAATTAAATAGTTGTGCATGGATTTTTATAAAAATATTTGTGAAAAATCTTTCCTTGCATACAATCTAGCTATATTCACTAGGTAAGGAAATAAATAAGTATATACTCCTTTTAATAAAAAAAAGGGGGGAATTTTTATAATCATACCCTATTTAATTAAGACATTATCTTGCATGTAGGAAATAAAATGTTTTTATAAGGTAATATATGCATGCATGCATGTCAATTAGAGACTTTATTATATTTTTATAATATATCATTCATGATATTTAATATTAATGTCAATCATAATAATAATTTTTACTAAGTAGTTTGTATAAAATTTTGATAGTTGTAAAAAGGGGTTTTATTCATAAATAAAATATGCTTGCATGTCAAAATTTAGCTTTGTCAAATAAATTTTTGGAAATAAAATAAAGTTTGACGTGAGAATTAATAAAGTACATTAAAATAAATATTTTAAGTATATTCCAATTATTAGATATGGTTTAAAAGGAAATCCCTTTTTATTTAAATAAGATTTTACATAGGTCTTTAAAATAAATATTTTTAAAATCATAGAGAGTATTATTTTGAAAATAATAATGATTATTATTTTCCATTCCATATCTAAATTGTTAACTAAAATAATTTAGATTTAACTCTCTCTCTTAGAAGAGAAAAATAAGAAAAAAAAGTGTAATTAATATTAAATAAGGATTTTAATAAGTTTCCGTTCGTCTTTCCTTTCGATCAAAATAGGTCGAAGTGCTCGACGTCTCTAGGAGTTTATATTTACGAGTTAAGAATATTCCGAAAGAAATCCAAGGCAAGTGGACATTCTACTTGAACCTTTCGATAATTCAATTTCCGTTAACTTGTTCTATGTTGGGAACACTTTGCTTGCTAAATAAAAATAAACCTAGGAAATACCGATTGTTAGAGATAATGACCATTGTTAGCATTATTACTATTACTATCGTTAATAGGATTTATTGCTAGACTTGTGGTGTGGTTGCTTGTTTAAAATCTCTTTTCGAGATTCGTTATGAAATTCGTAATTAGATTAATAAGGGATGCGGGCTCGGCCCGAACATCTCTATATAATATGTCGAGTGGTATGGCACCATGCCCTCTCTTCCCTCGATTGTACGGATCATGATCTATGTCTGCTCCTACTCGAAGGAGGGACGTGTGCACCCTAGCTAGGTGCCGGAACTCAGTTCCCGTAAGTGGTACGTCGGCCCATTCATGGCCCCCACTCTTAAAAATCGTTAAATAATGTGAAAGTTTTGATCACGAAAGAAAGTAAGTGCTAAAGCACATTAAAAGAAACCAAAACCGGACCGGTCTCAAATGATCGATCCGGCTCTCGGCCCGGAAGGGCGCGAGAGGTTTTCTAAAAACTTATGTGTAATTAACGTTCCCAACATTCATTCTATTCTAAGACGTTCTACAATCTCGTAGTTCGTTCTTTCGGTTTACGAGTTATCTCATCTCGAGATTTACTCTTTCCGTTCATAATAGCTCCACTTAAAGTATACACTTCTCAAAAAAATCATCTCGAATACCTCGTCGTGAGTTCGATACTTTACCAAACTACCTCAAGATTGTTCGTTCTCGCTTGCTTAGTCTCTTTAGACTAATTCTGTTTTTCCGCAATTCTGCCTGGCATTTTCCGCCTTTCGCGCCAAATGCCAGAATCCAGGAAATCCCCGTCAAAGGCGTGAAGGAAGAAGATCAATCAAGAGAAGGAAGGAAATCGGTTTTAAACCAAGTATGATATTTTGCTCACTTTCGGGTCATTCTACGCTCAAGCAAAAACAATGTTATTTTAATTTCCGCTGTTTAACAATACTTAAAGTTTTAGACTTCGCTAAAATAAACCATGGTATGTAATAAGTATTTCTAAAGTCTCATATATGAGCAACTCTTTTGATTGTAATAATTTTATAATTCCGCATGTTTCTATTTAACTTGATACCATATAAAGCCTTGGGTGACTTTGGATGGTAAAATCCGAGGTCACTGGCGGTAACACCTATCGTTGTAAAATAGGGGTGTTACAGAAAGCTACGGAGGAAAAAGGTACATGTATGTCTTAATTGATGACTTTTCGAGATTTACATGGGTACTTTTCTTGAGATCAAAATCAGATACCTTCAAAGAGTTCGAGAGACTGATCAAGAGGATGGAAGTGAGCATGGGAATCAAGCTCAAGTCACTCAGATCTGACCACGGAACTGAATTCAAGAACTCAGAGTTCCTAAGATATTGTGACAACAATGGTGTATCTCACAATTTCTCAGCTCCTCGGACTCCTCAACAGAATGGTGTGGTGGAAAGGAAAAACAGAACCTTGGAAGACATGGCAAGGACCATGATGCTAGAGAGTGGAGTTCCTCCAAGTTTCTGGGCTGAAGCGATCTCCACAGCTACTTACATCTTAAATCGAGCCATGACTAGGCCCATGATCAAAAAGACATCCTACGAGTTGATCAAAGGAAGGAAGCCCAACATCTCTCATCTGAGGACCTTTGGATGCAAATGCTTCGTTCACAACAATGGGAAGGACAACCTCGACAAATTTGAGCCTAGAAGCGATGAAGGGATATTCCTGGGATACTCTTCCCATAGCAAGGCATACAGGGTCTACAACAAGAGGACCAAGAAGATAGAGGAAAGCATCCACGTCATCTTCGACGAGAAATCTGTAAAGATGGGAACAGAGGCCCAAGGAAAGGAAACTCTGTTCAAGCTGGTCAGACAAGAAGAAGATGACGACGAGGATGAACCGAGAAAGAAAGATGAAGACTATCCAAATGGGAACAATGCCCCACAATCAGGGAACAACGAAGGAAACCAAAACTCCACAGATCAAAGCTCCTTTGAAGTTCCCTCCTCAACAGCAGAATCACAAGATGCCTCCAACTCTCTTGTTCCCCAAAATGAAAATGCACCAGAATCTAGTGTTCAAGGGGAACAACAAGGGAACTCCGAAGAAAATCCTGACGAAAGTCCCAGCGAAGAAGCTGAACACAACTGTTCCCCTGAGGAAGAGGAGGATCAAGACACAGATGAAGAAGAGTCAAGGGAACAGGTTGACGTCTCACACATTCTAACAAGAAACTACCACCAAAAGAGAGATCACCCCATGGACAACATCATCACTCCATATGAAAAAGGTGTTCTAACTCGCTCTTCTCTCAATAATTTTTGTGCTTTTAATGCCTTTGTCTCAATGGTGGAACCAAAAAGCATCAAAGAAGTTCTAAAGGACCCAGACTGGATCCAAGCTATGCAAGAAGAACTACACCAATTTGAGAGGAACAAGGTGTGGAAGCTAGTTCCTAGGCCCAAAAACAAGAACATCATAGGAACTCGATGGGTCTTTCGGAACAAGCTAGATGATACTGGGGTCGTAGCTAGGAACAAGGCTTGTCTGGTTGCTCAAGGCTATAGACAAGAAGAAGGAATCGACTATGATGAGACCTTCGCACCAGTTGCAAGGATTGAGGCCATTCGTCTTCTCATAGCCTATGCAGCCCACAAAGGATTCAAGCTATACCAGATGGATGTGAAGACGGCATTTCTCAATGGGCACCTCAAGGAAGAAGTATACGTAGCTCAACCCCCAGGATTCGAAGATGAGAAGCTACCCAACCACGTCTACTTCCTGGAGAGGGCCCTCTACAGACTCAAACAAGCTCCTCGAGCATGGTATGACAGGTTTGCTCAGTTCCTTCTGTCTCATGGATACCTTCGAGGTTCCATAGACAAAACTCTTTTCCTTAAGAAAGATTCTAAGGATATCTTGATTGTTCAAGTTTATGTTGATGATATTGTTTTTGGAGCAACTAACGAAACTCTTGTAGAGAAGTTTAAGGACCTCATGAGTAGTGAGTTTGAGATGAGTCTCATAGGGAAACTCACGTTCTTCCTAGGACTCCAGATATCTCAAACAAAGGAGGGAACAAGGATTCATCAACAGAAATACATCAGAGAAATGCTAGTCAAGTATGGGATGGACCACTCAAGGCCCATCGACACTCCCATCTCCCCAAATTCCAGGCTCAATGCTGATGAAACAGGGGTAAGTGTCAATCAAAGGAACTTTAGAGGTACCTCAAAGGGAACGACAACTTGTGTCTCTTGTATCCAAGGAACAGTTCCCTTGAGCTCATTGCTTATACAAATGCAGATTTTGTTGGGCACCTAGTTGATAGAAAGAGCACATCAGGAATGGCCCAGTTCCTTGGGTCATGCTTAGTCTCATGGGGATCCAAGAAGCAAAATTCAGTGGCACTCTCCACAGCTGAAGCAGAATACGTGGTTGCCGCATCATGCTGTTCCCAAGTACTATGGCTCAAGTCCCAACTTCAGGACTACGGTATGTCATTTGGCCCAGTTCCTATACTCTGTGATAATACTAGTGCCATTAACATTTCCAAAAATCCTGTGCATCATTCTAGGACTAAGCACATAGACATTAGGCATCATTTTCTACGTGACAATGTTGAAAATGGGAACATCTCTATGCAACACTGTAGAACGGAAGAGCAAATTGCGGACATTCTCACCAAAGCTTTAGACAGACGTCCCTACCAGCGTTTTCGAATGCTTCTAGGGATGATAACTCTAAACTAAACGAGTCCCTGTTTGTCTCTCCCTCAATGCTTGATTAGTCTAACTAGAAATGCATGATAGGGAACTGTAGGACTCAATGCTTTCATTTTGCCATATTACTAGTCTAGAGCTTGATGTGTATAGAGGAACATTATCTCTTTTGGCCCAAAATGATCAACCGGAGTTCCCTTTAACCCTCTCTACAAGCCACTATGACGGTTGATCATAAAACCTACCCTAAGCTGACCAGACAAACGTTTCTCATGAGCCAAACTCTTTATCCCAAAATCGAGTTGCAATTGTCTGGTTCTCTTTTGAGTTTCTCAGCCTCACAAAGAAAATTGAGTGTGAGTTCCCCTAACCTCTCCACTCAATATGACCTTTCTAGAGATCATGGGAACTGGTGCTAACAAGCAAGGGAACACTGGATCTGAAAAGATGAACCGTCACTAGGGAAATGGGAAATTGTGTCAGACTCTGAAACGTTTTGGGCCAAGCACTCAAAAAATCAAAAGACTTCCCCTGGAAGAAAACGACGCATGTCAGAGGCGTGCTCGAGAAGTTGAAACGGCTCTCCGCTCTTATTGGCCAACGGTTATCGAGGCCTTTCTCAACTTCCCTTTCTACCCTCGTCTCTCTCTCACATAAAACCCTACTTTACCACTTTTGGGTTCCTTCTTCCTCATCCTTTCCTGTCATTCTCCTCCTCTGCAACTTTGCCTCCTCCCTCTTTCGAGAAAACTTCCAAAAACTCTCTCTTTCCCAAACCTTTCTCAAATGGCTCCATCCCATTCTTATGCCGAGATGAAGGCATGGATTCAAAACAACCCTAAAGCCCTTTTCCTCACCATGATGGCGGACGTCGAGAAGGAGCAAAATGAAGCTCTTCGCGATGTTCTCATCGAGGGACTTTACAATTATGTAAGTCCCTTTCTTCCTCCTCCCTTGGCGGCGCAACCTCCAGCACCGCCGACCTCCACTCTTCCACCTCCCTCTTCCTCCGAAATTCGCATCGTCGACACTTTCGGATCCGAACCCCCTTCCAAATACGAAAAACCCAAACAATCCAAACACAAACACTCTTCCAAAGACCCCTCCAAATCCAAACACCACTCCTCAAAATCCAAACACAAATCCTCCAAACGCAAACACTCACAAATCTCCACTTCTTCATCCCCATCTTTTCCCATTCCAAAGAAAAAATCCCTCCTCAACATGGAGGAGGTCCTTAATCTATCCAAACCCGACGCCTATGCCGTCGTTCACCCATCCGAGGTCGAGAAGCTCTTTCTCCCTCGTACCCAATCAATCTCTGAGACCTCAGGTCCCAGGGACTCCACGGTAATCTCTTCCTCCCCTGTTCCCATGGTTGAGGGAACTACTAACCCTCCTCCATCCTCTTCCTCCCCCAGAGTTCCCCCACCCACCTCACCCATTCCCACATCCCCCATCACTTCAAAATCTGCCTCTGTGACCTCAAGTCCCAAGGCTCGCACTCCTACTCCTCCTCCTTCCACTCCCAAGGTCCCAACTCCACAAAATTCTCCTCTACCTCCCTCTTCTCCCACCACACTAAAACTCCCTTCCCCACCTTCTTCGGCCCCAAAAAACCATAGACCTCGACTCCGACGAGGATAATCTCCCCATCGGAGTCCTTACTCGCCAGAAGGTCAATGCACCCATCGTGATGGGAACTGCTGAAGAGGAAGCCCAACTAAAGGCCCTCGAGGAAGAATTCGAAGGCGCACTCAAAAGGCCTTCCGAAAATCAAGGGGGAAAAGCCCAAGAAGAAGGGAACCCAGCACCAACTGACGGTGCTGAGACAAGCAGTCGTCGTCAGGAAGACGACGAGGAGGAAACAGGGCTGACCTCCTCCAATGATGAAGGGACCTCCAGTGATGACGTTGAAGAGGAAGAAGAGGCCCCCACTTACAAAGAGCTTGCCAGCATCCCTGCTCCTGAACAACAAATGGTGGTGTTGGCACAGGTCCCAGAGGAAAGGACCCGCCCACTGCTGATCGAAGCGGCTGACCCCCCTCAGCAAAAAGGAAAGACTACGGTCTCTAGGAGAACTCCAAGAAGAAAGGGAAAGGAACTGTGCCCAAGAAAGTCCATATCTCTGAGAATCGCAAGCTCCTTCCCCCACGCATCCTCTCTGAAACACAGCTCACCAATGAAGGGCTAGGGCAACTATGGGACCTGATCAAGGCCCAAGGATGGGAACACATGTGTAGTGAGGCCGTGAGTGTCGATCCCTCTCAGGTGCGCCGATTCTACAACAACTTTGTGGTTCAAGACAACGACACCAAGGGAACTCTCTCCCTCGAAGGCGATGACTTCATCTTCACCACATCTACAATCCGCCTTCAACTACAGGTCCCTGTTTAGGGCCTCCAGGAACTGCCCACCAAGAGCTGGGGCGACTTCAACAGTGAGGAGATTTACAACACGATCTACGAGGGTCGTGTTCCCACCACTGGTACCTCTACTCATCACTTGTCCCTCATTGCAAAGCTGGCCCATCAATTCATCATCAACATGGTGATCCCTCGCCAGGAGAAGCGCCTTGTTATCAACATCCCTGATGCCATTATCCTCTACCACTTCCTCCTCAAAAAGCCCATAAATCTTCCTCGCATAATCTTGGGGCACATGGAGAAGTGTATGGCTTCCAAATCCCACTCCCTCCCTTATGCTGGCCTCATCAAGAAACTCTTGCTAAGAGAGGGCCTCTACGACACATCCAAGGAAGAGGTCACCATAGGTAGGGAACTGGACATCTCTGTGGTCCACAAAATGCGGCACTCTGAGCCAGTGGAGGAACAAGAAAGGCTGCCATCTGGTGAAGGCACTCAGGATGGGAACACTCAAGTGTTGGTGCACATTGCCAACACTCTCGACAAGATAGCCAGGGAACAAGAAAAGATGGCAAGGGACCAAGAACAAATTGCCAAAGGCCAGGAAAAGCTTGTAAAACTCTTGACACGGCTTTGTGATGCCCTGTTCCCACCAAGCCCATGATCTTTTCCTTCTTTTTCCTAGCCTCAATATTCCCACAAATAGTCTCTTGTGTTCCTATGTACATTTTTATTGCTTAAGTAATGAATGGTTTTTAGTATGATTGCGTGTTCTTTTCCTTCCTTATCTATGCGTTTACTTGTTTTCGATGATGTCAAAAGGGGGAAAGACAAAAAATGCGAGATGAGTTAAGTTGAAAAGATATCACAGAATACGCTATAGCTAAGGGGGAACAATTGCATAAAAAGCTAAGTACGAACTCAGTGATTCACAAGAAGTGGCTCCCTAGGTATACGCGTAGGAACTCATTTGCATATCATGCTTTGAAATACTTGCTGATTTTTGTGATAGGTTTGTCATCATCAAAAAGGGGGAAATTGTTGGAACGATGTTGGGACCTCTGGTTCTAAACATCGGAACAACGATACAGTTCTCCGAGTTTTGATAATGACAAACGCTATAAGGGAACTAATGTGCTTCGATCAAGTATTTCTAAGGAACACAGGTTGAGCAAAGAACTTCCACGAATGACCAAAGATCACAGGAGCACACAATGAAGAGTTCCCATCAAGGGAACTCTGAAGAGAAAAGTTCCCATGAAATGAGAACTCTTAGGAATGACCAGAGAACAAAGGCTTACACGATGAAGAGTTTCTCTCAAAGGAACTCAGAAGAGGACAGTTCCCACGACATGGGAACTCACATGTGAGGACAAGGACCGATCAGCGCATATCACGGGATCCTGTCTTGGACAGGATGAAGGCACAGTCTGAGGAGCAGACTGTCAGGATTGATCCAACGGTCCGATCAATTCAAGAAGTTGACCTAGTTCAAATTGAAGTCACATGTGAAGAAAGTACAACTTGGGCATCAAGCAAAGGGCATTTCGGACACAAATGAAAGATGCGATTGAAGCCCAAGTTCACTCGAGTATAAAGCCAAATGAATAGTGCTCGGATTGAGTACTTCTCCCAGAACTTACAAATACCCACAACAGAGAAAGAGAAAAGAAGAAGAGAAGTCCCCGGCGGCGAGTGTCTGATCTCGACGACGGTGAAGCCGAGTTCCCAGGAGCAAGGGAACTGCGATTCGGTGTAAGGTTTGAGTTACTTATTTAGTGATTGTTGTTCGCTTAGTGTTGCTAGAGTTAGGTAGAACTCGTAGGAACAAAGAAGTTTGAATCTGGTTGTTTGTAACTAAGGAACAAATCAATAATATAAGTAAGTCATTCAAAATCCTCCAAGCGGAGGTAGAGGTTTACCCATACAACTAGTTGGTTGTAGTGGGGTTCCTCTATAAGGAACTGTGTTCATTCTGTCTTTCTAATACTTGCGATAATTTTTTCCGCTGCCTTGGGAACAGCTTAACAGCCAGTTCCCAAGCTCTAGCTAACCGGTTACGATCCAACAGAAATAACAAATTGATCGACTTAATAAAAAAAGTTAGTGACTTTCTAGAATTGTTGTTACAAATTTCTCCAAACTAACTAATTAACATGGTCAGGCGGGGTATTGAACCATAACCAAATAAGTAAATATGTTAAGGTTGTTGTCTATAAGATAGAATTATATTTTAAACCAACAGTTAGTTTAATTTGATTTAGGATATTTTTATGTTAGAATATGATGTTTTGATTGTTTTAAACTTGAGTAAAATTCATGACTCGAGTTTTGTCTCGAAAGTCCGCGACATGAAGAAATTGTAAAGAAGTCGTGGACATCAGAATCCATGCGAGATCCTATTTACATATAGCACGAATAAAGCGCGTAGAAGATTGATTTGAACGACTTGGAAGACTTTATTTAATGACAGAAACAAAAGATATTGCCGGGAGAGGGAAAGAGGGAAGGTGTTGACTCTTCCAAGATAACAAGGAAGTGGTTCTTGATGCATAATTCATGTATTTAATTTAGGAAAAGTGTGAGATTGAGCGAAATGCCATTTGTTTTAATCGAATAGAACATTATCTTTCACTTAATTAGTAGCTCTAATATAAATTCTTAGTTGAGTTTAGGTTAGAGAGAAGTTGAACGTCATTTTGCATAACTTTTTTTTTTAGTTTTGAAGTTTATGTGTAAGTTGAGTTCTAAGGCAAGGCTTGAGAGTGAGAGTAGAGGTTAGGCAAAAGATAGGCGTAGATTGAATTATAATGTGGTGTAATAGTTGATTTCTTGCTATCTTTGTGAACAATACTCAAGAAATCAATATAGCAAGTGTAAGAGCTTTTGAACTCCGACGAAGCGAGCAGTTTGGAAGAGAGTGGTTTTCACTAAGTAAACTAGTTTATTTGTTGAGTGTTTTGCATGTCTACACAAGTGTCGTGCGTGTTTTCAAGCTTTTGGAGGTGTTTTCGAGTTTTGATCGGACAAGTAATTAAGATGAATCATATCATAGACGTTAGAAAGCCAAAGATAAGAGAAACGAGCCTTCAAGGATGCTTACGAGACAAAGATATGAGGCTAAAGAGGGGCAAGTGATAATCCATCACACCTGTGACAAGCCCCATTGCGAGTTGGAAGACCGTCACGTACAGCCGTGACGGGGAGCCGTGGCTCATCGCGATCTCCATTATGACTATACAAGAAACCAAATTTTGACTAAGTGTTGGTATGGTCGTGACCAGGGTTCGGTAGCCGGTCATGATCGTTGATTGTGACGGAGTATGGTGGTACTGACTTGGGTTTTCTTGTGCCGCGAGTTATCTTTTATGATGTATTTTTAGATATTTTTAGTCTTTTAGTATAAATACTTTTTAGAAAACTCTTAGAGGGAGGATTATGTATTATTAGAAGGAGACTACTTAGGTTTATTAGAGGGGTGTTCAACGGGTTGGGTCGCCCGCGACCTGCACTGACCCGAATTTTTTTATCGACCCGTGACTCGCAATATTTTTTACAAAATATATATTTTATAATTTTATTAATGTATAAACTATTTTTTATAAAAAAAATCGTTGGATTTACGGGTTGACCCGCAAACCCGACGGATTTAAAAAATACATGTTTTAGGTAAAAATTATTTTTTAGGTAAAAAAACATTTTTGACCCATTGACTTAGTCAAACGGGTCAAGCGGGTCGACCTGCAACCCGATCCGTTAGACCCGCGACCCGCGGGTAAAAAATAATATTTTTTGCGGGTCGCGGGTCGACCCAACCCAACCCAACCCATGAGCATCCCTAGGGTTTATTGTTCTTCTCTTCTCTTTCAATTTAGATATTTTCTTTGCACTTTGGATCCATTGCAACCTTCTATTCAATTGAATTTCGAGTAAGTTTTGCTTTTCAATTATTATTCTTGTTTCTTCCATGTTTAACATTATTGTTTTGATTATGAATTCCATCATGCTAGACTAAGTTCTCTAGTTCTAAGGTTGGGGTGATCCCAACGATGTAAAAGCATATCAAAATCAATACTCCGTATCTTTTGTTTGAATTGAGTTGGAAAATAATATGATTCGATTCTAGGGATAAAATCTAATTTCCTTAAAATTTGCTAGAGTCTTTCTTAGGTTGCGCATCGAGATGTGGTTGTATCTATTTTCTAGAGTCTTTCTTAAGTGAGTAATCAAAATAAAGAGAACACATTGAGATCAAGATGGTTGTATCTATTTGGGAAAACTAGAATTGAACTTGAGATCTATTTCTCATGTGGTTAATTGTCATAGAACTTCTGGGTGTTTGAGCTAAATTGGATGTATCACGAGAGTGGGGCAAGTTTGGTTTACCATCTAGATTTCTAGGTGCTTAAAGAATTTCTACCGGTTTCGTTTCATCACGTGAGTGAGTTCTTAATTGGTAAAAGTTCATTAAATAGACTTTGAGAAAAAAGTAATTTATGACATTAGACAATAACCTTCATAACAAACTCAGTTTAGGTAGAAATGAGATTCAAACTCTATGAATCAAAGTTGTGGGTATTTTCTAGCCTTGGCACTTTACATTCTCATATATTATTACATCATCATTTACTTGTTTTACGTGCTTTTATTGGTTAGAATTACACCACAATCATACTATTTTGACTTAAAAATTAGTTCTAGAATTGGCTATTTCAAATATAATTCACGTGATTCGATTTTGATCTAATACTACAAATCTACAATAAATCTCATATTCTTGTAAGTGTGTGGGAAACCATCACTTTTCAACTATACATTGACATGTCTTGTATATCTTTCTTGTAAATGTTAATTTCAACTGCTCTACATATGGGGAGAGTAGACAGGTGGGCAAGTGATATGTGTTGTTAACTTCTTTCAAAATTATATGTTTTTAATCTCGATCGATTTTAGAGAAGTACTAAGTTAGAATGAATATATAAGAAAAAATCGTACAATACAAACCAATTTGGCCAACGGATCGAACTGATTAATTAAAGAGAAAACATTGCGTTTACATTGTTTGACACTTTGACTTACCTAGTTTGTAGTGTCTTAGGACCTAAAAATACATTAAGTAAAAAATGAGAAATATTTACTGTAGATTACAAACAAGTATATAGGAAAGCCACAAAATCAAAACAAGTTGAAAAGGCAATAAGTAAGAGAATAACTAAAACATAGACTAAGGAAGGAAGTGACCCCTATCAATGCAAGGTTGAAAATTTTCTAAGGGAACTTTAAACACATCACCATTCACCACCACCCAAGTAGCCGACCTTTGATGGATCTTCTTCTTCTCTCCTTTATTTTCTTCTCTCTTTTTGTCTAAGTTTTCTCTCTGTTCTTCTATATATATGTCACAAAATGAGCTACTAGTGAAACAAAACGAGCTTATAAAGCTCCCTTTGAGTCACATGTTTCTCACACCTAGCTAGAACCCTCACCACCATAAGAAAGCACATTGTTTAAAATTATAAGAGACGCGTGCTTCAACAAAATGGGTTGTCTCTCACACTTTTTGTCTAGGGTTGAACTTATTAGGCCTTGTTGATTTGGGTTGTTTGTAATGCCACCAATGCCAACCTCATTATGCCCAAATCAAGAATTCCGATTAAGACATGCGACACAAGAGAATTCCGATTAGACAGAGTTCAATGCTCAATAGCTAGGCAACAACTCTCGAGTCTCGGGTCTAGATTAAGACATGCGACGACACAAGAATACTGAACTTGTTTGAGGTCCACTCCCCACCCATAGGAATAATCCCGGATTCACCACTTACTCAAATACGTACACATATATATGGATTTAAATTACAACATTTAAAAATACCACCAGAACGTACATATATAATACAAATTCTAAATGATAGGATGTGATCGAATTGTGAAAGCTAACTTGCTAAAGCTTTTATTTTTCGGTCAGAAAATTAAAGACCAAGTATCTTTAATTTTGTCATTGATATATATTATGACAGTAAAGCCTTACAAAAGCAATCACATGGCAACCCAATAACTCAAAGCGCTCTCAATTCAGAAGAAAAGTACTTGGTATAATTAGGTAAACACTCAATCTACACTCACTAAAATTTAAAGATGCATGCAGATTATAGTTTCCCTTTTCATGCACTCGGCGTACATATAGAACACAATTTATTACTATCTTCTTTGCGGTACGTACGTATTTGAAGGTGCGTATAAATTTGTGTTATATTTTGTTACACGGACGTATACGTATCCACCAAATAGTAACACCAGATCGAGTTTGGCGCACACTATTATATAAGCTTATAGTTAAAACATTTTTTCTAACCTATGCCCTTTGGTGTAGATCAATAAGAACCCGAATTAATGTTTACATACATATATAAAAAAGATTTATTGATAGTTATATCAAAGGAAAGCCGATGATATGCGTACGTGGGGGTTTATGTAATTTTCTTAATTATGTGTGGCTTTGTGAAAATATTATAATTTACGAATAGTTTTTGTAATCTTAGAGGCTAAATTGAACCATGAGTAAAAGGATAAAAATAAATTGTAATGATTTTTAAAGAAGATTAGTAACAAAGTGAAATGCAAATCATAAAAGTTTTTGTATAATGTGTTCTTAGCAAACATTCTAAAAATACTAATTTTAGACACTAAACCAAAAAAGTAAAAATAAGAAACCAATTAAAAAAAGTCTACAAAATTATAACAAATCAAATCTTTACAATTAAAGATATTTATTATATGCGCTAATAACATGAAATGAAAAAAATCCTTATATGTACTAATTTTGATAAATTTAATAATTATTTGTTAATTTTAAATTCGGAAATTTTGTGTGGTGCCCCCCAACTTGAGCTAATTTCGCATGGTACCCAAGAAGATTTTAAATTTTGTTTTGTAACCCTTACAATTAAAAGTTATTTCACCCCATATCCTCCCTAGGTACCACACAAAATTTTCGTTTTAATTTTTTTTAAATGGTTCATTAATTTCGATTTAGGAAATAATTTTAAAATCATTTTTAAAATTAATATTCTTATTATGTATCTATAAACCGAGTTTTTTTTAAATAAAATAAACACTTATCCTAAAACAATTAACGTGAGACGCATGCACTTTCCTAGTTCGTAGTGCACTTTCTATATTTTGTACGAAAAGTGCGCTACAAAGTGTGAAAAGTGCATTACCACATGCGAAAATTACACTACAAATCATTGAAAATGCATTATCAAATTGTTATAAATCCTCACAAAATTAGATTTTTCCATCAATCTCACCAACACAATTTAAAAGTGCACTATAAAGTACTAAAAGTACACTACATAATATAAAAAATGCACTTCAAACTAAAAAAAAATATGCACGTATTTAACGTTTTAGAATAAGAGTTTATTTCATTTGAACCGAACTCTCTATAAACATACCTTAATTAGACCCATATTTTTTTTTCGAGGGGGTGGAAGGCCGCGTGGCCGGCGTGGGTATTCATTCCTCCTAATTAATTATCCCAAATCTCAAATAAATAAAAACATAGAGAGAAAAATGACACTAAATCCGGGCAACTGGCCCGATCCCTCAAGTGGCCCATGTTCTCTCTATCTATCCGATCCCCAAATTGCGTTAAGTGATCAACACCTTGATTCATTTTTATTGAATGTGCACATCCGTTTTTTCATAGTATATCTTTTTTATATACACACGTCATTTAAAATTTTACAATACTACGTATAATTAAAAAAAATGTATCGATTGAATTGCAAGTTATCAAAAACAGTAGGTATGCTTTAAACACATTCAATAAAAAATATTCTCAAAGATTAAAACAGTAAGCATCGGCACTTGTGGATCCAATATTGTTTTGGTTCTCACATGAAATAACAATACCGTATCCTCATAATCAAGATTACGTAAAGCACTCATACTAAAACATCAACTTGAATCAGTTGAACAAAGAACATAGCTAGTGATACATGGGTCATTGGCATAACCAAGAATTGACCGCACATGTGACACTTTCAATCCTCCGTACCGTATATGATTTGTTTGAAATCATACTTAATCACTTCATTTCTTTGGGTGTAACTCTGTAAATTGACGACTTACTAACGTTACGTATTATACAATGAATCGACGGTGCTTAACTATACACATTGCATTACAACAGTAGGACAAAATTACCAGTCTGGACAATTGATGTATTATTTGCAAATTCTGCCTTTTGATGGAATAATTAATTAAATGAATGATAGAGAAGCGCATAATGTAATGTACTCCGTATAATAGAGAGTTGTCACGACTTTCCGAATGTATGCATATAAAATTTCGGAAAAATGGAGGCCGCAATTTCAAGGCAACTTTTAGGGTCATGTTAGGATGCATGTGGGTTGGTTCAGGAAGACGTTGGGCCGTTGGGGACTTGCACATGCTCTTCAATTATTACATTCCCCTTTTTATTTTTTTTTTCCTTTAGGAGTATTATTTTATGCACCTCTACATTTTTCTATGCATCCTAGATATTTCTACCAACAGATCTGAATGTATTGAATGAAGTTTTCATTTCGAGTCCTCTATCCTCTAAATAGGTTTAAAAACTTTAAACATTTCATAAAGCATATGTTATAAATTTGGAATTATTCAAGTGAAAAGATTGATTAAAATGAAAGCGTGATTGTGTGTTGCTGTTATCACAATATCACATATTCACATGGGTGATCACCAGATAAGCACACAATATAATACTCTTCAATCATATATTGTAGACTGTTATGAATTTAGGATTAGGATAGTAATGAAGGTGGGCCGTTGATTTGCATCGTCGACCAGGGGCGTACGCTGGACCGAATCACAAGAGATGATAAATGTAGGATTTTTCCTTCTTCTTCCAGATCTCAAAATTTGAGTGAATTAAGGAGGAGTGTACGTCTTGTGAAAACATGGAATACTATTTTTTAAGGGAAAACATGGATGGGGAATAACCACCGCCAGGATGAATGACCTCATAAATCACATCCCATGTCTCACACACACACAAAACCCTCTAATGAGCACTGCTTTTGACAAAAAAAAAACACTCCTCCATGTTCAAAAACTCCTTTAACGTAAAATTTTTTACCCCAAAAAATAATTTTAACCCACGAATATAACAAGGCCTAATGTTTAACAGTGCGTGAACGTTTGAAAAATGGATTGTGGGCATTGTTGATCACACTTTTCTTATGGGGAGATGTATTTAAGTAGTAAAATCCTCAAACATGTAAAATCCATCCCCAAAACTAGGGTTGTCAAAACTGGACCCGACTCGAAAAACCCGCCCGACTCCGAACCCGACCCGACCCGAGAAAAAAAGAAAAAGTTTTATACTCGAGACATGTTTGATCCGAACTGATTTGACCCGAATCCGAAAAAACCCGAACCTTAGATTAACCCAAAACCGATTATATCCGAATGGACTAGCCTGATGCAACCCGATATCCGATGCTACCCGACCCGAAGTCATCCAAAGTTACCCGACCCAGAACCATCCGAAAATCCGAAGTTACCCGATCCGAAACCATCCGAAAATTACATTATGTTTTAAAATATTAATAATAGTGAATATATATTATAATTATGTTTTTAATTTAAATGTTACATTAAATATCTAGACCCTAGAGTAGTTAAACTACAAAAAGTCATCATTCGATATGGTCTGAATCAAAATCCGGCTTACTCGAAACCAGATTAACCCGAAATTCGGCCAAAGTCGAAATCCGATTTACCCAAAATCCTAAAAACCCGAAATCCAACTCACCCGAAATCCGACTAAACCCGAAACCGGACTTATCCGAAATCAAGTTGGACCGAAAACCGAATGACCCGACCGAAATTGACCCGAAATCCGACTTCGCCCGATTAATTGAGCACCCGACCCGAAATGATCCAACCCAATTTGACCCGATTTTCAACATATCCGAATTTGACTCGAATCCGAACTTACCCGAAACCGAATTGACCCGACCCACCCGATTTACACCCCTACCCAAAACTGTCAATGGTAATAAAATCTGACCCAAGAAAAAGTTACAAGTTAAAAAAAAACGTAGTGGGCCCCAGTCCCAGAAGGGCAAAATTGAGACAACGGGGAAAAGCTGGCAGAAGGCTCTCGGTGCTAAAGCATTTTTAGATCTTGATTAATTTTAAAATAAACTTAAAAAAAAAAGGATGAAGGGAAGTTGCATAAGTTCAAGACGATCGAGGCTATAAAAAGGCATCCATTCTTGCTCAACTCACAAACCAATTACAACCCACCACTCTCTCAACTGTCCCTTCAATCCAGCAAACAAGCAAGAAATCAAGAAGAAGCGATGGCCAAGGTTGCCGCTCTCCTCCTGCTGACTCTCATCGCCTTCTCCCTGCTCGCTTCCCAGGCTTTGGCCCGAGGCAAATCTGGGCCTGGCGCCCCCGGCAGCGTCCCCAGATCCAGTAAGTAGTCTATCTATCTAGTTGAGCAATTAATTGAATAAATAGCTTTACTGATATACATATAATGTGAGTGTAATGGTGGAATGTTGTTGATGATGGGTGCAGAATGTGCGGCGCAATGCAATCGGCGGTGTGGGAAGACGCAGTACCACAACGCGTGCATCTTGTTCTGCAACAAGTGCTGCAACAAGTGCCTCTGCGTCCCCCCTGGCTACTACGGCAACAAGCAGGTCTGCCCTTGCTACAACAACTGGAAGACCAAGGAAGGCGGACCCAAATGCCCTTGATCCCTATCCTTATTTACACCCCCTGCCCCCCCCCCCCCCCCAAATTCCCAATTCCATTTCACTATTTACCAATGCCCCTGCAGGCCAGCGTATTGATTAATTGTTTAGCTAATTAATGTCCTGTTAATTAGTACTAAATTAATTAACTGGTACTACTGTCCTATCTTATTTGTAGCTGTAGGCCTAATGCCTTAATATAATGTTTGGCCTATAGTTCCATTCTTAAAGTTATTTACTTATTTTGTCACCGGTTTGTAATCCGGCCTCACCGAGCTCCAACGGGGGAGATGAAAATGCTTTTTGTAAACCCCATTTGAGAGCAATATTATTATCTATTTATATGAATTTCTACCACACTAGAGTCTTTCCGGTCTCCGTCTCTTCTGATGCATTTCTCTGTTTTCTTTGACCTTTATTGTTTACTGTGCAACCATATATATACGAGATGCAGCAACCGTACAATGGAGTAACATTTAATACTAGTATTTAATACAAGAACTGTTCATGTTGGGCCACTTCATAATGGAGTCTCTTTCATGAAATTAACACGTACAAACCAGTACACGGCGGTCTCTCCCCGTAATTGGAGGTGATTTAGCTCTTGTTCGGTAATGAGTCCTTTTCACTTTTCATCTAATGGACATTCTAAAATACTATAGTCCCAACAACAAAGTTGACAATCTCAGTTCCAGGTTATATGTAGTGAATGGAGTATCAAATTTCTACCAAAAAAAAAAGTGAATTAATATCAAATTATGGACCCTTGTTGGTCGCTCTAGTTATATAGCCTCTTGATTACAACTTTATTGAATTGTCACTCCATCAAATTCCATTTAAATAACGTCCAACTGTTTATACAAGCACGTCTAATAATATATTATGAACCCATCAAAAGCACGATTTGTAGCAGGGTAAAACAGATGAATGAAGATTACTTTATTCAATTCACAGATAGGTTTTGTGAAACAGATCGAGATCGAGATGTTCGGACGCTGGATTGAATGCCAAGTTGTCGGACGGCCGGAATGCATTCATATTTTATACGGATCCAGTATAATGCAGAGTAACATATACGGAACACTGTATTTTTTAAGCGAAGATATACGACGTATTAATATTTGTATATACACTCACTCCGTTGAATGTACGCACCATCGCACTCTGTACCAGTAATTTCAATTGGGAGTTGGGGGGCCCGTATTTTGTGGGATGGTGTTGCCTACACTGATTTTTCAGTGTAGGGTAGCCCAGTCCATTTAAGAGGTTTCACAGCCCAAAACCTAGTAGCTCATCGAAAGCTGGGTTTATAAACAATCCCAAAAACTAACCAAAATAAAGGAGTTTTTTAGTCTGTTAACCTCTGATGCTTGATCCCTATTTTTCCCCTTTTCAATATAAAAATCTCTTAATTTTTTAAAAAGACTTTTTCTTAATGAGGTTTATCGAACATGTCTAATAGAACTGAGAGGCTCTATAGATGACAGTCAAAAATCTGACATGGACAAACTAAAATAAACAAAAGTCACACATAATGTAATAAGTACACTAAAAAAAAAAAAATACTAGAATGAGTTGGGTAGTGTGAAGAGGGAAGGACTAAGAAGAGCAACACTTTTAACATTATGGTAAAAATGGACAAATCAGATAAAAGGAAGTGGACTATTGACATTGCCTGAACATGGGTCTGGTCCGGTTCCGGGGGAACCTACGAACCGCAGGTGCGGTCCATTGGACTACTCTGCAATTTTCATTCAGTAAGAAAACTTAGATTTAATAATTTAATTATTATTATTTCCGGTTCCACGGTCTGGTGGAACCGGAACCGTCGATTCCGGAACCAGGCCCATGTCTAAATGACTTCACTAATCACAAACAACAACACCCAATCCTATAACCAAATATTGGAGTGGTACAAATCGTGCTCAAGTCATAATTGCCAAAAAAAAAAACAATACACAAACCAAACAAAAAGGAGAACAAAACATGAACACCAAGCCAAGACCGAAAAGAAACCAAAGGAAAAGATGACCCAAAATTTGGAGGTGGGTCGTGAGGGGAAGCGGTCAGATTTAGAGAAAGAGATCAATGGATCGATTTATTAGATAGGTTTATATCCCTTTATATAGGGTTACATTAGGGTTACAATATCTTGCTCAACAAGATAACAAATATACATAAAATAATACATATAAGTCTAAGACTCCCCCTCAAGTTGGAGCATGCAAATCAACAATGCCCAACTAGAATAATAGAAACTGAAATTGTTGCTTCCCCAAAGGTTTAGTAACCAAATCAACAGGTTGATCAGCAGAGCGGATATAAGCAAGACTAATAGTGCCCTTAAGTAATTCATCCCGAACAAAATGGCAATCAATCTCAATGTGCTTTGTGCGCTCATGAAAGACTGGATTAGAAGCGATGTGCATGGCAGACTCACTATCACAATGCATCTTCATAGGAAGATGATGAGAGGCCTAACGACAGTAAAAAGATACTTGAGCCACAAAAGTTCTGCACAAGTAGACGCCATATAACGATATTCGGCTTCAGCAGAAGAGCGTGATACGATATGTTGTTTCTTTGTTTTCCATGAAATAGGAGAAGCACGAAGAAACACAAAGAAACCTGTAATAGAGCGACGAGATAGTGGACAAGCTGCCCAATCGGAATCACAAAAAGCAGAAATCTGGAGAGAGCTAGACGCAGATAATAAGAGGCCCTGACCCGGGTGACTCTTTAGGTAACGAATGACGCGCAAAGCCGCATTCCAATGATCAATGATAGAGCATATAGATGTAGTTGTTAGAGCATGTTTTTATTCTCGTTTTATGCATGTTTAGCTAGATTTTCACTTTAAGTTGTAGTTTAGGTTTTATTTCGGTTTAGTTCGGAATCTACGCGTTTGTGTGCTTTATTGCAGGTTGGAAGGTGAAGAATGGTGGATATGAAGCTAAGGGACGGAGCTTAGGGGACTATGGCGGAGTTTGATGAACCTTAGAGTGATACAAGTGAAGATTGAAAGAGCTAAGGCCCAAGAGCTTGTGTGAGAAGAATGCTTAAATCCGGGTCAAGCATTGGAGTCTTGTTTTGACACCTCTATCTTGCAATGCTTGGTTTGGGAGCTACAATGGTCGGATGAATCTGAATTTGGTATCACTGGAAAGCAAACTCGAAGAGCTACAATTCATATTTTTACTCCGAGTCCAAATTCCAACTCGAAGGGGGTCAAAACAACCTCTAAAGTGTCACTAAAGTTGTTGCAGGCAAAGCGCGGGCAGGACAGGTCAGAGCGCGACCGCGCTCTGGGAGGACATGACCGCGCTCCGGCGCGTTGGTGCGGCGTTGACTTGGGCTTCCGCGAGATCTTGTGGGCTGACTCCAATATCTCTTTTGGATATTTTTAGACATAATATAAATACTTTCTTTAAGTTTATTTTAGATCTTATGCTATCTATTATTCTTGTGTTCTAAGTTTGATTAAGTTTGGAGATTGAAGGGAGACAAAAACCCTAGTTTTTGCAATTGAAGATCAATTTGACTCTTGTAAGTTTTGTTTTTATTCAATGACAATGTCTAGCTAATTTTCTCATGTCCAACTAGTTAGTTGAAGTTGTATGCATGATTGTTTGTGAGGTTTGAATTATTTTAGTTTGCCTTGACTAGATTGAATCTCTCCGTACTTAATCGATCAAATTCACTTAGGATTATAATAGATTGACCACCTATTCTACTTCTAGGTTGAATTACAACTAGAATAATTAAATAGACGGTGGAATTTGATTATTCATGGATGAATCCTTTGATTAAACTTATAGACGGTGGAATAAGGTTAATCAAAGGTGGAGAATTTAATCGCAAGACTTCATGAATAGACGGTGGAATTCATGATTATTGTTTCTATTGAATGCTTTGAACTAAATTGCATGATCAATCTGACATAGAAGGTTTTCTAGGTTAATTGGTTAAAAGGTTGTTAAAGACGGTGTATATTAACAACCACATTAAGCTTGAATTCATAAATTCAAAATAGATTAGTCAAGGGAAATTGAAATAAGGATAATCAAGGATCAAATCTCATGTATGCAATGGATACGAAACTGGTTGGACGCTTTTCTCCATATTTGAATCTTAAATCATTTTACTTGCTTTGTTTTAGTTAGTTTTAATAATTTAGATTTTAGTTTATAATTATAAAATCCCCCTTTTACTTTAGTAACATTACTTAAATACAGATATTCCGAGTCTCTGTGGGTTCGACCCTTACTTCCACTTTACTAAGGTTAGGAAGTTAGGAATTTTCTTTGATTGTGCTTTTATAGCGACGTAAAAGTGCTCGTCAATCAACTCGAGGAGACTGTAAAAACTGGGCTAAAGTATGAACGACAAAGAAAATATCGGGACGTGTAATCGTAACATAGATGAGGAGACCTACAAGTCGACGATATTGCTCAGGCTGATCAAGCAACTCACTAGTAGAAGTGGCAAGTTGTTGATTCTGATCCATAGGAAAGTCATAGGGGCAACCAGCAAGCAAACCTGTTTCAGAGAGAAGATCTAGCGTATATTTTCGTTGGGAAAGAAACAACCCTTTTGTAGACCGAGTGATTTCAATCCCAAGAAAATATTTTAACGGGCCTAAGTCCTTCATAGAGAAACATGAACTCATATATGAATTAAACCGAGAGATAAGGGACTGATCATTGCCTGCAATAATAAGATCATCAACATAGAGAAGGACGTGAAAAATGACAAAATCTCGAGCAAACGAGAATAATGAGTAATCAGCATAACTTTGTGTAAAACCAAACGCAGTAAGAGAAGCAGCAAGTTTAAAGAACCAATTTCTAGGAGCTTGCTGGAGTCCGTATAAAGACTTATTAAGGCAACAGACTTGACCGGGCGTGGCACCTGTAAAACCCGGAAGGAAGTTTCATATAAACCTCCTCATCAAGATCTCCATGCAAGAAAGCATTATGCACACCCATCTGATGCAATTCACATCCTTTCACAGCACCAACAACAAGAAAAACACGAACCGAGACCATCTTAGCAACGGGCGCAAAAGTCTCATTGTAATCAATGCCTTCAACCTGATGGTTTCCAAGAGTAGCAAGACAAGCTTTGTAACGCTCAATAGTGCCAGTAGAATGATACTTAATACGAAAAACCCATTTACAACCAATGGGAATTTTCCTATCCGGCAGATCACAAAGTGTCTATGTATTATTACGCTCCAAAGTTGATATCTCATAAGCCACAACATCACGCCACTTAGCATAGCGAGCTGCGTCGGAATATGTGTGAGGCTCGTAGCCAGAAGTGACGGCGACCAAGAACCTAGCATGAGAAGTAGAAAAACTAGTACTCGAAACATAAGCAACAATCGGATAACGAGTACTTGAGGAAAGTGACGTGGAGACAGGTGAAGATGACGAGCGAGAGGGGGGTGACACGAGTAGTATTGCAGATATAGTCACTCAAATAACCAGGAGCATGACGTTGGCAAGTGTTGTGGCGGTTAGCTGGCGGACTCCCCTTGTCATCGACAACAACAACCGGAATTACTGAAGGAATATGAACAGAAGGTGGATCATTAAAAACTGCAGGAGAAATGGCGGGAGTGTCTGCAGATAAAGGCGCAAAAATAGGCTCATCGGAAGGAAAAATCTCTTCATAGAACGTTACATCTCGACTGACAACTACTTCCCGAGTTTAAAGATCAAATAAGTGTAATAACCCTCTTTTTCAAGAAGGACAATTATGTAATTTCCTTTTTATTTTGTTTAATAAAATAAATTGTGGCAATATTCTCATAATAATGATATATTGCTTACCTAAGTTATTTTATTAAATGAAAATTTAGCAACTAATCTCTAAAGGGTTATTTGAATTAATAATGGACCTTACCTATATGTTAAAGGAAGATAAAATAAATAAAATTAGAATCTTAAGAGAAAGATATCAAAATTGTTTAAACATATTTTTTTTACAAACAAAGAGAATCATTATAAAAATATATTTTTTATTAAAGGTTTTATTCATTAAAAATATATTAAGGATATTTATTAATATCAAGGGCAATTTTTGTCCATTTCTTAAACTAGAGGGGTGGTTTATGTAAATTCTTGAAAATAGATTCAAAAATGGGGGATCTTCTTCCCCACTTGAGTCTTGAATTTCAAATGAGAAATTTGATCTCGTTTCTTAACGGAAATGGATTCCGTAAAAGCCTACTTGATCATTGTTTAACCCTATACAAGTTTCCTCAATCAATTTGGGGGAAATCAATTAAAATCAGCCCGGAAATCTCGTTCTATGTCGTTCTAGGTCAAAGGTAACGTTTTTCTTTGAAATCGTTCAAATTTAAATCGGAATGGATAAGAATGAGGTTGGATTTAAGAAGGAAAGGATGGTGAAGAGTCAAAGGAATGAATTAGGGAATCAATCCGATCCAATTTCGTGATAAATCACCCATAAATGGGCGAAATCAAAGGGATTGTGTCCAAAGCTTTAAATGGTGATTTCGGGCTCGTTTTTGGAGCGTTGAAGCTCATTCTTGGCCCTATAAATAGCTCTTGACATTACCTATTTAATCCTATACAAAAATACTCCCTTTCCAATCGAGATTTAGTCAAAAATCGAGCTAGAAATCCACACAAAAGTTCGGCTCTGTTTTCGAACGCCCTCACCGCAGCCTCCTGTTCAGAGGTGATTTCCGGCCACCACAGACCACCCCAGGCTCCGTTTCTGCCAACAGTAGAAAGCCACGCTCGTCCCGGTTCCAACGACACCTCACACGCCTCGAACCGATTCCAGACGAAGGAGAACGAAGCCTCTGAAGTCGAAGACGCGCGAGTGTTGCTGCTGCTGTAAGTAGCAGGCCCGCGGGCCCGACCCGGCCCGTGCAGCTTGTCTTCTTAGCCAATTCACACTATTTTATTTATTTTTAGTAATTGGGGTATTTAAAATAAAATAAATATTTTTAAATCTTAATTTAAAAGATGTTTAAAATATTTTTATGAAAGAAAAGTAGCAAGTATATATTTTGATAAAATTTGCAAATAGAAAGGAAATGATGAATATTAGTGATTTTATGTCTTAAAAACATGTACTTTGCAAAATGATATAATTTTTATTAAAATAATATATGGGTAAATATATTTTTAATTAATATGTATGCATAAAGATAAAGAATCTATAATATCCAATACAAAGAAATTAAAAAGGTCCTACATTAATAAAGAAAGATTTTATTAATGTTAATAAGATAAGTTTATTAGAAATATAAACTTAGACGAGTCATAAGAATTCAACTTACGAGGAAAAGTTGAACAAAATAAATTTCTTATAATTTATTTTGTATCTTATGTATGAATCAGGAAAAGGAAATCAATCGTTGGATTGCAAGCTCGTCTAAGATAGTTCTCGCTCGCCTTCGAAACAAGGCAAGTGGTGGTTCGCTCTCATATTTTATCATGAATACTTTTATTCATGTTTGCATGTTGTGTTGGGAACGCTTGATTGAATAAAATGAATTTAGGTTATTATAGAAATAATGACCATGTTGAAACATATAAATGAATTAGGGTTTATTATGCATAGAAATAATGACCCCATGGTAGCTTATTGTTATTATTCTATTATGCGCTAGAACTTATACCTAGTTGCAATGTTTGTGCACATGTTTGTTTCACGGGCTCATTTTGAGATTCGTTGTTTTGGACTAGCATAGAATTAGGGGTGGAGGTTCACTAACCCCTGAACACCTCTTTATAATATTTTGCATTAGGATGGACCTAGACCCTAATGCTGGTCATGACCCTGCTCTCTCAACCGTTTTGAGGAGTGATTGGCACCTAGCTAGGGCCTTGTATCGGGACTTAGGAACCCGTTCCTCCCTTTGTGGGATTCTATATCTTATGGCATATCGCGTTGCCATCTTAAAAGCTACAAACTTGAATGCAATGTTTTGTAATTAAATAAGATAAGTGCTAGTGCACACCCATTAAAATGTGTTCAGGGTGGTGACTACAACTTGGAAAACCACTCTGGCTCCCGGCTTTGATTAATCTATTTTCCAATCTGAATTCGGACAACACGCATTCGGTGAGGTTGGTTGTAGATTTGATAAGTCGACGGAGGCTTTTCAAAATATTGGTTGATAATTAAAGTTCCCAACATAACCTTTCTCATTCTTAAGGAACCATAGTTTTGTGGTGTCATAATCTTTTTATCATATTTCCCTTTCCGTGAGATTATTTGGGTTATGTCATCGACCGGATTTCATTCGGAGACCGATGGTCATAATGCAACTAAGATCACAAGAACCTCACATAAAATTCCACTTGCGTAGTCTTTCATTAGACTGACCGACCACCTTATTTCTTTTGCATGGCCGGCTGGTGTCAACCGTCCCTATACGGAACATAAGGGAGTAAAGGAGTGGTGATTCGAGATTGAAGTAGTTGAAGTCTTTGCAAGTTTCTTTTGAATAAACTCTTTTATAGATTTAAGGTTGAGATCCTTGGTCTGTAAGGACCGCCTTCAAGAATTTTACTTCCGCTTTGTTCAAGACTATTTAATCTTTTTTTTTATATTTCCGCAAGTATTTGGATTATTCAAGATTGTGAAAGTTGGACATTTGTTTTAATATTTATTGAATTATCATTATTTATTTATATCTTGAATACCGTGAAAGCCTTGGGTGGCTTCGGAGTGTAAATTTCGAGGTCACTGGCGGTAATATCTCCGAGGGAAAAACGGGGGTGTTACAATAAGCGCCAATCGCGATACCCATGCAGATATCCAAGAAAAATACATTTGCGACTTCTATTGGCAAATTTATCACGAGATTTGGAAAGGTATGCATCATAACAAAGGCACCCAAACACTCGCATAAACGAATAATTCGGAGGTCTGCTTTAGAGAAGTTCATAAGGAGAACGCCCATTCAATAGCTTGGTCGGGGTTCTATTAATCAAGTAGCAAGCAGTAAGTACACAATCAGCCCAAAAATGCAAAGAAAGACGTGCATGAAAGCGAAGCGCCCTAGCAACATTTAAAAGATGGCGATGTTTACGCTCTACATGCCATTTTGTTGCGGTGTGTAGGCGCAACTATGCTCAAACAACACTCCTTTATTCGCAAAGAAAGGAATTAGGGGCAAAAATTCAGTGTCGTTATCAAAACGCACACGTTTGACCTGCTTCTTGTATTGAGTAGAAACCATGGCACAAAATTGTTCAACAAATTTGGTAGTTTCAGATTTAGCTCTCATTAAATAAATCCAGACAACACGAGAGTGGTCATCAACAATAGTAAAAAAATACGAAGCACTAGAACGGGAAGCCTTGCTATAAGGTCCCCAAACATCACAATGGATTAATTCAAACAAATCATCAGCTTTATTGCAATTGTCAGGAAAAGTAGCACGGGCTTGCTTTGATTTAAAACAAATGTCACATGGACTATCAATAATAGAACTAGAATTATCCAAACATGGCAAATGAGATAAAGTAGAAAATGAAGGATGACCAAGACGGCGATGAAGCAACTCAGGCGTCAAATAGAACATTGTCAATTCGTAAATGGCCAAAAAACAAAGAACCAGCTTGGCATGCCTTAGAAATAGAACCATCAGGCAAAGAGGAACCACGACCCGTGCCAAAATCAAACGCGGTACCACGGCCCCGACCAGTTGTTGATTGCGAACTGCGAAGTATTACGATCAGATTTTTTCTTTTCAAAAAACTAGTCGGAATATCCAACAATTTTGAAGCAGGTGGCAACATCATGACCTTCACGGCCACAATGATTGCAATGAAGGAGGTTGCGATCAACAGACGACAAGGTCTGAGGGCGCGATGGCGCCGAAGAATGAGCATCGAAGGCTAGCGAATCAGCTTGCTGGTCTTGTTCTTTGATAGCAATTTTTTGACACTCTTCTTGAATCAACAACGAATACACATTAGAAATATTTGGGAGAGGATCCGACGCCATGATGCTTGATCGAACCATCCTAAAAATGGATTCATCGAGTCCCATGAGAAATTGCTGAGTCTGTTCTTCATCACGAGCCTTAGAGAGGCAAGAATTTAAACCGCAAGTGCAACCGGAACACTTGCAGACTTCGAGAGGAACATTTGTTGCAAGTTCATCCCAAAGCTTTTTAATTTTTCCGTAATAAGCAACAATGGATTGCCCTTTTTTACAACAATTAGCAATGTCGGAACACAGTTGAAGAATGTGAGAGCCATTCCCAACCGAAAACCGTTGTTTCAATTCATCCCAAAGATCCTTCACGGATTCAAAGTAAATGATTGATGATCGAAGAGAGGGGTCTATAGATTGCACAATCCATCCGACCAACATAGAGTTCACCGGGAACTAGTAATCTTCATCGGCGGAACCAGTAACCGGTTTGGTTACGGTGCCATCAATAAAGCCGAGTTTGCGCTTGGCATTAAGAGCGTTTCTCATACTCGTCACTCATTCAACGTAGTTTTAACCTTTGGAAGTAACGGGACAAATAGCGAGACCAGGGTGATCATACGGGTGCAAGTAATAGGGCGAGTTCATCTTTGGTGCAGTAGAAGAAGCCAATTGCGCGGCGGCCCGAGCTTGTTTAAGGGCAGCAATCTGGGCGACGACACTTTGTGCGGCGGCTGAAGTCTCCTCTTCGATTGCCATTGGTGGCGGTGTTCAACAGAGGCGGAAGACAATGGTGGTGGAAAAAAATTAGGGTTTATTTAGAGAGGCTCTGATACCATGTCAAATTTAGAGAAAGAGACCAAAGGATCGATATATTAGATAGGTTTACATCCCTTTATATAGGGTTACATTAGGGTTACAATATCTTGCTCAACAAGATAACAAATATACATAAAATGATACATATAAGTTTAATAGAAGCCCAGAACCAAGCAAGCCCATTATGACGGATGATGAAACATCATCCCCAACCTCAACAAGGAGCATAAAAGTTTGACGACATTGGAAAGGAAATCAAGAACAACTCCGATAATAATAGCAGAAGGAAACAAAACTGATAACTCCTACAAGGAGTCCAAAACGACTCCGATAACAATAGGAGAAGACGAAAGCCAAGAACCCAAATTGGACAACGAAATTCAAGCTCTCAGAAAGCAGTATTCAAAACAATCATATGAAAATTTAACATTTGGACAAATTAGTATAGGGCATTGTTGCCAAATCTGGAAAGAATTAATATGGATTTGTCAATTAGGAAAAAAACGACTTACCTTGACAAGGTCCATGAGCAATCATGAATAAAATATCAGATTAAATTTTGATGAGTCTAAACTAATGGAGGGATCGGCAACATTAGGATCATCATCAGAGACTCGAATGCAGATATTATTGATATGGCAACCTCGAAATATGGCAGTGCTTCGATTGCTAAAATTGAAGCGCTAGCCTTACGAGAAGGAATAATAAGAGCACAAAACATGGGCATTAGGAAATTGGAAATTGAAGGGGATAACTTGACCGTCTTAAATGCTATAAAGAAGCAAGACCAATGTTCGTGGGATGCCGATATGATAATTTCAGATATTGTTGTCTCTCTACAAAGGTTTGACTATATTCGAATTACTCACGTGAATAGGAAGTGTAATGTTGTAGCCGATAAAATAGCTAAGCTGGGTCATAGCTCTTCGCTCGATTCCATTATAAATCATCCAAAACTTCATGTTCTCATCTGCTTGGATGCTGTAGGACGTCCCCGTAGCATGAATCTCCTAATTCTTACCTTATTAAAAAAATGAACAAAACATCATATTGCTTTTACAATGTTTTGTCTCAGTCAATAAAAAAATTATACAATAATCTTGCAAATTCTTTCTAAACAACTCACAATAATATATTTCAAAGATATTATATTTTAATTAATATCTTATCATTTAAATGTTTCTATCTTCGTATACTAACTAGTTATGACCCGGGCCTTGCCCGGGGGCTTTTAAAAAAATTATAATATATTGATTTACATATGATATACGTATAATAATATATATGGTGAAAAAATAATAACAATGAAACTAATAATTGCATATATAAAATTTATTTTAATTATTATAATATATTTTTTAAATATATATTAAATATTATTTACTTGTAATATCTTTTTCATAATCATAAAATATTTAATGATCTAATCAACTAGTAAATTTTAACCCGAAAGAAAACCACAAATAATTGATCATATCAACCCGTAAATTAACAACATGAATCTGTACTCGATAACCCGAAATGACCGAACCAAAACTTGAACAAACCAATATGGTTAATTAATTTCACATTAAGGGATCATTAATTTTTATTTATTTATTTAGGGATCCGTAATCTAAAAAATCAACATACTTGTATATAGAAAATTTGAAAAGCTGGCATACTTTTAAATAGAAAATTAATATTAAAACTCTGAAAATTAATATAAAAATATGTGATTAAAAATAGAGGAATTGGCTAAAAACCACCCGTATAATATGGCATATTTCACTTAACCACCCGTATTTTCAATAATTACATAAAACTACCCATATGAAATGCTCCGTTAATTTTTCACCACCCAAAACCCAGATCCGTTTGATTCCGTCCAAAAAGAGTGACATGGCACGTCAAATTTTAATTGTTTTTTTTAAGCTTGCCACATAGACCCATATTTAAACATAAGCTTTTTAATAAAGAAACCATTTTTTATTTACCCTTCCGCGTGCCAAGGTTGTCTTCAACCTCCCACCGACGAAAATTTCGATTTAGCCTTATTCTCAATTGATGGTGAATTAATTTAATGGAATTTGAATCGGTTGGACGACTTGAATAGCAAACAAATTAACCCGTTATATATTAATTTCAGATCTGAAATTTATTCTGGGGTTCAATTTGGGGGTTTTGAGTTGGGGGTAATTGGAAGGTCAAAATTCCCTATAAAAGGATGCGTTTTGGTATCAAGACGACATCAATTTCGTTCCTCCACACCCAATTCAGATAGTAGAGCAAGGATAAGAGGGAAATTTTTAGGTCGGAAGTTGCTCGGATTCTCTCGCCGTCGTTCAGGTACAACACATCGTCGGTGGCACCGTCGTGCGCTACTCCTAGTTCCGTCCTTGCGTGTTGTGGTTGTTGTTGGTTGTGGTAATGTTATTTGTTGTAGTCGTTGGCTATTGTGTAATGTGGCCACTGTTATTTATCTCCTTTAGCAGCAAGTGGTAGTTTAGGGTTTAAAAAAAGGGGGAAATTCGGTAGGTGCGGGCAAGCCGAACAAGGGATCCGTAGGTGCAGGTGTGGACGGAAGAGGGAGGCACGACGGAGGTGGGGTGGTGGCGGCGGTCGACAGCCGAGTTCGATTCCCCGATGAAACCTGAGATATATACCAGTGAGAGGAAGGGAGATGGTATGATAATGTTTTAAAAGAAAAATAAAAAAAAACTATGTGTAATGCCATATCACTATGGTGATTTAAAATAATGTGTCCATGTGGTAAGGTTAAAAAAACAATTAAAATTTGAGCTGCCATGTCACTTTTTTTGGACGGAATTAAACGGATCTGGGTTTTGGGTGGTGAAAAATTAACGGAGCATGTCATATGGGTGGTTTTTTGTAATTATTGAAAATACGGGTGGCTAAGTGAAATATGCCATATTATACGGGTGGTTTTCAGCCAATTCCTCTTAAAAATATGGTTCATATTAATTAAAACGTTGACATATTTATGGGTGGAAAATAAATATAAAAAGAACCTGTAACTAATTATATGGTGATTGAAATATATTTAATTTTAAATTTGAGAGCAATACAACCGTTGACTATCATATTTATAGATAGAATATTAAATTATTAATATAAATACTCAACATAATTATGTATGAAAATTAAATAATTATCATGTATAGAGAATTAATATAAAAAATGAAAATTTCATATAAAAATCTGTGATTAAAAATATGGAAATTTCATAAGGTGATTGAATTACATAATACTCGGTATATAATTAATTTAAAAGTTCATTATTAAAAATAGATTGAATGTAATATAAATTCTTAATGACGAATCTGCCCAAAAGTGCTTCCGGTTTAGAAGATATATATTGATTTGTCGAAATGATTATTTTTGTTGAATGATTCATAATTTCATATCCTATAATCCTAAGCCATTTATTTGAACCTTTGAATGTACAACCCATATTTGACCTCTTGGAGTATTATTGTTTAGAATCTGAATTATTTTTCCCAAACCATGTACACAAGTCACAATGCACTCGTTACTACTCCTAATACATATATTTCGTTTGTACGCACCATTTGTACAAATTGAAAAAAACGAAAGTAAAAACAAACATAGCATTATTAGCATAGATAAAAAATAAACGTAATAATTCCCCCCTAGCTCATAAACCTAATTTTAATCTGGAATTTATGATTGGATTTGAGTGTACGCCAAATTGTCGGTCCCAGACACACACTACTCTACTGGCAAGGTTGACGAAAATCTGAAGATCCTCCAACTACGTATACGATTGGAGTGTCGGTAGATGGACCCCACCCATTCTACTCCACGTGGCACTATCTCGTCTTAAAATTTTAATCAAATTTAAGACATAAATTAATCATCTGATCCGTCTCCTCCTCGTGATTACTTATTACTACTCTTTGCCCCAATTAACCGCATCCCTTGTCGTCAATGGCTTCCCCCAAAAAAAAAAAAAAAACGTTAGCCTCCTCCACCGGGTGATCCACCGAATCACCGACGTTTTATACACCCAAATTCGTATTCCGTTTCCCACTTCTTACTGTCGCGCTTTACGCGTAAAAAAGCACAGAGCTTTTTCTCATAAACAGCCAGACAGGGTGGAAAAAAAGGGGGAAAGGGAAAGCGGAAAAGGTCCCACCTTTTCTTGCATTATTTTCCAATATTATACTCTCCATTCGGACATTATATTCCAATTTCAATTTCTATCTCTATTTTTTTTAGCAATTGCGTAGTTCAATTTCGTAGTTCCTGTTGTCGCTGGGGTAACTGGGAAGTCTAATGGATGCTGTTGAAGATAACAAATAAGAAAGCGAGGAATCAGACAATAATAGATCCGGGTTGTTGTTGTAACTTGTAAGTTCTTCGCTCTCCATCTACACTCTATTTACGTTTGTGTTTTTCTTGATTGTTTTTTCTTCTCATGAAATTATTTTTTCATCTGGGTACTTCAAGTTTGCCTCTTTTCATCTTATTGCCTATTACCTGATATAGATGAGTTGAAATTGCAGCTCTATTTTGGTTGTGGGGGTCTATTCCCTTAATTATAGCTTAGTTAGATACCAAAGTACAGGTTGAATAGGTTTTTTGGTTTGGGAAATCAAAAACTTTGTTAGCTCTAAACATTCACAAAGTTCCTTACAGTTATCAAGAAATCTTAAATCTGTCTATTGGGGTTTTGGTTCTTACCTTCATGCGTTTTGCATCTAGGGTTTGAAGCTCAGAATTTTTTGCACCGAAAACTTGTGTTCTGATTTTGGGATTTTCTGTTTCTACAGCTCATTTTTTGCTGGAATCAAGCTGGGTTATCTGTATTTCTTGCCGAGCAGGCGCTGTTGCTTCTTTATTGTTTGGGGGTTGAACAATTGAGCTAAACAAGCCTTGATCTCAATTCAATATAGTTCGGTATGAGAAAGAATTGAACTGCTGTTCCCTTCAATGATTTGTCTGAGCAAGGACTTCAGCAATGGGGGAGAAGTCAGTGTCGTCCACAAGGTTTCTTATTGCACTTGTTTCAATTTCCATGCTACTTCTGATCTCCTCTACTATGCTCCTCTTTCATTCAGATGACAATCCTTTCATACCCACTTCTGTTTATAAGTTCATTTCTTCTGATGAGGCATTGGGTTCCTCGGAACTCCCAAATGATAAGAAGACAACTACTGATGATATAGAAGAAACTAATGAATCAATACCACTTGATATCAGACTTTCTAATCAGGAGCTGAGTACTCTAGTAACAGAAGAGATAAGAAAAACTTGTGATGCAAACCAAGCTCGGCTTAAGGTTTACATGTATGACATGCCTCCTGACTTTCATTTCGGGTTATTAGGTTGGAAGGGGCAATTAAATAAAATATGGCCAGATGTTGGCAACATTAGTGCAGTTCCATCTTACCCAGGTGGTTTAAACAAGCAACATAGTATAGAGTATTGGCTCACTCTTGATCTTCTGTCATCCAACAACAAGAACATAGCAAGGCCGTGTAGTGCTATAAGAGTTCAGGATTCAAGCCAGGCAGATGTTGTCTTTGTGCCTTTTTTTGCTTCTTTGAGTTACAACCGCCACTCAAAACCTCGTGGGAGTAAGCCCAGTTTGGATAAGGAGTTGCAGGATCGATTGGTGGAATTTCTGATTAGTAGGAGAGAGTGGAGAAGATATGGTGGAAAGGATCATGTGATTGTAGCACATCATCCTAATAGTATGTTGTATGCTAGGACCACACTGAGCTCTGCAAGGTTTATACTTGCTGATTTTGGAAGGTATCCAACTGAGACTGCTAATTTGGAGAAGGATGTCATTGCCCCATACAAACACGTAGTACCGACCAACAAGGGAAATGAGTTGGACCCATTTGAGCAACGTCCTATATTAGCGTATTTCCAAGGGGCAATCTACAGAAAAGATGTAAGTAACAATCTCTCTTTTTATTTTTCATCTGTGGCATAAATGTTGAGGATATATATGATTTTTGAACTGGTGAAGCTCATATTATACTGTGTTGGATAAGTGCACATCCTTTGTTCTGTCATTTTCCTTCCCTAATGAAAAAGCTGGTTCCAACCTCTATTTTTGTGCCTCTTCTTTTTCACTTTAGATTATGTTTTTCCCGATAGCATTGCTGTTGAATACTCGTCATGTGATAATATCATACTTAGAGTTGGTTATGCACCCCACACTTGAATAAATTGTATGTGTTGGCTTGCTGTATTGCTGCTTTTCTGATAGCATTGTTGTTGAATACTCGAGTGAGATTAATAGTTCAGAATTCATACCATCATAATATCATATATAGAGTTGGCTATATAGCCCACACTTGAAATATCTCCCTTACTGTGTGTATTGGCTTCACTACTGCTTTAAATCTGTCACCATTAAATCAATTTTGATGCTGGAAAATACCTCATTGTGCACGAGTAATACACCAGAAGTTTATCTATAACGGTTATATAGCAGATAAACATTTCCTGTCTTCCCTATAGAAATTTTGGAGCTTGTAGTAGGAAGATAATATGTATGAAAAATCCTAGAATCTCAACCAGGGGCATTCCCTTTTTTAGTTCTGCAAGTTCTTTCATAATTCTGTGCAAATATGTTTGCAAATGTAAGGTTGCATTCCTCGTATTGTCCAGCCTAAGACATGGCATTTCATATGTTAATATCACGCCTCACATCCTATCAATGTGATCCTAATGATGCAGATTATACTTCAAATTCTCTCCCCTGATTACACAATGTTTTCGACTTAAAATTCCATGGAGACCACACTGCATCTCTACAATTTTACTTGTTAGAGCCTTTTGGCGTGGGATATTTGTTCCAAGAACTAATTAATTTTTCTTCTTCTATAGGGAGGAACAATCCGACAAGAGCTATACTACTTAATGAAAGACGAAAAAGACGTCCACTTCACTTTTGGGAGCTTCTCTCAGAAAAACGGGGCCCGACAAGCAAGCCAAGGAATGGAATCATCCAAATTCTGCTTAAACATTGCAGGAGACACTCCTTCCTCCAACCGCCTCTTTGATGCAATCGTCAGCCATTGTGTCCCCGTCATAATCAGTGACGAAATCGAGCTCCCTTATGAGGACATTCTCAACTACTCAGAATTCTCAGTGTTTGTCCTCTCATCTGATGCAATGAAGAAGGGCTTCTTGGTAAAACTCCTTAGGGGAATTCAAAAGGATGAGTGGACCAAGATGTGGAGAAGGCTCAAGGAAGTGGCTCATCATTTTGAGTATCAGTTTCCATCACAACAAGATGATGCCGTAGACATGATTTGGCAGGCGGTTGCACGTAAGCTTTCTAATGTTAGTAATAATCATAGAAAGAGGAAGTACCGAAACTCTCAGGGTGTATTTGAACAGTGATAGGTTCGTTCCGGGGAGCCTGACTTGTCATTGCTCCCATTTTATACTGTTGTAATACTTGTCAGGGGAGGCATACAAAGTTTTATACAGTAGATTCTATTTTTCATTGTGAACTAGGAAAAGAAGGGGAAAGAGATTTTGATGTAAACCTTGAGATTTAATCCATGGTTCTGTTCTGTTCTGTTCTGTTCTGTTGAGTATTTATGTACAGTCAAGTACAAATGATATTTGTTTGCAAGCTCTTTTGATATATTTTTCTTGAGGTGGAGTGAAATACAGTTCAGTCATTCTTCCAGTATCACAGTGTGATGGTTGGAAAAGACAAGCAAGTTGCACTAGGAAAAAAACTCATAAGCCATTGCAGGAAACATACATATATATTTTTGTGCCTTTTTACTTTAGGAAAGAAGAAATGCAGTATATACTATATATGTGATTGTGTATACTGACCAGTGACCAGCAATTTCATGCTCTAAATTTATATTCTTTGGCTACTATTCTGGGTTCTATGATTATACAAAATGGAGATGATCTAATACTGGTCTTCATAGGTGGCTGGCTCCTATTGTAATGCAGAAGAATGAAAGCTACTTGAACTCCCAAAAAGTAAGGCAAGCAAAATATGACAAAAACACCCCACCAGCAACTAGTAGGAAAGAATTGCAATTTCTGATACAAAAACACAGCTACTTAGCTTCCATCTTCCATCTTCAGTTCTTTGGTAGGAATCTGTTGTGAATTGGGTCTGATCCCTTCCCAGCTTTTCTTTCACTTGACTGAATAGGATCGAACGAAGCAGAAGGAACTGGTGCAAGATTTGGCTTGAGGTGCAAGACTTGGCCTTTGAGAGCTAGGTCTATACTTGTAAGTGCTCCACATGCCTTCTCTGGTTGAATGACTAAAAACCCGACGCAGACGAGCAATAAGGCCACATTGTGTACAAAGCAGCCCATGTTTTTGAAGGAGGAGAGGAAGAAGAAGAGAAAGCCTTAGTTTTTGTTTCTTTCCTAGTGAACTTAATAAGGCATCAGATTTTATGTGAATTAGAAGGCTTAAAAAAGTAAAGAAGTAGCTTGAGGGCCCAAAAAGAGAGGAAGATACAAGATTCACCTTACTTGTTGCCAATCATGAGCTGTACCTGTCATACAAGCAATCAAGAATAAAAGGGCAGGTGTCAGAAGACTCAGAATAGGTTTGAACAAAAAGGCAAGTTTGGAAGAAGAAGAGCATCCTTGGGAAGACAAGTATCTTTTCAATGGTTCCCTACATTCCTATCATTTTTTTTGCACATTGCTCTTTTGGACCAAGCTATAAGCTTCTTGGAATCCTTAGCCGACTTACACTTGACATGTCATCGTCACTTTATAATGTATCTACCAGGCCTTAAGTAAGGGATTCACCAACTCAATGTCATTTGGACAATTTGAAGATGGACCACATAGTTACTTAAAGAAGAAGAATGGATAGCTTTTGATTCAATTATCAACTATTTCTATTAAAGAAAATACATGGATAGATAAGAATCGGAATCTAGAATATGGTTCGTAAATTCGGATTTCAAATCAAACTCGTTGTATGTAGACATAGCTCAGTTCAGGTTTGAACCGCCAAACCGGGTCAGCCTTGCCCCTAGTTGAATCAGGTGAATCCGCCCACAAACCGGAGCGGAGCCTAAACCGCCAGTTTATCCATAATAAGGTTTAGGTTAAGGTTTGGCCAAACCCCAAACCGGTGAACCGGCGGTTTAAGGTTTTACCGGTTAATAGCCAATTTTACCGGTTAAACCGCTAGTGTCCTGTTTTTTGCTGTTTAAGGTTTTACCGGTTAATAGCCAATTTTACCGGTTAAACAAACTGCTAGTGTCCTGTTTTTTGCTTATTTTTTGAAGTCAAACTGGAACCGGCTCCCAAACCGGTGAAAACCATCCCGAAACTGGAACCTAAACCTTTAAATCGGGAAGGGGGCGGTTTAGGTTAAGGTTTGGTCAAACCGAAATCGGAACCTGCGGTTTGGGATCCGGAACCGCCGGTTCGGTTAACCGTGCCATGCTAGTTGTATGAGGATATTAAGCCTTGTAAATGATAGTGCTTGTTTTCACTTTAGCATTCAAAGCTCTCCCATCTATGTAATGCAAATCCAATGCAAAAGCTAAAAATAAAATAAAATGAACCCTTGGTTTCTTGTGCTTAATGGGTTGCTCTTTATGCTTTTCTTTTCTCCCCTTCCAACTCTTTGATTTTATCAGCCTTAAACCCTAAGAATCATCGAAGAATACAACAACCCAACATAATTCTCTATACTGCCTATACATGTCCTCTTCCTCTCAGTCTTTTTCCATAAGGGATTTGACAAGAACAGCTTTATTTTTTTCCCATTTTAGGCATTTGATTTGATCAATCGCACAAATTGGAAAACAATACACTACTAAGATATTCTTTTTCATAATAACAATGAATCTAACAATCACGGCTCAATAGCAATAGATGTTGTAATGTAAACTTGTAATTAATGTGGGTCTCCCTGCTTTTGTGGAAGACCAGCCAAGTATATTAAAGTGAAAGAAGAGGCTTACATTGCAACTTTCAAGACCACCCATCAACATCAATGTTGAACGTTCTTCAAAGATTAACAAAACATAAACTCCTTGCAAACTACCAAGAGATTCAAAGCAAAAGAAGCCCCGAACTCGTTCTAAAGCACATCATATAAGACAACCTACCTAATTGTACTCATGAGTACTTGCTTAAACAATCTTTTGCAGACTACTTACTCAGTACTCAGGCCTGAATTTTAAATTATGGTCGAAAATTCAATCACCAATTGTTGCTAAATATGGCGATCAAGATGATAAAAAGCTTCGTGCTCGATGCAGAATAACTCAAAACCATTTAACAAACTAGGACTTTCAAAAAAAAAAACCATCCAGTTGCATTAAATCCTGCATTATAATGCAAGATAATACATTTTCAATGGTAATCCAAACATGCCCCTCTCTTTGACAAAACAACATACGTCAATAAAGTTCTCTAGGTATAGCTTGTTTTGACATTGTACGGTAAAGTCATATTACAACAACCCAAATACAGCAACAAGAACCATTGCTTATGACCAATAAGGCATTTCAAGCGGCACGTCTGGTGCTTACCTTAAAGAGAGAGATCTAATGTACAGACAATAATGGTGGTAAGAAAAGTATATGTTAAAACTTATGTTTTTTTAAGGAGATACATCATAATTCACAAGGAATCGCCTCTTTTAACTCGCAAAGAGGAAAATAGTCGAAAGAAGAAAACAATGCTCGAATACTCGGGCATAAACCAATGATATTGGCACGTGCTTCCACTGCAGACTTACTTGAGCTAAGGAATATTATTAAGATCATTGAGAAGGTGGCTCTTGATGATGGGTGGGAACCACCGAAGGCCCGGGTGCTATTGTAACTTGCAGGCCTCTGTGCTGACCTGCCTGTATCATATATGCCACCTCACTAGCTGCTAGAGCTGCTGCTTCCTGGTGAATTCATAAATAAATTATAGAAATAAAGTAAGGATTATTGCTTGCAAATGAATGAAATGAATTAAAATTTAGGACAGATGAATCAACGTAGCATGTTTTCAGTTTAGCTAAGGGAGACATGGTGCCAACTAACTAAGCAACAAGTGTATATTAAAAAAAATTGAAATTGCAACTAGTATAGAATTTGATTAAAAATCCCAAGAGAACTGATGTTTCTTCAAGCCTAAAAAGGAAATATATAGATGTCCTCAAGTTGCAAAAAGGAAATAGAATGCCAAACGCGGATCTTTATATCAGTTTTTCCTTCATGATTAAGGATAATATATAGATGATTTCTCAATTTAGCATTCAGCTTAGGAGCAGAGACTAACCTGTCTTTGCCTTCGGCGTTGGATTATACTAATTGCCCATGCCATGATGTAGCAAGGGAGGAGAAACCCAGCAGCACGAAGTAAGAAAAGCTGTACAGCAGGAAACCAAATAATTAGTCAAATGTGAACTAACAACAAAGAAATTCAACACAGCAAAAACTGCAGGACTCACTGAGAAGAAAGTTGAAACATCATCTTCATTCCCGTCGGGATTGGTAACTGTAAGAGCATGTCTCAGGAGCAACAAAGCCATTAACTGCCAAATTACACGTCAGTCAGAACTGCAAACACATTCAGGTGAAACCCACTCAATTAAGATTTGCAATATCCTCAAGTTGGGCTATATATGATCATGTCAAGCTATAATTTTAAATTGCAGATGAGAATATAAACATCACACACGAATTTTTCAATAGGTTCCACAATTGTTCACTAGACTACTAGTTAAGAGGTAAATGTCCTCAAGTTGACCCAATATGATCTGGAACATGCAAAATTGTCTAACTTCCCAGAAAAGCTCGGTACAGGCTGGCAATATTTCAGACAAAAAAGTAAAAGAACTAAAACCTTGTATTTTATGACTGTAGCCTGTAGGTATCAGTGAAAAGTAAGATAAACAGGAAGTGAGTCATTTAACACTTTAGAAATGAGAAGTTTAACTCAAATAAGAAAAAAAAGTGAAGGAAGCTACATCTTGGCACTGCAAATGACAAGCTTTCAATGAAAAATACAGTACACTAAAGACCAACTTCAGGAAGATGGAAGAGAGTGACAACCAGAAAGAAAATTTTCAACTTGAAAATTATTAGACTCACACATAATACACATAAGTTGAAGAATTTATGGGATGACATAATCTGAGGTATTACTTGTGACATCAAAAAACATCCAAAGCTCAGAGTGACAGAAAAAGATAGGATACACAGACTGGGTAAGAAAACTTACAATCAGAGCAGCAGATCGGCAAAATGCAGCTCCATTCACATTATTATCAGCATATTCATCATATTCAGACTCCAGCAAATGCCTTTCAGCAGCTGCCATAGCCAAAAGACGTGGATCATTCAAGTCCAAAGGTCCACCAGCAACTGCCCAACTTCCACTGTAAACATGATTGCAGAATTAGGATTACAGCAGCAAAACTTGGATTTAAATTTATCATCAACAATAAATATACAGTAACAAAGAACCATCACACACAAGGATCATGACTCATGATAGCTAAATTATTTTGTAATAGGTAAAACATAATGTTTGAATTGCTACTTTGGAAAAACCTAGTACCGTGGTGGGTAAATTAAGGCCTTGAGAGACATTTCACTTAAAAAGTAGGTCCCCTTTTCCCCCTTTATCAATTTAGCCTAACTTAAAAACCTGCTGGATAAACAAATAAATTGATGCATTTGGTTTTAAACTTTTTATTTAACAGGCATTGCAATCATGCATGTCTGTCTGTCAAGAGTATTTGGCAGATTAACAAATAAATTGATGCATTTGGTTTTAAACTTTTATTTAACAGGAAGAAAGGAACTTCAACAGGGGAAAAGGTGATCAGGTGAATGCAAATCAGAAAAAACAGACGGAATGGAACAAGCAAACGAGAGAGAATCATGATACATCTTTTTTCTCTACATACTTCATACTGTAGGGTCATCCTGCATTGTACAGAAATTCCTATTCCCTTTTTCAGTATGAAGCATTGAAAAAATTGCATGCATTCAAAACTCAATTGGTTTACATAATCCTTCCAGTAAAAGTGATTATTAGGCAACTGAGTGTAACCCTACAGCCTAAATTATGCAATTATTATTTACATGTGTTAACTTCAATAGTTGTAACAAACTTTTACTTGTTAAAGTAGATGAAAGCAAACAACATACACTTTATTTTCCATGATAAAAGAACTATCATACTTTCAAGATATAATGTGAAACAAGAAATGTGAAAACAACAACAAACTTGCCTGATATCAATTGCAGTGTCATTAGAACGAGGAGGAGGTGCAGAATAACCAGGTTGGTAAGGCTGGAGGGAAAAAGCACATTTCAAAGATTAGTTCAGTTGATTAGTGCAGAACTAAATGAAAATGTAAGAGTAGTTCAATTATAGAGATCACCAGCAAATAAATCTAATTGCTTCATCAAATGTAAGATGGAGTTAAGCATACGACTCTGAGCAAATTTTCAATTTTGTTTTTAACACAATTGAAGCTTAAAATCTAAGGCAAACACTGAATCAAGTAAAAGGCCAGGATTTAATTCCCCTCTCAGCATGTGAATTTATAAACAAGAAAGATCAGTCTAGCAATATGAACTTTTCTCCTATCACTAAATATGGATCTTAATACCAAGTGTTCATAGCTATCAATACTCTAATGCCCACACCTGATATGGACCGATTTGATATCTTATACATAAATAAGGATAATGTATTTCCACAAGCAGAGAGAGCACATTAAAATGCACTAGGAATGAAGGACCTAAACAGCACAGAAAGACCAGTCAAACCCAACTAGAAGAAAATGTTATGACATAATTTGAGTGGAAACTTTCCTGCCATGGATATCTACCGTTATCAAGAATGAGAATTGATTAGCTAATGCCCTATACAAAGCAACAATGTAGAATGAAACCCTAAAATTCCCGTGTTCAGTAAGGAAGTAGGAATGGGAAGAGCAGCTAAGAAGCATAAATATTTCCAAGTGGCACATGAAGAATCTATCCACACATTTGAGGACAACATGATATACTTCACTTAATTAAAATTTAAGTTTTTAGAAGCCTTCCTAAATTGTTTGAGTTCTTATAACCAGCTCACAGATTAAAAAAACCACACCTGATGACAGATTTCACAAGTAAGGTCCCCTTTCTCATTGCACCATCTTTGAACACATTTCCTGTGAGCAAACTGCATTTCATAAATGAAAAAAGATGACCATTAACAGACGAATATAAGAAACTGCACCTTCCTACTAAAACCATGAATTTATAACTGCACAATCCCTAAAACTATGAAAATAATAATATAATGACCAAAGAAAAGAGAACATTTCAACCACAGAAATCAATATGCTATCATGTCTAATGATATTGGAAACACATGGAATAACATACTTTGTGCTCAAAACTATTGATAAACCGTTATTCAAACATTTACAAAGGATAGGATTCCTTCTATCATCAGATAAGTCTAATTCAATCAAAGTCACATAGTTGAGCTCTATACAACCCTGGTCATGATAGCCCATGTTATTATCATGTTATTATCAGGGATAATCTTGACTCCTTCATCAAAATCTTATAGAAAGTCTTTATGATAAAAATTGTTGAAATTATTCACCTTCAAACTGCCACTACAAGCACAAGGAGCCTCCAAATTTTTTATGCTGTCCTCCTCCTGGCAAATACGGCATTCTATATTCTGAATAAGTGGCTGTTCTTCGTCATGGATCCCAGTTTCTTCAAATGTGTCCTCTTCAAGAACCACACTGGAAGACTCAGCAGCATGATTGCAAGGAATACTACCTGAAGATTCAGACACTCCAGCCCCTTGCTCGGGTTGTAAGGTTTCAGGTTTCATGAGATTCTCCACACACACTACCAGATGATCTCCCATTCTTCTTCAGATCAAAAGCCTAATTGGAAAGAAAAATAATCCCACGGTTTACACAATGTATTAAGATATTAATAACTCAGGTCAATCTAAGCAGAAATCAACACCACTTTAAAAAGTGCAATCATTAGATAAGTAGAGTACTCAAATGTATTGCCTCGATGGGAACATATAATTATGATATCTTCATAAAGATTGGAAAGTCTAATGCTTCTAAGTTTCCCACTACCATCTCCTTTATGAGCTCATTCTACCAATTATTTATTCACTAAAAACGAAACAATTTTGTATACAAACGAGTAGAGGACAAGTGAAATAGTTCCCCTAGATACAAAGATTAACAGTAAGATACGAAGAAAAACCCAGCAACCGTTCAACAATTAGCAATTAGCCCCTTCTACTCTCCCACATGTACGACCTTTCATGTGACTTCAGAGAGAGAGAGAGAGGCACGCAAAGTGACGATTAGCCTCCAAACCCTCAATGATCAAAGTCTAATCCAAAATGCACAAAATCAACCCAAATCAAAAGGAGTAACAAATCAAAAACAAAAATTAATCAAATGAGCAACTCAACTACATCGAAAAAACCCTAGAACCCAAAAGAAAGTTCATACTTCATTACCCACGAATTGTTCTTCCAAGATAACCAAACCCCATAAAATCTCTTCAGAAAACAACATCAACGAAAACAAAACAAAACCCACCAAGAATCGTATCTTGGAGGATATAAATTACCTGAAACGATCTCTGAACACAGTGTTTTCGTCAGAACGAGTATCGGAATTGGATGTATGTAGACAGAAGCGAGTTCCGATAGGGAAAGGAATATATAGAGAGATAGAGAGAGAGAGAGAAAATTACAATTACAAACCAAAAGAGAGAAGAAATGGTCTACTTCTTGAGAGGGAAAAGGGATAATAATAGGAGGATCACAGGGAGGAAAGTTCAATCGCGGCAACTTGCATAGCCACACGGCTCGTCTAGTTTGACTTGACCCAAATAAAAAGGGCTCGTATAGATCACGGATGGATGATTATATATCGTTGCTCCGAAGCAAATAAAGATTGGGGATTTTAATCCTTGCAAGTGATTAGCGAATAGCTTGTAAGTTGTAATGACATTAGAGTTGGGTCCATGTCTATTATAGGATTCCCTCAGATTTTCAAGAGATTATGAAAAGGGGACAAGGGTTTGGTGAAGACTTAAGAGAGTGTTTGGCACGGTATATGACTCTAAATTCAATTGAAGCCCCCTCTAGATAGTTTCGAGAAAAGTAGGTAAGGGATTTTTGCTATTTGATGAGGATTGATTGAACCACTAGTGTATAATGTATAATGTATAATGAGTATATACATTATTGTTCTCACTTAGGTCTTAATCATACAGTTGGAGGCTTCGTTTGGCTGGTTTCTAAATTTAAATGAGCATGTTGGTGAGCAGTGAGCACATAATGTTCCAATTTTCTAGATATATTTATCATCATTAATTAATGTATTGGAATAAAAATTTAAGAAATAACGATACAAAGCTTTTTTTGATGTAAGAGAATTGTCTGAGTATTTCATGGATCGTTAGATCGAAAAATTAATTTGATGGGTTCCTTATCCCATATCTAGTTAGGCTATTCAAGTCTGTACGCATCAATATCCCTCTCAGTCTTCAATAAAATTGGTGTAGTGGGTTTTTCATAAGCACTATTGTTTGAAAATTTGGACTCAAATATATTTGACAGAGAGAAGAAAACTACATATTTTTGATACCGCGTTAAGGTCCCAATTATTACATTAAGCACAAGTCTGACCAATTCAAAAAAATTGGAAGGCTTTTGTAACTAGTTTTTGTAACTAGTTAAAGATGTTCCCCAACTTTTGATACTTTCATATAAAATTTTGTGCTGTATCAAATTCCGATTTCACATTTTAAAGTCGACCTTTTCTGATATTGAAATATTCAAGAAAATTAATTAGGGCTGTTTTTTTAATAATCGGCCCATTAAGGTAAAGCAAAAAGGTCCAGGCCCAAAACTACGGAAATGTTCTTTTTCCACTCCATCACCTTCCTCAAGAAGCCGCAAGATTCGCAAACCCGCCTTTTAATTAACGCTTTTAACACGAGATCGCGTATCAGAAGGAGCTCCTTAAACCCTAGATTCTAGTCACGGTGTCTGAGACGATGACAGAGAGCGAATCCCCGAAAGCCGCTGTGGATATGGAGCTCGAAAAGCCACAAGCGGATTCTCCGAGCGCCGCGGCGGAAGCGGCAAACGCCGTCAATGGAGACTCCAATGTAAAGCGAGAGAGGGAGGGAGAGGGCGACGAGCAGGAGGCGGAAGAAGTGGTTGACGGCGACGTTGCGAAAAAGCAGAAGGTTGATAAGTCTGTTGAGGAAGAGAGGTTCGAGAAGTTGGAGGAAGGGGAAGGGGGAGGTGAGGGCGAAGTATTGGAGGAGGAGAAATCGGGTCCGGTCACCATTGGCCCCAAGACATTCGAGTCGTCAATGGATATGTATGAGTACTTCTTCAAGTTTATTCATCACTGGAGCCCTAATCTCGATGTTAACAAGGTATTGACTGTTTCTTCTTTGTTGGAAACTTGGAATTCGCTTAATCTGATGTGCAATTGAATGATCAGGTGTCTAGTGTATATAATTGTTTGTTCTATTGAACGTATTTTGTGCACTATATTTAAAGTCCGACTTTTGATATCTTATTCCGTGGCCTAAGTTAACATTTTTGGGGACGGCATGCAATGCGATTGATCTTGCTATGAAGCTCGAACCTACAAACATTTCAACTGACTACTACTTTGAAACTCATCCGAGAAATAGCTGTTGCCTGCTAAGGAGTGAGAAGTGATCTCATGTGGTAATTTCTGCAGTGATCATAAAACATATGGATATGCCGTCTTTAAAACTTATCCACCGCTTAACTTATGCATTGAGTCATTGATGATAAAGAACAAAAACAACAACATCTACCCAGTTGGAAACCGAAGCGTGCGGTATCTGGGGTTTCATGATTAAAATGTAAAGACTTTCCGCTCCTTGACCAGTTCATAATGATTTGTCATGTTATAATAGGCGAGAATGTTAGGATTTTGGAGTAATCTTCTAGAGCTAGACCAGCCCCTGAGGTTTCTTTTGCTTCTTTAAAAGATGAACTTTTCATCATCAATCATGTGATGTGAGAATGTACAGGTTTCTTAGATATGAGCTATAAATTCGTTCTTTTCTAGTAGTCCTTTAATATTGGAATTGCTGTTAGCATTTGTTTCTCTAGATGATTCATTGCCATGAAACCATTGATCATTGTCGTTAGGGGTTGGTTTTTAATTTAACAACTGTTGCAGCTAGTTTGGTAGATACTTTGCTGAAGGTAGCAAAAGGTATTCATCTATACTTTTAGGTTCCCCATAATAGAGGAGTATTTGATGGTGTTTTTATGATACTTCTATTGTTGGAATTTTGGTTACCTTGTTGGTTTTTTTAAGTTGGAATTGGGGCAAGGACAGTAGTTACATGTGTAACTCTAAACTAGTGTCCAAGATTAATCTTCTCTTGTCATATATGTAACCATGGAGTATAATAAATCTTATTAGTTTGTATTTTTCTAAAACTTCAATGTATGCAGAATCGTTGCTCAAGTTTTGTGACCTTTTTTCATGTTATTTTACCTATGAATCGTATATTGATCAGAGTTTTTTATCTGCTAATAGTCAACCTTTCACTGAAAGGGCCACCTTTGTGGTATAAAAGTAGCTGCTTTTTTTTTTTTTTTTTTGGTAACTAAGACAATATGTGTGATGGAACTGTAAAGTTTTGTCAACTCTGTAACATGTTGGACACCCTTGCCATACTTTTGTTATTAATACATGCTGTCATTTCTGTGCGGATTATATCATGTTAATTCTGCTATCTTTACTATGTTGGCCTGCAGTATGAGCATATGATGCTTTTGGACTTGATCAAGAAGGGTCATTCCGATCCTAAAAAGAAGATTGGTGATGGGGTGAAAGCTTTCCAGATTCGTAACCATCCAGAATACAAAAGCCGCTGTTTCTTTATTGTCAGAAGTGATGAGTCGGTTGATGATTTCAGCTTCAGAAAGTGTGTGGACAACATTCTCCCTCTGCCTGAAAACATGAAGGCCAAACGTGAGGTGAACAAAGTGCTGGGTGGCGGTGGTGGTGGAAGGAGAGGCGGCGGCGGTGGCCGTGGAAGAGGCCGTGGGCGGAGTGGATATTCAAGAAGATAAGAGTGTTGTTGCTGTAAGCCATTCCTATGGTCCTGGGTTTGAAACTCTCAAGTATTACTTACTACTTTGCATAACATTGTTCTCCTTGCAAAATACCAGTGCTGTAATGCTAAATTTTGACTGTATTAATACTGTATTCCTGCGGGTAGATGTTTACCTACTTGTTTGATTTAAAATCTCTTTTTCTTTCTTTATATTGGAGGCACTTTGCTTCTAAATTCTGCAAATGCAATTTGCTCATTTATAGGCTCGAATTTGGAGTCTTGTACGGGCAATCTGAAGCTGCGTGGAGTTGGACTTTCATCCAACTATATTTCAGTAAAGTGATTTGAAAATGAAGATTACTCTTACATACTACTTGTTCAGACTCTCCCCCATTTTTTCACTAATACGAAACTTAAATTAGACATGTTTCTGTTCTTGAACTACGGTATAATTTTATGTATATAGAGGAAATTAAGCATAAATTTCATCCCCAAAGCACATTCCGAATTAGAAGCATTGGAAGAATATGCGTGGATTTACAGTGCGGTTCACACGTTCCATATGTATAGGTGTGTTAAAAGACACGAAAAAATCATGGCAGATAGAGATATATAATGTTGTAAAACTATTTATTATATTATGTTCATTGAAATAAATAAATAAAACAATATATCCGTAGATTTATATATATTTTCTTACCTTAAGCATACATGTTAAAAAATTGATTACAACAACAATTTTTGTTATCAAAAGGAAAGCTATTCAATTCAAGAACTTATGCTCTAGGACGATCGAAGGTGATCGATCCCCCAAATCATTTCCTCATTAAAAGACCAACTACAGAAACAACTACTATAAGACTTGAGGGTAAAACTTGATAGTTCCTAAACTGAAAAAAATATCATAGTTGTTTTGTGTAACTTACCTTAACCATAATAATTTGTTAGAACTCAGTTTTTGGAATATTCTTTCAACAATTTGGAGTGTGGAATCATGTGTTTCTTCTTGTATTTTTTTGTGGTGAAGAATATTGGTTAAAATGATCAGAGGGCTATAAAAATCCCAACTCCCTCCCTTTAAACCATTGCACATTTGCGCAATTGCAATCTTTCTTCACTCCATTAAAGGGAGCTTATAGTTTTAGCTTTTTGGCAGGTTTCAAGGTCAATTAGAAGTAGTATAATATAACTCTCAATATATTGACTACTCTCCTCTGCACTGCAGTAAAAAAAAAAGTTCTATTCTCCTTGTATTAAAACTGATGAATTGTTCTTGGAATCATACATTATTACTCATGCAATAACAGAATTACAAGTGTGGGTTCATACCATGTTTCTGAGTGATAGGTTGATCAATCAAATGAAACCATTGAACTTAATTACTCATGATTGCTCTCTCCGTTCCCCGCTTGTTTTTTAATTTCTTCTATTAAAACAAGAATGTGATTTGAGTTTTCACTAAAATGCAATTCAATTCATGCTTATTAACTAAATTTTCTTTCATGGCTAACTAACTCTGTTGCAGATCATGGTTTCCCATGAGGATCAAGAAGGTTGGGATTTGAGCAAGTTTCAAGAACAGACGCTCATTGATTTCTCCTTGTTTGAACAACAATTCTTGGCCCAATCAACCTTGGATGATCATGCCCAACAACAACAGCATCTTGAGCTCGAGCTTACTGTAGATGACATAATCCAATCACTGAATGAAGAACCCACTGGTCAGCTCCAACCACCCATTTGTGTCGACCAACAAGTGAATGAGAAGGAGAGGTCCCCAACTGATCACATTGAGGGCGGGTCTATTGCTAATGTGGTAGCTTCAGAGACGAGCTCTAAGTCTAACCCGAAGAAGAGGAGGAGGAGGAGAAAGGAGATGACGCCAGAGGAAATCAAACGTCGTGCCATGGCAAAGGAGATGCAGAAGATCAAGAACAGAGAGATGACTGCCCAGAGTCATGCAAAGAAGCGGGTTACAATTTTTTTTGCCTTGCTAGTTTAATTAATGTATCATAGTGTCAACTGGTATGTTAGCTAATGTGGTTTATTGGTGTTACCAGAAATATCTTGAGGACCTAGAGCTTCAATATGAACATCTGTACATAGAAAACGTAATAAGCAAGAGGGTTTTGAAGGTATATATAAGATTTGAGTTCAATTTTGTCTTAATAGTTTGTTTTGTTAATTTGTTTAAACTTGATTTTGATTTGTTACATGCGACAGTTCTTGGAAATCAGCACCAAGGTCGGAACATTGCCAACAAAACTTGCACGGACTACATCTGGACCGATACCAAGAAGCTCTTTGCCCATCATTATATAAAAAAAGAAGCTTAAATTTATGTATAGATAAATGTATAAATGTATTACATATGTATTTAACGTACTCTAGTATGCAAGCACTAGTTCTATGTTATATATTGGATATTCATATATATACAAAGGTTATCTTATTTTATTATAATTTATATGAATCATAAATTCATAATATTGATAAAATTCTTAATGGTTTTTCTAATCTAGCATAAGAACCTTGAATTCAAAAGAATTTGTTAAAATGTACTCGTATTATATATATGATTGTTTATTTTGTTTTTTTAAATTGGGTTTATAAACTTTCTTTTTAGAGATTTAGTTTCTGAAATCAATATTCTTAATTAGAAAAACTTTATTAATAATAATTAGGAAAACAATCACGTGCGAAATATTATTAGTGCAAAATGAGAATCAATCCCATCCATTCCCCTAAAAAAAATCAACATCCCAGATTATACATTCATTAAAGAGGCATAAAATACGGCACACACGTATTTTTTCCGAATTATTCACGTATTTTTTGAAAATTTTGTTTTTGGGAGACGCGCATATCATGTGCATCGGTTTTGCCTAGAATGTGCTTAAAAAATCAATGCACATTATGTTCGATTTCGAGCATTTTTATTTTTTAAAATTATTTTTATTTTTTAACCTTTTTAATTATGTTTAAGAAACATATAGTTAGTTAGTTTTTTATGTACATATAGTTCATTTCAATACACATGCAAAATTATATGCATTTTGTTGTTGTTGCACATATTTAATAAGACACACTTTCATGCATCGGTTTTGCATTGGATTTATATCAAAATTAATTGTTTGCGCACCGTCTTTTTGATACACATCGTGCATCAATTTTTAACTTTTTTAACATTTTAGTTATGTGAATGAAAACCGGTATTTGATGCACATATCATTAGTTTCGACGTACATGTAAAATAATATGTACTCCGTTTTTTTATATTCTTTAATTTGATGCACATATGGTTAGTTTCAGTTGACATAAAAAACAAGACACATTTTGTGCATCAATTTCATCTTGGACGTGCATCAAAACTAACTCTATGTTCATCAAAACTAGTTTGCGCATCGATTTTTTAACGCACATTGTGCATCGTTTTCGCCTTGGATGTGCATCGATTTATGCACATTATGCTTGTTTTTTAACTTCTTTAATTTTTTTTAATTTTTTAACCTTTTAGTTATGTTTATGAATCCTACTGTTAGCTAGTTTTTATGTACATATCGTTCATTTCGATGCACACGAAAAATAATATGCACTTTTTGGTTCATTTGATGTATGTATAGTTTTAATTGACATACATAATATATAAGATACATTTTTTTGCATCGGTTTCACCTTGAATATGCATCGATTTTGTTTTTATTTAATGCATATACAACTATTTTTAATACACAAATACATATCTAAGACTCCAGTTTTGATACACATTCTACGTTTTTTAATACACTTAAATACTTGTAATTGAGTGACTTAAAAATGTTCCCGAAGGAGGTTAAGTACAATATATATATATATATATAATATTATATAACTAAGGTCTTCTAAGAAACAACATTTAACATTCCAATATATGTCAAATTATCATTTCTTACTACGTATATATACATCAGCTAGGCCTAGACACAATCATACATGTTCACAACGAGCCGTTTTTAACCACACACGGATTAATTTACTCATTGCAATCCTTGCTAATTGATCAGTTAAAAACGAAAGTTATTGGTCAATTATAACATGCAGTTACAAACAAAACAAAAACTCTTAATGCACGAGCAAAAAAGAAATAAAGTTGGCGGCACCTTGGTAAATGGTAATGATTCTCTTTCGACTGTTTACATTCCCACAATTCACTAATTACCCCTCTCCTCCTCCCATACCATAAATTAATCTCATCCTCTATATAAATCTCACTTTCCAATTCCTCTCTTTTGATCATCATCATCGTTTCCTTGATTCTCCAAAACTCCATTACTCGATTTCCACCTTTTCTTCGACGATGATGTGGAACAAGAACGGTGCTACACTTCCATTTTGGTCCATCTCGAAAGATGAAGATTTGTTCTCCATTACAAGACCTCAAACTCCTCCTCCTCCTCCTTTTGATTTCAAGTAACATTCTCGAGCTCTTATTATATGCATTATTTTTTTTTCTCCTCTTACTTTCACTTTTATTGTGTTCAACTTGCTGAAAATATGTAATTTTTGTTTCTTTTTATAAAAAAAAAAAATTGAAGCGAATGTAATGCTTCATTTGGGTGGCAAGATGATTTGTCCTTGGAAGAAACTAATACCGCCATTGATGCAACTCCTTTAGCTACTAGTTACATGGCTTATGATCCTTTGTATTGGCCATTAGCCGATCTCGAAGCGAGCTTTCCTAGTCAAATTCTACCTCAAGGTTGTTAATTTATAACTAGTTTCGTTTTATAGTACATTACATTCAACATTTACATGTAAGTACTAATTTGTTCATATTATGTTTTATGTATAAAAAAAGCAGAATTTGAAGCAAGTCCGGTTGACATGTTTTCAAGCAACATGGAGAGTGTTGGAAATGGTTTTCAGGGTTCGATTGATTTGTTTGATCAAGAGATGAAGCTTGAGGAGTCGTCTGTGGGAGATGTTGTTGAACAAGTGGAGAAGAAGAACAAGAGGAGGCCTAGAACACCGTCATCGTCACAAGGCGTTATAAGTATTAACAATTCGAAGACAAGTCTTTCAAGGGAGGAGATTAGTGAGTATTTTTACATGCCAATCACAGTTGCAGCCAAGGAGCTCAACGTTGGACTTACCCTTTTGAAGAAGAGGTGCAGAGAGTTGGGGATTCGCCGGTGGCCTCATCGAAAGCTCAAGAGCCTCCAAACCCTAATCAAGAATGTTCAGGTTTATTTCTCTCCTTTTTCTCTTCTTAACCGAAGAAATTAATGGCGGTATTAATCATTTTTGAGAGTTTAATTTGTGAAATCTTTAAAACCCATCTCCCCATTTTTAATAAATTAGGTGATGCAAGTTTACTAAGATAAGATAGATCATGCATGGATAAATTCACTAGAAGAAAAATATAAGAACAAATGTGATGGCACATAGATGTGTTTGCATGTGTGCATAGGCAATGGGATATGAAGATGGAGATATGAATACTAAGAAAGTGCGAGAAGCGATAGAGTTGCTAGCGTATGAGCAGAGGTTAATGGAGGAGAAGCCTGATCTTCAGCTCGAAGACAAGACGAAAAGGCTAAGGCAAGCTTGTTTCAAGGCTAACTACAAAAGGAGGAAGCTGATGACTAGGATAAGTGCCATTGATAGCTCTGAATGCGCTGCGTCTTCGACCAATTCTGATGGTGGTGGCAGCATTGAGTTCTATTAACAAAAGTTCATGCACATCAGCACATGGAGGAAGTTTTTGAATTTGGTTAAACTTTGTTTGTGGTTTTAGAAGCTTTTGGATTTGAATAAGGGTTGGTGTGGAGCTTCGTTTTATAGTATCATATATAAACAATATACTGGTCTGGTCCAAGTACAAGCTTCTTCTTGTGCTGGCCCAAGTTTTCTGTTTTCTTCCTGCTGCACTTACACAAGCCTCCGTGTATGTGCAAGCTTTAAGTCCGAGCACAGATGCAGTTTTGGCAGACATTTTTGAGTGGTTGTATACTTGTATTTGTGCTTGTTCTTTCAATTGCAATTCACTAACTTAATTTGCATATTACATAAAGCGCAATCAACCTTCAAACATACACCACATTAAAAAAGTATTAGACAGCTTCTTTCGAGTTATCACAACTTTTAATCTGGGCTGCTCTTTGGTCTGGAGTGATCACAGAATAAGATTTTGGGTTATCACAACTTCTAATATTGGCTTTAAGAAATTATTATCAAAGGTGATAATGTAGTTATCAATAGTGATTATAGAAAATGTTAGATGCTTTGTGACATATTTCGATGATTTCAAAATCAATCACTGCTTCAAGAGAAGGAAATAAAGCAACCAACTTCATAGCATCAATCAAGAGACTACAAACATGAAACTATACCAGCTCAACCATAATTTAAATCTGCAAACCATGACTGGTTGCCTTCATCCCTCGGTAATGAAATTTATACAAATCATTCACATGACTTATTTATGTTAGTCTTACCTTAGAGGGTCACTTGATGCTTGCCCATTGTAATGCAAGCCCCTTGAAATAACACATGAGTTAAAGGGGAAATACAAGTTTTCAACGCAAATATCTGTATGACAGAGTGTACCAGTATTTGCAGCAAACTAGTTCAAAATATCAAAATTTGCATTTTAGCAAACTGGATATTGATATAAAATGCTATTCCTGGGTATTAATCTCTTGGTTCCCCTGTAACAAGTCTGAACAAGTAAACTTGGACAGCAGGAGTAGTGCATGACACCATGAGGTTGTTCATCATGAATTGCATTCCTGCAACAGAAAAAAGCTACTTGCCTGAAAGAAAAAACCAAAAGATCTCTGCATACAGTAACACTTAACGGTTTTATACCTCACCCAGTAATTCAAGCTGACAAGGAACTTCCCACAAAACATCCACACCCTAAATCCACCGAAAAAATACAAACATAAATGCCGATATGAAATCAAAACCTGGGTATGTTTTCTTTTCTCTAAACCCACTCAGAGTGGCTTATTCTCTACTCAATCTGAGTAAATGGTAAAACCTACTGATCACTTGTTTGCAAATGCAATTCCCTTCTCAATGCTTGCCTCCAACTCAGACTTAAGTGCTTCCAAGGCCTTTGATTCATACTCAGTCAAACCTTCCAAGTCAGAAGAGATCACAGCTTCAACGCCTTTCTTTCCAAGTTTAATCCTCGATGCAAAGAAGGGAAGATCAGTCAACTCAGATTGAACAAAAGAGCATTCATAGACATCAGTATCTCCATCCAGAGCTCTAAGAGATGATTCCACAAACCTAGCTGCAGCATACGCCATCGACAGAGTAGCAGAGCCAGCTCCTGCCTTTGCCTCCACAACTTCTGTCCCAGCATTCTGGATCCGAACAGTCAGCTCTTCTACTTCCTCATCAGTGAACGTCACTGAAGGCTTGGTCTTAGACAAGAGCGGTAGAATTGTAATTCCAGCATGGCCTCCAATAACCGGCACATCCACATCTATGAGCTTAAGATTCTTTTTCTGGGCAACAAAGGTGTTCGCCCTTACGACATCTAAAGTCGTAACACCAAAAAGCTTCTTCGGATTGTAAACACCCTTCTGCTTGAGTACTTCAGCTGCAATAGGCACCGTCGAGTTGACTGGGTTACTGATGATGTGAATGAATGCATCAGGGCAATTATCAGCAACAGCCTCTATTAAACTCTTGACTATTCCAGCGTTGATGTTGAAAAGGTCATCGCGTGTCATTCCGGGCTTTCTGGGAACTCCAGCAGGAATCACAACAACATCAACTCCCTTTAAGCAATCAGCTAATTCAGAAGCACCAGTGAAATCCACAACCCTAGAGGGAGTGTTGCAGTGGCTTATATCTGCTGCAACTCCTTTGACGTTTGCGATATCATAGAGATGCAGATCTGACACCAAAGGAGACATTTTGACTAAAAGTGAGAGTGGCTGCCCTATACCTCCAGAAGCACCAAGAATGGCTACTTTGTACGAAGCTGATGCTTGAGGATTTAGGCGATGTGTGGAGATTTGGTTGGGCTTCTGAGCCATCACTGAGAAAGTGTTTTTTAGAGCAGCAGTAGTGTCTCGGCCCAGAAAGGAGGACTCTGACTCAAAAGTTACAGATGTAGTAGCCTTGAGGCCAGTGAAACCCCTGAGAGGGTTTTGGCAAGCAAATTTCATACTCATACATTTTGACTGTTGAAGCAATCCAGTGGTTCGGCCAACAGAGGCGGATGATCTAATTGAGTAGCTAGTTGCAGGTATGGCTGCCATTCTTACTTCCTAGTAAAGACAACAAAAATGAGAAGGTAACTTATTCATGTGCTCATGTGCAACATACTCTTATTCTAAGAACTTATATTTCCATAAATAAATAAGAAAAAGCTTTTCAATGTAGCATGAGAATTTCAGAAAGCCATCACAGAAACAAAACAATAGAACACATATAAAACACATTATTTTCATTTTAATATTCATCTTACACAAATACTCCAAAAATCAATCTTCATTCACAATGTACCAAAAATCAGTTCTCAAGTTATATATTAAATACAGTGGAAACTTTTATCCAAAAAAATTGAAGAAGTGCACTGTAAGTAAGGACATCAGTCGAAAACTCATCACATCATGTCAGAATTCCCCCAAAAAAGGTACAGTAGTAATTGGAAAAACAACAAAAAGGTAACTGTTAAGAACATTAGGCGATGCTTAGGTAGCAGATGGCAATGCAACATTGAGGTTTTTTTATTTACTATTTTACTTATTTCCTTGCTAAACGAGAATGAAAGTAGAACATCTTATTGTAATCAGACGATAAAATGATGCATAGATAACCAAATTTTAATACTTGCCAGGTCTGTATGAATGCTTTACTATCAGGGAAATCACATCCAACATAAGTTGTAAAGCATAAACTCCCATTAAATTGTTACACTTCAAAGCAAGATGAAGTCTGAATGCCTTAATGTTGGAAAATAGCTAGTAGCAAGTATTTAACAATGACAGTTTTAACAAGAAAAGAAAAATCAGTACACAAAGAAACTCGCAGATCTAAGAACATATGAGCATTTTGCCTCATCCAGAGCAATAATCACTCTAAAACTTTCAAGCTAATTTATGAAATTGTTCACATTCTAGCTTCGCACACAATAACAAAAGAAGCGTAGAAAGAAACTTTTCATTGAAAGGAAGAGGAGAGAAAAATCGGAGTTGAAGATCGAAATAGGATGTCACTAACAATCATTCGTCCAGAACAACTCACAAGAAAGAATTAATGTCGATACGAGCAAGGTAGAGCGAGAATGGGAACAAGAAAGGAAAAGAATCGATACCTGTGAAACGCGACGATGGCAGACAAATCTCAGTTTCTCGCACCGTTGTTTCTAATCTCTCTAGTTTGCCGTCAGAATCTGGATCCCTGCTTTTATATATGCGCAAGCTAAAGCTTCAAAAAGTGAAGATTAAAATACTTCAAAAATAAACAATCTTTCAGATTCATGCCCGGGCAATCCTGACCGTCCATAAATGAGCGTGTGAGCTGACGTTGTAATGGCTGCTGATGCGAATTACACTTTATAAAGGTCGTGAAAATGGGCAAAACCCGGCTCTTTGTTTAGCGGTTCGGTCAATTTAGGGTGGTTGGTGAACTTACACAACCCAAATTGGTCATGGGTGGATTGATACTTTTCAACGAAGATTTGCGAAATCATCATTATATATAGAAGAAATGGACACTTATTTGGCAAACCCATGCCAAAACATGTGACATGACATGAACAATCGTAAACCTTTTGTCTTTCGGTCCTATATGTATTATTGGTTATAAATTATTCGGAGTCGAAATGAGAGATATGGAATTACAACCCAATTTCTAATCAAAGATTCAATTCACTTTCAAAGTGGAAACGATAAATTAAACGAACCCATTCAATGAGAGAAGCGGGCGGGTCGAGCTAGACATAGCTAAAACGAGCCTTTATTGCAGCCCGTGCTACTGAATCAGCTATGTTGAAAACTTATGAAAACTACTACTCCCTCCGATTCAAAATAAGTGTCTTTTTAACACTTTATTTTTTATCCATTTTAAGTGTCGTTTTAAGTTTTCTAGGCAATTGATTAGAAGAGGGTTATTAAAATGCTTATTGGAATGTGTTTTTGTTGGCTAAAAGTATTCATTCATTGGTCTAAAAAAGTGATGAGTGATAAGATTGAGAAAAAGTTTAATATTTTGAGTTTAATTAATACTTTTCTTAAAACTAGTGTCAAAATCTAATACGACACTTATTTTGAATCGGAGGGAGTATAAACTTTGTCAATTTGGTACCTCGAATTCACTTTGTCAGTGGAGGCATTCTTATACTCAGATGGCTTTATAAAGTTCATTTGAGATAGATATAAATAGTTGAATTTCAGTTTTCCTTAGGGTTTTTTAAACGTATACTCCTAATATATTTAAGCTATGAGTATTTCCATCTTAACCCCTATATCTTAGGGTTGGGCATTGGTCCAAGATCAGATCGAACGGGAACCGAAATCCCCAAGAAAATGGACCGAGGACCAGCTCGGATATTCTTGGTCCGGTCCCGGTCCGGTTTTGGACCAGGCTATTCTTTTATCAAAAAAATATAATATTTTAAATAAAAAAGTTTTAATTTATTTATAAAAACATTGTTTTTGCTAAGGGATCTAAATGACATAGGAATCTGAATGACATAGGAACTTGTTTTAATGGGAGTAAGTGCTCCACCCACCCATAACCCGACCCATGACCAGCCCCAGTCTGATCCACTCCGGTGACGGGTGAGTCGGATATGGGTGAAAGGTTCCGCGGGTGATGGGTGGGTCAGGTGATACAATTTATTTCGCGGGTCGGACCCGACCCATGACCAGCCCCAGTCTGATCCACCCCGGTCCAGTCCAAAAATCCAGTCCGGACAGGATTTTGCCCCGCCCTACTACAGTATGGGATTTAATGGGCGTTTGATGTTGATATTGGTTTGAGATTGAAACGTGAAACAGCCCAAACAGTACACAAAATGGGCCCTAAAATATCGTCAAAGAACAGATTACTCGCATTCATAATCATGAACTCCATATTACAATCTCACAGTTGAGGTGTAAATTCACAAGATAAAAATCAACCTGGCACAATCTCCATATTAACTCCATCCTTTCATCCTTCTTCTTTAAGACCCAATCTTCTGCATCTCCCTCCTGAGCCCGTACGCCCGAACGAGGCTCCCCACCGTCCTCACCGCCAACTTCAGATCATCCAACGGATTCCCAGGCACCACCGTCTTGTACAAGTAACTGTCAAACGTCATCTTCTGCACGTAGTCGTCGGCGCACATCTCCACAAACGCCTCCCTCGCCGGATTCGACCGGTAGAACACCTTCTGCAAGATATCCAACACTTTGTATGTCGGCCAGTACTTCTTGTCCCACTTCTCCAGGTACTTTCTCAGATCGGATTCGTTCACCAACCTCTTCCCGTTCGCAGACCCCTCCACGATCGCCTCCGCGCACATCCGCCCGCTCTTGGCCGCGAAGTAGATGCCCTCTCCGGAGCACTTGGTCACGTAGCCAGCGGCGTCGCCTACCAGCGCCACTCGGTCAAGGACGCGGCGTGGCCTCGGGTGCTCCGGGATTGGATGCGCCTCCACGCGGATGATGCGTCCGCCGTCAATCTTGGGGAGTGCGCGGTTGCGGGTGGCGAGTTGGAACTTCTTGATGTCGGATTTGTGAGTGACGGTGCCTGTTCCGACGGCGACGTGGTCACATTTTGGGAACACCCAGCCGTAGAAGTCTGGGGAGACGTCGTCGCCGACGTACATCTCCGCGAGGTCCTCGTAGTATGTCATCTTCTCATCGGGGATTTTGATTCTCTCCTGCAAATTGCATGTCCAGTAATGATTTGAGAACCAACAATCTCACAATGCGTTGTGTCTCTATGCTTTCTATGGCCAAACTAAATTATCAATTTCAACTTAATTGCACTCGAAATCAACTGAATTGTGAGTCAATCAAGCTCAATCGCTTCACGCATTTACGGATTTAACAAGAGAACACTTCGAATTTAGCAAAAATCGTAGAAATTGACTCGATTAATTGAGAATTGATCCTGTTCAAAACCCTAGGGGGACAATTATGGATGTGCTCGTGACTAAAATTCAGAAAGATTTGAGCGGCCAATACCTGGAATGCAATGGCGTACTCGTAATCGCCGGCGCCGATCGACTTTGCCACCCGAGAATTGGCGCCGTCAGCGCCGATAACGGCGTCCACCTCCAAAGTCTTGCGTATCCCTGCTCCTCCGGTCTTTTCGTCATAGGAAGTGTACTGTAACACGTACGGCGCATCCGGCGACTTCGGGATCTCCATCTTGAGAAACAGGCCGTTGATGACTGAGGCACCGGCGTCTGCGGCGCGGTCGCGGAGGTAGGCGTCGAGGACCTCCCGGCGAACCATTCCAATGTACTCGTGCGGCTTCAAAGTGCGGCCAATGTCGACGGCGACGTTTGAAGGCGAAATCATCTTCATCTTCGTCACCCGTCGATCGATGATGTCGAGAGGGATGTCGAATTCGCCGACCATGCAGAGCGGGATGGCTCCGCCGCAGGGCTTGCAGTTGTCCATCTTGCGCTCGATCAGGAAGGTCTCGATTCCTCCCTTGGCTAGGGTTTCGGCGGCGGCTCCACCGGCCGGTCCGCCTCCTATGACGGCGACGCGGAGATTCCGACCGGGGAGCTTCGGGCTGTTGATTGCGGCGGATACACGGCGGGTTTTGAGCGTTTTCACCTTGACCAGAGCTGAGGAGAGGGAATGGTGGTGGTTATCTGAGACCGGAGACTGACGGAGTCCGGTGAAGCTCTTGAAAGACATGGAAGCCATGGCTGTTTGGGGGAGGAAGAAAGGGGTGAGAGTGAGGAGCGATTGAGCTGAGATTGTGGGAGGCTTCGGCCTTCTCTGTTCGTAACTCTTTTGTTTTTTATTTTAAATGAAATCTTCAATCTAGGTGGATAACGGGTGGGATCTTGTGGGTTGTGGGCCGTTGGATTGGGTTGAATCGACAGTGGAGATCGGTTTTGCGGATAATGTAGAGATTTTTATCTATATGGAGCATCCGGGCTAGTGAGCTGTGCGGGCGTTTTTTGTGCATGTAACAGAAGGGAGACGTGTACGCTTTTAGTGGCTGATAAGGTGACACGTGTCACACAGATAGAAGGTGTATGAAGAAGCGTTAGAAATATCAGTTTTTTCCTATAACAAGAGTCGTTACGTGATCAAAGAGGGTGCATTTTTAGACTACAATATGATCAAGTCTTGAATCTTGATCCAATAAGCTGATCTTAACGTGGCATCTTAGCCTCCTTTTGGCACTAGCGTTTTGAGAGCTTATCCGCGCTAGTTAGAGCGGAATTTTGATAATTTTCAAGAAACTCTTACACTAAAACTTCTTGCTTTTCAGCTAGCATTTCAGGGGTAGCTGGAGAACACTCCTACGTACTGAACGGACTGCTTAATGTCTTTCACTTCAATTGTCTTAAGAAATTTGGGCCTAGATTTTGTAGTAATACTTATTGTTAATCTTGGGTGGTTGTTTTGCAACCAGATTTGTTTTCTTTTTTCTTTTCCCGTTTTGTTTTTGGGTGTTTAATCTTGGGCTTGGGCTTTTTGTTTAGCCCTTTTGGGCTTTATTGGCTTTTGTTACCTTAGTTGATGGACTTCTCTTAGGACTTAATTAAGCCTGTTTTGGGTAATCTTTTATGGGTTCCTTGTTTATTGGTTTTGCAGGTCTTGCTCAAGCTTGATGTGTACTTCTTTATTATTGGGACATTTTATGTGGTTGAGTGTGGAACGAGTTGATGAGTGTGGTTGTGGACGTTTCGAGGCTTTTGAAAATCCTCCAATCTGATGGTGGTAACGTAAGTGGTCGTTTCTCTTTACCAAAGTTGTCCTTTTTTATCGTCTCCCGGCGATATTAAGCCTCTTTTGCGCTGTACTCACCATACTTCCAAACACTTGTTAGTGTATTTCCTTTGCTTATTTGTTCTGTCATACTTGCATGTTGTTGCCGGTCTCGTGTTACTGTCTTAACGACCTTTTAGTTATATAAAATTTGTCTGATAATCGATTTCTTACCTATTAAAAAAAAATCAAGAATGCAAGATTACATATAATAATGCCAAAGGCGGAGAAAGAAATCAAGAATTGCTTTAATATCCACCTACGCTCGTCTCTCTCAGATAGTTAATTTGGTAGCTGAATGCATTGTGTTTAGTTAATTTATGCGGATTACTGCAGCATACGTATAGGATTGGATATCTGATTATACTAATAATTTGGCATTCAAATACAAGGTCACCGTATACCTGATGAAGTATGTACATGTATTAAATTGTGCTGGTCAAGGCAAAAGCTAGCCCTTCTAGGTGGAAATTAGTTAGATACATTAAGTACATATGAAGATGCATGTAAATAGATTTTCACAGTGAGTATGGTTATTTTGTAGTGTAGGATGATACAATATTTTAATCTATATAAATAGAAATTGTGTACATGACGACTATCCAGTTCGATCGAGTCATTCACAAATTTACAAATATTGTAATCTGTTCAAACATTATTATAATTTCCCTTGTATATAATTACACTTGTAAACCCGATCTTTCCCTTAAAGGTTGTCCATTTAGTTACGCCAATGCCATGCTTTTTTTGGTAGTTGAACCGGTCACCTATACGTTCACTATATCCTCATTCCTCACTAATCTTGACAACCTATATATCTCGTTTAACTCAATTTCCTCCTCCCAAAATTAATTGGTCACCTGATTCTCATGCCACTTAATACTATTGTTACCCATTAAATGTTGAATAAAAATCTCAAAATGCCTCTAATTTTCAAAAATTCAAACACCCACCAATACCGTTGGATTCAAAAATCCCATGCTCTGGATTCATCCAATGTTGGTGCCATTTGTGAATGAAGTGGTAGTTGCATTAGGTTTGAAATATCCTAACAGTTGGTTCATCCAACTCCTCCCGCTCTCTCTCAATTCCCCTTCTTATTCTTTGCCTTCCTCATTTCTCTTCTTTCTTCACCTCCTCATCGAATCAATTTTTCTTCCCTACAAAATCCTAAAGACTCACTCTTTTGACAAAATCTTTTACCCATCAAACGTTAAACATTTCTATCCCCTATATATAAATACACACAATCAAATTACGTAACAGAGCATCAAAACTACAACAATAATCCAGAGCGAGGGAGGGAAAAAAAATGAAGTTCAAGCTCGCGTTGTCTTTGGTTGTGATTTCGGTTTTCTTGGGGATTGCTTCAATTCAAGTATGTGGTGAATCGAAGATGGTGCAATTTATCTTCGGCGACTCCCTCTCGGACGTGGGCAATAATCAGTATCTTTCGAGGAGTCTTGCAAAGGCTAACTTGCCTTGGTATGGGATTGACTTTGGCAACGGCATGCCTAATGGAAGGTTCACTAATGGCCGCACTGTTGCTGACATTATAGGTACAAATTTCATTTCATTAACTACACTAATGTTTTAGATAGGCTTCTATGCTTTGGAAGTTGAGATTATAGCATGTATAAAACTTAAATGATGACACTTTCAATTATTAACCTTTTAGGTGATGCCATGGGTCTGCCAAGGCCACCGGCCTTTCTCGATCCCTCCATAGACGAAGACATGATCATGGAGAACGGCGTTAACTATGCATCTGGTGGCGGCGGAATCTTGAATGAAACGGGCGGTTTATTTGTAAGTAGTTATTTTAAAAATCGATCAGAAGTGAAACCCTCAGAATTGTCCTTAATTGTGATGTTTTCTCTGATTGTTGTGGCTGCAGATTCAGAGGCTTTGTTTCTACAAACAAATTGAGTTGTTTCAAGGGACCCAAGATCTGATAACACGAAAGATTGGCAAAAACGAATCGGATAAGTTCTTTAGAAATGCAAGATATGTGGTTGCATTGGGGAGTAACGACTTCATCAACAACTATCTCATGCCGGTTTACAGCGATTCCTGGAAGTACAACGACAATACCTTCATGGATTATCTCGTCGGAACACTCCAAGATCAACTTAAGGTATATTATCTTCCTAACCTTCCAAAGTTCCAATATCTAATCATGAAATCTTCATTTTGACTCCACACCTTTACCAAAAATATACATAATCTAAGCGAGGCAAGGCGTTAGATTTCCTTAAGCGTTTGTCCATAGATTTAGGCTCAAATCTCACCGGCGGTGTGTATAGAAAGGGGCATCTGTAGTATCCAGAATTTGGTCTGAACGTAGAGCGGCTTTGACCGATTGAACCAGCGAGAAATAAGAATATTTATATATATAGTCTTCATACTGCAATTTTTATAAAGAAAAAAATATAATTAAATATAAGCTAATCACATTGAATTGGGCTTTTTTTGGTAGCTGCTGTACAAACTAGGAGCGAGGCAGCTGATGGTGTTCGGGCTAGGCCCAATGGGCTGCATTCCCCTGCAGCGCGTGTTGAGTAGATCCGGTGGATGCCAAGACAAGACCAACAAGCTCGCACTCAGCTTCAACAACGCCGTCAGCACCATGGTGACTCAGCTCTCCAAGAGCCTCCCTGGCGCCACCTACAAAGTCGGCGACGCCTACGACGTCGTCAATGACGTCATTTCCAATCCAAACAAATACGGTAATCTACAAAGCCCAAAACTGACAGTTTGGGCCTATTGGGCTTTGTGTTTAATTAATTGGAATTGGGCCTCTTGTGCAGGGTTCGATAACTCCGACTCGCCGTGCTGTTCGTTCGGGAAGCTGATAAGGCCGGCGCTGACGTGTGTGCCGGCGTCGACGCTGTGTAAGGACCGGGGCACGTACGTGTTCTGGGACGAGTATCACCCGAGCGATGCGGCAAACAAGATCATAGCGAAAGAGCTGATTAAGAAATTTGGGTTCTTGAAGGTGAATGAGACGGCGAGCTCTGCCCCTTCTCCGGCGCCGGCCATGGCTCCTTCCTCTGATGGTTAAAGACTTCTTTTTTGGTTAAAATTCTGACATTTTGGTTGAGGTGCGAATTCGAGGAATTGCATCGAAAGATTGAACAAAGACACACCATTGATCAGTAGATATGAGTGCTGTGTGGACAAGTATATGTTATAATTTGATATTGTTTTTGAGTTTTACTATTGGAGTTGATCGTGAAAGTTGAATAAAATTGTGTTTCTTTTTTTTGTAAGGTAAAGGTATTGTTATTTTTTGGTCTGGTATGTTATATACTGTATGTGAAGTTTCCTAAGCTGAATTATGCTCTCATCCTGGATATTTAACTATTAATAAGACGTTGAACATGTTATATTGTTACGTTGTTCTGCAAGATTGTGGTATGTAAAACAATTTAAACAAAATTAAGCAGGGAGAAATTAGTTCTCAATGGATGAAGAGCTGAAGATAAAATGTTAGACTTGTAGTTGTTCCCTTACAAACATGCGTTTACCTTCTAGTAAATTTGGCGATGGCAAGTTTTGCTTGTCAAACAAAGGTCTGTAGTTAGTTAACCGGCGACCTGGGAGAAGGGTGTGGCTCGCCAAATGGCCCAAATCGAAGGGTGTGAGTTTTTATCTGAATCAATTTATACTTTAGAGGGTTTGATATCAAAGTAGTCTCTAATTATAAGACTTGTTTCTTTGCATCATATGATTTACAATACTTTATGTACGTATCACGACAAAAATTAGTAATCACAAATCAGCATTATAATTTATAAGACTTGTTTCTTATAATAATACTTGAGTTGACTGTCAAACGGTTAAGCCTCAAAGGTAGTATCTAGAGGTTCCCGTTCGACTCTCATAGACAGTTCCCTCACCAAAAAAAAAAACACTTGACTGAGTTGTCCAAGTACTTTCATGTTTTTGTTAGTTTTTAATTGTCCGTTAAGTTTCTCTTTTACTTGTTTGAAATATTTTTTATGTGTGCGCTTTTGTTAGGTTGTTCATTGCTAATTTGTTTCAGTCTCTTGATTCAGCAAATCTATCTGATATATATATCGAATTCTTTCTTTATCGAAAAAGAAAACACAACTACATGCACGATATACCAAATATTATTAGCATGAATACTTTAGTAAATACATTTAGCCCGCCCTATTATAAATGCTAAAATCAACAAAGATACTTTATAGGATATTAATTTAAACTCCAAAATTCAAGTTACAAGGTGGCAACTGGCAAAGCTTGCGCTATCAACAAGGATCCATAAAAACATGTATTAGACCGGATTAATTGTAATTTCTTTTGGAACAAAAATAATGACTACAAACTATTATTGATATGGGACAAAACATGTAAATTTAATCAGAATGGCGGACTGGTATTAAAAAACAAAAGACTTGAAACAAGTATTATAAATAAAATTATTATGGAAAATAATTGTTGAACCTAAACAACTTATGGGTTAAGATAACAAACAAACACTGCATAATATATGTGGTCGAGTGAGGTCGGGATCGATGTTGGAGTTCGCTAATGCGTTCGATGTAGGTATCGGCGGAGCGCATGCTTGAGCCGGCGTTGGTGATTTGGAAGGTCAAACGAGCTAGCGTTGAATTTGGGGTCAGAAAGAATGTTAAAGAAGACTCTTTTTAGGGTTGTATAAGGAGCATTAAGTTAACAAGAAGGAGAAGGAGGTGAACTAGTATTCTTTGTAACTTTTTTTAAAAAGCGAGAGGCAAAAGGATCGATTATTTAATGCTTTTTAACGGGAAAAGAGATTGAACTGACGATTGGGTGGTCCTCTGCAAAGAAAATACATTTAGTGCGTGATAAGGATCGAGTTGATGAAGTTGGTGCAAGGTCACTTGGATGCTCTCTTCACGCCGAAGGAATGGATGGTGCATGTGCCTCGTGAATGGAACTTGGTGGACGTGAGAATGGCTTGGAAATCAGAAATGGATGATGGAGTATGATGGTTGTTGGATATGAATGAGTAGGGTGTGGATATGACTCACCACATTTGAAACTCAAACTACAAGATTCAAGGACAAGGATGTGACACACCTTGTTTTTGGACCTCAAGAATGATCCGATATTACTCACGAATCAAAGTTTAAAAACAAGAACAACAAACAACTTTTATTCAAAGGCAAAAAGCCAAATCCAAAGACAAAACACGACTAAGACAAAAGCAAAGGTTTCAAATCAATTCAAGTGTGTCTAGCAAGGGATAAAGACGCCCCTTTTAAAAGAAAATGAGCTTTCAACCAAGGCTCTTCAACAACCAACCATAATATCAGATTTGATGATAAAAAAGACCCTTGGAAAACCGGCATTGAATGCAGCTTGACATGGCACGCAAGAGGCGCCCAAGCTCGGTGCTAGCTAGGCACCCGGCATGGCCGAGACGCACCCGGTGACTAATAAGGTGCACACCACGTCTCCTTCATAGTTGATCGGCGCTCCTTGGACTAAGATGCTAGCTTGAAGCTCTTCTTGTAAGGCATGAGCTCGTGCCCTCATGATTTGACCTAAATAGGGCAAAGTGACGCTGGCTTGTGTGACCGGGCCACGGGCGTAGGCGGCGCCAAGGAGTGAGCGGTGCTCTTCGTCTTGCATGGGCTCTTGAGCGGCGCTCCCATGGTCATTCATCTCTAGATCTCCCTCCACGTCATCTCCAAGGTTATGGCCCATAGAAGGTGGAGGTAGCTCGGTTGGCTCGGAAGATGGCACATGCTTAGCCGTGGCGCGCCCGATGCGCTCGGGTGGCTCAGAACCATGGCCGGTTTGGCCATGATGTGGCACATGAGGCATTGTCACATCATCCTCCCTCTCTTGAATTGGGTTCGTCCACGAACCTTCATCCTACATCTCATCATCATCGTCAAGAAAATAAGGAGAAAGGTCGGAAACGTTAAATACCTCACGCACACCGTAGCTTGGTGGCAATTCCACCCGGTGAGCATTATCATTGATGTGCTCTAACACCACAAATGGGCCATCACCTCGTGGTTTCAGCTTTGAATTTCGTAGGATAGGAAAACGCTCCTTCCTCAAATTCACCCACACGAGGTCGCCCGACTCAAAAATGACTTCCTTGCGCCCTTTGTTGGCTTGACGCACATATTGCATGGTTCACCTTTGGTGATGTAGAAGGGATATGTTCTGATATCAAATGATAAGAGTCTAGGATCTTCAAGGGGCAGTGCAAGGTAAACTTGAGATATGACTCACTCAAGGCAATTGCAATCAAAACAACTCTAGAGATATGACTCACTCAAGAGAAGGTTGATTTGGACTTGATATAACTCACAAGTCTTTTGATTAAAACAAGGGAAATTACATGAGCTAAGAAGAGGCTTTCTTGCATTCAACTTGATAATCAAATAAAGCAACATCATGCCCCTTTTATAGTAGAAAGGGACGTCCAAAACAAGGCAACAAAGAGGTCTTTCACATCTAGCTTTAATTGAAAAAGTTGGTGAGAAAAACTCAAGGGATAAAAATTAAAGTATGACATTCACTTCTTCTAGATGGTAGGTATGATGGACGACCATTACACCTTGTTGTTGGTGAGAAGAAGCTTCCAATTTATGATATGTGAAGTTTAATGTGAATAATATGGTAGTGAATGAACCACCGGGTTGCATCAGGGTTCCTTCAAGTAGTTGATCCTTTGACGTTTGGAATCTTGAGTTCTTTTTGGGCTTCATGGATTTGAACCTCATCATTAGGAATTAAAATGACTAGCTTAAGTGGACTTTTCCATTTCCATGGATTGCGATCCACAAAGGTGTGGTATTCATGATTCAAATACCGAGCTCGAAATCTATCTTTTGCATCACTCGTGAATCTTCGAAAGGGACTTTGGCAAGTTTGAGTGTCATCATGATTTTAATATGAGTCAAGTGTATGAAGCTCCCCTATATTCACATCATCATCTCCTCCTTTAAAGGGAATCGTCCTCGAATCCATTTGATCTACTTTCTTGATGTGGTGCTGCAATAAAAAGGATAGTGTAGTCTCTTCTTCTTGAATCAGAAATGGCAACCATGAAGAAACCAAAGGTGTTGCATCCATCCATGGAGTATCCAATGAATATAGTGAACTACGCACAATGGTGGGTTGACTCTTGGTTCTTCTAGTTGGAGGTGATGACTCTACAACTTCATCCTCTTCAAAAAGTGGCTCATCCCTTGAGAAGATGTCCGCTTCAGTTGACATGGCCTCCCCTTCTTGCAAAGGCTCATCCAAAAGGATTGGCCCTTCAAAAAACAAAGGCACTCCTCTTGCAATATGTGCATCATTTCTATGGGACACTTGATAGTGATGAGTTGTTCCAAATCATGGAAGGATCTCATTCTTTCTCTCTTTTTTTGAACCACTTGAGAGACCTTTACGGTAATTCTATTTCCAGAATTCTACTGGTTTTTGTATGGGTTTGTTCTCTCAGATACGATCTCCAAATGGAGTGATTCCAAAGCCCACATGTAGATCTAGAAGTCTAGTTTAAGGCCTCCAAATTTGAGCTCTTTTAGTTTTTGGTTCAGGAAGTTATGACAATTTTTCTAAGGGGTCGCAAGCTTTTGTTGGTAATAGAGTAAATGTGGAGAGATGATGGGTTTACCTTGCTTGGCTCTGATACCAAATGATGAGGATCAAGGATCGTGACGTCCACGGTGCAAGGTAAGCCCCCTAGACTTCATAGGAATTCGACAACAAACACCCCAAAAAAATTTGGTCTGTCTTCAACTGGCTTGTTTTCCCTGGTTCAAACTCGGATTTGAGTGATTCCAACTCGAGGAGTTAGATCTATGAGTCTAGTTGAACTCTAAAAAATTTGAGAGTCAAATGATAAGTAGATTGAAATTTATGTCGTTTTTACTGAGGTGTTGCAAAATCCTCCGAGAAGAGATTTCGATGGGAGTTTGAATGAGATTGATGGATTGACGATGGAAGAGGGTTGAAATGGGATGGTTTTGTATGAGATGAAGTGATGGATATGGATGTGGAATTAGAGAGATATGACTCACTCTCCAAAAAAACAAACTATGGATTCAAACAAGGATGTGACTCACCTTGACTAGACCCTTGAAGATGGCTTGATATGACTCACGAACCAAGGGGATTCACTAGCCTTAAGGACGAGTGGATGAAGACTACTAAGAAAAACTCAAAGCTTAATTCTCATTAGGTTTCAAAACGTGCTTCAACAAGGAGAACAAAATGTCTATAAATATGCACACAAAATGGGGTGACAAACAACCCTTCGTGTTCACATTCACCTTATCTACCACCTTACCTACTACCTCTCTATTACTTTTATACTATAATAATAAAAATCTAGAGTATTTACAATAAATAAATATATCTCACACAATTATTAAAGACTTGGATGCAAACGAAATTGAACATGAGCCTCGAGAGTGAGGACACAAGCTTGAAGAGGAATCTTGATTGACCTCGGGGTGGATCACATTAGTGCATGTGTTCAAATAATTAATATCGAATTTAGCTGTTTTTTTTTTTGTAAAAGTGTCTATTTAGTGGGTGGTTATTCACAAATCACGCAAATAAAAAACAAACAAAACCAAAAAGACACCTCAAACAAACAAGACAAACACTCACAAACACACAACATGAAAAAACCATACAAGAAAAATAAATCCAACGCACACAACAAAAAATCATCTCACACTACTAAGATGACCCCCTACCCCGTACCCCTACATCTTAAGGGGTTGTTTCACTTGTGGGTACAAATGAGTTTTTGGGTGAAAAGTGATTTTTATTGTCTTAAAAAACGTAAAAAACAGAGAGAATTGCACGGATTTCAAAAATATTAAAAGCGGATTTTGGGTAGAAAAGAATTTTATGGTGAAAAGCACCTACCCACTTACCCATCTTAAGAAAAGCACTCAACCCACTTACCCGCCTAAACCCTACTCCTAATAATGTCCTCTGCTAAACCCAATCTTGTATCCGGATAACAAATACCCGGATATATGGCAGCTGAGGTTGCAACTTGCAAGCTTCACAATTCAAGCCCAACACGGCACACGCCCCCTAAACTGGCATTGCCTTTGTTTTGTAAAATAAAAATATACACACTACTAAACTAGTTGTAAATTACTGGAATTGTAGTGAAAGTTACATAATCCAGCTAATACGTACGTGCCCTTTATTACTCCAAGCGTTTCTTTGACTCTTTCGAGTCGTGTTCACAATTAGTACATGACCGGCTGGGCTAACCCAAATATATATCAACTCTAACTCATCCCCAAATTGAAACCAATCACAAATCAACACTAAAGAATCCAGCTATAAAGCGTAGCTTTGCCTTCAATCTTTGGAAAGCATACACTTGTGCAGATTTCTACTACTATATATATTTGGGATTCTAGGAACAAGAAGATGAGTTTATTAACTCTATGAATTGTGCTAGAATTAATGTAATAAACTATCTTAGAAATAGTGTTTCGGTTCTACGAACTTGTAATCTTAGAGGTTCAGAGGAGGTTCTCATACCGATTTACAATATATGTCTGTTACATCAAATTCTTTTCTTATAAGAAAGTAGTGGCTCAACATGATCCAACCAAGGTCATTCCCCTTTATTTTTGGTTACGTAAATATCAAGTGAAATACGTACTCAAATACATTACGGATAAATGTATTCGATCAATAAGCCTCGCTCAAACTAAGGGGTAATAAAGTGGATGCACACACAACACCACTGAACCTCCACTAAAGTAAACTAGTCTTCCACTTGAACATTTGAATTTGGTTCTAGTGGACTGGATGCAAACCACTTCCCAAGTCACCAAGTGAAACCTCACGATACATACCACTTTCTTCCTCAGTGCGCGCTCGCCTTTAATTAATTTACCCCTTTTTTGCCGTAAATGACACATATTACATGTACAACAACAACTAAGTAAACAATTGATATATAAGTACATTTTAGTAAAGATTGCGTTGAAGACTTTCATTCATTTGGAAACTTCCCAAAAAGTTAATTATAGGTTCTTTTCTCCATCCGAACAAGGTTTTTTTGGGGGGAAATCAGATCAACAATGCAATTATTAGAAATACTTTACTACTCTGTATTATCTTTATTTCGTAATATAGATCTTTTTTAGGTCAAAAACTTATTTAGCAATATATCTCTTTTTAATCAATTAATGCTAAAATTAATGTCAAAAAATTATACATTAATTTATTTAATTAATATATTTCTAGTTCTTTCTACCAAAAAAAAATATATTTCTATTTCTAATACTCTTTTCTTTGTGCTAATTAATTTCACTCTTGAATAATATTATATAGTTTACTCTCAAATTAATTTTATTTTCGGATCATTTATCAGCTTTGTTAATTTTATTTTCGAGTTTTCTAACATATGACCTTAGGGTATATATAGGTTAAGTATCATGTTTCAAAAAAATTTATTGTTTTTATTTATTTAGAAATTTAAAAAAAAAAATCTACGGGATGCAATTTTTTTAGAATTTTAATTTCAAAAATCGAAAAGATGATCCTCTAGCCTTAGGGATAGGTTAGAATCACCGTACGTAGATTACGATGAACATGAAGGCTTCTATTCAAGTTAATTTCCGTGTACAGTTGACACCGATTATAACACTCAAGTTTCCATTCAAGTTAAATAATATATAAATACGCACAATCATGGAATGTAAGAGTGTAATTAATATATATTACCAATATTTATATAATAAAGTATAAGGTTGACATGTATACCCTACATTACAATGCAAGAAGTGGGCATTCTATAAAACATAGGAGTAAAACTGTTCAACCATGCACAACTAAGCTTAATTGCTCAAACCCTCTCATAACTAATTAAGTTCTAACCATATGACCATGATGAAGGCTTCCCTCTCTATATTTAATTTCCTAAACTTTATAATACAAAACGAGAAGAAAATGCATGCATGCGTGAAAAGAGACATTATTTAGTAGCTAGCTAGGGTACGTTTCAATTCCATCATCTACTTAGTTGCCGTAAATTAAAGGTTTAAAAAGAGTCTCAATTAACCAGGCAAACCCTTAGCAATCAGTGCAGCCATGGCTGAAGGCCCTCGGAGTGTGACGGTTGTTTGCTCCCGATCCAGGGTAGTCGTCTAGCTCCATCGCCATCCTTCTATTCACAATCTTAATTGTTTTCTTCTCCTCCATCTAAGGAATTGTAACAATTAATGAAACATGAGATCGAATATATCAACCATAATTATTATTATTAAGTACAAATTACACGTCCATCCATACACATATATATGTGGGATAGGACTAACATAGGCGGATTCCAGCTTAAAACCAATTGGATATACGAAGATTGACCCAATGATTTATATGTTAGATATTCTTTCTTCATGCGGGACAATTTCCTTTTTATCTCAACAAAGGCACATAGATTAATAATACCGAGAAATATCCTACCAAAAAAATAATAATAATACGGAGAAATAAATTAATTACCATATGAGTGTCTTGGTCCAAAAGATGAAAATCAACTTGAGGGATTCCATGCATTAAGCCTCCAAATCCTACATACATATATGATTCAGAAATATGTTTCTCTCTTTCATAACTGAATGATCAATAAACATAAAACAAATTATAACATCAAATATTGCTTACTTGTAACCGGGATTGCGGTTGAGCAGATCAATAGACAAGAGAAAACCACCACCAACAGATAAAGAGGTTTGGAAGAAGATTGCACACCCATTTGAATTCTGAAGATACAAATTAATTCTATGGTGGCTTAATGTTCTTGCTTGGATTCAAGCTAATTAAGCTAGAGAAGAAGTGCTTTTGCTCTATGGAAAACAAGGAGTGCTCCACTTATGTATATATAATGTGCAAGGACTTTCTTTTAGGACATGCTTATTTTGGCTTCTACTGATGTGGGTGATTGGTGACAGAATGTCAGAATGCAATACATTATTTTAATTAGGAATTATGGAAAGTCAAAAAAGCAATTAGAAAGCAATAAGTCGATCAAATCAAGATTGTAAGAACATGGAAGAATGAAAGGTATATGAATTAGAATAATGCTACAATATTAAAGGCGCAATCTTTTGCATATCTATGTGTGTCTTAACTGAATGATCGGCTTGTAGAAAGGTGGGTGCATATTCATTTCCATTTATCATGGCGTGAGAAAACACTTTTATTTGTGTTCATGAATGTGTTCTTTGTCCATGAGATTTACATTCGAATATTCTTTAAAGTTTAAACTCTTTATCACGCCAAATTCATTAGTATGTAAATTGTAAAGCTAAACTCAAAATATGATCGAGTTATCATTATTCAATCTGAAAACGAACTTAGTCAAATAGGAACATATCCAAAATCTGAAACAAAGTAATTAGAAATTGACTTGATCCAAATTATAAATGATTTGACATAAATTATATTAGGAAACGAATTGAATTATGTGTGAACCCAAGAGCAAAGAATATAGGTATTTGGATTACAAAAAGCAAACATCCATATATTTTTTTCATTAAAAGGGAAAATGTGGCGTTTTGATACGCTAGATTATATTAGGTTAATTAGGATAATTAGAATATTATCTTTCCCGATTTGATTTTATCCTTTTAGGAAGAATATTTTTTTTATTATTTCAGCAATTAGGGTTGTATTATCTAGATATCAGGATTATTATAAATACCTGATAAGTTGTTATTATTAGGGAATCAATCAATGAAACCAATTTATTAATTTATCCCTTTGCTCTAAATTCATTATCGTTCTTCTTCCCGTGGCTACCAATCACGTTTATCGAGCCAATCCCACATCGGGTGCGTCTCACCCCCTTGACCAACAAGGATTTCGATATGAATCCACACCGGGTCCGTATCAATTGGTTCTTTCATTGAGAGTGAGTCCACATCGGACCATTTTCGCCTCCTTCTTGACCAACTGGTGCTTTCACCTCGAACGCTACCATGTCCGCCGTTACAGGCACTACCCCGGTTCTCCCCGATATCCGCGAACTCATCCAAAACTTGTCATTGGAGATCCGTGAAACTTGCCAGGCGCTAGAGGTTCAACGTCGTCGGACAGATCAACTTTTTTCTATCCTAGGAATTCCTCTCGAAGATGCGACCACGACGCCGCGAAACCCTACCCCAGCGCCTGCGCCAGCGGCAACCGAGCCCGCGTCCACCACCGCGGCCAGCGCCCCCGCGTCCGCGGCCAGCCTCCCGCGCCCGCGGCTAGCCTCCCGCACCCGCAACCAGCGTGCCTCGGGCCCGCGGTTCTGTACCCGCGCCCGTGATTCTGCACCCCGCGACCGCGGTTCCGTGCCCGCGCCGCGGCTTCCTCTGGCCTTCGTCTTCCCTTGTCCACCGCCTGCAGATATAATTCCTAAATTCTTGGCGTTGATTTGGAAAGGCAGGAGACTGAAACTACAATCAAAGTTGTGCCAGACACTCCAATTGTTGTGACACACATCAACATTACCGAGGTCAACTTTGGGCTGGGTTCCTTTGGCATCCCTACCACATTGCGAGCTTTACATTACAATTTTCGTCTTCAACCAGGAGTGCCACATCTTATGCCGTATGATCGAGGAAAGACATTGATTACGACTTCTTCTCCTGATTTCCGCCTCGAGGACGAGTCGATTCTCACCGGGGGAGTAATTGATACGCTAGATTATATTAGATTATATTAGTTTAATTAGGATAATTAGAATATTATATTTCCAGATTTGATTTTATCTTTTTAGGAAGAATATCTTTTTTATTATTTCAGCAATTAAGGTTTTTCGTATTATCTAGATATCAGGATTATTATAAATACCTGATAAGATGTTATTATTAGGAAATCAATCAATGAAACCAATTGTAGGATCATTGGTACGTAAACGAGTCGGCGACTCCTGCGAAGTCGTCGACTTTGAGTGTCGAAGTCACTGACTTTGGTAAAGTCAGTGACCTTGAAATAAGTAGCGGAATAATTAATCAAACAGGAAAGATATTACCAAACTGTAAATAACAAGCGATGTATAGTGCAAACTCTTCGTAAACCAACTAGTTTACTTAGAGAAAAACCACTCCCTTCCAAGCTTCTCACTTGGTCGGATTTCAAGAGTCCTTAGACTCGCTCTATTGATTTCTTGAGTGTTACAAAGCTCTCCCGTGTACAAGTTGAATCCCACAACCTGAACCACGATCTACCTTTGTACCTACACTCTCAACCTCACGCTATGCCTAAGAACACTCGAACTCACCACTTGCACGAATCTCATGCACAAGTCTTCTTCACTACTCGTACGAATCCCACGCACGAGTCTTCTTCAACCTAGAACTCGCTCTTTTCTTTTTCTCAAGATATACAATTATGCACGAAAGTCCTTACTTCTAACCTAAAACAACTCAATATTTAAGCTAGAATTAGATGTGATTTTGTGTGATATTATTTCCTATTCGGTTAAGGAAATAACATCCCACGCAATCTTACAAGATCTTTCCTAATATAACATTTATGTACACATAAAATATCTCAATGGAATCATATCATCCTCTTATGATTTTAGCACTCTTTTGTGATGATATTCTTCATAAATAAATGCCCCAGATGTCCTGCAAACAATCGCACACGATCTGTGCGTTCCTTCCATAAATAGTTTTCCTGCCAGCTGGTCATGGTCAGTGACTTTGCCATGACTTTGACAGGTCGCCGACTTGGCTTGCAAACTCAAAGTCAGTGACTTCCTTGGAACCATCAAAGCACAACTTTTCAACAATAGTTTCTGGCAAGTTATCCTTTGTCAGTGACTTCTTCATAAGAACTTGATGTCGCTGACTCTCCATGCAACTTCTGTGTCACTGACCTTTAGAACCATCAAAACCCAAATCTTCTAACAAATTCCCCCTTTTTGATGGTGACAAACAATCTGTTCTGATAGAAACTTTGCAGCATACAAACACAATCACAGTAAAAAGAGCAAAGCACAAAAACCATAAAAATTTCCCCCTAAGCTTAATATCCACATGGTTTCAGTTTTTAGATCCCTCCCTTTAAATCTATTCCCCCGGTTAATTCCCCCTTTTGGCATCATCAAAAAGATTGCTAAAACAAAAAAAGAAATCAGAGGAAAAATGTGGAAAAAATTAAAACATAATATCAAAACAGTCATAGATAGTCATCCACCAAAGCAAGAGATAATGTGTGATGCAAAAACAAATAGTCCAGAAATGCAGTACAACCAAATTGAACTAAAAAGAGAAGTCTTTTAAACTGGAGAGAAAATGTGGTAAGGGTAGAAGAGAGGGATAGAGAGAGTCATGGACATGCAACAGTCAGTGACTCAGAATCGAAACATGCAAGCCAGTTCTCAAACTCCACAAATTTTTCTTGGTTACTCTTTGATCACCTTCTTCTTTCATGTCTCCTTCCAGTTCATGCTCTTTCAAACTAGAGCCCTTGTTTCCTTCTTCTTAGATTTTTCAACTCCATTGCCTCCAAATTTTCCTTTACACTCTCCTTGTCCCTTTTTGGGTGTGTCACTCGATCCTGGAAACGCTTACCGGTTGCACCGTTTGGCGCAGCGTTCCAGTTTCAAGTGACACGGTTAGGGTTTCTTGGTTTGTGTTTAGGTTCATGAAGCTTTTGAATGAGGATGGAGGTATGGTAATAAAGGAACTTGTTCTCTCTTAATAGGAAAGTATCACTTCAATGAAATCAAGCTATGCTCAGACAAATTTCTTTCCAAGAACAAACTGATCTTCTTAATATTCTGATGTGATTCACACGCCAATTTTCACAGTCGCTGACCATGCTCATGTCGGCGACTATCAAACCTGTTTTCTCATCTCAACATATCTGTCCATGACATTTGCACAGTCCATGACCTTCTCTTTAAAGAACTTACTTGGCATTGGGGTTGCACATGGAGTGCTAAAACAAACCAAGTAGAAAGCATTATTTTTGAGGATTTGTCGATCATGATGATAAGTCTCCGTTTTATAAAGAAATTCAAAAACGGGCTCATAGAGACTCTCAAAACATGATAGGTCAAGGACAAGCATTAGAATCAACCATCATTTGGGCTTGTTAAGAGGGTTATGATCATCAGGTTGATTCTTTTGGGCTAAAACAAAGAGCTCAAAAAGGTTGCACACATACTGAATGTAGTAAAAGTCATCGACAAGTCAAATGCATGGGCTTTCCTAAACATGATGTCTATCAAGAATGCTAAGAATTATATCATAAAAGCATGACTTCAAAACATATGCAAAGCAATCAATTCTAGCCAATCATCGAGGGAATTCATGTAGGGAAATAGATTATTGAAGAGAGATCATACCTAGTTCCATGCGGAGTTGTTCAAAGGGTTCACGATTCAAGGCCTTTGTGAAGATGTCTGCTCTTTGATCACTTGTTCTACAGAATTCCATAGTGACCATGGCTTTTTCCACACAATCTCGAAGAAAATGGTGCCTTATCTCGATATGTTTTGTCTTTGAATTGTGCACCGGATTTTTTGAGATGTTGATTGCACTAGTGTTGTCACATAGTATGAGCACTAACCCACACTTCACACCATAGTCACTGACTTGTTGCTTGATCCATAAGAGTTGTGAGCAACATGCTGCAGCTGCAATGTACTCTGCTTCCGCCGTTGATAGGGCAACAAAATTTTGCTTTCTAGATCCCCATGAGAGAAGGCAAGGCCCAAGAAATTGAGTCATCCCTGAAGTGCTTTTTCTATCAACACGATTTCCGGCAAAATTTGCATCTGTGTAGCCAACAAGTTCAAAATCAAACCCTCTTGGATACCATAAACACAAACTGTCAGTCCCCTTAAGATACCGAATGATTCTCTTAACAGCTTTCAAGTGGGACTCTCTTGGATCAGCCTGAAATCTAGCACATAGGCAAACTCCAAACACAATATCGGGTCTAATCGCTGTAAGATAGAGCAATGATCCAATCATACCCCAATACATAGTAGCATTGACTTCTGGATCCTTGTCATCTTTTCCAAGTGAGGTAGTCGACGACATGGGAGTATCAAAAGGTTTAGCATTTTCGAGACCGAACTTCTTAACACATTCTCTGAGATACTTTTGTTGATGAACTCGTGTCCCATCCTCACTTTGAACAACTTGAAGTCCTAAAAAGAACTTGAGCTCACCGACCATACTCATTTCAAACTCACTAGACATGAGGTCAGCAAACTTCTTCACCAGCTTATCATTTGTTGAGCCAAAGATGATGTCATCGACATAGACCTGAACAACCAGTGTATGACCACCTTCCTTTAATAAGAACAAAGTCTTGTCTACTTCTCCTCGAATATAACCATGTTGAATTAAAAACTGAGACAAACGATCATACCAAGCGCGAGGTGCTTGCTTTAATCCATAAAGAGCTTTGTCCAGTTTGTAGACATGATCCGGGTGGGTGACATCCTCAAAACCCGGAGTTTGTTCAACATACACTTCTTCTTTTAAATATCCATTCAAGAATGCAGTCTTAACATCCATTTGTTGTAACTTGAATCCATGATGAGCAGAATAGGCAATGAGCAATCTAATAGCTTCAAGACGAGCCACCGGAGCAAACGTCTCATCATAGTCAATGCCATCCTGCTGATTGTATCCCTTAACTACCAACCTTGCTTTATTTCTGACCACATTTCCTTCATCATCCAGCTTATTTCTGAACACCCATCATGTTCCAATCACATATCTTCCCTTTGGCCTTGGGACCAGATGCCAAACCTTATTTCTTTCAAACTGATGAAGTTCCTCTTGCATGGCACTGACCCAATCCGAATCTTTCAGCGCTTGTTCAACATTTTTAGGCTCCAACATTGAGATGAAAGCATTGAAAGCAATGAAATTGTTCAGAGAAGATCTGGTTTGCACACCCTTTGAAAAATCAGTGAGGATGTTAGTGACAGGATGAACACTTTTCTGTTGATAGTTCCTAACTTGTAGATTTGTCAAGTCACTGACTTGAGTCTATGGCGTTCTCTCTAACTCTTCATTAGAATCTTCTGGATTTGAGCAACTCTCAAGCGTTTTCTCATCATTTGTCTCATCGTCACTTGTTCTTTGATCATGATCACTTCCCCCTGTTCTGTCTGAGTCGACGACACCAGCATTGTTACTGACTACTGTCTCCTTTTCTGATGCAGCAACTGGAAGTGGATCATCTTGAAACAGATAATATCCTTGATCACCATCATCATGATCCTCAATCATCGAGCCTCCCATCGTGTTCTCATCAAACACGACATGAACACTTTCTTCAATCTTCCTTGTCCTTTTGTTGAATACTTTGTAGGCTTTACTATGAGGGGAGTAACCTACAAAAGTGTCAACATCACTCCTTGGATTGAATTTTCTTAGACTGTCATTGCCATTATTATGAACATAGCATTTGCACCCAAAAGTGCGTAAGTGGGCGACACTGGGTTTAACTCCTCTAAGCAGCTCATAGGGAGTTTTTCCAAGAAGTGGACGAAGCATGGCTCGATTCATCACATAGCAAGATGCATTAATGGCTTCACCCCATAAGTTTCTTGGAAGACCACTTGAGATAAGCATGGTCCGCGACATGGTCTCCAAGGCTCGATTCTTCCTCTCAACCACGCCATTTTGTTGAGGAGTTCTTGGCGTTGAGAAGTTGTGACTTATGCAATTTTTCTTGCAGAAAATCAGAAACTCAGAGTTGTCGAATTCCGTTCCATGATCTGACCTGACAGACACAAGAGAAACTCCAAGCTTTTTCTCAACGACTTTTACCCATGCTTCAAATTCTTCAAAGACGTGATCTTTAGAAGACAGAAAAATTGTCCAAGTATACCGTGAAAAGTCATCAACAATGACAAAAATATAGCTATTTCCTCCACGACTTTGGATTCTCATGGGACCACATAAATCTATATGAATCAACTCTAAGGGTTTAGTGATACTTACCTCCTTCTTGGATTTGAAGGATGACTTCACTTGCTTACCTCTCACACAAGTCTCACAAACTTCATGCGTGTTCGGATCAATCTTGGGTAGTCCTCTAACCAGCTCTTGCTTATGAAGTTTGTCAAGGAGTTGAAAGCTCGCATGACCAAATTTTTTGTGCCAGAGGTCGCCGACATCAGTAACTGTTCTAAGACACGCATTTTCCTCGGGTTCGAAACAGGGGTCTACTTTATAGAGATTGTTTTCACACACCCCTTTCAGAAGGATTTTCCCCGAGTCACTTTCTATCACCTGACAACCTTGTCTATCAAAAACAAATTGAATTTTTCCATTAGCACACATCTGAGAAACACTAAATAACTTGAAACCAAGATTTTCAACCAAGTACACATTATCTATAGTCAGTTTTTCAGAAAATCTTACCTGACCAATACCTGAAATATCACCTTTAATATTGTTGCCGAAGGTAATCTTACCTCCTTTGTATTCTTGAAGTGAGACGAAATCCTTGGGGTTCCCCGACATATGAGTTGAGCACGCACTATCAATAAACCAGAACTCCTTGTCACCCAATTCAAGCTGCATTGAAAGAATTAGTTCTTACGAACCCAGAGTTGTTTAACTCCTCTGGGTTTGGCAACAAAGTAATTTCTAGGACAACACTTATTGCAACTAGCACAAACAGATCCTGGAGGACAGTCAACGACAACATGTTTGTAACGACTATCATCCAGAGTCCGTGACCTGGCATTTTTCTCATCCATGTCCTTTTTGTGATAGCCATATTGGTAATGACCAGCCTTGCCGCAGTACCAACATGTTGTATGAGACTTTAGGGCCACATACTTGCTATAGTCCGGATAGATGGGTTTGTTGTTGATGTGAGATTGAAAATCAATTTGTGACGGAGCCGAGTTCAGGACTTGTTTTTGCCATATGTTGTGCACCTTTTGATCAGGATACAACTGTTGCTTCCCTTTGTCAGGCTTAGCCAGCACATGTGTAGAACAACTTGCATTGTCACTACACATAGGGGTTTTACCTTTAGACACAAGGGAGCAACCTTGGTACCCTGAGTATTGGGTGCACGAACAAAGCCAATTCCAGATCTGTCTACCTCCTTCACAAACTTCTTTTTATAGTCAATTCTGACCTCTTGAGCCTTTTCAGCAACAAACTCATCCAACCATTTCTTTCTTTTAGTCTCATCCTCAACTTTAAGATTTTCTAAATCAGTGGACAACTTAGCATTTCCAAGCTTAAGCATAAGTCTTTCCCCTTCTAAGTCAGTGACTTGCATTTCTAGGTCATCGACTTGTTTTCGCAAGTCAGTGACTTGAGAATTGAAATCAGTGCATGACTCACATGTAGCTGAATTAGGAGAGGAAATCTTTTCAAGTTCAATAGCTTTGCTAGACCAGAGTTTATTATCATCGAAGAGGTTGGAAATGGTTTCTTCATTTTCGTCCACTTTTTCTCTTAACTCAGTAACCTGAGTTCCAAGCTTTTCGATGATAGCAACTAACTGTTTCCTAGAATTTTTAGCCAGAAGAGAAAAGAGTTCATATTCATTTACCTCTTGGGGTGACTTTTCTTCAATGGCCATACAACAATCTCCTCTTGTGGGTGACACCTCGTCGTCATCATCAGACATATCCCCAAGTCGCCATCATTCCTTTGTCAACTTCTCCAGTTCTTCTTCTAGGACATTGCTTAGCAAAATGTCCTTTAGCTTGACATTTATAGCAAATCACTTTCTTCATGTCCTTTCCGTTCTTACTATCCTTGAGGATTGAAGTCTTCCATAAAGAGTCACTGACAACAGTGTTGGTTGAAGACATTTTCCTGTAAGAAAAGTACTAAAAACACAATCTAGAGCCTTGGCTATGATACCAATTGTAGGATCGTTAGTACTTAAACGAGTCGGCGACTCTTGCGAAGTCGTCGACTTTGAGTGTCGAAGTCACTGACTTTGGTAAAGTCAGTGACCTTGAAATAAGCAGCGGAATAATTAATCAAACAGGAAAGATATTACCAAACTGTAAATAACAAGCGATGTATAGTGGAAACTCTTCGTAAACCAACTAGTTTACTTAGAGAAAAACCACTCCCTTCCAAACTTCTCACTTGGTCGGATTTCAAGAGTCCTTAGACTCGCTCTATTGATTTCTTGAGTGTTACAAAGCTCTCTCGTGTACAAGTTGAATCCCACAACGTAACCTTGAACCACGATCTACCTTGGTACCTACACTCTCAACCTCACGCTATGCCTAAGAACACTCGAACTCACCATGACTTTGCCAGGTCGCTGACTTTGCCATGACTTTGTCAGTGACTTTGCCAGGTCGCCGACTTGGCTTGCAAACTCGAAGTCAGTGACTTCCTTGGAACCATCAAAGCACAACTTTTCAACAATAGTTTCTTGCAAGTTATCCTTTGTTAGTGACTTCTTCATAAGAACTTGATGTCGCTGACTCTCCATGCAACTTCTGTGTCACTAACCTTTGGAACCATCAAAACCCAAATCTTCTAACACCAATTTATTAATTTATTCCTTTGCTCTAAATTCATTATCGTTCTTCTTCCCGTTGCTACCAACCACGTTTATCGAGCCAATCCCACATCGGGTGTGTCTCACCCCCTTGACCAACAAGGATTTCGATACGAATCCACACCGGGTCCGTATCAGTGGCGTTTTCTAAAACAAAATATACTTACGAATTGGTTCGAATTGAATTTTAATAAATATGATTTTGTATAAGATCATTTTAGTTATATAATACGTCATGATCATATGATCATTTGAATTGTTGATCGATATATGATTAATTGCGTTATTGCGTTAGTAAAGAGTTAGGAATCGTTCAGGAAACTATTCCTTAGACAACGAAAATAAAATACATAGGAATTAAAGATAATACGGAGTAACAAACATGTACATAGTTCTTTTATAGAGGAATCTCACGTCGACTAATAAGTTAAATGCGTAAACCTCTACTTTTTTAGAGGATTTTGAATGATTACTTTTCTTATTGAATTGTTCCTTAGTTATAATAGCTAGACTCGAACTATTTTATTACTAACAATCACAAAATTCTAGCAAACTAACGAATTTATCAACCTAGATCCTAAGCGAACACAATCAATCAAGCAAAAATACCAAACCTTTCCTTATGATGATCTTCGTCACAATTCTCTTTAACTTCAGAATCGTCTTCTTCGTCGTCGAGATCGACACTCACCGTCGACTTCTTCTTCCTTGACCTTGGAGTGCTCACTATGCTCTCAATCTGGGATTTTCACTATTCACTCTTCACTCATCCACACAATCCTGGGTCATTTCTATCTATATAGTGAGCGAGTTTTGGTACTTATCCTTACAAAAGACACAATTATAACTCTACCCTTTTCTTCCTAGGGCGCAAGATCACGATTCCTATAAACATCTATACCCATGTGTAGTGGATATGCTCACGGATGATTGTAGCCTTTTTTATATGATGCACAATACAATTTTGTTAGAGCATCTCCCACCCTAGGCTATATTGCCAAATATGACCTAGCACCTTCCCCCACCTTAGGGTATATACCCAATTCTCAAGAGAGAAAAAAATGCCCTAAGTATTTTTAAGGCCAAATTTGGCCTTCTTGTTTGCTAAGCTAAATGAGTGGGTCCCACCATTTCATGGTGGACACTCTCATATTTTTTATTTTTTTGGTTTTGATTTAATGTGTATAAATTAATTAAAATATTATAAAAATATATTATTTAAATATTTTTAATTATAAAAATTGTATCATTGTAATGGTCTCGTTACAATGTTTCATACGATCCTAATATTTAATATATAAATACGAAATATTATTTTGTACGTAAATAAACTAATTTATTAATAGTCTCGTTAAAAACCATACTTGAAAATAAATTTCAAGCTGGGAAAAAAGAGTACTACAAAACGAAATGCAATAACATAAAAAACAACATAAGATAAATCCAAATTTAAAATAAAGCATAAATACATTATTCAAACTAGTCGTTATTCACAACAATTGTCTAATCGTTATTCAAACTAGTCATTATAGCAGTTATTCACTATTATTATAATAATAATATTTTTTGAAATATAGCCGTTATTCACAATTATTATAATAATAATTTTTTTAAATAAAGTATAATAATTATTATTCAAACTAGTCGTTATTTTGGAATATGTTAATAGCGAAAAATACATAGCAGAAGATTAAAACTAGCCGTTAGAATTAAATATTTATAATTTTAGCCTAGAAAATTTGGCCTATGGTGGGAGTGAAATTTTTAGGTTTAGGGTAAAAGGGCATCAAATGGGTATATTCCCCTATTTGGTAGGCTAAAAAAATTTGGTCTTTAGCCTAGGGTGGGAGATGCTCTTAGAGGGGCAGTTCTACAACTTCACTCTTTATTTGCTTTATTGTTGCTGTGGATCTATACTTTCCTGAAATACTTAAATAGCCATATTAGTTCCGAATGGCGTTTGTTATCATCAAAACACATAAAAGAGATGTTGATCCACTATTTGAAACTTGACAGTTTCTAATACTGTTCCAACAATAATACTAGAGTAAATCATAAACTTATATATTAATCTTTTTTATTCCTAACTTTTTTTCAACAAATTCATATTTAAACCGATAATCTCCTACTCAAAAACAAATTAAACTAAATGATATCTACCCTAGTACAACTATAAAGCAAAAACTAAGTATGTAGAAAAAATTAAGCCATGAAAAAAAACAATTAATTATTTTAATAAATTACATTCAAATTCTCCCATTATCATCCCACTTTTCCCACTCCATGTAAATTTCAATCACAAATAAATTATATCCAAATTCTCCACGTACAATTCCCCACTTTTCCACTCCATATGAAACTGCCACACCTCTCCATCTCCATTAAAAATTATAAAAGGCTAATGGTCTTTGTAATTTTATTTGGTTTGTGTGAACTAAATAATTCTAAGAAATTAAATTTCTTACTAAATTTGATGAAGGACCATCTAGCATGGGTAAGATAAAATATGTAGTGTGCATTATTTCTCTTTGTTGTTAGATAGCTTAATTCCTTATTGATTTATTAAGCACAAGTTTCTTACAATATCTTGGGACTTTGAAATTTATGTTTATTTATTATTGAATTATACTACATAATATATCCTATTGAACCTTTAAATGTATTTTTTTGGAAACTCACTATTTGTTGTGAATTTTACTTGAGCTATATTTTTACTTTATATTTTATGATTTTCTTTGGAAAAAACATCATATTTTAAATATGTTTTGAGTTGTATTAAATGTATATCTTAGGGTGAATTAAACTATAAAATTAAATTATTTTATTAATATTAAAAATAATTTTTATATTTTTATGATCATCTGTATATAGAGGTGTCAAACGGGTCGGTCAGGTTGGGTTCGAGTTCGATTATTTCGGGTTCGGGTTGAGTCGGGTTCGGGTCGTAACGGGTCACCGGCCAAATCGGGTCGGGTCATTGCAGGTTGTCGGGCGGGTCGGGTCGACCTAACAGGTCAAGAAAATTGATTTTTTTACAATTATTAAAATATTTTTATTTAAAAAATGATATTTAATAATAAATTTATTATTTTTATATATTTTAAAAATAAAATATATTATAATTTTCAAAATATATTATATATTCTTAAAATATAACAAATTGGATCAACCCAACGGTTTTTTCGGGTTTGAACCCAACGGGTTTCGGGTCTATCGGTTTCGGTTTATTTTGGATTTCGGGTTCAAATTTTCGGGTCTTGACCCTAAATTTTTCGGGCGGTTTGGGTCGGTTTTTCGGGTCGAGTCAGCTTTTGACAGCTCTATCTGTATATAATACGTGAATAACACTCGTTGCAACTCGACTCGTGAGATCACACGACACGTGAAACTGAACTTTAATTCAACTTTACCTGTCCTTATAATAATAATTTGATCGAAATCCATACTCATCAAACCCACAAATATAATCACCTCTTCCAACTTCATAATCATAATTACCTAAAACAATACTTTTATGGACGAATGGACGATAGAGATAGATATCAAGCATTGGAATCATGTGGGCGGCCAATGTAACTTTTAAGGGTTAAAAATTGCGATTAAATTGATCTATTAATTGGTGGGTCGGACTATTTGTTCTTTTAACTCTAAGTGGTGGGTGTAATTTATAATAAATTTGAGTGTTGTGTACTTACTACTAATTTATAATAATTTAGCTATGGCAAATTATGAAAAAAGAACGCGCTATACACGCGCCTCTCATCCTCTTCTTCTTACTCTTGAGGGCGAAAACCCTAACGGGGGTATGTCCGCCGCACTTGAACCCTGCCCCCCACCTCGTGCTCGAGAGCTCCCACTCCGTCTCCGATCGCCAAAAAAGCAAGGTATACTCAGATGCCGACTCCAATCCAAAGGCCTCACAACGAACCGTGACGATTCAGTCCCGTCGCCGAGATAAAAACAGCCATCGGGTAAAACCCCGACCTTCTCTCTTGCGGAATGCTCGGTACCCAAACCGGATGCTTCGGAAATCGACAAAGCCCCTTGGATCTGATATGAAGACGGTTCAGTTTCCCCGCTCCCGGTGTTGTTTCAGGCGGCGCGGCCTCGATGTCCCCCGTGGCTGCCTATTGTCGGGCCAAAGGCCCCTTCAATGGTGCGCTCTAACGATGCAACGTACAAAAGGCTGGTTGGTGCTCTCACATCACCAATTATCAAATCAAAATAGAAAAAAATCAGATACGCACACTTGGCGGTCATGGCGAGTTCCCGATCCGGGCTTTTTGACCTCGCCAACTCATGGAAAATTGATCTGAGGGAAGCAAAAATCTACTATCCCTCGTTCATCAATCCGGTGTTGGGCGGTCCTACGGTGCCTGTCGGTGGCGACTGGTGGTGGTGGGGCTCTCGGATCTCGGTGGTGGAGGTGTAGGGTCTGTGGTGCGGGGGTCACCGACAGCTATGTCATTCTTTTCGGTCCTTGGGTTCGCTCTTCACCATCCCTCTTATCTTTTGATGGTACTATGTTCTTTGTGCCAACTCTCAATCTCCCTATTTCCTTTACTGGTTTCAATCATCATTTTCCTCTTACTGGTATCCAGATTGTAATGGATAAAAAATCAAATAAAGCAATTTCGTTGTGTGTGCTGTGTTGTGGACTTGTGGTGGCCATGATTTCAGCACTCAGTTTGAACCAAAACCTCTTAGATCGCAGGCCTATTTTTAAGGCAAAGCACCTGTTCATTCTGCTCTTTATGCAGGTGTTGTGTGTTGTGCCCTGTAATTACATTAATTTGATGTGTGTTATCAAACCACGTTCTCCTGGTTTCAAATTGTGTGTGTTGAAAGACCACCAGTTTGTTGAATTGGAATACCGCCACAAATCTGGGGTTTCAATCCCATTCAATGGTCCAAAAACTACTAAAAGTGCCACCCATTACCCCCTTCATATAGGGCTTATGGTAAAGGCCGGTGAAAACACCAAAATACAAACCACTAAAATATTTTTCAGGTACTTCGTTAAATTAACACATTTGACTAACAACATGAAAACAAAAGGAAGTACCCATGTGGTCTTCAAAGGCAATACCTGTCGCAAAACTCGACCCTTTACGAAACAAACAGACATTACAACTTGTACCGACTATCGGAAAATAATCAAATTGCTTAACAACTTGATACATACAAATGATACGCCTCGGTGGCACTCAATTATGGATATTTTTTGTGCCATAATTGATATAATTGCCTATATTAAAATATCTCGTACTTTAAAAACCCATGACCAAACTGTTATTTATGGGATGACCTCCCCAAAGTACAACTTTGAGTTCCCGAAGTCTAAAAGCTTCAAGTCTGTTAATATATCACTTAACAAACCTACTACAAACAAATTCGAAATAACAATACTTCAACAAAATATGACAAAATCGGAATTTTGGATGGTTTCCCGTCCACCTCTGGCCAAAAACCACACCATTATTGGTTTCTTATGAAGATCTGCATGTGGAACTGTAGGGGCATTAAGCGCAGGTCCTTTTGGACTGAAGTCAATGCGCTATGCCGCCTTGAAAATATTCACCTAATATCTTTAGTTGAAACAAAAGCCCAAGACCCGCCGGAAAGTAAAGTATGGCAAAAAGCTGGCTTTGACTCTATTGAGTTCATTCCAGCAAATGGATTCGCTGGGGGGATCTGTGTTCTCTGGAAGGGATCACACCTCTCGAATGAAAGAATCCAAACTATCCACAAAGATAACCGCTTCATCGGGTTTCACTACACAAATCTGGAAACCAACAATGAATTGATCATAATTTTTGCCTACGCTCCGCCAAGGGCACAAGACAAGGACCAGTTCTGGACGAAACTTAAAATGTTTGTCCAGAATTGTAATCTTCCCTGTATCATTATGGGAGACCTCAACGAAATCCAACACCCCAACGAAAAGCAAGGGGGCGCTAATCCTAACCATTCCAGGTTTGAACGGCTTATCAACTTTAAAAACGATTGTGATGTTTGTGATATCCCAACATCTGGTAACAAATTCACTTGGAGAAGATCCAAAAACCTCAAAAATACTATTTTCGAGAAATTAAACCGTACTTTAGTAAGCAACCAGATAATACAATGGTACCCGTCAATAGCAACAAAAAATCATGCCTTCTCATCATCCGATCACTGCCCTATCTCATGTGAACTCACAACAGGAGTACCTTTCAAAGCACAACCATTCAAATTTGAGATGATGTGGACATCTAGAAAAGATTTCCAGAACGTCATCAAGCAAGCCTGGCGCTACAACGCAGGTGGATCACACATGTTTAACCTCACCAAAAAAACACAATTACTTAAAACAAAAGCGAAAGCATGGAATAAACATACATTTGGAAATATTTTTGAACAAATAAAAAAACTAGACGAGAATCTACTTCAGATCCAGAAAGATATCATTGAACACCAAAACCAGAAACTGATTCAAAAACATGAGAGATTGGTGAAGAAACGATCGTGCCTCATTAATTTCCACAACTCTTATTGGAAACAAAGGGCTAAAAACTCGCACATTAAACTGAATGACAAAAATACCAAATATTTCCACCGGATTGCCAGCGGTAGAAGGAACAGAACCAATATTAAAGAAATCCGTACAGCAGAGGGAACACAAATATCCGGACTAGAAAACATCAAAACAGAAATTAAACGGGACTTCCAAAATCGATTCAGGGTTTTGGAAATAAACCGCAGCAAGCTCCATGACATGACTCAAACCATTCAAAGAGAAATAACAGACGCAGACAACATAGAACTTACAAAACCAGTTTCAAACAGTGAAATTAAGAAGGCAATGTTCGACATTGGGGATGATAAATCTCTCGGCCCAGATGGAATGCCGGCGAGCATCTACAAAAAATACTGGCATATCGTTGGACCGGACGTGACAAAAGCTGTTAAAAGCTTCTTCCACACGGGGAAGATTTTAAAACAAATCAACTACACATTCATAACCCTGCTACCCAAATGTGAAAACCCTAATTCAACTAACCATTACAGGCCAATTAGCCTATGCAATACCATCTACAAAGTAATCTCGAAGATTATAACAAACCGCCTTAAAAACGTCCTAAACAAACTAATCCACCCGATGCAAGGGGCATTCGTTCAGAATCGGAGTATACACGATAACACACTCATTGCACATGAAATTTTCCACTCTTTCCGCAACAAACGTGGGCAGGAGGGCTGGATTGCAATCAAACTCGATATGGAAAAAGCCTACGATCGGATCAGCTGAGAATTCTTAACCTATACTCTCCACAAATTCGGTTTTCACGACAAATTCGTGGGTTGGATTCGGGAATGTGTAGAAACAGTCTCGTTTTCTGTACTAGTCAACAATGGACCAACAGAACAATTCTACCCCCAACGGGGCCTCAGACAGGGGGACCCCCTATCACCATATTTATTCATTATTGCCGCTGAGATTCTGGCAAGACAACTCCACCTGTTGAGTACTAACCCAAAAAGTGACATCGGGATCCAAATCGCGAGAAATGGAACAAAAATCCCTTTCTTGGCCTTTGCGGACGATATCATTATCTTTGCAAAAGCCAATAGCCAAGCTTGCAAAAATATTAAAGACATTATCGATGACTACTGTCAAATATCTGGCCAGAAAGTCAACTTCCATAAATCCGCGTTCCAAGTTACCAAAAACACAAGCAACAACACAAAGGAGCAGATAAAACAAATCCTCCAAATTGCAAACACAATTGCCTTGGATAAATATCTAGGATGTCCGATAATTAACGGGAGAGTAACACAAAATACCTTTAAACCCTTGGTACTACGCACCAGATCCCAATTAACAAAATGGAAAGCTAACGCCTTATCCCAGGAGGGGCGTAAAACCCTAATCAAAGCAAACCTTTCAGCACAACCAAACTATATAATGCAATCATTTCTGTTACCGCAGTCAACCTTGAAAGAACTAGACGATATTAACAAACACTTCTTCTGGAACAAGGAAAACAATTACAAACCACTCATAAGCTGGAATTCCATCTGTCGCCCCCCTGCCCACGGAGGGTTGGGAATCGCCAAGGCGGCCGAAATGAACCAAGCACTCCAAATGAAACTACTTTGGAAAATCCTAGCTGAACCAAATAATCTCTGGGTCAAAATAGTGACTGAAAAATACCTAAAAACAGAGAGTATCCTAAACTATAAGAAAAAACAAAACACATCATGGCAGTGGTCCAAATTACTTGGCCTACAAGACCTTTTCATTAAGGGCCTCATCTGGCAAGTGGGGGACGGCAAAACCATCCGATTTTGGAAAGACAATTGGACCGGCAATGGTCCCTTTAACCCAAAGCCCGAGGTTGAAACCCTCATTAATTGGGAGGAGCTTATTGAGGTGTACCTCAGTGAGGATAACTCATGGAACATTGAAAAGTTGAGACAGGTTGTTAATCAAGATGACCTCGAAAGAATCTCCAGAATTATTAACCCCATCAATAAAATACCGGATAGATTGTACTGGCAACCAAGTAAAAACGGATGGTACTCCACTCACTCGACAATGCAGTGGCTCCACCAATCCAAAGGTGAACCTAAGATTAACCTTGAATGGATTAACCGGCTAAACATCCCTCCTAAAATGAAAAATTTCCTGTGGAAAGTTGCTCGTAACGGCCTTCCGACTAAAACTTGACTTGCGGCTAACCATATCCCGGTTCCACAAGGCTGCGAAGCATGCAATAACCACGTTGAAGACACAAAACACATCTTATTTTCATGCCCCCTTACAAAAGCAACCATAAATTCTATAAACCCAAAACTCCGCAGTATTACTAACCAGGTATCCCTGGACGACAAAAAACCACATCAGGTCCTCGAAGAAATTAAGGACAAGTTAACAAAAGAGGAATTAGAAATCCTTATAAGCACTTGGTGGAGCCTATGGTTCGCCAGAAATAAGAGAGTTTTTGATAACAGCAACGGAACAAACCTGACTAATGCTGATAACATTGCTGAATTTACCCGAAACCAGATTAAAGAATGGAAACTAGCTGGTGCTTTGGACTCCCCTGGCCCTCGCACTCATACAAGTGGTGGTGAAACAAGAAGAAAGCATACGAAATGGGCTAAACCCAAGATGGACTATATTAAACTGAATTTTGATGGTGTTGTGAATGCAGATGGCATGGCTTCGTTCGGATTCATCCTCAGGGACTCTGGTGGCTCCCCCATCCACATTGACGGAGGACTGATTGGTCGACAGTCCGTCCTAATATCCGAGACCATCGCCTTACGCCAGGGACTTCTCGAGGCCACCAGACGTGGTATTCCCCGGATCCAGATTGAAGGCGATAATTTTCAGCTGGTCAAGGCCGTACTCGGCGACTGGCGCTGCCCGTGGGAGATTGAGCTGTTGCGTTCGGACATCCACTGTTTGCTTGCCCGGTTCCAGGATTGGAGTATCACTCACATCTATCGGGAGTGCAATTCTGTGGCGGACTTCATCGCTGGATCTTTCAGACGTGTCTCCTCTTTCCCGCTTGCAGTTGACCCGGGTTTACTTACCCTCATCCGTCAGGATGCTCTAGGGCGACCATTATGATGTTTGTGGTCACCCTAATTACTTTCCGTATCAAAAAAAAATAAAAAAAAATAATAATTTAGCTATGGATGGAAAAGAAACAATATCATTACTTAAGAATATACTTTATATGATCCATGCAATGGGATGAAAGTTCAATGTAAAGAATTTACATGATTGATTATTTGTCATGCACCATGTGCATGCCGATAAATTATCTAAAGATATAGAGAAAAGGTTAAATTTTTGTAAAACAGAAAATTTAAAAGTGGTTTCTAACAATGTTGATCATCCATTGAGCATCATCTTGGAGGGTGGACGCTGACAAAATCATCATGGTTTTACTTACACTTGCGCATTTCGAGCACTAAATTTCGCCTATTAAATAAAAGTCAAAATGCTAAGTGGGAACTTTAAGTAAATTGGCGTGATCACAAAAATGAATAAAAAATATAAAACATGAACAAATGTGTGTAGATTTTATGAGAGCATAGCATAAATATCTAAGAATGAAAGAATGGTAAGTGGGAAATGAGTTGAGTGTTTAATTTCTAAACTTTGAGGGAACTTCCAAGAAACGCACTACGCCTGATTTGCATTCTTGCGATTGTATATGATATAGTGTAGATTTTTATCACAACATAATATGCATATGGTGCGTAGTTAGAGAATGATGCATGTACCAGGGATTTGAAAACCTCTCTATCCATCCCTAGCACGATCGTGAAGTACTTCTCTCGAGACCTAGCAAGCATTCATTGTGCATGCGGAGTTGAGTTCTTCCTAGGCATCCAACAAGATCTCCGGTCGTAAAGTACCCTTGAGCTACTCCTTCCTCTCTCAATCCTTTATTAAACCTTAGCAAGCACCCATCGCGCCGAGTCAATCCCTTCCTAAAAACCGAGCAAGATCACCGATCGTGAAGTACCCTTGAGCTATCTCACGAGACTAGACGACTCCAACCTGCAAAATCTCGAAAAACATGTTATAGTATATTTAATAAATACGAAATCTAATTGACTTAATTTGGAAAACATATGGTTTTCGTACCTCTCGTCGACAATGGTGAGCTCATGGATCCTGTTGTAGTCGATCCCACGAGATCGACGATGAGGCAGGCCCTGTCTGACGACAAGGACCTTGGATGCAGTATCGTTTGGTGCCTCCAAAGGGTCAGCATCGGTGTCCTCTCGACTCGGGAAATCGGTGTGTCGCGAATGACGGTTCTGCCTTGTCCGTCGGTTGAGGAAGATATTGTAATATCCGCTCTTTTTAATAAAGAAATATTACTTTATTTCTTTCGAGTTAATAGTAAGTGAAGAGTTACATTTAAATTAATTCCGTTATAAATGGATAAAAACTTGTAAAAAAAATAAAATTTATTCTTATGAATAAATTATTGCAAGTTAAATTATATTTAGCGGAAAAATTTAAAGTTACATGTGTAAAATAAATTGGATTTATTGGGAGTAGGTCTTAAGGCAAAAAGAGAAAGAAAGAGTAGTAAAAATAAAGGATTAGAGGTGAGTTTTGAACTCAAGACCTCTTATGGAACATTATTTGTTAATTTTACGTTTTTGGCCCAAGTTTTTCTTTTCTTACTTTCTTGCCCTCTTTCCCTACTTGCGTGTGAACAATTCCGGCCCGAGCCCCGATGGCTGCGCCGCCGGCGTCATCCCTCCCGTCACACCTCCGTCAGGCTGCTCGCCACCTCATCTAGGCTATCCTATCCCTGCTGCGTCATCATTCCTTCTTGCCCGCCATTTGTTGCCTCGGCTTTGGGGTCATGTGTGCTGTCACAAGCCAAGCAAACCTCGTGTCCATCTTCTGGCATTTGTGTGACCAGGAAGAGAGGCGACAGGAGGAAAGAAAGGCAATAAAAAGGGGTTAAAGGCTTGCACACATTGAATTGGGGGGAGAATGGAGAGTCGAAGTCGTTGCCATGTTTCGACCTAACTTGTGACCAAACTTCAAAATTCAATTGCGGGCTCGTTTCTCAACCAAAATTGGTGATTCAAATTGCTATATGTCGAGGATTAAGTGCTCTACAAAATCCCTTAATCAATTGTGGAGAAAGGATTCAAGAAACGAGCTAAAATCCTTCAAAACAGAACGTGGACTGATTTTCCAGATTTTGTCCTAGGTGGAGACGAGCTGTATTTGCGGACCTCGTACGCCGCCATTCGACCATCTCATCCAACGTTTCTGCCGACAGTTGGAAGAAGTGTTCCCCGTATTTCCAAAACCACCGCCCCCGTCTCCTTTTCCGCCCCGAGGCCACCGTTGGACGCCGCTGAAGAGGCCTTCGTGGCCAACGTTGCTGCTGGTTTCTTTGCCCGGAAAATTCAGCAGCGACGAGCCAAGTTTGTGGGCTTCGTGGTCGACCTTCCAGCCACCAAATCTGCGAAAACTTGCCAACAGTAAGTAGAGGGGATGTCGGAGATGCTTCTGTCGCAAGTCCCTTGGCCACCCCGCCCCTGGTGTCTCCGCTGGAAGTCCGTGAACAGGCCTTCACGGCCAGCTTTTCTGCTGGTTTCCTTGCCCAGAAATTCAGCTTCGGCAAGTGGTTTTCGTCGCCTTGTTCCTTCGTATTCCCTCTACTAATTCAAGATCCGTTGCCAACAGTAGAAATAGGGTAATGAGGACTTTCAACTGTCGCTTGAATCACCCCAAACGGATATCAAACGAAGTCGCTAGACATCGATGAAGTTGGTTCGTCGCTCACTTTATTTCCGGCCTGTTTGAGTTTAAAAGGAAAAGGGAAAGATGTTTGGACCCGGTTTGCCTCGGTATGCGTGTCATGGACTCCGATGGATCGTCTTGATTCACATGTTGCCTCGTTTTGTGTGTTGCATTGTTTTGCGTGCCACCTTGATTTGCGTGCAAGCAAATCCCGAAAGCGTATCGCTAGGTTCGAACCGCTCGTGAAACGGACGTCTGGATCTTCCGTTATAGCGAATACAAGTTTTGGTTACCGATTGGCAGGGATGATACAGATTACTGTGGGAATTGCTAAGGACGTCGAGCACGCCTTATAAGGCAAGTGGACGATTCTCTCTTGCGTTATTGTTATTAAATGAGGAATTGAATCCCATTTAATATTTGCGTTGGGAACAACTTGTATGATTAATAAAATATGATAGGTCGTTATAATTGTTAGAAATAATGACCATGTTGTTTATTCAGTTTCGCGTTAGAACTGGATTTAGGTCCGTTATGTGTGGCCTTGTATGTTGTCTCATGCTGAGACATTATTGTGAAGTAAGTTAGTTTTTCAGGGGTAGGAGCCGACTCTCCGATGACCTCTTTATAACACAGTTTATGTTGGGAGGTTTAGCTTGTTACTATCATATCCCAACATTCGGGTCATGACTCATACCTCACTCAACGCTGGAAGAGGTGTTTATGCACTCTAGCTAGGTGCAAATTGGTACTAGGTGTTCGTCAATGATCATGGATTTCATCCCTCTCATCTTGACGTCTCCATGTACAGGTGGATTCTCTGCGGTTTTAGCCGCTTAAAAGTTACCAACATGTTTGTGAAAAGTTCTTAAAGTAATAAAGATAAGTGCGTTAGGAACATTAATGTACCAGAATGGTTAGTGTATTCGATAACCATTCTTGCTTCCGGTTATGAATGATTCTTAATCAAACTTTGATTAAGTTAATCTGAATAGTCGATGGAGGCTTTTCAAAATGTTATGTGATGAATATGAGTTCCCAACAATTGTTTATACTTTTTAAAAGAAACCACAAGCGGTGGTGTTCTCTCTTTTGATTATGCGAGTCTCCTTCTTATTCTCTATAAGACTGCTAACTGTTGGATCATAATCCGAGTCTATTCGGATTTGGATGCCAATATGTTTAGTTACAACCATAAGAACTAAGTTAGTTTCTCCGCTTGCTAGTCTATCATTAGACTAACGCGTCCATCTTCTTTTCTTTTATATGGTCGGTTGGTGTCCACCGTTGGTTTACGACACATCGGGTTCTTCTTGGAAGTTGATTCAAGAGGCGGATTCAGATGTTTGAAGCTCCAGAGGTTGAAGAAAGGTTTCCAATGGCTATACTTGAGTGAAGATCATGATTGAACTACTTCAAAGCGCAGTTGAGTTTCAGAAATAAGAACTCAAGGAAGACTTGATGAAGATTTTGTTTGAATAGAATGTTGTTCTATTTATTTGTTCTTTTCAGTTAAGGTTGTATAAGACCAATTGTATTTATTTCGATGTAATGTTTCTTTTAGTTTGTTCAGTCAGTTTAAAGCCTTGGGTAGCTTCGGTTTAGTCTTAATCGGGGTTACTGGCGGTAATACCTCCAGGGTAGGAAGGGGGTGTTACAGAAGTGGTATCAGAGCTTAAAGTTCCTAAGTCTTGCTTAAGACTTTCAACCTTCCATATAGAATTATGGAGAATTCTATATTGGTGTTATCTTAGAACCATTTACAGAAAATGGTTAAGATTGGAGGTCAGACTCGTGAAGAGATAGAAAGAGGAAAGGGAATTGGAGAATATGAGGTAATAAGTTTGTAATAGCTTTTGTGAAAAAGGTCCTATGGTGGACATTTGATTCCCTGTAGATGGGAATGGATTCCGAGAAGGATCCATAGTAAGATCAGGTGAAGATTCCTAAAGTTGAACCGGTTCTTGACCAAGTTCTCAATAAATTCCTATTCTCTCTTGAGAGTCTGAATTGGGTGTACCCTCGTTGTTTCTTCCATATTAGGAAACTTCTTGTGAGATTTTGAAGTTAAGTATTATACTTCATAAAGACTTTCTAGTTTGAAGGTTTCCTATTTTAAGTTTGTATGATGGAAGATTTCAAGTTAATATTTTTGGTTTAGAAAGGATCTTGATTCAATTTATGTGAAAGAAATTCTTTTCTTGAAATGTGAAAGCTCAAGTGTTGTCTATAAAAAGAAAATTTTAAAGTAAGTTTCTTTGACGTTAAAGTCATAAGATTAAGAGTTTTCACGAGTATATTCTTATAGGAATTTCTGAATTTTGAAATTCGAGTATCAATAGAAGAAATGAGTTGGAACCTCTACTTCTCAATGGTAAGATTTGGAGAATCTTATGAGCCTTGAGTGATTCTAAAAAAATTAGTATGGATCAAGAAGGGATGTAAAAGAATTCTGAAAAGAAAAGGATTATCTTTGGAAACTTTCTTCAACAACTGTGTTTGTGAATCTATGGTATAGAATCATGGATATTATGTACTTTTCTTTGCCCAGTGGGAAGTTAAAGAGCTTTGAGGTGCTCAAGTGTTGGATCAACTGAATTGTTAAACTATTGGAAGATGCAGTTCAATTTTGAATCTGAGAGTATTCGAACTCGGATGTTCATATATGTTGTATCCTTTGAGTTAAGAGGATTGAGATTCCTAAATGGAATGCGGATTTCTTATGATTATAGTAAGAAAGAAAGGGAAAATGTTGGTTCAGTTTAAGTTGTGAACAAGTGATTAATCATCAAGGTTGTTGTGAATAAGGTTGATTGGTTAAAAAGGATTGAACAAGAAGAAGTTCATTGATGATGTGTTTGTGTTTAATTAACTACTTAGCACAGGTGTTAATTAATTACATGAGTTGTTGATATCCAGATGACCAACCTATGTGACAACGTTATTGGAGTTTCGTTGTATGATACCCAACTCGGGATAATGAAAAAATATTTGAGGTCTATAATGGACTAGTAATAGAATCAGCATTGAGATGTTCTAAAATGCCAATGGTATTGGCTTATGTTTCTTCAAGGATGAAAATGATAAAGTTCAGTTTTGAGAAGATCGTGCAAGGAAGAATTTTGGCATGTTGCCTTTGATATTTTAATCGGTTGGGAGAAAAATATCAATCATTCAATATTGTGGTCAATAAGGCTTAGCCCTTATCGCTGAAAAATAATTTCAGTTGTGTAAAATTTTGAAGATTTATATCAGTCAAATCCAATGCCTAAGGTGGTAGCGGTGAAACTATTAAAGTTATCGACAAGTCTTCTAACCATAAGTTCTTTCTTTGCAATGTGATTTGAACTGGAACTAATAAAAAGGGTATATGTCTTCTCCTTATGGTTAAATAAGAAGACCAGACTGATGGAGAAGTCTAGTTTGTTTACCAATGTTGAATTGGGATAGGTTCAAGAATATCTTGTTTGGTCATGTGCATTCTTCTGCTACAAGAGATTGGAAATTAAAGGGATTTCCTTATATGTAGAGAGATATAAGGATTGGATGTTTTGAACTAGATGCAAAGTTTGAAAGTTCACTTTTTATATTGAGAGGATTAAGTTGTAAAAGGATGGAAAGTCCTTAAAACTCATCAAAAGAGTTTGATAGTTCACTATTGGATATCAGAATTTAAATGACTATTAACTTGCAGAAGGCTTGTTGTTCTGTGAATGGATGAACTCAAGTATTAAATTTTGTCAATGGATCATATTGGCATAATTTTAAAGTAGTATGTCAAGGAGGCATACAAGTTGAGAATGATCGAAGAAGAATCTTTGCTATGAGTATGAAGATGTCGGAACCACATTTTTCCCTAAGGTTTGCAAGTAAGTGGATTTGAGCGATCAACTCTTTTATTGAACCTGTGAAGTTAAGTTGGGCTAGGACTGAGTTAAAACAGGCAGAGATTACTCAATGCTATGGATTATAGAAGAGTCTAGCAGTATGTCTAATTAAGAAAAGTCAAGGTATGTCATCAGGTTCTACCTTGAGGAGGGAATGAAGTGTCCCATTCGAAGGGAAATATGGGGCTCAGAAGTGAATTGGAGTATCTTAACTCCTTTGAGGCTCAATTTTAATCTGAAACTTTTGCCAAGTTGGTAAAGTCAGCTAATGTGCAAGTGTCAGCACAGAACTAGGGCAAAGCGTTAGTAGCATCATTGAGATAAGGTCAGTAATTGATGCATTGGTTTGACGCGCCCAATTCTTTAAGAGAGTAGACAACCTTTGTTTCGAAAGTATTCAAAGTTAAAGTAAGTATGCTAGTAACCTATGTCGAGTTTCCTATCAAGCTGTCGTGAAGTAAGGAATATTTGAAATTTTCTTGTGCTTCTCTCTTTTGAGAAAAATCTTACGATTTTGTAGAATTCTGGTAGGATTTTTTTAGAAATATTGATTTGATATACGGGGTTCATAAATAAATTTTCTACGGTTTTCATGGTGGTGAGTAAGAATGTGATTTGTCTTCCATCTTGATCACATGGTAAGGCAAGATTACATGTCTTATTCCTATGAGAATGCAGTAAAGGATTATGTTTAATTTTGTTTCCCATCCTGATCACATGGTGGAATAAGATCACATAATTCCTTGGGTTTTAAAGAATAGTTTCTAGTATGATTTGACAATCATATATGTTTTGCAATTATATGAGTTTTGCAAGTGTAGTTGGTTGAGATGAAAAGATGCAAGCTTCCTTTTGCATTATAGCAATTGCTATATCTAGTATCTTGTAAAACTCATTTGAGTTAGTATATCCTTGGTACCCTATACCATTTAAGGAGTATGGTCAAACTTTCCAAAACAGTTCGATTATAAGTAAAGAAAGTTGGTAAGATTCTTTACAAATCTGTGTTGATCTCTGAAGATCATGGAGTAACTAGGTACTTCTCTAAAAGTTTGGGATTGTTTTCAGTCAACGATTATTGGAATTCTCTAAGCAGTTTGCTAGTAGTTCATCTTGGTTGATGACATGACCTAAGAAAGTCATTGCCTTTTTAGCGGAATTGTCCTTGAAAGTAAGTTGATATGGACTCCTGGAATGAAACCCTTTTTAAGGAATGATACTGTAGTAATCCTTTCTTTGGAATAAAGGATGTAATAGTAATTTCTCCATTAGTTGTTATTTGTTTTCAGGTTGTCTTGAAAACTTAAATCTCTTTGAGATAAGATAGTCAAGTGAGGACTTTAAGCAGAACTCCGATGGGTCTGGAGTTTGGATATGTAAATTAGTATTGATATTCAATCTCAGCCTGATATTTTGTTGGATATAGAGAGTGGACACGTGAGGATATGTTTTCATCCTCGTTATGTTGAACCTTACGAAAGGTTAGAATGATTTGGCAAGATAGGCTATTATCTTGTCATACTTACTATGTTATCTAATCCGTAACAACTTTTAAATGTTGTTATCCTGAGAGGATAAGTCGGATGAATCTCACGTTCTTTGTTAAGACGATATTGAGATTTCATCTAGAAGAATGTCGAGTAAGGAATGCGAGACATCCTTGTAAAGAAGTTATGTAATAAGAAAGAACCAGTAGTATGAAAACTTTGGTTCAAATATGGTGGTAAGAAAACCTCAAGTATAATGACAAGGAAGTTTTTAGATGAATGCTTGGAAAACCGAACAAGTGATGCAAAGGTGTTTCCTGAGTTGTTTTACCCTAATTAAAGAATGAAACATTCTTTAAGGGGGTACTTGAATGATAAATCATTTCTCTTCGGATAGAGAATGGTTTTCGGTATACGTTCTAATGTTCATATGTGTACCACCCTAGTCTTTCCTAGTTTCGGGGACGAAACTATTTTTAAGGGGGTACTAATGTAATATCCGCTCTTTTTAATAAAGAAATATTACTTTATTTCTTTCGAGTTAATAGTAAGTGAAGAGTTACATTTAAATTAATTCCGTTATAAATGAATAAAAACTTGTAAAAAAAATAAAATTTATTCTTATGAATAAATTATTGCAAGTTAAATTATATTTAGCGGAAAAATTTAAAGTTACATGTGTAAAATAAATTGGATTTATTGGGAGTAGGTCTTAAGGCAAAAAGAGAAAGAAAGAGTAGCAAAAATAAAGGATTAGAGGTGAGTTTTGAACTCAAGACCTCTTATGGAACATTATTTGTTAATTTTACGTTTTTGGCCCAAGTTTTTCTTTTCTTACTTTCTTGCCCTCTTTCCCTACTTGCGTGTGAACAATTCCGGCCCGAGCCCCGATGGCTGCGCCGCCGGCGTCATCCCTCCCGTCACACCTCCGTCAGGCTGCTCGCCACCTCATCTAGGCTATCCTATCCCTGCTGCGTCATCATTCCTTCTTGCCCGCCATTTGTTGCCTCGGCTTTGGGGTCATGTGTGCTGTCACAAGCCAAGCAAACCTCGTGTCCATCTTCTGGCATTTGTGTGACCAGGAAGAGAGGCGACAGGAGGAAAGAAAGGCAATAAAAAGGGGTTAAAGGCTTGCACACATTGAATTGGGGGGAGAATGGAGAGTCGAAGTCGTTGCCATGTTTCGACCTAACTTGTGACCAAACTTCAAAATTCAATTGCGGGCTCGTTTCTCAACCAAAATTGGTGATTCAAATTGCTATATGTCGAGGATTAAGTGCTCTACAAAATCCCTTAATCAATTGTGGATAAAGGATTCAAGAAACGAGCTAAAATCCTTCAAAACAGAACGTGGACTGATTTTCCAGATTTTGTCCTAGGTGGAGACGAGCTGTATTTGCGGACCTCGTACGCCGCCATTCGACCACCTCATCCAACGTTTCTGCCTACAGTTGGAAGAAGTGTTCCCCGTATTTCCAAAACCACCGCCCCCGTCTCCTTTTCCGCCCCGAGGCCACCGTTGGACGCCGCTGAAGAGGCCTTCGTGGCCAACGTTGCTGCTGGTTTCTTTGCCCGGAAAATTCAGCAGCGACGAGCCAAGTTTGTGGGCTTCGTGGTCGACATTCCGGCCACCAAAGCTGCGAAAACTTGCCAACAGTAAGTAGAGGGGATGTCGGAGATGCTTCTGTCGCAAGTCCCTTGGCCACCCCGCCCCTGGTGTCTCCGCTGGGAGTCCGTGAACAGGCCTTCACGGCCAGCTTTTCTGCTGGTTTCCTTGCCCAGAAATTCAGCTTCGGCAAGTGGTTTTCGTCGCCTTGTTCCTTCGTATTCCCTCTACTAATTCAAGATCCGTTGCCAACAGTCGAAATAGGGTAATGAGGACTTTCAACTGTCGCTTGAATCACCCCAAACGGATATCAAACGAAGTCGCTAGACATCGATGAAGTTGGTTCGTCGCTCACTTTATTTCCGGCCTGTTTGAGTTTAAAAGGAAAAGGGAAAGATGTTTGGACCCGGTTTGCCTCGGTATGCGTGTCATGGACTCCGATGGATCGTCTTGATTCACATGTTGCCTCGTTTTGTGTGTTGCATTGTTTTGCGTGCCACCTTGATTTGCGTGCAAGCAAATCCCGAAAGCGTATCGCTAGGTTCGAACCGCTCGTGAAACGGACGTCTGGATCTTCCGTTATAGCGAATACAAGTTTTGGTTACCGATTGGCAGGGATGATACAGATTACTGTGGGAATTGCTAAGGACGTCGAGCACGCCTTATAAGGCAAGTGGACGATTCTCTCTTGCGTTATTGTTATTAAATGAGGAATTGAATCCCATTTAATATTTGCGTTGGGAACAACTTGTATGATTAATAAAATATGATAGGTCGTTATAATTGTTAGAAATAATGACCATGTTGTTTATTCAGTTTCGCGTTAGAACTGGATTTAGGTCCGTTATGTGTGGCCTTGTATGTTGTCTCATGCTGAGACATTATTGTGAAGTAAGTTAGTTTTTCAGGGGTAGGAGCCGACTCTCCGATGACCTCTTTATAACACAGTTTATGTTGGGAGGTTTAGCTTGTTACTATCATATCCCAACATTCGGGTCATGACTCATACCTCACTCAACGCTGGAAGAGGTGTTTATGCACTCTAGCTAGGTGCAAATTGGTACTAGGTGTTCGTCAATGATCATGGATTTCATCCCTCTCATCTTGACGTCTCCATGTACAGGTGGATTCTCTGCGGTTTTAGCCGCTTAAAAGTTACCAACATGTTTGTGAAAAGTTCTTAAAGTAATAAAGATAAGTGCGTTAGGAACATTAATGTACCAGAATGGTTAGTGTATTCGATAACCATTCTTGCTTCCGGTTATGAATGATTCTTAATCAAACTTTGATTAAGTTAATCTGAATAGTCGATGGAGGCTTTTCAAAATGTTATGTGATGAATATGAGTTCCCAACAATTGTTTATACTTTTTAAAAGAAACCACAAGCGGTGGTGTTCTCTCTTTTGATTATGCGAGTCTCCTTCTTATTCTCTATAAGACTGCTAACTGTTGGATCATAATCCGAGTCTATTCGGATTTGGATGCCAATATGTTTAGTTACAACCATAAGAACTAAGTTAGTTTCTCCGCTTGCTAGTCTATCATTAGACTAACGCGTCCATCTTCTTTTCTTTTATATGGTCGGTTGGTGTCCACCGTTGGTTTACGACACATCGGGTTCTTCTTGGAAGTTGATTCAAGAGGCGGATTCAGATGTTTGAAGCTCCAGAGGTTGAAGAAAGGTTTCCAATGGCTATACTTGAGTGAAGATCATGATTGAACTATTTCAAAGCGAAGTTGAGTTTCAGAAATAAGAACTCAAGGAAGACTAGATGAAGATTTTGTTTGAATAGAATGTTGTTCTATTTATTTGTTCTTTTCAGTTAAGGTTGTATAAGACCAATTGTATTTATTTCGATGTAATGTTTCTTTTAGTTTGTTCAGTCAGTTTAAAGCCTTGGGTAGCTTCGGTTTAGTCTTAATCGGGGTTACTGGCGGTAATACCTCCAGGGTAGGAAGGGGGTGTTACAGATATGACCCTCTACGTGAGGCATACTGCGTACATATTTATACATTCATCAAAATTACTAACACAATCTAATATAATATAACCAAATTTCCATCAAAATAATTATAAGCCAAATTTCATCAAATTTAACCCAAATTTTATCAAACTTAAACCAATCTAATCCAATTTAACTCAAATTTAACCTAATTTAACATAGTTTAACTCAAAACTCATCAATTTAACCAAATTTTATCAACAAGGTTGTGTAACATAGTTACACAACCTTGTTGTCATCCAAACTAAACCTTTAGTCCTTCTCAAATTAGTTTCCTTACAAAGATTACTTAAAATCCTTACTCAATTTCCTTTTTGGGATAAAATCTCAGTATTACTTTATTCAAGAATGTGATATTTATCCAACACATGACAAGATAATAACCTATCTTGTCAATCCTTTACATCCTTTTCTCAACAAAACTCAGCTTGGGCATACTGACATTCAAAAGTAGTTATCTCTATCAACTTTCAAACTACACTCTTACGCATTACTATACCAACATATTGAACAATAATACTTTTGGTTTATAAATTTCCAACAAAATTGTCTTTAGTGACAATTTTTAGTCTTTTTCCTCAACGAACTGTTTAAACTTTACTTGAAAAAAAACTTATATGATTGTCAACTCATACTAGAAACCATTCTTTAAAACCCAAGAAAATCACGTATCCCTTAGATGACCAACACACTATATAAAAATAGTCTTAAAGTCTGGCTCAAACACTTTACATGGAAGGAAATGCTTACTTCCAAAAGTTTTATCAAGACAGTACCGCACATTACTCAAATTATGACAAGGATTTGCAATTCTTACAAATTCTTTATTTCATCTAAAACCCAAGGAATTATGTGATCTTATTCCACCATGTGATCAGGATGGGAAATAAAATAAACATAATCCTTTACTGCATTCTCATAGGAATAAGACATGTAATCTTGCCTTACCATGTGATCAGGATGGAAGACAAATTACATTCTTACTCACCACTATGAAAACCGTAAAAACACTTACTCTCAAAGCGTTTTAACAATTAACATTGCCTTAAAAATTCATATTTGAATTTTTTTTCTCAAAATCAAAGATGAGTCTCAAAGGAGCAAAGACAAACTAATTCGTTTATAGACATATCACTTTCCTTTTGAAATATAACACTTCTTTTCTTCTGCAAGGTAGTTCCTGGTGACGTACCTTGACCTTTTCTCACTTCCAACACACTATCATACTTTTCCGTACTCCATAGTATGAAGTAATCCTCATTTCATACAACTTGGTCAGAACTCATCTTAACTTTACAAGTTCCAATAAAAAGGTTGATTACTTGAATTCATTTACTTGCAATCCTTACTAAAGAAAAGATTTCAACATCTTTATACTTATAGCATAGATTCTCCTGAGATCATTCTCTATTGTATATCATCTTGACATATTGCTTTAAGATGAAGTATTAATGATTCCCCACTAGAATTCAAAGCTTGAGTTCATCTATTCTCCAAAACCATAGATTTTCTGGAGCTTACTCGTCATCTCAACTCCTATATTCAAAGGTAAACAAACTTAACCTGTAACAAGTCCCAATGTATTTACTACCCTTTTATCCTTACATAAGGAAATTCTTCCAATTTTCAGTTCCTTATCACATATGGAAGTACATGGTTCCACATAACCTTTGGAGATCCTTCCAAATTCTACCTTGGTTAAACAAATCGAAATCTTCCATTATTGTCTTCTCTTCTCACATAGCTGTGTAAAAATGAAATATTCCTTTTTATTATCTTACTTTCAACTCACTTTGCAAGGGAAGAACTTATTGTTAGGAAATCACCCAACACTTAACAATTTCAACTGTACCACCATAGGCATTGGATTTGACTAATATATAATCTTCAGAATCCAACCATAGCTAAAATTACTTCCCAGGGTTATGGTCTAAACCTTATTGATCATAACATGGAATAATTGAGATTTTTCTCTCAACTGTTTGCAGAACACAGATAGTTATACCAAAATCATTCTATGAGTAATTCTTTGAATTCTGAACTTCATTGTTTCTATCCTTGAAGAAACATAAGCCCGTACCATTGACAACTTAGAAATGTCTTTAGCATTTATTCCCTTATTGCTTGATTAAACATCTCAAGCCACATATCCTCACACCGAACTGGCATAATGTTACAAAATTCCAACAGAATAGCCTTTTGGGTTAAACACTTGAGTACTAATAATTCATCCCAATCAATCAACACTTGCATTAAGTGGTTAATTGAATATAAACACATTACCGATGAACTTTTACTTGTTTAATCCATTTTAACCAATCCACCTTATCCATCACAACTGTTGATGAGGGTTTCTTGACAACAAATAAATTTATAAGTCAAGACCCCGCTGAGTATAGCAGAGTCAGGATCGTTCCACAGGAAGCAAGGTTGTTCGTTTATCAACTACTAAAAAGCAAACAAAATCAAACAAAAACACACACAAGCAGCCTCGTTAACGACGTTGTCAGGGTCGTTAACGAACCACCGTACACAAAAAGACTCAACTAACGACCTAAACAAGTTCGGTACCGAGCCAAGTAACTCAGCAACGAAATTCACTTAAAATAATTCAAATAAAAACAAAGATCTAGGACTAGGGATACCACAACATAGCCAAGCATATAAACTCGTAAGAAGAATAGATCATGCCTTTAAAATAGATAGATTCATCAACTTTCGTTGACCATGAAGTAAATTAACCTACTTTCGTAACCTAACTCACTTAATTGCTTGTCTTGGATCTAAAGCTTGAAACTTTCGTTTTCAAACAATATCAACCTTCAAGTTACTAACTTTCTCTTTCAATCAAGTTAAAAACTCAAATAACCTCAACTTTCATCTCGGTATAAACACAACAAACAATCTCAATAATAGATAAAAGGCATTCAACACACAATCTTACTCATCAAACATGCTCAACTATGCCGGGCTTTACCCCGATCCTAGAAAAGAAGACTACTCACTAATCATAACTACGAAACAAATAAACTCAATAAAAGAAATCATTGAAAACAAATTACTACTCAAATTAAATAACAAATATTGTCTTACAGAAAATCAGAAGAAACCGAAAATAAACAAATACCGAACCGAAATACTGACTAACGACCCCGATAACTCTCTCGTCCACCGAGCTCTCAATCTCGACTCCGATCTTCTCTCTCTATCTCGGCTTTTCCTCTTTTCTCTACCACTTGCTTCTCTGATTCGTCCCCCCCTTCTAGGCTAAATAAGAGGGCTATTTATACTAAAAAGGCTAAAAACTAATAAGGCTAGAAGATAAAAACTTTCCTAAAAGATAGAAATAAAAACCTAAAAAGATAGAAACAAAATCTAAGAAGATAACAAGACCTAAAATATATAATATAATAACCCTAAAAATCATAAAAAGATACTCTACCGACACGGAAAGAATTTCCCGCACAGGATCGGTGAGTTACAAAGTCAACCCTCGAAATTTCTTATCACGTGGCCTCGTTAACGAGCCCTTACAACCTCGTTAACGAGCCTGGGCTTGGTTTCTTCCACACTTCATCTCGTAAAACCTGGACTCTGACTTCTTCAAACTTGTATTCCTCTGTCTTTCACTGTAGCGCTCCAAATTCAGCTCCATATAGCACTTTTCCTTGCTAAAACTTACAAAATACACAAAATAGAGTAGCTTCCATACTTTCTATGAAAATATGCAAAACTATCCAAAAACATACCAAACTAAACCTAAACTTATCAAAACTAAACCTAATAAACAAAGAAAACCTACTAAAAACTATACTAAAAATACGAACATCAAAATACCCCATACTTAGACTTGCTTGTCCTCAAGCAATCACTAAACACTAACCAAAACCAAACAAACATACTCATCAAGATATATCTATCCTCTAAAAGCAATACCTACACATGAGAAAAATATAGCAAAGGATATTTAACGTCACCACACATATATGCACCAAATAGACATAAGAAAATACAATCCAACCTCACAAGGGATATAATGTGTTTCACTCAACTCTCAAGTGTTTAGGCTTATAAATTCAATCTCTCAACTCAATCCAATATGCAAAAACTCATAGAAATTGGAACTTATATCACCAATACTCTCCACCCAAGATTTTGTCAAAAACAAGCAAAAATCATCAAGAGAACTTAGGCTCAATGAAAAACTTCATAGAAGCTTCCATTCGGCCAGGTTGTAATGGGGCTTGGTAAAGACAATTAGGCGTGGAAATATTTTGGCTATGTGGTGCTAATAATATCCGGGAATCAAAGACTCCTAAAAACTCACACAAAATCCAAAACTCTCATAAAAAATCATACCAAACACACTCTCTCATTATGCACACTCATTTTACTCACCCAAAATATCCTAGAAAGTCTCATAAGAAATAAAAGAATCTCTGACATTATCTATAAACACACATGCCCTTCAAACTCCCTTCTTTTTCTCCTCGCCGCCTCGTTAACGAGCCCTCTTCAGAGTCGTTAACGAGCCTCATCGTGTATTCTTCTTCATTTTTCTCTCTTTTTTTTCTTTTTTTTTTCAACAACTTTATTTTGTGCATTTCTACTTATCAAGAGATCTTTCTTATTACAAGTAAAACAAGAGACTTCCAATCTACCTTACCCAATAATCCCTCAATTATAGCAAACAATATATGTCATTCCTTTTTTTATACTCAACAAAAATACCTCTCCAATCTAAGTCCTAATTCCCGGATAGGGTCAAGCTTATATCGGCTAGGGAACAATTTTGTGAAGCTAAAAATAAAGGCTTCAGGCTAGAATTGGCTATCAAAAGAAGAATCATGTAAAGGTGGATAAGGAATAATAGGGCTATAAAAATAAGTTCTCTATCATATGATTTTCACAAGTAATGAACTATAAATCCCATACGGGTCTCAAGAAATAGATAACCATCACAATTCCAAGAGATAATATGCATAAGGAGAGTAAATCACACAAGAAAAGAAGAGGGAATTATTTGATGTTCTCCCTATAAGGCCAAAATTCCTCACTAGGTAACAATTTTGTTGGATTGCATCACTTATGCTATAAAGTATATTTGCTCAATTACATCAAGTGCTACCTTTTTCTAAAAATAATTTCAAGTTGAAGATTCTGGCTATACTATTAAAGACATGCTTGCAAGGAATTATATGATTAAGCTAGCAATTACTATCATAGAACCTAAGAAAGGGATATCTATCAATTCTAAAACTCTTTTTTTTCCCTTTTTTTTTAATTTTTTTTTTAACTTTTTTTTTTTTGATTTTTCCGAAACTACTCAAAACACATAAACACATAAGACAACAAGTTTTCTACTTTCTCCCAACCCATACTTAAAATTACAGTGTCCCCACTGTAAGAAAATAAGAAGAAGGAAAGAAATAGAAAAGAAAACAAACAAAGATAAAAATAAGAAAAAGAAAAACATAAAAACTTACAAAGTCTCAAAAGTGGAAAACAAGGAAAAACTTCATCTTCAGGCTAGTTTGGTGGAGGAAAATAGTGCTCAAAGGTACCCATGAAGTCATACATCGTCACTGCTGAAAACGCGTTTGTAGCCAAAAAATATTTAGCCACGAATATTGTCGAGGTTAATTTGGTTGGCAACGGCCACAAGTTTAGCCACAAATATTTACGTTTGTGGTTATATTGCCATGAAAAATACGCTTGCGGCTATATTTGAGGTTGAATCGCCGCGAAAAGAGCGCGCGGCTAAATTTGGTTGTAGATTTCTGGCCATGTTGTCATGAAAATATGCACGTGGCTAAAGTTTAGGCCAAATTGACACGAATGTCTCGTGCGGCTAGATTCATTTCTAGTGTAGTAGCTAATTAGCCACGAAAAAGGATTCGAGTGTATATTCACGGCAAAATATGGAACTAAGTACCCACATAATATTTATGGCTAGTTTTGTGGTTATTTGTGTGGGTAATTTGAATCATTGACTTATAAATGTTCCTTCATTTCGTTAGAATTTTTAGAAATAACCACAAAACTAGCCACGAGTTCTTATATTCGTGTCTAACTTAGTTTGTTTGGAAAAATCTACGATAACAGTCACGAGATTAGCCACGAGTTCTTCATTTCGTGAGAAATCTGCAGAAATAACTACGAGACTAATCACGAGTTCTTCATTTCGTGTCTAACTTTGTTTGTTTGGAAAAATTTGCAGAAATAACCACGAGATTAGTCACGAGTTCTTCATTTCATGTCTAACTTTGTTTGTTTGGAAAAATTTGCAGAAACAGTCACGAGATTAGCAACGAGTTCTTCATTTCGTGGTTAATCTTCAGAAATAACCACAAAATTTCAACGAAGGAAGATTAGAAGAGTTTGGATTGGGCTGCTCCTCCATATGGGCCGAGTAATGTGATCCAAAAACGAGCCCATTTCTTTTGACTCCCAAGCCCATCAAATTTTCTATTACCTCACAAGCCCATTCCTAATTAATTTTTATTATTTGTAAAATTATTTTCACTATAAATAATAATTATTTTAAATTTTTAATAAATATTACCCATATGCCTTTATAAAAAATATTTATTAAAATAAAATATCAATCATGCTCACCTAAGAAATTAATAATTTTTAATAAATTATAAGTGACTTCCTAGAATAATAATATTTATGAGAATAATATTATTATGCATGTTTAAGACTAAATTATTCGAGAATAATAGTTTCCTTTAAAATCGTTCATTCTTATAAGAAATCGTTATATTCATTTAGAATCGTTCATTCTTATGAGAAAATCTTTATATTAATTTAGATTCGTTCATGCTTATGAAAAATCGTTATATTCATTTAGAATCGTTCATTCTTATGAGAAATCGTTATATTTATTTAGATTCGTTCATTCTTATGAGAAATCGTTATATTCATTTAGAATCGTTCATTCTTATGAGAAATCGTTATATTCATTTAGATTCGTTCATTTTATGAGAAATCGTTATATTCATTTAGATTCGTTCATTCTTATGAGAAATCGTTATATTCATTTAGAATCGTTCATTCTTATGAGAAATCGTTATATTCATTTAGATTCGTTCATTTTATGAGAAATCGTTATATTCATTTAGATTCGTTCATTCTTATGAGAAATCGTTATATTCATTTAGAATCGTTCATTCTTATGAGAAATCGTTATATTCATTTAGAATTGTTCATTCTTATAAGATATTGTTATATTCCTTTAGAATCGTTATTCTTATAACAAATTATTATATTCATTTAAAACCGTTCATTCTTCTAATAAATCGCTATAGTCCTTTAGAGTCGTTCATTCTTATAGGAAATCGTTATATTCCTTTAGAATCATTCATTCTTATAAGAAAATGTTATATTTCTTTAGAATCGATCATTCTTATAAGAAAGTGTTACTTTCATTTAAAATCGATCATTCTTATATGAAAGCATTGTATTTCTTAGGGTTTAGGTTTTAGGGTCTAGGTTTAGGGTTTAGGGTTAGGGTTTAGGGTTTAGGATTTAGGGTTTTGGGTTTAGGGTCGATCATTCTTATAAGAAATCATTATATTCCTTTATAATCATTCATTCTTATAAGAAATCGTTATATTTCTTTAGAATCGTTCATTCTTATAAGAAAACATAATATTCACTTAAAGTTCATTCTTATAAGAAATTGTTATATTCACTTAGAATCGTTCATTCTTATAAGAAAATGTAGAAAATGTTATATTCACTTATAATCATTCATTCTTATAAGAAAATATTGTATTCACTTAGAATCGTTCATTCTTATATGAAAACATTGTATTCACTTAGAATCGTTCATTTTTATAAGAAAACATTATATTCACTTAGAATCGTTCATTCTTATAAGAAATCATTATATTCCTCTATAATCATTCATTCTTATAATCGTTATATTTCTTTAGAATCGTTCATTTTCATAAGAAAACATAATATTCACTTAGAATCATTCATTGTTATAAAAAAATTGTTATATTCATTTAGAATCGTTCATTCTTATAAGAAAACATTATATTTATTTAGAATCGTTCATTCTTATAAAAAATCGTTATATTCATTTAGAATTGTTCATTCTTATAAGAAATCGTTATATTCATTTTGAATCTTTCATTCTTATAAGAAATCAATATATTTCTTTAGAATCGTTCATTCTTATAAGAAAACGTTATATTTACTTAGAATCGTTCATTCTTATAAGAAAACTATATATTTACTTAGAATCGTTCATTCTTATATATAAGAAAACGTTATATTCTTTAAAATCATTCATTCTTATAATTCTTTAGAACCGTTCATTCTTGTAAGAGAACATTATAGATTGGTAACTCATCTTTACTATTAAGTATAATCATAAACATTTCATCGAAATCATATTTTCCTAGTTTATGACTGGTAACTCATCGTTTCCTAGTTTTATCATTTTGACAATACTGACCTAAATTATATTATTTGTATTTAAGGGTTTATAAATTAGTTTGTAAATAATTTTAAAAAAAATATTTTTCTAATTCTATCATCTAGAATTTTAAATTATATTAAAAATTACACTAAAACTACGTAAATATGATTTTATAACTTATTATAATCCTACTTATTTATAAATTATTCAACTTTTAAAAATTTTGTTAAAAATGAGTGCAAAAATTAATGACGGGTTTAATAGAAGAAAATATTATTTTAAGAGAGAAAATTGAATTTGGGCTAAATTATTGGCGGGCTTGGAGGGAAAACGAAAATTTGGACTAAATTATTGACGGGCTTGGAGAGAAAACGAAATTTTGGGCTAATTATTGGCGGGCTCAAGCCCTATTTACTAATGTTAGACAAATGTCCAAGTTCATTCAACCGATAAACCCTAGCTCCTTACAAAGGAACCCGAGAGAGAATCAGGATGGGAGGACGACGTCATGTCTTCTCCGCCTCGTCACGTCTAAGAATTGGGCTTCTTCACCGCCGGCATAACTTCTTCGCCTCCTCAAAGTCTGCAAATTCGTCTCCTATTTCAAAGGAACCCGAGAGAGAATCAGGATGGAAGGAACGATGAATGGAGCTGACTAATTTCTCAAATTTTTTCATTTAGCATTTATCTTCCTGTCACCATGTTTCATCTAGATGAAGATGGATATTTTCTTAATCAATGTCTGTTTGCTCTTAGTTGCATAACGCAAATTAACCCTTTTAAACCTTTGTTATCTCATAGGGGCCTATTCCCAGAGCTGCAACAAACCTCATTAGAATCGATGGGGCACATGATGCAGTTGTTCAGTACTTAAAGAAAGCGTGAGTCGGGTATTTGATTATGTTTCTGGTTGCTAATTTGTTGTGTAGTAGTTCTTTGACTATCTATGAGATTGATAACCTAAAGTGAATAAAATTATTTTCTTAATAAAATTCTATAAAGTAGTTGCTCAGTTTTCTTGTGTGATAATCTGTTTCACAATATTTGCATATGGTTGTTTTTGAAAACGCCTGACTAACAGCTAATAGGTTCATTGCAGGATTTATCTCTTGTCTAATTTATGGCTTCATGTTATTTGTGACTTGTATTGAATGTGGAAAGTTATATAAACCCTTTTTGTTGGTCAAATTCAGGGACGGAGATTTGGCAACTGAAGTTGCTTGGGTGGTGGTTTATCTTTCAGCTCTCTCAAACATTGCAGCAAGCATGATGGTGAAGAGTAATGTTGTGGAACTTCTTGTGGAAAGGATGGCAACGACTAACAGTTTGCAGCCTCTAATTCCAATAATGCTCAGCTAACAGCCATGCTTTCCTTTTGTTTTCTGTAAATTCTTAGTGGTTGCTACACACTCCAGAATATTTTCAAAACGTACTAATTATATAAAACTTGCAAATACTCTACTGTTATTTCTTATCCATATATTGCTTTTGGTAGTTTTTGTTATTCATTTTTATGTCGAATCACCCTATTGAGAATGAAAGAGGTGGAGCTCAAGAACACATGCAAGGACTAGGAGAAGCTTCATGTTGATCCAAGAAACTGCAAATTTGATCTTATTTTGAGGAGGGCTCCTAAAGACTTTGATGTCATTACTTTACCTCAATATTGTGAGGTTTGTTGGGAAAAGTTTGCCTATTCTAATTTAATTTAAGCTTTAACAAGTTGACTGAGTCTTCATTTTCACTTATGTTTTTTAGCTTTAATTTTGAAGTTACTGAATCTGTTTTGACAGATGTGTGGGATTGAAGATGAAGAGGGAAATAACACAATAGGAGTTACTATCTTGTTGATAAAAGAAGTTGCTGAAGTGCTGATAGAAATAACACAATAGGAGTCATGATGCTTAGCTTTAGTTTCAGAAAATGTTTGTATAATTGTATCAAACATATGAAATGTGTTATGACATATTATGATGTGTTGTCATTTTCAATTGCTTCTTGTATTGTTTGCATTTTTTTTTGTTGCTTTTGATGTCCAACTTTCTGTATACGTTACTATTGTTTTGACTAAACTAGAGAACATTAGAGAAAAATTAGCAAATATATTATAGTATAATATTTTTTTTTATTTTTTTATATGCATAATTATTTAACCACAAAATTTGAAACAAAATAAATTCATGGCAAATTTCAAGGTTAATGGCCACGAAATAGGGGCGATTATGAGTTCAAATTCGACTCGAATTTAGATACAAAATACATTTGTGGCTAAAAGTTGATGGTGATGCACTCAAAATCAACCACGAAATTCAATTATGGCTAATGTGGTTGAACGTGACTTTCGTGGCCAATAGCCACACATTTAGCAATGAACTAATTCGCGGTTATTATTTACAGCTAAATAGGCACAAAACTAGAATTCTGTGGTCCTTTTCCAGAGTGATATTTAGCCTCGCGTGTTTTAGCCCCAGGGCACCTTTCGTAGGGCAATCCGTTGGGGATGTCGTGGCTAACGTGATTTCGTGGTTATTTTTGTGGCGGAAGTCGTGTCTATTTTCCTGGCTACAGACGCGTTTTCCAGCAATGCGTCCTCCAACGCTCAGCATCATCCGCCTCTCTCTGACGATGCCTCTCATCCTCCATCGACATGCGAGCAGAATAGACGGTCTCCCATCTGTCCATCCTCCGATGAATATGGTCCTGCTGGAGGTGGAGTTGCTGGATCTGAGCAGAAAGATCCTCGGCCCACGGTGGTGGCATACTCAATCCTGTGTACTCGAGCTGAGGAGGTGGTGGATAGTGAGGCTGGAAATGGTCTTGGTACAGCACCGGGTTGTATGGCATGAGTCCATAGGACTGAGGGACGGTAGGAGCTGGCGGTGGGTCGACAGAAGCTCTCGGTGCCTCGTGAGGAATGTAGGGAGGAGGCTGGAAATGGTCGTTCACGAACCTGGTGGGCTCATCAACGAGGACGTTGGTGCCCAAAACTTCCGTGTCGAGGTCTTCATCTTCGAGGTTTAGCTCCTCAGTTCCTCCCTCGGTGTCTTCTTCTTCAGTGTCGTCGCCAATTACCTCGGTATCCTCATCTTCATCTTCATCCATTGCTTCACCTTCTCGCTCAAATCTTGTCTCACACGGTCGTAGTGATAGCTCATCCTCCGGCTTAGGCTCTAACGGGTAAGCATGCCCCGTCCACGCTTCGTACCAATTTGGTACGTAGAGTAACTCCAACTTGTCGAGGGTAGGTCTAACGAGGCGGTCTTGCACTTTTACCTTGAACCCCCCTTCGGCTTGAATGAAAATACTAGAGCTATACCAATAGCTCTTGTTGAGGAGTTGAGCGTGGGCCGGTGTGTAGCGAGTGAGGTCAACTCCAAGGTTTTTAGCCAAAAGGCTAATCAAGTTGCCACACCAAACCTCTTTGGACTTGGTTGATTTCTCGACGTGGTAGAGCCATTCGTAACCCAAATTCAAGGGGCCGGGCTCCTCGAAAAGGATGGTGCGGAGACAAGCAACTTCTGTCCTCGTTGGCCTATTCAACTCTCTCTTTGGCCAAAACATAGCGGCTAGGACTCGGAGAATGATCCTGAAGATGGGGTTGATGATGCTTGCCCCGGATAATGCCGTTGTGGAGGATTGTTCTTCCCCCGTGATGTAGCTCCATGTCCTAGTCACCCTGTAGTCTTTCAAACTGTAGTCTCTAGACGGATTCGGAAGCTCTAGGATCGCGTTGAACTCTGCCATGGTGAACTCACGGCTCACATTACCGAGCCGAAACCGGATTCGTCCCACCGAAGTCTTCGATGGGAAGCTAGTCTCTAGAGTGGCCAAAAACTCGGATGTGAGGGCCGGAAAGTGTGGTAAATTCTCCTTCTTCAAGAGATGGGATGCACCAAGGATAAGGAAGGCTTCCTTGACGTCCGTGTAGATCCCCGTGTTGATAGCACTGGACTTCAAGAACCAACGGGTGTTGTGGTCCTTCTCTAGAATGGCACGGTATCGATGCACTTGGCCTTGAGTACTCAAGATCACGTTGTCCATGCGAGGTGGAGATGGGGACCTCTGGTTCCTTCTCTTCTTCTGAGCTCGGATAGCGGGTCTGCTTGAACTTGCCATGAGATCTACAAAATAATCAAAACTTTTCCAAGATAAGATCTACTCAAAATAGATAGGCAAGAGACCCCATACTTGGTCTCGAAATAGCCTCGGAATTATTCGTTAACTACCCAATTGGGTTGTTTACGAATCTAGACTGGTTGTTGAATTTTTAGATTGTGCAGGGTCGTTAACGAGCCTGGGTGGGTCGTTAACGATCCGCCGAGAACCAAATCACAGAATTCCGAGTTTACTCTACCTTAAAAGTCAAACAAAAACCAAGCATGCAATCCTCTATACTCCTCACTAGTCACACAATCGGAAATACGCACCCCATACTTGCTCGATTACCCATCCCGAACATGCTAAATTTTGCCCGAAATTTTGACATGCAAAGTTTGTAGCTTGATACTAGAACAAGAAAAATTCATGCTTTTCACCATCAACTTTTCTCAATGAGATATCTAACATGAATATCCCTCTCTAGATCTAGAATTACGAAGCAAAATCACAATCATGGGCAAAAATCAAATCATGAACATTGATCCTCTATGTGAACTCAATTCTAGACATGAAATTTCTGCCCTAAATACCATAAATCATGCAATTTCGAGTTAGGGTTTAGAAAACATACCGGAGAACCGAGAAAATTTGAAGAACAAGGGGTCGGAAATTGGGTGAGTAACGAGCTCGGTGAGGGTTATCGAAAGCTTCGGATCTTCGACGGTGGAGGGAAGGGTTATATAGGAGAGGGAAGGGATAGGAAGGGGTAGAGGGGGGTGGCGGCTAGGGTAGTGAAAAAGATAGACTAGGTTAAAAAAAACTTACCTGCCCCGTTTTGCCAAATCGGGTCGTCCGAAACGGGTCGTTAACGACCCTGGGTGGGTCGTTAACGAGCCATCGTAGCCTCTTGGAGTGATTTTTCGATCCCTTCTCTTGCATCTTGTTACCTCAAAATTTAATCCTAATTTCTATCCTAAAAACTACTAAAAAGAACTCAAAAGAAAGCTAAGAAAAAGAGTCCAAAAAAAAGAAAAATCTAATTCTATACTAAAAAGCGGGTTGTCTCCCGTAAGCGCTATGTTTAACGTCGTCAGCCCGACGTGCTCCTTTGACTCAAGGTGGCTCCCGTGTAGCTATGTTGGGGTCTTGAGGTACCCTATAATTAGCTTTGCAGTTTCTGTGTTCCTGAGTTGCTAAATTAGGTCCCTTTTCTTCTATCAGTATGCCCGGTATTCCTACATGATGGTTAGTGAAATCCGAAAACCAAGGTGGTTTGGATTCCTCTGTAGTGCATATGATGGGGCATGGTGTAGGAATAAAAGATAAGGAATGACCATCTTTATCAGATTCATAATTAGAGTACTTACCTTGGTTGTATTCGTGCATGTGGGACTCGGTGATTGGCCAGTGAGGCTCGGTAGGGATGGCTGAATCGAGTTCTGGTTGAGTCAACTCGATTTGTGCGACTGCAATTGGGTCGTTGGCATTCTGATCCAAGTTGAACTCTACCCGTTCCTCTCCAATATCAAAAGTGAGGAGTTCGTTTCGCACATCAACTCTTGCACCTGCTGTAGCTAAAAATGGTCTGCCCAGAATTATGGGGACATGAGGGTCTTCAAGCATATCGAGGACGATGGAATCATTTTGTATAAAGAATTTCCCGACTTGAATGGGATAGTCATCCACGACTCTTGTGGCCTTGACACATGATCCATCTGCCATGTACAGATTCATATCTACCGGCTCTAGTGGTCCCATATTAGCTTTAGACCAGATTGAGAGAGGAACTAAACTAGCACTGGCGCCCAGATCACATAAAGCCTTGAACTTGTGGTTGCCTATGCCGATTGTTATTGCAAATCTCCCTGGGTCTCCTAGCTTTTCCGGTAGAGCTATTGATCTGACTTCATCCTGCAGCTCTGTAATGGATCTTTTCCTGCTAAGAATATCCTTCAAAAACTTTGTGTAAGCCGGCATTTCGCTTAGGGCTTCAGCGAATGGGATGGAAATATTAATGCCATGAAGAATCTTTACGAAACGCTTGAACTTACTCTCAGTAGAGTCCATAGATTTCTTAGTTGGAAATGGAAGAGTTCTCACCATTCTCGGAACCAAGTTAGGCTCGAGAGGTGGTGCTACCGGGTCGTTACTGGGATCGTCAGGTGACCTCGGTGGGTCGTTACCGACCCTGATGGGGTCGTTAACTACCCTGGAGTTGAGAGGAAGGCTCGGTTTAGAAGACTTACCTGGGGTGGGGTCGTCAGGAACCCTCGAAGCCTCGTCACCTTGGTATATGGGCTCGTTTAGAAGACTTACCTCAGGTTGGCTTGAACTTCGTTAACCTTGTTGGTCACTTCGTTAACTTTGTTGGTCACACCGTTAATGCCTTCCTGTAATCCATGAACCCATGATGGTGGCTCCTGATGGCCTGGAGGTCGATAAAGTGCAGGTCATCTATCTGGTGGAGGCATTGCATAGTTTTGATTGGTATTCTGATTGCCCCATGCCTGATAGTTGTTCGACCTGTCATTATAGCTAGGCTGGTTCCTGTATGGTCCTCTCATATAATTCATCTCAGCTATTGTCTCAGCGGCTCTAACCTGCTCTATGTTAGTGCAAGCAGAAGTACTATGTGCAGAAGAACCACATTCTTGACATGATTGAGAGGATTTCAGAAACCTTACCTGCTTCTTCAGACGGTTGACCTCATCTTGCAAGAATTGATTTTTAACATCCGGGTCAACTTCGTCTCGATTAGGTATGTAGAGACGTTTCTGAGGTTGTGGAGTCTGCTGGGTTCCATACATGGCATCGTAATTGGAAAGCTTATCCAACAGTTCCCATGCCTCTGTCGGATTCATCTCTATAAAACCGCACGCAGTATGCATGTTGATGCGGTTCTTGGTCTCTGCGTTGATACCCTGGAAAAAGATTTCTTGTAAAACATATAAAGGTTGCCCATGAGTGGGGCATTGTCTAAGCATATCTTTAAATCTTTCCCATGTTTCAACGAATGTTTCATTAGGCAGCTGGTGATAGGAGGTGATGCGTTTCCTCAACTCCGTCGTCTTAGCAGGAGGGAAGAACTTTGTCAGAAATTGATCGTACAAAGCTTTCCAAGTCCTGATAGACTTAGAAGGTAGGCTCTCCAACCAGCTCAGGGGCTTTCCAGTAAGGGACCACCTAAAAGCTTTTAACAGAACATATTCAAGTGAGACACCTTCAGCAGCTATGGTGTCACATAAATCAATAAAGTTTCTAATATGCTCCATAGGGCACTCAGTAGGTTTCCCTTCAAACTGAGCCCGTTTAATCAAGGATATGAATTGAGACTTGATCTCAAAGGGTTTCTCTATCGCAGGAAGCACGATTGGAGATTCTGGCACCCTCAGTTCTGGATGCATATACTGTTTGGCATTCCTTGGATAGGCATCAAGCTCCTCTTGTAGACGAGCATTAGCAACTCGTTGACGCTCAGCCTCAGCAGCAGCGCCTTCTTTCTCAGTCTTCAATGCCTCCATCTGATTTCGGAGGTCTTCCATTTGAAGAGCCATCTCTTCTGGTGTGGCCATGGCTCGGTTTTCTCGGAGTCTACGGTGCAGGGAACGTTCGGGTTCTGAGTAATAACCAGTGTTGTCAAACTCGAGCCTTCGTCGTCCTACCGGCATACGCTGAGAAAACAGACAAAGAAAGCAAAAAATTAAAAACAAAAACGGGGTCGGGCTATTCCCAAACCCACAGATAAACTAACAAACACGTTGCTTCCCCGGCAACGACGCCAATTTGTTGATGAGGGTTTCCTGACAACAAATAAATTTATAAGTCAAGACCCCGCTGAGTATAGCAGAGTCAGGATCGTTTCACAGGATGCTTGGTTGTTCGTTTATCAACTACTAAAAAGCAAACAAAATCAAACAAAAACACACACAAGCAGCGTCGTTAACGACGTTGGTAGGGTCGTTAACGAACCACCGTACACAAAAAGACTCAACTAACGACCTAAACAAGTTCGGTACCGAGGCAAGTAACTCAGCAACGAAATTCACTTAAAATAATTCAAATAAAAACAAAGATCCAGTGATAGGCGTGAAATGGTCGTGCAAATCACGGCTATGCAAAAGAGTCCAAACTAACTAAGAACCGTAGTCTTTAGGAAGTCCGGGTCGAATCCACAGGGAGACAGATTTATCGTTTTGTATGAGTTTTGTGTCAAACAAGTAACAAAAGGGGTTTTTGTATTTGTAACTAAATCTAAGAAGACAAAACTAACAAAGCAATAAAAGATTACGAAAAACAATAATTAGGAAGATAGCTAAGGCAAACAAATATCCACAATCGTATGACAAGTTGATCATTGATTTCACCTCAATATCACATGCAATGGATTTTCCAATTCCTTTTCAATTCTAATTAACAGCACAACCAGATACTATTAGTTCTAACTAATTAAACAACCATGAAACCATCAATGATTCAGTTTAATAGCAGCAGTAAGGATAGGAATATAATAGGATACAATTCTAGCATAAAACAACCAGCTTTTACCCTATAATGCAAATCAAATCTCTTCTGCATAAGATAGCACAACCAGATACTAGTACGATGCAGTTGCTACTATGAACTAGAGATGCTCAACCAGTAACACTCTAGATCTAGCAATAGATCCAATAACAACAAACCCTAGTTGACCAGGCTAGAAACTGTTGAAATAAATCATAAACATTCAAGCAAGAGATAAGATTAAACCCAAACAATAGATAAGGAATTAGAAATCTCACAACTTTAATCAAAACGATGCTTCAATTGTCTGACTAAGCAAAAGGGCTTAGTTCTCAATAGAAAAGCTAAAAACTATGAAAGGAAAATATGATAATAGTGTATGAATGAGAGATGCAACTCTCTAAAACCTAATATATCAAACTAGGTCTAAAACTATATCCCAAAAATATAATATCTCGGAATAATAATGATAGAAAAGGATCAATAGAAACAAAACACGTGTCATCACTTGAATCACGCGACTGTCAGAGGCGGCGGGCGCCGCTGGGTTGGCGGCAGTCGCCGCCAACACCTCGGTTCAGAACTCAGGTCACACTTCGGGGGCTGTATTGACTCACTTCGAGTTGGAATTTGGACTCAGAGTAAAAACATGAATTGTAGCTATTTGGATTAGCTTTCCAATGATACAGAACTCAACTTCATAAGACCACTATAGCTTCCGAACGAACCCTTACAAGACAGAGGTGTCGAACCAGCAACTCCAACGGATGGCCCGAATTCAAACGCTCTTTCCCCGGTTTCCATTCCTTTCACACTTGGTCACTTTAAGACTTGTAAAACAACATAGAACAAGTGAAAAAACCCAAAACTCCTAGACACTCTAAGACACTAAAGAAACTAACTAAAACTACCTAAAAGCAACGCAAAAGAAACGTAAACATGCATCCTAAACACTACCTATATGCAAGCTATCAAATTTCCCCATGCTTAACCCTTGATTGTCCTCAAGCAAGTCATAAATCCAAAACACACCACAGAAATGCAATCATACATCCATCTCAAGTCAAACAAGCATTTCACATATAATCAAAAACCCGACCAAGACTTCCTAGCATGTATTATAATAAGCAAAAAGTAAAGCCCATTCATTCATTCTAGACCAAGGTAAATTGTGTTTGCACTCAAACTCTCAAGTGTTTAAGGGTAGGTGTTTCGCTCAAGATCAACCATGAAAACTAGACTACCATAAGCTTGCATCAGAGTTCTAATCTCCACCGCTGGGAATTAAACACATAACAAAAATCAAGAGGTCTTTTTAAGGGTTGTAATGGGGCCAAGGTAAAGAGAAATTTGGAAGGGATCATATTTGGCCTTGTGGTGCTAAATCTGGGATAAAGAACTAATCCTAAACCCTTCAACACACTTTCTTTTCTTAGTTCTCCCAAACTTTTCTTTTTCAACTCCATACACATTTTTATACACTTTGTTTCTTTCTTCACTTTTTTCTTTGCTTTATGAAGACTACTAACAATTAAACTGAACTTTTTCTTTTGCTTTGCACAAACTTTTCATCTTCATCATTTTTTCCACTTTGCAACCAAGAGTTATATTTCCTCTTTTTCCACCTTTTCTTCCAACTCCCCCATACTTATACATAAATCACACAAAACAAAAACACAACCTAAAGTCCTAAATCCCGGATCCTGGGTCAAGCTTATTAGGCTAGGAAAATTTTGTGGAGTTATCAAAAATAGGCTTAAAGCTCAAAAGAAATGGGGTATCAAGAACATGGATCTCGTAAGGTAGGAAGGGAAATAATAGGCTTATAAAGAAACATTGCCTCAATCATTTTAATGTCATGCATTTAATCATATAAAGCAGCCTTGAAAAAGAGTCATAACGCAAGTTCTAGAGCTAGATAGTCATGGTGATACACTCAAGAATGTAGAGAACAAACATAATCATGAAAGGCCAAAAATATCTTACAAGGCTCATTTTTGTCTAGAACTTCAGAATGAATCAAATACCCAAGCTAAATACATGCTCAGTCCTATAATCAAGGTAATTAACCAATGATCATGCTCATATCATATCAACTTCAGCAAATCATGCAAATCATGGGTTAGAATCCATACTTAACTTAGAAACACAAGAGGTCTTACACAATGGGGAAATAAGAACCTAAAATGCAATATTTTTTTGAATTGAATTTTCTTATTTTTTTTCTTTTTTCTAGATTTTAGTCAATGCAAAACATAAAGTAAATATGCCTAATCTAATGCAACTACATGAATGCAAAGCAAGTAATTCCCTTCCCCCATGCTTAAATCTTACATTGTCCCCAATGTAAAGTAAAAGTAAAGAGAAAGAGAAAAACTTACAAACCAACAACTAATTTGGGTCAGGGAACGGTGGTGGCCGCGACGGAGGTTGCAAGGGTGGCGGAGGGGGTTGCCCTATACGCTCTGGAGGTTTCTTTAACTCAACTACATGTGTCTGCATAATAGAAGACAAAAGCTTCTTGCTAGGCAAGGTAAGTGGTAAAGGAGCTTGTCCCAAAAATTCAAGAGGAAGCTTATATTAAGCATCCAACTTATTAACAGTGTCCTGCATATTAGGTGATAAAGTGAAATCCAAACTAGAATCAACAAGAGATTTCATATCATCTAGGTGGTTTCCAAAAAGAATATCGTTCGCAACATGCTCAAGCACAGCAACAGCATACACAGAATGATTATTAGGTGAAGATTTAATGGCGTCATAGATATTATGATTTATAATCTGGCCATTAAATTCCATTGTCAGTGAACCAGTACTCACATTTATTTTGGTATTAGCTGTTTTCAAGAAGGGTCTCCCTAACAGAATAGGGATTGCATGATTATCATGTTCCATATTAAGCATATAAAAATCAGTAGGAAAAGTAAGATTATCAACCATAACCAAAACATCCTCTACCACTCCTATAGGACGCACAATGGACTTATCAGCTAACTGAATAGAAATATTAGTCGGCTGAATAGGTCCCAGTTTCATAGACTCACAGAGAGAGGAAGGTATAACATTAATGGAAGCACCTAAATCTAACATAGCCTTGTAAAATTTAGTACCTTCAATAGTTATAGGGATAGTGAACATACCTGGATCCCCGCATTTCTTGGGTAAGTTCTTTTGAAATATTGGTGAGACATGTTCGGTCACCTTCACCTTTTTCTTGCTTTTCTCATCCTGAATCCTCTTTGTAGTGCACATCTGCTTTAAGAACTTAGCATAACGAGGAATTGACTTGATCATATCTAGTAGGGGCATGTTGACCTCAACTTTTCTGAACATCTCAAATATGTCCTTGTCTTGCTTCAATGGCTCTGTACGCTTTAATGCAGATGGGAATGGAGCAACGAGCTTCCATTCAGAAAAAACAGGAGTTTTAGAAGCCTTCTCAACATCTGAGGCATCTACAGATGGGCTGTGAGCAACATCAGAAGAGGAAAAATCAAGATCTGAGAGGCGGCGGGCGCCGCCAGGAGGTGGCGGTCGCCTTTTTTTGAAGTTTTGAGCACCGTCGCGGCGGTCGCCGCTATACTGGCGGCGGGCGCCGCTATTTTGGCGGCGGTCGCCGCCAATTAATTGTTGGTCGCCGCCATTATTTTCCAATTTGTCGTAGCCAAGCTCAATTTGATGGCGGGCGCCGCTATCCTGGCGGCGGTCGCCGCCTTCCTCCTCGCCAGATTCTTCTACTATTTTGTCTTCAAGTTGTCTCCCACTCCTTAACATGATGGCACTGACATTACGAATATTCGGTTTGAGTTCTGTTTGAGAAGGAAGTTTACCCGAATCTCTTGCTTCCAGTTTGCTCACAGCTTCAGAGATTTGACTCATCTGTCATTCCAGGTTGTGAATGCTTGCTGATGTAGAATCCTGGAATTTCACTTGACTTTGAGTCAGTTGAGTCATATTATTTTGAAGAGTGAGGTTACTTTGCACCAACATCTTCATCATGTCGTCCAAAGAAGTAGCGGCATTGTGATTCTGTCCTTGAGGCCTTGGCACATATGGTTTAGCTTGTTGAAACTGATCCTGTTGCTACGTTGACTCATGCTCTCTCCACCTGAAGTTCTGATGATCTTTCCAGCCTGGATTGTAAGTGTTTGAATAAGGATCATTTCTTGGCTTCATTTGATACCCTTCAACCGCATTCACTTCCTCTTGTAGTGTAGGACATGCATCAGTAGGATGAAAGGCATCATTACAGATTCCACAAGCCTTAGCCCGTTGAGCAGTACCCTTCAGTTTCAACCGCCTCACTTCTTCTTTCAGCACATCAAAATCAGCTTGATCAATTTTTGAGTGAGAGTTGGCGGCCGACAAGTTCTTAGAACCTCTTCCAGTATATTGCCTAGATTCATCAGCCAGCGTAGAAAAGATGTCTAGAGCCTCTTCATAGGTTCTTTTCATGATGTTTCCACCACAAGAAGAATTGACCAATCGCCTGTCTTCCTCACAGAGTCCTCCATGGAGATAGAGAATAAGATCATGATTAGCATAACCATGGTAGGGACAACTCTTTACCAGCTTCCTGAAGCGCTCAAAATATTCATAAAGCGACTCGTTGGGGAATTGCTCTATGTTACAGATTTGCTTCTTGAGTTGATTAGACTTGATTGCAGGGAAGTATTTGTCCAGAAACAACTTCTTCAAGTTCACCCAAGTAGTAACGCTTCCAGGAGGTAGAGCATGATACCAGTCTTTAGCGGATTCCTTCAGAGAAAAAGAAAACGCTCTCAACCTCATCTGTTCTTCAGTAATGTCAGAGGGACACATGCTGATGCAGACATCAAGGAACTCATCAAGATGTTGAATGGGATCCTCAAGTGGAGTTCCGTTGAATTTTGGGAGTAGATGGACTACTCCTGTCTTGAGCTCAAACTTCACCCCATCACCAAGGGCTGGGAATTGCACTGCACGTGTAGGCTGATCACCCATTGCTTCAAACTGTTGTAATAATGCACGCACAGCTCGGCGAGTTCTAAACAGAGTCCGTTCAATTTCTGGATCAAACAAAAGCTTTGAAGTATTAGTAGCACGGGTGTGAACCATAAGATAGGTTCACACCAAAATTGGCACAAAAATCACACAAAAAGACAATTATTGCCTCCTCGGCAACGGCGCCAATTTGATAGGCTTTTGCATAGCCGTGATTTGCACGACCATTTCACACCTATCATCTAGGACTAGGGATACCACAACATAGCCAAGCATATAAACTCGTAAGAAGAATAGATCATGCCTTTAAAATAGATAGATTCATCAACTTTCGTTGATCATGAAGTAAATTAACCTACTTTCGTAACCTAACTCACTTAATTGCTTGTCTTGGATCTAAAGCTTGAAACTTTCGTTTTCAAACAATATCAACCTTCAAGTTACTAACTTTCTCTTTCAATCAAGTTAAAAACTCAAATAACCTCAACTTTCATCTCGGTATAAACACAACAAACAATCTCAATAATAGATAAAAGGCATTCAACACACAATCTTACTCATCAAACATGCTCAACTATGTCGGGCTTTACCCCGATCCTAGAAAAGAAGACTACTCACTAATCATAACTACGAAACAAATAAACTCAATAAAAGAAATCATTGAAAACAAATTACTACTCAAATTAAATAACAAATATTGTCTTACAGAAAATCAGAAGAAACCGAAAATAAACAAATACCGAACCGAAATACTGACTAACGACCCCGATAACTCTCTCGTCCACCGAGCTCTCAATCTCGACTCCGATCTTCTCTCTCTATCTCGGCTCTTCCTCTTCTCTCTACCACTTGCTTCTCTGATTCGTCCCCCCCTTCTAGGCTAAATAAGAGGGCTATTTATACTAAAAAGGCTAAAAACTAATAAGGCTAGAAGATAAAAACTTTCCTAAAAGATAGAAATAAAAACCTAAAAAGATAGAAACAAAATCTAAGAAGATAACAAGACCTAAAATATATAATATAATAACCCTAAAAATCATAAAAAGATACTCTACCGACACGGAAAGAATTTCCCGCACAGGATCGGTGAGTTACAAAGTCAACCCTCGAAATTTCTTATCACGTGGCCTCGTTAACGAGCCCTTACAACCTCGTTAACGAGCCTGGGCTTGGTTTCTTCCACACTTCATCTCGTAAAACCTGGACTCTGACTTCTTCAAACTTGTATTCCTCTGTCTTTCACTGTAGCGCTCCAAATTCAGCTCCATATAGCACTTTTCCTTGCTAAAACTTACAAAATACACAAAATAGAGTAGCTTCCATACTTTCTATGAAAATATGCAAAACTATCCAAAAACATACCAAACTAAACCTAAACTTATCAAAACTAAACCTAATAAACAAAGAAAACCTACTAAAAACTATACTAAAAATACGAACATCAACAACCTTGATGATTAACTACTTATACACAGCTTTTACTGAACCAACATCCCTCCTTTCTTCCTTACCATAGTCACAAAAGATTCCCATGTCGTTTCAGATTCTCAATCCCTTTCAACTTAAAGGATACAACACATATAGGAATCCGAGTTTGTATCGGATTAGTATGGAGTTGCATTTCCATTAGATTATCAAATTAAATGATCAAACACTGGAGGACTTCAAAGCTCGTACTCTCACTTCCAAACAATAGAAAATATAGAATATCCAAGATTCTATACTATAGACTTACCAACACAATTTGTTGAAGAAAGTTTCCAGAGATAAGCCTTTTCTTTTCAATATTTTTATATCTCCTCACCATCCACATTAAACTTTCATAAACACTCCAACCTTGTCAAGATTTTCCAATCTTAAGGCCAAAAGTAGAGATTCCAACTTCTACTTCCCTTAAAACTCAACTTCAAAACTTTGAGTTTTTAAGGAAGTATTTTTGTAAGAATTCATAATCATATAACTTCAGTCTCAAAGAACTTGACTTCAGAATTTCCTTTTTACAAACAAAGCATTAACATACGCATTTCATTCAAGGAAACTACCAATTCCTTTCGCATAGCTTTAAATCATGACCTTTTCAAGAAAAAAAATTCTTAGCTTAGAATCCTTCATTATACGAGCTAAAGTAAAAACCTTTTTAAATAGGAAGTCTCTAAGAAATATACTATTTGATTTTCAAAACTCACAAAAGTTTTCTTGTCCACAGAAAAGGAACAACAAGAGTACATGCACTTCAAACTCTTGAGAGAAAGAAGTGAATCTGTTGAGAACTTGATCTAGAACCGGTTCAACCAAGAAAATCTTCACATGCTCTTACTATGGATCCTTCTCAGAATCCACTCTCATTTCCAAGGTCTCAAACGTCCATTACAAGACCTTTTTCTCAAAAGTTATTAGCAACTTATTCCTCTTTCTCTTTCTATCTCTTCTCGAGTTTACCCTTGCAACTTAACCATTTTCCATAATGGTTCTATGATAACACCCATATAGAATTCTCCATAATTCTATATAGAAGATGAAATTCTTGAGCAAGACTTAGGAACTTTTAGCTCTGATACCACTTCTGTAACACCCCCTTACTTACCCTGGAGGTATTACCGCCAGTAACCCCGATTAGTACCAAACCAAAGTTACCCAAGACTTTAAACTGACAGAAAGTACTAGAATTGGATAAAAGAAACCATTTAAAACCTAACAAAATTAGGTAAAAATATTGCAACGGAAAAACAAGTAAAAGGTCTTATACAAACCTTAACTTAAAAAGAATAAATAAATAGAACAACCTTCTATTTGAACAAAGTCTTTAAAAAGTTTTTCCTTAAGTTCTTAACTTCTTTCACACTTCGCTTTGCAGCAACTTAACCAAGAACTTTACTCAAGTATAGCCATTGGAAACCTTTCTTCAACTTCTGAAGCTTCAAACCTCTGGATTCACCTCTTGAATCAACTTCCAAGAAGAACCTGATGTGTCGTATACCAACGGTGGACACCAGCCGACCATATAAAAGAGAAGAAGGTGGACGGGTTAGTCTAATGAAAGACTAAGCAAGTGGAGAAACTAACTTGGTTCTTATAGTTGTGACTAAACATATTGGCATCAAAATCTGATTAGACTCGGATTATGATCTAACAGTTAACTGTAACACCCCCTTACTTACCTTGGAGGTATTACCGCCAGTAACCCTGATTAGGACTAAACCAGAATTACCCAAGGCTTTAACCTGACAGAACATACTAGAACAAGGTAAAAGAAACCATTTAAAACCTAACAAACTTAAGTTAAATATTACAACGGAAAAACGCGTAAAAGGTCTTATACAAACCTTAACTTAAAAGAATAAATAAATAGAACAACCTTCTATTTAGACAAAATCTTCATCAAGTCTTCCTTAAGATCTTATTTCTGAAACTCAGCTTCGCTTTCAAGTAGTTCAACCATGATCTTCACTCAAGTATAGCCATTGGAAACCTTTCTTCAACTTCTGGAGCTTCAAACCTCTGAATTCGCCTCTAGAATCAACTTCCAAGAAGAACCTGATGTATCGTATACAACGGTGGACACCAGCCGACCATATAAAAGAAAAGAAGATGGACGGGTTAGTCTAATGAAAGACTAAGCAAGCGGAGAAACTAACTTGGTTCTTATGGTTGTAACTAAACATATTGGCATCCAAATCCGATTAGACTCGGATTTTGATCCAACAATTAGCAGTCTTATAGAGAATAAGAAGGAGACTCGCATAATCAAGAGAGAGAACATCACTGCTTGTGGTTTCTTTAAGAAGCATAAACAATTGTTGGGAACTCATATTAATCACATAACATCTTGAAAAGTCTCCATCGACTAATCAGATTGACTTAATCAAAGCTTGATTAAGAATCATTCATAACAGGGAGCAAGAATGGTTATCGAATGGACTAACCATCTTGGTACATTAATGTGCCTAACACACTTATCTATCATTACTCTCAATCTGTGCACTCGCACCATTTAATAGTTTTTACGCAGTTCGGCCAACAACTGAGATCAGAGGGTCTATTTCATGCATGATCATTTACATATATCCTCGGCCAACAACCGAAATTCGGCCAACAACTGAGATCAGAGGGCCTATTTCATCCATGATCATTTATACATGCTCGGCCAACAACCGAGATTCGGCCAACAACCGAGTGTCAATTGCACTTAGCTAGAGTGCACCATTGTCTTCCTTCAACGTGAAGCGTGACATGAGTCATGACTCCAATATTGGGATACGCTAGCAAGCTACGTCCACCAATACAGATTTTGTTATAAAGAGGTCATTGGAGACTCGGATCCTACCCCTCGACTACCTATTTTGCAACAGTGTTTCAGCACAGGACCACTAAAGAGATGTCTTGGAGTTTAAACTCCCATCTCTACCATCTTATTTCACAACAATGTCTCAGCATGAGATAGCTAATCATACAACGGTCCTAAGTTCAATTCTAGCGCAAAAACTGCAATAACGACATGGTCGTTATTTCTAACAAAATAACAACCTATCAAACTTTATTCAACATACAAATTATTTCCAACATGAGGATCAAATGGAATTCAATTCCTCATTAATAACCATAACACAAGAGAGAATCGTCCACTTGCCTTAGAAGGCGTGCTCAACGTCCTTAGCAATTCCAACAGTAATCTTTATTACCCTTCTGTCAAATATAACAAAATGATTTCTCAACAACGAGATCACGGAAACACTTCTTAGTTGTATACTCAACTTCTACAACTTCCTAATCGATAAACGATTTGATTTCGTATATCGACTATATAATAAATCCTTAGTTATCATGCTTTAAGGAGCCATCTTGGCGAAATTATAACTAATTATCCGCTTCACTTTTGAAACAATTTTATAAATAAAAATTGTTCATTAGCAACAGTTCTTAAAGGTGACCAAATCTTTGATCAAACGGATTAACAACGAATCCCGAGTAATTATCCAAAGTCCTTTACCTGCCAATCGGTGTCAAAACTTGTATTCGCTATAACTGAAGATCCTGACGTCCGTTTCTCGAGCGGTTTGAACCTGTGAGACCGTATCAACGTCAAGATTATAAAAACCATAAATTTAATTAGCAAAGCGGAACCGAAAGGTCCTTACGGTGGCTTCATAATCAACCCGCTAATTAATTTCGATCGTAAATACCTTCACTCGAGCCCATGGCTCGTTTGGCTCGATAGTGGCTCGATCCCCGAGCTCGAGGGTGGTCGAGTATTGCCCGGCGGTAGCTCTCGCAGTGGGTGGTGGTCGGACAAGCTGATGGTCGCCGGCGGCGTCACACGCGAGGCAAAAAAGAGACCGGCGGTGAAGATTTCACTTCTTCCTCCCGAGTTCCGTCGTTCTGTCTGATTCTTTTGCTGGTTTGGTTTCAACAACCCAACCGACACAAAACTAAGAAGAAGAAGGGAAGAAGATGAAGTGTAGAAGATAGAGGTGGATGGGGCGGAGAAGATTGTCGGCGGTGAAGAGTTCACCGAGTCCGTCGTCGTCCTTATCTCTCCTCTGGTTCGTATCTTTGACGAGGCAAATAAAGATATGCCGGTGGAGAAGACTCGAGCCTCAATTCTATCCTGATTCTTTCTCTTGTTTCCTTCCTTATTAAGCAATAGAAGAATGATTTTAAAACTCAAAATCCGTCTCGGAACGGGACTCGCGTTAAAGCGGTAAACTTATGTACCTCGGGTGGAAAAACTTACTAAACGAAAAACGTCCCGTAAATTATGTAGACCAATAAAATCAATTTTCCATGATTTTATCACGCTACCTTCAATTTTTAAGGCTTCCGTTTCGTATTTTAAATCCTTTACAGTACATAATTAAAAAGACGGCTTATCCAATAAATATTCTTTTTCCACTGAAAAATCCTAGAATTCACACTGATCCATAAAATCATTTCTTTGTGATTTTAGGATATCACAAACAATTTCCTAGGATTTAATCTCCAACAAAAATATTGGATTAAGCGTTAAAACGAACAAAGAGGTTAAAAGGATATCCGAGAAAAATTCAAAAATATCCTTAAAAACCGCAGTTATTACATTAACAGTCTTACAGAGAATAAGAAGGAGACTTGCATATTCAAGAGAGAGAACACCACCGCTTGTGGTTCCTTTAAGAAGCATAAACGATTAAAGGAAACTTATACTAGCCACACATCATTCACAAAACGTCTTCAACGACTAATCAGCTTAACTTAATCAAAATTTGATTAAGAATCATTCTTAATCAGAAGCAAGAATGGTTATCACAAGTACTAACCATTCTGTTACATTAAAGTGCCTATCGCACTCTCTTCACTTTATGATTTTGACATTACACATTCATTTTAATAACTTTTAATCGACTCAAACTGTTGTTGATAAATTCCTTGTAACTGATGTCGTCAGGGTGAGAGGGCCTATTTCATCCGTGATCACTTGACCCACATCAGTTCCTTTTTGCACTTAGCTAGAGTGCACTATTGTTCTCCTCCAACGTGGAGCGAGACATGAGTCATGACTCCAATATTGGGATCCGCTAGCAAGCTACGCCCCCCAATACATACTTTGTTATAAAGAGGTCATTGGAGACTCGGCTCCTACCCCTGGACTACCTATTTTACAACAGTGTTTCAGCATAGAACCACTAAAGAGATGTTTTGGGGTCTAAATTGCCCATCTCTAACTATCTTACTTCACAACAATGTCTCAGCATGAGACAACTAAACACACAAGGTCACACAACGGTCATAAGTTCAGTTCTAGCGCAAAAACTGAAATAACAACATGGTCGTTATTTCTAACAAAATAACAATCTATCAAACTTTATTCAACCCACAAATTATTCCCAACATGAAGATCAAATGGAATTCAATTCCTCATTAATAACAATAACGCAAGAGAGAATCGTCCACTTGCCTTAGAAGGCGTGCTCAACGTTCTTAGTGATTCCAACAGTAATCTTTATCACCCTTCTGCCAAATATAACAAAAAGATTTCTCAACCACGAGCTCACAGATACACTTCTTAGTTGTATACTCAAATTCTACAATTTCCTAATCGATAAACGACTTGATTTCCGTATACCGATTTATAATTAATCCTTAGCTATCAGGTTTTAAGGAGCCACCTTGGCGAATTTATAAGTAACTAACCGTTTCAGTTTTGAAACAATTTTCTAAATAAAAATTGTTCGTTAGTAACGGTTCTTAAAGCTGACCAAATCTCGGATCATACTGATTAACAACGAATCCTGAGTAATTTTCTGAAGTCCTTTACCTGTCAATCGATGTTAAAACTTGTATTCGCTATAACTGAAGATCCGAATGTCCGTTTCACGAGCGGTTTGAACCTGTGAGACCGTATTAATGTCAAGATCTTAAAAACTTCAAAATTAATTAGTAAAGTGGAACCAAAAGGTCCTTAAGGTGGCTCCGCAACCAAACCGATAATTAATTAAGCTCAACCTTTACCTTTACTTGAGCCCATGGCTCGTTTGGTTCGTTAATGGCTCGATCCAAGAGCCCAAGGGTGGTTGGGTGTTTTCCGGTGGCGGCCCTTGCGGTGGGTGGTCGAGCAGTGGCTAAAGGAGTGGTCGACGGCAGCCCGAAAAACTCCCACCGGAGCTTGTACATAACGAAAGGGCGAGGGAGCTTGCACGGTTCGAGCAGCAAGTCTGGCACGACTGAGCTCACCCTGGCTCAGTCTATGGGGGTCAGGGGACGCGCCTGATGGTGGCTGGCCCAGGAGGAGTGGCCTCCGGCGACGACACTTAGCGAGGCAGAGATACGCCGACGATGACGAAATCAATTCTTTCTTCCCAAGTCCGTCGTTCTTCCTGATTCTCTCTGGTTCTGGTTTGCAGCAGAAAAAGAACCCAAAAAAAATGGAATAGAGGGGGAAGACGATGAGGAGATGGCAGAAGAAGGCGGGGGAAGAGGGGAGCAGCGGTGAGGAATTCAGTTCTCCAAGTCTGTCGTCGTCTTGATTCTTTCTCTAACTCACCCTCTGTTTTCTTTTTTTTTGTTCCAGTCGAAACAGAGCAATATGGAAAAAAAAGTCAATCCCTTTCTATCACTTTGCCTCCCCCTTTAAGTAATAGAACGTCGGCATAACGGGATTTCCCGTCTCGGAACGGGACTCGCGTTAAAGCGGTAAAATTATGTACCTCGGGTGGAAAAACTTACTAAATGAAAAACGTCCCGTAAAATATGTAGACCAATAAAATCAATTTCCATGATTTTATCACGCTACCTTCAATTTTTAAGGCTTCCGTTTCGTATTTTAAATCATTTACAATACATAATTAAAAAGACGGCTTATCCAATAAATATTCTTTTTCCACTGAAAAGTCCTAGAATTCACACCGATCCATAAAATCATTTCTTTATGATTTTAGGATATCACCAATAATTTTCTAGGATTTAAATTCCGACAAAAATATTGGATTAAGCGTTAAAAACGGACAAAGAGGTTAAAAGGATATCCGAGAAAAATTCAAAAATATCCTTAAAAACCACAGTTATTACACCTAGGGTATTAGAACGGAGGTGAAGAGGTGGCGGCGGCGGGAGAGGCATGCCAATAGTGGGAGAGGCGGGCCGGTCGTGGAGAGGCGGAGAGGGAGGGGGCTGTAATGGAGGGAGAAAGGGAGAGGTTGGTGAGAGACTAAGAGAGAGAGAACGAGATGGGGAAGAGGACTTTCGTCATCGATATAAACAAAGAATTTAGATATAAAAAAAAGAATTTAACGATCAAGTGGTCGCTAAATTCACTCTTTTTATGTATTTAGGGTCCGCTTGGTCGCTAATTAATTTTTTAATTTATTTTTGATATTGGTTTTAGTCATCAAGTGATCGCTACGTAGCGACTAGGGGTGGGCACGGTCGGTTAACCGGAGTTTCGGTTAACCGGACATCGGTCAACCGGAACTTCGGTTAGTAATTTTCAATAACCATAACCGTACCGTTCGTTAGCGGTTAACCGTTAACGGTTAACCGTGAAACTCGGTACGGTTTATCGGTTAACCGACTTATTTATTTATTTATTTTAATAAAAAATCAGATTCTTAATACAAAAACTTACCTTATTTTTAATAAAATAAAATCATATTTTTGAACTCCACCAACTAGTTGGCTTTTGTATTAGTTGGTTAGTGGTTACAATGTGTTTTTTTTAGAGAAATTAGTACCCCATGCCCCACTTTGAAAATTTGTTTGCAAAAATGCCTTCTTATTTCTAATGTTACATCAATGCTCCAAAAAATAGCATAAATGCCTAAGAATATAGAAAAAATGCCTAAAATCATGCCCTTTCCTTTTTTAGAAAAATATTAAAATAATTTATTTTTTTGAAACTTTAAATTACGAAATTTATTTTCAATTTAAAACTTAAAATGATTTCTACTAATTAAAAAAACAAGATTTAAAAATTTTAAATTAAATTAAGAGGAATGAAGTACAAGCAGATCAAAAACAAAACACGTCATCTTCTTCTTTCGTACCAAATTTAATCCGTTTACAATTTCTTTTTTGTTTTTAAGTATGTGACACGATCATATAGATGTATGACAGTAAAATAGACCAGCATGACAGTATAAAATCTAGCTCGAGTAGACTTTGACGAAAATCTCAACCAACTAGTATCTTTGTCATATCTTTGATTTTTCTTTTATCCTCTAATAATTGGTTATTATTGTTTCCATTAATATTGGTATCTTTTTAAGATTGTTATCTTTCTAATACCCGTTATATTTCTCATTTAAAGGAAACAAAATATTTCATAACAAATCTAATTCGTTTGCAATTTTCTTTTCCTTTTTAAATACGTGACAGGATCATAGACAGGTATGACAGTAGAATAGGCAAGCATGGCAGTATAAAATCTAACCCGAGTATACTTTGACGGAAATCGCAAACAACTAGTATCTTTGTCATATCTTTGACTTTTCTTTTTTCCTTTTTACTCCTTATTTTTCGTAAACACTTTAAGATCATAACCAATAGATCATTTAAAAATATCTTTTCACAAGACTTTTATTTATTTATTTTTTAATTTTAATTTTCTAATTTTAATTCTTTCAATTTAATAATTCATTTCTAAAAAACATTACAAATTTAAATTCAAATAATTAAACAATAAAATAATAAAAAATAAAATTGCATAAATGCCAAAAATGCATGATTTGTAATTTCCTATAATATGGGGTACTTTTGCAACCTTTTTTTGTATATGGGGTACCTTTGCAATTCCGCCTTTTTTTTTACCTCAATGTCAAATGATTAAATTCAATTTGTTCCATCAGGTTAATCGTTAGTGGTTACAACGTGTTTTTTTTAACCTCAATGTCAAATGAGTAAATTCAATTTGTTCCATAAGGTTAAGCTAGATCACAATTTCTCTTAATTATATAAGCGTTTTTTCCCTTTGACATGAATGGATGGGGAAGATGTTTTGATCATAATTGCGTTTTGTCTACGTGGTGGAAAGTGTTTTTTTTTTTTGTAGCGCAACCTCTTTTCAGTATCATGGTAATTTACTTATCACAGTATCATGTAATTTTAATAGGCTTTGTAATCTATATATAATTCCCTTTTTAAAATAGGTAGTTTAATACTTATTAAAATGTAATTATTTTTAGCTAAAATTAATTAGATGTATAATTCCCTTTTTAAAAACATATAATATATATTATAAATATTATCGGTTCATCGGTTAACCGCCCGTGAAAATATTGATAACCGTATCCGAACCGTTGAACCGTTAAAAGTATCGGTTGGTTAACCGTAACCGCTTAAATTTTTGTTTCGGTTCGGTTAACCGTAAAAAGTGATCGGTTTGTCGGTTTTTCGGTTACGGTTTTTTTTGCCCAGCCCTATCCATGTGGTCTCTAAACTTAATACATGAATTTAGCGAGCATGCGGTCGTTAATTCCCCAAAATTAAAATCCCCGCTTTCAACTATTCTTCTCATCATATATTTGTTAATTAGCGACCATGTGGTTGCTAATTATCAACAAGTCAAGGATAACGCAGTATTGTGCACGATTGCGCACCCACCCTTAGGTAATGACCATGGTCGTGCGCCATAGTATTTAGCGACTATATGGTCGCTATTTAGTGACTATATGATCGTCAATATGGTTGCTAAATTTCAAATACAATGTGTCCCATCACTTATAGTATTTTCTCTAACAAACTTTTTCTAACTTATTAACAATTATATAGACGCTATTTAGCGTCCACTTGATCGCTAAATGCCAAATTAACGTATAATATAAAACGTGAACAATACGGTAACAAATTATTCTTAACATATATAACACAATCTTCTAAAATTATTTACAATAACATATATGATAGCAACAATATTTGTCTTATTAAAGCTTGACTATACAATACGAAAAAATATCAATTACATACCTGTAAGTTTTATGAAACAAAATCTGATGGAATTCATCTACTTCTACGAATGAGACGCGAAAATGAGTATACCTCCGCACTTATTTTGTGGATATATTTGTTTAAAAATGAAGTAGGAAATCTGATGTGTATATAAGAAACGAGTAGCAACCATATGAATGCTAATTTGGCGCCAATTTTCCCTCACCTTCAAATATGAAGGTATTTAGTGACCATGTGGTCGCTAAATGTGCGATAGAACATGCGCCAACATTAATTCTTCCTTTGGCGTCAGTATTTAGCGACCACGTGGTCACTAAAATACTGACGCTAATATTTTTCGTAAAGTATTAGCTACCATTGCTCATGTAGTCACTAACTTAGTGACCACGTGGTCGCTAAGTTTTTTTTGGGAGGGTTGGATTTGGCGACCATATGGTCTCTAATTAGCAATCGTATTATGTGGTCGTTAAATTATAGATGCTAAATTAAAGGAATGGTGTAGTGCTTTATGTAAAGCGAAATTTTCTTAATTAGTTATATACTATTCTAGGATTTTTTTAAAAAAATTAGATCTCACATTAAAAAAATAAAAAAAAATTGTTCATATTCACATAAAAAATTAAAATATTTTTAGATTAATATGTTATTAAAATATTTTATTTAGATTTAACCAAATTTATACATAGTACAGCATGTGCTAGTTAATATATAAAGTAACATTATAAATTGCATGATTTCTCATAACTCCCACTGCAAAAAATAGAAAATTGGGGGTAAAGAAAAACTCTCTTCTCTCTAGATTGTTAGAGAAATGAAGAGCAAACTGACAGAGAAGACCATGCCGAGAAGGCTCTTCCTTAGAATCTTCATGCCGAGAAGGCTTCATTCATTGCGGATAAGGCAAAATTTTCTTTCGAGAAACTACATAGGGTTGTGCAAAACCTAATGGAACTTTGTGAAAAGTAAAATATAGGAAAAATGACCCGTAATAATACGAAGTATTCACTTTGAACCAATAATAATACGAACTTTAAAAATCATCAGCAATAATACGAACTATTACGATATTAACCCAAAACAATACCATGTCAATTTCCGATGAGATTTCCGACGAGAGGTATGACGTGGACGCCGGAATATTGATGTGTCAAAAATATATGACACCTCATTTTTCTTATTCCATGTGTTTAGTTTCTTAATTATTATTTTTTATTAAAAAAATTTCATATTGATTCAGCACAAACCTAGATTTTTTCTTTGTGCCGACTGCCGCCTCTTGCCTCTTCGATCTTCCATTGTCGTGCGGCTCGTGCCTCCCTCTCCAAGCATCGTTGCCAGGAAACATCCACTTCCGAACTTTCTCCGTCCGCCTCTGCTGCTCCCACTACTAGTTTCATCCAATTTTGATGATTTTTTGGCATTTAGATTTGAAACCTAGATCTGAAAAAAGCTAGATCTAAAAAAAATAATTTTGACGGTTTTACTAGATAGAAAAATTTGAACACCAAATATTTATGGGTTGATTCTTGCAAATTTATATGATTGTTAACGCTTCTTTTTCTTCCATGATAAATTTGAACGAGGTTGAATTGAATCTGGTGAGAAAGAGAAGAAATAGCAGGGTTTTGGGTAGTCAATGTTCACTGATTCGCGTGCTTTAAATTGATAAGTTTTGGGTATTTATCTCCTGCAAATCCTATTATTTCCTCCTTTGATTTTTGGTTATTGATGGTGTTTGTTTGATATTGAGATTAAGGAAATTTTTTGAGATTTTTCAAAATAGATGGATGCTTTGATGAATTTGTATGAGCTTAGATGAACACTTCAAAGAAGAACAGTAGAACACATTATTGTTCCAGGCCATATAATCAATCGGAGGGAGGGGATAAAAGGCTCCCTCGTTTTTTATTTAAAAAAAATTAGAAATTGCACAAGTGTCATGTGTTTTTTTGACACATCAATATTCCGGCGTCCACGTCATACCTTTTGTCGGAAATCTCGTCGGAAATTGACATGGTATTGTTTTGGGTTAATATCGTAATAGTTCGTATTACCGCTGATGATTGTTAAAGTTCGTATTATTATTGGTTCAAAGTACATACTTCATATTATTACGAGTCATTTTTCCCAAAATATACAAACTATTTTTGTCCATGAACTGCTCAATCAAAATCTCCTCTTTCCCCATCTAAGCAAGTGGACCTTTAGTCACTTACTATCTTGAACAAATCTTGAGATTTGTTGACTAATTTTGAGTTTTTGTGAAGGTTTATCTTGAAATTTTGGGTTTCTAATAGCTCTCAAGTCAACCCGGCCTACCATCCCATATTTGTATAATTATTTTTTATATTTATTTATGTAATATATGTCCTTAACAGATTTTTAAAAAATATAATATTTTTATAATTTGATGTTTTTATTTATTATACTTTATTTGTTATCTAATATAACCGGTTCGGCTAATGTATGTCCATGGGCACACAATAAAAGTGTTAATTTGGGAAATAATTTCAAAACTATTCTCTAAATTGGAATTAATTAACCCTTTTTAAAAATTCAAAATTAACAAATAATATCCCGATTTATCAAGATTAGAATTCTAAATGTGTGCCCATGGGCACACATTAGAAAAATCCATAAATGTATATGTTTTTACATTTTATTGGCAAAACTAAGTTTAAAAAAAAAACAGGCAGCCATTAGTATATAGATAGGGTGCTAGCCTGCTAGGCCCGAGTAGCAGGCCCGGACCGACCCGGACTGAACAAGTGGGCTGAAAAATGATGTTAAGCCCAACTCATATCTAGTACAAGCTAGTGTTTAATCAGGTCTAGTAATTATCAAATTTTTTCTTGAAATTACTGTGATATGTGCATTAAATCCTAATGTCGTTCTTGATGATGTTAATTTTTTACTCTCCGTCGATTTTTAAGGGTGACCTTTTTTTTTTTAAGAAATGCAATGGATAAACAATCTTTTTATATAAATTAGTTAAGTTTCGTGATAGGATGATCTTAATAAAAATTATACAATATTATAATATTTAGATAAAATATAAAATAAATGTATATAATATTATAATAAAATTATGTTATTTATATAACATCCATGCTCACTAACTTCACTTTCGCTTATCATGAGCGACTCTCCTTTGCCAAAGTCTTGGTTGAAATCTCCGTCTTGATTGAACTGCTGCGTGAGGTTCGATTCTTTGACATGATGATGAAATTGTTGAACAAATACTTCAGTATGATTGATTTCCCACCAGATGTACAAAATGTAGAACATTTGAGCACTACTACAATGCCTCTAAACCAGTCCCCAATGAGAACCAGGACAGGTCTATAAAGCAGCATATGCCACCACCAAGCGCACCTCTACTTCCCACCCATAATCCATCTCTTAAAATATCCCCTGTAGAAATGGAAGCACTCGTCTCTACCTCCTCTACTCCCCCTAATCCTCTCACAACATCCGCTCCTCCCACAAACAGCCCTATCCAATCAAACAACCCCTCACTTAAATACATTGAACTAGAAATAGCACGCTTTGAGAATAACCCTCAATCTAACCACAATGAATCCTCCAAGCTTGTTGAAAATGACAACAACTTGCAAAACACCCTTCTAAAACTATTCACAAAAATGTGGAAGCTTCCTTTTCTAAGAGTCCCAAGCCACAAGAGGTCCCTGTAGAGAAATACACACCTCACTCTTACCCAAACCCCTAAAAAAACCAAGCCAATGCTAGTGGCAAAGCATAAAACTCCCCGCCAACACCTCTCATATCCCTAACCCTACACTTTAGCAAGGACAAGCGTCCACTCTCCCCCACAAAGAACCCAATAATTGAACCTAAGATCCTCTGTTGGAATGTAAAGGGTCTTAAAAACCCCCAAGAAGCAAGATGACCTCAGAAACTAGCCCTTCCCTCTAAATTTAACATCGTAGCAACCCTTGAAACCAAACTAAGGCAACAGAAGGAGTTGGAGTCTCTTCATAGATTGGTCATCCATTTCTAATGGGCAATTCTCTAGTAACTAAAGAATCCTCCTTTGGTGGAACCCCAACACTGTCATTGTCTCTCCCCTCTATACCTCTAGTCAAATGATCTACACTAAAATATCCACCAAATGCAACAACCACACCTTCTTGGAAAGCTTCATCTATGCCCTCAGCAACCCCACTCTTCGTACCACCCTCTGGATGGACCTCCAAGATCTTGCCCCAAAAATCCATTCTCCATGGCCCATTCTTGGGGATTTCAACACAATTCTGGAACCCATTGAGAAACTCATGAGGGATGGAATTCACTTTTATAGTTTCCTTTCCGAGCTCGTGGGTTGCTTAGCCGCCACAAATACAGATGATTGCCCTTCTACTGAATGCTTCTCCACTTGGAATAATAGACAAGAAGCCCATAACAAAACCTGGTGCAAACTCGACAGAGTTCTCACTAACTCCCACTAGCACAACTTTTCCCTCCATTTTGAAGCCCACTTCGAAACGATGGGAATATTCGACCACTCCCCCATCATCCTTCACCTCTTTCACACCAGCAACCACACCAAACCACCTTTTCGCGTTCACAACAACTGGGAAAACCATGAAAGCTTCTTATCTACGGTCACCTCCAATTGCAAACAGACATTTAGGACATCCTATGTTCTAATTATTGGGCAAGCTTAAGATGTAGAAAAATGCCCTAGAGAAGTTCGACAACTTCAAGATGGAGGATCTTTATCTCATTGTTTTCCAATTAAAATAAGAGCTCTCAGGCATTCAAACCAACCTTCAGTCCGACCCTTCAACCCCACACATATCGCATCTGAGAATAGAACTATAAATTCCTTTACCAAAGCCATGAGCAATCTCCATACCATTACAAGCCAACTTGCCAAAATTCGATGGGTCAAATACTCCGACCAATGTAGCTCCTACTTCTACAACCACATCAGAGGTAGACGCTCCTCTTCCAAACTTTTATCCCTCACAAATAATCATGGAACCACCCACAAAACTGACTCAACAATCACCCAAGCTCTCATCCAACACTACACCAACCTACTTGGCACATCGGATAATCACTCTCCTTTCATAAATGTTATCTCTCTCGGGCCTTGCCTGAACTCTTCCCACTACACTCTGCTTACAAGTCTCATCTCAAACCAAGAGATCAAAGAGGCTTTCTTTGGGATTGACATACAACAAGGCCCTTGGGGACGGATGGTTTTGGGGCACTCTTCTTCAAAAAGGTTTGGAGCGTTGTTAATAGCGACATCTTTGTTGCTATTCACGACTTCTTTGACAATGTCTTTCTCTTCAAAAAAGTGAATCACTCAATCATCTCACTTGTCCCAAAAACTAGCAACCCCACCAACATTGGGTATTTTTAACCCATTTCATACGGAACCACAATCTATAACTTTATTGCAAAAACTATTCCAAGATGACTCAAAGTTGTTCTACCTAATCTTGTAGCGGAAAACCAAGGGGTCTTCATTCCATGATGCTCAATATGGCACAATGATAGCTTGCATTTAGGTATAGTTTAGATGCATGTTTATGTTTGTTTTGCATAGGTTTTAGCTTAGTTTCTAGGGTTTAGTATTTTTGGGTAGTTGCACTTGTTTTGCTCGGTTCTGCAGGTTTTTAGGTATTGGAGCAAGGCGGGGCCTGATCCAAGCTGGTTATGGTGGTGCGTTAGAGGGTAAAGGTGAAGATTAAAGAAGTGCAAGTAAGGATTACAAGAGCCAAGGCGAAAGGAGCAAAGTCAAGATGAAGAATGTGGTTCAACGAGAGGCGGCGCGGGCTTGATGGTGAAGGTGCGCGGCCGCGCAACCCTGGGATAAGCCCGCGCCATCTGTCTTCGTGCGGATAAATTGGGCCGCGTGTTTGGCTTCGACTTGGGCCTTGATATTATGTGTTCCGACGTGTTTAATGTAATAAGGGATATAATTGATCTTAGAAAGTCTTTGGGGGTATTTAAACTTTGGTTTGACTTTTTCTTTCATAACTTTGGATTTACAATTTGGGAGGCCAGGGTTTATAAAGAGGTTTTCTCAAGAGATCTTTGAACTAATTTGAGTTTGCTTTTAATCTAATTATGATTTGCTAAATTCCATTGTGTTTGGCTAGTTAATTGAAGTCATGATTTGCACGAGTTGTGAGGTTTGATTGATTCTTAACAAACTTGAATAGATTTTATTCCCTATGCTTAATTGAATCAAAGTTATTCTAGGGTTTTGTTCGTTTGGCCACTTAATAGAATTTCTAGGTTAATTTACTGATTCCCAGTCGAGATTCGTTAGATAAAGTAGAATCTATAGTTGTCTAAACCCGGTCGGGCTATTCGATTGTAGAAGGGAATAAATTCACAAGTCACTTAGATGTCTGGTTAGTGCTTGTTTCTATTGATACTTGAATCTTTATGATGTTGTTTAATTGAATCTAGAAGGTCTTCTAGATTGTTAGATGATTAAGGTTGTTAGATTGATAGTTCTATCAACTAAACCTGAAGTTTGGATCAAAATCCATAATAGATTATTCAAGTGAATTGAGAATCAAGAGAATCAATGATCAACAAAGTAATATAATAATGGATTTAACTAGTTGAACATGCTTGTCTCATATTGATTTAAACATCCTTGCATTCATATTTGCTTTTACTTTGCATAGTAGAATAAAATATTCAATCATAAAAAACCCCTTCTTTGGTTACTTGGCATTTAAGTAAAACGCACTTACACGAGTCCTTATGGGATCGACCCTTACTTACCATTCTACTCAGTTTAGTTAAGTTAGGATTCTTTGATAGGTAAACGACTGAAAATTCCTCATCACACAACACTCTCCTTTGCCAAGAGCTTCTAAAACAATACGATCAAGCACACATCTCTACCTGGTGCACTATCAAGGTGGACATCCGAAGAGCTTTTGACTCCATCGATCACAAGTTCATCCTTCAAGCCCTCCGAGTGTTTGGATTCCCTGAAATGTTCATCAAATGGGTTAGAAGCCACATCACAACGGTCGAATACTCTGTAAACATCAACGACAAAGTCGATGCTACCGGGGACTTAGGTAGGGATGTCCGATGTCACCTCACCTCTTCACAATTTCAATGGAATACCTCTCTCGGATTGTTACAGCCTACACTAGATCACCCAACTTCAACTTCCATCCAAAATGTGAACGGCTGAGCATCACCCACTTATGCTTCGTTGATGATCTCATATTCTTCTTTAGAGGGGACCTCGAATCAGTGAAAATTATCAAGACTGAAATTGACCTGTTTGGGAGCATCTCTAGGCTCCACGCCAATCAAGCTAAATCCAGCATCTACTTCGGCGGTGTCCCAACTGATGACTAAACCTCAATCTCAAGCCTCCTTAACTTTTCCATAGGAAAGCTACCTATAAAATACAAAGGGTTGCATGTGGGATCAAGAAACTCTCTATCTCGGATTATGGACCTCTCATCAAGGTCCAATCCATCGGACGCTTGCAACTCATATCCCATATCCTTCTTAGTATGAACACATATTGGTTCAATATTTTCATGTTCCCATCTAATGTTCTTGACAAAATTGAAGATATTATTAGTGATAGGCTATTTTCCTACTCCGCAAGTGTATGAGATCGATTGTAGTACCAAGGTGTCGAACACAGGGACTATGTAGTACCAATTGATATTCGAACTAGTAGACCAAGCCAAATAAATAAGAAAAAGAGTTTAAGGTTGAATTGAATTGTTAACAAGTATTGAAAATAACAAGGAAATTTTAGTGGAGAAGCTTCCAAGGTTAGGATTCCCACAATGATGTTTCAGTAGATTTAAGTGATGTTTATTTGGATTTCAACTTGAATGTCGTTTGAAGGAACTCACTATCTAAAACCAACACAAATCACTTTTCAAAAGATATGTGAATGTGCCTAGACTTAACTAACAATCTATGTCGCGTAAGGTTAATCAGTATTAGACCCTTTAAGCTCTTTAGAAACTAGGGGCAAATAATCCCAGCATTCTCTATCGTGTTCCACTAGAATCACTCAAACCCTAAAACTATTACGATAGTATAAATTCACATAAGAGAAATAAAAATTGTTGTCGCATAGAAAATTCTCTAGTTTAATACCTAGGGATCTTATTAAGAACCAATTTTGGTACTTTTCGAATCAATATCTCATTACAATTATCTCCTATCGGTCTCAAATTTAACGAGAATCCTATATGCAAAGCAAATATGACATGAAGTAACCTAGGATTAAATCAAACTTCATTCAAGTTTCCATTCAACCAAACATCACAATTCAGATCTACCTACTTCAACATTAGGTTCACCTAACCTTAGAATAGAAGAATTAGCCAGACATGGAATGGAAGGAAATCAAATCTAATTGAATAAACAACATACCACAGAATGAAAATATATTGTCTTCTCAAAGGATTCAAACTTCAATCCAAACAAACACAAGAGTAATCTCCTTAATTCTCCAACTAGGGGTCTTCTAAAGAGAGGCTAGAAAGAATAAAACCTAATAATCCTCATAAAACTAAGGTAAAAGTGTTTTAAGAGACGAAACAAAGCAAAACTCGGCCAAACCCCGATGCGGGGAACTACCCGGGAAACTACCCAGTCGGGTAGTCTTCTGCGGCCCCAAGGACGAGTTTTTAGAGAACCTTGTCTTAAACCCAGGTTAGTACCCGGTCGGGTAGTTAAGAACCCGACCACGTACTCGGTCGGGCTGTCTTTTCTTCCGTTTTTCGCTCTTTCTTCGTCTTGGCACCCGAGCAACCACTTGTAAGCTTCGTCCTTCATCACTTAGGCTCCATGAAACACTCCTCTTAGTTATGATCCTCGAAACACTTGAATCTCTACCCAAAATGACCTGAAATCCACACAACAAGAGAGTAGATACCGAACGAAGAAAACAAACGATGCAAGCTTGAAATTAACTCAAAACTGAACTAAAAAGACTCAAAACATGAAAGTAAACATGTCCTAAACTATGTCTAAATGCGTGCTATCAATTAGGAGCTTCCTTTTGGAGTGGGAAGGAAAGCAAACAACGTAACGACGTAACCTTGTCTCTTGGGACGTTGTCCCAAAAGCACATAGTGAAGGTGGCTTCGATCTAAAGGAGCTCCTGGCATGGAACAAAGTCGGCATTGCACGAACCCTTTTTGAGCTTGCCACTAGCCAAACTAGCCTCTGGACTTCATGGATTCACACCTACCAGCTTGGGAGCGTAACTATATGGACAACTACAACAAGAACTTCTGATAAATGGGCATGTAAATCAATTCTAAAAAACTAGAGACAAACTCTTAGAGCTGCAACTACCCAATGAACTTGTTGACACAATGCACTCAGCCAACGACAACTACAACACCGTAACCACCTACGAACAGCCCCGGAAAAAGGTTTGTGTCGCCGATTAGAATACTTACATCTGGGGAGGTTTAAACACCGGTCAATGTAACTTTATCGCCTGGTTTACCTATCTTAAGAGGCTACCCACACTTTCAAAGCTCCACAACTAGGGAATCTCGAGTAGTGATGCTTGTAAAATTTGCAACTCTGCACCTGAAACGGAGGGACACCTCTGGCTCAACTGTTCCTACACCAACTCAGTCCTTGGAGTTGTTTTCAACTGGCTCCATATTGACTCCAGGTTTGCTAACCTCAACAAATGGACAAACTGGCTCGCTAGCCGCCCAAACCGTAACTCTTTCCTGCACAAACTTAGAAGTAACAACCTCTCAACCATTGTCGTGCTCGAAATCTTCTCCTCTACCAGGATACCGCCACCATTGTTGACGAGTGCACCCAACAAGTTATGAGCTCCATGAAACTAAAGGCCACGACGAATTGGAATAGGAACAACCGAGGAGACACCTCTTGGAGAAGTGCACTCGACATCTAAAGCGGGTACTCTCTGTCTAATGGACCCTCCCCTGTTTTTTTACTGCGGCCTCACGCCTCTTGTCCTTCTGGACATTTTTTGTATATAGTGCTAACAAGCCCTTAAAACTTTGCTTGTCTATTAGTGCTGCAAATCTCTCTTTTTTCTAATACAATTAACCTTTAAAAAACGGATAAAGAAAAAGAACATCATTATGTTTTTATAATGAATATATGAATATTGCTTTGTTTTCATATACTATGTATGATTGTCGATCCTTGAACAATAGTATGTTGATGAAACCATTAACAAGTGTGATTTGACAAAATGAGAACTTAAAAATCCCAACTGAGAAAGTCATCTTCCCTGGCTGAGAAAGCCCCGACTGAGAAAGCCATCTTTCCTGGATGAGAAAGCCATCTTTCCTGGCTGAGAAAGCCATGTGCAAATCTACTACAAACAAACCAAGTCTTTCTTGAAAATCCAACTTTGTTGATGTCATGCTTTGAAGCAGATTTTGATTTATATCTTGTTGAAACTCAAACGGAAAAGAAAGGGAACAACCCAATATGTGATGAGATTTTGGAATAGCCTTCTTCCTTAAAATCTTTAACACACTCTCATTCACATCACTCTTTAAACAAACTCAATAAATCTACAAAATTATAGACAAAAGTGAAATCGGGGGGAAATGAATATGGGAATAATCGTACCCCTGACCACCAAAATTAGATAGATTCATCATTGAGAAGTAGCCTGCCTTGCTGGTTGTGTTCCGCTTCTCACTCATCCCGACTCCGACCCATCACCGACATCTTTGAACCCCCAAGTCGGTGGCGTTCTATACCTCAGATCTATCACACCCTTGCTTGGCCAATACTTGAACTGATATGCTTATTACCTTGTCATCCGTGCGAGCCTATTGAGGCAAGATTAGGCTCCCACCAACACAGCAAGATGTTCATCTTGTCTAAAGGGGGCAAAAAAAAAGAAAAAAAGGAAGAGAAGCGAGAGAGAGATGAAGAAACACTGTTGAAATGTACAGTATCAATCCACCTCTAACGTTTTTGCTTTTGAAAAACTCTCTCTATGAATTCAGAGGACGCTCGCCTGCAACCGTCGGGGAACTTATCTCCGTCACAAGAATCTAGATCAAACAAGAAAACAAAAAGAGGGGATGATGGCTCATCGTCTTCTGGAATTAATTTCCCTAGTCTATTGGATGCAAACAAAATGTTGAATCAAAGGAAGGAAATCATCTCATTTAAGGAGACTGTTACTGGGCATAGAACTGAAGGCATGATAACGGAGTATAACAACCCGTTTTGGGAAGATGAAATGGATACAGAGGAAATCAAAGATGATGAAATGTCGGATCTAAATGATCCTAATTGTCCGGTAATCCTGCTATCGGCTGAAGAGAAAAAGAGAATCCGGAAACCATGGCGAAACGCAATTATCATCAAAGTTTTGAATCGGAGTGTGGGGTACATTTATTTGAGGAACACTCTGATGCATAAATGGAAGCCTAAAGGAGACTTCTCCATGATTGACACAGGAAATGACTTCTATGTCGTGAGACTTCGGAATCATGATGATCTGAATCATGTCCTCACAAACGGACCTTGGATGATTGGAGATAGTTATCTTACTATCCAAAGATGAAGGCCGAACTTCATAGCGGCGGAGGAGATAATACAGAAAGTGGCTGTTTGGATTAGAATTCCGGATTTATCAATGGAATACTTTGACAGAGAGGTGCTTGGCTTAATTGGATCCCAATTGGGCAAAGTTCTAAAGGTTGATAAACGACAAGCGAGGCCGAAAGAGGCAAGTACGCAAGGCTATGTGTGAAACTGGATATTTCGAAGCCTCTGAGACCAAAATTTTGGATGAATGGTCGAATTTGGAAGATACAGTATGAGGGACTGAGAATGATTTGCTAAGTGATGAAGGACATGTTTATGAAAAAAGCAGGGGCATCGAACTTATGGAATGGAGTGGTGAAATCGAAAGCGCCTTTGCTTAGAGGAGTGAAATCAAGGATAGGTGATGGTTCGAAAACTCTTTTCTGGGATCAAGTGTGGGCTACAGACCAGCCTCTAATCGAACTTGCTACTGGTGGGGTGAGCGATGAAGAATTGAGTAAAACTGTTGGTGAGTACTGGGAAAATGATAATTGGAAATGGGAGGAATTTTCGCATCTTCTACCCGCTGCTGCTCTTGAGGAAATTGGACATCACCGAATTTCGGTTGAAGAAGTTGGCGATAACTTCATCTGGGGACCGTCGGCCTCGGGACGATTTTCGATCCGGTCAGTGATGGAGATCATCAAAGAGGAAGGAACTGCATAGAGGAATAGATTATGGAAGACGATCTGGGGTACAAAGGCCGCTGAACGAGTCAAAACATTTCTCTGGTTAGTGGGACATGACTCAATTATGAGTAATGTGAATCAGGGAAGGCGTGGTTTGTGCCAAGATGTGAATTGTAGTGCTTGTGATGGAATCCCGGAATCATCCTTGCATATTCTCCGAGACTGTGAAAGGGCGAGAGAGGTGTGGGATGAAGTTTTAATAGATGACAGGAAAAGGGAGTTTTATGCAGGGAACATCCATAGCTGGCTCCAACTGAATTTGAGTGCAACTGGAACCTGGCCGACGACCTTTGCGTATGGGGTTTGGTGGATCTGGAGATGGAGGAACGCGAGAGTGTTTGATGTTCCTGCTATTTCTCACGGGTTGAAGCATGAGTATGTGCTGAAACGTGCCAAGGAATACTTCAAGTTTCTGCAGGAACGAAACAAGAGTGGGGTGCTGAACACAATGACTTGTTGGAATCGACCTTCTGTTGGCCGAGTCAAGCTGAATTTCGATGGGGCGTTTAGAGATGGCGAACATCAGATTGGGGCAGGTGGGCTATTACGAGATGCTGCTGGTTATTTCCTGAAGGGATTCGTGGTCAATAAGCCAGGTGAGTCGGCCTTTGCTGCTGAATTACAGGGGCTCCTTCAAGGGCTTTTGCTGGCGGTTCAATTGGGAATAAAAGAACTAGATGTTGAACTTGATGCCCATGAAGTAGTGCAAGCTGTGACGGATGAATATGCTCAGCCAATGAATGAGTGGAACCTCGTCTCTCAGTGCCGGGATCTCATTCATTCGATGGATTGGAATGTGACTGTGAGGTTTGTGCCTAGGCAAGCCAACCAAGCTGCGGACTGGATGTGCAAAATCAGTGAGCACTATGACGGGGGAATGGTGGTCTTCAATGAGCCGCCGGATGGTTTAATGTCTTTTTTAGAAATTGATAGTTGGATGAGCGAGAACATGTAACCGAATTATGATATTATTACTAAATAAAACGGGTTAATCCCTCCTTTGGATCAAAAAAAAATGTACAGTATCATACAAGCTATTTTTATAAAAAATAAAAAAGAAAATTGCTTTTTATGCAATTAAAGTATTAGAAAAAACGTATTCTTGGTGTTTGGGCCTTTTGATCATATTTGGCCCATCTTCATTTCTTTGATCAATTTTTTGAACCAGTCTTTTTTCCGTTTTTCTTTGCCATGCCTAAGGGAAAAAATATGAAAAAATAAATTACTTCCGCCACAAGCTTGAGTTGCTTGTGATGCAAATTTGAATCACTTGCACAATAAGTATGATTTACTTTCGATGCAAACTTGAATTACTTGCGCCGCAAATTTAATCTGCTTTCGATGTAAGGATGATTTTTTTTTTCTTTTCCAGGGTGGCCCGTACTTAATTTGCATACATAGCTTCCGATGAGTTAGAGTTGTGTTTGATATCGAATTGAGTTGTGTTGGTCAGGTCGCTTGGTGCTTTGAGGCTTCTAAATACCCTTCATCTCGGTGGAGGTAACGTCAGCTGCCCATTTTGCACACCCTAGGATGGGTTGAACCGTTGCCAGTGGCGCTAATTCCTTTAGTGCTTTACTCACCCCGATTTCAATCACGTTTTGCTCTTTCTTTTTTGAGGGGTTGTACTACCCTTTAGCGATCCTACTAGCTATGTGTGGCTTCTTTATTGACACTTTCAAGGTTATTAAAATTGAGATTCTAGGATCGGATCACGGAAGGTCTTGTGGATCGGATCGTAGGATCGTAAGATCCTATAATATCACTAAAACTAATATAATATAGATATGATACAAAAAATATAGGCACTAAAACCAAAAAATATATAATTTTATTAAAATTTAATGATCATAATGCCGAAAAATTGACATTCCAAACTTATATATGCACAAGAAGCACATTTAAAAATATATATGCTCACGTAATAAGAATCGAGGAAATATTATGGGTCTTTATTAGGGGAAAATATTGTAAATTCAACAATTGGGAGTCGGGAAGAAGGAAATTGGGAGGTAAATGAGGTTAAAATAGACAAAATGAGCCTTTAAGGGATGTAATTTCACTAATAATTAAGTCAATTGGTGCTAAAATAGATTTTATAAGCTCAAAGTAAAAAACTGGGTAGGATCTTAAGATTTTATACAGGATCTGATCCAATACGATCCTATACGATTATATACAATTCTAACACGATTCTACACGATTCTATAACGATTTTAACAAATTTCGATTTTAATGTACGATCCAGATCAAAATCTCATATTGGATCGTAGGATCTCACAATTTTAAGATCCGGATCTCGATTTTAATAACACTCACACTTTAGTCGTTCACGGCTGCCGTTTTAGCGGCCTCTCGGACTACCAAACATGTTTGGTACTCCGAATTCTTATTTTTTTTTTAAAAAAAATACTCTGTATGACTGTATCATATATGGCCGGTGGCAATAGCCAATAGGTTAGAGCTAACGAGGTGATAATCCGTGTTTGATTATCATAATAAAAAAGTGAGCTTTAGGTATTAGTGGACTTAATGAATTTAATAGTGGGACAATTTGGTAATAGTCTTGGCAAACTTCAATCATTGACATAATTATCTTTTATATTTAATAGAACGACAATCTTCATAATTGTCTCTTCCAGTGGGTAAACTCTAACTGTAAGCTACATACACATTAATTAGTGATTGAGTGATACAAATCTCTAATTATTAAACACACCACAAGTTTGTAGCAGTGAGGACATAACACTAACCACTAACCAGTCAACTGTAAGCTTCATCCAACATGCAGTGCGACAAGGTCACGTTTGGTTGCACAACTTGACATTTTTTCTTTTGGCTGAGTGGATAGCCAAACGCGGCGTTTTGGATAGACATATGCAATAACAAGTAACAACGACGTCTTTAAGTCGAAAATAAGGTGTCCTAATTTGTACCCCAGTAATTTTACTGGAAATTTGGGTTAGTGTTTTTGAGTTCTTTTAAAGCTATTCAAGTTGCTATATTAAGATTATTTTTTTTTTCCTCGGTGTCTTCCAAGATAACCAAATTTTCGGTTGGTTAGAAAGGAGTCTACGAGATGCTCGAACGTGGCTCATATGAGATCGTCTAGATATGTGTTAAAATCTGGTGGGTCAATATATAACATGGAGAGTCTACACATTCATTCATATGCACATACACGTTAGGCCTATAGCACATAAACTCATGAGTTTTTTCATCCTAAAATCAATTGGCAATAGGAATAGTAGTAATCCAATAATTTATATGTTAGACATTCTTTATTCAAATTCCCGATGTGGGATAACTTTTTCTTTTTATCTCAACACGTCCCCTTCAAGTGCAACTGCCCTGGTCCTGCAATATGTCAGTTGCACTTGTCGTTATGCCTTCAAGCCAGCCTACCCAATATAGACCAAGAGTCTCGGGACCCAAGATCAAACCGCCCTGTTACCATGTTAAAGTCCGGTGGGTCAGTACGAGAGAAGGGGGAGACCCCATGGGCTTATGTGCTAGGCCCATAATGCACTTATGTGCACGGACAGATGTTAGACATTCTTTATTCAAATTCTCGATGTGAGATAACTTTTTTTTTATAACTCAACAATATGGCTTTAGTGTAGCTCGACTCACGAGATGTCAAGGAAGTATCGGACACTTGACAATAAAAGGTGGTAGGAAGGGGATGAACGAAGGCTTTAGAAATGATTTTGTAAACTTGAATCTGAAAATCTTAGTAGTGAAAATGGGTTATTTCGAAATTCAAATTGAGATTGAGTGGATATGTATTTAGGTGTTTTAACATTTAAATTATACTAGATTAGGGTGAGAAACACAATATTTAATTTGAATTTGATCAATTTAAACCAAAAAGAGTATGAATCAGAAAAAAGTTTATATTCAACACATAAATCCAAAATCCAAGAGACACTAACTAAAAAAATAATATTAAGCATTAATCAAAATACCAAAAAATTGGAATACACTAACAAAACATTTCGTAAAATTAAAAGTCGCCTTTTGTTTTTCATTCTTATTGTTATGCATATTAAATTCTGTTCGTATATAATTTACATCAAAAAATTGAGTATCAATAGCAATCCAATACAGGCAGTTAGGCTAGCTAGATTAGTAGGTTGTTTCGAAACCATGTTGTTATTTCTGTTTGTATTTGTAGTAGTTTGGATCATTGGAGTTTTGTTTGGTCGGATTTGGAACTTTGAAGTTAAATTGTGTTTATAATCAAGCCACTTATAAATAATCTTATTTTCCCCGAAAAAGCAAGAAGTTTGTATCCATGCGACCACAGCCAATGAGCAGCTTGCACGTATTCTATTAAATTATTCTCTTTTTTCACGTAATTAATTTGTTAAATCAAAAAGGATTACATGACTTTTAATACAAATGGATTAATAATCAAAGTCGAGAATTCAAGGGGAAGCAAGATACTACTATAATAATATAAGAATTTTATGTGGCTGAGAAATAACCAAGATGATGACGTGGCAACCCCGTTTGATTTTAAACGGATCTAAAACCCTTCTTCCCAGACTGCCAACTCCTCCAACTCCCTCTTCGCTTTGCCTTTTCCTCTCTCTCTTCGTTCTCCTCTGTCAATAACAAAAAGGAAAAAGAAAATTCTTTTCCGGCTCCCGGAAAATGTCGGACGTCGGCGACCCTGCGTTCAAGCTCTTCGGGAAGACGATTCCCCTCCACTCGTCCGATGAGGTTTCTGGTGATTCTAACGATGCTGCTGTGACTTCGGAGCACTCGGAAGAGAAAGACGACGCGCAAAAGGTGAGTTGGACATGTGAGACTTGGAGTTATCTTTTCATAGATTTGCATAGCAATTTGTCCAAGGCGAATGGAATTTATAGGTCGAATTGACTTTCCTTTTGTGGTACTGTTGATTTCTGCTCTTTTTGTATGGTTCGAGGTTGCTGGTTAGCTGATTATTTTCTTTGCTTTGGAGGGGATTTGTGAGGAATTGGGAGCTCAATTGCTGATATGTGTTGGCTTCTATGGCTTCTGATTTGATATTTCGATTTGTTAGGTTTTGAATCTCTTGTTATTAGTTCTCAGTGAAATGCATATTTTGGGACTCTATTGAGAAATTTTGAAATTAAATTGATTTTCAGTTTCTGAATGATTTTGGTTTGATTTTCAGTTTATCTTTTCTTCTTTTGTCCAATTGTGTTCAGAGAATGACTTTTTGAACTTGCTTTCTCGTTTACTGAATTCCAGTATTTTCTGTGGGTAGCTACAGTTTTTTTCCCATTAAGTTTCTATCTGTATAAAGCTGCAAACCAGAAATTTCTTCCTGGTACTATCAGTAGGTATTATAATTTTCTTGGCCTTAAATGAATACCATTCATACACTAACATCGCCTTCTTAATTGCTTGGATCGCCCTGCCTAACCCCTTTGACTTGTTCCTTCAGGCCATCTCAAAATTTACTAGTTTCATAAAGGGGTTCATCAAACCAATAATTTCATCACATTCACTTCAATAAAATCAAGTGGGACTATCAACTTATTTCTTATTCAATGCATCATCTCTGTTATTTTTTTCCATTTTTATAGAATTGCTAGTAAGTTCCAGCTTACATTTTTTTTTGTCATAAGTTGAGCAGTGTTATACTGTTATCTTGGAACATTTGATATTATGGGGTTGCCCTGTAAGGTTGACTAATAATAATCCTTATGCAAGTTTAGAGGAAGAACTATGGCTGGTTTTATTTGAACCTGAAGTTAAAGAACCTAACATACTAGATATCCATGTAAAGTTAGATCGCTAAAATTGTTTTCTATCATTTTTTTTTATCTCAGGGACAAGCAGAACAAAAATCAACTGATGAGTTTGTCCTTAAGGATGATCCTTCTGATACATCTGCAACCAAGAATAATCTTAATCCAGACATTCAAACTGCATCCAAAAAGGGTACTACTAATAGTAGTAGTGAGGATCAAAGCTCGCCAATTAGCGTTGATGAGAACTCAGCAGCTGAATCTCAAAAGGACGACGAAGAATCAAAGAACTCGCCAGAGAAATCTATGAAGAAGCCGGACAAGATCCTGCCTTGCCCAAGGTGCAACAGCATGGACACCAAATTCTGTTACTACAACAACTACAACGTCAATCAGCCAAGGCACTTCTGCAAGAGCTGCCAGAGGTACTGGACTGCTGGTGGGTCCATGAGGAACGTTCCGGTTGGCGCTGGTCGCCGCAAGAACAAGACTTCCACCTCATCCAAGTACTGCCATCTGAGTATCTCCGAGGCTCTCCAGAACGGGCTTCACCACCCAGTCAAACAACCAGATTCTAACGGAACCGTGCTAAACTTTGGTGCAGACTCTCCACTCTGTGACTCCATAGCTTCTATGATGAACATTGGTGGGAAGAAAATTCTGAATGGAACCCCAAATGGGGTTTATGTTAGTTGTAGAAATAAAGAGAATGTTGATACTCGAAGTTCAATGGAAGAAGGCGGCTTAAAACCGGGTGCTAAACCAACTCATCAAATCCCTCATAATATGCAGAATATCACCAGTCATCAAGTTTTTCCGGGTTTCCAGTTGGGTTACGGGTACCCGACAGTTTCTTTGGCCCCACCGCCACCAGGATTCTTCCCTCCTATGCCATTTTACCCTGCACCCTATTGGAATGGAGCTGCAATTCCTTGGGTATCATCACCAATATCATTGAGCCCAAAAAGTCCAGGATCAAACCCTAATTCGCCCACACTTGGTAAGCATTTAAGGGAAGAAGACACTCTTAATACATCAAGTGATGTACAGAAGAGTTTGGGTTCTTCTCAGGTTTTGGTTCCCAAGACACTAAGGATTGATGACCCAGAGGAGGCTGCAAAGAGCTCTATATGGACAACACTTGGAATAAAAAAGGTTGAGCCTGCTGCTAATGGCGGATTCTTTAGAGGGTTGCAATCAAAGAGTGATGATAAGAAACACAAGATGAAGAAGAGCTTTCCAATGCTCAATGAAAATCCTGCAGCATTGGCTCGATCAATCAACTTCCAAGAGACAGCTTAGAGTTTGTTTGTCAGCCTATTTTAGAGGGTAAATTAGTTTAAGAAGGTTTTTTGAACACCTTTTCTTGTAACATTATGTGGAGAGTTGATTCCTTTCTTGCCTTAGTCATGTACTCCGTGTATATATACTCAAGTGTGCAACAGTGCCTGTGATTTTGAGATGTGAATTAGGGAAAGAGGTATTACTTGTAGATTCACTATAAGAAACTGTGATGTAATATAGCAAGTCCAAAATAATGGAGGAAAAAATCTCTTTTTCTCTTCTGTTCATCAACTAACTGTCCTTTTTAATATAATGGCTTGGGATTGATTCATGGCACATTTGTATATGCTGTTTGCCTTTTTCACATTCCTCAGAGAGAAAGAACCAGTTTGAATGTTTGACCCAGAAGAAGAAATGGGCATAGATTTGCTGTAGATACAGAGAGAAAAACTTTATATTTTACTGTCATATTTTTAGAAAATGATCAGCATGAATGCTTGAAGGGAAGTTTTTATTTTATCTTATCCACAGGCGCAACACCTTTGAGTATAGCCAGATAAATCTGACTGAAATGAATATTTTGATGAATGACAGGTGGTATGTAAATAATGGAGAAGGGAAAAGTGGGAGCAAAGGAAGGAAAGAATTAAAGACAAAGGAGATGGCGACAAACCCAACCAGAGAAAAAGGTCACTTTGTTGTCCATTTTGTAGATAACCTTCCATTCAGATTCCCTTTATCAAGTTCATTCATGGCTTTCAAATAAGTAGACCATGGACATGCCAAAGTTGAATAAATTGCTGTAATAATGAAAGTTTCACTCAAGGGTTATTTTGATTAGTTTACCTAATCAATTATCCTGATTGGACTATTCTGTGACGCCCAATTAGCACCATGGATATCACTGTACTTCCATTGAGGTTTTTAGATGAGTAACATCAGTTTGCGGACATGTTTGACTTAAAAAGTGAAACAAAACAAAAGGGAAAAAAAAGAGCCAAGGCACTAAGATATTTTATGGGTGGAAGCAAATACAGGCCACAACTAAATTTGAGGAGTCCTTTTCATAAAAAGTTGTTTGTGTGTGAAAGAAGGGCAATTGAGTAGATATAGGGGCCCAAGCACTTTGCATTTTCATTAATGGTTTCTAACTTCATCTTTTTTTTCTCTTTTCCTTGCTTTCATATATCTTTCTTTTCTCATTAATTGTTTCCCTTTTCATGGAGGCAAGGACATGCTCATTCACTTTCTCCTCGCCCACATGTCCATCTTTTGATTCCATTCTCTTCTATTTTCTTCCCCAAAGACAGAAAATATAATTTTGAGGGTCATATTAAGCAAAGCAAATCTAAGTAGAAAGAGGTTTGGGCGGCTTTGCTTTTATGGCTGTGGAGAGATCTGAATCCCTCAATCCCAAAATATCTGTTCAAATACTTGTCAAAGAGTTGAAATATACTCCTATATGTTATATAAGAAAATAATTAAATCCATTGGAATTTTTATTTAAATTTACTTTAAATCTCTACCATTTAAGAATGAAAAGTGGACAATTATATATTTTAAATCTAATTTGAAGATACAATGGATGAAAACGGGATAGGGTGGTTCAATGAAAATGGAAAAGAAATAAAAGGTGATTTTCTATAAAAAGTGAAATAACCACACGTACAATTATCATAGTTTATCTATAATGGATGAAAAAGGGAATAGGGTGGTTCAAGCCCGATCGAGGTCTTACAAGATTTTTACTCTAAAGATTGGTTACTATTAAATTTACAATGATTCAAAACAACCACACTTTTGACATAATTTAACAACCATTAAGAGCTTGATCTAGGTTATCAATATGTCAAATCGCTCAAGAACAAATGGAAAGAAAATTGACCACAAACTTTGAAAAACATTATACAAATTAAAAGCTAAGTGGCAGATGGCAATTACGCGTTGAATGTGAAGCTCCACTTTCCTCAGAGAAAGGCATTTAAAACCCCAAAAGGAGAAAAAGATGCTACTCTTTTGTAGTGGAAGAAGAATTAAATGCTAGCTGACTAGAATTTAACCAGCATTATCTGCATGACCTTATAATTAAAATCATTAAGTCTTTCCACTTTCATGTGCATCCCTTCAAATCAAACATAAAATAATGCCTCAAAAAATAATAAGATTAAATTGTATTTCTTCCCTAGTGTCCGGTTATCTTGGGGTGAATATGAACCCACAAAGAAGTTCCAGAGATTAATACCACATGATCTCAAACACCAATAATCTACACATTGCTAGAACGCGGACATAGCGGGTATATGAGAGTCAAAATGGAGATTTCATGATACTATCATCAAGTTCTAACTGCTTGATCGATCAAATGTCCGAAGGTCAAATTCAACTGAGCTCTCTACTTAACCTAACTTCAATTGCACTCAACCCAACTGTATTCGCCGCATTACTTGAGCCGAATTCGTCAACGAACACGTATTTGCTCGCAAAGAAAGTGAAATACAACAAATTCAATCCCCCAAGCCCCGCCATAATGAAGTAGAAGTAATCAAGCCGATTCTTGTTCAAGTCTTGGCCACCTAACCAAGCTTTCCCATCTCCATTCTTAGTCAACTTGTAAATGATGTTCACAATTGCCGAGCTTATATAGCTTCCAATTGATAAACTGAAATAGAAGATTGACCCAGCAAGCGATCTCATACTTTGTGGCATTTGTGTGGTGAAGAACTCAAGAATGGCTACCGAAGCGAATGCCTCCACCATACCCGACAAAGCTAGTTGTGGTATTAGATGAAATATGCTTAAAGGTGAGATGAAGGATTGTGATTTTAGTGCTGCATTCCTTCTTTGTTTCTCCACAAATCCTGCCACTATCATACATCCAATTGACATCAAGATTCCAATCCTAATCCTTTGCTTTACGGAAAGTCTTGCACTTTCATTCTTCTTTAGCTTTTGGATTAGAGGGATGACGAATCGCTCGTAGATTAGGATCCATATGGAGAGTGCAACCATTGATACTAGGCCTATCCATCCAGGTGGTATAAGGAATCTTGACCCGAGTTTCCTGTTATTAGGAAATATGATAAGATTATACTAGAATATTTTCTTGCATAATGTTAAGGATATAAGGTTTCCCGCATCGACTAAACAAGACTAGTATAAAACTTTGTTGATTACTTCTCCTATTGGCAATTGATTTTAGGATGAAACCAGTCTTGTTAAGATTTTAATAAAGTACCACTAATCTATTACCTGTCCATTTGGAGAGCTTGGAGCACACCAAATGTGCTTTGTTGATCCATGACTTCAAAACACAAAATGCTCGTAACCCAAACGGGCAAGATTGCAATCAAACTCTTCAATTGCTCTACTTGTTGCACATTACAAAGCCTCCAAGAATTTCTCGGCTTCCCTTCACTAGTAAGCTCATATGAATCATGGCTTATCAAAGCGGCTTTTTCAAAGAACTTTAGACGATGAGTCCTTGTAAAATCATTACATGAAGAAGGATCATAGAAGGCTTGAGCTTGATCATCAATTGAGTCCGCTCATATGAATCATGGCTTATCAAAGCGGCTTTTTCAAAGAACTTTAGACGATGAGTCCTTATAAAATCATTACATGAAGAAGGATCATAGAAGGCTTGAGCTTGATCATCAATTGAGTCCAGAGACATCTTTCTTTTCCTATAAGCGGCGACCACAACTTTAACCATGTCTAAGAAGATACTTCCTTGAGGATCGTTGTAAACGTAGGTGTGGCAACCGATTATGAGGCTGGCGATTGAGATTAGGAAGCAACCAGTTGGGATTGCAAACCCTAACACCCAACTAATGTTGGTTTGGATGTAGACCACAAGTGTAAGAGCTATTAGAAGTGATATTGTGAAGGATAAGTACCAAATGTTGTAGAAGCGTTGGAGTTGGGCTTTTCCTTTCTCAGTTTTCGGGTTGAATTGATCGGCTCCAAAGGCTATGTTGCAAGGTCTTATGCAACTTGATCCGACGGCTAGGAGTCCAAGAGAAGTGTAGAGGATCCCGAGTTGCCACTTGCTCGGTTCAATGCAATCCACTTGATCAATGCAATTAGGTGGCCTCAAACTAGGGATTGCTGAGGTTAAGGTCATTCCTCCCATGCCCTAAACACATATATATATGCACTACTTGAGTCACATAAGTATGTTAATGGAAATTAAGTAAGAGTATGGTTAATGTACAATTGGTTTGTTTACCAAAAGAGAAGCAACGGAGCCGATGAGAAGAGTATAGAAGCGGCCCACACAAGCATCGGACAACAACGCGCCGACTATGGAAAGGATGTTGGAGGAGCCGGACCATATGCTCACCACGGTCACCAACATTATACCTTCCATGTTGTATTTGGTCTTTAAGTAGACTGTTATATTTGCTATCAAGCTCATTGAAGCCAATTTCTCGAACGTCTCGTTCACTACAAGTTACACGCACATAATACAAAAGAACATATCACAAGCATACATTGCCGGTAATTGATCACAAAATTGAGCTAATAGATCACTATTTAGAATGAAAAAGAATAAGGACTGATGAATGATGATGATAATTACTTACCAAGAATATATTTGACAGCCCTCCATCCTCCTTTTTTCTCCTCGTTATTGGACAGATCTTGAAATAGAGGAGGCTTGAAATAATGTGAAGATGCATCTCTATCTTCCATGGAAATTAACCTACACTTTTTTCTCTATACGTCACACTTCTTGTCTTTCGATCTGTTTCAATCGATCTGAAACATGTGTGGTTGAAATTGTCAAAAGAGAGAGAACAAAATCCCTCCGACAACTTACAAACGAAATTAAGGTTAGTGGGATAGTCGATCTGATTCGGTAAGAACTATGGATCATGAAGATCTTTGTTAGTTTGGCCGAGATTTTCTTATTCTCTATCGGATAAACTGCATTTTTTGCTTAACTAATCCATCTCAAAGTTTCGAAAAGAAAGCTAGGATGGGAGAAAGACACTCCGCAACAATTGATTAACTTTTTTACATGTAACAAACTATCTTGCTTTATTTAGACAAATGTATTATATACATGGAGAAATAATTTTGTTACATTCCACGAGTCGTGTGATTACACAATACTTTGTCCACGGTCTTACAAATAGTGAGAACTGAGAAGCTTGTTGTAAATAGGCTAAAAATGTCTTAAGCCCATTACCATCCAATTCATTTTTGGTCCGACTGTATATTGGGCGGACGCGGTTGAGCCGGGCTTTCATTTATACTGGGCTGGACCCACATTTAATGTTTGGGTTCTTATCTTTTGCACAAAACCACCCTTTTTATTAAAAAAAAGAGAGAAATAGTTCACACAAAACCATTCTTTGTTGTCATTTATTTGCACAAGATCACCCTTTATTGACATCCATTCACACAAAACCACCCCTTATAAAAAATATTTATAGAAAATCACCCCTTGATTGTATTCATAATTGTTTGCTATTTTCCTATGAAAAGTATATATTCCACGTCGGGATTTGAAAGTAAAACAAAGTCTAGTATATATATTATTGAATTATCTCTTCTATTGTCAATTAGTTTTACGATGAAATATCATGGATTTATGTGATAGGTCTATCACACATGTGCGTATAGACAGACATCCCCGTCAATATCAACCCACAAAAGTATATTTCACTAAACAACCCAATAAATTAAATGAAAAAAATGATAAGAACATTTATCATATTTTTCTCATTATTTTTTTATTTACCTTCATTCGAACACAAAATGTTGTCTATGAACATAAGAGACCAATATTGTTAAAAAACATCTTATAGCAAAATATTACTAAAGTAGACATATATCAAGATAATGTAAAAAATACAAGCATATATAACTCGATCCATCAACACAAGTGTGGACCAAATGTTCCAAGTGTTTAAAGTCACTCATAAAGTCACAAGGGATAATTTTGTATGCAAATAAATGCCGTTTTTTCTTATTATTTTGAAAGAGATGTTTGTTAGGTTTGGTATGAAAAAAACGTTTGATACAATGTGTTAAAATGACACGTAATATAGTTAGTTTCAGAGTGTGTCATTTTCATGGCTCAGAGTCGCTCTGCAATTCCCGCCGAAGGACGGACGCCCCGTTCCCCTCCCGCCCCACCCGTTCGTCGCCCGTTGCGCGCTCTCCCTCTCTCTGACATCTCCCTATTCTTTCGCTACTTCCATATCCACCGAAATCCAAGCTTAGCCTGTCACCTTCTAAGCTCACCATTACCCCTTCCTTCTCCTCTGTCTCCTACCTGTCTCTCTTCCAGATTCTTTCTATTTCATCCTTCATCGCTCTCTCTCTCCATTGTCTTTTTTTCGTTGCAGATATCACGATGTTCCGTTTTGCCTGTCTGATTTTCTCATCGATCGATTGAATTTCTTTTCACCACCATTTTGGGGTTTCCAATTTTCATACCCCTTCTCTTGATTCCCTCTTCCGAGCTCGCCTTCATTTCGGCTCCTCTTCTCCTTGGGTGCGTCTCTATACTCTCAATTCTTGTTGATTTGTTTTCGATGAACGTCTGAATACATTAGGGCTAAATGTTGATACAACCTAGAATTGGGGGTTAATTTTCTGGATCGGTGTTGATGGGAAGGAATTGCAAATTGATGATCGCATCTCTTTAATTTTGTATTCTTGTATGTTTAACAACGATTTCAATCTAAATGCAAGATCGCAATGCCAGCTCTTCTAACATTGGGAAATTTTGTTTGTTCAAGGAGTGGGAACAAGAGAAGAAGTTTCAAAAGTGGTGCTTTTTACTTAACTGATTTCGAGGAGATAAAGATGGGAAGGGTTAAGCTAAAGATAAAGAGATTAGATAACAACAGCAACCGTCAAGTTACTTATTCTAAACGAAAGAGTGGGATTCTGAAGAAAGCCGATGAATTGTCAATATTGTGTGACATTGACATAGTCCTGCTTATGTTCTCTCCCACGGGGAAGCCTACAGTATTCCATGGACAACGCAGGTAAATGGCTTGTTGTATTTGTTACATCTATAAGATAGGTCTGGAGGAATTTAACTGTTTGATCAATATCATCAAATTTGGTTGTGTGAGAACATGGCTTGAATAGTAGAGATTGAGCTGTTTAGAATGCTTGAATATGCTCATCACATAATATCTGTTTACTATGTATGGGACATTTGCATTGAATAAACATATAATATCTCTTGCCCTTTTAGATAGCCTTTGCATTCATGAAGGGTGCCTTTAACTACTCAAGATTATACCATTTAGTGGCACTCAAGTATAACTACAGATGTCATGTCTAACCAATGAGTTACTGATGACTTCCTGTTTGGAAAGTTTTTATGTGGTGAATGAGAATTACATTATGTAGGGTTAAGTTTCTCTAGGGAACAATGTGCCCCATTTGATTATAGATGAATTCGACAATTGACAGCTCTAACCTGTGTCTGTGAATTGATTTATAAGTGGGGGGCTGGGTCAGTTCTATCACCATTTTGCTCATATATTCCTAATGTTAAAACAACACCCGCTTGGACACTAGTGTTTTTTTTTTAAATCTTATTGAATATTGATTCTACACTGACATCAAATGTGTGATAAACACTACTTACTAGCAAGGAGTTTTCATCATGAGCTTGCTATTTGTCTTCGATCACAAATGATAATTCTTTTGAACATTCACTAACTCGTATACAAGTTTTGATTGTAGAAATGTTCTTTCAGTGATCTTTGCAGATGGAGATGTTTTAAAGCGTACATGATAGCAATTACAAAAAGTTTTTGCTTGATTGCTGAGAATGAAACTAGAACGAAGCTTAGGATAGAACATGCATAATAGAATTTTGTCTTTCTGGAAACAGCAGTAACTTCCCATCTTTTACCATTATTATTAATTGGTATTTTAACACATTATTCTCTTCTCAGCAACTTTGAGCAAGTGATTGCACAGTTTGCTCAATTACCACCACAAGAAAGGGCAAAAAGGTTAGCAACTTACTAAACTAACTATGTCACTAGCTTGTTTTTGTTTAACCTACCGTTGTTATGACTAATTTATGGACTTTTTATGGCTACAGGAAACTTGAGAGCCTTGAAGTAAGAATCTTCAGTTAGATATTCTCTAATTCTTATACCACCTATCTACCTTCCTACTTAAATAAATCTATTCATACACTTTTTCTTTGATGTTAAAATGTATTGATACATGTTTTGAAAACATAGGTTTTGAAAAAGACATTCAAGAAGTTAGACCATGACGTTAATGTTGAAGATTTTCTTGGTTCTAGGTATGTGATGCAATATATATGTACTGGTTAATGCTATATATTTATAAACCTTGTCTAATATGTCTTATTTTTTCCTCTCTTGCAGCAAAAAAACAATTGAGGTATAAATGATTCAATAGTTGTAATACATGATGTGTCGAAACTTCATCTCTCCACAAGCACACACTTATAATGTCATTTGTGTAAATGAATTAGTTTCTTAACTCATTTTCTCGCTGTTTCATTATATAGGAGTTAACTAATGGAGTGAGGGTACTACAAAGTCAACTTTCCGATAGTCATAATAGACTGAGGTATAACTTTGATCCTTAAAATTCTTAATTGCTTCTTCTTGAGTATATGCGGAGAAAAATAGTCTACCAATGTATTTAAAGCATTTTCTGTAACTTCCTTAAAGTTGTTCGTTATGACGTTGTAATGCTGTCTCTCTTTCTGACATAGAGATCATGAGCTGGACTGTTGACTGTCTGCTTTAATGTCTTGTGTCTGTTGGAGTTGAGCTCTTTCATATGTGAAGATACATTTTATGATGTTGTAATGATTGCCTGCTTATAATAACTCCATGTTTACATTTTACAGCTACTGGAACAATCCTGATAAAATCGAGAATGTGGAACATCTTAGACAGATGGAGGACTCGCTAAGGGAATCACTTAATCAAATTCATTTACGCAAGGTATAATTTGGTTTGATTTGAAAAATATTTTCACATTTGTGTTTATGATAGTAATTTTACTCGTGAGCTCTTGTTGCACTATAAAGTCTGATTAATTTCCGTGACTATTTATAACTCTTATAGACTTGTGGCTTTGAACGATATTGATTTACATGTGTAGGAAAATTTGGAAAAGCACCGACTCATGTCTCTTGAGTGCAGCAGTGAAGTTGTGAACTGTTTATCTGATGTAATTCTCCTCCCTCCATCTCCCTCCTCTCTTTGAATCCAAGCAATTCTTATTTCTAAATTATCAATTGTTTCAGTTTCAGAACGGAATGCATTTACCTTTGGTAATGGGTGCAATGCAAGATGGACAGCAACTACCATGGTTTCCCAACAATGAAAATCAACAAGTCATGTGGCCTGATGAGACAAGCCTATATCAGCACAGGTGAAGAAATCTCTTATGCATAGTCTGTTATATTTAATAATGGAAGCAATCCATTTCCTTTTTTTGATTGAAGTATTTTTCTCTAATTAGTTCACCCCTCTTTTCCTTCCTTACAGAGACGTCAAGTGTAATATTATAGAAAATTCAGTTCCTGGGAATTCAGGATTCTATGGAAATGGAGGAGGCAAACAATTTGAAATGGATAATTCGAGGCAAGTTGAGAATATGACACAGGATTGTTACAGCTTAAATGATATGACAGCTACATGCTTGGGAATCCAAATGGGGGAGCAATATCCTTATAATAATCATCCATATGGAACTGCAAGTCTCCAAGAAGACATCAAGATGATAGCAGAGCCATCAGGGATTAACTTTCAAGATAATAATCCCGTTAATTATGATCACGTTGTTAATAATAATAATTTTGAGTTGCCTGGATCCATATACAACAATGGCATTCTAGGATGGCTACCTCCACCTGGCTCATGTAACATTCCTGTCTACAATGACAATTCATACCCACAGGTTAGAAAGCTCTTGTTTAATATAAAGCTCTAAAATTGTTTCTCTATTCATTTAAGTATATCTTTTCAGCTCTGGCCTTTTGAGTTCTTTGGTTTAATTTGAAATTAATTTCATGCAGCAGCAAAACTAAAGTTTTTCTGGTGGTAGCCGAGCAAAGTTTTGCTTATTCACTTCTAACTACACACGTTATGAGAGCGCAATGTTGGTCTCAAGGTACATTTTGCTTACCTAAATGGATCACAAATTGGGTGGTGGGTTGTCTTCACTGCCAAATACACAATTATTTTGTATATTGTAAAGATACACTTAGGATGCGTACAGGGTCATATTTATCCTATGTAAAAACAGTATTTTTGTTGATGATCCTGATGATTCTAAGCTGTAAACCAGGAGGATTTTTATGTTTCTTGCCCTTCATAGTTTATATTCTTCCTTTTGATAAATTTTGACTTGTAACTTAGACTTCTACTCAAATTCTATTGAGACTCTCATACTCAATGCTAATGGAGAGTTCAAATGACTGCAAATCTTCTGATAATACACACTCATATATATGAAAGGAACACTTTCACCTTGAGCATTACCCTGTACACAAGTCTGAAAGGTGATATCTCAGTTTTACATTAAATAGCTCAATGAATAGTAGATCCATGATTCAAGGAAGAAGATACAGACGATGAGTTACAGGAAGTAGGACATTGTCTCTCTTTTCTTGCACCAAACACAAATTAAGCGTTTCTATTTCGTCTATCGTTTTTCCCCTTATTGACCACCACTGAGTGTCTGAATAATGGTGTTGTGCCATGGGTCAGACAAGTGTTGCAAGAGGTTGTCAAAAGGCCCTTTCCCTGTGACATTGTGCTGAACCAGGAATCCTAAGAATGCCAACATAGCCAATCTCCCTGCATATCCAAAAGTCCAATGAGCCAATCTTAAACAAAGCAATTTCCCCCCAAAATTCAAATAATATAGCTATAAAAAAATAAACAAAGTACCATTGGCGAGCTCCTTCTCCTTAGCCTCCAAAGTAGGGGCGAAGTTGAGGGGGTTAAAGATTCCACCAGGGTAACCACACTCATTAGGAGGCAAACTGTATTGCCTAAAGATTGGGTCTTGGTTCACACTTCCCGGGTTCTTGATGTCTTGCCACCTTCTGATCTCAACGTAGTGGAAAAGGATGAACTCGATCACGAATAGGGTTGATGAGGAGGCAAAGTACTCTTCCTTTCCTGCATCGTACCAAGCCGGGACGTTTAGGATTCCGATCTTGGTGAATACCTCTGGCAGAAGCATTCCGGTGACGCCCAACATGGCCCACCTCCCGTTCACAAGCTCTGCTTGGACGAACCACTTGAGGTTCTCTGGGTCCTCAGCCAGTGCCAATGGGTCGAACCCGTTGTCGCCCGGAAGACTATTCAACATATAAGTATGCAACATCTATAAGTGTGTGACCAAATGCCAAAAACAAATGAAAATGTTCTTAGTGAATGAAACATGCATATCCTTTTGCTTTGACTTGCTAGTGAGAACTAGACCCGGGCAAAAGTGGATGTGTCTTACTTAACATGGTCTCAACCGTAACATTCCCAATGAAAAATTTATTAAATTCGTTTGTTACACATACTGTAGTTTACACTATATATTAGCATGACCTATAATAGGTCGTTGATGATCACGTACCTGCCATTGAGGTAGGTGGGTGAGGCCAACCCGGGAAGCCACTCGCCTTTCTTCGCATTGACCTTCAAAGAGGCGTTGGAAGAAGAACAGCTAGGGATCCCAATTGGGCATGCCTTGTTCAATCTTCCAGTGTTACCAAGAAAGCTAGACTTGGCAAAGGATGGCTGGAACCTCGCCACCGATGCTTGCGTTGTAACGGCTGCCATCGCGATGCGAAAAACTCCGGCTCAATGAGATGATTTCTTGGTGAGGAAGAGAGTTTGGAATTGAGAAAGGTCTTGTAGTGTTTAAGTTTTTTGAGTGATGGGGTTATTAGGTTTTGTTTGTTTGTCCTCACATGATTGCCATTTGATAGTGTTTGTGGCTGATGTTGAGTGTGGAGAATCTTGGGGGCAATAGAAGGAGATCCAACGGCTGAGATCTGTGAATTGGGTTTAAGATTGGGCAATGGAGGATGGTGAAGATTAGGCTTATCTTGTTTGCCATATCCACAAATCTATTGTTGAATTCTAGTTGGTCGTGGGAGAGATGATGTGGGCCAATGCATTGAGATTAAGCCATTAAGGGGTTAGATTTTTTTTCCCCCTCCTTTATTCTATTGCCAGGGTGGGATCTCAGTTCTCCAATTAGAGAATTCCAGGTGGATGGTTCATAGTTATATATATTCTGATAAATCAATGATAGTAATTATTTTACAAGATTGACATGTGAACAACATTATTTAACTAGAATAAAAAATCTTCACTTATATTCCAAGTACTTGAATGGTAAATTTAATGTACCCTCGACTCTATGGAAAAGAAAGGATGGTAAAACATGAGAAATCGAGAGAAAGAAAATGGTGAGAAAACAAGAGGTGAGTTTTGTTTGTTTGGCTAGACTTATGATTTAATGAGAAATTATGAGTATGATTTTATTTTTATTTTTCTTATTTTAAAGCTTCTATCTCTACTTTCCCATCAAATTGGTGGAATTTGATGGGATTTAAATATTTAATTTCCCATCATTTTCCTTAAAATTTACTTATGAAATCCCATCATTCTCATCTTAAAATGCAACCAAATAATAGAAAAATAGTTCTCACAATTTCTCTCCTTAAAATTCCCTTCAAATCCCACCATCTAAACATACCCTAAGGGAAAATAAAACTACAACTACATAGAGTAACATTACATAGTATTAGTTGAAACGACAAAATGGCATTAAAAATATCATTCATACAATTTGACAAATAAAACAGTTGGTTATTGTTTGATTATTACAAAGTCGAATATATTTCTGTGATTTTTCTATAATATGTCCGAAGATGATTAGAAGTTTCAGTTAGAAATAGTTAGTTAGATGTATTTTCTTATGATGATTTAAGATTTTTGCTATAAGGTTTATAATTTCCCTTTCTATGTTTAGTTTTCAAATTAAGTAGGGTGAATTTCACAAAACCACCCGCGAATTATGGGTTTGTGCACAAAACCACCTGTAAAATTTGAAATTCCAGCAAATCACCCGTAAAAATATTTTTTTTGCAAAAAACCACTCGTAAAAATTGAAATTTCAGCAAACCACCCGTAAAAATATTCCATTTGCAAAAAACACCCGTAAAAATATTCCGTTTGCAAAAGACCACCCAAGCTAACAATTCAGTTAATTTTTTCGTTAAAAAATTAGAATTTCTTAATTTTCGCCAATTTTTACTACTCCAACACAAAAACTCAAACCTAGATTTTGAATTTGTGTTTTGTGGATGTTTTCTTACCTAGATATGATGAATGAGATACCACCAAGTCCATATTTCCATTACATTTCTCGTTAGCTATTAAGAAAGTTACAAAGATGTTTTTATCTGATTAATACCGTAAAAACAAATACTCAAATTTTATTTTTCGCGTGAAAATGAACGAGGAGGGCAAATGAACTTCAATCAATCCGAATTCTCCGATCCAAGGAGATGAATTGGTATTTCGTGTTTGGACATTAGTTGAAAGAATCAGAGGTGTTGGTATCTCGTTCTTCAAATTGATGTAAGAAAATATTCACAAATTCAAAATCTAGGATTTGGTTTTTGCGTTTGAATGATAAAAATTGGTGTTTTAGTAGTAAAAATAATAAAATTTTATTTTTAATGGAAAAATTAACGGAATTGTTGACCTGGGTGGTCTTTTGCAAACGGGGTATTTTTACAAGTGGTTTTTTGCAAACGGAATATTTTTATGGGTGGTTTGCTGAAATTTTAATTTTTATGGGTGTTTTTTGCAAACGAAATATTTTTACGGGTGATTTTCTAGAATTTTAATTTTTACGGGTGGTTTTGTGCACAAATCTATAATTCGCGGGTGGTTTTGTGAAATTCACCCAATTAAGTATTCTTATAATGTTCCATAATACCATTATAGAAAAACGATGTTTTCAGCTACTTTTTCCATCAAAGCCCTAGTAATTAAGGACATGTGTGGTACGTGTCGATATGATGATCGATCCTAAACCTGTTTAATAAATATAACAATGTGTCTGAATTCTACAATTGAGAAAGACTGAAGAACAAAAAAAAAAAACTGCATGAAGAGATTATAGATAAGATAATCTAAACCCCTATCTTAGAAAATCAAATCGCTGACCGTCTGCATTTGGGGCTAGGAGAAAATGGATGGTACGCCAACTCTTTATTGTGGAGATGATCAACAATAACAAAGGCGTTCATAGCATTAACCTATGATGTGTATGGAAGCTACATCTATCACTAAGATCAAAATCATCCTATTGAGAAACGGGCTCCTAAAAAAGACAAAACATTGTATAAGGTACATCCTCGTAACCCTAAAATGCAGTACTTGTGACAACCTGGTGGAAGACTTACTCGACATCTGTTTAACCTGCTATGATACATAACAAATAATACACCAAATCATCGAGGACATGAATAAGAAGATTCAAATCATTGACATAGACAGTAAGAATATAATCTAGATATTTGAGGAAATCTTTAGTGTGCTCTCCTGAACTAAGCTAGAAACTCTGGCTTTTGCATAGTGGTGCATCTAGTACCAAGAGAAACAATCGCATTTTTGAAAATTCAAATAACAATTTTAACGAAGACATAATTTCATCACGAAACAACTATGAGAATGGGAAAACTCGATAAACTTGGCCCCAAATTTATAAGAACAACACCGCAACTAAACTAACGTTGAGAAAGCACATCATTTGACTCTAGCTTTTGCATTGTAGTGCATCGAGTCTACCCCGAGGAGAAAGAGAAAGCACATCCTTTGGAATAAATCCAACAAAAAGCAATTTAAACTAAACATTGATGGCACGAAGAATCATCAAGGTGTGTCGTCGTATGGATTTTGGCTGCAAAGTTAAGCAATCCATCCTCATTACCGGGTAGAAGAGAGAGACGAGCAGTCGAGGAATTTCCTTCATTGGGATTAAATGCAATAATATCATCCGGTTCACACGGAAAGGAAATCTGCCCTTTGGAGAGAGAGAATATTGTTTTAAATATTTTTTATTTTTGTGCAATCTCAAAAGATTTGATCGTTAAAGTAAATAATGTTGCGGGCCATATTTTGAAAATCAAATATTTATTGACCACCTTATACAGCATCCATATATTTGGAATAAACTTGCAGTTGGTATGACCTTCAAGTTATCATCTATTTGGAATATTTTTAAGAAGGAAAGGAATTAGGAGGGTTTACATCAAAGATTTATTGACCACCTTAGAGCATTTATATAGATAAGATCTTCAAAAAAAAATCAGAACTGCACGAGTCGAAGAGAGGTGAGAGCATCTATTTGAATGTCATAAGAAAAACTTCTTATAAATAATTTTAAACTCTTTTAATTCTTTCCTTATAAAACAAATATGAGTTTCCAACAAAAAAAAATAACAAAAAACAAATATGAGAAACATGTAAAAGAAAAATTCCAAAAGCCAATTTTACACCGCCTCGAACCCATATACTGTAAACCAAAATTTATTGGGCTATGGATTCCAAATCCAATCAACCCATTATAGGTTAACCGAACCATTTTTTTTTGTTGAAGGAGAGGAACCAATTTTTTTCTTGAAGTTTTAGTTTATAACTTTGCAATAATGGTAGCCGAAAAACCGTAAATATGTTAATCTTTTCTGAATATTAGGTATCTTTGCTTTGTTTTAGTGGTTAAACTTTATGGTTTTCAAAGTGATGGTCTATTTTTAGTCTTACCATCTCCAATTTTAACAATTCATAACTACTTCTTCATACTGGTGTGTCTGGTTCCTCGGTTCCGGAGCCGGTTCCTGGACCGGTTCCGGTTCGGTTCGGTTCGGTTCCATTTAATTTTTTTTAAAAAAAAATTGAATTTTCTGCTCAAACCGCGATCGCGGAATGTGGGCCGCGATCGCGGTGATAGAGAACCGCGGTCGCGGCTCGTCCTCCGCGATCGCATAGCGATCGCGGATTGTGGTTATAATGGCTATGTTAGGCTAAAAATTCCGACCAGTTTGGGACTTTGGGAAGAGAAGGGGGTGGGAGAAGAAGGGTTTGAACTTGATATTAAGTTGCCTACGTATCCTCTCGGGGTCATAGAGGAATCAAAGCCCACGTAGTTCTCTTACTTTCGATATGCAACCCCGCTTGGCGACTTACCTACGGTTAAGGTTGTAACACCCCCGTTTTTCCCTCGGAGATATTACCGCCAGTGACCTCGAAATTTACACTCCGAAGCCACCCAAGGCTTTCACGGTATTCAAGATATAAATAAATAATGATAATTCAATAAATATTAAAACAAATGTCCAACTTTCACAATCTTGAATAATCCAAATACTTGCGGAAAAAAAATATTAAATAGTCTTGAACAAAGTGGAAGTAAAATTCTTGAAGACGGTCCTTACAGTCCAAGGATCTCGACCTTAAACTAAAAAGTTATTCAAAAGAAACGTGCAACAACTTCAACAACTTCAATCTCGAACCACCACTCCTTTACTCCCTGATGTTCCGTATAGGGACGGTTGACACCGGTCGGCCATGCAAAATAAATAAAGAGATCGGTTAGTCTAATGAAAGACTACGCAAGTGGAATTTTATGTGAGGTTCTTGTGATCTTAGTTGCATTATGACCATCGGTCTCCGAATGAAAGCCGGTCGATGACATAACCCAAATAATCTCACGGAATGGGAAATATGATGAAAAGATTAGGACACCACAAAACTATGGTTACTTAAGAATGAGAATGGTTATGTTGGGAACTTTAGTTATCAACCAATATTTGAAAAGCCTCCGTCGACTTATCAAATCTACAACCAACCTCACCGAATGCGTGTTGTCTGAATTCAGATTGGAAAGTAGATTAATCAAAGTCGGGAGCCAGAGTGGTTTTCCAAGTTGTAGTCACCACCCTGAACACGTTTTAATGGGTGTGTACTAGCACTTATCTTATTTAATTACAAAACATTGCATTCAAGTTGGTAGCTTTTAAGACGGCTACGCGATATGCCATAAGATATAGAATCCCACAAAGGGCGGAACGGGTTCCTAAGTCCCGATACAAGGCACTAGCTAGGTGTCAAGCACTCCTCAAAACGGTTGAGAGAGCAGGGTCATGACCAGCATTAGGGTCTAGGTCCATCCTAATGCAAATATTATAAAGAGGTGTTCAGGGGTTAGTGAACCCCCACCCCTAATTCTACGCTAGTCCAAAACAACGAATCTCAAAATGAGACCGTGAAACAAACAGGTGCACAAACATTGCAACCTAAGTATAAGTTCTACCGCATAATAGTAATAATAATAATAATATGCTACCATGGGGTCATTATTTCTATGCATAATAAACCCTAATTCATTTATACATTTCAACATGGTCATTATTTCTATAATAACCTAAGTTCATTTTATTTAAACAAGCGTTCCCAACACAACATGCAAACATGAATAAAAGTATTCATGATAAAAATATGAGAGCGAACCACCACTTGCCTTGTTTCGAAGGCGAGTGAGAACTATCTTAGACGAGCTTGCAATCTAACGATTGATTTCCTTTTCCTGATTCATACATAAGATACAAAATAAATTTTAAGTGATTTATTTTGTTCAAATTTTCCTCGTAAGTTGAATTCTTATGACTCGTCTAAGTTTATATTTGTAATAAACTTATCTTATTAACATTAATAAAATCTTTCTTTATTAATGTAGGACCTTTTTTTTATTTCTTTGTATTAGATATTATAGATTCTTTATCTTTATGCATACGTATTAATTAAAAATATTTACACATATGTTATTTCAATAAAAATCATATCCTTTTTGCAAAGTACATGTTTTTAAGACATAAAATAAATAATATTCATCATTTCCTTTCTATTTGCAAATTTTATCAAAATATATACTTGCTACTTTTCTTTCATAAAAATATCATAAGAATATTTTAAACATCTTTTAAATTAAGATTTAAAAATATTTATTTTATTTTAAATACCCCAATTAATAAAATACCAAAATAAAGCAAGAATGGGTAAAGAGGGTCAGCTAAACGGGCCGGGTCGGGCCCGCGGGCTGCTGCACATACAACAGAAACAGCAGTGCGCGTCTCCGACTTCAGCAACTTCGTTCTCCTTCGTCTGGAATCTGTTCGAGGCGTGTGAGGTGTCGTTGGAACCGAGACGAGCAGACCTACCAACTGTTGGCAGAATCTACGAATGAGGTGGTCTGTGGTGGCCAGAAAATACCGCTGAACAGAAGGCTCCGTGAGTTCGAACTAAAACAGAGCCGGATTTTTGTATGGGTTTCTAGATCGATTTTTGGCCAAATCTGGATTGGAAAGGGAGTGTTTTTGCTTAGGATTAGATAGGCAATGTCAAGAGATATTTATAGGGCCAAGAATGAGCTTCGACGTTTCAAAAACGAGCCCGAAATCCTCCATTAATGCCTTAAACACAATCCCGTTGATTTCGCCCATTTATGGGTGATTTATCTTGTAATTGAATCGGGATTGATTCTCTAATCCGTCCTTTGACTCCTCCCAATCCTTTCCATCTTAAATCCGACCTTATCCATCTTCAATTCGAATTTAATTTGAAGGATTTAAAAAACGTTGCATTTTGACCTAGAACGAGATTTTCGAGATGATTTTGATTGATTTATCCCAAATTGATTGAGGTAACTTGTATAGGGTTAAGCAAGTGACAAGTAGGCTTTTACGGAATCCATTTCTGTTAAAAAACGAGCTCGAATTTCCCATTTGAAGTTAAGAACAAGTTGGGGAAGAAGAACCTCTATATTTGAATCCATTTTCAAGAATTTGCACAAACAACCCCTCTAGTTTAAGAAATGGACAAGCAATGCCCTTGATATTAATAAATATCCTTAATATCTTTTCAAAGAATAAAACTTTTAAATCAAAAATATTTTTAATAATGATTCTCTTTGTTTATAAAAATATGTTTAAACAATTTTGATATCTTTCTAATAAAATTCTAATTTTATTTTATCTTCCATTAACATATGGGTAAGGTCCATTATTAATTCAAATAACCCTTTAGAGGTTAGTTGCTTAACGTTCATTTAATAAAATAACTTTGGTAAGCAATATATCATTATTATGAGAATATTGCCACCATTTATTTTATTAAACAAAATAAAAAAAATTACATAATTGTCCTTGAAAAAGAGGGTTATTACAAAGGTGGATGTCGTGCTTGGTCTTTAAATGATGAGTGATGGTTCCATAACCTCCACCCGGCAACCATTTGTACCTCTTGGAACAATAGTTGCATTTAACCTCGCATCAGCCTCGTTCATCCAATACGTTGTCTTTGGTGAAGTGATTTGTGAAAATTTCGAATTTCAAACCTCGGCCTTGATTTTCCATACTTGAAAATGAATATGAAATGAAGTATTCAAAAGAAATAAAAGAATATGAGTCAATGAGATTGGTGTAAATTAAATTGAAGGAGAGATATCATATTTATATGGATAAATGGATTAGAAATAGCTGTTGAAATAGTCATTGAATTTGAAAAATATAGCCGTTGGAATGGATCCGCGATCGCGGTGATAGAGAACCGCGGTCGCGGCCCGTCTTCCGCGATCGCACAACGATCGCGGATGGTGGTTATAATGGCTATTTTAGGCTATTTTAGCCTATTCCGACCGGTTTGGGACTTTGGGAAGAGAAGGGGAGTGGGAGAAGAAGGGCTTGAACTTGATATTAAGTTGCATACGTATCCTCTCGGGGTCATAGAGGAATCAAAGCCCACGTAGTTCTTATTACCTTCGATATGAAACCCCGTTTGGCAAGTTACCTAAGACGACCCGACGGAAGAAGCTTGGCTTGCGTCGTCCTCTATTACATCATCGGATGACTCCGTATAGTTCATTGATTGTGATCTAATTTCCGCCCTCTTCCAATCGTCCACACAAACTTGGGCTTCCAATGCTTCGGGTGCCAATCTTGATCTTCTATCATCTAAGATGTGGCCGCCTTGGCTAAACTTTTGCTCCACTGCTACCGTTGAAGCGGGAACGACAAGTACTTGAGCGGCAATCCTTGCTAGTGTTGGATATGTGTTCTTATGTTGCTTCCACTAATCTAAAATGTCAAAATCATCTACAAACTCAAAGGTAGTGGTTAGATAAGTATCGAGCTCCGTATGTGAGCTCGTGAATCTCGGTTTTTTTGTAAGATTTTGCAACATACGAGACCCAGCGGATAGAAAAGAACAACGAGATGAGGAGGACGATGGGGGTAATTGAGGCGTAGAAGGAACCTCACCACCCGTGCTATAAGTTTTGTACAAATCATAGATAAGAGATTTAACACGTTCTATAATGACATCACCATTGCAATTTCTATCATAATGTTCTTCTTCTAAATTTAACAACTCATAGTATTGATACAAAGTATCTTGCAAACCTTGCATCTTAAATCTTGGATCAAAAACACAAGCAACAAGATAAATATCGGGAATATATTTATAATAGTTCAACCACTTTCTCTTCATAAGTAAAATACCTTGAACAATGTCGGGTCGGTCGGGTTGTGAAAGCCCTTCCTTAAAGGCACCCGCAACATTCAAAGCTTCAACAACAAACAAATGAGCACTTGGTGTATATGTTTGACTAAATGTACAAGTTGCATCATTAAAAACTTGTAAAATCTCCACAATATCATAGCAAATATCCCAACAAGCTTCAATTGCTTGTGAACCCGAGATATGTTGAGCGGAAAAGGAAGCTAAAAGTTCTTTATAACGTAAACATTGATGAAGTAATTTATAAGTTGAATTCCAACGATGACCGACATATTTTGAAAAAAGTATGGGTATTACACCATTCGATTTACAAAACCTCCCCCAATCACTTTTGGGCTTCTACCTCCATTGCGCTTCCATTTGTACTTTAAGGGACAATAGTTGCACTTGACAACATATCGGTCTAGTGCATCCAATTCATTGCCCTTGGTGAAGTGCTTTGTGAAAATGTCGGATTTCAACACCTTTGCAGTTTGGTTGGCCGTAGATGCCCCCTCCTCCTCTTCCTCCTCATGGACCTCATCCTCGTCGGTGTGTTGCTCATCGACCTCCTCATTGCCATGTGGACCTTGGTTATGAATAGGAGCGGAAGGAAGAACTTGTGAGGAATGGGCATAGGCATAGACATATGAGGATAAGGTGGTTGTGGTTGATAAGCATTAGGATTGATTTGACTTTCTTGTGAACCACCAACACCACCATAAAATTGCTCGGTCAACAAATCAATAAAGCCTTGACCTTGGTTTTCCATGTTTCAAAAGATTAGGAAGGAGATAAGAGATTAGGAAGTAGTAAGAAAGGATTTGCAAGTTGAAAGCTTGTAGAATTATGAGAGTAGTAGTATAGTAGAGAGATAAGAGAGTATGAGATTGGTGTGAATCAAATTGAAGGTGAAGTATGGTATTTATATGGGTAAATGGAAGGAAAATAACCGTTGGAATTCATGTGAACGTTGGTATATAGCCGTTGGGGAAAAAAATAGTCGTTGGAACAGTGGCCGCGATCGCGGTTCCCAAAACTGCGATCGCGGTGTGGTCCAACAGAATGTCCATACATTCTGTTGGCAAAACCGCGACCGCGGTTTCTATACGCCGCGGTCGCGGCTTTGGAACCACGATCGCAGTTTTCCACCCGCGATCGCGGTTCCACATTGATCTTTCTGAGGAACCGGCGGTTCGGAACCGGAGGAACCGCCGGTTCTCCGGTTCTTCTAAAGGAGGAACCGGGACCGGTATACTACCAGTTCCTCCGGTTCGGTTCCGACCCGGTTCGGTTCCACGGTTCCGTGGAATTGAACACACCACTACTTCTTCACGGGTAACTGAGATTAACGGTTTAGTTTCCAGTTGATGATTTAGACTAACAAAACTTATGGTTAACCTACATTAGTTAACAGAAATTACGATTAACCCGTTTTGGGTATCCATCCAAAAGAGTACAGGTTTTTGTTAGAACATTAAACTTACGTACGAACGATATATGACAATTCATATAAAAAAGTGAATTCATTCGGACTAATCTACACTTTCTTTGCGCTCAATTTTAATGGCTCATTTCATCTTCTCTTTTTCTTCTGGTTTCAGATCACTAGATCTTACAGCTTCTATAAATTCTAGAGGTGGTACTGGTGGGTATATTTGGTGAATACCCCAAATAAGGCAAAGCAAATCCAATACATTTGACCCGACCCAGAATACAACCCCAGCAATAATGAACCATTCCAATACAAGGCCCATCACTACTTCTGACCCAATTATGAGAAATAAAAAAACACAAACCAAGAATGACCAAAACGCGCCTCTATGGCTGCAATCGCGCTCTGCCTCAACGATCTTCATACGCAAACGCAAGGAGGCGGATTTTACAAATATACCCCCCTAAAATTCAGAGAAACTGGCCGGCTCCGGTGTAGGTCTGACCAAAAGACCAATTGGGAGGTGCCACGTTCGGTGAAACCACGGTTCGGCCGTTGCCGGAGGTGACCCTGAAGGAGAGGGCTTGGCCGTTGAATAAGGTGTTGCTCTGCCAATTCTGTCCCCAATTCCTCGACATCGGCTGCCACCCCGTCCTCGACCCTTTAATTTGAACGGCGTGAACCTCACCGGCGCCGCCAACATTGGTAATGAGTACAAGGTTGAAGTAAGAGTGTCCGTTGATTGTGAACCTAATCCCTCCTCTCTTCATGCATGCCACCCTACAATATTAAATTTAAAGCACCGGTCAGTAAATTGAGAGTTGACCAGGACCGATTAATGAAGGGCAAAATCGTCATTTTAAATAACGGTTTGTAAAATTTGTTACCTTCGGAAGGAGACGGGGACGATGCCGGCCCGATAGTGAGCGATCTGCTGGAAGATGGGCTGGGAGAGGTCGAAGTGGCGGAGGGGAGGGTTGCACCAGCCGCCGGCGTTGTTAGGGAGGGCGTTGTTGGGAGGGCAGAAGTTGGTGGCGGTGACCACGATGGAGCCCGGGAGGCACCACCGGTTGTCGTTGACGCACCGGATTTCGAAGCAGGAGCCGCAGCTGAGCCCGTTGTTGAAGAGGGCCGTGCTCAGCGCCGCCGTGCTCGTGCCGTACCCCTGGCTGTACAGGTTTCCGTACCCACACGCTCCGCCTTCATTTTAATTAATTAAATTAAACATGTCAGTTCATGAAATTAATAATAAGAAGAATTGAGAAATTAAAAGTGATGATTGAGTATACCCATTGTTCCGGAGGCATCTCCGCCGCCGTAGAAGGTGGCATGGGCATCCACCCATCCTTCTAGACCATGCCCATTTGCAATTGCAAGGGAAAGTGAGAGGAAAGTAAACAGAATTAGGCCAAGTAAACCCATTTTCTGTTTTATATATGCTCTTTTTTCTGTGTGTGTTGTTCTGTTTGCTGGGTTTGTGAAGTACAACAAGGCAACTCTGAGTTGTGTTTGTGACTTGTGAGTGTAGGTCGGACCGTCCGAGGCACTTATATAGGCAACAAACGCTATCAATGCCTTACAATCCATCATTGTTTATATTTATATATTTGTTAGCTTTATAAAGTAATACTTTTATTAGTTTTATATATAGGCCCGTCACCTTTCTAATTTATACTCCGTATATATTTGATGCATGATTTTTAACAATGACAAAGGCTTGACAAGTTTCGTATTTGTGGAGTACACACTTCAATGACAACTAGGAAATCTATATAAATTTCATTTAATACATGTATGTAAATATCATATTTTTTGTCAAAATAAAAACGGTTTTTCTTAGAACATAGGTTAAAGAGTACTAGTTATAGAAACTAAAACCCTAAAAATAAAATTAATGAACCCTAAGAAAATAATTAAAATAATCTCAAATAATAAAAATCAACAAATTATTTCCATTTTAAGGTTCGGCATAGGTTAAAAAAATCAAATAAAAAATACTACCTCTGTTTCGCAATGTAAGTCATTTTCTGATTTTGCACATGAATTAAGACAAGCTTAAAATGGAAAAGATGATAATTTAATGTTTGTTTTTATCACATGCACTATGAACTCTTTAGCCACTAGAATTGCTTGAATTAATGAATGTTGTTGAGATGCTAAATAAATTAAATAGAGTAATGACCTATTTTACAAAAGTTTTACATTAAATTAGGGAAGGAGTGACTTATATTATGAAATACCTTTTAGAGTTAGAGACAACTTACATCATGCGAAACGGAGGGAGTAGAAGATAAACTAAAAATATTTAAGTGCATGTATGTAAGTATGAAGTTCTTGACCCAAAAAAAATGTAAGTATGAAAGTTTGCACAATTTGGATTCTTTTCCCTAAAAAGAAAGAACACTATATACATTAGTTAATTAATTGATGATAATTAGAAGATGCATGGACCCCTTTGATTTGAAGGTACAAATTGGGGCGAGAGTGGCAGTGTAGGTGGGTGGGGGCCGGGTCCGTCCATGCATCAGACCGTGGCAGAATACGGCTACGGCGGCGTTCAACAAGCTCGGCTCCTTGCATATGCCGCCGCAATTAATGCCGCATGCATCCATGATCCATCGCCTCATTTTTTCTCAACTTAATTTTATATTTCAATATTTCATAACATTCATTCTTTGTGGATATTTGTGTCTTCATTTCTTCAATATGTAAGAACTATATATATTATGCTACAAATATAACAAGGGAAAATTCTCTCAAAAAAATATATAACAAAGGAAATTAAACACGTACACGTACACGCAAATAAATTCTGTCAAAAAAAATGTAAGAACTATATATTGTTGCATGCTTTTTACCCCCTCCGGTGATTTTTCAATTCCGATTCTAGTATTCTTTTCTCCGTTTTGATTATTTGTTTTCATTTTTAGGTTGTGTACTCAGTACTTGTGTGGTATGTACGTCTTTCAAGTTGATATATCCAATTGCCTATTTATTATTTTAGCCTCTCGATCTACCAGTTTGTCTGATACATCAAACTCTTTTCGAAATTCTTTGTGGATAATTGTGTACGTATTTTTTTCATTTTGAATTCTTTCGCTAAAAAAAAGTAATTTTGGGTTGGAATTTATCTAACATAAATTTGACGTTTTGACCTATAACCAGTCACTTACTCGTACCCAACGTAAAAATTCAATTTCCGGAAGCTTAATGTGAAAGTATTTCCCCCATCGGAAATTTATCAAAGCGTAGTATATATAATCTCTTAGATTACTCTTTATATTGCCAATTGGTTTTTAGAATATATGAAATCTCTTAGGCTTATATGTTTGGTCTAATGTGCATATGCACATGAAGAAGAGATGTGTGGAACCCCAACATTATATTTGCCCACTGGACTTTTACATGGGATCAGATCATGTGCCCGATTATTAGTTGTTAAGAGTTGGGCGAGGCTAATGCTACCCGCCTGTTTTGGCTTGTGTCGGCCAATTGGCCATACTACACTTCTTGCTAGCTAGCCGACCATAAGGCATAATATTGGCTTGTGCCAGTCATATGACACTAGTTTAACTAGCAGATCATAAGGCATGCATATTGTCAAAGTGAGAATTGAGTCTGGCCAGTTAAGGGAGAATGTTAGAATATTAATTCTCACATCTAAAGTTTAGGGCATAAACTTGCCTATAATATAATTCATTGTGTTTACTCTTCTTATATTGACGAGTAATTTTAAAATGAAATCACATACACTTATGTCATTTATGTGCTCATACACTTATGTCATTTATGTGCTCAAGCCATCGTACATATATATGCGTTCGGATGATCCCTTCTCCATCAGTATTAACCTACCAGACTATAAATATACCCGTCGGACTTGTGCATATTTCGTGTTGTTTGATTAATAAATAATGCACAAGTTTTGGTGATGAAAGTTATCATTACAAGAAGAAATGAAGCGTATGGGCCGGGAAAGGCTAACAGACAACACATGCTCAGATTAGAGCCAAGGTTGATGCATGCCGAGCTCTTGGCTTTCCCAACAGAGTTATTGTGCCACTTCTAGACCCATTGCCACCACAATGAATAATGAGGGGCGCCCCGCTCAGAGGTGTAGGGCGCCCCAGTAATTAAAGCGGTGGGCCCTACCGCTGCACATAGCAGCGGTAGAACCTACCGCTTGCCCTTTTTTTTAAAAAAAAAATCAGTCAACGAGGCAGATTCCCGCGTGGGAATCTGCCTCTGCATGCAGAGGCAGCGGCAGCGGTGGCCGCTGCCGCTGCATGTTTTTTTTTAAAAAAAAAAACAACGAGGCAGATTCCCACGCGGAATCTGCCACTGCATGCAGAGGCAGCGGCAGCGGTGGCCGATGCCGCTGCAAGCCTGGGATTCTGCAATTTTGCAGAATCCCAGTTTGACTGGGTGGGGAGCGCTGAGGCAACGAGGCCCTTCCCTTCTGCTTTTAAAACCGAGTAAGCCATTTCACCAGTTCCTCACTTGCTCTCCATTTTCATCATCTACCAAAGTTCCGAACGAGTTCTCAAAATTTTGCCTCAATTTCTTTGAAGGTGGTCTCAAATCTGATTCCAAAATCCGTTAATTCGATTCAAGTGGTCCCAAAAATGAAGAGTTTTTCGCTATCGGTATGTATGATTTTTTTGTATTTTAATTGAATTATTTTAAGTTATTAAGGTTAAAACTAACGTAATTTTTTTTATTAGAATTTGTTTGGCTCGAAATCATCTTCAAGCTCCCAGCGTAGACGGCGGAATGAATTCCGGCGAAATATTAACTTAAATGAGAGCGAGGCAACCTCGAGAGTTCGAGAGGAGGTTGAAGTCCCGCTTCCGGAAGCGACGACGAGCCAACCCGTCGCCCACGTCGCCCACGTCGCCCCCGTGGAGGGTTTAGGTACGCAAAATATTAAATTTAATTTTAATGTATGAATTAATTATTAGTTTTATGTATTAAGTAGTTTATAGGTTAATTACCGAGAGTTTGATCGATTAAGTAGTTTACATGATAGTAAATTTATATGTTAATTTACACCCTAAAATTAATTAATTAATTATAATGTACAATTTATAGACTAATGTATGTATAATTATTAGTGATTAAGTAGTTGTAGAAAATAATTATAAAATTTCATAATTTGAATAGTTAATTTATTTATGGTGTAATTATTAGTTTTTTTCATTAATTATGAGTTTAAATTAGGTTCATACATGTTAGTAAGTTAATTTATGAGTATTCTAAAAATAAGCGATTAAGTTGTTGTTGAGGGTGAATATGAATTTTTCTTAATGTGCATGGTTACTATATTTACGGATGAATTAATAGTTTGATATATTAATTATGTGTTTAAATGAGCTTTATGCACGTTATTAGATTTTAGAGAAATATTGTAAAAAATGCATGCAGATGCTATTTCAGCAATCGAAAGATTGCTGAATAGAAGTGGTGATACTTTTCCGGACCTTTATGTGGACCCTACCCAGCCCACATATGCTAATACGGGTTATGGGCAAACTGGTCCATCATTTGCTCATGGGCAATACGGGGCTTATCAATTTTCCCTGCAATATCCAACACAAGAGACGTATAACTACGGTAGTACGAGTTATATGTCACCCCCAGAGACTCAGTATGGTGGTAGTACGAGCTATTTGCCACCCCCAGAGATGCAGTATGGTGGTAGTACGAGCTATATGCCACCCCCAGAGACGCACCATTATGGTAGTACGAGCCATAGCATGCCACCACAAGAGCCGTACATGCAGCTGACGTTGTACACAGACCTGGCTCCTCCGTCGTACACAAACCCACCCCCTCCCATGCGCTACTCGGCTCCTCCGGAGCCCGATATCCCGGCCCATGATGATGAGGTCCCGGCTTATGAGGACCCTGCTATCAATCCTTGGTGCCCGAGGGGGAGATGGCCATATTCCCTTATGCAGCGGACAGAAACTATGCACCATGGCTTCAGCTCCGGTCTCATCCGTATCTTATGAGAGATCAACGTGCTCATCCACCGCCAGTTCCCCGTGAGGTCGAACTTGTCCAGGTACGGTGTCGAACCATATATGTTGTTCATTATTACCTATACCAATATATTACTATTTAAATAATCATGTTTTTTGACGCAGCGCATGGCTTACTTGGAAGGGATTGTCCGAAGTTTCCGTCCATACGCTAGTCAATTGAGAGGTCCATATGCCACAGAATATGTCAATGCTATTGAGACCGTAGCTTTTGGAGAGTTGCCCCAAGCTGAACCAGACATGCGCCCGTTTCCGCCGCCCTCCCGTTACCAGCCTGGACGGCGTAGTGATTCCGGTTATTACCGATAGATGTTTTATGGATTACTTGTTTGGATATGTTATTGACTTCTTATGTTTGGATATTTAAATGTTTTTTGGATTATTTATTTGGATGTGCTATGGACTTTTTAGGGATTAGTTATTTGTTTAGGGATTAGTTCTTTGTGTTTTTTCAGTATGCTCATCCAAACCCTAGACCCTAAAAACCCTAGACCATACACCCTAAACCCTAAACCCTAGAAATCCTAGAAACCCTAAACCCTAGACCCTAAACCCTAACAATCTTAAACCCTAGAAACCCTAGAAACCCTAGACCCTAGACCCTAAACCATAAAATCCTAGAAACCCTAGACCCTAAACCCTAAACCCTAGAAACCCTAGAAACCCTAGAAACCCTAGACCCTAAACCCTAGGATCTAGAAACCCTAGATACCCTAGAAACCCTAGAAACCCTAAACACGAAATCCAAATACGTGTACCAATACAAGTACCAATAGAAATAGAAATACAAATACAAATACAAGTACCAATACAAGTACCAATAGAAATAGAAATAGAAATACAAATACAAATACTAGTCCCAAAAATAATAATAACCATAATAATATCTTACAAATACAAGTACCCTACAAGTATCAATAGAAATACAAATACAAATACTAGTCCTACTCTAATAAAAACTAGGAGGCAACCCTTCTGCGTTGTGCTAACTGACGTACCGGGCCATGCGTTCATGAAAGCGAATATCCATCCCATCAACGCTATAATGATGATATTGGGTCCAAAGCTTCGCAGAGGTCGGCATGGGGGCTTCATCTACGAGCATAACCTACAATGACAAATTCGTAAATAATATAATAAAATTTAGTCCACTATGAAATTTATGTAAGTGTATGACACATACCGGGACATAGTGGTTCCCTAGATGAGCTATCGCCGCGACACTGTCCCACACAGGAGTACTTGGAGCTTCACTAGATATCATCGGGAGGCATGTATGAGGACCACGCTCGGATAGTACGACAAGTGCACACTGGAATCTAGTAGCAAACGCCAATCCGACTGTTAGCGTCTCCATCCAGTAGTAGTCTGTACTGAATTGATTGATCAAATCATCAATATGCGTAATATAAGGATATAAGCGTGCATACGTCTCGTAATGGGTCCTCAACTCCAAAGCCAACGCCTCTCGCATCCTCCTCCAACAATCCTGCCCCCACCCAACAAGACAAGCGAGTGCCCTATACCCGCAATTACCGTCTCCTAGGACATCAGGAGCGTTGACAATGAATCGCCTCATGAATTGGGGTACATGGACACCGAGATCAACTTCAATGTGACCTCTTTCTTCAACCGTCGGACGATATACATCTTCTCCCTCCTCCTCCTCCTCCTCCTCCTCCTCCTCCTCTGGAACATGGCTAAGTGCGACCCCAGGCATAGAACGAGTGCCTTTCCCGCGCTGTTGAAGATGCTCCATCCTAGTCAAGTCTCTTGGTTGAACCTTTGAGTTCTTCCTTGACCTACCCTTCTTCTTCCTATTGCGAGATGGCTCCACCACATCCCCCTCCTCAGGATAATTGAGGTTCAAGTATTTTCGACCAACCACGTGTTTGACAGTAGAATCAATCTTGCCTTCATAGAAGTCTTGTATCATCCTCGTCCAAATCTCGTCAGTTGGATTTAGGGCTGTGGGGGCCACCTGTTCATCTACTCCCCTTTGTCCTTCCCACACCAATTGTTTCCAGAAATCATGAATCATTGAAAGTTGAATAGGCTGCATTCATTGATACAAGCTTGGACTTGGTGAGGGCATGGTAGTCCACGGGCGGTTGTCCACCACGCATCGTCGCATATCTGACGGAAAGGCCTGTTAGGGTCAAATATAGCGCGGACATGGGCAAACAACTCTCTGATAAAATTGTTGGAAACCTTCCCTGGAAGACGAGAGAAGACAGTTTTGAGTGGCTCGTCCATATGTTTGATGGACAACGGTTCACTGGTACGGTCTCGTTCCATCTCTCCCCTAATAGTGTGCACCTGAATGTTCACCATGGCGTGCATCTTTCTCAAGACCGTTCTGAACCCCCAACAGAAGACTCCAAATAATCCTTCAACACAGAGTGTTGGGACTCGACCCTGATAAATATTTCGTTAATTTAGTACCAATAGCTAATATTTGTGTTTAAGAGTTTTCTAATAAGGAAAATTGATTAGCGTACCTGTTTGTGGTCCTTGTAAACAAATGTAGACAATGATCAGTGTAGGCTCTAACAATGTGATCACGCCAACGAGTAAGCCAGTTCCTCTGGAGGTACGCTAACAACAACGGATTGAGCGGATTTTGTACTCCAATCTCACCAATCCGCAATAGACGAAGTCGTGCCTCATACTCTGCTACTGTCGTTGAGCAAAATAGCTCCCATGCTTTGTTTCCAAACCACTCTGCAGTCCCCTCAGAAAACCCGTTCGCCAAAGCGTACGCCTTGCAATTCCTCTTGATATGCACCCAACACAATAGGTGCTTGGCGTTGGGAAACATGACCGTAACGGCATTAACCTCGGCAATATCCCGATCTGTGACAACAACTTCTGGCATTTTCCCAACCATTTCGAACACCTCCCGCAACTGATATAACACCCATTCGTAATGATCTTGGGTCTCTCTTGCCATAAATGCAAACCCAATACAAAAAGTGTGCTCGGTGCAAGTAAATCCTACCATCTCACTCAAAGGCATGTTATACCTGAAATGTTAATTAATCTGAATAAGTTAACGTGCAAAACTTAAATTTCAAGTAAAAACGCTTTTATTATAATTACTTACATGTTGGTTTTGTATGTCGCATCCATGATCACAACATACGGAAACAACTTCAGCAGATTCAACGACTTGGGATGGGCAAAGAAAAAGTCTATTATCTCGTTGCTTCCTTCCTCGGCTCGATAATTCAGATAATAGCCATTTGACTTTAAGAAATGGAGTGAGAATTGAGTTACATTCATTGAGCTCATCTCTTTCTTCAATACATCGTGCCGAAAAGTGTACAACTGTCTCATCGAAGTTGTGATGTCCGGCCACTTTTCACGCAAGTATGTCATAACAAACTTCGGGGCACCATGTGAGAGGGTTAATATCTTTGCATCCTCCTTTTGCTCATCAGTTAAGCGGCCGACAAAAGGATATCCCTCCAGACCAGTGGAAAGGTCGTGGTTGTGGCGACCGGATTTCACGCTTAGCTGCCAATGATGGGTCCTCCTGTCCCGTTGGCCAACCAATTCGAACGGGCAGCCCATCTTCCTACTACGTGGTTTTTCCTTTAGATCATCACCAACTTGTAGGGTCGGCATATTAACACCGGATTTGCCCTTCTTCTTTGGCTTGTACTCACCGGCCAACACACATGCTAAAAGGACCTTCGTTTCCCATGAGTTCTTAATTGTCAACACCATGTTCAAATTACGTCCTACTTCTCTAGCCCATTTTAGCATATGATTCCGTTCCGACCACTCATTATCAGTCACAAAATAGGTAGAAAAATCGGAAAACTGGAAACAATTATGACAAATACTTCATTAATTAATTCGATTATAAACTCCCAAATTCAACACAATATGAGAAATTAAAACGAAAATTTTGCACTAACACAACTAATTTAACAATTATAACAACTATAAAATATGATTAGTTATAACAACCCTAAAAAATGATTGCTTATAATAAAAATAATAATTTAATAAATGATCGATTACATACCGCTTCTTCGTTTTGATGCAAAACCTCATCGTTTTGATGTCCACTATAAGGAATTCCTTCTAAACCGCCATATTAATCGTCGCTCACATTCACCGGATTTGAAGTATAATAGCCATGTCCACCGTAAGGAATTCCTTCAAAACCGCCATATTGATCATCGTTCTCATTTACCGGATTTGAACTAGAATAGTCCTGCCCTTCGTTGAATGGCCAAAAACCCGACATTATTTTGGTAGAGGTAATTTTGGGGACGAATTTGAGAGCTTTTTTCTTGTTACCGCGTTCCGACCTCGCCTCATTGCTCGGTATAAATAGCCGCGGTATTTTTTTTTACTGAGGGCAAGGGAGCGACAGCGGTGGCCGCTGCCGCTCTATGCAATATTTTTTTTAAAAAAAAAGGCAGCGGCAGCGGCTGCAGTAATAACGACAATTTTTTTTTGTTTTTTAATGGGCAGCGGTAGCGGCCACCGCTGCCGCTGCCTTTTATTCAATTTTTTTTTTAAATTTAGAGCGGTAGGGCACACCGCTGCTAAAAAACCGGTGCGCCCTACAACTCTGACCGGAGCGCAATTACTCGGCTACCACAATATTCTTCATGCATGCAACATTAAAAAAAAATCTCAAAACAATTTAATAATATACTAGCAAGTGTATATGGGTTCATTGTAACATTTTCTCTTGGGGGTGTGTCCAAAATTTTAATATACTTTTCAAATTTAATTTCTTAGCATATATCCATGGCACACACTAAAAAAATCATAATTTTAAAGGATTCCGAACGAGTTTAATTGTGACTAGTTTAGCTAGCTAATTTTCAACATATGTACCATGCATAATTTGTTCTATGGACTGTTAAATTAATTACACTCCAGTTTATTAATTATGCAATCAATCATTATAAACTTAGCTTCAACATAGTACTACGTACGTAGTTACACAATTAATAGCTAATTTTCAACATATGTACCATGCATATGTTAAACTTAATTTATGAAGAAAGAACTTAAACATGCACCTAGTTACACAAGTAATAGTGTGCAACTGTACATTCATCCATGATTGGAGCAACGTAACACATGCAAGTAACGCCGTACGTAACCGGCCAATCAAGTAAAATAATTAAATATAAAAATGCCAAGGGTTAAATGTTACGGCCCCCAGATTGAGAGTAGAGGCGCCCGCTGTCTGTATACGAGTCAAATTGTGAGTGTCAGCAAAATCAATGAAGGCGTTCACTTTTTAATCTACGCAAGAAAACTTGCAGGTTTTGCAGTATTGTACTTGAATACGTTACTATACTTTGGTTTTATTATTTTTCTAGTAAATGCAAAGTGCCCAATTCAATTCGATCGATGGCCATCTCTACTTGCCTGCATGAATTGAGGATTTCTGCGATTAAAATCCTGCAACCACGTTTTCGATCTGCACATTATTTCTGCTGCCGTTTATATTGAAATGGTGGGTGATGTAAGCGTATCGCGAAACTTAGGGTTTCGGTTACAAAGAATATAATTATCATGAATGACGGTCCGACTTTGAATCTAAGTTTTATTGGCCCTTTGTAGGCAAGTGCAATATCGACCGTACCTTTGTGCTAGCTAGCTGCAAAGACGTACGTTTCTGGTTAGCAATTAAGAAGAATTCTGTTAGCCGTCAATTCTTCTAGGCATTAAATTATGTTATCAGGATCCCGAAAACAGGAATTCTTTAATGGTAAATCAGAGACTTTGTAGACCTAAGTTGCGGGCTGCCCTCCCAAGCCGAATCCACCCAACTGAAAGGGTGCGTAGATTTGTCAATTGGGTCGGTTCGAGTTGAATACATGGGTTTGAGACAACTATATATATCAAATCGGATCGGTTATGGTAACTTATTGCAGTGACGGACACAGGAATTCTAGAACGGGGGCACAACTTATATTATATATCCGGGAGGGCGGAGTTGTCGGCCGTGAATCGGTGATACTAGTGACATTGTTTTCGGGATTTTTTTTTACTTTTTTAATTAAAAATGATTGTTAAATCTTAAAAAAAATACAATTTATTAAAATAGTCGTTCCATAGTGTACTTTTAAGATTAACATATACATTAACGGAGAAAACATAATTTAAGTTCTCAAAAACTTAACAAACTAGAATCGAAAAAAGACTAATTTATACTAAGGAAGGATAATAAAAAAGGATAAATAACATGACAGATAAAACATATCAAGTAAAATATTAACAAAACTAGAAATGTTAATTTAGGGGATGGCTAAGAGATAAGATTCGAACAATATACTCTCCGTTAGTAAAATGAGGACTAGACCAACTAGACTAATTAATACTTATAGTATTAGTATAGTTTTTTTTTTTAATTTTATACTTTAAAAAAATTAAAACAATACAAATGAATAATTAGTCGGAGGGAAGTGGAGGCACCGGCCTCCGCCGGCCCCGCCCAGGTCCGTCTCTGACTTATTGTATAGTTTTTGGGTCGACTAAAGAGTCAATTACAACGTCAATTAAAATATTTAAATATTTATTTTGAGAAATAAATAAGATATATTCTCAGCTAAACTGTAATTTACACGTCATCCTTCTCCCAAAACTAATAGTGGACATATTTCATGGAACGTTCTTTCTTTCTTAAATAAAAAAAATTGGATAACTCGAAAATTTAAGTTCTCATCCGCAATGATATTATATGAAGTCCTCCTTAGAGGGTATTCTAATCCTTACCTTATTTAAAAAAAAAGCAAAATTGGAGGGAATTTAATTACCCAACTCCAATAGCCATAGACACGTACACTTTATATGGGGCATCTTTCTGTTTTTTTCATAAAATTTAAAAATGTGCACCTAATACGAATTTTCTTTACATAGCTACTATGCATAACCCATTATACTAATAATAAAACACCATATCCACACATTTTACAAAATAGTCTTTTATCCCAAATTCTTCCTCCTTCTCTTCTCTCGCTCATTCTCATGTATAGAACCATTGTTCTCTTCATCTATTGGAATACGCATCCCACATCGGAAATCTAAAGATAAATAAGCCAGTATAAATATTATTGGATTACTCCTTTTATTGTCAAATGATTTTATGATGGAACCCCACTGGGCTTGTGTACGTGGCTTACGTATGCACGTACATGGCCCATGAAGTTTCACATGGTGACCCACGAAATTTGACATGGTATCAGAGCGAGGTTACCAGTCGCAAATCCAGTGTTGGTCTTCCTGTTCCTGTCGCCCGTTGTCTTTGTTCCTGTCGCCCATTGTCTTGTCCAAGTGTCAGTTGGGCTAGTTCCCCCAGTTGCACTTGCGAGTGAGTATTGGAATACTCACCCACATCGAAAATCTAAAGAGAAATAGGTCAGTATAAATACCATTTGGTTACTCCTATTGTCAATTGGTTTTAGGATGGAATCCCACTAGACTTGTGCAATCGACTTGCGTATGCACGTGGTCCATGAAATTTCACGTGATGGCCCAAGGAATTTGACATCATCGCCAACCACCATTGTCCTCCCCCGCCATCGGCTGATTCCACCCTCTCGATCACCTCCTTTTGGCCTATATGTTGCTCATTATAATCCTCACATGATTGTGAATTGCAGTTTTCTGATCTTTTTTTTCAAAATATTCACAACCCTAATTTTGAACATTAAACTCTATTTTGAATTTTTTTCAGAATCGATTAAATTAACGCACTATAACACGTCTTCAAATCATTTTCAACTAAAAATACACTTAATTTCATCAAAAATGAAATAGATTTCTCTCTATTTGAAACAGAACTTCACAAAACCCAATTTTGTGAAAAAAAAAACGGGTAGATTTTGCGCACTCTGTTTTTTCGGATGCACACTCCACTTTGTGCAGATTCTAAACCCGTCCATAAATATACGGTTTTTTTTTGTACGGGTTTGAAATCCGCCCATGTTTTGTTCTATTTTTGTTGTGCGGGTTTAAAACCTGCCCATAATTTTTATCTTTTTTTGGGCTGGTTTGGAACCCGCCCATAGCTGAGTGCGAAACCCAAAAATAGGAGTGCGCAAACAAATCGCCAAAAAAAACGAACCTTCAATCACAAATTTTATCTAGATTTTGTGTTTTAAATGGAAAATAAAATTGGTGTAATTCTAAACCTTATCATGATTAATATTAGGATTTTTGATCATGCTTTTAATTACGAAAACATACCAGTAGACATCGTGATTGAGAGGACGAGGATGATGAGATCCGATCCGATAATCACAAGACACCAAGCTATGGAAATCGTCTTCTCTCTCTTAACCTCTAACCTTAATATTTTTCGTGAGTTATGAAAAACGTGATAACCTAATGATGAATCTCGGGTCACTTAAATAGGCAGAGAGAGGGGCCAAAATCCTCTAAAGATATAATTCTTTTTTTTTTGAGGGACTCTAAAGATATAATTCAGCCTATTGTCAAAGTTGCTCAATAATAAATATATCTTTACTTTTATAGAAAATTATATCTTCTATTTTTATCCTTATCTTATCAAATCAACATGTTTCATAAATAAACCTAATGTGATATCGACCATGTTGGAACGAGTGTGTTAGTAATACAGACACTGTTCCTATGGGAACAGTGAACTGGGCAGCAGAAATATGCAAGACTTAACACGATTACTTATAGTGGAAACCTTCAACAACCAACTAGTTGATTGAAGGAAAAACCACTCCCTCCGTAGAGGAGTTGTAATGCTTCTCTTAGTTTTATTGATTTCACACGAACTACAAGCAAGTAGAGTTATCAAAGATAGTCTTATCCTATTCTCTAGAACCTAGACCTATCTAACTCAACTTCTCAGCCCTAGAACGATTCAACAATAAAACTAAACCACAACACAACTTACAGTGATCAGCTTCAGACTCGACGATGACTTCACAAGTAATCGGTAACTCTAACCTAATCACTTAACCTATATTTATAGTGCAACAAACTAATCCAATCATATCTTACTTACTTTCGTAATTCAGATATGATTAGTTATTATTTTATTCACCATAAACCAGATTTACATTGATTCTATCTTATCTAAACCTAGAAAGACTCGAACCAATTATCCACTAAATCTTGGAGTTGTTATTCGGCAATATCCACTCCAAGATCTTCTTCAAGTAACAACTTCATCCAGCTATCAAATCTTCCGAGATCTGATTCTCTCGCAACTGATTTACGCGCTTACTAAATAAGGAAAGATGATGTATCTTCGCATTGTTGTTCCCTCACACCGTTTCCTCACATCAGTGCTTCATTGACTGTTCCCATATGTTCTGTATCAACCTGTAATCTACATTACAACTTACACAAACATAGAGATCGTTAGTCCTTATAGAGTTTGTCATTATCAAAATCAAAACTAAAGAGGAGTACTTGACACTGGTGTCATGGTAACAGACATTGTTCCCATGATACCAGTATCCAACAGACCACATAATGAGATCTTATTAATATCTTACAATTGGATCGATTAATTTATCGAGAGTAGATAATTTTTGTGTAAAAAGTTGTCAAAAACATGTTTGGATTCATGTTGAATTTATGTAAGCGTTCGATAGACTAAATTGATCGAGATTGATTTTATAGTAGGTATACTTAATTATAGTTTAGAATTACAATATATCAATGCAAAATCATCATTCTAAATAAAATTATATTGAATAGTATAGCAAATAAAAAATTAACGAGATAGGTTAAAAAGCTTTTCATAGAATATATATAGCTAGGCAGTAAGCACGCATGATGCATGTTACTCTTATATTAATAGTATATTATTCCAAAACCTCTATGTACTTTTAAATTCATATTATACTCGATCGCATTACTTAAATGGTTAAGTTTAATTTTTTTTATTGATAAATAAAAGTTTTTTTTTTTTAATTTAAAAATCATTCGACCAATTACCTCAATTGCCTTAATTTAACCCAGTGATTTATATCTTAATTTAGATCACCTAGGTAGGCTATGATAAAGATTAATGTCTATGTGATTGGACGATTAAGAAGACTACTATAGAGTCTTGTGGAATGAGTTGCACCCAATTAAGGTCCCAAAGGCGTGAAAGGACCCCGAGCCCATGTGCCGGTTAATTCCAAAATTGAAGGCCTTTTTGTTCATTCTTTTATTAATTACCTCCATCAACAGTTGCATAGATCATGGTGATACACTGATAGTCTGATACCTAGCTAACTACGTTTGCAGGTGCTGGCCATATGCGGTCATGCTCCGTTCGACACAGTATTTTGGGTGTATAAAAAATTTACCACCAACAAAGGTAAATTCTTTGTCAAATAAATAGTAGCTACTTGAAATCATTCAAGATTGTTACAAGTTTTTAATGTCTCAAATTAAGTTTTCTTTTCATATGCAATCATTCAAGACCGTTGACCATCGTTGACCGACGTTGACCATCATCACAATCATCACTATCATCATTTTCAAAACCATCATCACAATTTTTCACCGTCATCACAATTTATTTCATTGTCATCACAATTTTTTATGACAAAAAGTGTAATGAAAGGTAAAAAAGTGTAATCAAAATGTTTTGATGACAAAAAGTATCATTAAAGGCATTCAACCACATAAAAAAACCGTCATCCCCCGTCATCACAATTTTTTTCACCGTCATCACAATTTTTTGATGACAAAAAAGTGTAATAAAAGGTAAAAAATGTCATCAAAATATTTTAATGACACTTTTTGATGACAAAAAGTATCATCAAAGGCATTCAACCATATAAAAACAACCGTCATCACACGGTTCGAACCGTCATCAACTGTCATCACTTGTCATCGTTACTTGATGACGGTTTGATTGTCATCAACTATCATCTCTACTTGATGACGGTTCGATTAATTTGTCATCAAAAGGGCTTTGATGACAAACAAGTGTCATCAAGTGTCATCAAACTGTCATCACTTAAGCTTCATCAAATATGTGTCATCACTATCATCACTGTCATCACTTACTTGATGACGGTTTGATTGTCATCAACTATCATCATAAATGTCATCTCTACTTGATGATGGTTCGATCCTCATCAATCGCCATCGCTATTTGATGACGATTCAATTGTCATCAATTATCATCACTACTTGATGACGGTTCGATTGTCGTCAACTGTCATCACTTTTCATAAACGGTCATCACTATTTGATGATGGTTTGATTGTCATCAACTATCATCACAAATGTCATCTCTACTTGATGACGGTTCGATTGTCATCAATTATCATCACTACTTGATGACGGTTCTATTGTCGTCAACTGTCATCACTTTTCATAAACTGTCATCACTATTTGATGATGGTTTGATTGTCATCAACTATCATCACAAATGTCATCTCTACTTGATGACGGTTCGATTGTCATTATCGTCATCGCTATTTGATGACGGTTCGATATTGTCATCAATTATCATCGCTACTTGATGACGCGATTGTCGTCAACTGTCATCACTTCTTGATGACGATTTGATTGATTTATTTGTCATCAAAAGGGCCTTGATGACAAACAAGTGTCATCAGACTGTCATCACTTAAGCGTCATCAAATATGTGTCATCACTATCATCACTGTCATCACTACTTGAACGGTTTGATCGTCATCAACTATTTGATGATGGTTCGATTGTCATGAATTATCATCACTACTTGACAACGCTTCGATTAATTTGTCATCAAAAGAGCCTTGGTGACAATGGTCTTGAAGACAAACAACCGTCATCAAGTGCCATCACTCAAAGTTTGTTTGTTTTTATCATCATCACAATAAATAGTTGTCATCAAATCTCATCACCACATAAAAATTGTTGTCATCACCGCATAAAAAACAATTGTCATCACAAATAAAAGAACAAAGTTGTCATCAAATATTTATAATCACGTTTAATTTTTTAGTATCATCAAATATCATCACGTTTAATTTTTCAGTATCACATATAATTTTTAGTATCATTATTCAAAGTCTCATCAAATATGTGTCATCACGTACGATTTTTTCATAAATTGTCATCACTTTTCATAATTTTTTTGGCATGAAAAATTATCACTTGTCATCACTAAATATGTGTCATCACTATCATCACTGTGATCACTACTTGATGACGGTTCGATTCTCACCCAAAGATTTTTGAGAGTATTCACGCACTTTTCATATAAAGATGACTATAAAGCTTATCTTTAGGGTATGATCGTAACTGATCTCCTTCATAAGATTTTCTTCCTATATCCTGGCTATGAAACGTTTGAAACATGCTTAGAGGTTTGAAACCTACTCAAAGGTTGAATCTGTTATTAATAGAATAAATATACAAGCAACACCAATATAGATACAATAAAGTTGCCAAGCAAGCTGAAAGTGTTTATTTTCTATTGAAACATAGCACTCATTATAGAATATATCTATCTTCCCTATATTCAGGTTCAGAATAAATTTCATAAGATACACTAGCTAATTTCAAATACATCAAGATGTGCACTCTTTAGTTTGAAGTACAAATCTCAATAACATCATTGAAACAAGAACATCATCGAGGAACAAGAAATTGCTGGTTTGACCTCAACTATGGCATACTCTGCAAACAGAGAAGCCATCTCATCAGCCTCAAAGCTCGCTTGCAAGTTGCTCGTGTAAAGTCCACGAGCTTGTTGTAGAATCTGAACCACAACTCCCTCTCCCTTAGTTTTCCCTCATAATCGAGGAAAAAACTAAAGCAGAGATAAGAAATTGAAGATGGCAGAAAAGTTGCTATCATCGATGCCATTTGTACCAGTTTTTTGCCTCAAATTCTGGGAACCAGCATTGACATTGTTCCTGAAGGAAAAACTCTAGGTTCATTCTTCTAGGATACAGCAGTTGAAAAAGAGTTTTTATACCTTTGAATGTTCTTGTTGAATGGTGTCACACATATTCTCCAGACTCCAGGATACAGCTAGAAAACTATTTGAGCTCCTCGTGATAAGAGGAATCTCCAAAATATAGCAAATCATTGCTTAGAACCTGCAATTATCATTAATGTCCATCGATCAGCATCCAAGTTTGTATTCCTACCTACCCACCTAATTCATTGTTTAACCAGTTGAATTTCTAAGCTTTTTTATTTTCTATTGCAAATACAACATACCTCCAGCCAAGTTTGTATTCCCACCTACCCACCTTGTCATCAGAATCCCACTCATCATGGTAAAGAGGTTGAGAACACACAATTGAGAACACACTAGGCATGATCTATTCATAATCAAGCCATATTCTAAGAACACACTAGGCCTGTCATGAAAGCAGCTGAAGTCTGTCAGCCTGCATCGAAAATCCTTCTCATCACTAAGGCCAAAATATAGGAACTTCAACCAACAAAAACACAGCTGACATGGCCAAAATCTTACCTTAGGAAAGTTGGCAAGCTTTGCTGGATTAGGTCTTCCCATAGCAAATATATAGGCCTTTTTTCCAGCCCTTGTGATCAACTGCTTCATTTTATGAATCATATGAAGATAACCACCTGCATCAAAAACAAACAGAATCAAAAAAAGGGAGAATGCCATCAAAGCCATTACACCAATATCCATATCTTGTATTTCCGTTCAAAACATTGGTACCAAAACGAGAAAAGGAATAGAGATTTAATTGGTAAAGAGCATACCAATCTTCCAAGTAGTAGCCAATTTTGACTGGGCAATTTCATCAAACACGCAGCAAGCACTAAACTACTAGCTTTGAAGAGCACTATAATTTCCTTATAATTCGGGAGATTAAAACCTCATCAACAAGTGTGAGTTTGTTTTATTCACGAATAAGTTCAAAATTAGCACTAAACTACTCACAGCTCAATGTGAACAAAAAAAACATGAAATTGCTACCAAACCATAATTCCTATTAACAACAACTACAATAAATTGAAGTCACAATACTGAATTGTCATCAAGAAGTAATTAGGGTTCTACTACCTCTTCAAGCTCTTCATCCGGCGAAATTGGCCCCCGCGCCGCATCTGAACTCATCAGCTCCACCATGGCAAGTCGCGTGTTTGTCCTCTAGTTTTCACACAGGAACATCAAGCATCCACCTGCAACAGCAACAACAAACAACGATTTGTCAGTTTAAAACCAACAATCAACAGCTTAAACGCCGCATTCCGATTTGATTTGGGAGAGTTGGGATTCATCGATCCTAATGTAGTTGAATCACACATAAATCAGAGAGAATCAGGATAGATTCATTCATGAAAAACAACCATATGAAGGAAAAAAATCGGAATCAGGACGGAATTACGAACTCGGGAGAAAGAATTCAGAATTCTACACCGCCGGCGAAAAAGACGAGAACCTAGAGGAGGAGGGGCTTTTATATTTGACAAAAAACTAAAAAAATAAGTTCAACTTACATGCGCCTAATTAGGGTATTTTTTTTGGCGTTTCAACTAAATTTGTTCTTAAAATAATAACTAACATGAGACCGTTAATGCATGCATATAAGATTGCAATTTTTTTTCTTCAAAGAAATGTAAGATTGTAATTGATTAAACGAATTTGCTTATACACTAATACATATACATATCACTGAAGACTTAGGCTTTGTTCGGCAAAACAAGGTTTTTAAAGATGTTAAGGTTTTTAGGCAGGTTTTTGAGTAGGTGTAGGTTTTTAGGTAGGTGTTTGAAATCTTATTTATAACGTTCAAAAATCTAATGGAGTGTTTGGTAGTATAAGGTTTTTCTGAGGTTATAACAATTAAAATTATTATTAAAATACTAATTAAAATAAATTGCCAAATTTATATACTACAAGTTTTCAATAACCTCTTGAAACCTCCAAAAACATATCTACACAAAGGTTTCTAATTTATGGTTTTAAACCTCCTCAAAAACCTCCTAAAACCTCAACCTTGTAAAAAACCTTGTTTTACCAAACACCTATTTAAGTAGATTTTTACTAATTCAAACCTCCAAAAACCTTTAATAACCTGTGCCGAACAGACCTTTAGTTGCCCAATCAAGAATGGACTACAATTTGCATCCGTCTACTGAGAAAGTACTTCTCAAGATTGGATTTTAAATATTCAGGAAAAAACGACGCGAAGTATTTTTAACGAATTATTTACATATTTAAAAAAATTGTTTTATGAAATGTATGCAGAATGTGCATAAGTTTTATCTTAGATGTTTATCAAAACTAAAAATATGTGCATTAAAATTAATTGTTTGTGAATTATTTTTTCTATTCACGTTATGCATCCATTTCAAACTTTTTTGTGTAAATGTTCATTAAAAACATTGTGCGCATTAAGACAAAAATTGATGCATACTCAAGGCACAACTTTATGCACACTTAGATCAACACAAAAAATTAATGTTCATGATATTTGCCTAAATTTGATGCACAATTCAACAACCCCTTGCATATTTAGCGTAAGTTTTGTTTGCACGCCTAATAATGTCTTTTTTCACCACGTAAACAAATTGCGTGGAGCTGTAGACTCAAACCTGTTGCGTGGACATAAAGCGGATAATCACGGTCTCATTGGATACTTAATCTGCGTGGAGTTAACGTTCCACGCAATCCCCCTGCGCGGAGTCAGTCCACTCAAACAGATTGAGTGGAGTCCACTCAACCACGTTGCGTGGAGTCCACTCAACCAGGTTGCGTGGAGTTTGGCCGACCTTATCGCCTCTTTTCCTCTAGGGCGTCTTAGAGCATCCTTGCGGATGAGAACCCAAAATTTTGAATTATCCATAAGGAAGTTGGTATTCTCAAACAAAAAAATATTTACATCACTTCACCTTGCATGTATGTAGCATAAAAAGGTGAGTTGTAGCATATTCTAATAACTTTTTACTATTTTCTACTAATTATATATTTTTAATATCTTTTCAAATAATTATTGAAGCGTAACTAGAACTGTCAATCGGGTCAGGTTGAGCGGGTTCGGGTTCGGGCATTTCGGGTTCGGGCTAAATCGGGTTCGATTTCGTTATGGGTCCACGGGTCAATCGGGTCGAGTTGTAGCGGGTTTTCGGTCGGGTTGACCAGCGGGTCTAAATTATCCTTTTTGTTAAGATTATTAAAATCAATTTTTAATTAAATAATAATATTTAATTATAATATATTTATTCTCATTTATTTTGATAATAAAATATATTATAATTTTCAAAATAAATTTTAAAATTCTATAAATATACTAAATCGGTCAACCCAACAGGTTCAGGTTTCAACTCAACGGGTTTTAGATTCTATCGGGTTCGGTTGATTTCGGATTTCGGGTTCAAATTTTTGGGTCTTGACCCTAAAATTATCAGGCGTTCGTGTCGAATTAGCGGGTTAGGTCAACTTTTGATAGCTCTAGGCGTAAGTGATGTTCATATTTTATATTTCGTCATTTCCTACTAATTATATTGTCATTGGATGGATTTTTTATGTTTAATAATTTGTTATGATTTTTTTTGTGTAGGCACGTACTCGAGATTTTACTAGTGATTTTAACAATGACTACGTGTGGAATATGCGAGATAAAATGCTTAATTGAGCTAAGCAAATGGGTCGAGATAGAATGATGGTCTTGCGCATTAGGAACTCGAATCAAAATATGGTAAAATTGAGTTATGAGCAAGCCGGTTTATCTAGATTTGTAATATGCAAGGGGAATATAAAGAAGTGTAGTTGTCAATTTGAGTTATATGGTCCACGAGATAGGTTTACAAGAAAATGGAAGATGAAATTGAAGTATGACATTCACAACCATGAGCTAAGTACTAGTTTGCTTGGGTTCTTCTTTGGGTTGTTGAAGCCGATTCATAGCAAAATGGGTAGAGTACCAACCATTTTTGCTCGATTGCCAATATAACCTATTCCGGATTTTGTTAATAGGGTTGATGATTCTAGTTATTGTTTCGACATCCTCTTGGTCTAGGACTCTGTGCAATTTTTCAAGGTTCCATGAGTTGTCCTCCACAAGGTAAGCAACAACATGCTCCTCCTTATTAATTAGGGTTTCGACCTTGGATATTTGATTTTATATTTGAGAAAACATTTGTTTAATAGTAGTTTATTTATGTAGTTTATACGTTTGAAAAATATTTATTGAGATATTTGATTCTAATATTTGAGAAAACACTTGTTTATAGTAATTCCTTTATCAAAAGTTTATGCGTTTGAAAAAGGATTAGAATTAGGGTTTAGGCTTAGGGTTAGGTTTTAATATTAGGGTTAGAGTTTAAGGTTAAGGGTTTAAAATTTGGGGTTAGGATTAGAGTTTAGGGTTATGGGTTGGGGTTTAATGTTCGGATTAGGATTTAGGGTTACAATTATGATTTAGGATTTAATGTTAGGGTTAGGATTAGAGTTATTGTTTAAAATTTAGGATTAGAATTTAGGATTTAATGTTGCAATTTAAGAATTAGGGTTATGGTCAGGTTTAAGGGTAGAGTATATGGTAAATATTAGGGTTTCTTATTAGGATTTATGGTCAAGGGTTTAGAATTTAGGATTAGGGTTTAGGGTTTAAAATTTAGGAATATGATTAGAGTTTAGGGTTAGGGTTTAATGTTCAAGTTAGGATTTAGGGTTAGAGTTATGATTTAAGGTTATAGGTTAGGGTTTAATGGTAGGGTTGGTGTTTGAAGTTAGGATTAGGGTCTATTATTAGTGTTAGTTTTATAATTTTAAATATTTATTCAATTTTTTGTGTTAAGTATTTATATGATTATTTCATGAATGATTGATATATTCGAAAAAAAAAACAGAGAGGAAAAGAGGCCATAATGTCGGCCAAATTCCACTCAATCTGTTTGAGTAGACTCCGTGCAATCTGTTTGAGTGGACTTTGCGCAAGGAAATTGGCCGTGATTATCCGATTTATGTTCACACAATGTATTTGCGTCTACATCTCCACGCAATTTGTTTGCGTGGTGCAAAAAGACATTATTGGGCGTGCAAACAGAATCAGCCACATGCATGGTCGAATTGATACATGTCCATGGCAAAATCTATGCACATCATGTTTATGCAATTCGCCTGAATGTGCATGAAAAACCCTATGTGTATTTGATGCATGTTCTAGTAGAAGCTTGCACTCATTTAAACATGAATTAATGCACATTCAGGACAAAACATATCCACATCTATACAACACAAAAAAATGACTTTTTATGAAACCTTTCCGATGTGCATAAAAAATTCAATATGTTTTTTATGCACATTTAAATACAAATGTATGCACATTTAGGCGTGAATTGATGAACATCTATTGCAAAACTTATACACATCTTGCGTGCTCCACCACTTGTTTTTTTTAAAATACATAAATAATTTGGCAATAATTCACTCATCGTATTTTATTTATTGTTTTAATAAAATGATTTAGGCTTCGATTTCTCTTCATTTAACTTGCAAGATTTATTTCTATTTCGCATTTAAGCATCCATTTGCACGGGCTCTCACCCTTATATATAGCTGCAAGTGAAGAAAACTAAATGGCTAATATAATGGACGTGAACTAGTATATATGTATAAAAATATATATTATAAAATCTTAAAAATGAATGGTGATACAACTTACAAGACATGTAATGCTTTGTAATATTTCGTTATAATCTCTACCATTAAATAGTTTGTGTACTTTGGTAAGTACTTGAGTAAATATTTGGAACATTTTCGAGCCATTGTGATGATGAACCATGTTGGAACAAGTGTGTTAGTAATACAGACAAGGTTATCAGGATCGGGATTCTAGGTTGGATCGTTGAGGGTGTTTTGGATCGGATCGTAGGATCGGATTGTTGAATCGTAAGATCATACATTATAACTAAAAGTATACAAGAATAACCTAATAGATTTTATATTTTGTTATATATGTTGTAAGAAAATGATAAACATTATTAATTTGATTATTAAAAATGGTATAAGATAGACTAGTCAACTATTTTAATGGAAATGATACGTTAACAGTGAAATTATTAATAACATATAGTTAAAATTTTCATTTTATAGGATCGTTAGAATCGTTTCTAGGATCGTTAAAATCGTATGTAAAATCGGGATCGGATTGAGATTGTATTATAAATCATTTAAGATCCTACTCCAATAAGATCCTTCTTGGGATCATGGATCGTTTCGCGTGTTATGGATCGTAGGATCGCTAGAATCGTAGAATCGGATCGGGATTCTGATAACATTGAATACAGACACTATTCCCACGGGAATAGGGAACTGAGCAGCGGAAATAAATACAGTTATGCAGGTAACAGTTTGACACGATCTCTTTAGAGTGAAAACCTCGATCAACCAACTAGTTGAGCGAGTAAAATCACTACCTCCTTAGAGGATTTCAAATGACTTCTTATTTTATTAATTCTTTCACGAGTTACAAAGGCAAGCAGAGACTCCAAGATAATCTAGTCTAATCTCTAGACCCTAGATCTATCAAACCCTAACTTCTCAGACTAAACACGTAAAGATAATAATCTAAGAAGACCTAAAAACCCTAGTAACAACTTAATTAACACCTTGACGAAGCTTCAATGGCACTTGAATGCTCTGCTGCTCGATAGCAATGGAGATCGGTCGAGATCGGTCACTAGAAAGCCTATAGTCTACTCTTATTTATAGAAGAGACTTGGATCTGATATAATATTATTTCCTTGCCACGAAATAATATTTTTCCACCCAAAAATATCTTCTACAAACTAATTTAAATAATATAATATTCCACGTGATCTTTCCTTAACCTAGAAACTTCTCCTTGCATCACAAGCTACTCCCAATTTGGTGAGATATGATTCCGATTTTATCTTTAGAGATTATCTTCTAATAACCAACTATTCCAGCTGTCAAATCTTCGAGAATCAAATCTTCCAAAGCTGAAAGGATGCGCTTTCCTTATTTAGAATCTGTCCAAGCGCAGAAGACGCTGCTGGCACTTCTGTTCCCTTTGGAACAGACGTTGTTCCCTTACATCAGCATCAACTCATTCTTGCTTTCATACTTCTCATTTGACCTATATTACCTGAAATTACTATGGAAACATACAACCCATCAAATCTCTTAGAGTTTGTCATTATAAAAACATAAGAGAACGACCGGTATTGTTCCCATGGTAACCATGTCTGTTCCCTTGGTACCAATATCCAACAATTTCCCCCTTTTTGATGATGACAAACTAATACCACAAAATTGCCCTATCATCTATGAAGTTGATAAACAGACACATCATGTGTATGAAATAAATAAATGTTCCCCCTTAATAGGACTTTACCATACGAACAACCAAGTGATGTTGTTCCCCCTCAGCTTTTGAACCGTTCCCTAGGGAACTGTATTCTGAACCTATAAACAAACGCATCTCTGCAATTTTCCATACTTCCCCCTTTTGGCATCATCAAATGATCAAAAAACCATACTAATGGAACAATGCACATAATTTAAACTCATCATGATAAAGTTGTCATTGTAACATTTGGGCAAAGATTACATAACCATCACAGACACATAGCAAAGTAAGATCATAAGTAGTCACGGGAACAATAAGCAAAACACCAAAAACATCAAAATAAAACCTTTTAGTGGAGGAAATGATGGTTAAAGGGAGAAAGAGGGATCATTTCATGATTTTGAGTCAGAGATTCTTATTTTCACTATCTTTCATTTGCACCTCCAAAATTATATCCAACTTCTCATTCATCTATGACTTCTTTTGGCTCTTTTCTCTTATTGTTCCCTTATCTCCTTTAACTTCTTTGACCAAGAATCTTAGAAGATCACTTTTCTTTCATTTTTTCTTTTCTTTTCTTTTCTTTTGGCGCATGCTTAGCCACTCAACTTCTTTTACTCCGCCTTCAAACCACATTCCCTTTTCTCTTTTGTTTTGAACTTTGAGAATCATAGTTCCCTTCCTCGTCATCATGAATGGAATGAAAGGATTGTTTGGATAGCAAGGGGGTCAGAAGACAAAAATAGCACATCCAAACAAACAAACCATGGTAGGGAACATTTAATAGTCCAAGTAATTGAGTCCCGTTGGGGGTATAAAAATAATCAAGCTCATAGGAAATGTTTACTTGGACCATGGCTTAGGACGGTTGTACGACCAGTTATCATATCGGCTTATAATGAGGGATAACGTAGATCAAGTTGGTCGTTTTGGGCTAAAAAGAAGTGCTTTTATGCTTATGCTACTGTTCCATGACATTTTTTGAAATTACATGCATGTAATCATGAAAGGATGTGCACTTCACCCAACATATCACCATAAGACATCATAATTAGAAAAGGAAGCAACTGAAATCATCGTTCCCTGTATAGTTTTGATCATCTTAACCAATCATTGAGAGAATAATGGACTGGGACTTGCAAGTTCAAGGTGATTGTTCCTATGAGCATCCTTAGATGCTCGTAAGGTTTTCTGTCCAATGCTTTGGTAAGGACATCATCAACTTGGTTTTCAACCCAACATACATACATCTAAAGACTCTCATGGATGCATGCAATTATATGGAACAAATAGCTAATCACAACATAAATCAAGAATAAGATTAGAAATACTTACCTGGATTGTTCCTTCTGGGATTGTTCCTTCGATAACAACGACACAAATTGTCGTTGCATCTTCTTTCCTTTGAATGCTTCATTCCACCTTATAGCCATCAATTGTGGTGGTTTCATTGCTTCTTGTTTCTAGTTCTTGGCTTGAATTTTCGTGACATCAATTGACTCTAATCCCGCCTCTTCCGCCCGAATGCATGGTTCCCCTCCAACATAGGTCACGAAGTCCTTTGTTGGAGTGGCACCAAGCGCTTCTTCGGGATTTGAAGTGGGACCAGTTAAAATGTCACGAACATTGTCAAGAACTTTTGTGGTATCAACAATATCATCATTGTTCCCCCCGGGAACTACTCATGTTACATCCAAAGTTTGTAGTATTGTTTCCAGTGCAAAGAGCATCCAATGGTTTGCTAGTCTCATCATCTCAATATTATCCTCTGGGTCCTTTTATTCTCCACAATGTACTCTCTTGAGAACACATTTTTCATTGTTACCCTGGGACCAGATCTATGCAATATTCATATGATTATAACCAAGATTATTAACCAGTCTTACCTTTCTTACCTTGATGTGATCACTTAGTTTAGCTTTTCTTGTGATTGATCCTTGTCGTTTTTCACCAAAGGAAATGCTTCCTCTAGTGCTTTTTATGAAGAGAGGATAGATTCTTGTTGTTTCCTGTCACGTGGTATGGAAACAAGTTCTCTACATACCACTGGTCGTTCCCCCTCACTTCATCCTGCAAAAGAGCAATTCAAGGCTTCACGACCCAGGCAAGCATTGCCTTTTTGAGTCGGTTAGGATAAAAACGTTTATGTTCACGAGGACTAGCAACAAAATATTCATTTAGATTTACATCATTGCTTCCACTTTGTTTTCCATGATTTTTCTTAACACTTCTTGAAACAAAGCTATTATCTTGAACATGTGGAGAGTATGAGTTCTGTTTTTGTTGGTTACTGTTCCCTTGCCAGTGGTGACGATTATATCTTTTCCTGTTTTGACCATTGTTACCATTCTGGTTGTAAGACTTGTTCTTCTGATTTTTCTGAAAGTTTTGATAGGTTTTGGCCTTGTTGCACTTAGTGTGATCATGACCTTTCTTGCCACACTGCCTACAGAATTGATAGTACATGCCAAGATAGTACTTAGGAAGAGGTTTTTGAAGCCTTCTCTCCTTAACACGGTCAACATTCAAGTCTTTTGGTTCATTACCTAAAGATTGCTTTATAAAGATTTAGTGAGCCGTTTGACCAGTGTACCAATCCTTTTTCCCACTATTTCCACTTTCTAGGATTTTAAGCCTCTGTTCTAGGTGAGAATTCTTTTCCCTAAGATTTTGAATTTCTTTATGCCTATTTTCTATCATTTGTGGAACAGGAACATCAGGTGTAGGCTCATCATCTCCTAAGACATAACCTATTCCATGTCTAGAGGGACAAAACTTCGTTTCATTTTTCTCCTTTTCCTTTAAAAGTTCATCTCTTTCTATCTCAACTTCCAGTATATCAGATCTAAGAGAATTGTTAACCTCTTGAAGAGAGTCAATTTCTTCTCTCAAGAGACCACAAGTCTTACAGGGAACAGTAACACCTTCAGTACGTGGGAACAGTCATTTTCTTTTTCAGATTATAACATTGTTCCTCAGCATTATTCAAGTCTTGTAAACCTAGATTTTCTTCATACATTCTTTTTAGAAGTTTGACAAGATCAGATCTACTACTAGAATCAAGAGTATCAAGAAATTGTTCATGGTTTACCTTTTGGTCGACTGTCTTGGTTTGAATGGTCATGGCACACATGTTTGAAGTTGTCCAAGACTGAGGTTCATCTTCAGAGTCGTTGTCCCATGCTGCAACATAAACCTCCTTTTTATCGTTTTCAGAATCGTTATCTTGGGAACAGTACTTTACATAGTGCCCCTTCTCTTGACACTTGTAGCATGCTATATCCTTGAGGTCTCGTCTATCTCTAATGTTCCCACAGTCACGACTGCCTCGAGCCTTTCCTTTGTTGTAGAGATTTCGCATGGCTCGAGTAATGATGGTTGCTTCTTCATCATTTTCATCTTCATACTCTTGCTTCTCAGCTTTGACATTATCATATGCCTTCTCAATCTTTAGAGCTATTCCATTTTGTAAGTATTGCCATGTTCAACATTGACATGATACTTCTCATAGTCTTTGATTTTCCCAAACACCTCATGTAAGGTTGAGGTCTTTGTTAGGGGATTTTCTTTAAAGTAGACCCCTAGTATAGGCATATTTGGAGTGAAGACCATTGATGATCCTGAGAATTCTCTCTTCGTGGTCAATGACTTTCTCATCGACTCCTAGAGCATTCAGTCGACTAACCAACACCTCAAACCTTGATTGATAGGCTGAAACAGTTTCATCCTCCTTCATCTCGAAGTTGAAGAAATCACGTTTGGCGTCATGAAGATGATTTTTGTGAAGATCGTCACTTCCCACATGCATCTGCTCGATCACAGCCCACATGCTCTTGACATCTTTTACATTCACGACCTTCAGCATATCTTCACTCCCAAGGGCATTCATCAGATACATTCTTGCCTTGAAGTTCTTCTCCATCCCTTGGTAATCATTGGGTCCCCAATCCTTCTTGTTGTCTTTCTTAGCAGCAGGAACCTCATAGTCTCCATCTTCAATGGTACACCATGCTTGATAATCATTGCTTCGAATCCAGTAAGCGAACAAAATCTTCCAGTGTTGGTATTCTCCAGCCTTCAGCAAAGGTGGTTTGTTGTTGTTGATACCAACTTCGTAGTGAGTGTTGGAACACATCTTGTTAACCTGCAATGAACACACTATCTAGAGCAAACCTGCTCTGATACCAATTGTTGGAACGAGTGTGTTAGTAATACAGACACTGTTCCCACGGAAACAGTGAACTGGGCAGTGAAAATAAATACAGTTATGCAGGTAACAATTTGACACGATCTCTTTAGAGTGGAAACCTCGATCAACCAACTAGTTGAGCGAGTAAAACCATTACCTCCTTAGAGGATTTCAAATGACTTCTTATATTATTAATTCTTTCACGAGCTACAAAGGCAAGCAAAGACTCCAAGATAATCTAGTCTAATCTCTAGATCCTAGATCTATCAAACCCTAACTTCTCAACCTAAACACGTAAAGATAATAATCTAAGAAGACCTAAAAACCCTAGTAACAACTTACTTAACACCTTGACGAAGCTTCAATGGCACTTGAATGCTCTTCTGCTCGATAGCAATGGAGATCGATCACTAGAAAGCCTAAAGTCTACTCTTATTTATAGAAGAGACTTGGATCTGATATAATATTATTTCCTTGCCACGAAATAATATTTTTCCACCCAAAAATATCTTCTACAAACTAATTTAAACAATATAATATTTCACGAGATCTTTCCTTAACCTAGAAATCTTCTCCTTGCATCACAAGCTACTCCCAATTTGGTGAGATATGATTCCGATTTTATCTTTAGAGATTATCTTCCAATAACCAACTATTCCAGCTGTCAAATCTTCGAGAATCAAATCTTCCAAAGCTGAAATACGCGCTTTCCTTATTTAGAATCTGTCCAAGCGTAGAAGACGCTGGTGGCACTTCTGTTCCCTTTGGAATAGACATTGTTCCCTCACATTAGCATCAACTCATTCTTGCTTTCATACTTCTCATTTGACATGTATTACTTGAAATTACTATGGAAACATACAACACATCAAATCTCTTAGAGTTTGTCATTATCAAAACATAAGAGAACGATCGGTATTGTTCCCATGGTACCAATATTCAACAAACCATGTTACAACTTGGCTACAAACATGGTTCATGTGAGCCTAATTCTCGAACCACCATATGAGTAATGAGTTGTGGTGTATTTGGGAATTTTTAGAAGCCCAACTTGGTGGAGAAGGTGTGGCTCAACTAAGACATAGTGTTCTCATCTTTAAATGAATGCATTCCTCAAAGTAGTCAAAACACAACGTCTCTTGTATGCCTAATATTCATGGTGTAAAAAACATGCTGAAGTGAGCTTGATCATTCTAATGACATTCCAATCTAATAGTAATTTTTTTTTACCGATTTAGTGAATCCAATCTACTGTACAAGTCAAGCTTGTAAGCTTGTTGATTGCTAGCGACTTCACATAATCGACAAAAGCAACATTGAAATTTGATACTAAATAAACTCTTATGTGGTTTCATCATGAAGCAGCAGCAAAAACAAAGAGGCCCAAATTGTCAGGCTTTGGCCTGAAGGAGACGTGTGGCCCATAAGTTACAGAACAGCAGCACAGCCCAGAAACTACTGGTAAGTTGAAAATGTTTAACAAAAAAAAAAAATCCAACGGCTGAGATTTAATCATCCGCTTCTTCTCGAATGATCGCTATAATTCAGAACCAGCCCCAAATGTGCTACACCAAAACCCTAGCTGGTATGCGGCCTGATCTCCCATTTATAAATCGACCTTCATCTCTGTCTCTACATTGCGTAAGTTTTTATCTTCTTTTGTGGCCTTCTATTGATCCTCTTCAATTCGGTTTAGTCTTGTTGATTTATGCTTTCCTCTTCAATAAAAGGTTTGATTTTTTCGTATGCTTGATTGATCGCCTTTATCCCGATGATGGTGTTAAATATACTTTGATGTGATTATTCACTAGGAAAAAAACTTAACTCTGAGGGTATAAAGGCATTTTTACCTTTTGTCGACATTCTCAAATTTTGTTTGAAGCTTCGTTTTTGTCTCCCTTTCGAGTTTTTGCCTATGATCTGGCATCGATTGAGATTTTAGGGGTTTTGCGTTTGATTCAATTCTCCTTGTATATGTTGTATGCTTTATAATTCCAATGGGTTTGCCTATGATGTATAAGATTGCACGTATTACCAGATATAAAAGCTGATGATAATCTCACTAATTGTCACTACCTCTGAGGCAAACCCTTTATTATTTCACATTTTTATAGATCTGATTTTTTTTTTTCTCTTCTTTACTTTTCTTGTCCATTGTTTGTGTTTTTTCCCCAATTCGTTATGCCATTTTATCCGAATGACTTGACAGTTTAAGTTTGTGTTGAATGGTCTGAGATACACAAGTGTTGCTGAGTTTCATCCAGCTCCCAGATGATTCTTCAAGACACTTTTTTTTGCATGTTTGCAGTTTGACTTGTTTGGAAGGACAGCATATATAATTTGCTATCCAGACAATTTTTTTTTTACAATCTCCGATATTAGCACTCAGGCAAGTTTTTGTGATGAGTACTATTAGGAGGAATCATTGCGAAGATAGAAGATCTATAGGTAATGAGTAATAATCATTGAAACCATTGCAATGCAAAGTCAAACTTACAGACATGGAAGAGGAAAACGTGAGGGTGTTAATGATAAAGAAATGCAGAATAGGTTCTCGTGCATGGCATAGGCAGCTTTTTGCCAGCGATGTGGTCGTCATTGGAGTCTGTCCAGATGCTACCGTGGAAATAACAACAGTGATTAAGGTGCAAACGATTAAGAGGATGTATGTGTGGTTCTTTTTGTACTTGAATCCATGTAACCAAGCTCAAGAAGAACAATCCACCTTACAATATCTTAGTGGTCTGCATCCTAATCACTGTTGTGACCTGCCAGGCCAGAGTCAATTCCCTCGACAGTGTCTAGCAGTATCCAACGACAACAACATCGTCGGTGTGGCCATCTAAGCCATGCACGACAACGAGTTTTGCACTCTTAATCATCCATGCTATTGTTCTCCTCCATTTCAGTGATTACAAGCTTGACTTTTCATGTTTTTCTTCATGAAACTTTGCATTTCGATGATTATTACCTATAATTAATGAAACTCTGTATAGCGATGGTTTTGATGATTAATTATGGATCATTTGCCTTGATAATGATTCCTTGAAATGGTTCTCAGCGTGAGAACTTCATGTAGAGAATGAAGTTTTCATTCTTCATCTTCCTTTGAAGAACTTCACTAAATTCTCTTTGTCAAAGAACTTGCTTTCCAGGTCGAGTCTCAAACCGATTCTTGCACCCCAACAATAGTATTGGTAACTCAAACAAAGTCTTCCAAAATGTGGGTCAAAAGCTCACCTTTCTAGTTCCACACAACAGTCACCTTGGGCAAACTACTCTCAACAGCCTCATTGATATCCTGTTTGAGTCTCAAACTGATTCTTGAATCTTACTATTGATCATCGGGTGTCAGCATTGTGAGAGTGAGTATGATGATGCAACTGAGCATGAAGAGGTGGAGTAAGCAGCTAAGCAGGAATTGTAGGAGGCAGCTGATCATGAAGAGTGGAGATGTAGCTGTGCATGAAGAGGTGAGAGATGTAGCCGAGGAGTAGCTGAGGAGGTGCCATTTGAGCATGGGGTTTACTGCAATGTTCAATTTGCTTAGAGAACATGATAAGGGTCACACAGAGTGGCTTAATGAGAATCTTGTGTGTCCAATCAAGTTCACTACACCATTGGATAAGGACACACTATATTCTCATTAAACCACATGAGCACAAGGGCTGGACCCTTGTGTTATGTTTTCTAGGCAAATTGAGCATTGAAGTGAATCTCTCTTCTCTTCATGCTCAGCTACCTCCTCCTAATCCTACTCAACTACATCTCCTCCTCCTTAATGCTCAGCAGCCTCCTCCACTTATGCTCAGATGCATCTCCCTCCTCTTCATGCTCAACTGCCTCCACTTCCTGCTCAGATTATGTTCGCATGATACAATGCCCGATGAACGCCAGTAAGATTGTGAGAAGAATGATAGAAATTAATGGCCGATACTGAAATGTCATAGTTATGTAATTTTTAGGAGTGCATCTCATCTCACACCATTTCCAAGTAGTTGATATACACCACATGATTATACTACGTGCTTAAACTCTTTTTAACCCATTCAACATGTGAACCCAACTTTTCTATAAACATTACATACCCAACCGAAGTAAGTTTTAGTGGATTCCGAAGTTGTTTTTCTAATTCCAAATGAGATTTCAGTCGATGGATTATATCTTTTAAAAGCAAATTTGTTAAGAATTATGTATCATTTCCAAAAATAATTTGCCTCCAATGTATTTGCAGAATCCAATGTTAGTTCACCTTCCTGTATACAAATTGGGTTAAAAAGTCATATGTAGTACGTTTATTGTTAAAAAAGTGTTAGTTCAAGCTAAAACGGCCATGCACAAAACAAAACAAACGCGCAAAAGCAATCACATTTAAGAATACAATAATTTATGGGTCTAATTATATCACCTAAATATCGGCACCTAATCTTATTGTTAATCGAAATCGTACTGGGAAAGGTCATGGGGACGGTTCAAGAAGCCAAAATCCATGAATCCACCGCCGTTAGGTGACGATGGTGTAGCTGTTGTCGGAGTGGTTTGATTGGAACAACATAACAGGATTAGCCTTGACGGCTCAAACAAAGTCTTCTAAACTGCGGGTTAAAAGCTTGCATTCTAGTTCCTCCCAGAGCTCTCCACTCAACCACCGTTCAAGGGGCAATGCCAGTATTGTCGTGAAATTGGGCATGAACTCTGCCCGCTTATCGACTGCCCCAAGCCAATATCGCTGCCTGACCAACTCCACCCAGTGGTTGGTTGATGCCTTGATGGTGGAGTGACTTGCCATGTGACAAATGTTCTCTCTACGCTCTCCAACTTCATTACTCGTATGATGGCCCCAACATATAGCATATTGGTGATAGCTGAAGCCTCTATTTTTTAATCAGTTGCACGTTTGTTGTATTTAAAGCCTTGTAAACCATTCGATCTCATTATTGACTCACTGGAGGATTATCTTGGAGACTAGAGAGAGGGAGGATCTATTATCATATAAGCAGGATTAAGTTTTCAAGTGAGGGACTATAATAGGATAGATCAGGAAATAGGCTACAAAATTAGGGTTTGAATCTAGTGAGAATACTAGAATTGACCCTTAGGTGAGAAATGAGAAAAAAACAAGAGCCGTTGGATGAGGAGAAATCAAGAACGTTGATCGTTTTCACTTAAAAAAATGGAAAAATATATAACAGTCTATTTTTTTAGTGAATTATTCGCATATTTTTCGTAAATAACAAATATAGAAGCGTGCCCAAAATGTGTATCAAAATTGTGATTTTGTGCATCAAAAGCGATTATTTGTACATAAAAAATGGTCGAATGTGCATCGAAATTATGTGCATTATATATGTTTGTTTATCATAATTAGGCGTATGAAAGTGAAAAATAATTTTTTAATGTGCATCAAAAGGAGTCGCTTGTGCATTAAAACAGCTAAAAGGTGCGTTTTGTTTGTGAATGCATTAAAACCGGCTTAATTTTTATTAAATTTAGCAACATGTGCATCAAAAATAAAGAAGTTTATGCATGTTCATAAAAAAATTCAACGCACAAATTACTAGTTTTGATCCACATACAAGATGAAATCGATGCACAAAAGTTTGTCTTACTTGTACATGTTCATCAAAACTAATCGTTTGTTTATCAAAACAACACAAAAATGCATCTTGTTGTATGTGCATCGAAAGTAGTTATATGTGCGACAAAAACTAGATAAATATTATATTCATTCACACAAATGAGGTTAAAAAATAAAAGTTCGGAATATATGAACAATGTGCATCAAAAACTCGATGCACAATCGATCAGTTTTGATGCACAAACCGTATGCGTCCTTCAAGAACGGATTTTTCGAAAAATACGCAAATAATATGAGAAAATTTTACCCGTGCCATTTTTATCCCTTTTAATTAAAGCGTAATCATAAACGTCGATTTTTCAAAGAAAACATGTATACTTTATTTTTATTTCTCACATGGAGTCTCATTCTTACCTAATACTTTCTCAAAAAATTACGTAACATTTGATATTGATGCCACTTTGTCGGAAGGATAGTGCATTTGGGCCGCTGGCTTGGCCCTTTTCATTCTAAAGCCCAGCCCAAGCAGTAAAACCGTAAGTAGTTTTTTGGGACCCAGATAACGAAAAGTATATCAACAATTACGTTGAAAGTGGGACCATTAGCCACGCCCTTTCCTAAGGTCATGCTCACTCAAACACACACACTGCTTGGTTTCGGATAAGACTCTCCTCTCCTTGCGCTCTTCAGCTTACGCATAAAAACCAATTCTATTAACCAAAACCCCAAATTTTGGCTGATGATTTATTCGTCGTCGGACAGATGTTTTTTAAGAAATAAAGTGTGAGGACGGAAATTCTCTTCCTTATATTCCAGCTCCTAATCTGAGAGAAGAAGAAGAAGAAGAAGAAAAGTAAGGAAAGAAAGAAGTGACAGAGGAATGTCTATTATTTTGGTAGCAAATTCTCAGTTAATCTGCGGAGAGTTAATGCACCAGAAGGAGCATCAGCCGCAAAGAGTAATTGGAGGGTGGGGATTGTTTCTTGGGAAACCTTACGGAGGTGCAATATCCGATCAACGGCGGATGATCGGCTTGTTTGGGAAGAGGGAGAGTAGCAGAGTACTTCAAACGGCGGCGTTTTGGGACGAGGCGAAAGCAGCGGACGTTGTGGATTTGGAGGAAATCAAGGATTGTGAGCACCTCGATCAGGTCCTACTTGAGGCCAAGGAGCTTGATCAGCCCGTTCTCATTGATTGGTAATCAGCTCAGTTTTATAAATTAATCTAATCTCTGTGTGCCTTGTTTAAGATTGAATTTGCTGTACAGGATGGCAACCTGGTGCAGGAAATGCATCTTTCTCAAGCCCAAATTGGAGAAATTGGCTTCTGAATATGGCACCAAGTTAGTGCTACCTGTTCTATTTTGTCACAAAATCAATTTCTGTCAATTGGCATTGGTTTTTGAACAATGTTTTGAATTTGCAGATTAAGGTTCTATTGTGTGGATGTCAACAAAGTGCCTCAATCTCTTGTCAAGAGGGCAAATATCTCAGTAAGTAGAATTTTTGTTGCAAACTTGTAATTAGGCGACTATATGTCTGCTTAAAATGCTTTGGTTTGATTGATTAACCACAGTATGTTCATGGATATGTCAAATCTGAGCAGAAAATGCCCACAATTCAGCTATGGAAAGATGGAGAGTTTAAGGAAGAAGTGATTGGCGGTCACAAAGCCTGGCTCGTCGTTGATGAAGTTAGACAAATGATTCAGAAATTCCTGTAAATTCTAAGAAATTTCCAAGTCCTTTTTGTTGCTCTTAACCGTCATTGTACAGCAATGGTTTACAAATATATATGTTCTCAATATGTGTAAACTTGATCCCCCTCCTAGAATTATATAGCACTCAAGTCTCAAATTCAATTTTTTTACATAGTTTTTCATATCCAAACCTCTTTTATATAATTAACTCCATCTAAAATCAAATTTCCTGGTTACATAATGCACTATGATTGAACACACAACACAAGAGCAAGAATGCCAAGAAAACATTACCAGTTTCCAATTCTGCATTGAAACACTAATATCTCAAGTGTTAAACAGTATGGTTTTACCACAACTTTCAAACTGACACAGATCTAGCAGGGCTCCTAAAAAATCTGAACCCTACATCTTGTACCAAGGTAAATCCACCACACCCTATTTACAAATCCACCCAACAGGGAAATATAACAACTAAAAAACAGATCCTAGCAGTAAACCATGGAATGCCTTTTACATCCATCCTAAATATCTGTCAAATATCTTGTGTTGCTTGATAAAAACTATCAAGCAACTAGCAAAGATTCATCCTCTTTAGCTCCAAATATGCTCAGAGGTGTAGGCTTCTGAATTGCGTCAATGAACAGATTCTCAATCTCCTCCTTTGCAACAGATAGTGGCATTTGGGTTTCTTGGATCCTAGTCAAGGAAATCTCCCCAACCGACGCCAAACAGATCATCTCGGATTCATTCAAACCCTTTGCAGGGCCCATAAGTAGGGTGGATTGTGATTCTGAGCTGTGCTTTGCCAATGCATCTTTGAATTTCTTAATCTGTATTATTCACCAAAAAAGAACAAAGACCCATTAATCATTATCAAACAAAATTCAAAGGGAAGACTAATTCATACAAGAACAATTTTCAAAGTTTGTGTGTTGCTTACAGTTGATACAGTGCAACTAAAGCTGCAGAGACGGCCCTGTGAGCCCTTGTAAAATCTGAAGAAGGGCAAGACATGAATGTGCAAGGCATTGCACATTTTCTTGAGCTCCTCTTGGTTGACTTTGAGAAAAATGGCACCTGGGTTTGACTCAGCCAGCTGACACATCTGATATAAATCCATAAAAAGAAAAAGAATTAGTTAGTTTGCTGAAATTTGACCTGCAAAAAGGTGTAGTAATGGCGGTTTTTGAAGTTGAATTGAACCTTGGGATGAAGAGATTTGCAAGCACCACAAGCAGGAGAATAGAAATCAATGATAACAAGTCTATCACCAGCATTCTTCAATGTATCAACAAGCTCTTGGGCTGACTGAATCTCAATCATGTTCGGTTTTAGGGTTTTGTCCCACCATCTCATTGCTTTGCTCACACAATAAGATGTCTGGGCAGAGATTTTAAGGGATTTTAGCCTTGGAAAAGATAAGGGCTTTTGAATTAGGGTAACTACTGAGTGCCCCAAGAATTGAGAACTTGCAAGTTTATTTGCGGATGTTTTAGAGAGAAGAAAGGATCCAGATTGTAGTGAACAAGCCATTGATTTTAGAGGCGGAGGTGTGAGAGCAGAAAAAGGTTTAAACTTTATTGCCTAAAAGTGAGGGGGGTTGAAGATATAAGTAGGAGGATGTGAGAGTGTTGCAGAAGAACACGGTTTTAAAATAAGAGTAGCCCACAGAGAAACAGGAGAGAAGATGGCGGAGAAGGCGCGAGGGGAGAGTGAGTGGGAATGACGGAGAAATGAGTCAGCCATTAACGGGGTCACGTTTATTGCAAATAGTCTAGATGGCAGGGAAAAAAAACTCAAAAGTGGGGAATCGGAAACGCCAAATCACATGGGAAAGTGTGATTTTTCTTTATTGCTTGATTTATCCACTTATTAACTTATTATGACCAACTCCAAATCTGAGTCGGCGGCTGAATTTTGCTGGCCGACCTGAATTTTTTCACGGCGAGGAGCCAAGTCAATACGGAGTAGGTTGTAAATGAATACTGAATAGGGCTATTATTCCTGAGAAATTCACTACTCTACTTGGTTAAATCTTATTTGGTTTCAGTTCGTGTTTAGCTTGTTTATATAAACGAGCCGATTTTGATCATAATTTTAAGGTTCGAGAAATAAATGAATTGAGCTTGATCACAATAAACTCTACTATTTTTATCTCTCTCAAACTAGATTATGTTACGTTTTATAGTTTTGGTGGTCTCTTTCGTCTTATTTTTAGCTTCATTTGCTTGTATAATTGATCAAGAAAACGAGTTGTTTGCAGATTTGTCTCACAAATAAACTAAATGCATGAGAGGTTCACGAGCTAAGCTCAAGCTCGGTGATCATTTAATAAACGAAGATCAAATAGCTCGCGTTCAAGCTTGCCTATTTTTAACCGAGTTGAGCTCGAGCAACTCAAAATTTGGTTCGATTATCGCCCTACAATTCAATGTATCCCAAAAAACCGAAAACCAAAAATATAAGGTTATCTTAGAGTTTCATCGTGCTTTCAAAAACTCTTGCTTGCTTACTCTTTCGGCTGCACAACATAATTAATTCTTTTAACCTATGTTAGTGTCATAACTCATATTCCCCTATTGTTTGAACCCATTTATTTGGACATGTGTTGCCGTAGAATATTAAGACGAATGAGACCTTGAAAGGCTAGAGATCGACAAGTGCAGTCTGAAAAGAAGTTAAAGAAAATACTTGATTTTTTTTCCTAAACTATGTTTTGTGATGAAGTCCGCCATCCTTTTTACTTTCCTGAAGACGTGAGAGATGTGTCAACTCTATAATTATTAGAGATATTTTAGTTAAGTAAATATTTGTACTTATCTTGTTAAAATTCTTGCTTTGTTTATGCCCGTTAGGTCAAAACATGTAACTATATATTGTAATCTTTGTTTATTAATAATTTACGAAGTTCTATCAAAATGCTCGTGAAAATGATCTCAATCTTTCAAGGACAACTGCAAATGCTACGGATGGAATTGACGAGGCTGAAGTTGTCACCTTCAATATAAATTAATCTTAAGGTGAGAAAAAATAAACTGCAGACCACTCATTGAATACCCTTCTTAATAGTAAGAGCATTCGCCATCAACGCTAATTCTTTTCTTGTATTCTCGTTTACCACCATTACAAAATTGACATTTGTGGTCACTGGTGATGTACCCAAAGGTAGCGTTTCTTGTGTTGTTTTTGACGGCATCTAAGTCGAGTCAGTAGAAAACGAGCTTAGAGTTTTGCCATTTGAATTTTCTTCCTTAGGATTTTATTTTGTCGGTTTGCTCGACTATCCCGAGCTTTTTTTACCCTTTCATCTATCAAAATGTCTAATACATCGAATATCTTCTCTTATTCTCTCTTTTTTTTCAAATGCCAAGTAATTTTGAATAGTGTATCTAGTGAGTCTGTTTATTTGCAGTTGGGCATTTGAGCAGCGTTGCCTCATGTCCAATTGCTAAAGGCACGGTTGCCGACTTGCCGTTGGAGAGTGGCTTGGGCGGTGGCGTTGTCAGTTATCTTCTTCTCAATTTATTGTCTTCTGTTACAAAATACAATTGATGGTGAATAAAATATTTCACTATACATTTTTAAAGGTTCAATCCCCAAAGCAGATTATCACTTGGTTCAATTTGAATCCTCTCAATACTTTTATGTCACTCCATATGCCTGTAATAATAGTGTAATACTATAATCCATTCTCCATGACTTGTTCATACTATAATTAAAAATAAGGATAATGCGAATAAAAAATTACAAGACAATAAACTAACAATTTGCCTTATTGCATCCATGGAAAGAGAGAGACAAAGAGACCCATGGGTTGGGGAGCGTAGGTGTACCAATCAAAATCTTGTAAGCTAAGGTTGATTAAGTAATGGATTTTGCATAGCCCGTTGTATTCATTTTCATACTCACTTTATGATACAGTATAATTTATATTTTATTGCCCATCATCTTTCCAATAATGTTGTGCCTAACAATAGCTACACATTATTGATTTTATTACGAATGATATGGTCCTCGGTTTGAATTAATGCGCTGGGGCAGAATATCAAAAGTAAGCTGAATTATCTGCTAGTTTTTTTTTTTTTCAACTTTCTAAGAAGATATCTTGAATTCTGTTGTTTGCCAAAAACGGGTTTTACCATTCTGTAAAAAAAATCAATGAGAGACATAAAGGTTACATTGTCAGAGTGTCACAAATAGCTTAGACTAGAAATCACCCTATTTCTAGTTAGCTGTACATTTAGGCATCAAAGTTTGCATTTTTTTTGGTGTGCAAGAGGGCAACAAACACCCTAGCAAATTTATTCATTAGTTAAGACTCGGTCCTCAAATCACCTTAGACTAGAAATCACCTTAAACCTAAATATATTCATCGGTCTTCAATTAAAATTCTTCAAAGTCATTGCATGTACCGACGATATGTAAACATTTTTTTAATTATGTTTAGAGTATATGTTTTTCATGTTATAAGTTAACATTGAAAGAGTGCTTGATTTATAATAAATATTTAGTTGAAGGGTAGTTTTTGGAACTTTATAAAGAGGGGTTATTGTAAACATTTTTTAATTATGTTCATCGGTGATTTTTTGGGATGGATTTTTGAGGTCAATATGTGAGAATTGAGGTGATAAAAAGCACCTCAATTGCTTTTCAGGCCCAATTGTTTTTTACAGGCACAGTTTTTTTGAAGATGCTGAGAGTTGAGGTGATAAAAAGCATTCCATAATCGGTAAGTAGATATTGCAACAATATATCACTTGTGAAAAGGAACTGATCATATTGAAACTTAAAAAGAATAACACAAAACTCAGCAAAGATGCTCACAATGAGGTCAAAAGTGGTAAGGATGAATGGATTGGAGTTAAACACAGCACAGCACAACAATGATAAAAAAGATTCACATTTCTTCCATCTAAGCATCATTTGCAACTCTTAGCATTGTCAGCATAATCATAGACTACTCTCTTTCTGTTTATATCAATGGTAACTTCAGCTTGCTTCTATAGACTCAATTTAAGCCTCTTTGAGTGTTACGGCCAACACAAATTTCAACTCATATCTAAAAATTTGCAAGCTCAAAACCATATCTACTTTTCTCCTCTCAATATGATATGCACAAATGAAAGATACATCAATTGAACAACAACGGCCACAAATGGTGTTTCTGCTAGCTCACTCTCAGTGAAGTAAAATTGGCAAAAAGTATACATATGATCGTATCTATACCGCTCATAACAATCACATATGAATTATGATGATAGAGAATCATCGAATTGGAACCTTGATCCAACCATTAGCAAAAGCAATGGCCAAAATGACAAAGGGTGTCGACATTCCGAATATGATAATGTAAGGAAGGGGAGTCTTCATCGGATTCTCCCCTTCCCGCTCTCCCGCCGTCTGCCAATACCTGCAATTTTTGTTACAACACATTAATAATCCTCACTCATTTGACAAATTTTGGTATATTAAATGGAACTAAATTTAGATTTGAAAGAAGAACTCACTGTTGAGGCTCCTCCTCTCTGGTGATGAACTTCTTCTTCTCATTCCCTTTCTTTGATTCAGCTTCACCTCCACCTGAAAACAGACCCAATTCCCGATTAACCCACAAATAACATAAACAAGATCATTCATCAATACCAAAATCAAAATAAAAGAAAACTTGTTCCTTTTTTTAAGTTCCAATAATTACCTAGCTTTGCACTGACTCTGAAATGGAAAAGACTTGTCCTTTGGGTAAATGAAGCTCCAGCTGAAGGCAATTGTGGAGGTGGTTTCGATGACAATGGCAATCTGGTTGAGAGGGAAGATGAAAGTGCCATTCTTTTTTTCTTTTTTTTTCTCTCAGAAAGTTGAAGGAAAAATTTGCTGGGGAAATTGTTATTGTTTTGGTATGGATGGATAAGATAAGGTACATTTTGATGTATGTGGTGAGGAATTGACATCTCTTCTTGGGCTGCCACAGTGACACATATAAGTAAAGCAGCTTAAAACTTACGAGAATACAAACCGAACTAGAAAAAGAAATGATTTTTTTCCCTGGCTAATTGTTTGATTAACTAACCCGAGAATTTTGTAAATTTCAATTCAGATAACCAAAAAAAAAGGTGTCTAATTTAAAAGAATATAAAGTTTTACCTCTACTTGGCATTAACTTTTCTGTGGCAGAAGCAAGGCAGGACCCAACGTTTATTCACATTTTATGTAATAACTTCCAATGGATTACATGCATCCAGCAACTATAACAAAACACAAAGCAGTTCTATATCAAATGTATATAGACGATTAATTCCAGGCTCCTCCACTGGATTCGATTTTCTCTAGCTCGCTTTGAGTCTGACTACAACCAAATATCTGGGCTAACAGTACAACATCCGCGTACACGGCTGATGGTCAACCTTAACAAACACAAGGTTGCTAGAAAGGGGTGTATCTTAGTTTTTCCATCAGAGTAAAATTGCACATTCATTATGTAGCCAAATTCACATAATTTCCAATCTACCACAATGGGGATTTTTCCCAATCCACAAGCATTTGCTTACAAGAAATGCAAAAATATCCACAAATCCGTGAAAATCTACAATTGATCAGCAGTTCAGCACCATGTGTCATATATATTGCAATTGTGGAGAAACCATACAGATCATTTATAGCACTCGTCACATCCTCTAATCAAGTATCATAGTTCTACACCCAGACTTGTATTCTTAGTTCTAACTTTTAATCAAATCACTCGTTGCAGAAAAATCCATCATTTAGAATATCTGAATTATCTTATTTATCTATAGATGCTCCATCATCTTGCAAATAAATGCTCCTTATCTTTAAGTTTCTAAATTCTACTAGACCATCAAATATACAAGTACAAACTGACGAATTCAGAGTAAGAGGATATTGAAGCCGTGTGTGCAAGTAAAATTCGAAGGTACAAAAATTGGCCCATGCAGGTCTCGAACCTGCGACCTTCGCGTTATTAGCACGACGCTCTAACCAACTGAGCTAATGGGCCTTGTTGTCTAATGTCCTTAACGTTTAAATAAACTACGTTTATCATAATCTTTTTTTTGGTAATATAAACCTATTACTCCAATAGAACACACAAACAAGTGTGTTAATAAAGCGAAGGTTATGATATTGGTAGAAGTTGCATGATTAGAAAATTGAAATTAAACTGAATTTGAATATTAAGTCTCGAGTTTCCTACCCTCCTAAATTGATTTGGTTTATTTCAAGTTATATTTCTGTTACACTTAACACTTGATCAAATTACCCCAGGTTATGAATTGAATTGAGTTTGAAGTTTGAACACATTCGATACATGGATACATAATTAATTAAAGTTAATTTGAATACTGAGTATATTTCGATTCTCAGATTCTCCAATCTAACTCTAGTCCAGCTTCCGCCAAGAGTTGTTTGGTAGATTAGTCATCAATATACCAAACCTTATACTACCACTTCTCTTCTCACCTGATGATGTTTCAATCTATGTTTTAACTTTAAATCTTAGCCGAATTATCGAAATTCTATAATATGCCTATTGCATTTTTTTTCCTTTCAAATGATATTCATATTATATACTAGGGAAATTCCTTTTGGTACCCTGTACTTTTGACATTTCCTTTTGGTACCCAAAAAATAAAATTAATCTTTTTTGTACCCCTATGGTTTGTATAAAGTTCCAACCGTACCCATAATTGCTAAAAATGTTAACTTTTCTGTTAAATCTTATTTAAAAATAAAAAAATTTATTTCACCCAATAAAAAATTCTATTTCACCCTTCTTCTCTCAAAACAGTCCTTTGCCAGATATGACTCCTTCCAAATCCAACCCGATACGCCCCATGATTGCCGACGAAGGTGAGGTGTTGTCTCCTATCTCGAGCCTCTCTACTCTGCTGCTCCGTTGTGCAGGAGAACGTGGCCGTTGCGCTCCTCAACGTTTCAATCTCCTTCAGGTCAGGAATCCTCGACGCCCTCTCTCACGTCCTCTGTAACCACTCCACCGCCAACTTCGCAATTGTCCAGTCCTCGGCCAAGACGCTATTCAGCCTTCTTGCCAAAGAAAACCACCGTAAGAAGATCAAATCCAAGTGCAATACCCTCTACAAGCTCTATTCGGGATCGCGCTTTACCAACCCAATCGGTGAGCATCGTCGATCTGGGAGTCGTCCCCCGTTGTTCTCCTTGTTGGTTAACGACAGTCGCGTCGGCTTGACGGAAGACACGACGGCGGTGATCGTGCAAGTTGATCCGATGTGCTTGAGGATTTGCAGGGTGTGATTTAGTGGCGGAAGCGTTTCAGGGATCGTTGTACTTGGGGATTTGATCGATCCACTGATGGGCTCCATTGGAATTTGCACATGAGAAGTGATGCGATCTTTGTGTTGTTGAATCTAGGGATGTTCGGTGGGATGGGATCAAAGAAGAGATTAGAGAAATTGTGAAGAAATTGGCCGTGCAATCTGGTAGTGTTCCATTACTGTTTTGCAATGTATGTAGTGGCCTGAGTGGTCAAAGAAAAATCACAAATTTCAACGGAGAAGAGGGTGAAATTGATTTTCTTTTATTTTTAATACTCCCTCCGTCCCTAAATGTTTGTCCTAAAAGGACAATTTCACACAAATTAAGAAGAAAAAAAGAGAGGAAAAGTAGCCAATGGGAAGAGGGGAGAGAGTGTGATGTTGATGGATAAAGGTGGGAAGAAAGAGAAGAAGAAAGGAAATGACTAAAATAGGTATTGTAGTTGATTTTTGATTGGATAGTATGGATAGAGATATATTGAATGAGGCTAATATTGTAAGAAAAATGTAGATATAAATGGAAAGAAGGGGGAGAAGGACAAACATTTAGGGACGAAGGAAACGGAAAGAGGACAAACATTTAGGGACGGAGGGAGTAAGATTTAACAGAAAAGTTAACATTTTTAGCAATTATGGGTACGGTTGGAACTTTATACAAACTATAGGGGTACCAAAAGAATTAATTTTATTTTTTGGGTACCAAAAGAAAATATCAAAAATACAAGGATACCAAAAGGAATTTCCCTATATACTATATATCAATATTTAATCCTTAGGATCTAGTGATCTACCTTAATGTATCCCGGCCGGAGGAACCAGTTACTCATGTATACTGAAATAATCTACATGTTATATATTGGATAAAAAGTGGATCCTACATCGGAATTACATGATATAAAAGACCCCTAGTATATAAAGGAAGAGTGAAATGAGTCCGGTTCAGGTGTGAATGGGCGTCCAGGTGCGAAATAAAAAAGAATAAGAGCCTTTGGATCAAGAAAAATCAAAGACACTGATCATTTCACTTAAAATGGAAAAAAAAAACGGTACGGGTGAATTTTTGGCGAATTATTCGCGTATTTTTGAAAAAAAACGACCGAGATTTGTTCATCAATACTGTGGATTTGTTCATCAATATTGTGGATTTGTTCATCAACAATGTGGATTTGTTCATCAATACTGTGAATTTGGTCATTGTTATATTCATATTTGTTTATTGGTTTTGGCATATTTGTTCATTTGTAACATCAATTTGTTCATTAGTTTATGCATATTTGTTCATTGATAGATGCATATTTGTTCATTGTTATATTCATATTTGTTCATTGGTTTTGGCATATTTGTTCATCGGTTTGTGCATATTTGTTCATTAGTAACATCAATTTGTTCATTGGTTTATGCATATTTGTTCATTGCCTTTTTCATATAATTGTTCATTGCTAGATGCATATTTGCTCACTAGTAACCTCAATTTGTTCATTGCTATATGCATATTTGTTCATTAATAACATCAATTTGATGGTATTAATAGTCATAAATGTACAAGTTGATGATATTAATAGTCCTAAACGTACAAGTTGGTGGCATTGACACATAAACATAAGTTTATTTTAATTCACAAATAAGGGTATAATAATGAACAAATAGGTTATATCAATGAACAAATAGGGTATATCAATGGACAAACAATGGACAAACAAAGGTTAGATCAATGAACAAAAAAGGTATATCAATGAACAAATACGGTATATCAATGAACAAACAATGGTATACCAATGAACAAAAAAAAAAGTATATCAAAGAATAAATAATGGTATACCAATGAACAAATAATGGTATATCAATGAACAAACAAGGTTATATCAATGAACAAATAGTAGTATATCAATGAACAAATATTGGTATATCGAAACTAATTATATGTGCATCAAAAACTAGATAATATTGTATTCATACACATAAATAAGGTTAAAAAATAAAACTAAAAATTTAAAAAGTTCAAAATCGATGAACAATGTTATCAAAAACTCGATGCACAATGAGTTAGTATTGATGAACAAATGGTGAATATTGATGAACAAATCGCTATTTCTGATGAACAAATAGGGCGCGTCTCATAAAAATGTATTTTTTGAAAAATACGTGAATAATAAGGGAAAAATTCATCTGTGCCGTATTTTATTGAAAAATACGCGAATAATACGGGAAAAATTCGCCTGTGCAGTATTTTATCCTTTTTAATGAATGTTTAATCAAGCGCGTTGATTTTTTGGAATGGACGATCGAGATTTATTCTTAATTCTCACCTGGGCGCCCATTCGCACGTAACTCTTTTCCGAGTGAAATCAACCCAATATTAAATTTTTGAGTTAAAAGGTAGATCTTGATCTTATATGTAAAATGATTAAAATTCTTGATACGTCGCCCGTTTATTTCGGACCTGAAATCTAACATTATAATTATATATGATAAGCATAAGATACAGCCAAAAAACTATATAAAAAGCCAAATCAATTCGTTTGTGATATTTCTGAATTGGAATGAAGCTAGTTAGGGGTCATTTTCTTGTTACCTGAAAATTTTATCTTTCCTTATCTCCTTACTCAATTTCCTAAAATAGGATTAGCAACAGATATTTTCCCATCACAAAGAATAATGTTTATTACTCCATGATTTTAAATAATGGGACACTTTTCTTAATTTGATCATCAAATCGTAAGGTACTTTGTCCCTTTTACGTGTACGTAAATCGGTAATTTATATTCGAATCGTCGAATCTAAGAGTTACTCCGTATTAATTTTTTGTTTTAAATAATCTATAACTATATATTAAAGTTATACATTTTCGAGTTACCACAACGATTCTGGTCCCATTTCATATGTAAAAAAATTAAATTTTATTTCTATTATTATAAATTCTTTATATTAAATAATTTTTAACTATTTAAATTTATCTCTAACATTAAAACAATATCTATTTAGTACAACAATATCTTTTGAAAGGTTCCTTATATAAGTATTTAAAATTAAAGATAAAATATTTCAAATATTTTAAAATAAATATAAATCTTTTAGCATGTATCTTTTGACTAATTTATTTACAAATATATAGTGATTTTATTTTATAAAAAATTAATGATAAATGTTTGTAATTTTAAATTTAATAAAACTAGATAATAAAATATTTAATAGATATATTGAAATATTTGATAAACTCTAAATTTGAGTACATGAAAAGTAATAAAATATAAAAAATATAATATTTAATTAAAAAGTTATACATTCTACGAGCAAAAAATTACTTATATTAAAATTTATATTATATTATTATTTATTTATTAATATTCTATTTATAATGTCTATAAAATATCAAATTGTAGTCGTACATGGTACAACGGGTAAAACTAATTAAGTACATAATTTTTAAAAACATATAAAGCACGAGGCACTACATGTGACTGTTTCTACTTTTATATAGATGTATCCAATATAAAAAGTTACCATTTTTTCAATATAGTTAAAAAAAATCTGTCTCATATGATATACATGTGTCCGAAATCTCCCAGTCTTTTTCCAATCACTCTGTTATGCCAAATAGTAAGTTGTATGTAGATAATCCCAACATAGTAATATAGCTAGTAAGATTACAATAACATGCAATTGACATTTACCGTCATTACATGCATACATATTAATTATTTAAAATAGAAAATATATGTTATAATACTTAAAATATTGACATAAAATCTGGGGGCAAAGTTATTGTTGGTTTGGTAGACATTGCTTTCAGAAGGATTAATTAGAGAAAAATATAAAGAAAATATTTGAGTGAAATGTTATCACTCTCGATCATGAAAAGATGGTTAATTTAATCTACCTGACAACCTTGAGAGAGACATATGCTTCTACATGAATGTATAACAGGTAATAGCTAAAACATTAATTACTACGGAGTATATAATTAGGAACAAAAATAACATGAAAAAAGGGTTCTATTTTATTAAGGACTGCACATATAATTACTTTTTTTTTTTATAATAATGAGGGCTAAAACCCATTTTATCAAGTTGTAGTATGGACCAATTAAGGGTGAGAGCAGTGGTCAGAACAAGCCGGATGGTCGTAAACTAACCAGAGACTGAAAGTATCAAAGCAGTCAACTCCTTCTTCCTAGCGGTAGCCTTTAACAACCAGGCGAGTCTTATAACGATCAATAGTTCCATCTGCTTTTCACTTAAGCATGTACACCCACTTACAACCAACAATATTAGTAAATTGAGGACGAGGAACCAAAGACCATATACCAATATGAGTTAACGCCTTAAATTCCGATTCTATGGCAGTGACCCAATGGGGAAGTTTGTTGTGCTTGGCGGAAGGTTTTGGGCTCATTGTCCGGACCTGGATCCGGAATGAGTAGATGTTTGGTGGAATGAAAATATTTGGGTTTAAGGTTACTGGTCTTGGCTCAGGTTGTCATAGGGTGGGAGTTATTTTCAGCGGGCCATAGGCAAGGAAGAGTAGAGGACGGAGCGGCCTCGAGAATGGTAGGTGTTGTAGGCAATATGGATGCAGGCAAGACGGGAGTAGGGTCGGGAGTGGGAGAGGTCGGGAATGCTGCAGAGGCTGGAGGAGACGCGGACTGGTCCGCTTGAGGACCATCGGCAATGGCCGGTGCCGTGATGGACTGCGAGTGGGTGCGACGTACATCTGGCAGCATGAATGAATCAGAAGAAGGTTGTTGAATAGCCGAGGACAAAAGATCAAGAGAGGCCGACGTGAAACTCGACTCGAGAGAGGTCGATTTGGAGGACTCAACTATGGATGGGAACTCATTTTCATGAAAAACAACATAGCGACTGACAAAAATGCGTCTGGACTCAAGGTGATAGCATAAGTAACCTCGATGTGAGGAACTATAGCCAATGAATAGACAAGAGAGTGTTTTGAACTCGAGTTTGTTGGACCGATAAGGACCTAAGAAGGGAAAACAAAGACAACCAAAGGCTCTTAAGGATAAGTAGTCAAGGACTATGTCGTAAAGACACTGAAATGGTGATTTATTTTTGAGAATCGAAGTTGGGAGGCGGTTGTGGAGGTAGATAGCAGTGTGAAAAAATGCTCCCAAAACTCGGGTAGAAGACAAGATTGGGCAAGGAGCGCTAAGCCTTTTTCTTGGATCGTTCTATTTCGGCGCTCAACCATGTCATTTTGAGATGGTGTATATGGACATGAGACCCGATGGATAATATCTTGTTGTAGTAGGAGGTTGGAAAAACTCCAAAATTCACCACCTTAATCGGTTTGGAATTCTTTAATTTTTTCATTGAATTGGGTGTGAATCATAGCTTGGAACAATTTGAAGTATTCAAAAACTTGTGATTTGTGACACATGAAATAGATCCAAGTAAATCGGGTACATTCATCAACAAATAAGATAAAATAACGACTGCCATTAATAGATAAAGCAGAGCAGGACACCATACATCCGAATAGACAAGATCAAAAGGACGAGTTTTTATGACATGAGACAAAATAATAGGTAAACAATGACTCTTTCCTCCAGAACAAGAAGAACATGGCACGGGAGCTTTATTTGACACAACAGGTAAACGAAATTGATGCAGTGTATAGCTAAGGACAGACTAACTCGGATGACCCAAACGGTTATGCCAGTGACTTGGAGATGTGCGCTCGCCCACTAGAGCCGATTTGAAGGCTACGGGCAACCTGTATAAGCCATCACTGACGATTTCTTTGAGAAGGACCCGACCCTGCACATCCTTCAACAAGAAACAATCACAATCAAATTCAATAAAAATATTGTTTTCTATAGTGAGTTTGGAAATGTTTATTAAATTTTGTCATGTAAGGGATAAACAGAATTTTGGATAAATTAATCTGATGAGAATGAGATGGAAATTGAGTATGGCCATAATGAGAGATAGGAATGGTTGTACCATTTCCAAGGGCTAGTTGATCACTTACTAGTCACTACCATGGTATTTAGAATCAATAGACATCTTAGTAAAGTCACCAGTAACATGATCCGTGGAACCTGTATCAAAGTACCAAGTCGGGTCTTGGATGGATGACTGGGATGTGGTGAAAATAGTCGGTCCTGATGGCGGTGCTTGGTTCAAGGGCTCAAGAGGATGTTGAGACGGAAAAGTATGAACATTGAGACGGTTGTAACAATCTTTTGCCAGATTACCAGGACGATCGCATATTTGGGATTGATAACGAGGTAGGTTGGAGTCTGTCGAGCCGTCACCAACACCCTGCGAGTGATCGTAGTTGCGCGGTTGTGAGCGGTCTGTAGGGGCACAGGATGGCTACTGCTTGCGCGAAGAAGACCACTGTTGCGGGCGATCGGCAGACCCGCGACGAGAGCCGCATTGCTAGCCAAAGTTCGCGGTCGGTTGAGAACCAGCCATGACGCGGGACTCCTCGGCAAGACGCTCCTCCTCCCACAGTAGGTAACCCAAGAGGTTATCAAGGAGCAGGGTGTCGAGCCGGATATTGAGGGTGGCTCGCAGCAGACCTTAAGTGGAGTCCAATCCATGCAAAACAGCGGAAATAAAGTCCTCATCGGAGACAGAATGTGATCAATCAGCCAAGGCATCAACAAAACTCCGCTTTTCTCAAAGTATTTGATCATAGGAAGGTTACCTTTCGGAAGGGTATTGAGTTGATGCTTAGATGCATTGATTAGGCCCTTGACTGAGCTTGAAACATGCGCCCAATCGTAACCCACGCCTGATGAGACAACTCCGCCTTGGTAAGATATCCAAGAAGTGGTTGAGTGATGGTGGTGTGAAGCCATAGAAGAATGAATTTGTCGCGACGTTTCCACGTGAGGAAGTCGGGATTAGGAGTGATGATGAGAGGCTGGGACGCAACTGACGCCAGTTTTGATATGGTGGCCGGTGGTGCGACTACAACGGTGACAAAGTCTTTCAATTTGTAAGCATCTAGGGCATCCAAGACGCTTGAACCCCAGATAGAATAGTTGTTGCGATCCAACTTGAAAGAGAAAGTCGGAAAGTGGAGCATTTTGGACGAGTTTCCGCCGAGAGCAGAGGCAAGTAAGGACGCCCCGACCTTGGACGATGAGGCACCGTCGCCGGTGCCAATGGTTGTCACGGTTGGGGTGACCACGACGTCGTCATCAGAGGGTGGCGCCATGGAGATGGGGGCGGCGGTGGGAGAGAAAGATTAGCGTTTCAAAATTTTTTGGATCTTTGCTCCGATACCATAAAAGATGAGAACTCAATTGTTCTTATCATAATGAGATTATCGTATTAATATAGAAGAGGTTACAAAAAGATATACATGAGATATTAACAGAATATACAAAGATAAAAAAATATACAGAGAATATCCTATAAAAAACACATGGATAATAATGTCTCTAATAATATATATAGATACCAAACATGCCTTAAGCTTATTTTCTAAGGTATATAAGAAAATAATTTTAAACAGAAGTAGGTTTAACATAAGATTCTTCTATACTTATAAAAACTAATTCCTGGTGTAAACTCAAATGTTATGGGTTGCATCTTATAATTTCACAGATTCATATATAAAATTTAAATATAACTTTAATAATCAGTTAGGATATATCAATATATATGTTTGAATTTTAATCATTTCGTCTCAAAAATAATTTAAATTTGTTGAGTTATGATTAGAATAGTTGATGTTAAAATTGCAACTTGGACACGTGTCTAAAATCACAATCCTAAATCCTAATAGTTGAAGTGAGTCATATTATGCTTTGGCTATTATAATCCTATCAGTTCGTCTAAGTTTAATGATTTAATTTTGTTAAGCTCTACACCTCTATGTTTGTTGTGCGAAGATACATTATGATCAATTGTGTTGAAAATCATCTGCATTATTAGAGATTATAATAATGTGGCTAATGGCCCCTACCCCTACTCTAATTGGTAAATAGGGGAACTACTAATCACATTTAAAATCAGATGGACCTTTCATTTTCATAGCCAACACCACAAAAAAAAAACAGAAATAAATGAATTAAAAGAATAATAGAAGAGACCCGGTACGATGAAAAATCGTTTCTTTTTCTAATAAAAAAATTATGATTTCATATTTTCTTAATTTAAAATTAAAATTTAATTTTGAAACTATTAAAATAAATTCAAAATTTATACTCTGTAAAGATACTTAAAAGTCTAAATAAACAACACTTAAAATTTAAACAATATAAAATAAAAACTAATTAAAAGATAATTTATTTAATATGGTTGTGCTAAATATGTTTTTTAATATTATTTTAGAGTAAATTTTGTTATTATTATTTAAGTAATGAAGATTCATGTATAATATCAACATATATATGAAAAGTTGAATTGATATGATGAAGTTGTCACAAATTACTACATACAATATACTTAATAAATTTTCGACCAAAAAAATATACTTGATAAATTTAAATTAATTTATAAGGATCAGATTCAATAGAGAAAAGAGAACCAACCCCGACCGTACGTCGAGTGTGTAAAATTTTACCTCATGATTATTCAAAATAATGTAGCTGGTTTTGTATAATCCTACTACTAATTGTGCATAATATTATAATTGACTGTGCATGACATTTTCAAATGACTCTGCATTATCTTGTTAGGTGCATTTTGTTTGTGAATGTGCCTAATTATATAATTGATTGTATATAATATTGTAATTGAGTGTGTGTAACTTACTAACTTGTTTGATTGAGTGTGCATTATATTATAACTGATTTTGCATAACATAGTAAGTGGTTGTGTGTAATCTTATTAGTGACTATGCATAATCCTATAAATGAATAAGCATTACTTTTGCGCACACATTATAAGTTCATCATGCACACCAAGTTAAAAAGAGATTATAAGATCGTGTGGAATCATTATAATGAATATGCACAGTCACTTACAAATATTATGCACAATTGCTTACAAAATTATATGTTGTCACTTTTAAAAAGATTACACACACTCACTTACACAAAGATTATGTACATTCATTTACAGAGATTATGCAGAGTCGGTAGTAAAAATATTCACAATCATCATAAGATCATCATGCACACTCACGTAAAAATGTTATGCACATTCATATATTGGTAGCATTTTGCACTCTCAAAGTAAAAAAAAAAGAGGACGTGTGATCAGACGGTCGGGGTTGGTTCTTCGTACTCACTTGAAGCAAGGTTCTCTCGTGACTCATTCTCTATATTTATTTGAATAAAACTATTGAGATATGTTGAGTTTTAACTTGACAAATTTAGATTTTATAACATAAATCTACTCGACAAATCTAAATTTTGTACTTTCTTTATTTTATTATTTTTTATAGAGCATGCTTTTCAAATTTATCTTAATAGTTTCGAATTTAGAATTGTGTTTCAAATTAATGAAGTACAAATATTTATATTTTTACAAAAAAATAAATGATTTCTCTGATGATCGATTCTAAAGAAAAAGCACCATTTATTGCACAAACCGAACTAATTCAAGAGTTCGGGGGTATCAAGATACTAACCAAAAAATATAAATCTTAGGAGTACCAAACACAATTTTCCCAAAACACATATTTTAAAATAATATTATGTTTTCCCATTCTCCTATAAGCACATAAATTGCGGTTCATGAATTGCAATGTCAAAGTGGATTAGTTTGTTTTCTTTTTCAGTTCGTCTTCAAAATTTGGAACTAAACTATAAGTGATAAAATCCTCCCATTAGGGTTTTGAATCTTCTTTTGCGGCCTTTAAAGTTTAAAAACATTCGCAGACCAAGTAGAGAGTGCTTCGGCACAGAGTTTAATTTTCCCTGAAGGAATTGAAGACCTAGAGTGTGTTATTCCAAGATTTTTGAATGACTTGCTGACAATTTACATTCAAGAGTCACATTAGTTCAAATTTAAAGTTTTTTGCGAAGCGTCCGGAATGAGAAGAGGGTGGAAGTTTAAAAATCGATATGAGGAAAGCCTATGATAATGTTAGCTAGAGCTTCTTGTAACATGTTTTAACTAGGTTCGACTTGCATCAGGTTATCGTCAATTGGATCATGGAAAGTGTCACCAATAGCTCATTCACTATCAAAATCGATGGCGTACACCATGGTCATTTCAAAGGCAAAAGAGGGCTCAGACAAGGGGACCCCTTTGCACCCTATCTATTTGTGTTCGTTATGGAATATCTCAGCAGAATGTTGAAGCGAATGATAAGAGCAAGAGTTTCAAGTTTCATCAGAAATCGTTCTAGAGTTGCCCTAACACACATATACTTTGTCGACGATTTATTTGTGTTTTCTCATGGAGATATACTAGATTAATTGAGGTCATGAGGGAGGTGCTTGTTGATTGTTACAACATGTTAGATATGCCCATTAATCACTATAAACCCCAATTTTCGTGTTGGAGTCAATTTCCACTTGTCATCCTACTTCGCCCAACTACTGAACATGAGGTTGGGTGAGCTCCCAGTTACCTATCTTGGTGTGCCGCTTTCTAGAACCAATGCCACGACAGTGGACTACATGCCCCTTGTTCATAACAATTCGCTCAAATTCGACGCATGGGTTGCACACTTCCTCTCTTATGCCGAAAGACATGAGCTTGTTAGAGCAATCATCAATTGCATTATCCAATTCGGAGTAAGATTTTTTTTGCTACCAAAGAAATTCACCCCCTTGATTGATGCCTCTGTGACGAATTTCTTTTGGAGTGATTGTAATGAAGGTAAATGATCCCCCATTATGTGGAGTTGTAACACCCCGATAGTTTATAACAGATTGAGGTGCTTCCTATTTCAAGAAGAGCTCTTTCTTTCCAAGGTTTGAGTGAGGGCAAAGAAATATGACGTTAAGCGTGCGTGAGCGAGAGTAGTATTAATTAGGATGGGTGGCCTCTTGGAATAAATGTGTAAGAGCAAGATGGAGTAAAAACAATAGAGAGACCAAGCAATAGTGTGAGAGAATAGGGATCATGATCGAGATCTTTGTAATACCCAGGTTTTCTAGGTCACTTTTTCTATTTTTTTACATATAGAATGACTTGCCTTTCAAAAAAACAAAAGAGATCCAACCGCCCAAGAGAAGCTAAAAAAAAGTCTAGCCTTTCTCGATCTTATGCAGCCATAACTATGTGTACTTGTTAAAGTCTGGTGAGTTAGTATAATGTTGGGGTCAATACGTCCGTTCCTGCGCATATAAAAATTATGGACTTAGTATATAAATTCAGTGTGATTTTATCATAAAATTAATTATCAATAAGTCAAAATTTATGATAATTATCAATAAGTCAAAACACTTATAAAAAATATATTTTTTTTTTTCAAATTCCCGATGACGGTATGGAATTACTATACAATTATGCATAAAATACCATACTAATTTCTACATTATAAGCTACCTCCCATAGGGATGATGCTGGAAAATACGAAGCATCTAGAGGTGAAAATGATGGTGGGGTTCTTGTTTCTTTTTCAACCACAACAAATCAATTATCAAAGGTTATATTTATAATTAACATTATCTTAATTACGAAAGTAGTTTTTAATCTTCCCAATGGTTGAACATTGACATGAGTACGGTGTCTTGTTAGTGACATTTAATATTACTTTAGTTGATATTTTATTTACCTCATTATGATTCAAGTATTTTAATGTTAAATACTGGCTTATGTGGATCATTACAACATATAATATACCAATTAATCGAATCCTTTAAAAGTTAAACCATTTTAGAGTGTGAGATTAAGCCAAAGCCCGCAATTCTAACCAACTAGATGAGGTATTTAGATCAGGTGATGACGTCGTAAGAATTGTGCGGATTTGGTAGAATATGGTTGGCTAATCGAACATCAAAACACAAACCTATATATAATTGAACTCTTTTGATCTATTAGCTTGAAATTGTTTATGTATATTAATAGTTTTCTTTATAAAAAATATTATCCAACGACGAACCACAAATTTAGAAACGCATAGTAAAAAATGGTACACCAAATTTGGATTTATTTTTTGCATATTAGTGTTTTTATGGTGATTTGTGTGGTAAAATAAATAACTTTTCTTATAAAAAAAAGGATAAAAATGGTAAAGTTCTCGAACTCTCGATTACATCAAATATGTTTGGTCAATTAAATTTTAACCTCTTACAAAAAAAAATGCAAATTAATTGACAGTCAAATAAAACGACATAGAAAGTAAATACACCAAAGAAACAAAAAAATATAACAGCCACATAACATTAATCGGTGCTAGATTCGAACCGAAGAAACACATAAAAAATAGAAAGTGTGGAGTGTCAAGGAAAGAATAGAGAATATTGAGAAAAATAAACAAGACGAAAATTCAAGAAACAATAACAAAACGAGCATTATGGTATCATTTTACTAATCAAATAACTAAACTTTTTTTCTTTTTTTGTAGATTGCAATAAACGTACTATAAATCTAATTGTTCAAATCTTTCTTTTTTGTCTTTCAATTATTTACAAGTCTATGACATAGGATAAGAACTGAATTTAGACACTAAAACCCTATTTTTAAAATCATGAACTCTTTACAAAAGAATTAAAAAAACTCTAAATACAAAGTCATTGATTTATTATTATATATAATTAGGTTCTTAACTTATGACTTTAGAACATAGGTTAGAAAAATCGAAAATATTATAGTTCTATTTTCTCAACTATAAGATACGTATGGTTCCATTTCTAACTAGCTTGCTCGATCTAACAAGATTAAAATGTACATGAGGTCTAATGAAGTTTGTTTTTGGGTCGAATGAGATCTAATGAAGTTATAACTAGCTAAGTTGAGATCGCAAAAATCCCTTAAATTATTGAAAAGTACGTTGTTGATTAGAAAAGCATTCGAGTACAATATGTGAACGATCATGAACATTTTATTTGATTGGAAGTGTCATTTGGAAGCTAAGTGTGAATGCATAGTAAATAATTTGCAAGATAGAAGAAAGAGGAGAAGATGACTTTCTCAATATGGCGCGAATGCGGTTTCAATATGCAATTTGGTCAAAGTGGTGGATCGGTGGGCCGTTTTTTCTTACTTTCCAGCTGTACGTATTTGTATATTTTGACAATTTTTTATATGGTAAAGATTTGAAGTATAAAACAAGCCCAAAAGTACACAAGGTCGTCGAACTAATTACTCAGGTACTGGAGGAAATTAGGACAATGATAACAAAAGAGAAATTGAAACTCCTCACCAAATATTGGTGGTGCCTTTGGTTCCCTAAAAATAAGAGAGTCTTTGATGGCTACAACGGAATAACTTAGATAATGCCGACAACCTAAGTGTGTTTATATGTAACCAGGTTAAAGAATAGAATCACGCAAGTGATTCTGACCCCCCTGTTCTCGTACTAATAGCGCGAGAATTGGTTCAAGGAAAAGGAAGACTAAATGGGCAAAACCCAAGAGGGGTTTTTTTAAACTGAATTTTGATGATGCTCTTTGTGTAGATGGTGTGGCTACGTTCGGGTTCATTCTCAGAAACTCCTGTGGCTCCCCCATCCACTTTGACGGAGGACTGATAGGTCGGCAATCCATTCTGATATCCGAGACCATCGCCTTACGCCAGGGACTTCCCGAGGCCATTTGTCGTGACATTCCCTGGATTCAGATCGAGGGCGATGACTTGCAGCTGGTCAAGACCGTTCTTGGTGACTAGCGCTGTCCGTGGGAAATTGTGCTGTTGCGTTCAGATATCCATTGTTTGCTTGTCCGGTTCCAGGATTGGAGGATTTCTCATGTCTATCGGGAGTGCAATACTGTGGCGGACTTCATCGCTGGATCGTTAAGACGTGTCTCCTCTATTCCACTTGCAGTTGACTTGGGTTTGCTTACCCTCATTCGCAAGGATGCTCTAGAATGACCACTCGGTTGTTTGTGGTCCCCTAATTTCTTTCCTTATAAAAAAAATATAGAGTATTTTTTGGAAATTAAAAAATGTGTGGAGTATTTGATAAATCAAATAAATTAATAAAATTGAGTGTTAAAAAGAAGCATTTCCTAAGGAGCATAACTTTTAAGTTCTACTTATATCATTACTATATACTAAAATGAAGGTTAAAATAATATATAAAAGTCCCACATTAAACCAAATCATCCATCTTTTTTAAATCAATCTGATTGATTGAAAATTTAATTAGATTATTTTTAATTAGTTGTATATATATTAAATAAAAAATTTATATATTTATTTAGTTTTAGATAGGATAATTTTTTAGATAAGATATATATAGTTTTTTTAAATTGAGGACTTACCGATCACTCCATTGGAACTTCGACTGATTCGGCCACAGAAATTCCTTACTTATATCAATTATTAAGAATTATTTTTAGAAATGATAGATTTTTGTAGATAAAATATGTACTTATAGTTTTTTAAAGTATCCTTGCCTATCCTGGTAAAAAAAGTATCCTTGCCGATATTAATTTAATAAAAATTTACTAAATACAAAGAAATAATATAATAATTCTACAAAATCATGTGCATGGCACATGAACTAAGACTAATTATAAAGTATTTTAACATAGTACTAAAAACCTTATTTATCCGACTTACATTTTGATCCTTTTTTTATTGGGTAAAGTTTTGGAATCGAGAAATGTTACCTTGTTCAAATAGCAACCTCTCGGATAAGAGTATTAAATTTTGAGTGAATATCCAAATAGTCTGAAGGAATAGACATGACAAGTTTTACAATTTTACCAGTTACAGTATTAGACTCTTTTCTTTTTCTTTTTAATTAGGAAACGGGGGGAACCCTGCGAAAGATATTATTAAGAAAAATGAACCTCATACGAGGTTAATAGCATCCGAGTACATAATAGGAACCAAAGAAAGTGGAGGATCATATATAATAGAAAACGGAAAATCTAAAGTAATGCCCCAATTAGCCATAGCATCACACGCACCATTAGCTTGTCTTCGAATGTGATTAATTTGGATTGGCCTTGGATAGTTTTAAATAGCTTTCTGACACTCACTAATTAAGGTATAATCAGGGTCAGTAATCTTGCCACTAGACGGGGTATCAAAGGGCAATCTCGGACGAGCTGCGGGTGGAGGTCTGGTTCGAGATTCTCATGGTAGCTTTATCCGAGGTTTCACTGCCTACTGTGGTTCATGTTCAGCTCTCCGGACTGAGCTCTGGGCATTCTTGCGAGGGCTTCACTTGTTGGCGTCCATGGACTCTCCGACGATTAGACTGTCTTAGAATGTGTTTAAAAATAGTATTTTGAAAATAAAATAAGTTGTAGTCTAATATCCGACATAAACATCTCAATTTTTTATAAGTATTAAATATTTTTCTAACATTATTCAGAAAAATAATATTATCACCTTTAATTTCTAATTATTGAATATTCTTAAACTTGCCACATTTCAGTCTATCTATGAGCGAGCATCGGGCCAGATTGTAGGGGCAGGGCATATATACAAAAACTTATTTTTAATATTTGAGTTACATCGATCGATTTGGGTCATTTTCCTGGTAACCTAATTGACTCATTTTTTAATACTTTAATTCAATAATTGTCCTTTATAAATTTTAAAAAATATCAATCTTTTCAATACAAGTGCCTATTATAGCATTTTCCCAGTATAATTAACTACGAGGAATATTGTGGGTGAGGAGTCCAGTCCAAGCGGTTGGGTCTTGGGGGAAAAACCCTGAGGTCACCGTTTCGACACCCACCGACGACGAAACCATATTATTAATCTCTCTAGAACTGTTCACAGTTCTCACCCATTCATGGGTGATTAGGCTAGTCCAAATTGTACTTGGGCTATACTAAATCTTACATGATAAAAAAAAACTACGAGGAATATTGTAGTTGTATTGGGGCTCTTAAAAATCTCTTATTTAGGTGGAAGCAATGTTATATAATGGTCTATTATTTATTTTTTAGATGAAATTAATATGTTTTTCTGTTTACTGACGATGCTGCTATATGTAGTGCTTGGCTCAAGCATCTCATGTTTTGTTAGCTTTTGATCATCTGTTAGGATTCTCTTTTGTTCGTTTGGAGTTTTTTAGTGTTTGTGCACTCTTGTTGGCTTGTTCAGCTGCCATGGGTAGATCGGGGGTCGGGGGGAGGGGGGTGCCTCACATCCGGTCGAAGGAGCGATGAGTTTACATAGCGAGGCACATGAGTTAAGAATTTTTTTTGAAATTTCACCTCCACAAGGTGGAGCGAAGGTGGAGGCAAGCGGCGGAAGGTGAGGAGGTTTGGAGGAGGAAGAGGCGGAGCTTGCAGAGGGTTGTGTGAAAGTTTGTCAGCAATTCAATGAAGGAAGAAGACAAACTAGGTGAAGATTGGGGGCGAAAATAAGACGAAGTCGTTTTTTTTAAATCTAACTTTTAGCCCGAATAATAGGGTTCCTCATTCAATCGTCAGTATCCAATTCACAATTGATAACTGAGAGGTAGGAGCGAGTAAGAGCTCTTCGAGGCTTATTGTTGGCAGCGAATGATGCATGAGCACGAGCCATGGCGGGTGGAGGCATGAGCACGAGCCATTGTTGATGGTATTTTGGTAAGCCCTAATCTCATTTTACTCCAATGTGTGTGAATTTGTTAAGTTGCGAGTTGTAATTTAATTAAATTGTGGGTAAGTTAAAATATTTGACAATTTGTTAAGCCAATCAGACATCGGATTTTGTTGATAGGCTTATTAAGAAATATTTCATAATTAATTTGCCAAGTCTCAATCTATGATAATTAATTAATAGATTCGTTGAGAAATCTAAATTTGATAAGGTTGATATTGAAATATTTGATAATTTAAACTATCTTGATTTGTCCAAGGTTAATTTTTTTTATACTAACTCGATATATTAAACTATTGATCTGTTTTTGCCCCCTCTTTCGGAAAATTCTGGATCCATCCTGCCAACTGCCAATTTATTTCGACCTCTCCATCTAGCAGGAGGTCTGTCATATACATTGAATTCTTTCCCAAGCAACACTTAAAGAGCTACATAAAATAAATAGACTTTTTCTAGAATAAAGGTAACACCTATAAACTCTTATTAGCTGGAACTCTATTTGTTGGCCCACATCCCTTGGTGGTGTGGGGATCACTAAAGCAGAAGAAATGAACCAAGCACTCCAAATGAAACTTATATGAAAAATCCTCGCGGAACCGGATAATATCTGGGTTAAAATCGTGACTAAAAAATACCTTAGAGCTGAAGGGTCATTCAACTATTCCAAAAATCAAAATACATCTTGGCAGGTCAAAGTCGATGAGTCTTCGTGAAATGTTTCTTAAAGGCCTTATATTTCAAGTCGGAGACGGAAAAACTATTCGATTCTGGAAAGATAACTATTCCGATATGGGTAGTTTGTAGCCAAAGTCAAATAACATGAACAACATCGATTTGGAAGATCGGGTTGCGAACTTCCTCCATGATGATAACACTTGGAATTCTTAATAATTTCTCCAGGTCCTTAACCGGGAGGATGCTTCCCATATCTCGCGAATCATCACGCCTATCAATAAAATACTTGATAAATTGTATTGACAACCAAGTAAAAATGGGTGGTACTCTACGCATTCCACAATGCAATGGATCCATAATAATAAAGGTGAGCCCCATATTAACCTGGAATAGATTAGAAAACTTGACATCCCACAAAAAATGACGAACTTCTTGTGGAAAATTGTCCGCAATGAGCTCCCAATTAAAAGCAGACTTGCAGCGAACCACGTCCCGATCACACAAGGATGTACTGCTTGTAATAACACCATTGAAGATATTACACGTATCCTACTAAAATGTCCATTCACTGAAATAACTATCAACTCAATTAACCCAAGGCTAGTTCAGATTATATCCTAAATAGATAATGAAGACTAACAACCACCGAGATCATCGCTCTGCGATTTGGAATTCTTGAAGTCACTCTTCAAATCGAAGACGATTGTTTGTAGTTGGTGAATGTCGTTCTCTTGGTGACTAGCGCTGCCCGCATGAGATCAAGTTGATTAGGTCTGACATTTTCTGCTTTCTTTCCCGTTTTCAGAGTTAGAGAATCTCCTTTTTTCAGAAAGTGTAATTTTTTGACAGACTATATTTTTGAATTATTTCAGCGTATCTCCTCTATTCCACCCGCAATTGATCAAGCCATATTCGAAAGAATGACATAGAGCGGCCATCTCATCTATATTGCTGGATTGTTCAAGCCATATTCGAAAGAATGGCATAGAGCGGCCATTGAATTAGATGGTACCACTAATTGCTTTACTCATAAAAAATAAATAAACATTGAATTTTTTGTAATTAAAAAAAAATACAGAGTTGCTAGTATGATTGAAAGTGGTATCAAAACCAGAGAAATCACAGGCTACTCACTGTAGGCTAGCTGTTGCTTAAGCTACGCTACTTAAATTCTTAATACCTACATATAAATTGTTTTTAAACAAAGTCGACCAAAAAAAAAAATTGTTTTTAAACAAAAAAAAGTTACGTAAAAACTGTATAACACCAGTACAAGCTACTATATGCTACTTTATTAATGCTAATAGTGACTTATCTTCCACCTAAATTAGTAAATAAATTCTTTATTTACTAATTTTATATAATCAAACGTTACATGTATATGTGAGTCACTATTCCACTAACCAACAATTTAATCAAGTTTAAGATAGGCATTAATTAATGATTCTATGTACACATACCATTACAAGAGGAAATGGAGGAAATTAAAACGAAAAGTGCCAAACCTTATTTATCAACCAAGTTCGTACAATCGGTAAAGGCATGCCTATGTATATTGTTAAATCAGGTATTACAAAAATAAAAAAGTGTTAAGGTTTATTATAAACTAATTCTACTAGTATTTTTTTATCACCAATGTGAGCGGGTAAAAAAATATAGCTACCATATTATTATGTTTTTTTATTGCCATAAAGGTATTTTTTAATTATTAAGTATTTATTACTCCTATCTTTTATCTATTTTATTATTATTTTAAATATGGTGGTTATGCAACTTAATGAGATATTTTATCTTTCATTAAAGATAGAATTAAATTAGGAGAAGGTGTTAGAATATTCCTTGCTTGGGCTTTAAGGCAGTTGGCCAACCTTAGGAAGATATAATTTTCGGCCAGACAAATATAATTTTCGGCCTTTGACTCTCCATCTTCCATTATAAATACACGTCTTCTCCGTGTAGAGAAAGCATATTGGCACACATATTGAGAGCTTGAACATGCAAATATTTGCTTAGCTTGACTGTTCAAGGGGATTCATATTCGATGGATCTCTAGCTTTCTCGTTATACCTCGACGTTCGATTCGATAACTGCTCTTTTGACTCAGGCATCGGAGGTGGATTGGAGGGACCTCGCCCCTTGTGTCCATTGTTTTGCAGGTTACAGGTTAAGAGAATCAGTTAAGGAGCGGAAGAGGAAAGGAGCATTCAATTAGTGCATTGAAAAGCGTAATTTTTGTGCACTAACAAGCAAAAAAACTTAATATATAAAGAGACTTGGTAAATCAAAATGTCGAAAAACTCAACAACTATATAAACTAGTATGAGAAAACAAACAACAATGCAATAACCAATAAAAAATGTCTAATGTGTTAAACCGAGATTAAAAAAACACAAGAAGAGTAGGTTGTGTGAAGTGACTACGGTGTCCAGCGGGCGGGTTAATCCGTAATCCGACCGACCGCAATTTTATGGGTTAGATTTTTTTAGTTTAGGGTAACAGGTCGGGATTTTAGTTTACATGTTACGGGTCGACCCGCCGAGTTACGGGTTGGCCCGTAATATTAAAAAAACATAAATATAAAAATATATTGTTATAGTAAGTGAAAGGGAGAAATAAAAGTTTATGGGTTAAATGGGTCAAAACGGGTCGAAAAGGGTCAATTTTACGGGTAGAAATGGGTCAAATAGATCAAATTTGACCCTTTTCGACCCATTTGACCATGTCAAACGGATCAACCCGTAACCCGACCCATAAACCCATAACTCGTTTTACGGGTTGCGGGTCGGGTCACGTGTGTAACACCCCCTTACTTACCCTGGAGGTATTACCGCCAGTAACCCCGATTAGGACTAAACCAAAGTTACCCAAGGCTTTAACCTGACAGAATATACTAGAACAAGGTAAAAGAAACCATTTAAAACTTACAAAATTAAGTAAAATATTTCAGCGGAAAACAAGTAAAAGGTCTTATACAAACCTTAACTTAAACAGAATAAATAAATAAAACAACCTTCTATTTGAACAAAGTCTTTAAAAAGACTTTCGGTAGGTTCTTAACTCCTTTCCCACTTCGTTTTGCAGCACTTGACCAAGAACTTCACTCAAGTATACCCATTGGAAACCTTTCTTCAACTTCTGAAGCTTCAAACCTCTGGATTCACCTCTTGAATCAACTTCCAAGAAGAGACTGATGTGTCGTATACCAACGGTGGACACCAGCCGATCATATAAAAGAAAAGAAGATGGACGGGTTAGTCTAATGAAAGACTAAGCAAGTGGAGAAACTAACTTGGTTCTTATGGTTGTAACTAAACATATTGGCATCAAAATCCGATTAGACTTAGATTATGATCCAACAGTTAGCAGTCTTATAGAGAATAAGAAGGAGACTTTCATAATCAAGAGGGAGAACACCACAACTTGTGGTTCCTTTAAGAAGCATAAACGATTAATGGAAACTTATACTAGCCATACAACATTCACAAACGTCTTCAACGACTAAACAGCTTAACTTAATCACAGTTTGATTAAGTATCATCCTTAATCAGGAGCAAGAATGGTTATCAAAAGAACTAACCATTCAGTTACATAAACGTGCCTATCGCACTCTCTTCACTTTGTGATTTTAGCGTTACACATTCATTTTAATAACTTTTAATCGACCCAAACTGCTGCCGATAACTTCCTTGTAACTGATGTCGTCAGGGTGAGAGGGCCTATTTTATCCGTGAGCACTTGACCCACATCAGTTCCTTTTGCACTTAGCTAGAGTGCACCATTGTCCTCCTCCCACGTGGAGCGAGACATGAGTCATGACTCCAATATTGGGATGCTCTAGCAAGCTACGCCCCCAATACAAACTTTGTTATAAAGAGGTCATTGGAGACTCGACTCCTACCCCTGAACTAACTTATTTTACAACAGTGTTTCAGTATAGGACCACTAAAGAGATGTTTTGGAGTCTAAACTCCCATCTCTAACTATTTTACTTCACAACAATGTCTCAGCATGAGACAGCTAAACATACAAGATCCCATAACGGTCCTAAGTTCAGTTCTAGCGCAAAAACTGAAATAATGACATGGTCGTTATTTCTAACAAAATAGCAACCTATCATACTTTATTCAACACACAAGTTGTTCCCAACATGAAGATCAAATGGAATTCAATTCCTCATTTAATAACCATAAAGCAAGAGAGATCCGTCCACTTGCCTTAGAAGGCGTGCTCAACGTCCTTAGTAATTCCACAGTAATCTTTATCATCCTTCTGCCAGTTATAACAAAAGATTCTTCAACAACGAGCTCATGGATACACTTCTTAGTTGTATACTCAACTCCTACAACTTCCTTAATCGATAAACGATTTGATTTCGTATATCGACTTATAACAAATCCTTATCTATCAGGATTAAGAAGCCATCTTGGCGAAATTATAACTAATTATCCGCTTTACTTTTGAAACAACTTTCTAAACAAAAAGTGTTCATCAGTAACAGTTTCTTAAACTCGGATTTTATGGATTAATAACGAATCCCGAGTAATTATCCGAAGTCCTTTACCTGCCAATCGGTGTCAAAACTTGTATTCGCTATAACTGAAGATCCTGACGTCCGTTTCTCGAGTGGTTTGAACCTGTGGGACCGTAATAACGTTAAGATTATAAAAACCATAAATTTAATTAGCAAAGTGGAACCGAAAGTTCCTTACGGTGGCTCCGCAACCAAACCGCTAATTAATCTCGATCGTAATTACCTTCACTTGAGCCTATGGCTCGTTTGGCTCAATAGTGGCTCAATTCCCGAGCCCAATGCTGGCTGGGTGTTGCTCGGTGATAGTCCTCGCGGTGGGTGGTGGTCGGAGAGGCTGGTGATCGTCGGCGACGTCGCGCAGCGAGGCAAAGAAGATAGCCAACGGTAAGGATTCGAATTCTTTCTTCCCGAGTACGGCGTTCCTCCTGATTCTCTCGTTGGTTCGGTTTCAACAACACAAACCCATAGAAAGATGAAGAAGAAGACGAGATAAAGGAGATGGGTAGAAGGTGGCTGGGGAAGGAGAAGATAGCTGGCGGTGATGAACTCTTTCTCCCCAGTTCGTCGTCCTGGTTGGCTCTCTCTCCCTTCCTCTGTTTTCCACTTCTTCGAGTCCCTTCCTAAATCTTTTTCTCTGGTTCCTTCCTTATTAAGGCAATAAGTGATGGGTTTTAAAACAAAACCCGTCTCGGAACGGAACTCGCGTTAAAGCGGTAAAATTATGTAACTCGGGTGGAAAAACTTACTAAACGAAAAACGTCCCGTAAATTATGTAGACCAATAAAACCAATTTTCCATGATTTTATCTTGCTACCTTCAACTTTCAAGGCTTCCGTTTCGTAAATTAAAGCCTTTACAGTACATAATTAAAAAGACGGCTTATCCAATAAATATTTTTTTTCCATCGAAAAATCCTAGAATTCACATCGATCCATAAAATCATTTCTTTGTGATTTTAGGATATCACCAAGAATTTTCTAGGATTTAAATTCCAACAAAAATATTGGATTAAGCGTTAAAACAGACAAAGAGGTTAAAAGGATATCCGAGAAAAATTCAAAAATATCCTTAAAAACCACAGTTATTACAATGTGTCGACTTTATTTTTTTTACGGGTCAACGGGTCGGGTCAACCCGCTAGACAGACCTAGAAGTGACACAAAAAAAGTAAAAAGACTGACGTAGATAGGATGTCAGTGCACATAGAAGAGGAGTTAGACCCTTAAAAATCGTGTTTTCGGTTAAAGTGATTTCGACCGTCCGATGTTCGATTGAGTTGTGCCAAACCTTTCCGGATAGGGAATTTGCTAATGAGCAAGACTCATGGAAAAGAACTCCAACACTTTTTGGACATTTTAAATCATTTCAGGGTTTAAGCATTTTCAGGATTTTTCGTAATTTCTAGATTTTTTTAATCTTTTAGACGTTCTATCTTTAATTTTATCTTTATATCTATAAAAGTTTTATCTATATATCGGATCGTATGTAAGCCTTGGAAATATATCTTATCATTATTATTCTTAATATAGAGTTTTTTTCTTCAATCTAGTGGATTTAAAAAAAAAATTGTTTAGAGTTTCGTGCTTGCGATTTCTTGTTCTCCAAGACTCGTGTTTGCTTTTCTTTCGTGTTTTCTACTGCGTCGAAGACATCAACTAAAAAATTTGTATAAAACAAGGTTTAAGAAATAAATGTGGACACCTCAAATTTTATGGGTGAACAAAATTCCACTACTATATAGGAGGCAAAATTCTATCTAGTGGTTTGAATTTTTTGGTTAGAAAGTAAACTAGATAAATTCCCGTGATACTTACGAAATAATTTTATAAAACATTATACAATATTATGATATTAATATAAAATTTAAAACACTTGTATATATTATCGTAATAAATTTTGTAATTTATTAAAAAATCTTTAAGATCGTTCCCCATATTTTATCAACATATAGATAAATAAATTATATACTTGGAGCCCGAGTCTTGTCAAAAGATTAGAAAAATATTATGCATAAAATTAATATAAAAAGTATAAACATATAGTTAGAAAATTATATAAATATGTTATATATTTTATAAAATCTATTGGATGTACACAAGAGTAATACTATAAGTTACTATAATACGTATTAAAAACTAAAATTATTATAATATTTTTTAAAAATTGAAATTAATTTATTCAAGTACTTGAATGTAAAACGTGTATTCATATAAACTTATATCACTATATACTAAAATATATCATATATTTAATAAATAACTTATTATATTAGAAAATATCGACATAGAGATAAAAAAAATTATATATTTGGATCCCAAATTTTGTTACAAGATAAAAAAATATGCATAAAAATATCAACATATAGATCAATTTATTATATTATAAAATATTGGATATATAGAAAGAATGATACACGTAATTATAATATTTATTATTAAAAAATGTGCATTATTTTATTCAAAGAATGCAACGTGGCGTAATTTTTTCAACAAACATGATTTCTGCTTTATAATGTATTAGGGTAGATTTGATCTTATAAGTGGTTAAGAATTTTGACACATTATATATTTTAATATTGACCCACTAAAAATTAATATGGTATTAGAACAAGTTTAATTTAGGTTCATTTTTCTAGTAAAAATGAATATATAGATAAAAATAATGAGACAAATAAATATTTAAAAATGAGCTAAGTATAAAGAGATTTAGATTCTAGAACCGTTTAAAAAAAATAATTTAACTATTAATAAGACGAAATTAGTTACCATTTGAGTATGCTTATTGGAATCCATTCTCACATAGTCACATTGATGGATGGATGGATAATACTGCTAATATATAAGCATTTAAGGGGATGAAACCGAATAACTCTACCCATTATTTTAAATGATTTTTCTATCATTTGTCCTTAGGATAAGGATACAAATCTACTATATATATAAAAGCAATAAGGTTTGGAGCCTCTACATTGCGTCACCTCAGCTTTTTTCACGTGTCGTTTCGAGAATATGCCACCTTGGATTTTGCCACATGTCACATTTTCCTTAAGCCATGTCATTATATTTTTTTACACGTCATATACCACGTCATATTATATTCTGCCATATCATTAACATGTCATATTTAACTATAATTAATAAATAATAAATAATTCAAATAAAAAACTACAATGATTATATATGGCAATTTATAATAAAGTCAAGAAGAATTTTAGGCAATTTATGTACAACAACCATATCAAGCCATATCAATATATATTCTTTCCAACTTTTCAATTAAAGAACGAATTGGAAATTATAAAAGAGTATATTTGTTTGATTGAATTCTTAATTTTTATAATAACAATTATTTGATTTTATATGTGAAATATCTTCTTACTATATTTTTTCAAATTTTTATGTACAAAACAAAAAGTTTTGATTCGTTTGATTCATTTGAAAATTTTATATATATAAAAATAAAATATTTTATACGTATTTATTAGTTTATTAGTTTTTACCACTCTTAACAACCAATTAATTGTATTTTTTCATTTGACAGATAACATTTCTTACTATATTTTTTCACTTAATTAAAATTTATTTATTTCCCAAATTTAGATAATATCTTAATTTTTGATAGGAGATAATATTTTAACTTTAAAAATATGACTAATGGTTGATTTTTTTTCTTTATAAGCAAATAAAATATATATGCTTAATCTTTTTAACATTTTAGTTGTTTCTTTCTCTCTCTTATATTAAAAGATAAATATACTCAATTACATATATTATTATTAAATTAATTATTATTTTTCAAAATCTCATCTCTTCCATATTTTCAAAATATATCTTTTTTGCTTTATTTTCATCATATTTTATCTCCTTCTTTTAAATTAAACCTATTTGTGAGATATTGTCAAGGAAAATGAGTAAGGTAGATTATTTTATCTTAATAATCCATGTTTATTCTCAATTTTAAACTTAATAATCTAAATTTAATTTGTTTTATTTGATTTTAAAAATTTTTAAAAAACAAAATAATTTTATACATATTACGAGCAAGTGGGCAACAAATTACTTACATTAAATTTTATATTATATTTTTATTTATTAATATATTTTTTATAGTATATCTAAAAAATATCGAGTCATAGTCGTGCTTGGCACGACAGGGTCAACTAGTGTGAAAACTAAAATCCTATTTAGTAAAACATAAATCCTTTTAAAACATAAATAAAAATTTTTAATATAAAATTATTATTTTTTTCTAAAATTAGGAATTTAAACTATGTTCCAAGGACATATGTTAGAAATTCGATTTTCAAAATTTGGATTAGAACGTAGATTTAAATTTTATATGAGAATAATTAAAAAAATTTAATATAGGCCGATACGAGGCGCCCATGTCAGAAATGACGGGCGCCCATGCTTTTTTAGTCGGTCGCCTCGACCGACGTGTATGTAGTCGGTCGAGGTGATCGACTGTATATTTTTTTTTAAATAACACGCTATCTGCAATTGCAGATAGCGTGTGGGCCCCCTAATGTAGTCGGTCGAGGTGACCGACTACATTGAATTTTTTTTTAAAAAAAATCGTTGTTGGGGCCGAAAGAGCAACGGCTCTTTTCGGCCCCAAAAGAGCCGAACGACTTTTTGTTTGTTGAGGGCTATATAAAGCCCTCAACTCCTCCACATCCTCCACAATACAATACCACCGGTAAAAAAAAATTGCAATCGAGGGAAAAAAAAGTGTGAAAATGAGAAAAGGGTGGTCTTTCGGTTTAGGAAAATCTAAGAGTAAAAGCCGTTCAAAAACTTCACATGGGCAATCGTCGCAAATAGATTTGAATGAAGGGGCGAACGTTGAGGATATACAAGCTAATGTAGAGCAAGAGGAGGTACCGATCCAACCAACAGCTCCAAATGCTTTTAAGTTCGACCTCACAAATCAAGAAACTACGCCACTTAGCGGGGGGTTTGGTTTAGGTATGTAAATTAATAATTTACGTTTTGAATCATCAAGTTTAGTCGGATCATATATTATAATAATACTTTAGAATTATCTTAATTTTATTTGTTAGTATTTTAATTTAATTTATTATTCATATTAAAATTTTCTTAATTTGATTTCATAGTATTTTTATTTGATAAGTAATTATAGTATTTAATACATTATATATGATAGTGGTCATACATTTTGTAACATCCCCGACCAAAGTGCATACGTCATTCTGCATTCATATAAGATTAAGAGCATATGCATAGCATATTGGCATGATATATAGTGAATTTTTAAAAGTAATATTTATTTTCGAATTAAGTTTATTATATTTTAAAAAAAATTTAAGAAAAAATTAATTATTATTTATTTCAGGGTAAAGTTTGTAGTAACATAGAGATATATATGATGTTCTTCTTCATTTTTTTTATAGAAGTTCCGCAGATCACAAAAAAAGGGGAGAAAAGTGTGTTGGTTTTGATGGTGTGGAGTTTATTTGTTGGTTTTGATACGTGATCTCTTCTATTGGGTTTTAATCTCGCAGTATAAGTATGGTTTGGTAAGTTTTTAATTAGTTAAAGGTTTATCTGGATTTTTCTAATTTTTCCAGATCTAGATCTACAATTGCTTTTGATTTGAAAATCAGTCGATTTACAGTTCTCAGAAGGTGTTTTCGATATCGGATTTATATTCGGTAAAAGATTTCAGAGTAATTTTAGGGTTTCGTTTTGTAAGGATATTAGGGAGCCCTTTGATCAAGTTTTTCAGAAAGGTTTGAACTAGAAAAATGTTCTTCTATATATATAGTTTATTGTTGTCAAGTTTTAAAGGATTTGGATTTATATGCAAGAAGTTATAATGCATTCTGGCATTTTATTGCATTTGGGGTTAGAGTTTGTAAGAGTAAATAGATTGTTTTTGCATTGGGTTATATATAGGAGCACGAGTCATAGATCGTGGTCAAATACAAAGGGAAGAGATATAGTATCTGTCTTGAACAGGTGAGTATAGACCGGAGATTCAACCCTATGTGCTATATGTGTCATACGGATATATGAGCTATATGGATATATGTGTTATATGAGCTATATAGATATATGTGTTATATGAATTATATGGATATATGTGTTATATGTGATAACTCTGAAATATCCAGAGTTGTTTGCACAGAAAGTATGTTAACAGATGGCATATGATATATGGTTACATGATGCACTTGATTGCATAGCATATTGCAATGAGATTAAAAGGACCTATGACTGTCTTGCCCTGAATTTGTATACAAAAGAGACCTACGGGTCATACATGAGGCCTAAGATGCCTAAGAGATGGTATATGAGCAAATGAGGCCTAAGATGCCTAAAAGTCGGTAACGAAAAAGAAAAAAAAGGTTGGTATATGGAAAAAAGAAAAGAAAAGAAAGGAAAAATTGGTTTATGGAAAAGAGTCGGTAATGGAAACCCGGGGCAGATTCAGGCTTGAACAGTTCACAGAATAATGAATCGGATACATCGACATTTGCATTTGCATAGTAAATTCCTATATGACATATGTATAATATGTATGAATATGTACATGGAATAAATGTTTGACTCTGTGTGAAATAATTGATGATGGTTTATATTCACTGAGTATGCGACTCACGTAAATCGCAAAATAATTTCAAGTTCAGCTAGTTCTTACTGACATGTGTCTCTGTTAGAGGTCACATTCATAAAGGTCGGTCGGCTGAAGCTTAATGCAACCTTCTCCTCCTCATTTTTGCATCATAGACATATGGGTTGTAATATAAGTTAAGAGTGACAGATGTTTTAGTATGAGAAGTAACGACATAGAATTGTGTGTGTGCAACCTTTTATGGTTGTTAATGTCTGATATATGCTTACATGGATAGGTAATATATGTCACTTATCTTTGTATATAAGAGATATGTTTTACTAAGCATACGTCATAGGGTATAAGGGTGTCACACATTATTTATGTAGAGACGCTTATTAATGATCCCCGATATATGGAGTGGTATACATCTGGGGGTACAAATCCCCAACCACCACACGAGTTTACTGGATCACCGTTTCCACCTAACCAACCGCCCACCCAATATACAACCCCAACTATTAGAATTTATTGGGGTCATCCACTTCCCAACACACCCCACACAGCACCAACCTAACCCCCACTAGGAATTTGTATACTGAATTCGATAATACTTTCACTCCCCGGACCGACATACAAACTGGCCCACAAGGTGATACATGGATTCAAGATGCAATTTCTTTTACTCCCTTGAGCCCTTATTTCCAAGCTGAGAATCAGGCGGGGACTTCTTATTCCCAACCTCCACCATCCCAACCTTATTTTCAAGTTGAGACTCATGTCGGGACTTCTTATTCCCAACCTCCACCATCCCAACCTTATTTCCAAGCTGAGTCTCATGTTGGGACTTCATATTCCCAAGCTTCACCAGATCCTCCCAACACCCAAGATGGATATGGTGGCGGACCAATCGATACTAGTTTGTTGGTCAGTTACAAGACGCATATAGCGAAGCTCATATGGGAAGATCAAACGGTAAGAACGTTTAATTAATTTACTTTATATTTATGCATAAATAAGTATACTGAATAATTTTGATAATAATGTTTCAACATAGTAGTAAACCCTTGAGAGTGCATACGCGAGGGAACCTTAAGGATTGGAACGGAAAGTTGACGGCTGGAGGTGCGTGGGTCACCTGTGCTCAGCGTAGCGGATTATTGCGCCAACAACAATGGAGGTTCAAACAAACAGATGAAGCATTAATTCAGGCTTTTGTCGAAAGATGACATCCTGAAACAAACAGTTTTCATTTTCCTTGGGGAGAAATATCAATCACCCTCCATGATGTCCACTACATTTTGGGCCTACCGCAAGTGGAATAGTGGTGCGATCCATCTCCATCTGCCCACGTACGGTCATAATCTGTATTCTGATCGCGTTGTGTATCTTCCTCACTATAGTACTGAACCCTCCAACAGATGATCCCAAGTAATCCTTCAACGTGGAGTGTTGTGACTCGACCCTACAAATATTTGGAAATTAAAACCCAATTTTGTAAATTGGAATGAGTGGCAAAAGTAACTTATTTTTACCTATTTGTGGTCCTCGTAAAAAGGTTGAAGCGGTGGTCGGTGAATGCCCTCACAATACGATCGCGCCAAGGGGTGAGCCAGGTTTTCTGGAGATATGTAAATAAAATTGGCTCCACGGCTTCTTTCACCAATTGGAGTCGCGTCTCGTACTCCCACATGGTCGTCGAACAAAATATCTCCCACGCTTTGTTCGCAAAAAAGTCCGTCGACTTATCTGAGAACCCATGTCCCAACGCGTATGCCCTACAATTGCGTTAGATGTGCACCCAACAAAGCATATGTTTGGCTTTGGGAAATAAGGTATCGACAGCATTCACCTCAGCCATATCCCGATCGGTCAGTATGGCTTCTGGCTCTCTTCCAACCAGCTTATAGACCTCTCTCAATTGGAGTAACACCCATTCGTAGTGGTCTTGAATCTCCCTTGTCATAAACGCAGAAGCAATACAGAAAGTCTTCCCGGTGCATGTAAATCCAACCATTTCGCACAAAGGCATGTTGAACCTACAATGTCAATTCAATGAGATTTAATGCGTGTACTTCAATCTACTACTACATCATAGGTAATAAAAAGACTTACATGTTTGTTTTGTACGTCGAGTCCATCACAACGACGTAAGGGAACAACTTCAGCAACTGGATCGACTTCGGATGGGCAAAGAAGATGTCTAGCACCTTACGGCTACCCTTCGCAGTTCGATAGTTGACATAGTAGTGATTAGACTCTAAGAAATGAATCGCAAATTCGCTCACCCCCCTTCCATTCATCTCCTTTTTAAACACTTTGTATCGAAAATCATACAACTGCTTCATTAATGTGGTCATATCTGGATACTTTTTCAATAGGAATGTCATGAATTGCCTAGGTTCTATATATATCTGCCAAAGTCATATTTCTTGCATCAATCTTTTGCTCCTTAGTCAGTCGATCCGCAAACAGATAACCCTTTAGACTGGTAAAAAGGTCATACATTACCTCGTTTAATACTGGGCACACTTTAAACCTAAGATACATGTCCAATCCATGGTTGCCACTTGCCAGCATAGCAATAATAGTATATATAGATGGGAGCCTGAATCCTGAGATAGAGAGGTCCCCTTTTGATTTTTTCATTATTCCTCAACACATTAATCTCAATAATCTTTATTAAAAACGTATACACTAGTTTATTATATTATTATAAATTTTCATTAATTAAGTCTATAGCTTTAGATGATTTGGCATCCATATGAACAAACCCAACAGAATATGGAAGCGCCCTGGATCTCCCCCTTTTGTCCTGTATATTTTGCTGATGTTTTCGTGACTTCATTTGCTTGTTAATTCAATATTTTTTTACAATATGCAACTAATTAATTTCGTTGAGTTCCTCTATTTTTCTTTTCTTTAAAATTAATACAGCCATTTGATTAAAATTTTGTTTAATTAGGTGACCTCAAAGTCAATTTTTTTGTAATAACAAAATGCAAAATGCACATACTGGAATATGTCAGAAAAACCTTTTGAAAATATAAACAAAAATAAAACTAAAAATAAGCCCTCAACAGAGCTAGATTTACAAAAAAAAAAAAATCATTAAAATAATAAAATAAGCAAAACAATCTTAGCCCTAGGTTTCCTTGTATCCCACGTATCTCTCTCTCATCCTCCACCCCCAAATCAGTATGTAGGGGGCGTTTCTCTCTGGTTTGTGAAATTTTTTTCATAACATCTTTCCTAAGCATTCATTTTTATTTTCAGCTCATTTTTATATAACTCATTTCAGCTTATCTTCTTCTCCCCTTAAATTGAAGAAGTCTATAGATTCTTCAGCTTTTGTAATTTGTTAATTGATTATTTTATTTTCATTTCTGCTTTGATCAACGCCCTTCTTGAGAAGGAAAGGGGGCTTATAATAGGAAACCAATCAGGATCTGAAAAGGTTTGTTCTTTTTGAGGATTTTCTGTCTGAATTGAAATGGAAATGGAGAATATTTCTTCTGTGTTTTATGGGGAGGAAGAACAGCAGATGGATTTGCCAGCTGGGTTCAGATTCCACCCCACAGATGAAGAGCTCATCACATACTATCTCTCCCCCAAAGTCCTCAACAACAATTTCTCTGCTAGAGCCATTGGAGAGGTGGATTTGAACAAGTGTGAACCCTGGGACTTACCAAGTAAGAAAGCTTTGATCTTATGTTAAATCTTCATTTTCATCTGGGTTTTACTGATTATTGTTTCTTGTGTTTTGTTCTTCTGATTCAGAGAGGGCTAAAATGGGAGAAAAAGAATGGTACTTCTTCTGTATGAAGGACAGAAAATACCCAACTGGATTGAGGACAAACAGGGCAACAGAAGCAGGCTATTGGAAAGCCACAGGCAAAGACAAGGAAATTTACAAAGAGAAATTCCTTGTGGGTATGAAGAAAACTCTGGTCTTCTATACAGGCAGAGCTCCCAAAGGAGAGAAATCCAACTGGGTCATGCATGAATACAGATTAGAAGGCAAAAACTCTCTCCAAAACCTCCCCACTAAGGTAACAAAATTACAGAATTACCCTTTTCAATCCTCTGGTTTCCCCTCTTTTTTCATCTCATCTGATCTAATCTTCTTCTTCTACAGAATGAATGGGTGATCTGCCGGGTTTTTGAGAAGAGTCCACCTGGAAAGAAAATCCAATTCCCGGAGCTGATGACGCCACCCAACTCCGCCGAGCTCTGCTCCTCCAACCTCCCGCCATTAATGGAGTCATCACCTTTCAACGATCAAAATCAAACCAAACTCACTTCATCCAATTTACCCCACGTGCCCTGCTTCTCCAACAACCCAATGATCCCTCAAGGAATATCCTTACAAGGTCAAGATTCAATCTTTAGCAGCTTCAACACCCCCAATCCCTACTTCTCCCAAGGATTTTACCCTAGAAATCAAGCTCCGAACCTGAACCTGAACCCGTTTTACACACCTCAAACAACCCAATTTCGGGCGGATCCGAATTACCCAGCTGGGGCTTACAATGAAAACGATGTATTAAGGTGCATCATTGGGAACAATGGAGGAACAGGGGCGAAACAGGGGATGATGAAAACAGAGGTGGACATGGGGAGAACAACAGTAAGTTTGTCGCAGGATGCATGCTTGTCCAATGAGATCAACGCTGAGATTTCGTCTGTGGTGTCTAACTATGATTTGGGAAGGGCCCCGTTTGATGATTATCACGAGGGTCCATCTACTTCTGGTGGACCAGTGGACATTGAATCATTTTTGGACTACTGAAGCAGCCACCACCATCAGCTCAGTATCTGAGAGTACTGAAGAATCAGCAAGAGTGTGGCTTAGAAGATGAAAGAAGTAGTCTAGCTCTAGCAGATGGATTATTCAAATATAATATTGATAAAAAGGATTTCTTAAATCATTGTCATTGAAGAAGATGAATGAATGGTACTTTGATTAAGCTTGTTGTGCAGATTTTACTGAATCCAGATAGGAATAGGGTTGAAAAGATCTAGTATTTTCAGCAATTTTTATGTAATATATTCGAATTTATAAACCCATCTGAAGTATAATTTAGCCTTAAATTTATTATGAGGTAAGAGATGAATTGTGATGTTGTTGGATCCATTTGGCAAGCAATCTTTGGGTCTACTAAGCTCAGCATTCTGTTATCTTTTGTTTTGGTAGGATTTGCATTGGGAAGAACTCTGGTATTTTGCTGATGTGGTTGCATCACTCAGAAGATATAATCAGTTGTTCACTCTGATCTGATCCTTGCTTTTTTCTTTCTTAAACCATTTTACTTGCTTTTCTCTTTCTGTTGGATTATTCCTTTTCTCCCCTTTTCAGTTCATTTTGTGGGGCCTCTGTTCACCAAGGAGTTGCCAAGTTTCTCATCATCTTTCTATATGAAATAGATAAATATACATACACTTGTAAAGTTAATCAAGTCAAGATCACAAAAGAAAGGTAGAAATACAACTGTGTAAAAATAAGGATGACAAGTCGATGTGCAAATTGATTTATGATCCACTTTGAATGAAATCATTTTATTTTCATATTTTAGTGGGTTTCAAAACAATGTAATTATTCCATTTGTTCATCATTTAGCCACACGAAAATAAGAGTGACAAGTCGATGTGAAAATTTTAATTGATATATAATGATATCAAAGTGGATTAAATTTCATTCCTTTTTGTGTATGCTTCCGACTCCGAGGGTTAATATCAAATGGACTTTACATATATTTGGCAATTGAGTTGTAGTTTTAACTTTTACCATTTAATATTGTCATACAACGATTCTTCCTACACATAATAGGGTGCATGTATTTGGCACCATCATAAGATAAAGTTTGGTGATCGACAATGCCATTTCTGAAGTGACTGGCCTTGTGAGTTAATCTATGCTTTATCTCCTCCTCATTTTAATGCAATTCCAAGGCCGTTACTAATGGCTAATGTTTTTTCATTATAATTTGTACGTGTCACTATAATACAATATACCATACATACTAAAAGAGCACCGTCTAATTATAACATTATTTTGATTGATAATCATGCTTTTTATAGATACTTAATTTATAGGATACATAAAGTTAGATTAAATGCGTTTCTTTTTTTGTTGATAAATTGAACAAGTTAGTCATGTGATAATAAGTAAAGTTTCAAACTCTATCAATCAAATGGATGGGTAACTAATACCAATATAATTCAAGGGGATTAATTACTTAATTAGTTGGGCTAGGAGCATGTAATCTTGAAGGCTAATTAAGAGGGTGGACTTAATAGCTGAGTTATTAATTAAAGAATGTTATGCCCATATTGAACATTTCTCAAAAATAAAAATTCACAATTGACTTAAATGTTCATGTGGGGGCCATGGCCCTATCCTATGCATAATATAAGTATAGTTGTGACATGATTAACACCTAGAATACTTAAACATGGGAGAAAACAACTCATCTTGAAGGGCCAAAAGGGATGTTGTGTTGTTTTTAACTTAGGGTTTCGAGCTAGCTAATTGGTGGTAATTTGCACTACACTCTACCAAGATAATAATTGAAGTAATTGAATTGGAATCTTCTACTATTGGATATTGTAACATAAAGTCCTGAAATAAATCAATTGAAATCTTCTAATTTGAATGAAAATTTGTTTCACATGCATCCTGGCTGGGATGGAGGAATCTCTATGCATGCATTGTTTTTCCCATAATTCAATGTTTGGGTAACTTGGTTTTCAATCTTCCACACCACAACCCAAAGCAATGTTTTGCTCATAAAAATTGTTTATGTGTAATTAATTTGCCATACATATGTGTTCTCTCTAGTTTCTAGCTACTATACTTGTATCATTAAAAATAGTATATAATTAGGATCGATGGACAACATTACATTTTAGAAGGGCAAAAAAAAGGTGAAGAAATTTGACAACATGTTGAATTAACCATCATGATAAACGAGAGAGAATAAATTTAATTAAACTAAAAATATGAAAAATGAATTAATAAATATTACAAAATGAAGAAATAACGAAAAATGGGTTGGCATGACGAGCAAGCTAGGCTAATTTTGTTTTTCTGCTATAAATAAGGTTTGAAGTCTTTTTAATTTTTCATTATATTCGTCAAACCTCGCCTGTCTAACTGGTAGGTTATAACATATGTGACCATTAAGTTACAAATTTGAATTCCTCATCTCCGGTTGTAATAGTCTAAGTGCCTCCTACGGACCAAAAACAAATGCATTGTATTTTCACTTAGAATAATGATCTATGATACAAAAGCCCTAACTCATTCTCTACAAGTTAGATTTCGGAAGCGGGTTTAAGAAGACAAAATCGAGACGATAAGAGCAAATTCATGCACTTACAATAAAGCATGCTAGATCATAAGCTAAATGTATATATATAAGGCTTATTACTCTGGGTTCTTTATATGGTGTTCTCTCTATATTAGCCAATACGAGAAATAAAGGTAACATACATTGTGTAGGTGACACTTTTATCAATTTCAATTCAATGATCGGGAGAGTAAAAAGAATCGAAGTTGTAGATGTGAAATGACGTGTCATGATATCAAAGCACGCGGTACATTCCCTTGGATCACATTCATTGGGACCTAACAATGTACAAAAGCTAATTAAAAATTAAGATATCGACATTCAAGTCAAACTATAAAATCTTTATGTGAAAGCTCCATTTTTGGGGTGTCAAAAGTTAAGTGTATGTGAAAAGTGAAATTCAAGTGTTAAACGTGGGCATCATTGGAACGGACTCAAACCTACCCTTCTCCATGACTTGCATATATTGGTATTTGGTGAATTCAAGATTCTTCTCTTGATTTATTCAATTATACTTTGAAATTAATCAAGTTAATTTTCTCCAAAGCCAAAAATGCTTCATGAATCAAACCTCGGTCTCCTGTTGAGTTCACAAGTTTTCGTTAGTGACCAAATACTAGACTAATTAATTAGCTTATTATAAGATCAATTGATTCATTAAAACTAATCTGACTAAAAAATCAGCAAATGTAAATACATTGATCGTTTTATTGATATGATTGTGTTTTTATAACGTGAAAAGGGAATTTGAATTTAGGGTCATGTCGCGAATATATTCCCTTTATCTGTTCAATTTGTAATAATGAACCGATTGAAATAACTATCATAGTACATAGTAATATATTAGTATAAATGCATTTTCTTTTGCCTTAATCATGTTTTAGAGTTGATAATTGTGATATAACCCGACGGCTACAAATGGGAGGAAAGGGATAATCAAATCACAATAATCGATTAAAAATTCCTCTTAAAGGGGAAAAAAGGGCGAATGGAGGAGTACCACGAATAACAAAACAAGAAGACAGCGCACGTAATTGAAATTTTGTCCATTTTAGGGACCCGCTTGTCAATTCTCAGATATAGACGTACCCTATTTATAATGAGGAGATCGATGTCGCCACTTGAATTATACATTTGATCATAATCATATTAATGACCGGTTCTTCATGAGGAATCAAGCCAAGAAGGGTGCCGGGGTAATATACAAAATTATAATGATTTCTTTGTTTTCATGTGTCAACAAGTCCATAATCATATTCCATATGGTAGCTCTTTAGTTTGACAGTAGGGTCAAGACGTGTCAAATGATCCGATTCGAATTTCAAGGCACAATTTTTGGTGTTTTAGTTTTTGGAGCCCATGAAAAGTCGATATGGCATATTGGCATTCCCCCTTGGACACGAGAAAAACCCTAACTCAAAAGTCTAGTACAATGTATAATCCATCATACATTTATACACAAATGTGCTAATCATTCTATTGATGGTTAGTTTTATACTTTGTGTGTTAGGATGAATAGGTTTCTCGTTGATCAATCTACCGATTGTTATTACATTATCGGAGTTAGGTCTGGTCTAATTTAATTCTCTGATTTGTTTGGGCTAGCTCGTCATAATGGTACGTGTGAAAGTCCGTGGGCTAGAACAGGGATTATGCAAATGTAAGTCAAGTACACAAGTTTAATGAGGTTCCATCCTAAAACTAATTGACAATAGGAGGAGTAACCCAACCACACGCCCATACAAGTGCAACTGGCCTGACCCAGTTGACACTTGGACAAACAAACAGGTCTAGTATTTCAATCTCTTTATAGCTATCCCGGTGACATTGACAATGATGGGTGGCAGCATCTCAGTCTCTTTTTAGTCGAACCTACTCAATACCATGCGAAAGTCCATGAGCCATAACAGAGGGTCGTGCATATATGTAAGCCCAGTACACAAGTTTAATGGGTAACTGTCCTAAAACCAATTGGCAATAGAAAGAGTAACCCAAGGACTTATATACTAGACATGTTTAGTCCCAACTTTCAAATGTAGGAAAGGATTCTCAACCATACGTAGTGACGGCTAGCTCCTTTGGCTTATCAACTTTAATATATTCTTAGGCTTGTCGCTTCATAAGACATTATTGGGTCTAATAATCTTGAGGAATGGTGTCAAATAACAACTAGGCCAGGTGATAACCTCTCAGAGCGCGAAAGATAAATTTTCAAATTGGAAATAAATTGGAAAATTAAAGCCTAGTTTATAGATAAGGTTAGTGGATTGTTCATTATATTGACTATTGATTTTAAGATGAAATTTACTGGACTTATATGCTAGATTTATAACGCACGTGCGCTGAGACTGACAAACATTGGATTAGTAAAACATCCTCATAAGTAACTCATATATCGCATAGATCTGTTGGCATTCCAAAGTAATATACTTCAGTTTTTATCTCTCATCCGGTTTGAACGGCCAAAGTCGCTTTATGTTTCGATCGGGTCCTGCAGAGGTTCTTATTGAGGACAACCCTCCCAATTTTTTCTTTCCACACACTTCTAGAAAGATTTAAACCCGAATTCTTAAACGAACACTTAAAAAACCCTAACACCATCCTCCCTAGCTAGATCAAATGGTGATTGGTCCAAACGTACAAACGAAAGTTTTGGAAAAGAAAACCATCCTCCCAAATAAATAAATAAAAATCATCTTCTCAAATTGGTTTTCATCATGATCTATAAAGACTAGCTTGATTGTCATTTGTCAATAAGATGAGACATTTCACACTTGCATAGACGGACTCTCTATTCCATACTCGGTATTTAATGATACGGAGTATCGATCTGGAGTTGCTTCCTAGACTCACATCAAGCGAGATTGGTCATCTAGGTACTGTTGAATTGAGATGACTACATCAATTAACACAGACATGAAAGGTCGGTCGATGAAGATCCTATATAGTATGAAAAGACATAACCTTTGATTGTTTTGAGAATCTAGACCTAGCTCCTTAGCTTTACAATCATTGATCTACTGATGTCTGACACGTACCCATATTTTTCAACAATTAGTACAATAATTAGCTAGCTAGATTAATTTAATACACCTGGCTTTTGGGGTAACCAGCCTGGCTCTAACACTATTAATGTAGACCCGACCCGACCCGGCCCGGCCAGCTGGCAATATCCTACAAGGCAGGCCCCACTTTCCATCTGGCATCGAATCTAACTATATATATAGCTAGCTAGCTTTGAATAGCATTATGCTTCATATATATGAAGAAAGTCACTGGGGGTTTAATTCGCTTAATTATCTGCAATTCAACCTTTTAATCATCAAGCACCCACGTACAAGTGTACAACTAATTCAACTGATCGAGTTCATCTAGATTAATTCCATCTATATTAGTTTGCTCGATCGATACCAATTATTATAAATTATTTCTCCATTCTAATGATTTCATCCCTATTGATCCTGATCCATCCAACACCCGATCGCTCATCCATCTATAAGGTTAGGTTACGCTGTCCAGCTCACCTGATTCTTACGTTACTTACTGATAAATTACTTCACTGGATCATATTAAGGGCTCGTTCAGTAACGAGATTATCACTAATTTATGGGACTTAACACACTTTTCGAGAAAAATAAGCTTCATTTCATGTGTTCGGAAAAAACATATTTATAAAAGCTTATCAGACTTATCTTGAGCTCAAAAGATAATCAGCATTAATTCCCAACCTTATCGGATTTATCAAACTACCTTATCGTTTTTTTATTAAGGGTTGGTGTATTTTATTTTTATTTTTATTTTTATCATTATATATTAATATTTCATGCCCTTTGGTAATTCCCCAAAAAATAAACACTCAATTTAATTTCAACACCTGTTTTCAGCATCAACACCGAAAAACTTAAGCACCATAAGCTTTGGCGCCGATAGGTACCCAATTGCCGAACGAACCCTAAATTGAACAATTCTTTAAAAAAACAATATATCTTCGGTGACACACGAACTAAAGATTGGTGAAACTGGAAAGCAAGAAGCAAAGTGTTGTTTCCCGTAGCTCAGCAGAGGAAGAGTATAGAGCAATGGCTCAAACTGCTACAGAAGTTGTTTGGTTAATTCGACTTCTTGATGATTTAGGTGTTCAAGTGGTTAAACCTATAGTTTGACAATGTGATAATCATTCAGCAATTCAAATTGCTAAAAAACCTGTCCAACACGAGAGGATAAAACATATAGAGATCGATATTCACTTTACAAGAGACAAGGTTATTGAAGGTCTTTTACAGTTGTCTTACATCCCCACAACACATCAAATAGTTGATGTATTGACCAAAGTTCTGCCGTCTTCTCAACAGGATTTGTTATTGTCCAAGCTTGGCATGGTTTTGCCAACCCATGTCTCGCTTGAGGGGGGTGTTGACTATTATAAGTGTTGTTTAGTAGTTGTGTAATAAATTATATAAATACTTCTTATCTCTTGTAATAAACGCTTGATCATTCTGTTAATGATGAGTAACAAACTCTTTTGGTTTTCTCTCTCTTTCTTCGTTCTCTGTTCTTCACCTTGTATCATATATTATATATAAATATGTATGGTTGCCCACTAGTTTACCAAAGAATCGTCTTGGCTACGTCCAGTTCGACCCGGGTCACGCACCTGGCTTTGGCGGGTGAGTCTCCTAAAGGGAATTTTTTACTTCTACTGGAGTTGAACTCCAGACCTCGTGGATGTGGAGCAAGCCGCTTACCACTTGAGTCAACCCCCTTTCGTCGACCCTCTTATTTATACAGGCAGGACCGACCCGGCCCACTGTCTACATATTTTGCCCGAACCCATACATTTTTGTGGGTGGATTGGGGGGTGGGGGGCAGTCAGGCCTGTTCGCGTTTGCTCAAGTTTAGCAATAGCCATATATATCCCAGCTCCTCTTTATCTCTAGCTAATAACCTTTTTCTCAAATCTGATAGACCGATAAACTAGATATCATTCATGTAAGTGACCTAACATATAAGTCTAATGAGTCGTACGCTCACAAGTCACAACATTCGAATATATGATCGAGCTAGCTAATACGTGAGCCACGCCGCGTTGGTTTATTCCATACATGTATATATAATTGTCGACGTCTTCTAATAAATAATGATGCTCGCCTCCGTTGCTTAAGGTGCAAACAAATATAGCAGCTAGAATATGTAGGACCTGGCTGTTTAGATGATCGATCTGCTTCTTCATGTGAGTGCTTTAAAAGTTTCAACCGCGATGAAATCACAAAAAAACAAAACTAGATCCAGTATATCAACATCCAGTATATATCGGTAAGTGGTGGAGTGCTAATCGGGCGACGTAAACACAAAGGTGTCTTATCGACATGCTTATATTTATCGAAATTAGTGACACCTAATTACAGAAATATGTTTAATGTTTCTATAGTTTCAATAAAAACCTAGCCGGTGCTTCACATGCTGCATGATAGTATATTTTTTCTTTTCTATCGATCGTAAAATGATTTAATCTTCAATCTCCCGTTACTCAATTCTTGTTATGTGAAGATGGCCTCAAATCATTATCCAAAATTTTGAATTATGGGATTTACAATTGAATTGTCCAATAAATTTTCTCTCACTTGTGAAGTTACAATTGAATGGTTCCATTGTTTTTGTCGTATTCGCTTAGGTCAATTGCCCATTTTGCCATCCTTTCTGAGAATTCTGGCTTTTGCATGATCTATCGAAGCGGGTAATTCGTTAGGACGATGATGGTGTGTGACTCGAAACAGGGTCGGAGTTTATTTGAGCACATCACGACCGCCAGGACCAATTTTTCCGTTGGAGAGTAGCGTGTCTCGGCGGACACCATTGTTCTGCTTACGAAGTAAACAGGAACCTGTTGGCCGTCCTCTTCTTTGACCAAGACTCCGCTTAGGGCGCGATTCGATACAGCTAAGTAGAGGTGTAGCACCTCTCCCGGAGTGGGTTTAGCCAGTAGTAGGGGATTGGCGAAGTAGCCCTTCAGCTCTTGGAAGGCGGCCTCGTGTTTTTCTGTCCACTGGAAACTCTTGTTCTTCTTTAGTACTTCGTAAAATAGTCGACATTTATCTGAGGATTTGGAGATGAACCGATTGAGTGCAGCTATCATTCCGGTTAGCTTTTGCACGTCTTTCACGCTTCGAGGGGATTTCAGGGAAGCGATTGCCCAAACTTGGTTTGGGATGGCTTCAATCCCTCGCTTTGTTACCACATGCCCCAAAAAGGTCCCAGATTGTACCCCAAAGATGCATTTTTGGGGATTCAGCTTCATGTTGTATTCTTCGAGGATCTTGAACGCTTCTTCCAAGTGCCCCCTGTGTAGGGAAGCACTCGTGCTTTTTACCACCATATCGTCGATATACACCTCCATTGTCTTGCCAATGTGGTCGCGAAACATCCGATTGACTAATCTCTGGTACGTAGCCCCGGTGTTTCTCAAGCCGAAGGGCATTACACGATAGTAATACGTTCCCTGCCCTGTGATAACGGAGGTTTTTTCTTGATCTTCCGGTTCCATCTGGATCTGGTGATAACCGCTGAATGCATCCATGAAGGTAAGGAGTTCGTGACCCGCGGTTGCATCCACCATTGTGTCTATGTGGGGAAGAGGGAAAGAGTCCTTAGGGCAAGCTTTGTTGAGGTCGGTGAAGTCCACACAAACCCTCCATTTCCCGTTTTTCTTAGGTACCACGACTACGTTAGCTAGCTAATCGGGGTACTTCACTTCTCTGATCTTTTCGGTGTCTAGTAATTTTTTGACCTCTTCATCGACCGCTCGTATTCGCTCCGGTGCGAACTTTCGTCTCTTCTGCTTGACTGGAGGGTGTTTGGGATCTACGTTGAGTTTGTGTGTGATGATGGAAGGGTCTATTCCAGTCATATCTTCGTGACTCCAAGCGAAGCAACTGTTGTGACTTTTCAGGAATGTTACCAACTCTTCTCTGACTGATGGTTCGAGATTTTCTCCGATCTTGACGACCTTCCCTTCCTCTAAGGTCACCTCCTCCTCTTTTTCTCCGTCTTCAGTCCGCTCTGGCGGAGGAGTGACGTTCTGTAATTGCTATGCCTCAGGTCTCAAAGTGGTTGGCTTGAGGGCTGCCTTATAACACTCCCTAGCCAACCTCTGATCCCCGCGAATTTCGTCTATTCCCCATGGTGTTGGAAATTTCACCGTTTGGTGGTAGGTGGATGCTACTGCTTTCATGTCGTGTAACCATGGTCGTCCCAAGATTATGTTGTAGCATGAAGGGCAGTCCATTACGAGGAAATTTACTTGCATATTTATGCCCTTGGCGAAGGTTGGGATGGCGATATCGCCCACAGTGTGCTTGACCTCGCCGCTGAATCCCACTAAGGGCACCGGGTGCTTATGAATGTCGTTTTCGGACAAACCCATCTCTTTCAGGGCAGTTAGGGTCATGAGATTCGTGGAGCTTCCCGTATCGATCAGTACCCTTTTCATCAGCATGTTCCCAATATGCAGGGATATCACAAGACCATTGTGATGCGGTTCGGAGGTGTTTTCTGCATCGGTGTCGTCAAACACGATGGCTTGTCCTAGAGATTCTCTAGCGCGGTGTCTCGACTGGGGTCGATTGAAACTGCTTTCTCTTGCATGGCGTTTTGCTGCTGAGTACGATAGTCCACAGATGCTTGACCCTCTTGATATCACGTTGACCACTCTGTCAGGCGTGGGAGGATTTCGCCTTTCCTGGTGCTCAGATTGGTGATTCTCCAGCAAATCTTTGGGTACTCGAGCATCTGGAGCTACGTCTTTTATCCTTCCTTCCGCCAATAGGCGGGCCAATTCTTTTCGGAGCATAAGGCAATCCCGGGTCCAGTGTCCGTGATATTCGTGGTAATTGCACCATTTGGACGTGTCTCCCCCTGAGCGAGGAGTTTTGTCTTTTCTTGGCCACCTCACGAGTTCTCCTTGTTTCGCCATGTTCCGGAGCAGCTTTTCCTTGGATATGTTGAGTTTGAAGGAGTCGAGTGAGGGCGGCATGGGTTCTCGTTCCTTGTCATTCGTCCAACGTGCCCTGGCCACATTGACCTGCCCTGAGGTAGGCCGTGAGTAAGGATGGGCGCGACGGTCTTTCCTCTGATCTGCTGAACCTCGCCGGCTGTCAATGGGTCCCCTTCTCTCGGTTTTCTCCGTCACCGAAGACCTCTTTCTTAGGGACCTATCTTCTTCCAACCGGACGTGTGCCATCGCCCTAGCTTGCACTTCTTCGAATGTGGCACAAGGGTGTTTAGTAAGCTCTTTGTACAGGCCGCCATCGGGGGTAACCCTTTGCCTGAACGTTTCCACTGCGGTCGTCATGTCGCAAGAAGGAATGGAGATCTTCTCGCGATTGAAGCGATCCAAGAATTCTCTGGTGGTTTCTTGGTATCGTTGGCGGATCCGGTAGAGGTCGTTGGATTGCTTCTCAAACTTGCGGCTGCTGGCGAATTGAGACCGGAAGGTTTCCGAGAGATCTGCGAAGGACCTAATGCTCCCACGTGGGTGGTTGATAAACCAAGTTAGCGCCGGACCTGTTAAGGTTGTGCCGAAACCCTTGCACATCACCGCCTCTTTGGAATGGGACATGACCGCACTTGTCATCATCTTCTGTTTGTATATGGCCACGTGCTCGTTAGGGTCCGTAGTCCCGTTGTACGTGGGCATGCTTGGCACAAAGAACTTTTTTGGAATCTCTACTCGGGCGATTCGACGAGTGAACGGAGATTCGTCAAACCCGTCGGGTGCTTCAGGCTCTAAAGGTTGGAAACCTTGGCTTTCCCTCCGGAGTTGGTCAGCGATGACGCTTATTTGTTCGGTCACCTTTCTTCGGATGGCTGCGTCCAAATCGATTGGCTCGTGCCGTTCTAGATCCTCCCCATCGGTACCTTCATCCTCGCTCCAAATTTCTTGAGATGGAGCTCGGCGTTGGTTAGCCGCTGACCGGAGATTGACTGCAGGATTATTGTCGTGGAAGAGTTCCTCACGGCGGGTTCGGCCCATGGGTTCTGGAGTCGCGTCCCGTTGTGCGGGTGCCTTGTCTCGGGGGTCCGGGTCCGCACCCTTTCATGAGGTTCCTTCTCCAGTGTTGAAATCCAGCCTTCTTATTATTCCGTCAGTGCGTCGGGTGACGCGGAGGGAGCGACGCCCCGTAGCCAAGACCTCATATTGTTGCTTGAGTTGGCTGTTTTCGGCGGTGAGGCGTTCTACATGTGCATCATAAAAGCCCTTCTGATCGCTCAACGCCTTTTGGAGAAATTCGATGTGCTGTTTGAGGTCCGTCATCTCCTCTTCTTGAGACCGACCGCTTTGGTTTTCAAGGTTTTGATCGTCCGCGACGACCGGAGTCTTAGGGCTTCCTTCTCCGTTTTGAGACATCGTGTTCCTTGATTCGGAGGGAAGCAGAATGCTAACTCTTCAGATGGTTGTATCGATCTCGGCCCCACGGTGGGCGCCAAATTGTTTGAGCCAAAATTTACCAAAGGTGAAACCTTGGCCTAAATCGGGCCTTGATCGAATGAACTAAGAAGAATATGAACGAAAGTGTATTTGTATTGATGTAGAAATCAGAAGAAATAGTGTGAATCAAGCGTCCCCCCTCCCTTGAAGGATTACATCGATTTATATAGCCCCCTAGGGTATATTCTATCTTAATTAGAGATATGATCTTATCTCTAACTAACAGATCTTAGTTTATCTTGTTACAAACATATCTCGAATCCTCTCTCCTCTAACCAACTTAGTTGATCCCGAAGATCTTCCGTAGCTCTGTATGCGTTGGAGATTCTCTGTCTATGGCTCAATGCTTCGTTTCCTAAAATTTGGGTCTAACAATCATTATCCAAAATTTTGAATTGTGGGATTTACAATTGAATTGTCCAATAAATTTTCTCTCACTTGTGAAGTTACAAGCTTGAACGGAGGACCTATTTGGTCCCATTGTTTTTGTCATCGACGGAATTTAAATATAACCGAATTATCATTATCGAGCAATCAATAATATAATTCTATACTAATTGTTATCAGAGTTACAAGTTGAGGCAAGTTTCATTCTTTAAGTTATTAAATTGGTCTTATGTACTATGTATATCAGTGCAGATTTTATTTATCAGCGTCTTCAACTTCATTTGGTGATTGCTAAAAGCATTAAATTCAAAATTTGCTCAAATCAATGCCCATTCAAAGATAATGATGGGTGCTCTTCAGTTTTAATAATATTTTCACACATTCCACAAATGGGATTGAGGAAAATAGAGATCTTGAGGACAACAATAAAAACAAAGAGGCACCACCGAATGCAGTTGATTCGTGTTTGCATACCCGGCCTCATCCGTAAGGATGGCATAAGGTGGCCAATAGTTTGTTAGTGACCACCCTAATTTCCCTTTCTTCCATTATAAATACATGTACTCGCCATGTATGGTACACATATTCAGAAACCGCTGAACTCGCTAGCAAGTCTTACCTTTTATCTCGACGTTCAATCGACAAACTACTCTTTTGATCGACTTAGGCATCAGAGGTGGTGATGCGTTTGCTACGCCGCTGAGGAAGAGGAGGCCATGTCGGTTCGATCCAACGGGCCCTTGACGCGTGCCCGCGCCAAGGCTATAGGTCGGGCTACGGTTTCCATCATAAGAAGAGCTAACCCATCCGTGAGTTCGGTTCAAGACCCGCCTTCTACTATATTGATGACATCTTTGGTACAAGATGCATTTCCGGATCGATTGGAGGAGTCGAGCCAAGCCTTTCCGGAGGGATCACCGACGCCGCGATCAAGTCCAAGCCGAGCGCCCCCGCGCTCCAGCCGTTGGTGCCCGCGTCGCGCCCGCAGAACACGGCCAGTCCAAAGCGGGGGCTGAGCACCGAAAGCGCGACTGCGCTTTGGCCGACCGAAACCGCGCTTCGGCCGCCCGCAGTGTGACGACGTCCTCGGGCGTGGGCTAGACCCTGATAGCGCGACCGCGCTATGCCGGGGCAAACCGTGCTCCGACTGACGGTGATTCGAATCTGTCCGAGTTGTTCGCGAGTCTTTCCGAGGCCTCGGGACTTCGGGTTTCTATCTTTATTCTTATGTCGGGTTTTTAAGTGGAACAATTTCTTTATTTAGTATTATTATTAATTCCGCTATTTATTTAATTAATGAGATGGGTTGGGCTTGCATGCTTGGGCCCATCCTCATTAGGGTTTTTAGGATTAGACCTAGTTTCTATTTAAGTTGTCAGACTCTCATACTTTCAGTTTTACGCTTGAATGAATTGAATTTGCCTTTGTTGAATCGAGTTTCTCTTCCCTAGGCATCAGTCGTCAAAATCCTTCTAACCCTTCTTCCAATTCGCCCTACAATCATTCTGAGGTTTCGCTTGTCGGAATCAATACCACATCGAGATGCCGCTAGAACCCTAGCGACGTACCACACAATCACGACCCGCGCGCCCCTGCGTGCCGTTATCTCGCTTGCTTCCGCTCCATTGTTCATTCGAGATCGTGACGGGATTGAAATACGAGACGCCGGTCCTTGTAGCGAGGCAAAACGCATCAACTGACATCAGATCTATCGTCTTGTAAGTCTCCTGATTCGATCTTTGCACTTTCACCACCATAATTCCGCCTTTAAGTCAGCCAAAAAATTAAAAAAATATTTTTTTTAGCCAAACCCTAGTTAATTGTTCTTGTCCTTTGAAGTATAATAGTGGTGTGATTTGTTCATTGCTTTGCTATTGCTTGATTGATTGCCCATCGTTAGTGATTTTCAATTACTTGATAGGTTATCTTGCTTGTGTTTGATTACATTGAACTATATTTATCACTGCATATTTATCATAGTTTGTTTGAGGTCACCAAAATTCAGCATAAAAAAAAACAATTTTCGGCCCTCATTTTATAAAAAAAAAATCAGTTGTGGGTGGCATAGCCAAAATAAGGTAAGCCATTAAACCACATTTGTTAAAAAAAAAACAGGAGAGAAATTTGTGGGTGGTAAAGCCAAAATAAGGTAAGCCATAAGCCACACCTTGTTAGTGCTTGCATCATTCCTTATTTGTTAGTACTACTTGTTTGATATTACTCAATTGTGTGGGTTTATATCTTGCTTTAACTTTGCTTTGTTCAATAACACCATTGCTTTACTCGTGAGCCTAAGCCGCCTCTCGCACACAGAGCCTCCCGCGACCTTGTGTGAGTGCATTGCTCGGGTCAAGAGCTAAGACTTTGTGTGTTTGCTTGCCTTTGTTCGTTTTGTTCTTTGTTACTCGCCATGTCTTCTCATGATGGTTCAGGTTCTCCTAAAGCAAGTGATGGCAATGAGCCACTCAACCGCTGTTGTGGTTGAGCAAAGCACTACGGATGAAAAGATTGACCGCTTAACTTTAGTGGTTACCAAATTACTTGCTCAGTTGAAGGCTCAATCATTGCCACAACAACCTATTGTGCATCCCACAGCTCAACCGATCATCAACATTGCTAGTTCCAACCAAGAACAAGTCTTGGCCACACTTTCGGCGCCGCAACAACCGCCTCCCGGAGTTTTGACGCGCGCCCGCGCCAAGGCCGCGGGCATCACTATTGGCGCGTCCGAACCTTCGTTGGATCCGGGTTTGGGGACTCAACATATTCCTCTTGATACTCAAGACCCTCGACGCAAGGACAAAGGACCTGCCGAGCTTATCCAACCGTCAGTCCCCCAACAAGAGCTCACCTCGGCGTCTGCACTTGGCCAAGACACACGGGTGCTTCACAACGACCCCAATGCTTATGATCCGTCTTCGAGTACCTATGCCAAAGACCAAGGTATGTTTTCTCAACTCCCTCTTCATAATTCTTATGGTCAAAGAGATGATGGTTATTACGCCACCACCTCTTGTAGTGCCCAGCCTCGCCAACAATTTGTTGACGACGCTTGAGCACGCCGACTTTATGGAATGCGTGACCAACGCTTTCCGTCACCGGCTTTTGACCATAATGTTTTTGCTACAACCAAACGGCCTTATGAGAAGGAACCTAGTCACAATCGTCGACATGGTTCCTTGGAGTATAATTTTTCTACGCCGGTTATCCATGACGACTTCAAGGAGTTCGATGATGAACAAATTGAAGATTCGGGCATGGTTAACCCTCATAATTTTCCAGCGTTGGGTGATCCTCCCGAGTTGGATGAGCGCCCATCGGATTGGATTCCGCCAGCTCCCACCCTTAATATTGGTAATGCCCAAACGCGTCAAAACCGACGTGCTTTTGATCATGCTACCGAGTGGCGCGCAAGCTCCGCCCCGACAGCATGATCAAGGGCAAGATCAATATTACGAGCAGCCGCCGGCCCGGCCTTTGTCCCCTATTGATCATTGCCATGATGTTCGTGTTGCTAATGGCGATCGGGACGCTCCTCGGTACCAACGACACAAAGTCAAGGTCAAGATTGAACCGTTTGAAGGGCATCATGACCCTGCGGTCTTTTTAGAATGGGTTACTGCGACGGCGTATACTTTGCGCTATTGTAATATCCCGCTCATGAGCATGTACAAGCGGCTACCTTACATTTCCGTGGTTCAGCCTGGGTTTGGTGGCAACGCTTTGTGGATGACCGTTTGCGTCGGGGCCTTACAACAGTGACTACATGGGATCAGTTGGTCTATGTTATGACTCAAAAATACATTCCAACTGATTACCGTAACCAAATGCGATTGAACATTGCTGATTTTCATCAAGGATCTTTGTCCCCTGTTGAGTATTTCGAAAAGTTAGAGGACATGTTTTTCAAGGCGAATATTAGTGTTGCTCCATCCACATTGCGTACTAAATTTATTAGTGGCCTGAATTTGCCTATTAAAGATCAGCTTGAGATCTTTCCTATTAAGGATATCAATAGATTAGTGCATACGGCCATGAAAATTCATCAACAACATGTGCGCAATAAGAGTTATGGTTTTCGCACGTCGTCGAGCAGGTATGTTTCTTCCAACCCTCGGTCATACGGTTTTAATACTAATGAAAAATCTAGTACTGGTGTAGGATAGGGTTCTTCTACTTCTTTGGGCAAGTCCATGACTTCCACACCAACACGCATGCCTACCCAAAAGTCGGCACAACCAGGCCGTGAGAGAGCCCGTGATTTGGAATGCTACACTTGCGGTGGCCGCGGTCACTACCAAAAGGACTGCCCCAACCGCAAGAAGGTTATGTTTGTCCAAGCTTCAGCTAGTTACGAGTCCATGGATGAAGAAGAGGAAATTTCAGCACCGGCACCAGTGGATGAGGAATATTCGGTTCCTCGAGATGAGGAGTTGGATTGTGCTCCATCGCCGGCTAATATGGGGACTCCGTTGGGGTTGGTTTTTCGAAAGGCTTTAATCCTTTGTGAAAACAATCTCAATGACCAGCGGGAAAATCTTTTCCACACTCGAGCTCTGGTTGGTTCAACAAGCTTAAGTATCATAATTGATTCCGGGTGCTGCACTAATTTGGTCAATAAAAAGGTGGTCGATCATCTTGGGCTTCCTACCACTCCACACCCGGCTACTTACGTTCTTCAATGGCTTTCGTCTATCTCAGGTACGCAAGTTACTAAACAATGTACCATTTCCTTTTCTATTGGTCCTTAATACAGATACTATTCTTTGTGATGTAGTTGCAATGGACGTCACACATTTATTGTTGGGACGCCCATGACAATTTGATAGACGTGTCCTTCACGATGGCTACTTGAACACTTATGTGTTTACGTACCACGGGAAGCGCGTCAAGCTCTTACCTATGTCGCCGAGTGAGATTTTGCAGGATCAGGTTCAACGGGATCGCCAAAAAGCGATTGAGGCTGAGGAAAAAGCTAGCAAGGGCAAGAGTGTACCCAAACCAAACCTCTTTGATGAACAAGGCAACAATACACATCCATCTGGTTCGGACAAGGCGCGTCCGCCGCAACAGCCACAATAGCGGCCACGCCAACCGGCACCGCCTGGGCCGCCCCTACAGGGCTTGGTCGAACGACGCCTCCTGTTGGCCCGGCCGTCGTCCATTACAACATCGTTTCAAGGTCGTGCCCCGTGCTTTCTTTTGGTGCCGATGTCCTTGACATCTTCTAGCACCGACACCTCGGCATTGCCAAATGAGGTAACTTCCTTACTTAGGGAATTCCAAGATGTTTTTCCTAACGAGTTGCCTGCTGGTTTGCCACCTATACGAGGTATTGAGCACCAAATCGATTTGGTGCTCGGTGCTTCGTTACCCAATAGGGCTCCTTACAAGGCCGACCCGAATGAGACCCGAGAACTTCAAAAACAGGTTCAGGAGCTACTTGAGAGAGGCTATGTTAGAGAATCGATGAGTCCTTGTGGTGTGCCAATCATCCTTGTTCCTAAAAAGGACGGCTCTTGGCGCATGTGCATGGATTGTCGGGCCATCAATCAGATTACCGTCAAATATCGGCATTCGATTCCACGCCTCGATGACATGTTGGATGAGCTCCATGGCGCCTCCATCTTCTCTAAGATTGACTTGAAGTTCGGCTATAATCAAATCCGAATGAAAGAAGGAGATGAGTGGAAAACCGCTTTCAAGACCAAATTCGGTCTTTACGAGTGGTTAGTGATGCCCTTTGGCCTCACCAATGCGCCGAACACATTCATGAGATTGATAAATCATGTCCTCCGTGATTTTATTGGTAAGTTTCTCGTGGTCTATTTTGACGATATTTTAACTTATTCTAAGACTTTGACTGACCACGTGGACCATTTGAGGCTCGTTCTGGCGCGCTTGCGCCGAGAGACACTTTTTGCCAATTTGGCCAAGTGTACTTTTTGTAGCCCATCCACTATTTTTCTTGGCTTTGTGGTGTCTTCTCGTGGTTTACAGGTGGATGATGCTAAAATTAAGGCCATTTCGGAGTGGCCTACTCCTACCACTGCTACTATGGTTCACTCTTTCTTGGGCATGGTCGGGTTTTATCGCAGGTTTGTGCGCAATTTCTCTTCTATAGCGGCGCCCCTACATGCATTGACAAAAAAGGGCACCGTTATAGAATCGAAAAATCACCACGAGAGGGCGTTCCAAGATTTGAAGGATGCCTTGAGCCATGCTCCTTTGCTACAATTGTCGTATTTCTCTAGGCCGTTTGAGGTGGAATGCGATGCTTCTAAAACTGGCATTGGGGGCGTCCTCCACCAAGAGAAGAAGTCGATCGCTTATTTTAGCGAAAAGCTCACCGGGGCACAACTCAATTATCCGACATACGACAAGGAGCTACATGCCTTAATCCGAGTGCTCCAAACTTGGAAGCACTACTTGTGGCCGCGGGAATTTTTTATCCATAGTGACCATGCGGCGCTTTCTTACCTCAAGAGCCAAGCTCATTTGAATATAAGACATGCTCGATGGGTGGAATTCTTGGAGACATTTCCATATGTCGTCCAACACAAGAAGGGAAAAGAGAATGTGGTCGTCGACGCCCTTTCTCGCAGGTATGTGCTTCTTACTCATTTGCAAACTCGTTTACTTGGCTTCTCTTTGATTAAAGAGCTTTATGCTTCGGACCCTTTCTTTGGGCCAATCTTTGAGAAGTGCTCGGTTCATCGTGAGTGGGACTCTTATTTTTTAGATGACGGTTACTTATACAAGGATGGGAAACTTTGTATTCCAGCCTCGTCTATAAGGCACCTTTTAATTAAAGAGGCTCATGATGGACGGGGACATTTTGGTGTGAACAAAACTGTTGCAGCTTTGCGTGAACATTTCTTTTGGCCTAACTTGGTCTCGAATGTCACCAAATTCTGTAGGAGTTGTGTTCCATGCCGAAAGGCCAAGTCAACTACTTTACCTTACGGACTTTACTCGCCTTTGCCTGTGCCTAACATCCCGTGGGAGGACATTTCTATGGACTTCATTACGGGCTTGCCTATGTCAAAGCGAGGCAAAGATTCCATTTTTGTTGTTGTGTGCCGATTCTCTAAGATGGCTCATTTTATCGCTTGTAAAAGTACGAATAACGCTACGGAAGTGGCTTCTTTGTTCTTTGATAATGTGGTAAAATACCATGGTGTGCCGAGAACTATTATTAGTGACCGGGACATCAAGTTTGTAGGCCATTTTTGGAGAACACTTTGGGGAAAACTCGGCACCAAACTATTGTTTTGTACTAGTTATCACCCCCAAACAGATGGCCAAATGGAGGTCACCAACCGTACCTTGGGTTCACTCCTACGAGTGATGCTCAAATCGAACCCACGCCGGTGGGAGGACTTACTTTCTACCCTTGAGTTTTGCTATAACAGGTCCAAACATTCGGCGCATTCTTTGACTCCGTTTAAGGCCGTTTATGGCGCAATCCCATTACGCCTTTGGATTTGGTCCCCAAGCCGTTGAAGCAGGGAGAACATGTTGATGCCGCTAATAGAGCCAACCACATTCAGCAACTCCACGCTAGGACCAAGGCGCACCTTGAGCGGCTCACTATTCAGTACTCAGCGCAACACAACCGGAGTCGCGTTCCTATGATTTTTGAGCCTGGCGATCTTGTTTGGCTCCATTTGCGCAAGGAACGGTTTTCGGCAGCTCGAAAGACCAAGCTTCATCAACGTGGTGATGGGCCATTTCGTATTCTTGAGCGAATTGGTCCCAACGCCTACAAGTTGGATCTTCCGGATTCGTATGGCAATGTTCATGCAACGGTCAACGTGTCTGATCTTTCTCCCTTTGTTGAGCTGGATTTTGATTTTGCGGAAGCGGGGACGCTTCCCACTCAAGGGGGGGAGGATGATGCGTTTGCTACTATGACCGCCGTTGAGGAAAAGGAGGCCATGTCGGTTCGATCCAACGGACCCTTGACATGTTTCCACGCCAAGGCTATAGGTCGGGCTACGGTTTCCATCATAAGAAGAGCTAACCAATCTGTGAGTTCGGTTCAAGACCCACTTTCGACTATATTGATGATATCTTTGGTACAAGATGCATTTCCGGATCGATTGGAGGAGTCGGAAGTCGAGCCAAGCCTTTCCGGAGGGATCACCGACGGCGCGATCAAGTCCAAGCCGAGCGCCCCCGCGCTCCACCCGTTGGTGCCCGTGCCGCGCCCGCAGAACACAGCCAATCCAAAGCGTGGGTTGAGCGCCGAAAGCGCGACCGCGCTTTGGCCGACCGAAACCGCGCTTCGGCCGCAGTGTGAAGACGTCCTCGGGCGCGGGCTAGACCCTGATAGTGCAACCGCGCTATGCCGGGGCAAACCGCGCTCCGACTGACGGTGATTCGAATCTGTCCGAATTGTTCGCGAGTCTTTCCGAGGCCTCGGGACTTCGGGTTTCTATCTTTATTCTTATGTCGGGTTTTTAAGTGGAACAATTTCTTTATTTAGTATTATTATTAATTCCGCTATTTATTTAATTAATGAAATGGGTTGGGCTTGCATGCTTGGACCCATCCTCATTAGGGTTTTTAGGATTAGACCTAGTTTCTATTTAAGTTGTTAGATTCTCATACTTTCAGTTTTACGCTTGAATGAATTTAATTTGCATTTGTTGAATCGAGTTTCTCTTCCCTAGGCATCAGGCGTCAAAATCCTTCTAACCCTTCTTCTAATTCGCCCTACAATCATTCTGAGGTTTCGCTTGTCGAAATCAATACCACATCGAGACGCAGCTAGAACCCTAGCGACGTACCACATAATCACGACCTGCACGCCCCTGCGTGCTATTATCTCGCTTGCTTCCGCTCATTCGAGATCGTGACGGGATTCAAATACGAGACGTCGGTCCTTGTAGCGAGGCGAAACGCATCAGGTGGTCAGGTGGATTAAGGGGACCCCGCCCCCTGTGTCCATTGTTTTGCAGGTTCTAGGTTGAAGAAGAAGTTTGGAACGGAAGTCAAAAGGGCAAATCAAGAGGAGCATTCATTAGGGCATAAAGGCGAAATTTTGTGCACTAACAGTTGGCGTCGTCCGTGGGAAACAAGCAATTGATCCACCTAGTTATGGTGTTGGAGTCGATCCCTGAAAAACAAGAAGTAACCTTTCTTTGTCCCGAAGCAACTGCGCAAATCGAAATCGTACGCAATGCTCTTAATGATCGAAACCGCGCTCGCGGCCCAGAAAACCACGATCGCGGTTCACAGAGCGATCACGCAAACTCCGATATTCACTCGGAGGATTAGGCTCGCGGTCGAAACCGCGGTCGCGGCCCAGTAAACCGCGATCGCGAGTTCGCGACCCCCAGGACAATCACACGAACCCCGATCTTCGCTCAGAGGATCGAACCCTAGCGCAACGGAGCAAGGCGCCTTGCTTGAAGATGATATTAATTATGACCCGGCCTCACCCGCAAGCGCGACCGCTCTTTGCACGAGCCGTCAAAGGCCTGAGTCAAGCGACAGAATCAAAGTTTGTAACACTATGCGGTCCGACTCTGATGGGTTGCTGAATCCGAAAGCAATCGAAATTTTTTGAACCCTACTACTGTAGCTAGTGAAATGTTTTACTAGTGTGTTTTTAACGGAAGCATTAACAAAAGAGTGGAGTGGCGGTTGAATGCAAAAAGTAACATAAAGAGTGATTTTTTGCAAACAAACAAAGATAAGGGTGGTTTTTTTTTTGTAGTTTAACCGCTATTGTATTTGTATGTACCACATCAATTCATATAAGCTCGTATTAATCCACATGTTGTAATGAGAATGACAAAACGAAAAAAGACACAGGAACTTAACGTGGTTCACTAACAATGTGTTAGCTACGTTCACGAGCAGAGAAACGAAACTCTTATTATGGAGGTTGAAAACATATTTAAATTATGAGACGTTTAAAAATAATATATACAAACTCTAAAACCCTAAGATAGGCCAAAAACATAAAATAGTTTATACCGTTATGGAACACTGCCCCCGAACACCATGCCATGCGGCTCCGTCCCCAAACCCTGACAAGTATCGATGAACAACCAATTCAAAGCACATTAACACTACCATTACCTTATCAAACCATATTAAAAGCGAATTACTTTATCATAACGATTTCAATTCAATTAATGATGTGATTTGCCCTTTTGTTCTAATTATGTATTCAAGGAGTGAGCTTTTCTTCTTCTTTAGCTAATGAAGCTCCTGAAAGGCCACATTCACATAAATAAGTTTGGTCTTGTGTAAACAAGAATTAACCTAGAACTATCGAAGATCTGACATATTTGAGTCAAGTAACTTCACACAAGAACCAATCAAGTAAAAGAAAGCAGAAGAGACACATGAATTGTTTACCCGGTTTGAGTTCAAAGTACTCTACATCCGGGGGACCTCAACAGGGAAGATCCGATCCCAGTCAAATACACTAGATCAAAGCAAAAAAGGTTCAAGTACAAAGCGATCAACAACTGGCAAAGCTAGACATCCGGAAACAAGAGAAGACGAAGAACGAAGAACAAAAAACAAGAGCAAAGACAAGTATCGAGAACGAAAGGGTTTCGGCCCCCTTCCATGGCGCGCTGCAAGTCTAGATCAAGCCCTTCTAGACTCCAAGGAATCTCGGAGATGAGTGGTCGCCGACGAACTCCTTTTTCTTCCTCCTTTTTCTCTTTTCTTTCTCTCTTATCTCTCTCTTTCTTTGGATCTAGGGTTTGCGGCGCGTGTGTGAATGAGCTATCGAGAGCTAATCAAGCCTTTAAATAGCTAGGTTACTCTGGAAGCTTCACCAAACACCACGTTTCACAAGTGGAGCGTCTTTAACACCGAATGGGCCAAAGACCAACAAATGGGCCAAGCACATAAATGGGCCTAGCTCTTCTCAGGTCCGAAATCCATCCAATTGATATAAGTCTGATTCAACTAAAATGATCCGGGTTTAGTTACCTCCAACCGGTTTAACCCGGGGTGAATACTAGCCCGGTTCACCTATCAAAACAAACCCTAAAAATAGGATGAATCCGATTCTGAATTATTCTAGCTCTACCTAGTACATTGATACATCTAAGTGTACATGAACAAGGATTACATAGATGGATTATTTACAACAGTCTTGCTCATATCTTTTTCTTCTCTCATTTTTGTTTAAAAATATTTTTAATTGCCTCAAATGTGACGGGCTTCCTCTAAAATCACACCAAAAACGATGGGTGTGCCATGTGTACATCTTAATTTTCTTAGTATAAGTAATAACTAATTAACATTCACTAGCTCTCGAATTAGATGGTTGGAATTTATGGTATTCAGGAGCCTCTAGTAGCATAAATGGAGTTGGGATCTTGGTCGACAGGAAGCTGAGAGATCAGGTGGTGCAGGTGGAACGAACAAGTGATCGTCTGATGCTGCTGAAGATCGTCATAGGAGAGAAAATCCTAAATGTCGTCAGTGCCTACGCGCCGCACGGGGGGTTGAGTGCAGAAGAGAAGAGGAAGTTATGGGAAGATATAGATAATCTAACAAGAAGCGTACCGACGACAGAACAGCTAGTGATCGGAAGGGACTTCAATGGGCATATCGCGAAAGACAGGTTTGGTTTTGAAGAGTTTCATGGAGGTTGGGGGATTGGCAACAGGGGATGGAGGTCGGGAACTCTTAGACTTCGCAGCAACCTTTGATTGTATGGTGGTCAACGCTTGGTTCAGGAAGAGTGATGAGCAACTGGTCACCTTTCAAAGCCCGCTGGGAAAGACACGAATAGATTTCTTTGTGACTAGAAGGGAAGACAGGGGAAGGTGTAAGAACTGCAAAGTCATACCTTTTGAGGGCTTGTCGATGCAACACAGGTTGCTGGTCTTGGATTCGAAGGGGCCGTGCAAAAAGAAAAAAGCAAACATGACACCTCAACCGAGAATTAGGTGGTGGCGCCTCTCAGAATCTAATGAACATAGCTTAAGGGAAAGGATCTTCGAAGAAGCAAACACTAAGGGAGCTTGGAAAGAGAAGAGCGACGCCAACGAGATGTGGGGCAAGTTGGCAGAGTGCATCCGTAGAGCGGCGTGTGGCGTGTTGGGTATGTCGAGAGGTTTCTCTGGGAACAAGAGAGCGGTAGCCTGGTGGAATGATGAGGTACAGGAGAAGGTCAGGGATAAACAGTTAGCCTACAAAGCTTGGTTAAGAAATACAGAATCAGAGAAAGAGGTGAAGTGGGTAGAGCTCAAGGCAGCAAAGAAGGTAGCTAAGAGGGCTGTGGCATCAACTAAAGAGAAAGCATTTGAGGGCATATATAAGGCTCTGGAAGAAAAGGGAGGAGAACAAGCCTTGTATAGATTGACTAAGACAAGGGAAAGGAAGAGCAGAGACATAGACAGGTGTTAGTAGATGACGCTCAGATCAGACATAGGTGGGAGAGGTACTTTTGTGGACTTTTGAATGAGGGTGGTGAAATGGGTGAGAGACGACACAACTCAACGGGAAGAGAATCACGGGAGTACCCTATATGTTTCTATAGGCGTTTCACCAAGGAGGAACTAAAAGGTGTGGTTCGCCAATGGGTAGCAAGAGAGCAGTAGGGTCGGATGAAATACCGGTAGAAGTTTGGAAGTGTTTGGGAGTGAGAGGCCTAGAATGGCTAGCAACGCTCTTTAATGTTATTTTCAAGACGGCCAAGATTCCAGATGAGTGGAGGCTTAGTAAGTTGATCCCTGTATATAAGAACAAGGGAGATGTGCAGCAGTGCAACAACTACAGAGGGATCAAACTGCTTAGTCATACAATGAAGATTTGGGAGAAGGTTATCGAGATGAGGCTGAGGAGGGTAGTCAAAGTGTCAGAGAATCAGTTTGGCTTCATGCCCGGGAGGTCTTAAATGGAGGCTATTCATCTGCTGAGGAGGCTAACAAAGGCGTTCAGAGAGAGAAAGAAAAATCTGCACATGGTTTTCATCGACCTAGAGAAGGAATATGACAGAGTACCAAGACAGCTGCTTTGGGACTGTCTGGCAAATAAGGAGGTATTTGGCACGTTTATCAGGGTAGTCCGAGACATGTATGAGGGATCGAGGACCAGTGTGTGCATCTCAGGCGGGGACACATAGTATTTTAAGGTGGAGGCAGGCCTACATCAAGGCTCCTCCTTAAGCCCTTTCCTTTTCGCACTAGTGATGGACGTTCTGACGAAGGAGATCCAAGGGGAGATACCGTGTGCATGTTGTTCGCAGATGATATTGTGTTGGTGGATGAGTCTAGAGTCGGGGTCTACAACAGGCTAGAAACCTGGAGGGAGAAGCTAGAGTCCAAGGGCTTCAGACTGAGTAGGACCAAGACAAAATATGTGGAGTTCAGGTTCGGGCAAGGTGCAACCCACAGTGAGGAAGTGCTTTTAGGAGGGGAAGTTGTACCTAGGAAAGAGAGTTTTAGGTACTTGGGGTTCAGTGTTGCAAAGTGCTGGAGGTATCGAAGAAGACTTTACACACCGTATCCAGAGGGGTTGGCAGAAGTGGAGATCGGCTTCGGGGGCCCTGTGCGACAAGAAGGTGCCGCTCAAGCTAAAGGGAAAGTTTTATAGAACAGTGATCAGACCTGCCATCCTCTATGGGGCAGAGTGTTGGCCCACCACGAAAGCGCAGGAACAGAGGCTGATGGTAGCTGAGATGAGGATGCTAAGATGGATGACCGGGCACACGTTATTGGACAAAATCAGAAATGAGGTGATCAAAAGAAGTGTGGGGGTGGCCAATATAGGAGATAAGTTGCGAGAATCAAGACTTCGCTGGTTTGGACATGTTCAGAGGCGGGGCCCAGAAGAGCCTGTTCGTAGATGTGAGAGCCTTGTCTTAGGAGATGTCTGTAGGGGGAGAGGACGACCAAAGAAATGTTGGAGAGATAGTATAAGGCAGGATGTCAGTCAGCTGGGGATTTCGACGGAGTTAGCAATATGCAGGGATAGATGGAGAGAGAAGATTCGAGTGGTGGACTGCTAACCACCTGATCAGACCGTCCCATATGGCCTTGAGGATTCGACGCTTCGTTTTTCTCTATGCTTTGCTTCGCCCGACCTTTATGTTTTTCCTTTATGCTTTTCTTCTTGTGGTTGCTTTGTTTTCCTTCCTGTGTTGCTTTGGTCTTGTCGGGTCTTTTGGTCGCTCCCCATTGCGTTATTCCAGGGGTGCCCCCATCCTGACTCCCCAGATTTTCCGTAAGGGAAGCCACACTGGGTTATTGTTGTTGTTGTTGTAGCTCTCGAATTAATATGCAACCTAATCCCATTGTCGTCACCGCCACCTACTCTCTTCAAGTCTTGACCTACAATAATTCTATCATGAGAAAGACTTGTACAAGACGCAGTGGCGGTGTTGGCCGGGTTGAAAGGGTGGTCTTGTTGCGACGATGGTGATTGTTAAGATTAAAGGGAAGCTAAGAGATTAAGGGATTGATTAGCCATTTGATTAATTAGGCTAACAGACGTGCAAGACTAGCTAACTAAACTAATTAATGGTGTGATTTTTACTTCAAATTTCCTTCAAAAAACCTTTCCAAATGAAAAAAGATCCTTTCTTTAAAGGCTTGTTACCTTATTTGCTAACAAATTTCATAATCGTAAAACTAAATATCCTATGTAATGAATCGAATATTCTGAATTCTGAAGTTGTTATCCGAAGAGATTAAATAGCAATGCAAAAATTGTAGACCTCATAATACCGACATCAATAAACCTCAATTGCTAGTAATCAGACACTAGTCAGCAAGAGCGAAGAAAACCAACCATTTCAGATAAGCGATCTTCGCCATCCAAAAATCCGACGACACGTGTCAATCGCAGAGTCGTTCTTCTTCCCTGAGACCCCTTTGCGTCCACAGAAAGACAGTTGAGTTTGAATAGAAGGCGGAGGCAGGCACAAGCCAGAGAGTAAGCGCGACCAAACCTTTTTTCCCTCCTCTCTTCCCACCTACCCAATCCAACCGTTGTAGGCGGCTTTTCTTTCAATTGGATTCCATTTCTCTTAACCCACCAACTCGATTGGGTGAACAAGGAGGAAGAGAACAAGATGTCTTCAGCTTTGTTGTGCCAATCAACTCTACAGTCGCAGATCCATGGCGTTAAGCTTTACAGCCACAATCCATCTCTCTCCCGCCCTTCTTCAATCACCTTCGGCAGGTGAGCCTTTGTTTCTCATGAATTCAATTTTGGGTTTTATGTTTTCTTCATGGCCGCACTTCATCTGTTCGGTGAATTTCCTAAGTTAGGCGTAGTAGGAAGTTGCCTGGCAAATAGAGAAAATCTGTTTATGTGATCTGGTGTTTCAGAGACCATTCAAGATTTAGTACCTTGGGTGATGATTTATGCAATCTTTGTTGATCTGCTGAATATGAACATCTCTTCAATGACATTACTGGTTATAAAATGAGATAAGGGAACTCTGTGTAGTACAATATCTGCTGGGAAAATGGAACAACTTCATATACTTTGTATTTTGGCTGTTGAAAGCTTTGGATTCATATCACTTGCAAGGTCATTTTGGATTGGAATACAGAACCTGTTGATCACTTGCTCTTGATGTTGATGTGCAAGTTTAAATGCTACATCATGTTGAATGTAAAAAGATATAGTTATCAAGCATGAAACTTAGTACCTTATTTTTTATGACTGGAAATCATTGTATAGACAGCATACTTTAGAGTTAAATCCTCTGACCAAAAGGACATTTGCAGCATGATGCCTACCTATCATCAATTGACTAGCAATTCCACATAATACAGAAATCTGCTGCCTATTATCTGTCTGTTACTAGATGTTAAGGATGCTCTTCCAAGTAGCTGCATTTGTTGGTACATTTGATCATTCAATCTGTAAAGCAATCCTGCCATTATGCCTTTTTGTGGCTAGAGTGACTCATCTGGTAATGTAGCTTCTGTGTCCATTGTATTTTCCTACATATAACAAATTTACAGTGTCAAAGCTACCTTAAGTTTCCAACCGAGTTATCTTATAGTAGATGCATCAAAATTAGCTTTCGTGATAATCAGGGGTGTATTTCATTATATGAGCCAGAATTTTCAAGCTCTTTCTGCGAATTATGTTTCATGTATTGATGCTCTCAACTACTTTCAATATTGTTATAGGAGGAGTGTTCAAACTGTGGTGAAGGCCACATCCCGAGTTGATAAGTTCTCTAAGAGTGATATAATAGTGTCTCCCTCTATTCTCTCTGCTAATTTTGCAAAGTTAGGAGAGCAGGTAATATTCGACTGTCTTTTGCCATAGACAAATCAGCATCCTTTACTTTCATTTTATGTGTTGTTAGCTTCTATTTATCTGCTGATTGCCAATATATATATCTCTACTGTACCAACTTAAGACGCCTCTTACCTGATTGTCATTCTGAAATTTATGATCAATGTTTCTGCTCTTGTTCTCTGAAGGTAAAAGCTGTTGAATTGGCCGGTTGTGATTGGATCCATGTGGATGTGATGGATGGTCGGTTTGTTCCAAATATTACAATTGGACCTCTTGTAGTAGATGCGTTGCGCCCTGTGACAGATTTGCCATTAGATGTGCACCTGGTAATCACCCTCTTTTGTCCTATCTGTATATTATAGTCTCTCGGTATATTATATAACCTGTACCAAAATGTCGCAGATGATTGTTGAGCCTGACCAAAGGGTTCCGGACTTTATTAAGGCTGGAGCAGACATAGTTAGTGTTCATTGTGAGCAATCATCCACCATCCATTTGCACCGTGCCGTAAATCAAGTAAAAACACTTCTCCTTTGGCTCCACGCTCTTCTTCATTTGTGAATTTGTTAGGATGTATCATTTAAGATTCTGGTAAAAGCATGAACTGATGATGTGAATCCTGTTTGTGTTAACACAGAAGTCTTTTTGTTAGGATGGAATATGTTAAAAAAAATTAAAAAATTAAAATATTCAGATATTTTCTTTTTAGTACTTCATTTTCTTCAAATTGGTGCAGTCTAATAGTTTTTTCCATTGCATTTCTATCTACTGTGATACAGATCAAAAGTTTGGGAGCTAAAGCTGGAGTTGTCCTAAACCCTGGAACCCCATTAAGTGCAGTGGAGTATGTGCTTGATGGTAATTTGTTTTTCTTTCTAGTGGACACAACTTCTGCCAGAAATCTTCATTTGATTTTACCTGAAATACATACCTATGGTCAAACCTCTCCTTTGAAAATTATTTTTGACACTACGAGTATTGTATATGTGTAGACCATGTTAATCATAAAGAAGTTGTCAAGCAGTTTGATAAAAATATGTGCATAAAAGGGAGTGGATGGGTGTTTGTTTATAAAAAATCATGTACTATGCTGTTAAAATTCTGGAATGTATGTGTGACAATTCATTGAATTCACCTAACTCTTGCATGTTGATACCAGTTGTTGATCTGGTCCTGATTATGTCTGTGAATCCTGGATTCGGTGGTCAGAGCTTCATTGAGAGCCAAGTAAAGAAAATTTCAGATTTGAGAAGAATTTGTGTAGAGAAGGTATGCTGCCTGTACTTTATAATTTGTCTTCAATGAGAGCTTCATATTGGAAATACTGATGTTTTTTGCTGCAGGGAGTGAACCCATGGATTGAGGTGGATGGTGGAGTTACTCCTGCAAATGCTTACAAGGTTGCCTACTTACTTGAAAGTTGAAGCTTGGTCTGCAAATTTTGATGAGCATCACAAAACTTCAAATATATGTCATAGAAAGCATATAACATAGAGATCTGTGCACTTAACTTTTTGCAGGTGATTGAGGCTGGAGCCAATGCTCTAGTTGCTGGATCTGCTGTTTTTGGAGCTAAAGATTATGCTGCAGGTACAGATATGAGGCAAATGAGTACACTTTCCTTTTTCATGTTTCTGATAAATTTGGAACCTTGAATTGGATTATCATTTTCATACACAGCTATTAAGGGGATCAAAACCAGCAAGAGACCTGAAGCTGTTGCTGTATGAAGCTTGGGCTCATAAACATGTTAGGTGTGGAGCTCAAATTCTGATCTCCATGGTGCCATTGAAGATGAACTATAAGGAAATACAAGTACAGAAAGTTAGAAGAAACCCTATTAAAAGTATGCTGATTGCTAGTATATTTTGCAAGCAATCCTCTCTGTAGCCAATGCTCAATTGATCACTGACACTGTTAATAAATGCTTTTTGTATTTTGACCAGCTTCTTACTGTTTCCAAAAGTTTTGCATGTGTGGTTGCAGATCTCCAAGATCATATTCTTATGATTCAAGTACTATGAAAAGTGTTTTGTAGTTCGGAAATAATTGTCATCTTGAGATTTTATTTGCTTTAGATGAAGCCTCATTAGTCATTACCCATTTTAAGGTTATTTGCATATCTATATTTCGCATACATTTTCGCATACATTCATTGTTATAAAAATCTTGTGTCAGTCCTATCTAGGCCTAGCTTAGGCACTGGAAGGTCCCAACCTGCCTAATCGTCCGGCCATCTAGGTTCCTGTCTAGGACTGCCTAATCAACCGTTCTGACTATCTAGTCACTATGCGGCCCCTCTCTGCCAAGGGTCCAACCCCTCTCTGCCAAGGATCCGCCTAGCGTTTTTTAGAAAATTGATACATTACATCTTATAATAACATTTTATTACCATTTATCTTTTTGAAGAAGCAATTTATTTTGGGTTTCTTGCTTTGGAAAATAAACTGATTAATGTGAGAAAACAAACCAGGGAAACGTTTAAATGTTGGGCGAGGAAGTGCTTATTCCCGCCGCCGCTTCGCCACCGATGCAATTACCGTTGAGAGCTCTCCAACACCGAATTTTCTCCCTACTCCAAACATGCGACTCCGCCCCAAAACTCTCCCAAATCCACGCCCAGCTCATCACTCACGGTTTCTCCCAGAAGCGCTTCCTCCTCTCCAAGATCATCTCTTTGTATACCACCTTCGGCTTCTTCCGGCTCGCTCGCCGAGTCTTCGACGACCTCGCAACTCCCAGCACCTCTGCCTGGAATCAAATGATCAGGCTTAGTTTGGCCCACGGCAAGACATCCGCGGAGTCGGTGCAGCTGTTGAATCGGATGAGAAATCAAGGGTCGAACCCTGACGAGTACTCGTATTCTTATGCTTTGAGTGCTTGTGTTCAATTTGGGATGTTAAGAGAAGGAAAGCAGGTTCATGGGCGAGTGGTTTCTGATGGTTATTCCCTGAATGTGGTGATCGGGACGAGCTTGGTGAATTTGTATGCTTTGTGTAGTGGGGAATCAGGAGATGACCTTTTGTGTGCCCGTAAGGTGTTTGATGAATTGTCTGAGAGAAATGTTGTGACTTGGAACTCTTTGCTTGCTGGATATGTTAGGAAAGGGGATGTTGATGGTGCTATGAGAGTTTTTGATGAGATGCCAGAGAGGAGTGTCGTCTCTTGGACGACTATGGTTTCAGGTATGATTTAGTAAATGTCTATTTCTTTGACATTTGTACATCTGATTTGTAATTAGTAACATGTTCTGGTATCAGTAAAGTTTGTTCCTTTTGAAAGGGCAATTGAATATCTGAGCTTCTAGTGAAAGTTTTATTCTTCTTGTCAGGATGTGCACGACATGGGCAGTGTAGACAAGCTTTATCATTTTTCAATGAGATGCAAAGATCCCATATCGAATTAGATCAGGTAGCGCTCGTTGCTGCTTTGTCAGCGTGTGCTGAATTGGGTGATTTAAACCTCGGAAAGTGGATTCACTCCTATGTCAACAAAACATTTCAAGGCAGAAACCAACCTCTGCTTGTTTCTTTACAAAACACCCTTATTCACATGTACACCAATTGTGGAGCTCTCAATGAAGCATATAAAGTTTTCCAGGAAATCCCATTTAAGACTGTAGTTTCTTACACAAGCATGATCATAGCGTACGCCAATCATTGCCATGCAGAGAAAGCTCTAAGTCTGTTTAAATCAATGGAAGCAAATCAAATTAGACCAGACGCTATCACCTTCATAGGTGTTCTATCTGCTTGTAGCCATTCTGGGTTAGTAGAACAAGGCCATGCTTATTTCAAAGAGATGAAGGACAAATGGGGAATTGAGCCTAGTATTGAGCACTATGGATGCATGGTTGATCTGTTGAGCCGGGCTGGACTCTTGGATGAAGCAAAGGGAATTATTGAAAGTATGCCAATGGCGCCAATCAATTTTATATGGGGTGCACTTCTTGGTGGGTGCAGGATTCACAAGAATGTAAAGATTGCTTCTCATGTTGCTCACAAACTGATGCTTGAGCTGGATCCTGATGAAGCTATGGGTTATTTGTTCCTGTTATTAGATGTGTATGCTATGGGTGGTATGTGGAAAGATGTTGATGTGATAAGGGAGAAGATGATCCAGATTGGCGGGAAAAAGTCTTTGGGGAGAAGTTGGATCCAAGTGAATGGGATGATACATGATTTTGCAGCAGGGGATTCGAACCACAAACATACATTTTCTATTTATGATGTATTGGATAGTATCAATGGTCTAATGATGAGTGATGTCTGTGACAACGAGGGTAAGTGTCTGATTCACATTTAAGGTGAGTATTCAAGCGTATCATCTGTATAGAAGTGTAAATAGAAGTCTAGAACTCTTTCCTTGCATGGAGAGTATGACTAAAGCTCATTACTCCAAGGATTCAATATGAAACAGATTAATGAATGCCATGGTCGCACTAGATAAGTTGGTTCAGAGAGATTGGATCATGCCATTTGCAGGCCTTAAGACAAATTTTGAGATGTTTGATAAATGTTGAGATTTGATTATCAAAGAAGAGAAGGATGAGATGAACGTGGAAAGGAAATGACTTTGTTGTGAGGAATTGAATTTTCGATTCTGGGAAAGCATTTGCAGGGATTGTACTGATTCGTGTAGGATGTTTGAAGTTGACTTCGGATAGTTGAGGAAAAAGATCGACAGAATTTCCAAAACTTGGATTATGTTGGATTAAGGTCAAATCTTTCTCCCTTCTGCTGCTTCCTGCACGCCCATAGAAAAAGCTCCTGGCTAGTCTTATTAGACAACCCTCAAAGAATATAAAAATAAAAAAGCATCAACCAAGGGTAAAAGGAAGAAGCCAAAGGGAATACGAATCCACACAAGCACACGATGTATCTGGCCCAAATTGCCGGCCAAGGGGTCACTTTCCCAGTCTCCTCCTCATCTCCAAAGGTCCATTTTATGCTTTTGGCTTTAAACAAAAGCCTTTTTCTCCCATGGCCGCCGCCTCTCTCACCTCTCTGCTTCTACCCTTCTGACCTTCGTCCTCTTTTATTAGCTGGGAAGAAGAGGATTCTTTTTCTCGGTACCCAATTCGGAAAATTTGAATCTCTATCAACTTATCATGGCATTATCCAACAGGTTTCTTCAATCCTCTCACTTTCCCCGTTTTCACAAGCCCAATTCTCACCCAATTCCTCCTCTTTGTTGTATTCCTGTGGAATCAATTTACACCAAGCCTTGTTCATCCTCCCCATTCACCGAAAAACACTCTGTTGAGAGATACCATAGAGATTCCTGGGTCTATCAGTGTAACCCTCCAGAATTCGAACCCACCTCTTCCTCCAACTCTGAATTGCAGAGGCAAAACGACATTGCTTTGCAGATTCCTGAACTCAGGAACCTTCTAGAAGTATTGAGGCGGAAGAGGAGGGAAGGAGATAATGGGGACCCACATTCGCCTGCACCCGGGAATGTTCACTTGGTGGGTACTGGCCCTGGTGATCCTGATCTCCTCACTCTTAAGGCTTTCAAAGCAATTCAATCTGCAGATTTGTTGCTTTATGATAGATTAGTCTCACATGAAATCCTTGATATGGTGAGTCCAAATGCTCGCCTTCTTTATGTTGGTAAAACTGCTGGTTACCATAGCAGAACTCAGGAGGAAATCCATGAGTTGCTATTGAGCTTTGCTGAGGCTGGTGCAAATGTTGTCAGGCTTAAAGGTGGTGATCCTCTGGTAAGCTTAAGGATGAATTCTATTGTGCATGCATTGCTATTTTTAGATTTTTGGATTCAATTTATCTGTCAATTGTCTCATTTCATTTTCTTTTCTTCAGGTGTTTGGAAGGGGTGGTGAGGAGATGGATTTCTTGCAGCAACAAGGAATTCAAGTCAAAGTTATTCCTGGTAAGGAGATGGGTTTTATCCTTTTGTGTGATTTGTTGCATTTGTTGTATCAAACCAAACTCATGAGGGAATTGAAAGTCAAACTTTTTCTAATGATGAATTTGTGCATGTGCTGATATGTATAAAATTCTCGAGTGACTATTATGTAGGAATAGTATAACCTGGTGAAATTTGCCATTCAAGTTTTTGTTTCTAGCATTTAATGGTAGTGAATAGAACTAGGTTCATTAAGGGAAAACATTATAACTCACGATTGAGAGGCCTTTCATGGATGGAAATTGATATCAGTGTTGTCATGGAAGCAAGACTGAATCTTTATCAAAATGATTTTGCTTCTGGCAGGTATAACCGCTGCTTCAGGAATAGCAGCAGAACTAGGAATCCCGCTAACTCATCGGGGTATTGCAAATAGCATCAGATTTCTGACTGGACATTCGAGGAAAGGTGGATCGGATCCTATATTTGTTGCAGGAAATGCAGCTGATCCTGATACTACCTTAGTTGTATATATGGGCTTGTCAACTCTTCCATCTCTTATCCAAATACTGATTGAACATGGTTTGCCATCTGATACTCCATCTGTTGCAGTGGAGAAAGGAACCACTCCTCAACAACAAGTGGTATGAGACATTCAATATTATGTGCTTTTAAAGAAATTAGTTTTTGTGACCTTTTTGCTGCCTGTTTCTCTGTCTCTTCTGATCACTGGAGCTCTCAATCTTGTTTGCATATCTTGGTTTTGCTTAAATATGGATTTCATCTTCATTTTTGTTGACTTTGGAGGTAATAAAGAAGAGGAAAATATAATTTTCTATGCTTGTCTAGATCTTACATATTAGCCCTAGCAGCAGCAGAGAAGTGAATATGATTTATCAAAGTGAGACAGTGCATTCATTCATCAACTTGAGCGCAATTCCTTACAATTTTTTGAATTTTGTTGCCATATTTAGGAGTGATTTGCTAATTTGGGTGATAATGAAACAGGTATTCTCAGAACTGAAGGATTTGGCCAACAGAACTCAAATAGCTAAATTAGTGTCACCAACACTAGTGATTATTGGAAATGTGGTTTCACTTTCACCTTTGTGGACAAGTTCTTGTGTTGATAAACCCGCTCTAGCAACGGCAACTGACTAGATATGAAAGTATAAAAATTGCATCTTTTTAACGACAAGAGATGGAGTATATTGTCTTCTTGAGCAAAAAAGTTTTGATTGTTCATCAGACATCATAATGCTTCACTGCTGCTGCGGAGTTTTTCTTGATGCTGACAAGGATCAGAGTTTGTTCGACCTGTATGGCTGTATCAGAGTGTACGTAGACGGTCAAGTTAGGGAAAAGCCACCGAAGTCCAATAGTTGTATCTATAGGCCTGGTTGTTCACTCAAGCATGTACTCCATTCCAACCACTATAAATAAGGGGCAAAATTGATTTTTAAATGTATATGGTTCTTGATTCTTTTTTCATCTCAAGTAAGGTTGATAGATGAACGGGAAAGAACACTAAAATATGATATGTGTTCAAGAATAAGAACACTGAAAAGACTAGCACATTTTGTATCTTTTGTTTATCATTTTGTAGCAATTGTCAGTTGCCATAAATAAACAATATGAGCACTTGAAGTTCAGAAGGGAGATATTTGCAAGGTAGGATAGGAAAGTATCCCCGTGTACAACTTCATTGATGCAACATTCAACAAATTTACATAAATTTTCTCTTATTTAAGTTTAGTGATCACTTGCACATATTGACTTAACATTATACTCCAAGGCTCGATGGTGTATACTAGAATTCAAACACACAAATTCAAAGCTTTATTAATCTTTCTATGTAAATAATAAACATACATAAATAAAAAAATCATTTAAACCAGGTTTGATAGTATTAGTGTACCAATTGACTATTCATCAGTTTAAGTTTAGTTATTAAGAACCTTCGAACAAAAAAAAAAAATTTAAGTTAAGAACTTAGAATTAAAGAACCAAATCATAATATTTTTCTTTATTAGATTATTTAGTACACTTTTGATTCACATCAATTTACTATTCCCTACAAATATACCTCAATATTTATCACTATCTAGTTGGTCTTGTGTGCTTACAAGTTTAGGGTTTTAAAAACTATAAGAACTCAACAAAAAGGTTGAATGATTTTCAAGCCAAAACATTTGACATTGTAAAACTAGATTTATTGCAGTCAGTGACAGAAACGCACGCAAACATACAAGATCGAATGAAAGCTTAAAAAACAAGTGACACCAGAGAATGGTTACGCGGTTCGGTGATAACACCTACGTCCGCGGAGTCTCAGTGGGGAGACCCTTCCCAATCCACTATCAAAGCTTTCAAGGATGGTTACACAAGTACAAACAAACGGCAAACCAACGATCAAGTACACCCAACAACAAAGATACAAAACAGAGGAAACAAGAGAAACAAGGCTAAGGAAGAAGATCTAGGGTTTCGCTCCCCCAGAGGCTGGCAAAGCTTCAAGTAGAAGCTTTGACGAGAGCCTTCAACGTCTTCTCCGACACAGAGATCGTCTTTCCGATCGCCTTCTCCAACTCCGGTGTCGAACTCTCTCTTCTCCTTCTTTTTCTCTCTCTCACTCTGAGATCTAGGGTTTGAGCAAAGTGGCGAATGAGCTTACACTGGCTTATATAGCTAGGTCACGAGAATCTTCTTGAGCTCTTCTTCAAAACGCATCACTTCAACTAAAGCGAGCTTCAGCTTAGGAGATGGGTCGGCCTCATCATTTTGGGCCAGTGTGATCATATGAAGTTGGGCCAGGATCAAGACAAAGCTATAGCCCGATTGTTATATTGAGCCCGATCTTGTTGCCTCCAAACCGGTAAGAACCGGGGTGGCTTACAAGTCCGGTTCAGTGGTTAATCGAACTTAATAAATAGTCTTGAACCCGATTCCTGATTATTTGGTCTACCTAGAATATTTGCAAAGTGCTATACCATATCATATGTCACATAAGGTGTCAAACTTGGCTTTAGTATAAGCTTAACAAATGCCCTCCTAAACCAAGTTTTAGATCCTTAAGAAGAAAGTTATTTAATAGTGGATTAGTACAGGTTTCCCTTCCATCATTGACTCATCCCCACATCTCAAGTAACATCATCGATGTGGAGTGCTGCCCTGCAAAACAGAAACTTGTTAGAAGGAACAATTTTTGTTCCAAAATCAGCAGGGTTTACATCTCCGAGGATTTTCTTCACAGAGATTTCATGTTCCTCAACTTGCTGTCGAATGTAATGGAAGCGGACATCAATGTGCTTTTTTCTCTCATGCAGGACTGGGTCCTTACACAAGTACAGAGCACTTTGACTATCCATATTCAAAGTAGGCATATATTTCTTGCCTTCAATTTCAAACAATATTCCCTTCATCCATGTAGCTTCTTTTGAAGCCTCTGTTGCAGCAATGTACTCTGCTTCAGTTGAAGACAGAGCAACAATAGGCTGTTGTTGTGATTTCTAGGAAATACAATTTCCTGCCCAAGTATAAAAGTAGGCAGTAGTTGATTTCCTGTTATCCTTAGTGCTAGCATAATCCGAGTCAACATAACCTTGTAGGTCAATTCTCGGTTTATGCTCAACATATACTAAACCAATGTTCACAGTCCCTGTTACATATTTTAATAGATACTTCATGGTTGCCCAGTGTTTTTCTCCTGGGTTAGACATGTATCGACTTAATACAGAGATAGCAAAAGCTAGATCAGGCCTAGTACATAACATCGAATGCATAATGGAGCCAACTGCTACATCATAGGGAACATTTTCCATCTTCTTCTTGTCAGCTTCGGAAACGGGGCAATCCTTCTTAGAGAGCTCCAAGTGCCCTCCTAATGGTATTGGAGAAGGCTTGGATCCTTTCATAGCAAACCTGTCTAACACCTTATGCAAGTAGTCAGACTGAGACAAGTATATAGTCTTTTTAGGTCTGTTTCTAATAATTTTGACTCCTAAAATCTTTTCTGCAGGACCCAAGTCTTTCATGTCAAAGTTCTTTTTAAGATCATGCTTAACCCTAGTAATAGCAGCCTTAGAGCTGCTAATTAACAAAATATCATCAACATAGAGAAGCGCATATAGGGGTGTCTTAGTTTTCACATTTTTGAAGTACAGACAAGAGTCATACTTGCTCCTAGTGAAGTTCATTTTAAGCATGCAAGAGTGAAACTTCTTGTTCCATTGCCTGGGTGATTGTTTCAACCCATATATGGATTTCTTAAGTAAACAAGCATGCTCAGGTTTATTTTTATCAACAAAACCTTTAGGCTGGCGCATGTATATAGTTTCAATCAAGTCACTATGCAAAAAAGCAGTCTTAACATCCAATTGTTCGTGTTCCCAATCATATACAACAGTCATGGCAAGAAGCAATCTCATAGTTTTATATTTAACTACAGGAGAGAATATGTCATTGTAATCTATCCCTTCTTTCTATGTAAAGCCTTTGGCTGCAAGCCTGGCTTTATACCTGGAAGAATCATTGACATTAGCTCCTTCTTTAAGCTTATATATCCATTTACAGTCTATAAGTTTGACTTTATCAGGTTTGGGAACAAGAATCCAAGTGTTATTAACATACATGGATTGAATTTCTTCATGCATTGCTTTAAGCCAGTCATTAGCATGAGAACATTTTATAGCTTGTTCATAAGAATCAGGAACAACATTTCTAACAACTTCAACAACAAGAAAGGCAAACTCAACAATTTTAGAGTAATTCTGATACAGTTGAGTATACTCATGCAAGTTCACAAAGTCTGCAAATCTGGTATTAGGGATCCTAATTCTAGGTTCCCTGTCTCTGGCAAGTTGATAATCAGCTAAGTCATTTGCAACAGGTATGTTATGATCATGCAAATCATGTTCATCATGCATAGCAACATCATCAATATCATGATTATGAATATCAGATAAGTTGTTGCTATTCATAGAACTGCTAGAACTTAAGCTAGAGGGATTAGAATTACTTACTGCCCCACCTAATTGGTGAGGTTGCAGACATGCATTGTCAGAACTTGAGAGATTATGCCCTTCAGTCTGGTTGTTACTGCTTTCATGTTCTTCTTGGAAAGCACTAGAAGAGTGACCAATATCAAACTCTTCATCATCTTCCAGATTGTCATGGTCTTCAAAAAACGTGCCATTGTTATCTTTAGGGTCTGTAGGGGTACCTGTATTCTCATAAACTAGTGTTAGAATTGACTGGAAATGAAAATTCTTCTCATTAAAAGTGACAGACCTGGAAGTTATTACCTTATAACCCCTTGGTTGAATAAGTAATAACTTGTACCCTTTTATTCCCTCTGGATACCCCAGCATAACACACTTTAGGGCCCTAGACTGGAGCTTGCCCTGTGATAATTGCGCATAGGCTGTGCAACCAAAAGGCCTTAAATGTGAGATGTTAGGAATTTTTCCTATCCATATTTCTTGGGGTGTTTTAAACCGTACTGTAGAACAGGGTGACCTGTTTATGAGATAAGAGGCAGTGATTACAGCCTCTCCCCATAAGGAATTTTTCATTCTAGCACTGATGAGCATACACCTAGCTTTTTCAAGTAGGGTTCTGTTTATCCTCTCAACAGTACCATTCTGCTGAGGTGTGCCAGGGATAGTCAGGTGTCTTTTAACACCATGTATTCTACATAAATCATTAAAGGCATGGTTACAAAACTCTAACCCATTATCAGTCTTAAGGCATTTTAATTTGTATCCAGATTGGCTTTCAACCATGATTTTCCAATTTTTGAAATTCTCAAAAGCCTCATCTTTAGTCTTTAGAAGATACACCCATACTTTTCTTGAGTAGTGATCAACCAGAGATAGGAAATATTTCCTTCCTCCAATTGTTTCTACTTGGGCAGGCCCCCAGAGATCTGAATGAACATACTCTAGGGGCTTGCCTGCAGTATAGGTTGACCTGCTAAAGCTGTGAACAATTTTCTTACCTAGGATACAATCCTCACAGAAGTCAATTACTTCAGGTTTTATAGAGATCATGCCAATTTTAAACAGGTGATGTAACCCTTTACTGCCTATATGCCCCATCCTATCATGCCAAATCTTAGTAAGGTCTTGATTGTCAGACTGTGTTTTTCCTTTGGAGACATTCAATTCAGGAGTGGCTATAACATAGTATAGCCCTTCCTTTTTGATGCTCCTAATAAGGATGTTTTTATTTCTAAGAACATCTCTTATTCCATTTGAGGTAACAATTTGGCAACCTAGATCATCTAAGACAGACTCAGAAAGTAAATTTTTCCTTAGATCAGGGACCCACCTGACCTTTTGGAGGACCCTTACCTTACCATCAAACATGCTTAAAGGAACTGTACCTGTGCCTTTGATTTTTAGGGATGTGTGATCTCCCAGCATAACTACACCACCATCAGATTCAGTTAGTGAACTAAAATAATGCTTATGAGGTGTGGCATGGAGTGTACATCCTGAGTCAAGTATCCAGTCATCACTAACAATAGATTCATGAGTATTAATCAAAGTATTATCATGATAAGTGCACATCAATAGTTCATAGGAGTATTGAGGGCAGTGTTCAAACACATTTGAAGGACCATTAGTATCCTTTTCCTTATTCTTGTCATCCTTTTTCTTTTTGTTACAGTCAGTGGAATAATGCCCAACTACACAGTAATAACATTTTACTAATGACATGTCCTTTTTATTAGAATAATTGCTATCATTAGACTTATTCTTCTTCTTTTTCTGCATATTATTCTTGCCTTTTCCCTTAGTAAACATAACCTCATTTTTACACTCAGTCTTTTGTTCATTTTTAGATCCATTTTTACTCTTAAAGACGTTCAGGGAGTCATTTTTCTGGGTTAAGTACTCCACTATTCTTTCAACAGTAAGATCATCCCTAGCAAATTGAACCACATCCTTAAGAACATCAAACTGACTAGGGATAGCATTCAACAGAATACCTACTTTATAGCTTTCTTTAACTTTTTCATCACATCTTTCAAGATCTTGATCCAGTTTAAGAAACTTATCAAGATTTTCATTTAGGGTGAGATTGGTATCCATCCTAAAGTTAAAGAACTTACAGAGGGTAGAGATAAGGCTAGGCAAGGACTTAGTCAGGTAGATGGCGTCAAGAGCATCCCACAAAGGTTTAGGTTCAGTATGACTAACCACTTGTCTTGCTACTTCATCAGTAAGATGTAGCATAATCTCAGCATGAGCCTGGTCCTGAATTTCTTTCCTTCTTACAGCAGAAAATTCAATCGGCCATTGGTCTGTTACAGCCATATATCATTTTTCTTTCGTCAATATGGCCCTCATTTTCACCTTCCACATGGAGTAGTCCATGTGGACATCATATGGCTTCACTCTATATTGCTCCGACATTTTGTACTTGTAAACACCAAATACCAAGTCAGAACAGATGTAAGGAGGTATGAGGTAAACAAAACCACGCAAGAAACAACCTAAAGTACAAAAGAAAACCCCTAGACTCTTCTACTAGAGGAAATTGACAAGAAAACACACAGGAAGACGGTGTAAGAACCAGCAGTGGGATGATACCGACACAAGTCGACACCCGTCTGTCAAGATTCCCTTGCTTCAACCTAAAAGGTCTACGCAGTGACTAAAAAACACAAATCAAGTAGCGGAAGCACTCAGAAAGCAAGGATCTACAAAGCAAAGCTCTGATACCACCTTGTAAAATTAGATCTATCGCAGTTAGTGACAGAAACGCACACAAACATACAAGATCAAATGAAAGCTTAAAAAACAAGTGACACCAGAGAATGGTTACGCGGTTCGGTGATAACACCTACGTCCGCGGAGTCTCAGTGGGGAGACCCTTCCCAATCCCCACTATCAAAGCTTTCAAGGATGGTTACACAAGTACAAACAGATGGCAAACCAACAATGAAGTACACCCAACAAAAAAGATACACAATAGAGGAAACAAGAGAAACAAGGCTAAGGAAGAAGATATTCTAGGGTTTCGGCCCCCCAGAGGCTGGCAAAGCTTCAAGTAGAAGCTTTGACGAGAGTCTTCAACATCTTCTCCGGCACAGGGATCGCCTTTCCGATCGCCTTCTCCAACTCCGGTGTCGAACTCTCTCTTCTCCTTCTTTTTCTCTCTCTCACTCTGAGATCTAGGGTTTGAGCAAAGCGGTGAATGAGTTCCGAAGGAGCTTACACTGGCTTATATAGCTAGGTCACGAGAATCTTCTCGAGCTCTTCTTCAAAACGCATCACTTCAACTAAAGCGAGCTTCAACTTAGGAGATGGGTCGGCCTCATCATTTTGGGCCAGTGTGATCATATGAAGTTGGGCCAGGATCAAGAAAAAGCTATAGCCCGATTGTTATATTGAGCCCGGTTTTGTTGCCTCCAAACCGTTAAGAACCGGGGTGGCTTACAAGTCCAGTTCAGTGGTTAATCGAGCTTATAAATAGTCTTGAACCCTATTCCTGATTATTTGGTCTACCTAGAATATTTGCAAAGTGCTATACCATATCCTATGTCACATAAGGTCTCAAACATGGCTTTAGTATAAGCTTAACAAACATAATGACTTCAAATCTTTGAGAAAAATTAGATGAAATTTTGTTTCTTGATTATCTTTCACATGAAAAATTATGAGAAGTGGTAAAGACTTCTGATGAAATGCTTTTGATGAAAAGTGAAGTTGCTTTAATTGTAACTGAAGTTGATTTTAATTTCATATTATATGTGATCTGTGTTGCTTTTGATCACATATTAGATCAGAACTATGATCTTGTTGATGTTAAGTGTGAGACTCATTGTTTTTGATATTATCACTTTGGTAGTTAATGTAAAATACCGTGGAGAATTTAAAAAGCTATTAAAATCTATTCTCAAAGAAGTTTGAAGGAGTTGAGGGAAAGGTGATATTGTTCTTTTATGAGATTCATTTTCCCAATAAGTGAGAAGACATCCTTATAATGTTGTTTTGTTTGATAAAGTCAAGAAGGTTCACACATCATTTGCAACGTTCCCCAAGTCTGTTACCATCCACTTGAAAAGAGAACGTATTGCCATCAAAAAAAAAAAAAGAGAGAACGTATTGTTAATTTGTTATCACCAAGGCATGTCTATATCTATACTAATGAATGATTTTTTTTTATTATGTGTCGACATCTCATTCATATTGTAAACATGTCTGTTTATAGTATTTTAAAATTATTTTTATCATCACTTTAATTGTGGGATACTAGGATCCACCTTATTTTTATACAATCTTTACCACAAGTAAAGTTTTCCCTCAAAGTCAAATAAATACTCCTTTTTTTATATTTAATTTAATTCACTTTCACAAAAATTAAAATTGAAATATGAGAGTAATGAATAAGAAAAAAACTAAAAAAACAACTTAACAAAGCCCTTCTTGTTGTAAGTTTGTTGTTGTTTTTTATTCAAGTTTGTCCGAGTTCGTCTTGATCTTCTCCAAAGGATCGAGTCGTACATTCAGTTTTGGAGGACTGACCTAGACACGGTTTGTATAACTTTGTGATTTGGTTTTGGACTAGGTGTGGTTTGTTAGTGATTGACGCGATCGCTAGGACTTGTTCGTGGTTGTTGAAGAACTTTCATTTCAGTGGAGGCGACGTCAGTAGCCCACTTTATCATACTTGGTTTGTCCTTCATGACCCGAATGCTAAAGGTCTTGCTCTTTAGCCCCTCACTTTCCTTACTACCCCTTTGTTATAATTCCTTCTTTTCTCTAGTTGTATTTTCTTTACGTGTCTTTGGTTTGATGTTGTCGGTTCTATTCCTTTTTCGACTGTCGTTTACTCAGCCTCTCGGTTTTACCAAATTTGTTTGGTAAACCGGATTCTTACCTATGAAAAAACGTAAAGGAGAGACAAAATTCAGCTTTTGAACATCTAGTCAAGCGATTAACACTTAATGATAGTACCATGAGATTTTCGTTTCGACTTCTACGACATTGTTCAAGACCAAAAAAAAGACGAAATTCACCGAGATATCAAAGTGGTTTTCCCTTGTCGTCGTTGCAAGAAAGAGAAACATGTTCATTAACATTTTCATAAAACAAGACTATAATATTTTTAGTTCATAAGGTACGTACATACCAGGCCCGTAGATAAGGGTGTGCAAAGAGCCCAATTGCACATGGCCCAATTTTTTCAAGGGCCTCTATATAATTATGTAGTAGACTATTATTTATGCCATCTTGATTTGCCCAGTTGGTAGGCACGCAAGGATGACACTTGAGAGCCCCGAGTTCGACACACACGCTCGCTCTCCTTTTTATTTTTCAAAACCAGTTTGTTAACTTTATCGTGCGATTTTTACTGTTTTTATTAGTCACTTCATAATCTTCTTCTTACCATTATTAAATACACAATTACTATTTTTAATTTGTTGCTATTATTTTAATTTCTTTTCATGCATTTACATTCAATAGAGACACATTTTATTTTATTTTCTTTGGTTGCATTCCTTTATTGTGTTATCATTCTTTGTTAGGATGTTTTGGTTTATTAAAACTAAAAACTCAAATTAGTTGTTCTATAGTCAATATATATAAGTATATATTTATGTAATTGTTTTCCAAATTAGTGTAATGTAATGGATGATATTTGAATCCAAAAAACGTTAGCGATTAATTATGAAAAATAATAAATTTGTCTAATCCGGTAATTTTTTTTGTCGACGATAAAATTTGGATCTAATATATTTTATAAGTGAAAATAGAACCAACTATATTTTCTATAAGCGATTTTTAACACCATTAATACTAACATCTATGTCTAGTAAACTCTCGTCCCAACAGGATCTTATATTAATTTTTGAACATGACCTCTAAAAACTTTGGGACGGACTTGGTACATACGATACGGTACATGATAATCCACCATTGCGTAGAATATTGAAATACTTTTTTGTTCAAGTAGAAGGACGCATTTTGCATCACTTGCATTTTCATCCATTCCTTTGTGTCGTTCACAAAGTCAACTTTTTATATAGTTGAAATTGTAACGTGGCCCTTCAAAGTCTTGTGCAGGCACTATTGTGAAATTGTTATACAACCTAAGTGGTTCTTGCTGGTCCCTCATCCGATAATACTATGTTCCTATTTGTTACTTTACATGGACCACACCACAAACCTTTTACAAAGACACCTCCTAACACGTAACACTTTCTCGTTTACTTTTTTATTTAAATGTTGCAATGCAATAATCAAAATTAAAATATATGCGTATACTATCTACATTGAGTAGTTTAATTGCTAAAGTTATTGAGATACAAACTTAGAATATTTGTAAGCATGGAAAATTTTGAAAAGATATTACAATAATTGGTGATAATTATATATGTACATGGACTACTCCATAATTCGATCATTTTCCATTTGACTAATTAAGTTAGGAGCAGTAAATTACTAGATAAGTAAAATGATAATTTTTGGAGTTCTATTCTAGTTTAAAGTAATACTTTTACACATTATAATAGTCAAATAGTATCGTCTCTCCTTCCTACCAATTTTCTTTTACACATTAGTACATTACTGTTTTTTTAAAACACATGACCACATGAGATAAAAATGAAAATCTAAGCTAATAGTCATCCACTTTATACTACTTAAAGATAAATTAGTCTAGAACTTTACAAAGTTGCATCTGCCTAGCTTAAGTTTGTATTAACAGTACATAATCCTAAAGAGTGTCCTATTAATTGTCACAAAGAGAACCTCCTAAAATCAAGACAAAGATATGAAATAAAAATCAAACTTTATTCACTATAAAATTTACCTAATATTATACAAAGAACTATTGAAGCGTAATGCTAACAACATAGATTAAATTTCGATCCCGGGCATCCCTCCACCCGTTTATTCTGGTGAAAAATAAGTTCACTATTTTTTCTTTTACTAAGTTGATTCGTCTGGCGTAAGCCGATTTACTTGGCTTGTGGTCCTTATTAACCGACTCATGAGTCCAAATTTAGGTGATTTCTAAATGACACTCACTCTATATACCCTATTCAAAGCCTACCCTACCCCCTATTACATATAAATAAAATCTAATTACAATTTACACCCCATACCACTCTCATTTTTCACTCTCTTCTCCTCCTCCTCTCTTTCACTCTCTTATTTTCTTCAACAATCAAGGGAATTCAAGGGCTTCAAGGTAAGTTTTTTGTGCAAATTACTCCACAAGATCCACTCCTACAACAATCATGGTAAGTTATTTCTACAAATTTACCCATTTGAAGTCACTTCAAGTTCTAGATCTAGGTTTTTAGAAAAATTTAGGTTTAACTTAAAATTCATCTAATGAAGCTTTATACTAAAGATTTGGACCTATTTTGATAGACTAAAACCGATTTAGGCATAGATGTGGAGATCGGAGGTTGAATTTCGGGTAAAAAACGGCCCGACTCGCGCAGGCCTGTCACGGCCGTCGCGAGGTTGAAGACGACTCGTGGCCGTCACGGCCACGAGTCGATTGGCCGTTACGGCCAAGACTGCAATGGCCGTCACGGCCACGAGTCGATTGGCCGTCACGGCCAAGACTCAAATGGCCGTCACGGCCATGAGTCAAATGGCCGTCACGACCATGCTACATAAAGGCCATGACGGCCTTGCTTCTGGCTGTTCAAAGCCGTACTGCCATGCCTCCGACTGTAAATTCCACCTGAATAATTTCAATCATATTTTTTTCGTATTTCAGACATTGAGGTGTTTAGAGACGGGTTTAGAGACTCGGTCTGCTCGTTATCGACGTCGTGGGGCACGTATCGAGCAGATGGCACCAATTCCTGTAGCCCTGGTGGTTCCGGATGTCCCTGTGGCCCCCGAGGTTCCGGAGGTCCCTGTGGCCCCCGAGGTTCAACTCTTTCCGGTTTTACCCTACCACTTCACACGAGGGCAGCGCCAGACCTTATTCGACTCCTCACAGCACGAGACGGGGAGTAGCTCTCATTCTGTGGAGGATCAAACAGCCGTCCATGCTCCTACTGCATCGACACCACATTCTCGGCAGGGACGAGGGGCTGGCAGGCGAGGCGCAGACCCTGTGCCAGCTCCGACGGGATGGTCTAGACAGAGGAGACAGACCCGACCCGGTCAGCGTCGTCGAATCGAGCATTCTGCACTGAGAGGCCCGAAGATCCCGGAGTTATTGTTGGGCTTCGAGGAGCATGTGGCCCACCACATATACGCTGACAATGTAAGTAAACTACTTAAAATGTTTGATAATAATGTTTGATACTTATGTTCGAATTTGAAATTAAAATATCTTTTGTACTTTAATGTATTACAGGAGCGTCCTCGAGGTCCTCTAAAGTATCAGTTCCGACACACACAGCTGACAGACTGGCCACAAGCGAGAGCCGACGACTGGATTGATATTGTGTGGGCCAACGGGCTTGGCCATCTGTAGAGTATTATGCATCAGCAGGTTCATACTGGCCTTATAGATGCATTTATTGAGCGATGGCATCCAGAGACCAGTTCTTTCCATATGCCATGGGGCGAGATGACGATCACGCTTCATGATGTTGCGCTCATCCTCGGCCTTCCGATCGACGGGGATGTAGTTCTCCCAAATGATGCTGAAGGCTCTCAGAGATCCCGATTTGCAGAGTTCTTCCAGATGGATGATGATTGGATGAGCCGCCCAAATTTTGATATGGGCGGTGTTTCACATAAAGAGCTGAAGAAGTATTGCATGGACTCGGACAACAACCTTTCTTCTGAGAATGTCGCTTCTGGATTTCTACTGTACTTGATAGCATCGACTATCTGTCCTGACAAGTCTCAGCATCGGATCCCTATCACATACTTGGACATGGTACAGGATCACCAGGATGTACAGAGTACGTCTTGGGCTTCTGCTGCACTGGCTCATCTATATAGGAGCCTTGGTGAGTGTTCGAGGTTTGGGGCTAGAGGAGCTTCTATGTGTTACACGCTATTACAGGTAATTGGTCGAACCTAATTTTTTTATTTTTTATTTTGGATAATATCATCAGTCACACTTGACCAGTTCGATGTTTTTTTTATCTAGTCTTGGATCTTCATGTACTTCCCATTACTTCGTCCCGCCGGGATGCCATTAGCATTACCGGAGGGAGGGACATGGTCTCTGTTCTGGGGAGATGGTGGTACAGTGCAGGTTGGGCGCAACTACATAGCAGAGCTTGATGCTATGATGGCGACAGATGTGAGTATACTCTTTACAAGTTGTATTTAAGGTTTTTTTTTCCAAAAGGACTTCATTTATCATGAGAAATTGAATCAGGTGGCTTGGATGCCCTATGAGGATTTAGATTTTATCGACACATATGCTTCGTCTTGTTTTCATGGGCTGCTATCATTTCTGGCTATATCAGAGCCATACATGCCAGATCGATGCGCTAGGCAGTTTGGGCGTGTACAGAGGATACCTGAAGATGTTATTATGCCGAAGACTGCCGTTCGATTAGGAGACTTGACAAGGTACAAGGTAGAGTTTGACACAACCACTTGGGTTTGGAGATCTAGGGACGTGCACCATATCAGCTTAGACACGATGGGATCTCCTGTGACTGATGATCCGTCCGAGTGTGTTGAGGACTACTTGGCTTGGTTCCTACCTCGTACACACGCACGTGTTAGTCGGCCCGCCACGACTGCTGAGGAGACATAACATTAGGATTGTTTGCCTTTGTTACATAATTGATGTTTTTAGGTAATAATTATTTTGTTATATATGCAGCGCATGCAGGAGGCGTTGGGTTATCTTGCACCATGGGCGGCATATGCAGGGGTGCACCCACCCGAGGTACAGGAGGCTATCAGGAGATCTATTGAGATCATGGGAGGAGCGGTTCCTGGATATGGCGATGGTGATTACCATTCGGATGATGCCTAGGGATTTACATTTTGATTATGTAAAACGTTAGTATTTATGTTTTGATTTGTACTTCGGATTTTTTGTGTTTGCCTTTGTAGTTTGAATTATTTATGTTTGCCTTTGTAGTTTGGATTATTTATGTTTGCCTTTGTAGTTTGGATTATTTATGTTTGCCTTTGTACTTCGGATATGGATTCAAACTAAGTAGAAACTTCAAACTAATATTACATATTCAGTCGTTGGAGCAATACAAACTTCAACCTAAGTAGAACCTAGGTCCATTAAAATGCGATGATCATCCTTGGGAGCAAATTTGTATTTGTTAAGTCGTTGGAGCAATTGATGCAAAATGTTGAATGCGCCCTTGTCACAATTATGTCTCCACATTGGAACTACTGGAGGCAGTGGATAATCATCAAGGAAGAACACCTACAAACAAATAATTAACACATTAAATGTTATACATAATCGAAAAAAGCTCGAAATAGTTAAAAAAGTCAATAACTTACCGACTCAAAATGTGCACAAACGGTCTCGAAGAAAATGAAGATGACTCCATTCTCCAAGGTCCCATTCCAATTGGGGGGACTGTTAAGGGAAGATAAGTTTGGTGTTGTCGCCCCCACAACAACAAGGGCGCAATTGTATGTTGTAGCAACCAAATGCCCCATGTCTGGAAGGCTAAACCACCTCTCTCAGGGGGGCGAAACCTGGCTCTTCCCACTCTAGCTTGTGGGACATCTCAATAGCCGTATAATAAAGGAAAGTGCGGTCAAATATCTTGGCATGCTCGAGTACAGTCATCATCATCTGAGTCCGGACGTCGCGCCATCTATCTTGACCGAGCCCTAGACATTCTGCAACGACTCTGAACCCACAATTTCCATCAGCAACAATCGCATAGTGACCCCTAAAGAACTCCTTCATACACACCGGAATGAACTGCAAAGGACCGGGTGATGGATCCAAAGTATGTGGTGGAGTGCTAGGAGAGCTCTTTTCAGATGGAGTTGGGGGTGGACTTGGGTAGTTTGGGGGCCGCCCTCTAGGCTTCTTTAGAGGAGTCTCGTCCAGCTCTTTGTCAATTTGCTCCCACCCGCATAGAATTCTTTTGTTTGGACTATTCTTGGGTCTTCCCTTTGGCTTTCGAACTACGAGTTCTTTTACTTTCCTCTTATCTGGTCGGGCTAGCTTGCAAATATCATGAGCACAATTGTATTGTTCATCAGGTGTCATTTCAGAGAACTCGTTGTTCATGAAGTCACCCATCAGTGATCTTGCAACTCTGCGCTTTGTACCTTCGGCCTCTTCATTAGGCAATATGGGCGTTTCTAGGTCAAGTGTTCGCCAAAAGATATGCACTGTTGTAGGAGGAATTGGCATCTCCAAGGACACATAACGTGCAATGTTGTGGACACATGGCAACCCGTGTGTCACTGGCAATAGACATCTGCAATTAGGGTCAAGGTGTGCATCTTCTCCTTTCTCATACTCATCCATCAGAATCTTCATTCCTTTGTCTGATACCGTGTAGTTTAACAGTCTGAAAATGTCAACTCCAATCAACTCAGACATCATCCTGAAACGACACCGATTCAAAGAAGCTTTTATCTCGTCCATTTGGATCTGCAATAAGGAATGATATTGATCAAATGCTGTGTCCAATCTCACATGGCCTGTAGTCAACCAGTCTTTGAATGCTGAGTGTTGTCCTTCCACCCTATAACAGAATGTTAATAATCAACTCTCGCAATTCTGTTTTCTGCAATCTGTAAGGACAGGCCGTTACGGCCATTTGATCTGCGGCCGTTACGGCTATTTGATCTATGGCCGTTACGGCCTATGTCAATAGAAACTTGGATAAAAATCAGAATACAGTGTATATACCTGTTTGTTGTGCTACATTGAAAGTTTAAAACCGTATCTTTCCAAGCTGACACAATTCTTGTCTTATACGGATCAAGCCACTCGCTTCTGACATATCGAACGAGATTTTTTCGAGCATCCCACTTTGCCTCTATTCTAGCCAACTCTCTATTGTAGCGCTCCACACTTGTTACCCTAAACAATGTTCGGTAATCATGTGTGAAGGATGTTGCAATTGTGGCATTCTTGGTGATGCTCTTTGCTCTTCCTTCGATGTTCTTTAGAATGTGAAACCTACAGAGGAGGTGTTTCGAACTTGGAAATAAGGCATCTAATGCATTTATCAAAGCCTTCTCTCTGTCTGTCACCATACAAGTGGGCGTCCTCTTCACACTTTCACAAAGATCTAGAAGTTGTTGTGTAGCCCAAGTGTAGTCTACCTCACGCTCGTTGGCTAAGAATGCACCTGCCACTGTATAGTTCTTCCATTTGGACGTGAAGCTGACAATTTCCAAAAAAGGCATGTTGTACCTGTATGAAATGCACTTGTTAGCCCTTAGGCTTAAAAAGTAAATGCACTTGTCGAATTTTCACATTACTTACTTGTTTATGTTGTATGTGGAGTTCAACAGTAAAACATAGGGAAATGCTTGGAGGAGAGATATCGAGTCAGGGCTGGCAAAGAACAGATTTGTAATCCGTTTCTTCTTCTCATCTTTCAAGTGTCTCACAAAGTACCTATTCTCTCTAGCTTTATGGAAGAATTCTTGGACCGTTGTTCTACCTTCCATTAGTTCAGCTCGTACACTATATCGTTCATTGTATACTTGCCTCTTGCTGGTGTATTTCAACGGGAATTCATTCAATGCACATGCAACTTGGTTTGCTGTACAATTCCTACGTGTCATCATCTTCAGCACATCTTTCTTCTTTGGTGTGAGCCTTCCGGCTAGTGGGTGGCCATACAAACTAGAACCAATCTTATGGTTGTGAATAACATAAACAACAACAATCTTCCATGCTCCTCTAGGCTTCTCTTGACACTTTAATCTAAAACCACATCCACATTTCTTGTTCTGACACCTCTTGCGAGCTAACTTATTTTCACTTTTCGATGGGGTGTGCTTGCCCTCTCTCTCACAAAGTAACCATGTCTTTCCAAGATGAGTCATATCTGACTTTCTATCCCGACCTATTATTATGCACATGTTATTTTCGATACCGACTTGTTTAACCCAAGAAATGGCTCCTATAGGGATTCAAACGATGTATCAGTGGTAAACAAATGCGAATAATCTTCTGACACCTCCTCTACAACCTCATCTGTGTGATTTGCAAACTGCGGATGACTACTCAGAGGTGGAAAACCGAACATGGCCGGTGTAGACTGTACGTGCTCAGTCGGGGCTGTTGCATGAGGTGGAAAACTGAACATGGCCGGTGTAGACTGTATGTGCTCAGTCGGGGCTGCTGCATGAGGTGGAAAACCGAACATGGCCGGTGTAGATTGTACTTGCCACGGCTGTACTGGTATAAACCCCGGGAATCCGAACATGGCCGGTGTAGACTGTATGTAGTCCGGTGTATGAAAAACTTGCTCCGACGGAAATGGAGCATGACATGTGAATCCGACAACCGGTGTACTCTGGACATAATTTGGAAATCCAAACGCGGTTGACGTGTCCGACACATTCTGATACGTACTCTCATCGTTTATTTGAAGATCATTTAGCCCAATGTAAACCTCATTTCCCTCCTGTAATGTTGGGAAACAAACTGTTAGAACAGGCCGTTAAGGCTAAACAAGACGCGACCGTTATGGCCAAGAGGTTTCTGGCCATAACGGCCATAGCACACATAGCCGTTACGGCTAGGAGTGCTATGGCTGTGACGGCCAGAAGCCTCCTGGCCATAACGACCACGTCACGTTTCTTTACAAAGTTGAATCGAAAAGGCAATTGTTGCCACGGAGATCCAAACTAAAACGAGTGCCTACTAGATAAAACATTAAAATCACAAAACTAAAACGAGGGTATAACAACTTTGGTATGAAGTAATTACCTCGTTGTGCTCTATTCGAATCGAGTTCTCCGTCAAATTATAGTTATGCATGTAATCTTCATTGGACATGGTTTTTTATTGTTTTTGGAGAGAAGAAGAGCATAGAAGAGAAGAGTGGAGAGTGTTGGAGGGTTTGGTCTCGAGTTTAATGTGTATAAGGTTAAAAAGAGCGGGCAATAAATATTGTTAGGTAGAGCGTTGGCAATAAATGCAAATTTTTTGAATTTATTAAACATCTGGCCGTTACGGCCATAACGTCCCTGGCCGTAAAGACCATATTGCCCCTGGCCGTAACGGCCAGGACGGCTGTGGCCGTAACGGCCACAAGCCTTATAGCCGTACGGCTCTAGGGGGCGCCACGTAAGCCTGCCAGCCTACCCCCTAGACCGGGCGTAAAATAAAATCTTCGCAAATTTATCACCAAAAGATGAGTATCTAGTTTTTTTTTAAATAGCATAAATTAAATAATTACTCGAAGAACTAGAAAATCAAATATATATAGTATAGAAGAGATAACAAAAGTTACAAAACCCTTAATTTTCTAACATAAAATATATTTAAAAAATGCAGAAGAGACTCCAAAGTTCGGAAAATAATTAAATTGGGTAATCTCCAATCCAATCAAGTTATTAAGATAAGCTTCTTCACTTGCAATGGTGGTGATTGAATGCATGAGTGATAGTGGTACTGGTGGTGGTGGTGGCTAATCAACATCTATAAGTTTTGCACTGATTTTACTGAAGGAGTCAAAGGATGTGTAAAGTAATTAGTTATCAAAAACTCCTTACAACAAATTCATTAAACAAAACAGATTTTTAAAAAAAAAATCCAGAAATAGATAGCTCAACAAACTTTCATTTACTAGCGATTATTTCTATTTAAATTGTTTATAAGTAACCCCTTCGTATTATTTATCTCCGCGTTTTATTATAGTAATAATCATGATTTTGATTTTTGACCAAGCTCCCTACAGGCGACAACTAATCCCTTGGGGAATCAGATTAACGACCCAGATCTCAACACGTGGCCTCCCACTAGAGGACCACTACAACAATTTTGTGGTAATGAAGGAAAGAAGAAATATCACAAAAGATCTACAATACGGAGTATTTATTAAAAAATTAATATCTTTTTGGGAAAAAAGGACCCATATTCCATAGATCTTTTCCGTGACGTGGCCAACTCGCTATCTCAAAGAAACTATCTATCCATTTGGCTACCTTTTCTTCGCTTTTTTTCTTTTCTATTCTCTCTCTTCCACGTGTCCATTTTGCTAAAATACGCCCTTCCTACCCCACCGCCGCTGGACCAATCCCAGCCGTTCGATTCTCCAACCTCCGTCCCCGCATTATTAATCCACAACAGTGTCGCACCACGGGCGTATTTTAGCAGTGTACTCATAGCAGATATTTATCAGGGCCAATTTCCACGGAGCCAACCCGTCCTTTTACAATACAAAATCCTACATTAACAAAAATTGTGCTGGAGCCCTTCTTACTCATAATTTGTTAGCAATTCAGCCATTTTATTCTTTTTAGTAGGATTAGAATTTAGAACGTTAGCCAAAATTATAAAAAAATAGAAATTACCATTAATTATTGTACTATATTTGATAGTAAAGATGATTGAAATGTATAGAAAGTTTTCCCTATTTAAAAATTGATTTGATTACACAAAAACTACTCTGCGAGACATTATGAAATTATCCAGTCATTGATTTTACATAAAAATTTATTATAAGAATACAACTTAGAAACACTTTTATGTACATTTTATAATTGAATTTTAGAAAATATATTTTTTATTTAAAAAACTACTTTTTGCAACATCAATATATATTATAAAATCTGACCGTTTTCGAGCCACAACGTTGATTGTGGTCCCACCACAAATTAAAAAATAATTTTTATTTATACTATTTTAGCTTTTCTCTCAATTAAATTTATTTTATTTATTAAAGATTTTTTTAAATCCACGTTGAATGATATTTTTTTAAAGATAGATTTTAACATTGAATGTTTAAAGATAGATTTTAACGTTGAATGATTGTAATATCTATCTTTAAATTTATTGTATTATTTTAGTTGTTCTCTCAATTAAATTCCTTTTATTTATTAAAGATTTTTTAAATTCCATGTTGAATGATGTTTTTAAAAGAATTTTTTATTAAGTTTTTAAAGATATATTTTAACATTGAATGATTTAAGTAATTAAGTAATCCACGTTGATTTGTTTTTTAGATTTTAACGTTGAATCATTTTAATATCTATCTTTTTATTGTACCAAAACAACTACACCAACTTATAAAAATATAATATTGTAATTAATTTATGTATAAACATATTAAAGATAAACCTTCTCTATCTATTTATGTGAAAAAATTTTAAATTCAAAATTTAATTAAAAATAACAAAAAGTATTCAATCTTTATATTTTTTTTATCTATTTTTGTAAAAGATTTATTTTAAATCAAAATTTTATAAAAAGAAATCAATATCTAGATAATTACTTGCCTAAATTAAATTTTGATTAAAAAATATTATATTTTCCGTAATTTTCGTTTTGTCTTATTCATGTAAATATAGAAAAAAAAACTATCTTAAAAAAATCAGTCTTTATTCATATTTTTCATCTTTTCTTATTACTTATCTATTAAAATTTTTATTTAAAAGATTTTTAAAATTGAATTAATTAAAAAATTATAAGAATATACATTATTTTTGCATTTTATCTATTTTTAACAAAGTAATTAAAATAATTTATATTTATATTTTTCATAAATAAGTTATCATTAAGCCATCAAAATCATATTGGTCTCACTTTAATGATTTTGACTTCGTCTCACATTATAACAAATGTAAAATTTTATATAAAACATTTATAATAAATAAGTTCTTTTTATTTTTTATATTAAATTGAAATCATTCATTAAATAAATTAAGTATTAAATCTATGTAGTCGTGCATGACACGACGGGTATAACTAGTTTATAATTGTAATTGATTCTCCATAAATGAATTTTAATCGATAATATCACAGCCTCATAAGTGGCGATGTAACAAATCCAATTAGGGGGGTGATTTTACGTGGTTTTGATTTTATCGATATATTTTTCAAAATATCTCTAATAGTGAGTGCTTTAGTGTAATTTACCTCTAAAATTTTATAATCCTTTTTAATTGAAATTCGGGAAAAGGCCTTCTTTGCGCTTGATATTTATAGAAATATCTTCAAATAGGAGGATGGAAGAATTGACCTTTACTCCAAAGAGTCGTCAGATCTCGCCGGTTACTGTAGGTAGAGCTTCTCCGGCGACTGGAATTGACCGTCGATTGTAGGGCCCTCAGTGTTGCTTTGAGTGTGAGCCGTTCGATTGGAGGCAGGAGAAGGAAAGCCATTCTTTTTAGGGTTTATTTTTAATTACTAGTCTAGTTGCCTGCCTTTTCTGGATAAAGTCTAACATGTGCGCTTGGTGCGCATGATACTGACACCCCCGGCACTCTCTCTCTTTCCGCGTGTGTAAAAATGGGGATTTAGGAGAAAGTACCAAATTCTTGTGCAAGAGTTCACGGCTCTCAAGGGGCTGCCAATGGAGGCCGAGGCTTTTGGAATACAAGCCCTAATTTTGAGCAGAATTATGGCTTCTCTATTTTTGTAGAGCTTCTTGTTGACAGCTTCGATGGAGTTTCTTTAGTATTAGTGTTTTTTTTTTTGTAAATCGAAGCTATGCTTCCTTTACTGTTTAGTATACTAGGTTAATTTGAATGGAGGAACGAAGTGAGGTTGTAGAGAGATTTTCTTTTTTGGTGGAAGGCCTTTTTTGAAGAAATTGATTCTGATTTAAGTTGAATTGAGATGGAGGATTGTGAAGGTAGCGGTGCCGCAGCTGGAATGAACGGGAAGAGCGCTGATCCGTTTATTGATCGGAGCAAGGTGAGGATTTTGCTGTGCGATAACGATTTGAAGAGCTCTGAGGAGGTTTTCGGGCTCCTTTGCAAGTGTTCTTATCAGGGTAATTGAACTAATGATTGTTTTTTTCGACCAAAAATAAAATTTAATGATTGTTTTTTTCGACCAAAAATAAAATTTAATGATTGTTTTTATGCATATTCTGATTACTTTTGGTCTACCTTGTTTTCTTTATGTTCCTGAGTACATCTGAGCAAAGTTGGATATTTGGGCTTGATATTTTCATTATCTAATTGGATAATATCTCGGATAGTTGATAGTTATTTTTCATGGGTTCTCTTGCAGCAATATCTTAGAGCTATGTCTAACTTTCTGATTCCTGAGAGACAATGTTGCCTACTTGTAATTTGGATATTTCTCATGCTTCATCGACTATGTGATTGTTTGGCATGATAGGTGTCAGTGTGTCTCTATGTATGTACATGCTATATGAGTTTTGATTTGCTTACCATGTGAATTGAAGAGGGTGTTTAATGCTAATGCTGAGAAGTATAGTTTCATTATTTTGAATCTGTGACTATCTCAATAGTGAATTGAATTAATATGGAAAGACACACCGACAAGAGAATTCGCCAAGTATAGTTACTACAGTGAGTACTATCTATGAAACTGGACAAGAGAATTGGCCAAGTACACGCAACATTTTGTTTATTCCGAGTAACATAAATGATTGTAGTTATTCAGAGCATGCATAAGTGGATTATTGAATGTTGGGTGGTTTGCTCAAGTTGTCTTTCCTTGTTTATAATAGTTGATACCTTCAGAAACTTTCGAGGAGATTATTTATAGGTGTTCAGGTTAGAGGATCCATATGCATATTCATTTCAAGACCATGCAATTGCCATTTCATGCTTGTAGCAGAAATTGATACACTTGGTAGATAGTTGGAGGTGGATTTACTTGGCTCAAATGGAATATTTGTTAGTTTGTCAGTTTATGATGTTGACTAGGAAGCATTGGGGTTCATATATGATTTAAATATAAAGATAGGGTTTATTTTACTGATAGAGATCTCATTACTAGTAACTTGCAAAATCCACAGACGTTTCATAAAGTTCTTTATGTGCTCACTTGTTTCAGCCTGAATCTTTCAGTAGATTTTAAAGCTTGTAATATTTTTTTATTATGACGTTGTTTGTGTACTGAGTTGCCTGAAGTAGTTGTAACTTCTTTAAAGCAGTGAAATTTTGGGTGTTGTGTTGGATCTTGGAAGTGTTTGTTAAAATCCCTCATTGTTTGTGTTCATTCTACATCCCGAAGTTCTCTTCTTTATGCTATCAGCTTCACTCACCTTTGTCTTTTCACTGATGAGCAAATTTTGTTTGCAGTAACTTCGGTCAGGTCAGCTAGGCAAGTCATTGATGCCCTTAATGCTGAGGGGCATGATATTGACATAATACTTTTGGAAGTTGATCTTCCCTTGAAAAAGGGTTTGAAATTGCTGAAGTACATAATGCGTGATAAAGAGTTGCAGCGAATTCCTGTCATCAGTAAGATTTTTGATTTCCTCCAAGGCTCAAACTAGTAAGCCTTCATTTTTATCATAACAATTGTTTATTGGTATTTCCTTTTCCCCCCTCCAGTGATGTCAGCACAGGATGAAGTCTCTACAGTTGTGAAGTGCTTAAGTCTTGGAGCAGCAGACTATCTTGTTAAGCCCTTGCGTACAAATGAGCTGTTGAACCTGTGGACACACATGTGGAGAAGGCGGCGTATGGTAAGTGCATCTATATGTTTTTTTTAAATTTGACTGATTTTGCAGCACAGAGTTAGTTTTATTTGATTGTGAAACACAATATGAATAAATATAAGCGAAAATAATTGATTCTCATTCTTAGAAATGTGCTGTTAAAGTATGATGTAAATGAATCAGATATAATTATTACAATTAAATGTTACGAACTTATTCTGTGTCATCGGGAGAATTTTTGAAAGTAAACATGGTATATAGCTGAGATTATGATACTTGTACACCCTGGGCGTTTTTTTTTTCTTCGTTAGAAGGCTCAGGAGTTTAGTTTCAAGATTTAATGTTTTCTTCTTTCATCACAAAGCCTTGTTTTTCTCTTGACATCTTTATTGAGGAAAGATGCAATCATTTTTTTCTTCTTCCTGCCCAAGTAATGCTCAAGACATCATTTATTTGTATTATATTTTATTTATTGTTTTCCTTGTGTCACAGTTCTGCAGGCAATGAGATATTGGTAAAATCTATTTAACTATCTATCTTCTCAGTTACTAAAGTGCTATCAAGCAGTTAAATTTAAACTTGTCTTTTGACTTCTTTTGGGTTGCATCATGTATGTACTTGTGCATAGATGCAAATAGTGATTCCCACAATGATACCCCCTTATTTCTCTCCCTATACATCTGGCATATTCATGAATTCATTCATATATTGAATATATGTTCTGGTTCTTACTCTCTGAAGCCAAGCTCTCTTTGAGACGTATATTACTTCTCTTTTAGAAGACAGATTTGACTCTCCATACTGCTTCATTGTTGTAAATAACAGAAACAAACTAAGGCAAAGCATAGAAATAGTGGAAGGACAAAAAATTGTGTGGCTGGCTAATTTGCTTGTTAAACCTGCCTTTCTTGAATAGTAACATTTTTCTGGTGCATCGGTTTGTTTCCTTTGCTAGACTCCAAGATGGGCTCCTTTAATTGCCTTGTAAAATCAAATTCATATATTTTCTTGTTAGAGTAGTATCTTCTTCGTAGGTTTGATGTATTAATGAAGTTTCATTTTTTTTGCTCATGCTATTTAAAGTAAGGAGTTTCTACTGCAGGGTTCTTATTCTTAAAAGGCTTTTTAATATTTGTGCATTTTTTCTTTTGTCCCTCTTGGCAGCTTGGACTAGCTGAAAAGAACATCGTCAGTTACGACTTTGATATAGCAGTGTCAGATCCCAGTGATGCTAATACAAATAGTACTACCCTGTTCTCTGATGACACAGATGACAGATCCCGTAGAAGTATTAATCCGGATATGAATGTGCCAATACTTCAGGAAGTTGAGGTCAGAATTTGTTTGATACAATACTTGTCTGTTTGTTATCTTATTGCTTAGAACACAAATAATCCTGTAGGAGACTTCTTTTTTTTTCTATAGTCTCTCTGTTTCTGGTTTGTGAAAATAGATAAAGTTTTGCTCAGCATCAGGCTAATGCTGCAAATTTATATCATTTGTGTAACACATTTTCTCCAAATTATTTAAAGGCTTACCCCTATATGTATATATTGATTGTCTTCTCTCAGGTAAACGATGTCAATGTTGAACCCATGAATACAGATCCAACTGGCCACCATCCTGAGGTGCCTGGAATTTGTGATCGACGGACAGGTAAGTGAATATTTGTTGTTTCTTATTTTTCTTGTTGACGTGGATAATAAAGAAGCTGCAACCATTTACATCAACAATTTGATAAGCTATCTCTTGCCAATTGTTTTACTGCAGTCAATTCCAAAAAATTTGAACATTTCAATTGAAGAGCTTAGTTCATCAATAAATGTTATTTGGTTACAATAAAGTTTTTGGAAAATTTTTAGTGGAAATTGTCATGTTGCTATGCGATTTCTTTTTGGGTTTAAAATATTCGAAAAAAGGTTTATGCCAAAGCCTTAGGATTTTAGCCCTATGTCCCCCCACCTTGCACAGCCTGATATATCTAGGGAAGAATTTTTTTTTGGTCAAGTTATCTAGGGAATAATGATTTGAAACATTACTATTTAGGTTCATTCTGATTTTTTTATACCATGGTGTATTCCATGTGCATTAATCTTAATTTATTTGTTCCTCAGGAACCTTTAGAAATCTAGTCCTCAGATATTGTTTGGTTGGTCAACTGTTACTATGTAAGGAAGAAAAAGGTGTATGCTGTGTTCCCTTTTGGAACTTTTTGTTTGATTTATCTTTTTCAGGCCAAATTCCATCATGCCCAAAGAAGAGTGAGCTAAAAATTGGCGAATCTTCAGCATTCTTCACTTATGTAAAATCAACCATGTTGAAGAATAAGAACAGTTCACAAAGTGTTGCTTCTGCTGCTCAAAACATTACTCAACCAACACCAACAGCACAAGAGACTACGAATATGCAGACCGAACAGCTAAACATTAATCCTGTTAGACATGAGAATGGAGATGCTTGTGAAAACAACTCGCCTTGTGACGAGTTTCCTAGCAGCACCAGTTTCCCTGATTCCACCTCCATGGAGAGATCATGCACTCCCCCCATGGAATTTCTCAGAAGCAAATCCACCGATGAAGGGTCATCCCAAAGGCATATGCATCCCAGAAACGGGACCCACCACTTTGATGTTGCAAACTTCAATGCGCATGCTGCTGCTTACTCTTATTACATGCCGGGGATGATGAATGGCCACCAAGTTATGATGCCAAACGGCGGTAATCATCAATTTTACCAGCAGAACATTCAGGATATACAAAATCACAATACTACATCAGCAATGGTTCCTCAATACAATAATCATCTTCCACATTACCCTACTAATGTACCTGGAAACGGAATGGCTTCTTTTCCTTATTATCCAGCTGGCTTATGTGTACAACCGGGACAAGTGCCTAACCACCAATGGCCTTCTTTTTCCAACTCATCTGGCGGCGAAAACAAGGCAAATAAAATCGATAGAAGAGAAGCTGCGCTGATCAAGTTCAGGCAGAAGAGGAAAGAGAGATGCTTTGATAAGAAGATAAGGTATGTCAACCGTAAGAAGCTAGCTGAGAGAAGGCCCCGTGTGCGGGGCCAGTTTGTGAGGAAGATGAACGGTGTGAATGTGGATTTGAATGGAACGCCTTCTGCTGAGCTTGATGAGGAGGAGGAAGATGATGATGAGAATGGGTCTAGAGATTCATCCCCAGAAGATGAAGGTTAAAAGAATTACACATAAAAGAGTGATCAATCAATCACTAAGCTGCACTATTTCACCTCCAGTGCCAAATTTACTGTATTACCACTCCATGGCCTTTGTGAATCTGCACAGAATGTTTCAATGGCACTTGGGGATGCTGGGAACCGAGAAAGTAGCCCGAAAATCCCTAACGTAGCCAAATCAGAACTGATTAGGAAGTTCTAAGGGTGTCACGTGAGAGATGACGAGCAAGTGTTGTTGTGAATGGGAGGGGTTTGTATGTTAATTGTTGCTAAAAACTGTTTTCCATTGTACTTTGATACTTCTGAATATACTTCTGAGAAGATCTGGATTTGCAAAGTCCGGCTTCTGATAATGTTGGATCCTAGTCAATTCTTGCATGGAGGGAGAAAGTGACATACATAACTTCAATGTTCAAGGTGTCGTCTAATCTATTGCAGAACTGGAGTTATATCCACAAATGTGAAATGTAAGTTTGCAAGCTCATGAGTCGGCTTGCAGGCAAAATAACTATTGCTCTTCCCTAATGTTGCAACAAGATCTGACTTTGAAACTATGTTTTATGTGAATCCTCTTACTCTTTCCTAATAGGCATCATTCTTGGCATTCTCAATATCAAACAATCGATACCCTTGTTCGATTACTCCCACTCCCTCCACGTTCCTTGCATTTAGCCCAGTTGTCAGTAGGTCAAATACAGTGATCCTCAGGACGATCCTTCTGGGAAACTGAGTGCAAAATAACTGCAAGTACGTTATGGAAAGTAGTGATTAGAATCAAGAAGGAATTAAGGATACCTTAGAGCATGATGCCAGTCAAGAAATAATAATGACAAGAGTAGGCAAATTTGATTAGGGGAACATCTATAACAGCTTGAGAGTGAGAGGCATGGGCTTGTCACAACATGACTTTTGTGTGGTCTCACAAAAGAAAGTCTTAGAGGCATGGGGCAAGCTAAACACTCCAAGGATATCTTTCACAACTTGGATGAAAGCAAGCAATGGAGTTCTCACAAAAGAAAGTCTTAGAGGCATGGGCTTGTCACAACATGACTTTTGTGTGTTTGGTGAAAATGAGCAAAAAACCAGGGTTCACTTGTGGTTTAATTGCAAATTTTCCAAGAAAATGCCGAACAATGTTCAGTGATGGGCAAAATAGGCAAAAGGTATTACAAACTCGAAGACTAGATACTATGGAAGGTATGACACATTAGAAGAATTTCTTGTTTAATGTATGGATTGCTTGTAATAGTGCAGTGATCTACTACATTTGGAGAGTTAGGAATAGCAAAGTTTTACAGCAAGAGGATTGGACTAGTACTGATTAGTGCTCTAGAGTAGTGATTTATCATATAAGAAACTGCATTAAGGCAACATGAAGGAAGAGTAATAGAGAGTCGAGGAGATGGTGTACTAGGGTAGGCTTAGTTATGCCAAGTAACCGCTAGGTTCACCTAGTTTTGTAACTTTATTCTTGTATGAATAAATCACCCCCTTTCATTAAAAAAAATAGTTGCATGAGCCTAATTATCGAAGATCATTAAATCTGTAAATATGAAAGTTTTTCGTTATATAAGGCATCGTGCGACCTTTGACATCTAGTCAAGCATATGAAACTTTAGGGTAGTATTGTCTCCGTTTTGACTCTCATGGATAATGTCCTTAACCAACAAAAGAAAAATAGGACACAATGTGCATGTACGTAGAAAACTAACCAGCAACATATGAAGAAACGAAATTGCGGTCAAGAACGTCCTTTTGGCACTCCATGACATCAAGAAGCAAGTCCAGAGCGCACATCTTCATTACCATGTAATGGCGACCGTTTCTCCTCATTTCTCATCCTCAACTTCAAATCTACGATCTCGTCAAAAACCCTAAACAACTTCTTAAAAGAAGCGGGAGTTGGTTCCTTGAGGATCAACCGAATAAAGCATTGGGAACCAATCAACAACATTAAGCTTCCCGGTAACCTTATTAATCTAGAGCATCAACTCCTTAATCTCCTCGGGATTCTGGCCCGCCAAGTCCCTCGAGAAGGCCCTGGTGGGAGGGTTTTGTTCTTGGATAGAGTGGTTATGAGTGAGAGTATGATGAATATGAGGGTTGCTAAGAAGAAAGCATAGTACTAGGAATCCATATTTATTAAAGGAAAATATGAGTTTTTCAAATTGGTGTTTGATTAGTTGCATGGTACGTAGGAGCACTTATACAAACTAAGGTCTCAGGTGTGGATCGTGTCCATGCACATCAAAGGGATCGATTTGTGACAGTAAGAAATTGGACACGTTTTTCTTTCCTAAATCAATCAAGAGATGGAGTTATTAAATGATTGGTTTGGGTAACGTTCATGGTAGCCGGTAGGTGTTCGAATTGATATATACGGAGTATCGAGTATGATACACATTTAATGATTTTATGTGTAGTTCGAAGAGTATATGGATGGATGTAATTATCAAGCAAGCTAACAACATTAATAAGATCTAACTTACTGTTGGAACAATGGTTGTTCCATGGTTTCTCTTAGTTTTGATGATAACAAACTTAGTTAATATAACTTGCTTCTACATGTAAGTGTTTCAGGAAAACATGTACATAGTCACGAGTGACGGAACATTGTGAGGAACGATGGAGGGAACGAGTGACAGATATAGGAAGCGCGTCTCAGACGGAACACGACTTTCTATTAATGGCAAGTTACTAGATCTTCTACGAGCAATCTTCTACGAAGATATGACAGCTGTAGGCGGTTGCTTGAGGAAATCAAAGGAAGGATAAGATCAACTTCACACGATCTTATCTAAAGAGATCCGAAATCATTCGGTTTTGGCAAAAATCGGCATGGTTGAAGATCGGAAATGACAAACAATACTTTCTCCTTATTGTGTGGGATTTGTTAAGTGGAATATTTGCGTAATTAGGCAAGAATTACGTATGAGATTAGACTTGACATATCTTATAAATAGCTAGGTTATAGCTAGGGTTTAAGTGTGGTTGTAGACGACGAACTTGGAGAGAGAGCTTTTCAAGTGTACGAGTGTGTGGCTTTTTCCGGTGAAGAATCCACAAGTAAGTCAATAGTTTACTTTGTCTTCGGTTTACGCTTAGGGTTGTAGAAGTCTAGTTGGTTGAATTTTGGTTGGTGCCTTAGTTACTAGGGAACTTGACTTGCCTTGTAATCGTTGAAACTTAATAAAAGTATTCTATTGAAAATCCTTTGAGAAGGAGTCTCAGAGGTAGAGGTTTTTTCTTTCTACGACTTGTTGGTCGGACAGAAAATTTTCCTCTCTAAATTTTGTGTTCTCATTGTTTATTTCCGCTGCCTAGGGAACATTACTAGTTCCCTGACTTGTTACTAACGCGTCACGATCCAACAATTGGTATCATAGCATGTTTGCTCTAGATTGTGTGTTAGTGCAGGATTATAGAATGACTTCAAACAACACTCACAACGTCGGGATTGGAAACAACAAACCTCCACTACTTGTTGCTGGAGAGTATGACCACTGGAGAATCCTCTTCGCTACTTGGCTCAAAAGCAATGACTACTAAGCTTGGACAATCATTAAGGATGGAGACTACACCATTCCTGCGGACAAGAAGGACAAAAAATCTGAATGAGGACCAACTGAATGGTCAGGAATGGAGAAGAACTACAAGGCACAAATGTTGTTGAACAATGCCTTGGGTGTTGAAGATCTGCTAAGGGTGGTGAACTGCAAAACCGCAAAAGAAGCATGGGCGGCTATTGAGAAAATGCACATCGGTAGTACAGATCTGAAGGAAAGCCATCAAAGGATGGCAAGTAGGAGTTCTACAACTTCCAAATGAAGAATGGTGAAACCATTGCCACCTACCAATCTCAGGTCGAGGCATTGGTGAATCGCATCAACCATCTTGGTATCGGAAAGGACATCACTCAGTCGGAGAAACTCTCTACGATTGTTGATGGTCTTGGTCCCAAGTATGGTATGACCAAAGGTTTGCTAAGTGAAAATCCAATCACGAAGACATGCACTCTTCATGAAATCTTTGAGAAATTGACAGACTATGAACGATATGAGAAAAATCAAAAGTAGTTCCTCAAGTTCTGACAGAGGTATTGCTCTCAAAGTAGATAAGGCCATTGAGAACATTACTGCTGGAAGAGGAGTGTATACTACAGAGGAGGACTCTGATGTGGCTCTCATAACAAAAACAATGAGGGCTTTCTACAAGAGAGGCAAGAAGCAAGGAGCCTGGAAGGAACAAGAGAATATCAACTCGGAAAAGAAGGATATCAAGGACGTTACCTGCTACAACTGTCAAGAAAGGGGTCACTATGCTAAGAGTTGTCCCAAAGGTAACGAGTCTGGGAACAAGAAGAAGAAGGCCTACATCGCTGCATGGGATCTTGACTCAGATGATGAATCTGAATCAAAGGTCTGTGTCATGACTCTGAAGACTGAAGATGTCGACCAAGAAGTAACTCCTGAACAATTCCTTACTAGTTTAGAGAATTCTAAACAATCTGATCTTGTCATCCTTGTTAAAAAGCTTTTTGAAGATAACTTAAAGATGCAAGATGAAATAGAAGCTTTTGATGAGAAATGTCTTAATCTTGAGGAAAAATTATCAAAGTCTACTGTTACTAGTGTTGTTCCGTGTTCAGAGTGTGAAGATCTAAAGAAAGATATTAAGACTCTCATTGAAACCAATAACGAGCTTAGGATGGATTTGCTCATATAAAAACTCAAAGGAGAGAAATTAGAAAACGAGCTTAATAAAACGAACTCAGATTGTGTTTAATCCGGCTAAGTGTGGTATTGGTTATGGTAAAGATAAATCTGAATATCCTCTTGATGACCTTAGCTTTGAAGAAAAGATGGAAAGAAAAGCTAGGGAACTTCAATCCGCTAGAGATAAAGTTACGCATCTAGAAGGTAGGATTAAGATTCTTGAGAGTAATTTAAGTGATAACTCTGAATGGTATTCTGGAAAAAAACTCATAAGATATATCTAAAACAGTCTCAAGGGAACCAACACAGGGTTCCTTCCAAGGAACGTACCCTCCAAAAACCACATCCTAAACGCTATTTTGGCGAATATTATAGGGTGTGCTATCATTGTGGTGAGGGAGGTCATGTTCAAAAGAACTGTATGGTTAGATTAAAAGTGTCTAACAAAAAGGTTCAAAACCAGAATACAGGGAACAACAAGAAACAGTGGTCTGGTAAGAAAAATCAAGGGTATGACAAATCTCATCAGAATAAAAAGAAACCAGCTCAACAGCCACAAAAGAAGCAAGATTCTAAAACTGATAAAGGGAAAAACCATGTTGATCCCTCAAATATTGCTTCTAGTTCCAAGAGTCCACAAAAAGCTACTTTAGGTCAATCTCAAATTTATCATTCTGTGAGCTATGCTAACCGACTCGGAAAGGCTAAGCAGGCCTGGGTCATTAAAACGTGATTTCTTTCTTACAGGTTGAAGTGAGGGGGAACATCCGTTGGATCCCTAACTGCGGGTGTTCATGTCACATGACATGGAACGAGAGTATTATATCCTCACTTCTGATCAATGCTGGAGGAAACATTTTCTTTGGCAACAACAATCAAGGAGAAATTATTGGAACAGGTGAAGTCAAGCTAAATGATAAAACTAGGGTTAAAGACGTGAGCTTGGTGAAAGGTCTTGGTTACAATCTGTTGAGTATTGCTCAGCTTTGTGACCAAGGGAACAACGAGGTATCCTTTACCTCAGATGGTTGTACGATCAAGAACATGAATTCAAATCTTGTGGTCATGAAGGGAAAGAGGCGCAACAATGTGTATTTTGTCGACTCAAGTTTCCAACCACAAGAAGAACTATGCTTTGTTACAATAGCTGATAAGACCGATCTCTGGCATAGGAGGTTTGGTTACGCAAATCTTCGAGGAATCCACAAACTTTACTCACAAAATCTAGTGATAGGACTTCCCAAAGTTCATACAGAAAAGGAAAGCTTGTGTGAAGAGTGTGTGAAAGGGAAACAAAGCAAGTCATCTTTTCAACCAAAATTGTCAATTAGCACCTCTCATCCCCTTGAGATGGTACACATGGATTTGTGTGGTCCCATGTGGGTGAGAAGTCATGGTGGTAGCAGATACATTTTTGTTATTGTTGATGATTTTACTAGATATACATGGACTCTCTTTCTAGGTTCCAAAGATGAGACGTTCATGGCATTCAAAAGCTGGATCAAGAAGGTAGAAGCATCAACAGGACAAAAACTGAAGGCTATCAGGCCGGACAATGGAACAGAGTTCAAGATTTCCATGTTCCATAGCTACTATGATGAACATGGAGTGTCTCAGAACTTTTCTGCGCCAAGGACTCCTCAACAAAACGGCGTAGCGGAGAGAAAGAATGGAACATTGCAAAACATGGCTCGTACTATGATGTTGGCAAGTAACTTGCCTTGTTCCTTTTGGGCAGAGGCAGTCGGTACCACTTGCTACATCATTAATCGAGTCACTATACGTTCCAACTTTTCTAAAACTCCATATGACCTAATCAAGGGAAGAAAGCCAAATATTTCCCACTTGAAAGTCTTTGGATGCATGTGTTTTGTTCACAACAATGAAAAGGACGAGCTAGGCAAGTTTGATCCAAGGAGTAACGAAGGCATCTTTTTGGGGTACGCATCCAACAACAAGGCTTACAAGGTGTTCAATAAAAGGACTAAGAAGTTTGAAGAAAGCATTCATGTTGTCTTTGACGAGTCCAAAAATGGAGGGAACCTATCAAGTAACGAGGATGTAATGAAGGTTCTAAACTCAGATTCAGATGATGAAGTCGATCCAGATTCAAGTGCACAAGTTCCAAATGAAGATGTTACTCCTCCAAGTCCTGAATTAGATGAAGATGACACAGAAAGTGCCCTGGTTCCTGAAGATGATACTCCACAAAATGAAGAAACTAGGGAAGATCGTTCGGAAGGAACATCCCGTGGAACGACAAGCCAACAGGAACAAGAGGAGTCAAGAATAGATCCCACTCAGATTGAAGTCAGAAACTATCATCAAAAGAGGGATCATCCTGTTGACAACATCATCACTCCATACGATAAAGGTGTGCTTACTCGTTCCTCTATTAAGAATTTTTGTGCTTTCAATGCGTTTATCTCTCTTGCAGAACCCAAAAATGTGAAGGAAGCATTAAAAGATCCCGACTGGATAATTGCTATGCAAGAGGAACTACACCAGTTTGAGAGGAACAAAGTATGGAGATTAGTTCCCAAGCCAAAGCACAAAATGGCTATAGGAACAAAGTGGGTATTCAGGAACAAACTTGATGACACCGGAGCTGTCACAAGGAACAAGGCGAGGCTTGTAGCAAAAGGGTACAATCAACAAGAAGGGATTGACTACGATGAAATGTACGCTCCTGTTGCAAGAATAGAAGCCATTCGTCTTCTAATCGCCTATGCTGCTCACAAGTGATTCAAATTATATCAAATGGACGTGAAGACAGCATTCCTGAATGGGTACCTACAAGAGAAGGTTTATGTGTTGCAACCTCCGGGATTTGAAGATGTTGATCACCCTGACCATGTCTACATACTGGATAAGGCTCTCTATGGTCTTAAACAGGCTCCTTGTGCTTGGTATGATAGATTCGCTCAGTTTCTATTAGCCAATGGATACAGGCGTGGTGTGATCGACAAGACATTGTTCCTAAGGGAACAAGGCGGTGAGGTTTTAGTAGTTCAAGTTTATGTTGATGATATTATATTTGGTTCTACTAACCCTAAACTTGTAGAAAGCTTCAAGAATCTAATGAGCAGTGAGTTTGAGATGAGCATGATCGGTGAACTCACTTTCTTTTTGGGACTACAAGTGGTACAAAGTGATGAGGGAACGAAGGTACATCAACAAAAGTACATCAAGGAGTTATTAAAGAAGTATGGTATGGATTCTACGAAATCTTTCGATACTCCTATTTCTCTTAATACTCGTCTTGATGCTGACATTAATGGTGTTGATGTTGATCAAACGATGTACCGTGGCATGATTGGTTCCCTATTGTACCTAACGGCCAGTCGGCCAGATATTATGTTTAGTGTGTGTCTTTGTGCTAGATTCCAGGCTAATCCTAAAGAAACACATCTGAAAGAAGTGAAGAGAATTCTGCGCTACTTGAAAGGGAACGATGGGTTGTGTCTATGGTATCCAAGACACAACTCGTTCCATCTTGTTGGATTCTCGGATGCAGATTGTGCAAGTCACTTGGTAGATAGGAAGAGCACATTAGGCATGGCCCAATTTCTTGGTCCTTGCTTGGTGTCTTGGGGATCGAAGAAGCAAAATTCGGTTGCTCTTTCAACGGCTGAAGCAGAGTATGTCGCAGCAGCCGCCTGTTGTTCCCAAGTACTGTGGTTAAAACAGCAACTGGTGGATTTTGGTATGTCTCTTGGAACTATCCTTATCTTATGTGATAATACAAGTGCTATGAATATCTCCAAGAATCATGTGCATCATTCTAGAACAAAACATATAGATATTCGACATCGTTTCTTAAGAGATAATGTTGAAAAAGGTTTCATTAAGATGGATAATTATAGGACTGAAAATCAAGTGGCATATATTTTTACCAAGGCTTTGGACAGAAAACCCTATGAGCATATGAGGATGTTGTAGGAATGATTTCCTTGGAGTAAACAAGTCCCGGTCCTCTATTCCCTTAGTGCCTGACTAAAGAGGTAAGTTCTCAGGTAACTACGTATCATTTGACAAGTTTTCTAATGGCTTATATCTTTCTTCTATGCATAGATGTTGTATATATTAGAAATTGTTAAGTGTTGCATGCTAAAAGGAACTGAAACTAATTTTCTTACATCCAAGATTTCCTTTTGGCCCAAAATAACCAACTTGATCTATTCTATCCCTCACTTCAAGCCGAAATGATGGTTGGTTATAAGCTGTCCCTTAGCCTGGTCCAAACAAACGTTCCCTATGAACCCCCCTTGATTACCTTTAAACGGGAAATAATTGTTTGGATGTCAAAAATATTTCAAGCCCACAAAAAGTTTGAATGGAACGTCTTTGGTCCCTTATCTGTTCAAACATAGCCTTTTATCCACTCATGGTAACAAGGTATGGAACTAGTGGTTTGGAAAGAGTGTCACATTAAAGGAACGTCTTTGATTACATTTGAAGATTTTTCTGGAAAGGAACAGTCGTCAATCAATTCAGAGAACGCAGTTGAGTACTAGCCGTTGTGACTGCTCGTTTGAAAAATCCAGCCGTTGCACAGTGCTTTTGCAGGGAACGATAAGACGTTTGGCGCAGTCGAGAATTAATGGCGGTGAAAATTCATCATTATGGAAACTCTTAGCCGTTAAGATTTGGATAGAAAATCTTGGGAAGATTATGATCTTTATAAACAAGGAAAGATGTGTACTTTATAATCTCTTCTCTCGGTCTTTATTTTTTTCACCGCATCTCTGTTTTATCTTTCGAAACCCTAATCTTCTTCAAGCTTCAATCTTTCCTCTCTACTGCTTCAATGGCTTCCTCTTCAAACACCCCTGTCCTCAACTTTGACGGTCTCGATGCCTCTGAGATCGCAGCTCTTCAAGCCCAACTCGAATCTCTCAAAAAGGTCAAGCTTTATTCTCCCTCTCCTATCTCAAAACTCGAAACCCAGTTTGATGTTGTAGCCGACATTAGTGTTGCAGCTACTGCTAAGGTCTCGTCAAAGAAGGAGACTCTGGCTGAAGAATCTGTGAAGGATCACTCAATGGTCCCTTCCGAAAACCCCTCTGACAAGCCTGCTGAAACAGGGGAAGGAAAGGAGGGCAAGGACGAGTCTGAGAAGGAAGAGGTGAACTCGTCTCTGAAGGAAACCACTGATGCTCAAGCAAAGGTGGAGATTTTTCCATGTTACTTGCTGCCTGGGTGGGTTAAACCGACAAGCCGAGGCAAAACTCTGGCCAGGAAGAGAGAGCCCAAAATTCCATCTGAGATCTTTCATATCTCGAATACGGAAAAGACTCCCTCTCCTGCCTCCAAAAAGGCAAAAGTCGTTCCCTCAAGAACTAAGTACAATCTTCGCTCCACCGTTTCCAAGAAAGCGGTGGCTTAGGAGTCTTCTGAGGAAGAAGATCATGAAGAAGACGAGGAGGAGGTTGGGTCTGAGTCTGAAGAGGTCGAGGAAGAAGAAAAGAAGGAGTCTGGTGATGATGGAGATGAAGAAGAGGAGGAGTTGGAAGAAGAGGTTGAGACAGACCTCAAGTCTGCCAAGGCAAAAGGGAAACTGCCAATGGTACCTGAGGCTCGTTCCAAGAAGGTTTCAAAAAGGGTCATCGCTCCTCTGGTGATCGACGAAGAGCATCTGAAAGGGCATGACTTGGAGGAGTTCTAGGAACTTCTCAAGTTTCAAGGATGGGAGAAGATCTGTGCTTCTGGTGTCAAGGTAGATGTGTCTCTTCTTGCTCAGTTCTATGCTTCCTATCAACTAGCTGATCTTGTGACTAGTCCAATGAGGTTCGCTACTGTTTGTGGAAAGGAAATTTCGTTTTCTCTGGGATCTGTTGCCAAGATTTTGAAGGTTCCTAGTGAAGGATATGGTGAGTTGCATACTTCGAGCAACTAGCCAAAGAACAAGGCTCAACTGATTAAGCGCGTCATGGGAAAGGCATCTAATGCTAGTCCTTATTCAACAAATGATTTGAGCTACACTGCAAGGATTGCGCATCAGTTTCTGATCAAGGTTGTTGTTCCTAGGCTGGAGAAAAGGACTATGCTCACCATCAATGACATGATTCTGCTGGATAAGTTTCTGCGAAGGGAACGAATCAGTCTTCCGGAGATAGTGATGAGGCAAATGGCTAAGTGCACTGGGAAGAAACATGGCATGCCTTATCCTCAATTTGTAAAGGCCATTCTAAAGGAGAGGAAGGCTTACAAGCCTTCGAATGAGGAGTTCTTTGGATTACCACTGGATATGCGCAATATCTCGAGGATGAACTTCCAGGGTGATTCAAAGGGAACAGCTGCAAAGAAGACTTCCCAGATGGACGTTGGGAGTTCTTCGATGAGTGAAGGTGTTAATGCCAAGATGTTGTCTGAGCTTCAAAAGATTTCCTCTCAGCTGAGTACCATCATTGGTTACCTGGCTAAGAGAGACACTGACACTGCTGCTGCTGATTCCACCTCCTCCGAACCATGACGTGGACCCTCTCTAGTTCCTTAGCCTATCTATCCCCAATTTAATGTTTTTTTTTGTTTCTTGGATGCTAAGACTTTTTATGTTTTTATGTTTTCTCTGGTTGTGCTCCCCGCGACAATTATCTATAATAATATCTATCTTTTGCTTATGAATGGTTAAGTTTCAATTGAATTTGTTCATTTGCTCTATGTTTTTGCTTGGTGATTGTTGACCTTTTGATGATGTCAAAAGGGGGAAGTTAGGAAAAATGCAGAGATGTGTTCTATCCCGGAAATACAGGGAACTTTGGCTAAGGGAGAATATGTTGTTAACTCTGATAAATAGGAACAACAGTGCATCTGTTAAGGGGGAAACATATATGAATTTTTTTTATCTATATTTCTACTGGTTTCTAAGATATGAATTTTTTTGTATAGGTTTGTCATCATCAAAAAGGGGGAAATTGTTGGAACAATGGTTGTTCCATGGTTTCTCTTAGTTTTGATGATAACAAACTTAGTTGGTATAAATTGCTTCTACATGTAAGTGTTTCAGGAAAACAGGTACATAGTCACGAGTGACAGAACATTGTGAGGAACGATGGAGGGAACGAGTGACAGATTTAGGAAGCGCGTCTCAGACGGAACGCGGCTTTCTATTAATGGCAAGTTATCATATCTTCTACGAGCAATCTTCTACGAAGATATGACAGCTGCAGGCGGTTGCTTGAGGAGATCAAAGAGAGGATAAGATCAATCTTCACACGATCTTATCTAAAGAGATCCGAGATCATTCGATTTTGGCAAGAATCGGCATGGTTGAAGATCGGAAATCACAAACAATACTTTCTCCTTATTGTGTGGGATTTGTTAAGTGGAATATCTGCGTAATTAGGCAAGAATTACGTATGAGATCAGACTTGACATATCTTATAAATAGCTAGGTTATATCTAGGGTTAAGGTGTGGTTGTAGACGATGAACTTGAAGAGAGAGCTTTTCAAGTGTACGAGTGTGTGGCTTTTTCCGGTGAAGAATCCACAAGTAAGTCAGTAGTTTACTTTGTCTTAGGTTTACGCTTAGGGTTGTGAAAGTCTAATTGGTTGAACTTTGGTTGGTGCCTTAGTTGCCAGGGAACTTGACTTGCCTTGTAATCGTTGAAACTTAATAAAAGTATTCTATTGAAAATCCTCTGAGAAGGAGTCTCAAAGGTAGAGGTTTTTTCTTTCTACGACTTGTTGGTCGGACGGAATGTTTTCCTCTCTAAATTATGTGTTCTTATTGTTTATTTTCGCTGCCCAGGGAACATTACTAGTTCTCTGACTTGTTATTAACGCGTCACGATCCAACACATATATTTCATTTCATTTTATTTAAGATTTGTGACTGAACTTGATTTGATTAATTTGTATCAAGTTTCCTACGTAGTTCATGAAAGAACATCAAGTCCTCACGTAGTTCTTCATAAAGTTAATTTTATTTTGGCCTTGAAGTTGTGATCATTAATTATCATTATAGGTAAAGTTGGCCTATAATTTATAAATATGTTCCCTTGTTGGGTCACTATTGTTATTGTTTAGCATTAGTGGGTGATTTTGGCGATAAACCAAATTTAATCTGCCACACCCCACGTATGTATGAAGACATGTGGATCTTTACATGCTTTTTTATATGTTAAATAGTGTGATCACAAGAAAGATATTTCCTTAGGTGATCACTATTACAAATGTTTGGACATTTTGATCATTAACAGCAAATTAGAACCGAACTTATGTAAATTAACTATGCACGCATATGATCAGTTAATTAGTTTCATATAACCAATATATATGTGCATGGTCTGATGGTTTATTAGGCCTAGGCTTCAAATCAAGATTTATTGAAATTAATCTTTACCTACATGGATCCGATTTATAATTAACTTCATGTTCCACTCAAATGACCAACCCAATTAACATTTTAAAGACCCTTAAGTGGGTTGTCATTACCCAGACCACACGTTCATGTCTTCGTAGAGTCATTGTGGTTATAGAAATCCCCCTCCTTGGATAGACTAGGTATTTTCATGCTAATGAAGAGAGTTTAAACGTGATCATTCACCATGCATGGATATGGGCTTCCTTTATATGTATAATTAGGCGTGCCCATCACACATATGCATGTACGTCTAGTCCAATATTTTTGTTTGCGTCATTTTAACCATGTATGTAGACACATAATGTGAAGGCATTTTCCCATTTAAACAATTAACAGAGGTTATAAATGCATATTTACGGTAACCCTGTTGATCTTGGTATTATTCAGACGTACTCTATTATTGTCGATCTTCTCATAGAGTGATCAACACAACCATATATATGTGTGTATAATTTAATTATATATGGTTCCATTTTAATCAATCAGAATCTCATGTTCATGTAATTTAAAAGGGAGTATTATATATATCAAACTACTTCCTTATATTATGCAGAGGCCATGATCGTCTTCTCCAAGAGTATTGTTCAACATAACACTATATATCAGAATACATCAACAACAGACAGTCGAACTTGTAACTTTTATTCAACCAGCCCCCCGTACTTTGAGATATTCAAAAAAACACTTAAACTTAACTAAATTTGTTCGATTAAGCACAACTCTTTGAGGTGAAATGTACACGTGGTGATGTGGAAAAAAATATGACATGTGGAATTAATTATTTGCCACATAAGCAATTTTAATTTATAAGAAAATAAAAACAATAACCAAATTACTACTTTACCCCTATTATTTTACCAAAATACAATCCAAAATAACCCATTTTTTCCTAACCTCCATTCCCCCATCCCCCACACCTTCTCCTCCCGCTGGATCTCCTCCCTTCTTCTCTCCCCAGTCCCCATGATTGCTACCTTCACCCTCCTCCCCGACTCCATAACCCCTCCCTCCAAACCCCAGCCCCTGATTCTCCATGGTTCTCATTTTCCTGCAAAAAGATATTTTGGTGGCGACTAATTCGAATTCTCTCCCGACTTTGTCATTCCATCCTGATTTTTCCATGTTTGGGGTTTGGTGAACTCGAATTCTCTCCCGATTCTGTCATTCCGTCCTGATTTTTCCATGTTTGGGTTTTGGTGAACTCGAATTCTCTCCCAATTTTGTCATTCCGTCCTGATTTTTCCATGTTTGGGTTCTGGTGAACTTGAATTCCCATGTTCTGATGATCTTTGGTTCTGGTTCCTTGCATAGTCGACAATGAATCATTCGAATTCCTTCCTCGTAGTCCGTCGTTCCGTCCTGGTTCCGTGTTCGTCGTCGTTCCGTTCCGTCCATATGCCTACCGGAAATCCAGATCTCATTTTGCTGTCTTTGTTGAGTGTCCTAATTGTGAATTCAGTGCTGGAGCAGAGCTTAAGTTGGTTTTCATGGCTTCCTAGCCTCTTTTTGGGTAAAAATCCAGATCTAGAAGATAGAAAAAAAGGGAAATTCCGCGTGGTGACCTCGAGGTTTTGCAAATTCCGCGTGGTACACAAGGTTTTTCGGAATTCCGCGTGGTGATCTCGTGGTTTTGCAAATTCCGTGTGGTAGCCACGAATTATTATAAAAGCTAAAAGTATTTAAAATTTAGCCCTATTTTCTCACTTAATTGCATAAAAGCACCTTTATTTTATTTTATTTATAAAAACTACCAAATTTTATCACTTTTAGAAAAAAAATTAAAAAAACTTAAAATTTACAAATAAATAATGACACTACATATTATTATTTTAAAAAAATCACCCTGTTTTTTAAAATCAACCTTTTAGAATTTATATCACATTTTTATATTATCAAAAGCCCATGCAATTTTATAAAAAAATTAACCTTTTCAAACATGGCTAGGACTTAAATTTGATTTTTTTAATTATAAATAGGATATTAATAAATATATTTTTTTAGAAAAATGTGATTGTTTTTGAGATTAGAAATACCACAATGATACTTAGAAGAAATAAATTTACACTCAAAAGTAAATTCATGGATATAAAAAGAAAAAATAAGAAAAAATAGATAAATAAGAAAAAAATATTATTTAAAAATAATTTTATAAATATTTAATTGTAAATTTGATTTTATAAACTATTTTGCATATAAATAGATAATGAGGAATTCAATAGAAGAGAAATTAAATAGTATGTATAAAAATTAAACGAATTAGATAAATAGGAAATAGATAAAAAAAATAAAAATGGTGATAGAAATTCTAAAAGGTTGATTTAAAAAAAATGAAAACGGGGAGATTTCTTTACATAATAATATGTAGTGTCATTATTTATTTGTAAATTTTAAGTTTTTTTTTAATTTTTTCTAAAAGTAATAAAATTGGGTAGTTTTTATAAAAAAAAATAAAATAAAGGTGATTTTATGCAATTAAGTAAGAAAATAGGGATAAATTTTAAATAATTTTAGCTTTTATAATAATTCGAGGCTACCTCACGGAATTTGCAAAACCTCGAGGTCACCACGCGGAATTCCGAAAAACTTTGTGTACCACGCGGAATTTGCAAAACTTGGAGGTCACCACGCGGAATTCCCCCCCCCCCCCCCCCCCCCCCCAAAAAAAAGAAGGGAAAAAATAATAAAGGGAATTAAAGTCAAGTGGTGATTAACCAGTTAGTCATTCTATCCTGATTCTCTCTTGTTTCTAGTTGAGATTTCTTTGGATAAAAGTGGTGGAAGATTTTTGCAAGAAGGAAGAAGACCGAAAAATACAAAAAATATAAGTTTTTTTACATAATTTAATACAAACGAGCAAAAAAAAGAAAAAGATGGAATATTCATAAAAAAGGCCATGTCAGCACATGTAAATCACTTAACTCGCTAAAACATCGGTTGTGAAAACTGAAAACTCGCTAAAACATCGGTTGATTCATATGCGCTATGCCACATAAGCAATTTGTGTTTAAAAGACAAAAAATGATATAATTTAAGGGTTTATTTGAAAATTTCATAGTAAAGGGGGCTGGTTGAAAAAAGTTTACAAGTTCAAGTGTTTGTTTATGTATTCTGCCATATATCTTGTCCCATTTAATTTCATTGTAAATTTGAAAAATCAATTGGATCTTATAACGACATGAAAAAGCCTTTCCCAATTTTAAGGGTGTGATGGTTCGAGAGTAATTTCTCCCAAATCCTTCACCATTTTGCTTAATGTGGAGACCCGAAAGTAATTATTTTCAAATCAACCACGATCCTGGATATGGCATAGAGACCCAAAAGTAATTACTTTCGAATCAACTATGTGACTTGATGTGGTGTTTAGATCCAAAAATGATGTGGTGTTTAGATCCAAAAATGATGTGGTGTTCAGATCCAATCGGATCATTTGTTGAACGATGGCGGTGTCCTCGTCGGGATGTCAGGAGGAGCCGTAATTCGTCTTTGGCCTTAGCGGCACCGTCACTGCTCGGCTTCATTTCACCAAGCGGTCCGCGCGTCTTCAATGTACAATTTTTGCAACCTCCGTCACCGGCCTAGAGTCTAGAGCAGTCGTTAATGGAGGAGGTTAGGGAGAGAATCAGGAGTCCATTCATTCCCCTTTCTGTACATGTGGGAGAAGGCCAATCGCCCTATTTTCAAAATCTAGGGGAAACAAAAAAAACCCGTACAATTTCTCAACCGAACATATATATATATATATATAGAGAGAGAGAGAGTTATGTATATGGGTTTCTGAAGAGTGGTTAATTAACCGCCCCATTAACAACCGATGGTAACTTCTCTTTAGATAACTAAACAAAGGGAAATTCCGAATGGTACCCCTGAGTTTTATACTTTTCCGGATGGTACCTAAAAAAAAACTTATTCCGCAAAATACCCCCGAGTTTTTATTCTAATTTGTCCCGTGCCATTTCATTTATTTTTCTGTCAAACTTCCGTTTAAATTGCTTTAAAAAAAGGAAATAAAAAAAAACACACAAAAAAAAGAAAATAAGTAATGATCAGAGATTATCCCATGGCTAAAAATTTGCAAAAACCTAACTACCGCCTTTCTCACTCTTTCCCTCTAGTTTCCTCTGAATCCCAAGACTCAATGAAACACCTTAGGATGAAGAACTGAAGGTCGAAAATGGTGGCGCCTCAATTGAGGATTCTCCGGAGGCGATTAAAAGCCATAAGAAGTCGAAACTAATGTCCGACGACAGAGGAACAAAATTAAGGCGGTCGATTCGGTTTTGAATAAGAGTGAGGAGGGCAAGCCGATAAATTCTAAATCCATTAAAAGGCCAAAATTCTGCTCGATAGTAATGGAAAGCAGGAGGAGGAGAATGCTCTGTCAAATTTCAATTATCAATTGCATTGAAAGTTGCTCCAATTTTCAAAGGGATCAAATTTAATTGGTTGAGTTGTACTGCACAAATATGTGTTTATGTTTTCATATTTTTCTATGTGCGAAGTGATTGGGTTGTTTATTTGGCCACAAATTTTTAACGATGATGATGGGATAATCCCCAGATCATGGTTACTTATTGTCATTTTCCTTTTTTAAATGTGTTTTATTTTATTTCTATTTTTTTAAAAGCAATCTAAACAGAAACTAGTTGTACCCGTCGTACCATGTACGACTATGGTTTGGCATTTTATAGATATTAAATAAAAATATAATATAAATATAATATAAGTAATTTATTATCTGTACAATGTAAGATTTTTATTGGAATCAAATAAAATAAAATAAATATAAGTTATTAAGTTTAATGTTAAGAATAAAAAAGTTATTAAGCTAAAATATTATATTACATTTCTCCTTTTCATTGATAATATTTCATATGTATTTAATTTTAAAAAAAGATAACATATTAATAAAAAAAAATTTATATATTAGAATATGGAAGAATAAGATTTAAATAACACAATAATTAAATTAAATAATAAGATATAATAAAATATGAACGATAAAGATAAAAATAATTTATTTATAGAAAATAAATAAATAAAATTTATTTTGATTTAAGGTGGGGCCAAACTCATTTTGTGGTTCGATAAAGTAAAGATTAGATAACATTAAATATTATATTTATTTGATGTCAAAGATAGATTTAAATAGTTAAAGAAAAATTTAATAGAAAAAGGTTAAAATATTAGGAATAAAGATTAATTTTTTAAATATGAGGTGGGGCCAGTATCGTTCGGGTGAGTCCGAAAAAGTATAGCTTTAATATATAGTTATAGATTTTTTTATTTAGTAATGTTTATTATGTAAATAATTTTTTTTAAAATATGTGTATATTAATTAAATTTTATTTTTTTTAGTATGTGATACTATATGAAACAATCTACTCATACAATATGTTATCTATCCATTATCTGTTTTATAAAGTGGTTAAGATAAATCGTGATTTCTAGAATTATTATTAGAGTATAATATGAAGGGGGCTTTTTAGAATTATTATTTAGTTTTTTAAGTTGAAAAAAGCTTTTCCATTTATATGAAGGGGGCTTTATAGAATTATTATTTAGTTTTTTAAGTTGAAAAAAGCTTTTCCATTATTTTATTCAAGGTATGTCACGTGGCGCAAATTTTTACACAGACTTGGTTTCTGCTTTATAATGTATTAGTATAGATTTAACAGAAAATTAAAAGAAAGGGCACGGGGCAAACTAGGATAGAAACTCGGGGGTATTTTGCGGAATAAATTTTTTTTGTGGGCACCATCCGAAAAAGTACAAAACTCAAGGATACCATTTGGAATTTTTCTTAAACAAATTAACTTCTTTTAATTTCTTTTCGTTTTAATAATTATTTGGGCTAATTTTCACCAATAAAATCAGCCTCAATTTGGGCCTAACATTAATAACTCAAAAGACCAATATTTAAATAAGAGCTTTTGTCAAAACTCAAAGATAATAAATTAATAAAATTTACTGTTTCAATTAATTTCTTTATTGACAATAAAATCACAAATAATATAAATTCATGAAATTTTTTCAACAACAACTTGTGCATTTTTCTTTTATTAAATTGAATAAAATTATCTATGTGGTACAAGTAAGGATTATTTGGCATAAAATAAGCTTATGTGACAAAAAGATGTGTACAGTTAACACGTGTAAATAACATGACAAGGATTCCCTGATCTAAGGAGTTTAAAAGACAAAAAAAAGTTAGAGTTAAGTTCAGGTGTTTGGTTGAACATTCCAAAATACAGGGTGCTCATTGACAAAAAAGGCACAATAACTCGCAATTTGTTTGCGAATTCACAATTTTGTGTTTCGTACTTTGATATGGGCGGATTTCGAATCCGCAAAAGAAAATGGCATATAAAATGGAGGGTTTCAAATCCGCACAAAAAAGCAACCAAAATCATGGTCGGATCCTAAATCCGCACATATTCAAGTGCGCATCCGAAAAAATGGAGTGCGCAAAATCGTAACGCACAAGTTCAGATGTCTGTTGTAGATGTATTCTTCCAATAAATAAACCTATTGTGCCTATATGCATGCGATGTCGTTGGCTAGCTAGGTGTCACATGTACGTGAATCCACAAATATCGTATATATTGTAACATTGAATTTCTAATTCTTTTTCAATGCATTACAATATAGCTAGAGGTAATATGAACTGTTGGATCGATATAGTTTTTGATCAATATAGATCTCTACATGATCACATTCAAATAAGTGTTAGGGGGAAATAGAAGTATCAATTGATTTGGAAGTGTCCAATCTATAATATTTTTTAATATTTTCTTAATATATTTTTGTTGATGAATTATTATTCTTTTTTTTTTTGTGTTTGAGTTATTTGAAGCTCTAAGAAGAATGTCAATTTCCCTACCATACTCATCTCGAATTCATTGTTCATAAGATTTTCACACTTTTCTACAAGCATATGGTTAATGAAACCAAAAACAATATCACCAATATATACTTTAACAATTAAGATATCATATGAGTCTCTCTTCAAAAAGAGAGTTTTATCAATAAAACCACGTTGGTATCCTTTGGAATATATATAGGAACTTTGCAAACCTGACATGCCAAGCTCGAGCAGCTTGCTTGAGTCCATATTCTGTCCTTTTAAGGGAGTAGGCCTGATCCGGGAAATCACTATATTCAAATATTAGTGGTTGATCAACATACACTTCCTCTTGAAGGTATCCATTGAGAAAAACTGTTTTAACAGCCATTTGATAGAGAATTGCAACGAACAAATGAAAAAATGTTTGACGTCATTAAAAGTTTTAACGACGAAATTTTTGACTTATAACGATAAATTTGTTTGTCATTAAAAACCTATTTTCTAATAGTGTGATTTGATTTATTACCATGTGAGTTTATTATATATTATTATTACTAACAATGAATCTAAGTGGAAAATATAGAGTAACAAATCAATATGAATAAATCAATTATGATTGTAATAAATGAAATCAACAAATATTAGGAAAATTATAGATTTTATTCGACCAACAAATAAGAGTTTACATACGTATGAAGGGTCAAATACCAGTCATTTCCATAAATCTCTAAATAAATGCAGATCAACTAATATTCTTTTTAGTATTGTATATATATACTCCCTTACAATCACTCAACATATTCAAATCTTTCTTAAACAACAACAAAAGCTTTCCACAAGAATTAGTTAATAATGAATCATTCAAGCAAAGTTGTTACCATCGTCCTCTTGATTTGCTCACCACTCTTTGAAGCGAGTATTTGGAATATTACTCCCAAAACTCATATCCAAATAACCAATAATATGGGAGATGGGTCGAAGATCACCGTCCATTGTAACTCAAAGGACGACGACCTAGGTGTCCAAGACATTGAAGATGGGAAAATGTACGAGATTATATTTCATCCGAATATAGTTTTCACAACGTTGTTCTCTTGCTCATTCAATTCGAACAAAGGGTGGGTTGTGACAGATGTGTATAGGGAGAAGAGGGATTACTTCACTAGGTCCAGCAAGATTTGCTTGTGGCAAGCCTCCCCGGATAGCGTCAACGGCATTAATGACGGTGGAAAAGCTGATCTTTCCTACAACTGGAACAAAAACACATTCATCTAAGTTTATATGTGAGAATTATGTAATTTAATTGGCATTATTTTATAGTATTCATCAATAATAATATGGAAATCTACTTTAAAAAAGGAATATTTATTTAAATGTTATTTTACAAAAAGTCACCCCTCGAGTTACTCGTACTACACTAATTTCTTATAAACATTTTAAATGTTATTTTACAAAAAGTCACCCCTCGAAAAAAAAATAAAATCAAAAAGTACCATTTTTATGAGGATTATGCTTTAAGTTCTTATAAGAGCATTTTTTAGGGAAATTCCGGTTGGTACCCTCGAGTTTTTGCCTTTTTCGAGTGTTGTCCTGGAAAAAATATTATTACGAGTGGTATCCCTGAACTTTTACAAAAGTCCGCCCAATGCCTTTACTTGTAAATTTTCGTTAGTTAAAAATTAAATTAGTATATTTTCTAATCAAAAAATATATTTTTGTACATAATTAAATTAAAACACAATTTTAATTTAATAACAATGAAAATAAATCATATAAAATCTTAAAATAAATTTTTGTATATATGTTTATCAAGTAGATTTTATGTTGTAAAATTTAAAATTTTCAAGTTAAAACTAAAAATATTTAAATATTTATATTAAAAATAAATATATTGCAAGATTAACATTTTTTCATGTAGATTTTATATAGTAAGTTTGAATTTTTTGAAAAATTGATATAAATTGAAATTTTAATGTAAAATTTAATTATGTAATATATTTATTTTAATTTAAATATTTTTAAAAAAATTAAATTATAAAAAATACAATCTACTTGACAAATATATATATTTATAATGTTTTTAATTTGATTTTTTATATGATCTTTTAATTATTATTAAACTAAAATTTTGTTTTAATTTATTTAAACATAAAAATATATATTTTTCATTAGAAAACATACTAATTTAGTTATAAACTAACGAAAATTTACAAATAAGGGCACTAGTCGGACTTTTGCAAAAGTATTGGGGTACCACTCGGAATAAGTTTTTTTTTTCAGGGCACCACTCGGAAAAGCCAAAAACTCGAGGGCACCAACCGAAATTTCCTTTTTTATTAAAGATAAAAACTACGGCTCTAGCTTCATACTTGTATGTATTCCAGTACCTTATACGGATTTTTCTTAGATAAAATATTAATAATAAAATATTTTCAAATATATTTATTATCCGAATTATATAAATTCTTAAGTATAAATTTTTAATAAATATTTAAAATGAATAAACTATAAAAATTGTTTATTTGAAACAATAATATTTTATTAGTACTGGTATGATCGCACCTTCCCTGCATTTATCCAAACATGTAACCTTCCCTGCATTTTAATGGGGGATCTTAACGAAATTCAACACCCGTCGGAAAAGCATGATGGTGCTTCTCCACACCATAGCCGGTTCGAACGGCTCATAAATTTTAAAAACAACTGTGACATGTGTGATATCCCAACCTTTGGGAACAAATTCACTTGGAGAAAATCCAAAGACCTCGAGAAGACCACACTAGAAAAACTAGACCGCACACTAGTAAGCAACCAAATCATTCAATGGTACCCTTCAATCGCAACCAAAAACCATGCGTTCTCAACTTCTGACCATTGCCCTATCTCATGTGATATCCCAACGGGAAACTCGTTCAAAGCGCAACCGTTCAAATTCGAGATGATGTGGACGTCTCAGAAAGACTTCCAAAATATTATAAAACAAGCGTGGCGTTTCAATGCTGGGGGATCCCACATGTTTAACCTCACGAAAAAAACTCAGCTCTTAAAGGCAAAAGCGAAAGCTTGGAGTAAACAAACCTTTGGAAATATTTTCGAACAAATTAAAAAGTTGGACGAGGAGCTAATTAACATCCAAACAGACATCATTGAAAACAAAAATGCACAGTTTATCCAAAAACATGAAAGGCTACTAAATAAACGGTCAAGCCTAATCCAATTCCATAGCTCATACTGGAGGCAAAGAGCAAAACACACCCATATCAAACTAAACGACATGAACACAAAATATTTCCACCGGATTGCTAGTGGAAGGAGGAACAGAACGAACATCAAAGAAATCCGTACCGCGGATGGAACACATATCTCGGGTATTGATAACATCAAAACAGAAATCAAACGAGACTTCCAAAACCGTTTCAAGGTTCTGGAAATAAACCGTGGAAAACTCCAGGAAATGACCCAAACAATTCATCAAGAAGTAACTGAAGTGGAAAATCTCGAGCTCATAAAACCAATTACGAATACAGAAATTAAAAATGCTATGTTTGACATTGAGGACAACAAATCCCCCGGCCCAGAAGGTATGCCGGCTTGCTTTTATAAAAAGTACTGGCATATAGTTGGCCCCGACGTGATCAAAGCGGTGAAAAGTTTCTTTCACTCAGGAAAAATCCTGAAACAAATCAACCATACCTTCATAACTCTGCTACCAAAATGCGATAACCCTAGTTCAACAAACCACTACAGACCAATCAGCCTCTGTAATACCGTCTATAAAGTAATCTCAAAAATTCTAACCAACCGTCTTAAAAGAATCATGATCAAACTTATTATCCCGATGCAAGGGGCTTTTGTCCATAAGCGCAGTATACACGACAACACCCTCGTTGCACATGAGATATTTCACTCTTTTCGATACAAGCAGGGTCGGGAAGGCTGGATTGCCATTAAACTTGACATGGAAAAAGCGTATGACCGGATTAGTTGGGAGTTCCTAACTTTCGTTCTTCATAAGTTCGGATTCCATGATAAATTCGTGGGTTGGATCCGGGAATGTGTGGAAACGGTCTCGTTCTCAGTTTGGTCAATAACGGACCAACAGAACAATTTTTCCCCCGAAGGGGCCTTAGACAAGGCGACCCCCTGTCACCTTACCTTTTCATTCTTGTCGCTGAAGTCCTGGCAAGACAACTCCACATAAAAAGCATGAACCCAAAAAATGGCATAGGAATCCAAATCTCGAGAAATGGAACTAAAATCCCGTTCCTTGCCTTTGCTGATGATATCATCATCTTTGCAAAAGCAAACAACCAGGCATGTAAAAATATTAAGGACATTGTTGATGACTACTGCCAAATTTCGGGTCAGAAAGTCAACTATCATAAATCCGCCTTTCAGGTCACCAAAAACACTAGCAATAACTCTAAAGAGCAGATTAAACAAATCCTACAGATTGCCAACACTGTTGCATTAGACAAATACCTTGGTTGTCCGATCATTAATGGTCGAGTAACCCAAAATACCTTTAAGCCCTTGACACTTAAAACCAGAGCCCAACTTTCGAAATGGAAAGCCAACGCCCTTTCTCAAGAAGGGCGCAAAACCCTAATTAAAGCGAACCTATCAGCACAACCGAACTATATCATGCAATCATTCTTGTTGCCTCAAGCCACCCTAAAAGAACTAGACCAAATTAATAAAAACTTCTTCTGGAATAAGGAGCACAACTACAAACCATTAATAAGTTGGAATTCAATCTGTCGTCCGCCGGCCCTTGGGGGGTGGGTATTGCCAAAGCAGAAGAGATGAATCAAGCACTACAAATGAAACTACTCTGTAAAATCCTAGCGGAACCCGACAACATCTTGGTTAAAATTGTGACAGAAAAGTATCTCAAAACGGAGAGTATCCTTAACTACAGGAAAAAACAAAACACATCGTGGCAGTGGTCAAAGCTGTTAAGCCTACGAGACCAATTCTCCAAAGGGCTTATCTGGCAAGTTGGGGATGGTAAAACCATCCGTTTCTGGCTTGACAATTGGACCGGCAACGGCCCTCTTACCCCAAAATCCGAGGTCGAAACCCTAATCAATAAGGAGGAGCATGTTGTTGCTTACCTTATGGAGGACAGCTCATGGAACATTGGAAAATTGCACAACGTCCTAAACCCAGAGGACGTCGAAACAATAACTAGAATCATCAACCCTATTAACAAAATCACGGATAGATTATACTGGCAACCGAGTAATAATAGTTGGTACTCTACCCACTCTGCTATGAATTGGCTCCAACAAGCTAAAGGAGAACCCAAAATTAATCTGGAATGGATAAAGAAGTTAAATATCCCACCTAAAATGAAAAACTTCCTTTGGAAAGTGGCCCGTAATGGCCTCCCAACGAAAGCAAGACTTGCTGCCAACCACATTCCGGTTACTCAAGGTTGTGAGGCTTGTAATAGCCAGGTCGAAGACACTAATCATATACTTCTTTCTTGCCCCTTCTCCAAGACAACCCTAAATACGTTGAATCCTAAATTAACTTGGATCATAGATCAAGTACCGCTATGTGATAAAAAAACCTCATCAAATCCTTGACGAAATTAGGGAAATAACAACCAAAGATGAGATGGAACTCCTTATTAACACTTGGTGGAGCCTTTGGTTCGCTAGGAACAAAAGAACTTTCGAAAATGACAACAGCCCAATTTCGAACAATGTAGCAGTTCTGTGTGAATTTATCCGCAACCAGATAAAAGACTGGAAGCTAACATCAATTTCAGAAAATCAAAGCACGCACTCCAAGTCTGTGAGGACTTGGAAAGGGTGGAAGACCGCTAAATGGGCAAAACCCAAGGATGGCTTCGTTAAATTGAATTGTGATGGTGCAGTTAGATCGGATGGCGTGGCCTCGTGCGGTTTCATCCTCAGGAACTCAGGTGGCTCCCCTATCCATTTCGACGGAGGACTGATTGGTCGACAGTCTGTGCTTATCTCCGAGACCATCGCCTTGTGCCAGGGACTTCTCGAGGTTATTAGTCATGGCGTTTCTCGGATTCAGATTGAAGGCGATAATCTTCAGCTGGTCAAAGCCGTGCTTGGCGACTGGCGCTGCCCGTGGGAGATTGAGTTGCTTCGTTCGGACATCCACTGCTTGTTGGCTCGCTTTCGGGATTGGAGTATCACGCACGTTCATCGTGAGTGCAATTCGGTGGCGGACTACATTGCTGGCTCTTTTCGACGCGTCTCCTCTATTCCGCTCGCAGTTGACTCGGGGTTGCATACCCTCATCCGCCAGGATGCCCTTGGTTGGTCACTAGCTCACTAGTGACCTCCCAAATTCCTTTCCTTATCAAAAAAAAATAATATTTTATTAGTGTTACAAATTAAATTAATATCCAAAACATGATAATTTATTTAATTATGAAAATAGATAAGTAATAAGATAAAAACTTATCAATTCATTATATATAGGGGACCGTTCAAAATAAACTACATTATTATAATATTGTACGTACATCACACTATTTTTATATTAAACTTAATTATCTAAACCTAGCATATGCATTCTATCTAAAAATAAAATAAATATCCTAATATTTATGTAATATATAGGATAAAAAAATATCCTAATAATCTTCCTATTTATCATATCCAAAAATAAAAAATTATTTTTTTAAATTAAGAATGTGATTTTCTATCCATTGATTATAGTTATATAAGATTGTACGTACATTACACTATCTTTATATTAAAATTAATTATTTTGCCAAAGATTGGTTTTAATAAAAGGGGCGGTGTGATCCAATCTAAAAACAACATATGTCGTTTAATAATTTTTTTAACCTCCGCTTTAGTATATAGTTATGATAGTAATGGTAATTGAATATGTAGAAACTACCACTTTTTAAATCATAACTATAACCTAAAGCGGAGGTTAAAAAATTATTAAATGACACATGTCACTTTTCGATTGGACCACACCACCCCTTTTATTTTAAAAGATAATTTTATATTTTTGGATATGATAAATTCTTATCCATGTTTTTAGAATGTAAGATAGAAAATTTTATTATTAAATAATATTTTATTTTTGGATATGATAGATAGGAAGATCATTATTATAATCCAATCATTTGTTACCTTATATAGTTATATGAAAAGATCTTGATTAGTTATATGATAATTGTCTTATCTTTTTACGCAGATGATAATAAAAATTTATATTTAAGCATTTACATGATTATTATTCTCGGATAATAAATATATTTGAAAATATTTACTATTAATATTTTATTTAAGAAAAACCCGTACAAGGTACGAGAATACATACTAGTATCCATCTATGTTTATGTATAAAGATTATGCTTTATTGTACTTATTAAAATATGTCAATTTCCTATATAGAATAAATGGATTAAAAAATATCAAACTTTGATTAAACAATTACTCTTAATAACATATTAAGCAATTTTAGGGCATTTAGTCAAGCAACTATGACATGGTAGTTTCATGAGGTCTCCGATCGACTCACATAAACACTGCTCTTGACCAAAAAAATAAAATTTTAAGCAATTGCTTCATTACGTTCATTTTGGTCAAAATATGTCTAAACAAGGAATGTTTGACCGAAAATGAAGATTAATTCTAAATTAATGGTGGCACGCGTGTGAAAATAAAGACATGGGTATGAATTGTGATATATATATGGAGTCATGCTCGGGTACAATTTGCTGCTACAGTAAAAAATGCTAACAATTTTGGGGCGTCCGATTAATATCACGAACGGCCCAGATTATAACAAAATTATATAACAAAAAAGGGAAAAAATGGGGGTTATTTGTTTGAATGACACGGAAGGTAATTACATTAAAATTTGACACGCATGACAAAAATACCCTTAAATCCAAAAAATCAATCAAACGCATCTTTTACTCTTCTCCTTCCCGTGACTCTTCTCCCCCGCCGACGAACGATGTACAAAGACCTAGATTCACATACTTCCCTACACAAATCGTTGCTACCACCCCCTAACTCATTCAAATCGCCGATTGTTCGAATTCAATGGAGAAACAAAACACAAGAAGGTATGCATAAACTTATAGGATTTTCTAATGTTTGATTTTGATTTTCTAGGGTTCTAGGATTTGATTTCCAGCAATGGAAGTGTTTATGGTGTTTTTTGGGGCGATTTTTAATGGTTTTGGTTGGTGAACTATTATTGTTCACTTTGTGTTTATTTTTCTAGAAAAATGGTTGCTTATTGATGTATTGTGATGTTTTGAGCTTGTGGTTCATAAGTTATCAGAAAAATGGTTAATTTAGAAGTGGAATTGATCCTTTCATGACATGCTTTTGGTATAGAAGGCATGATTGATGATATATTGCCATTGTTGAAGTTGTCTACTAAGTCTTCCTATGAGAAATCTCAATGTAAGTTTGTCTAGATCTAGTTGTATTAGTGAGAAATAAGAAATGTGCATTTGACCCTTGAGAAATAGTATATTTTGCAGCCTATTAGCTCAAATGGTAAAGCAATGTGCATGTGCACATAGATGTGGGTTCAAATCCCACATAGGCTAATTCTTGATACGGTCGTGTCTTTTTGTTCGTATCGGTTGATCTTTTGGTTCATGACTTTTAAAGGTAAGGCTCATAATATTTCTTCTTATGGTTCATAAATTTTGTTACATACTTTTTTGTTTATAACAAGTGTTCTTTTGGTTCATGTTTGAATAACCTTATGTTCATCAAAGTTTACCTTATGGTTCATGTCTTTTAGTTCATGCTAGTTATATTTTCTTTCGTGATTTTTGGTGCATGGTACTTGTTCTTTCGGTTCATGTTTTTGCAAGGTAGGTTCATAATAATTCTTATGGTTCATAAATTTTATTCCATGCCTTTTTGTCAATAACAATTATTATTTTGGTTCATGTTTGAATAACCTTAGGTTCATCAAAGTTTACCTTATGGTTCATGTCTTTTAGTTCATGCTAGTTATTATTTCCTTTCGTGATTTTTGGTTCATGGTACTTGTTCTTTCGGTTCATGTTTTTGCAAGGTAGGTTCATAATAATTCTTATGGTTCAATAATTTTATTCGATGCCTTTTTGTTTTTTTGAACCACATGCCTTTTTGTTAATAACAATTGTTCTTTTGGTTCATGTTTGAATAACCTTAGGTTCATCAAATTTCATCTTATGGTTCATGTCGTTTAGTCGTTAATGCTAGTTATTATTTTCTTTCATGTATTTTGGTTCATGGTAAATTGTTCTTTTGGTTCATGTTTTTGAAAGCTAAAGTTCATAATAATTCTTATGGTTCATGTCTTTTAATTCTTAACGGTCAATCTTGAAGTCCATATCTTTTAAGTCATATTAGTTATTTTGGTTCAATTCTTTTGGTTCATGACATTTGCTCCCTTAGTTCATGTTTTTATAAGCATATAGCTTATAACATTTCATCTTACGACTTTTAGTTCATAAAAGTTGCACTATAGGTTCATGTCTTTATGCGGTTAGGTTTATAATAATTCTCAATATGGTTCATGGAAACTCACATCAATATGTATTATGATTTGTAAATGGTATTATGTTGGTTCATGTATTTATATAGTCAGGTTCATAAATATTATCAATAAAGTTCATAAAATTATCCTCAAATCACAACGTTGGTTCATGAATTTTGAACACCAACTAAGTGAGATATGATGAAAAATTCCACGACCTTTTTAAATATAGACATGGTAACAAACCACATTGGCATAAAACTAAATGAAATAATAAGAACAACTGGTGAAAAATGCTTTAAGCTCCAAGTTGGTCATTTGGGCATTTTGTCGAACACATGGTGGACGATTAGATGAGCACTGACCATTTGCTTTTGTTTTCGATCTATAACTTCATATTTAAATGCAAAAGATACACAAATCTGTATAGGTTTGATTAAAATAAAAAAATCACTCTAAAACAAACAAAAAGCATGTAACTCGAAGTACCAAGGTCCCAACTTTGAAAAAATCTCAAATGTGAACTTGAAACCATAAAAAGAGATCTATAACAAAATCGATGAAGAGGTAACATAAATTGGGGTCGGAATCAACAAAAAAAAGCCAAATAAATCAGGAGAAGCAAGTTGCAACAAGTATGGAGAAGAATCGATCGAAAAAGTTGAAAAAAACTACACGTCCAAGAGGTTGAAGAAGACCCCTGTAACTTGTTTTCTTATTTGACGCGTAAAAAGACAATAATGCCCCTCCGTTTATAAAATCATTAAAGATGTGTCTTGATCCTGTTCGTTGAAGATGCTCGATCCAACGATCCGAACGTGCTCGCACATTGCACCGTAAGTATATTTTCCACCTGATCGTAATTCTATATATATGACCAAAAATATGAAGCATAAGTGGTTCTGGTTTGTTTGATATTCCCCCAAATTTAGGCCAAATTCTATCACTTACACCAAATCAATATCGTAGAATGTTTTTTTATTTGAGAGATAAGATTTTACCCCGACTTATACGAAATTTTATATGTCTATCTATATTAATAACTAATCTAACTTTTCCTATCACTTTTCCTTGGGCTCCAATCTAACTTTTCCATATATATCTATCTATATTAATAACTAAAGTCAAAGCAATTTCTACCCCTCCATTACGCCACATCAAATTATGCAAAAAAAATTTATCTCCAAGTAAAAATAAAGATAAAATAACATTTGTAAAAAAAAATTATATTAGTAAATTTGACCAAAGAAAGAATTTGGTAGAAGGGCGAAAAATAGGAACCTAATTAACCGTTTGTAATCAGAGTCCATTTTTTTAGTTTTTTGTTAAGTATAAAAGCCCCTTTTATTTTTTTCTCACACCTCCTACATCTATCTCCTCGATCTGATTTCTCGCTCTCGCTAGAGAACTCCAACAACTTCTCCATCTTCCATGGCCAGATCTTGTTGGCTCGCAAACGGTTTTTCCCGTCCAAGCTAGGGTTTCTCCCGCCGAAGAGATTCGACGACAATCTGGTGTTGTTGACCTAATTCGAAGCTTTGTTGGACGCCGATATTAGAGAAGTTTCGGATTTTTCCCATTGAGAGCTCGCTTTCGGCACTGAGGAAGATTCAGATGCTGATGTGCAAGAAGAAGTTGATTTCAGAGTTAGAGTTTGTGATGACAATTGACCAAACTATGGTGAGTGAGTTGTAATTCCGTTCTAGTTCTCTTTGTTTTCTTCCTTCCTAGGGTTGTTTATGAGTTGAATGAACTTGATTCCTTGCTGATCCTAATTCTCTTTGTAATTCCGTCCTAAGCACGACGCTCTTCGAAAGGGGCTAGAGGTTGCTTTGGTAGTCTCATTTATGGAAGATATGAGCAAGTCCACTGTTCTAGTCATCAGCACAGGCGGAAGAACGGGTTAGATTACCCTCTTTTCCTTTCTGAACTTCAATTTTTGCTTTATTTTCTAAAATTTTGATTTGTGTTTGCTGAATCGTACGTAGGGTCGCTTGCACCATGAAAACTGAATCGATTTTTTAATTCCTACTCCCTCCGTTTCACAATATATGTCTTTTTAACCTTGATTTTTTGTTTCACAATATATGTCTTTTTAGCTATTTTAGCCTTTACTTTACATTTTTACCCTTACAATTAATAATAGGTTATCAGTAGCGATTTTCAATAAAGTAGAAAAGTAAAGTAATAAATGAGGGTATATTAGTATTTTTGATAGATTTCTTAAATAGTGTGCAAATTGCTAGAAAGACAAATATTATGAAACGGAGGAAGTAATAAATTGATTGTGAATGAATTACTGAATTTTGCAATTTTAAGGCTAAATTGCAAGTATTTTGTTTGGTTTGAATGAATGACATTTCAAGGAACAAGACTTTGCATATGTACCTCTGCATCACTATAAAAGGCTAACTATTTTCAACACTTCTGGTTTCCATCAAATTGACTTTGTAAATGATGCAGAGCAATAAAGATAAGATTTGCAAAAGTAATGACTCAACAAATTTCCATGGAGAAGATGTTGGTGCTGACTTTGCTAGGCATGAAATTTTTCAATTCATGTCATTAAAAATCCCCTCTTATATTGATGCTTTACTAGTTTTTGATGTGTAATAGCTCAAATTGTTGAATGTAATACCTAATTTGTATATAGTGTGAGAAAGAGTATCATGTTAGTTGCTTGAGAGACAACAGGCTTTGTGATTTGAAGGTAAAGTCAAAATCTTCTTTTATATTTGATTCTTTGATAGTGCTAGTTCTTCTTAATGCTAAACTTGTTCACGTAGGCACTTCCTGATGGTGACTGGTTCTGTTGTGGTGACTGTAGTAGAATTTTTGATGCTCTATCGGAGCAATCTATTAAGGGCACGAAGACAGTACCGGCCTCTGTGCCTAGCAAGACTCTCCTACTAAAAGGTACTATAATTCTGAAGATGATGTGCAATGGCAAATTATAAATGGAAGCAAGCGCAGTAGATGACTGGTGCTGCTTTTACAAGGGTGAGATGCTTTCTTTATTGAATAATCTTCACACGAGAAAATTTCCTACCCTTTTATTTTAGAAAGTTGGTTGCATGATATTTAAAAGCTAACGTCAGCTTAAATTTTTGATTCAGGAACAAAAGACAAAAAAAAAGATAAAGCTATTCCTTGAATATAAATGATGCGTGCACTGGTGCAATGGTTGTAGGCTGATGGATTTATGTATTTCTTATTTCTTTTATCTTCTCAAAGTGGAAATAATACTTTATTGTCTCTCATTTTCAGGGTAATATTTTCTGATGTTGCTTGTGCATTCAAATTTACGGTTGAGGTAATTCCTACTTTCTTTTTTTATAGTATAATTTATTTAGGGTCTATTTTTACTATAAAATGTATTTAGCCTATTAGCTAAAATGGTAGAACATTTTTCTTAAAAAATAATGATGTGGGTTCAAATCCCACATAGGCTTATTAATATATTTTTATGACAAGTGATGTTATTTGATGACAACTTTGTTTTTATGTGTTTATGATAGTTGTTTTTATGTGTTTGAATGTCATCAAGGCCGTTTAAAAACATGTGATGACACTTGGTGACAATTTTTCTTATGACACTTGATGACGGTTGATTGTGATCAAGGCCCTTTTAATGACAAACAAATCAATGTCATCAAGGTCTTTTGATGATACTTGTTTGTCATCAAGGCCCTTTTGATGACAAATAAATCAATCAAATCGTCATCAAGTAGTGATGACAGTTGACGACAATCGAACCGTCATCAAGTAGCGATGATAATTGATGACAATCGAACCGTCATCAAATAACGATGACGATTGATGACAATCGAATCGTCATCAAGTAGAGATGACATTTGTGATGATAGTTGATGACAATCAAACCATGTGATGACACTTGATGGCAATTTTTTATGACACTTGATGAAACTTGTTTGTTATCAAGGCCCTTTTGATGACAAACAAATCAATCAAATCGTCATCAAGTAGTGATGACAATTGACGACAATTGAATTGTCATCAATTAGCGATAATAATTGATGACAATCGAACCGTAATTAAATAGCGATGACATTTGTGATGACAATCTAACCGTCATCAAGTAGATATGGCATTTGTGATGATAGTTGATGACAATCAAACCATCATCAAATAGTGATGACGGTTTATGAAAAAATGATGACAATTTATGAAAAAATCGCACGTGATGACACTTATTTGATTGCACTTTTTACCTTAAATTTTACTTTTTGTCATCAAAAAATTGTGATGATGGTGAAAAAAATTGTGATGACAGTGATGACGGTCGTTTTTATATCTTTGAATGCCTTTGATAATATTTTTTGTCATCAAAAAGTTATCATCAAGACATTTTGATGACACTTTTTACCTTTTATTACACTTTTTTGTCATCAAAAAATTGTGATGACGGTGAAAAAATTGTGATGACAATGATGACCGTTGTTTGTATATGATTGAATGCCTTTGATGATACTTTTTTTCATAAAAAAGTGTCATCAAGACATTTTAATGACACTTTTTAACTTTTATTACATTTTTTGTCATCAAAAAATCGTGATGACGATAGAAAAAATTGTGATGACGGTGAAAAAAATTATGATGACAGTGATGACAGTTGTTTTTATGTGGTTGAATGCCGTTGATGATACTTTTTGTCATAAAAAAATATCATCAAGTCATTTTGATGACACTTTTTTACCTTTAATTATACTTTTTGTCATAAAAAAATTGTGATGACAATGAAAAAATTTGTGATGACGGTGAAAAAATTGTGATGGCGGTTTTGAAAATGATGATATATAGTGATGTTTGTGATGATGGCCAATGCCGGTCAACGGTCGGTCAACACCGGTCAACGGTCGAGTCAACTCGTTCAACAGGCGAGTCAGCCCGGTCAACGACCGAATCAACTCGGTGGGAGTGGGGTGGGGGTGGGTGATGGGGGGTTTTGCTATTTACCTAATTTTCACACCCTCCTTAATATCCACCTAATTAGCCTCTTTTTTTTGCTATTTACTTAAATCATCCTTTAACCAATATAGATAAAAAAGGACATTATATTTATTATATTTGTAAAGAACAAATTTAGTTAAACGCAAAATTAATTAGCTTATTTAGGCGCTTGTAAGGTCAATCCATTTTTTTGTTTTTTGTTAAGTATGAAAGGCCCTTTTTTTCCTCTCACCGCATTCTTTCTCCCGAGTGCGTAATTCCCGTCCTTTTCTCTCTGGCGACCATTCCTCTCCCACCTCCACCTACACAGACGACGCCCTAATGTTCTACTCCTCCAATTCCGGCGATTTTGTCGTTGAGAAGATGTTGAGGGAGAGATATCGGATTTTGGAGACCTAATTGTCTTTACCGATTGAGGGGGGAGTTTCAGAAGGAGCTCGAGATTGAAGCCGGCAGATGTTGATCCCACCTCCGGCGACCTCTTCATCGCCTTCTCTATTGATCCCGTCACCGCGAGGCTGCCGCCGTTCTTCCAGGTACTTTGTGCTTAGGATCGAGGACGACAAGGGAAACACGAGTTTATTGGGTTAGGGTTCGTTGAGCACAACGAGGCTTTCGATTTCAATGTCGCATTATCGGATCATGAGAAGTATGTGAAGAGGGAGATCGAGGAGGAAGCTAATGGTGGTGGGAAACCAAGAGGAGAAGAGACCCTCTAAGCTTTTTCGTCTCATCTATAGAAGATATGAGCAACTCTACTGTTTAGTCAAATCAGCGCAGGCGGAAGAACGGGTTAGATTACCCTCTTTTACCTTCTGAATTTCAATTTTTGCTTTCTTTTCTTAAATTTTGATTTGTGGTTGATGAACCATGAAAACTGAATCGATTTCCTAATTCCTAATACATTGATTGTGAATGAATGACTGAATTTTGCACTTTTAAGGCTGAATTGCAAGTATTTTGTTTGGTTTGATTGTGTTTGCTTTGTGAATGAATGACTGAATCAACCAGTCTCTTACAAGATGTAGATGGAAGTAAATATGTTGAGAAAGATCTCATTTTCCTCTTGAACTATTATTAAGAAAACCATAATTTCTAAGTTTGACTGGATTCGGTGGACTTAAGTGATATAGACCCTCTAAGCTTTATCATGCGATCATGTAGAAGAGGCTATTGACGTGCTTGAGAAAGCATGGAAATTAAGTGAGTTCAGTGATGGTGCAATCGCTTACCACCTTAGTGTACCAATTATTTCTTGAAAACTGTTATCAGTTATCACCCATGTGTTTTCGGAAAAAAATAGTTTCATTTTGTCCCCTTCTTTATATAGAAGTTGATATAACATCAAGTTGATACATTCTGTATGATAATTGCCGGTTCTAAGCAATGATTTTCTATATTTTGGAGATTCCTCTTATCACGAGGAGCTCAAATAGTTTTCTAGCTGTATCCTGGAGTCTGGAGAGTATGTGTGACACCATTCAACAAGAACATTCAAAGGTATAAAAACTCTCTTTCAACTATTGTATCCTAGAAGAATGAACCTAGAGTTTTTCCTTCAGGAACAATGTCAATGCTGGTTCCTAGAATTTGAGGCAACAAACTTGTACAAATGGCATCGATGATAGCAACTTTTCTGCCATCTTCAATTTCTTATCTCTTCTTTAGTTTTTTCCTCGATTTTGAGGGAGAACTAAGGGGGGAGAGGGAGCTGTGGTTCAGATTCTACAACAAGCTCGTGAACTTTACATGAGCAACTTGCAAGCAAGCTTTGAAACTGATGAGCTGGCTTCTCTCTTTGCAAAGTATGCCATAGTTGAGGTCGAATCAGAGTCTTTGTCTAGATCCAAATCGAACTCGGTTAGAGGCTCACGCCGATGTAAAAGTGAGAGAGAAAAGAGCAGCCGTTGCCGTTGGGATCGGAGTTCTACTCCTGAAACATCCAGTGAAAGCGAGGATGAGCGACAGAGGAAGAGTAAGAAGAGGAATAAGGAGATCACAGAAGAGCAGATTAATGAACAAGGCTTAGAAGAAGGTAATTTGTTAGTTTAATTGGATTTTTTTTGTTTTTCAATATCAATTGGATGATAGCACGATTGTTGTTTTCAGACAATGAGTGCAGATTTTAGTCCTCCTGGGTGTTTAGGTTTTAGTCCTTCATCACCAATAATGGTGACACATACTAGCCAAAATTCCAAACCTAATAGCAAAAAGCGCTCTCAAAAGAAGTGAGTGAGTTTTTTTTTTCTCTCTTTTGAACAATTCCCTTCCCGCCTAGGGTTTTTGCTTGACGATCCCGACCGCCACCATGGCGTCACCTGGTGATGCCACCAACCCTCCGATTCCTCCTAACATTTCGTCCTCGGCGATGGAGGTCGATCCACCAGCCCAATCAATGCAATCACCGATTCAGCCTGCCTTGCATTCTGATGCTAACCCTCATGCAAACTCTTCCGCCGGCGCTAGTCCTGTAGTGCCTTTGCCTGTGCCATCTCCCCAACAAGCAACTATTTCGTACAAGGACAAAGTTGTTGGTGCTGCGGCAACTACTTCATCACCAGAGGATTCTATGGCAGCAGCTCTCGCCAGTCTTGAAGAACGGCCTGAGTTGTACGACATGGACGATGATGAGATATCGGAACACGACGATCCGGCTTGTCCTACCATTACTCTCACCAAGCAGGAGAAATGTGAACAACGTCGACCTTGGGCTAATACACTGATTATTAACATGTTCGACAAAGGCCCAGGTTACGTACAAATCAAGAAGAGATTGGAGCAGAAATGGAAGCTTAAGGGCGCTCTGACTTTGGTCGATATTGGTAACGCTCACTATGTGGAAAAATTCTCAAACATGGAAGACTTGAACCATGTCCTCACACAAGGTCCTTGGATGATTGGGGACAATTATTTAATGATTCGTCGTTGGGTCCCTAACTTTCATCCATATGAAGATCAGGCTAAGATACTCACGACATGGATCCGAATTCCAGGGTTCAGTATGGAATATTTCAATGCAAAATTTTTACGACGAATTGGTAACACAGTTGGGAAGGTCATACGCATTGATACGACAACAATAAATGCGGACAGAGGTCAATTTGTGCGTCTTGGTGTGGAACTCAATCTGGACCATGCTCTTCTGTCCAAATTTCGAGTCCGGGGGCGAATGTGGTCTATCCAGTATGAGGGTATTCGTTCGCTTAGTTATGAATGTGGAGTCATCGGTCACACCAAGGAGCGATGTCCTCTTTTAGCCCCACAAATACAAGGCCAGAATCCTCCTTTGGATGATGACCATGTCGTCCCACTCAAAGTCCACAAATCTAATATTCCGTTGGTTCCAATTGACGAATAGTTTGGACCTTGGATGCATGTTAAAAAACCACCGCGGCGTTTAAGATATCAAAAGCCAACGGGGGAAGCTTCTACTATGCCACAACAAGAACAGGGTACGGGATCACGTTTCGCTGCTCTGATGAATGCCATGCCTGACGTTGAAGTTACTGAGCAACAGATGCCGACTTCTCATGAACAACAAAGAAACATTGAGAAAGGGAAATCGATTGCCCAACCGACTGGTGTTGCTTTGACCTCCAACCCTAGCGCATCACCCAAGGCTAGCGCCAACCCGACTCCAAACCCTAACCATAGCGTGTCACACAAGAAACAGAATGCTATCGTGATTTTGCAGGCAACTGTTGCGGCGACTAAGGTGGACCCCAAAAATCTTGGCGCTAGGATTATGGGAAAAAAATAACACTGGCCCCACACAAGCTGATATCCAAGCCAACAAAATCTCCAAGAAAAAGGAAAAAAAAGATTCCTGGGATGCTGTTTTATCTTCCGTTATTAAGCCAACTAAAAAGCAATCTTCAATGCCAATCACAAGTGCAAAAGATACGGAGGTACGTAAAGCTGAATTAATAGCGGAAAGTATATCCTTGTTGAATGATCATACGCCAAACCCTACTCTGCCCCAACCACATCCAAATACTTTTTCCCAACCGCCCCAAACAGATCCTCAACATCATACTGATCATGAACCATCCCTTGAGAATCGAGATGTGTCCGGTACTTCACATGTCAAGTTTGATGGTCTCAAACCTCCGGACGGAACCAGTTCTCATGACTCTCCCCCGGTCAGCGAATCGAATGATGCTAGAATTTCTTCCAATGATTGCAGAGACCCAACCGTTGCTGTGTCGGGTCTCGATTCCACCTCAAATCAGTGATGCGATGCTTTGCATCGCTAGAGAGGTTGTACACTTTGCAGTCAATTCTAATAATGTGAATGCCCCTATTTTCGGGAATTTAATAAACTCAGTTATGTCCATGAATAATCTTAGTTTACTAGTCTGGAATGTTCGAGGCGCGGGGAACACCAACTTCATGACAGCTATCAGGGATATTATTCGTCTTCATAATCCTACTGTACTGACTCTAGTTGAACCTAGAATCAGTGGTGTCCGAGTTGATGTGGTGTGCCGTCAGCTTGGTTTTGATGGTGTACTTCGAATGGAAGCCATTGGTTTTTCCGGGGGAATTTGGCTTCTTTGGAGGACTGTTGACGTCTTGGTTATTCCACTTTCTCTTAATCCCCAGCACATAACTATTGAGGTCGTAATACGAGGTAAAGAATCGTGGATGCTTGCGACTGTTTATGCTTCACCGGATCCTACTAATCGAGCTGCCCTTTGGGACAATCTTTCTATCATGGCAGCTACAAATAATCAGCTTTGGCTAATTGCAGGGGATTTTGACGCTATGGTCAACTCAAGTGAAATAACTAGTTCTTCTGTAGGATCCAATCGCTCTACTACAGATTTTGCGAATTGGGTGGATAATTTACAGTTGATAGATCTTGGCTTTGAAGGACCACACTTCACTTGGTCCACATGGACTAATCCAACTACTTATAAGGCCGCTAGACTTGACCGGGCTATGTGCTCGGACTCTTGGTGTTTTAGATTCCCGGATGCCTCAGTTCGTCATCTTATAGCTCCGCATTCCGATCATTTGCCTTTGCTCATTAAGCTGGATAATGATATTTCCCAGAATTTTGGCCAACGCCCTTTCCAATTTCAGGCTGCATGGTTGACACATTCTTCTTTTCAATCTCAACTGCGTGATTCATGGAATGAGAATAACGACCTGCACTCTTCTCTGGTTTCCTTGGATGACTCGTTGCATCAATGGAATAAGTCTGTTTTTGGCAACATCTTTCTCAAAAAGAGGAAACTCTTAGCTCGACTTGAAGGGGTCAAACGAGCCTTAGATACTCGTTGTTCTCCGGGCCTTATTTAGAGAGAACGAGAGATGCGGACTGAGCTTGATCACGTTCTTCATCAGGAACAATTGATGTGGTTTCAAAAATCTCGGGCTTCTTTTCTTATTGATGGGGATCGAAATACAATATTTTACCACCTTTCCACTGTGATTCGGCGTCGAGCGAATAAAGTAACAACCTTGCAAAATGATGATGGAAGTTGGACAAGTGATGTTCTTGCAACTCGAAATCTTGTCCTTCGTTATTTTTCTAAACTCTTCACGGCTGAAAGCTATGAACCTCGTTATTCAACGATGTCTCCTCCTATATCGTTTCCAGCGCTCTCGATTGATATTATTACTGATTTAAATCGCCCCTTTACTAATGTGGAAGTTTGGGAGGCTCTTCATATGATGGCTCCATACAAAGCTCCCGTACCTGATGGGTTTCCAGCCATCTTTTTTCAGAAAAATTGGGACATTGTTGGTCCTCATGTATGTACCAGTATTCTTCATTTTCTCAATGATGGCGTTCTCCCGAATGGCATGGCTAATACGATAATGCATCTTATTCCTAAACAAGATCATCCGACTTCTCCTGCACATTTTAGGCCCATCTCGTTGCTTAATGTGACTTTTAAGATTGCCACAAAGATGATTGTCAATCGATTGAAACCTGCCCTGCTTATTTTAGTGTCTCCAAATCAGGCAAGCTTCATTCCGGGCCTCCAAATCAATGACAATGTTGTTGTCATACAAGAGGTTATTCATTCTTTTTCTTCTCCCTCGTGTACCAAGAAAATGATGATGCTCAAAGTTGATCTAGCTAAAGCTTATGACCGAGTCCGGTGGTCCTTTCTACGACTCGTTTTGGTTCATGCTCAGTTACCGCCTAACTTGATTGAGGTTATTATGCTTTGTCAAACTCAAGGATCTATGGAGATGTTATGGGACGGTTCGAAGGCGGAATCTTTTAAACCATCACGTGGTATACGACAGGGTGATCCACTTTCTCCGTATTTATTCGTGCTATATATGGAGTATCTATCTCACATTATCCAAGATGTATTTGGATTCTGGCGTCCTATTTTTGAAGGAGGGGTTGCTTTGACTCATTTATTCTTTGCGGATGATCTTGTTTTATTTGCAGAAACAATTTGCCAGCCTAAGAGCGTTGGTGGGTTGGGAATCCGATCAATGCGAGCCTCTAATGCAGCGTTCCTGGCGAAACTGGATTGGCATCTTCTACATGAACCTCAATCTATTTGGAGTCGAATCATCCGGGGGAAATATTGCAATCACAGATTGGATTGTGACATGTTTATTGCCCGGTCTCGCTCCTCGCATATGTGGAAGGGCCTTGTCCATGGCTCTATAGTGCTCTCGAAAGGACTTGCTTGTGCCATTGGTAATGGAGAAACAATTCTCTTTTGGATGCATACGTGGTTGATTGAAAGGCCTCTCATTGAGGTTGCTATTGCTGCTGTCCCTTTGGAAACTCAACTGTCGACTGTTGCAGATTATTACTCGAATGGTACTTGGAACTGAAATGAACTTTCTCCTCTTTTTCCAGTTGCACTGTTAACGAGACTTGCTACTGTCCACATCAACTCTGATCCGGGAGTGGTTGATAAATTCTATTGGCACTCCTCCTCTTCTGGTGATTTTACCTCAAAATTTGCTTACATTCTAGCGCGAGGCTTTAATGATCTGGATAGTGGACCTCTTTGGAATAAAATCTGGAAAGTGCCTGCCCAACAAAGAGCTCGCCATTTTCTTTATCTAGTTGCTCATAACGCTGTCATGTGTAATGAGCTTCGCTGGACTCGTCATCTCACGGCATCGCCTAATTGCCCAAGATGTGGCTTAGTGGAATCTCCTTTGCACTTGCTGCGTGATTGTAGTGCTATTGCGCATGTCTGGTGTGCAATTATGCGGAACACAAGGCCTACTAATTTGCCTTTTTTTGCTGAGCAAGATACTCGTGCTTGGATTTTAGCCAACATCAAAAATCTTGACAACTGGAGCATAATTTTTGTGTCGATGTTGTGGCTCACTTGGAAAGTTCGTAATGAGCTTGTTTTCAACAACCTGTATGGGGTCACGAGATTAAGCTCGAGAGTGATTGCAACAGTTGACGCTTATGATGTTGCTAAACGCACCTCTGCCTGTGTCCAGCTGAACACTGGTGCTCTTATTTCGCCTCATACCTGGCCCAAACCTCAACTGAATTGGGTGGCACTAAACACGGATGGTATATCAAAGGGGAATCCTGGCTTTTCTGGTGGGGGAGGAGTGTTTAGAGACCACAATGGAAGGTTTATTCAGGCTTTCTCTCTCAAATTAGGGGTAGGAGACGCCCTACATGCTGAATTAAGAGCTATCCTACAAGGTTTACAAATAGCTAAGCGGACTGGTTTTCCGAAGCTACTGATCCAATCTGATTCTAGCCAAGCTGTAGCACTCCTCTCACAAGCAAGAATACAACCTCATAAGGAGATCCATCTCTTGGAATCATGCCACAACTTAATGAAAGATGCATCTTGGATGGTTGAAATCAAACATGTCTCAAGAACCGAAAACCGAGTTGTGGATGCTCTTGCTAATTACTCTTTAAGTATTTCAATGCCTTTACTTGAATTCTTTTACGAACATGATTGTTTTGCCAATCTTTTGGCTTTGGATGTACCCGCTCCGCTAGGTGCTTAAGGTTCCTTTTAATAAAATATCCGCAGGAGTATAACTCCGTTTTTTGATAAAAAAAAAAATAATGGTGACACGTAATGGTGACATGTAATTAGTCCATTGTGCAGATATTGCACTCATTACTAGCACATTGATTTGTTGATCTGTTTTGAACTTTTGAAGAATGAAAATGGAAGTGATTTTGCTGTAGTTTTGGTCATTCTTAGTTTTTGTTCTTTATGGGTTAATTACAAGAGGTTGGGAAAAATGAATGATTGGGTATTGTATTTAGTAATTCCTCTGTCTATGGAAGTGTGAAAATGTAAATGGACCTTGTCATTATACTAGTATTGCTTATAGACACTAACAATCTATTGCTCAAACTTCTTTCATTTTCTGTATGTTACTTGCCTTGCCAAACCAGCATTCAAGACCAAAATGTTTTTGGTGGAAATTCAAGAACAATTATTAAGACGTATTTAAGAATAATAGTAGTCAAAAACTGAGTTGAAATATTTAAATTTTAGCACATCTAATTTTAGTATTTAAAACTTGAAGTGATGACAGAATGATGACACTTGATGCCAGTTGCTTATTTTCAAGATCCTTTGATGACATTTGTTTGTCGTCAAGGCCCTTTTGATGACAAACAAATCAATCAAATCGTCATCAATAGTGATGACAGGTGACAATCGAACCGTCATCAAATAGCGATGATAATCGATGACAATATCGAACCATCATCAAATAGCGATGACGATTGATGACAATCAAACCGTCATCAAGTAGAGGACATTTGTGATGATAGTTGATGACAATTAAACCATCATCAAATAGTGATGACAGTTTATGAGAAGTGATGACAGTTTATGAAAAAATCGTATGTGATGACACTTTGAATGAGATACTAAAAAATTATATGTGATGATACTAAAAAATTAAACTTGATAACAATAAAAAAATTATAATTTGTGATGACACTTTTTTTGATGATGACACATATTTGATGACACTAAAAAAAACAATAATTTGTGATGACGTATTTTTGATGATGACACATATTTGGTCTATGTTTGAAATTATACGTGATGACACTAAAACATTAAACGTGATGATAGATATTTGATGACAACTTTGTTTTTTTATGTGTGATAACTGTTGTTTTTATGTGGTTGAATACCTTTGATGATACTTTTTATCATCAAAAGTTGTCACCAAGACATTTTGATGACACTTGTAATAATAGTTAATGACAATCAAACCGTCATCAAGTAGTGATGACAGTTGATGACGGTTTGAATCGTGTCATCTATAATTTTTTGACACTTTGAGTGGTGACACATATTTGACGACACTAGAAAAAAATTATATGTGATGACACATATTTGATGACACTAAAAAATTAAACGTGATGATACATATTTGATGATAACGTTTTTTTATGTGTGATGACGGTTGTTTTTATATGGTTAAATGACTTTGATGATACTTTTTGTCATCAAAAAGTTGTCATCAAGACATTTTGATGGCACTTTTTACCTTTTATTACACTTTTTGTCATCAAAAAATTGTGATGATGGTGAAAAAAATTGTGATGACAGTGATATAGGTTGTTTTTATGTGGTTGATTGCATTTAAGGATATTTTGTCATCAAAAAGTGTCAAAAAGACATTTTGATGACACTTTTCGACCTTTTATTACACTTTTTGTCATAAAAAAATTATGATGACGGTGAAAAAATAGTGATGATGGGGGATGACAATTGTTTTTATGTGGTTGAATGCATTTAATAATACTTTTTGTCATCAAAAAGTGTTATCAAGACATTTTGATGACACTTTTTACCTTTTATTACACTTTTTGTCATCAAAAAATTGTGATGACGGTTATTAAAGTGATGGTAGTGATGATTGTGATGATGGTCAACGTCGGTCAACAACCAGTCAACGGACGGTCAACACCGGTCAACGGACGGTCAACGACCGAGTCAACGGGCGAGTCAACTCGGTCAACGGGCGAGTCAATTCGGTGGGAGTGGGGTGGGGATGGGTGATGGGTTTTTTTGCTATTTACCTAATTTTCACACCCTCCTTAATATGCACCTAATTAGCCTCTTTTTTTGCTATTTACTTAATTCATCCTATTTGTAAAAGATAAATTAAAAAAATAAGAAAAGATATGTACATGTGATTACATATATATATCATTGAAATAAAAATAGTCATATCTATCTATAACTATATGTTAAAGTTGTAACTTTTCTAGCCACCCCATTAATTTTGGCCCCGCTTTATATTTTAAAAAAAAAATATTATTTTTTCCAATTAAATTCCTTTTATTTTATATATGTGGAAAATATTAATTAAATTTTAATTAAAATAATAATAAAAATTATTTTATCTTTATCTTTTTATCCATTTATAAGAAAATATTTATCTTAAATCAAATTTTGATAAAAAAAGTAAAAATTTCAAATATCTATATAATTACTTGGCTAAATTAAATTTTTATAAAAATAGTTATATTATATTTTCCTTAATTTCCTTTTTGGATTTTTATGTAAATATAGAAGATTTTTTATCTTTAAAAAATCTATATTTTTTATTTTTTCTTATTAAATATCTTTTTTACTTTTTATTGAAAAGATTTTTAAAGAATTGAATTTGATTTTTTTACGGATTTACATTATTTTTGGCTTTTTATTTATTTTTGATATATTTAATTTGTTAATATCATATTTATAATATATCTAAAAATTTATATTTTGAACGGGCTTCTACATATGTGCGTATGTAGAAGGGCAAGGATCTCATGTTTAGCATACATGAATATACGAATATACGAATGCACTAAAGGGATCTGGCAAATAATCTGCATGGCCACTTCGAATAGGTCCTAGAATACTTGAGTCTTAGTTGTAATGCTATCGAACACAACTAGCATTCAAGTGGGGCATTTGCGAGCAGATAAATTTTAATAATTACCTAATTTTTGCTAAAAATGTATTTTTATTTATTATGTTATCTTTTACTTTAAATATGATATTTATTATGGTAAACTTTTATCTTCTTTATTATGGTAATTAAATCGCTATAGTAGAAGATTCTATCTTAGTTGAAAGATAGAATTTCCGCGTGGATCGTGGAACAAGAAATCACTTGTTGGGCCTTGAGTAGTTGGGCCGGCCCTAGGGGAGGATTTTTTACCTCCTATTCCCTTTCTTCCACTATAAATACATGTCTTCTCCATGTATGGAAAGCACATTCATACTCGATAAACTCGCTAGCAAGTCTTACCTTTTATCTTGACGTTCAATCGGCAAACTACTCTTTTGACTTAGGCGCCGGGGTGGATTAGAGGGACCCGTCCCCTGTGTCCATTGGTTTACATCTTCTAGGTTAAGAAAGAGTTTGGAACGGAAGGCGAAAGGGTGAAGCAAGAGGAGCATTATATTAGGACATAAAGGCGAATTTTTATGCACTAACACCTACAATCTTACTTGTTACGATTCATCACACACAATTCAAGTTGTTTTGTGAAATCCAAATTATAGGATCTTAGAATTATATACGATTCGGATCGTAGAATTGTACAATCTAAATTGCGATTTCAATAACATTGTAAGCATATATGAGAATGGCGATGAAAATAATTATGTTAAATGGGGATAGAAAAGGGAGGTACCCCAAACCCACCCTCATCCGTAGATCTAACCAACGATTTTAAGTTGTCATGTGAATCCAACAGTCCAATAGCACATGCTATATAAATTGAAACTTAATTTATAGAGAAAGAGTAAATTGCGAATGGTCGTCCAAATAAGAAATAAGAATAAATCTCGTTCGTTCCTTCCAAAAAATTAATGTCTTTGATTAAACATTCATTAAAAAAATATAAAATACGGCTCGGATGAATTTTTTTCCCGTCATGTATTTTAAAAAAACGGCACGGACGAGTTTTTCCCGTGTAATTCACGTGTTTTTTGAAAAATATGTTTTTATGAGACGCGCACAGTTTGCTCATCAATATTGACCAATTGTTCATCAATACTAACTAATTGTGCATCGAATTTTTGATAAAATTGTTTATCGATTTCGAACTTTTTATTTATTTTTAATTTTATTGCTTAACCTTACCTATGTGTATGAATACAATATTATCTAGTTTTTGATGCACATATAATTATTTTTGATATATCCATATTTGTTCATTGATATACTCCTATTTGTTTATTGATATAACCTTGTTTGTTTATTGTTATATCATTATTTGTTCATTGATATACTCATTTTTGTTCATTGGTATAACATTGTTTGTTCGTTGATATATACCCTATTTGTTCATGAATATACCCCTATTTGTTTTACTGATATAACTTTTTTTGTTCATTGATATAACCTTGTTTGCCCAGTATTTGTTCATTGATATACTCTATTTGTTCATGGATATACCCTTATTTGTTCATTGATATAACCTTGTTTGTTCATTAATATATATACCATTATTTGTGAATTGAAATGAACTTACGTTTGTGTGTCAAACCATAAATTTTTACATTTAGGACTATCAATTTGTGCATTTTTGCATTTATTTTGTGATTTAAGACTATCTTTTCCTTACTCATATAATTAGTTTTCACTCACATACTAATATAATTAGTTTCAATGCACACATATATTTATCTAGTTTATGTACGTAGTTATATGAATCCTTTCCTGAAAGCAAAGTGTTAATATATTAAATATCCAATTCAGTAGAGTCGATTACACATGGTGAAATATCAGTTACAACGACTTGTTTATGTCAGGATTTAAGATACAAACGTATGATAAAGTGAGCTACACAATTTTCATGTCTACCTATATGAGCACAACAAAAAGAAACAAATGAAGTGCTCAATATAGTACCTAAATAAGATAAGTTTAATGTAGAAGTTTGAATGCAAGAGATAATAGATAAAGAATTTGACTTTGCAATTATATAATGTATGCTTAGAGAACGCTCCAGTTGCAAATCGAAGAGGAGTGCTTGTGACTTGGCTGCACTACACCATTCTGCAGATTTAGCGACCATATTTTAGTGACCACGAAATATGGTCGCTAATTAGCGTCCATATGGACGCCAATGGTCGCAAATCTAGACGTCAAAACGCTGAAAAAAATATAACCAAATTAGCGACCAGATCGTCGCTAATTTGGGCGACCACGTGGTCGCTGGGCCTTTATAGTCACAATAACTGTGCGGGGAAATTTGCCGCCAGCATGTAGCGACCATATGGTCGCTATATTTGGAACCCATATCCGGGACCATATGGTCGCTACATTCGGCGAACAATCAATCACAACTCTAAATTGATTCTGGGAAGAAATTCCGTCAATATATACCGACAACCTCATTAAAGGTATGTATTTAAATCTTATTCCTAATATTTTATTCCGTCATTATAGTGTTTTAGACAAATATTGTCGGTGGAAAGCTTTCGCTTATATATTTATAAGAGATTGTGTTACAGAATTTAACCACATATAGCATATAGCAATTGGTTATGTTGTAAATGGCAGCTCTGATATACTGAATGTGGCGACCATATGGTCGCTAATTAGCGACCATATGGTCGCAGAATTCAGGATAATATGCACTTGAATTAATTTAATTGTACTCTTATATTGAAATGCATGAAGGAAAAAATGCATGAGTGAATGTATGTGCGTAATATAGATGGTTTTTTGAACAACTAGTTTTTAGCTGGAGGAGAGTAATTTCTCGAATTCTGCAAATCTATGTCGTCCTATAACCCATCCAAATTAAGGTGTTCGTGTCGTAGGTGCAAGAATAAGAAACTGAAATCTGTAGATGATGTGCATTATCACCTTGTTAAGGAAGGTTTTGTTCCTAACTATTACCATTGGGTTTCACACGGGGAGACAGATGAAAGGTTCGTTGCATTGTTGGCTGAGTCTAGACAGCATGAAGGCTGTAGCAGTTCTGATCCAACACCACCATTAAATGGTGGGAATGATAATCGAATGGAACAGATGGTGTATGATGGTTTTAATAATGCCCGAAGTGATTACACTGTTGAGGATCCCGTTCAGAATGCGGATATAAGGCATGAGCAAGGGGAGCAATATTATAATGAAGCGCCCAATCCCGATGCACAGCGTATGTACGACATGTTGTCGGCCGCAAATAGGCCTTTGTGGCCTGGATGTGATATGACGCAGTTGGAGGTTGCGACTGAGCTACTGAGCCTAAAGTCTAAATTAAGGATGACGGAGCGCGGATATGACATGATATCGGATTTTTGCGGACGTGTTTCTCACCCGGAGACGACATTACCAACCACATTTTACGACACGAAAAAACTGGTTGAGGGTCTCGGTCTTCCTTACGAGATGATTGATTGTTGTCCAAACTCTTGCATGATATATTGGGGTACAGATGCAGAATACGCGACATGCAAGATATGTGACTATCCAAGATGGAAGCAAGGTAAGACAAAACTCATTCCCTATTCTCGTATGTTTTACTTGCCAATAACTCCATGGTTGCAGAGGTTGTACGCATTTGTGGTGACTGCCGAACACATGAGATGGCATGCAGAGCACGTACAAGATGGGGTGATGAGACATCCTTCAAATGCAGAGGCATGGATGCACTTCAATGCTATGTGGCTAGATTTTGCATCAGAAACATGAAATATGAGACTAGGCTTGTGCACGGATGGTTTCAATCCGTTCGGGGCGTCCGGGTGCCAATACTCGTGTTGGCCTGTGATTCTGACACCCTACAATCTTCCGTCGTCGATGTGCATGCGAGAGAGGTTATGTTTTTGACGGTTATTGTACCTGGACCGAAGAGCCCGAAGCAGAAGTTGGATGTCTACTTGCAGTCGTTGATAGCTGAGCTGAAGGATCTGTGGCTTAATGGGGTGTGCACATACGATTCTTGGAGGAAGCAGAATTTTGTGTTGCGTGCAGCTGTAATATGGACTATTAGTGACTTCCCCACATATTCGATGTTGTCAGATATGTTGTTAATTTTACATATGCTAATCAATTTGAAACTATTATATATAATAATAATGCATATATATGATTTGTGAAATTTAATTAATGTGTCATACAAAATATATGTTTGTGTAGGCTGGAGCACTTCTGGGAAATACGCGTGTCCTTATTGTATGGAGGACACCGATGCATTTTATCAAACACATGGACACAAAATGTGCTGGTTCGATTGTCACAGGAGGTTTACAGAATCTGATCATCGCTTCCGAAACAATAAGACTGATTTCAAGAAAGGTCGACGGGAGCGTCGTGGTCCCCCGGTACTTCGTGACGGATACGAGATATTAGACCGGATAAACAATATGGGGTTGATGAAGATAACTGAAGTGGGAGCTGAGGTGCACAATGCCGCGGTCAGTAGAGGTTCGGTTTGGAAGAAGAAAAGCATTTTCTAGGACCTACCTTACTGGCCTAGTCTGCTGGTAAGACATAATTTAATGTCATACACATTGAAAAAAATGTCTCCGATAATATTTTCTTCACCATTCTCGATGTTCTGGGGAAGTCGAAAGACAAGTGGTCGGCCAGAAAGGATATAAAGGAATTGTGCAAGCGTCCGGAGTTGGAACTTGATGAGTAGGACAATAGGTACCCAAAGGCTTGCTATGCATTAGATCGTCATGAAAAACAAGTGCTTCTAGATTGGTTGAGATCCGTAGAATTCCCGGATGGCTACGTGTCCAACTTGAGCTGCTGCATTGACTTGCACAAGCTTAGACTCTTTCGGATGAAGAGCCATGATTTTCATGTGTTCATGCAAAGGTTGATGCCTGTTCCTTTTCGTCCATTTCTTGATGACAAATTCTGGGAGCCCATTGCTCAGCTAAGTGCATTCTTCAGGGACCTGACGTGTTACGAGCTGAAGCCTGAGGTGGTTATGCAATTGCACAAGGAAATACCAATAATTTTGTGCAAGCTGGAGCGCATCTTTTCCCCTGCGTTATTTGATTCAATGGAGCACTTGCTTATTCATCTGCCACGGGAAGCTTCACTTTGTGACCCTGTCATTCACTTTTCTGATAACAATATTGTATTACCATTCTAATTCATCCTTTCCAACCATAAAAGATAATCACCATCTCCAATTCCAACATACCTTCCCAGTGAAAGCTCCATCTTCATCTCAAATTCCAACATCAAATCCCACCTAAAACTTCCTTCTTCAAATGGCTCAAAGGAGAGCGTGTACCAGACGAACGACCGTCTTAGCTCCTGAAGTCATCAACTTCTCCATTATGCGTGTGTGTGGGGATAGGGAGACAAGAACCGAATGGAGCGCCACACCAAATCTCCAATTAAGAGTAGTCATCGATGATTGGACAATATCTCCCGGGGAGCACCACCAAGATATTGCCATTTTTTCTTGAACGGCGACGACATCACTGATCGCATTGCGGCTAGGGAAACGGCTGTGCAGCTTCGCATGCTCGAAGGTGCTAAGATCCGGGAAGTTGCTACTCCATGTACAACATGAGAGTCCATTAATTGTAGTTGTTTGTTTATGTTTCCACTTAAATGCTTCACTTTGTGTTGTTTAATTTAGTTGTTTGTCACTTCGTTTAATGTACTTAGGAAGCAAGTGTTTGTAACATGGTTTCGTTTGGAACCAACGAATTTGTTTGTAACTTGGTTTCGTTTGAAATCAATGAAGTTGTTTATAAGTGGGTTTAGTTTTGAAACCATTGTGCGTTTTTTGTCACATAAGTTAATTTTTCTGATAACATTATTATCATTTACTATTCCGATTTACCGACGGATTTGTAGTTGTTGTCTCATTTGAACTCGTTCGTTTTCTCCCACTAGTTGTTGTCCCATTTAAATATAATGTCTCGACTATAGCAAAATAGCGACCATATGGTCGCTATCCTTCAAACTTTTAGCGACCATATGGTCGCTATCCTTTAAAATTTTACTCGAAATTAGAATTTTTAGCGCGTAGTTCGATTTTATTTCTTTTTAGCGACCATATGGTCGCCAAAACGAAATTTATGGCGCGACATATGAAACACTTGGGGGAGGAACTGAAATTTTGGCTCTTACGCAAAATATTTGGATTAGCGACCATATGATCGCTAGGTATGATTAGCGACCATATGATCGCTAATTAGCGGGCATGGCCCACCTCTGAATTACTTACATATAGCGACCATATGGTCGCTAAATTCAACGACCATATGGTCGCTAACCCTGAATAAGAAGGAGAACGCGCGTTCTCCTTCCTTCTCCGTCGTCTCAATCCCTCGCTTTCCTCTCTCTCTCTCTCTCTCTCTCTCTCCCGATACCTCCTCCGCCTCCTCTCCGGCTTCGCTCTCTAGGCCCTCCGGCGTCGGCGCCCTCCGCCCTTCCCGAGCCCATCTCCGCCTCGCCTTTACTCCACCCGCCTCTGCCCGAGCCGGCGCGCTTCGTCTCCGCCCGCCTCCGAGCGCCTCTACCTTCGCCCGCATCCGCTACCTCTGAGCGCCTCCTCCTCCTCTCCGTCCGACCGCCACCTCCTCCCCGCCATTTGCATGTAAGTGGTTGATTATTGTTGTTGATTTTTGTAGTTGTTGTTGATTTTGGGGTTGATTTTGTTGTTGTTGATTGAGAAATTGTTTGTTGAATTTGATTGATTGAGAAAATTAGAATTGTTTAGTTGTTGTTGTTTGAGAAATTGATTGAGAAAATTTGATTGAGAAAATTTGAGAAATTGATTAGTTGTTGTTGTTTAGGGGTTAGGGTTTAGTTGTTGTTATTGTTGAATTTGAGAGATTTTGATTGAGAAGTTGTTGTTTTTGTTTCGGGGTTAGGGTTTAGTTGTTATTGGTTAGTTGTTGTTTAGGGGTTAGGGTCAAGTTGTTGTTGTTTGTTGAATTTGAGAAAATTTGATTGAGAAGTTGTTGTTGTTGTTGTTGTTTAGGGGTTAGGGTTTAGTTGTTATTGGTTAGTTGTTATTGTTTGAGAAATTGATTGAGAAAATTTGATTGATTGAGAAATTTGAGAAATATCCTAGTTGAATTTGTTGGTGTCGTTATTGATGGTATTAATATTGTGTAGTTGAATTTGTTGTTGTTGTTGTTGCTGTTGTTGTTGTTGCTGCTGTTGTTGCTGGTGTTGTTGTTGTTGCTGTTGTTGTTGTTGTTGTTGTTGTTGCTGTTGTTGCTGTTGTCGCTGTTGCTGCTGTTGTTGCTATTGTTGTTGTTGTTGCTGTTGTTGTTGTTGTCGCTGCTGTTGTTGTTGCTGCTTTTGTTGTTGCTGCTGCTGTTGTTGTTTGTTGCTGTTGTTGTGAAATTTAGTTGTGTTATTATGGCAGGATCCGGATCACGTCGACTTGCACGAGGTCCTCGTCGGGACGAGCCGAGCTCGTCCCGGATACCGAACGAGGAGAACTCATCCGAGGTAACCTACACGGACACACAACACTTGACCGAGGACGACGGGGCCCGTCATCCTAGTACAGAGGAGCCGGGTACCCAAGCGGAGGAGTCCCGAGCCACTACACCCGCGTCCTTGTCGGGATCGAGTCGAGGGCTCGATCTCAATCGCGTATGGGATCCTTAGTTCCTTACATTGTCGGCGGGTGGTACGTACAATTTCTTCTAAGACAAAAAATTTATTTAAATTCTTTTATTACTTTTAAATATGTTATCACACGTTTTTTGAAATCTCGCAGCTTGCAGCCGTCGAACATGGTGTCGCGGTGGTCGACAAAGATCATACAAGGCCAACCCGACGATAAGACGTCAGAGACTCGTTGGTTTGATTCTTGGAAGGTAAATTTTATTTAATTTGCATTTCTTTTTACAATTTCCGCATTAATTAATTACTATTTTTAAATAAATATTTTGTTGGATTTAATTAGACGCATTTTCGATGGGATGCCTCCCAGCCGGGTATGGATGTCGAGTCCGTCCGGTTGCTGTGGGAGAAGATAGCCAAGAAGAGATACGACGACTTGATCGGGAAGCACCGTCGGGTCCGGACGAAGCCGGACTTCATCGACTCCGCCACTTGGGAGAACCGATAGACGACGCATCGGTCCACAGAGGCGTTCAAAGCCAAGTGTGCGCGCCAGAAGGCAATCCGGAATGCCAATCCGGCGAACCACAGTAGTGGTTCGAGGTTCCACCTCGACACCATGTGTCGCTTGGTAAGTATTTCATCTTAATTTACTTAAACTTAAATTAAGTTGATTATTTTTAATAGTTCGTAACACCCTTAATGAATTTCATAGGAGCAACACCTGCAACGCCGCATCACGCCTCTCGAGCTTCTCATTGAGACGCACACATAGGGCGCCGATCGGCATTTTATAGACGAGCGATCGTCCTTAATCGCTGTAAGTTTTAATTATTTTACCTCATTTGTAATCTCGTATATTATTATTTTTATTTATATTATTTGCGTTATTTTGTTAGGCTCGGACCTAGGAGATCCTCACCCAGAGGTCCTCGGAAACGGGCACCCCGCCGTCCTTTCAGGACGAGTGTGATGCCTTTCTGACGACCGCTGGGGGGTGGGCCCGGGAGGTGCCGTCTTCGGCCTTGGCAACGCCGCCCACGAGTTTTACGGCGAGCGATTGACGGTGTTGCGTCGTCCAGCTCCTCGGGTAGCAGAATTGACGCAGGAAAACGTCGGGCTTAGGCAAGATATGCAGGACCTACAAAGTAGGATGCGCGAGTTCGAGGCGTGGATGCACCAGATGCGACGAATGGACCCATATGAGGGTGGGTCCCGACGGCTCCGGCGACGCGGACGGCTCCGGCGAAGCCGGCTAGATTAGCGTAGTTTTATTATAATATTAAATATTGTAAATTATTTAAACTTATGTAAATTAATGAATTTATGCATGTAAATTATTTAAATTTATGTAAATGAATGAATTTATCTAAATTAATGAATTATTAAATATTAAATAATTATTATTTATATTAATTTGTAAATTTAAAAAAAAAAGCAAATATATTTGCGACCAAGGTGGTCGCTAATTTACAACATGATCTGCACTTATAGGCGCTCGATCGTGCACTTTGAACCAGAGAAAGGCTAGGGTCGTGCGCTTTTTTTGTGCTTTTAGCGACCATATGGTCACCATCTTTTGGCCATTATTAGCAACCATATGGTCGCTACCAACAGCGACCACGTGGTCGCTGTGGTCGCAAGATGGTCGTCAACAATGTGGCGACCATTGGCGGCCATGGTCGCAAAATTAAGCGATCATATGGTCGCCAAGTGGTTAGCGATCGGCCTTTTAACGACCATTTTTAGCGACCACAATATGGTCGCTAAATGCATTTAGCGACCAGATTTTGCATTTAGCGACCAGAAATATGGTCGCTAAATGCGCTTTTTTTTATAGTGAGCCCAAGAAGTAGTCACACGTTTCACAGCAACAACAATGACAAATACAAACTAGTCAAACAAGACAATACCGAGAACGACATCAAAACAATTAGTTTTGGCTCACATACGACTAATTATGATGCGCACACATATATTAATGCATATAATTTTGATATACATTCATGTACAAACAAAAGATTTTTGATGTACAAACAATACTTTATGTATGCATAAAATCACAGTGTTGATAAACAATCTGGCGCGCATCCTATTTCCCTTTTTTTTCAAAAATACGCGAATAATTCGCAAAAAATCGCTTGTGCTATTTTTTTCCTTTTAAGAGAAATGATTAACGTTTTTGCTTTTTTTTCCATCAACGTCTCTTGTTTTTTCTTATTTCGCACCTGAATGGCCATTCGAACCCATATTTAAATTTCATTTATAATTATTGCAAGGTTACACAAAAAAAAATTTTAACTTTCGAAAAAAAAAATTGTCTAATATAGACAATTAAGTACGTATATAGTTCATTCATCAAAAAAATATATAATTCTTGGATAAATACATAATCATTCAACCCGAACACGACAGTACTAGATACAAACTAGTCAATTCGAACAAGACATAATTCGACCAACAAAAAAACTAAAATAAAAACCAAGGCATATCAATAATGAAAATGCCCTACCTTATTTAATTCAACAACCACTTTGCAACATAAATTAAACTACAATATCACATAACAATCCATGATGCCATTAACTAAGCACGACAAATTGGGATAGCTCGTAACGCTTTAACCTTCTTCAACGTGATCAGGATCTTATCCTGCATGTTCACCTCCCCCTTTCCATCATCTTCAACCTTCCAATCAAAACAGCTTACAAGCGAAGCCAATATCACAGGCACCGCCCTCAAAGCCAGAGGCATCCCGGGGCATATCCTCCTCCCGGCGCCGAACGGAATCAAGTCAAAGTGCTGCCCTTTCAGGTCAATATTCACGCCGGAAAACCTCTCCGGAGAGAACGAATTAGGGTTTTCCCATTTGTCCGGGTCTCTTCCGATGGCCCATACATTAACCAACATTCTTGATCCCTTTGGGATTGTGTACCCGGACACTTGGATGTCGTCGTCGATCTTCCGAGGAAGGAGGAGGGGAGCTGGCGGGTGGAGCCGGAATGTTTCCTTGAGCACGGATTGGAGGTAAGGGAGGTTTGCGATGTCGGACTCTTCCACGATTTTTCCTTTGCCGACGACCTTGTCTAGCTCGTCTTGGGCCTTTTGTAGGGTTTCTGGATGGGCTAAGAGCTCTGACATGCCCCATTCTACTGTCTTGGCTGTGGTATCCATCCCAGCACCAAACAAATCCTATTTTTTGACATGAACCAATTCAAGATGTTATTTAATCAAGTATTTTGACAAAAAAAAAGATATTGTGTTGATTAATCAAGTATTGTATGCTAGCTAATAATAGCAAATAACGCACAAACTTTTCTTATATAGGTCGGATGTATTGATTGGGTTTTGTCATTAGGGTTTAAATAGTAGTTGTCGTTATGGTTAAGCATTTAAGATTAGTCCATGCTCAGAGGTTTTTGGTTTGACTCTCATGGACAGTGTTCTCATGGAATTTTTTCTTAGTACTCGGGTCTTTTTCTTTTGGTGTTCTAATTTTAATTTTTTTATTTATGAGGTTTTGGCTTTTTCAATTCCTACCTTTTTAGATTTAAATTGATTAATTAAATACAAGTTCATCATTGTGTTCATCACTTTTGAATTAGTAGAATTTGACGTTTTGAAAAACCCAAATTCTAACTAAACCATCCCGAATTTTACTTCTAATAACTAGCCTTAAACCCCCTAAAAATGAAGGATTGTTTAGATATTCAAATCAAAATAATTTGGTTATATGAAGTTTGGTGTTTTATGAGTCGAATCATACTAATTTAAGAGTGAGAAATATAATAATGATTTTAAGTTGAATAAATCCGAACTTTAGAAAGATACAATAAGAAAAGTCAAAACCTCAAAAAATTAAAAAAAAAAATCTCGATACCTAAAACATTTTTTAAACTATGAATTTTTTTCCGTTATATTTAGGGGACGTTGTGTACGTAGAAAACTAACCAGTAACGTATGAAGCACGAAATTGCGGTCAAGACCGTCCTTTTGGCTATCCATGACATCAAGAAGCAAGTCCAGCACATCTTCATTACCATGTAATGGCTGTTTCTCCTCATTTCTCATCCTCAACCTGGAATCTATGATCTCATCAAAAACCCTAAACAACTTCTTACAAAGAAGCGTGAGGCGGTTCCTTATACGTTGAGGATCAACCGAGTGAAGCATTGGGAACCAATCCACAACATTAAGCTTCCCGGTGACCTTAATAATCCCGAGCATCAGCTCCTTAATCTCCTCGGGATTCTGGCCCGCCAAGTCCCTCGAGAAGTTGGCGGTCAGCATGATCTCAAAGAATGTCATCAACGCCACGTGGCCAATGTCGACGACGGAAGAGCATTGACTCAACATGCCCACTAGATCCGCCACGTGACCGCGTCGCAGGGCTCTAGTGGCGTCGAGCCTACGGAGCTCATGACGTGGCCACCGTAGAGCCTCCTTAGGGCGCGCCACTCGGGGGAGGAGGACGGGAGCCAGGCCACCGAGTACTGGTGGTGGTGGTGGGCGTAGACGGCGTCGAGTACGAACGGAGTCGAGAAGGGGTCGGCGTCGCTGGCCCGGAGGAGAATGTGCTTGGCAACGGCTGACGAGGAGACGACGACGCTCTTGACGGGTCCCAATTTGAGAGTCATGAGCGGGCCGTGGACCGCGGCCAGCTCGGCCAGGGCCTTGTGTGGCTGAGTCGCTAGCTTGGACAGCACGGCACCGCATGAGAATAGAGAAGGCCCTGGTGGGAGGCTAATTTTGTTCTTGGATAGAGTAGTTATGAGTGAGAGTATGATGAATGTGAGGGTTACCCACAAGAAAGCATAGTAATAGGAATCCATTTAGTAGTTAAAGGAAAATATGAGTTTTTTAAAATGGTGTTTGATTAGTTGCATGGTATATACGTAGGAGCACTTGCACGGGGTTCTACTTATACAAGCTAGGGTGTGGATCCTATCCATGCACTATCCATCAAAGGGATCGATTTGTGACCGTAGAAAACTGAAAACGTTTTTCTTTCCTAATTAAATCAAGAGATGGATGGTAGGTGTTCGAATTGATATATTATCTACATTTATTTACTGTTTTTATGTGTAGTCGGAGGAGTATAGATGGATGTAATTATCAAGTTAGCTAACAACATTAATAAGATCGAACTTACTATTTGTAAAAAAGAATAAACCTATTGTACATATATACGAAGGCCTAAGCAATGTACACGGCTAGCTAGGTGTCACATGTGATTCCACGTACGCTGCCAAATATCGAAGCTATTGTAGTATTGTAACAAAAAAATTCTAATTGTTTTTCAATGCATGACAATAGAGCTAGAGGTTACATGAATGGTTATTAATTAAATATTATGCATTACAATACTGGCTATGATAATTGAACTAATTATATTGTAATGATATAATTAAGCTAAGGTAATGGTGTGTTGCAACTTGCAATATTCTACAACCCCAATAACCCTTCATTCCCTGCGTTCTCGATCATGCGTAGAGATATAGGTGACTTTGATGTAATACTAGACGTTAGGATATAAAATGTAATATATGTAACTAAAGTCTATTAGGAGGTATCTTGTGTGTGCCGGGTGTTGGATCGTAGCTTAGAGCTTGGGAACTGGCTGTTAAGCTGTTCCCAAGGCAGCGGAAGAAACTATCGCAAGTATTAGAAAGACAGAATGAACACAGTTCCCTTATAGAGGAACCCCACTACAACCAACTAGTTGTATGGGTAAACCTCTACCTCCGCTTGGAGGATTTTGAATGACTTACTTATATTATTGATTTGTTCCTTAGTTACAAACAGTCAGATTCAAACTTCTCTGTTCCTACGAGTTCTACCTAACTCTAGCAACACTAATGAATCTTCTCAACTGAGTTCCTAAGCGAACAACAATCACTAAAAAAGTAACTCAAACCTTACACCGAATCGCAGTTCCCTTGCACCTGGGAACTTGACTTCACCGTCGTCGAGATCAGACACTCGCCGTCGGGGACTTCGCTTCTGCTTTCTCTTTCTCTGTTGTGGGTATTTGTGAGTTCTGGGAGAAGTACTCAATCCGAGTATTATTCATTTGGCTTTATACTCGAGTGAACTTGGGCTTCAATCGCATCTTTCATTTGTGTCCGAAATGCCCTTTGCTTGATGCCCAAGTTGTACTTTCTTCACATGTGACTTCAATTTGAACTAGGTCAACTTCTTGAAATTATCGGACCGTTGGATCAATCGTGACAGTCTGCTCCTCAGACTATGCCTTCATCCTGTCCAAGACAGGATCCCGTGATATGCGCTGATCGGTCCTTGTCCTCACATGTGAGTTCCCATGTCGTGGGAACTGTCCTCTTCTGAGTTCCTTTGGGAGAAACTCTTCATTGTGTAAACCTGTGTTCTCTGGTCATTCTTGGAAGTTCTTTGCTCAACCTGTGTTCCTTAGAAATACTTGATCAAAGTACATTAGTTCCCTTATAGCGTTTGTCATTATCAAAACTCGGAGAACTGTATCGTTGTTCCGATGTTTAGAACCAGAGGTCCCAACATCGTTCCAACACCGGGCATCTTGTATGATATGTTCCTTCGCGTTCTTTGTGTATCTCATATAATTAAATAGTTGGCAGGTTGTAATGACCGACTCTCAGCAACGATCAGACAAGTGGGGAGTGTTAGAGGGAACCGGAAAAGTTTGAGTAGAGCCAGATCTAAGAGAGTCGTAATAGAAAGTATGGGAGTTGTGTTTCTTGGTGAGCAATCTTCAGCTTCCTTGTCACGCTTGTGATTGTCCGAGTGTGAGTGAAGAATCGAGGTACTTGACTTGATTCTACATCATGGAAACACAGTCGCACAATCGCTCATCTCTTGTGAAGGCTAGATCCTCTCATGAAGCACCATTGTAACACTCCGACACCGAAAAACGCTCAAAAGCCTAGCTTTTTTATTGTATGTATGTGTATGTGTTAAGCTTATACTAAATCCAAGTTTGAGACTTTTAAGTAACATAGGATTTGGTAGAGCATTATACATTGCATACATGGTAGACCATAGGATTGAGAGCCGGGTTCAACATCATTTATTAGAGTGTAAAAACCGGTGAACCGAGTTGTGGCTTCCCCGGAACTAAACCGGTTTGGAAGATTTTCTCGGATCAAACTGGTTGAACATTTCTGATTGCCTAACTTGAACCCAAGCCCAAAAACTTTGTAATTGAACTTGGCCGAAAACTTGAGGCCAACCCATCTCCTTAGTTGAAGCTCTCGCTTTAGTTGAAGTGATGTGTTTTGATAAGTGGATCGCAAAGCTTCTGGTGACCTAGCTATTTAAAGCCTGCTTACCTCTTTCGGAGCTCATTCGCCGCTTGCACAAACCCTAGATCTCAGAGAGAGAGAAAAAGAAGGAGAAGAGAGAGCTCGACACCGGAGGTGAAGACGGCGATCGGAGAGGCGATCCCTGTACCGGAGAAGACGTTGAAGACTCTCGTTAAAGCTTCTACTTAAAGCTTTGCCAGCCTCTAGGGGGCCGAATCCCTAGATCTTCTTCCTTAGCCTTGTTTCTCTTATCTTCTCTGTTGTGTACTCTGTTTCTGGGTGTTCTTGGATCTTTTGGTTTGCCGTTTTCTTGTATCTGTGTAACCATCCTTGAAAGCTTTGATAGTGGATTGGAAAGGGTCTCCCCAATGAGACTCCGCGGACGTAGGTTTTAACACCGAACCGCGTAAACAATCCTTGTGTCATTTGCTTTACCTTTCTTAGCTTTCGATCTACGATCTTGTGTTGTTTGTGTGCGTTTCTCTTGCTTGATCTGTCAGATCTAAGTTTTACAGTATGTGTATGTGTACGTGTATGTGTATGTGGTGCATCTAATTTTCCGACTGGATACATCTAGCGTAGTAATCACAACATTGTTTGATATGTGCGCCATTATTATGCTGCTTCCCTTCCTACATTGTGAGTTGACGCCTAGATTGTGAGTTGACGAATTGAATATTTATTTCATTAGTTTACCTCATGAAAGGGCCGACATATATAGCTTTATACATCAAACAATATAATAATAATTAGATATAGGTGGCCCCTTGTGTCCTTTGCAAACTCCAGCCTATGGATCTTAGACGTATAAGAGTATGCCTAACAAATTTCTTATAATTTTCTCTATAATAGAGAATTAAATGCTATATTTTTTAAAATAATTTTACTTTAATTCTAACAATTTCTCTATTATAGAGAATTTCATATTTATTATGTATATAAATATTCATCAAAATATTATAAAATATAATATAATTAATTGAAAGTTGTCATGATAGCATATGTAATTAATACATTACTTAAATATTTTTGGAGAATTCCCCAAATATAGGAAAGATGACTTCCTTTATCTCATCCTTCTCTATTATGGAGAATGTGATGGAGAAACCGTTGGAGCAAAAACTTGTACCAAATCTAATGCACATTTTCCAATAATATGGGAAAACAGTTGGAGATGCTCTAAGGGGTTGTTTGAACGCACACGATAATACGATAATGTATTATAATGCAGAATTTAATGTATTATCAAGTGCGATTTAAATAGGCTCTAATATGGGCACACGTACAACCTAACTAGCTAAGCTTCTTTTCCATGTTTATTTGTTGTGTTGTCATTGTTCAAGGTGGATCGGTTAACTGGTGGTTTTTCAGCTAATCGAAACATGTTAAGTATAGGTTTGAATGGTAAAATGATATCAAATTGTTCCTTTAAATTTTGGTTTAGCGTAGTACGTACACTTCTTGGCAAATCGAATATCAAACTAAAGATTGAACCCGATTACAATGGTGTATATGTTTGGCAATTGGAAATTGAATAGAAATGGAAGGGGGTGTGAAATGTGAGAAATTAATAGAAAGAAAAGGATAATAATTGTCAGTAATTTTAATATTTCCTTTGTTTATATAGACATTTTTTTTATGAGAATATATGAGTAAATTTTTATTTTATTTTAGGGTTATTATATCTCAATTTTTCACCAAATTTCACTTTATTTTCTTTTAAATTTTCTCATAAAACTCCATTAATTCCTAAAAATACCATCAAAAAATAGATAAATACTTCCTATCATTTTTCTTCCTTCCTAAAAACCCCATCAAAACCTTCAACCAAACATGATTTCAATCATTTATTAGTTTGTGACGAAGCCAGTAAACTCAATCGTCAGGTCAAGCCATTATTATGGCATAACACTATAAGCTAGTTTTATACTTATTGGTTGCCCAATTTTTTTAATCATTATATTAAAAAAAATATTTATTTCTTTTTTTCTTTTTCATGTGACAAATGTCACTATGCCATTCAATGACCAAATTCCCATTTTGGTCAGTCATTGAATGGCAACTTTTTTTTACCCTCTCACCACTTTTAATATTTTCTTATTGTCTCTCTCCTTCTATGACCATCAAAATGACCAAGTTGTGCATGCTCTTAAGCTTCATAATGTTCTCTTTTACACCACATAGTTTTGAAAGGTAGGTTGCCATGACTAATTTCAGTTTACCCTTACCCTTTTCATCAGAGAATTTGGGGTTCAAAGGATCTTTTTGCAAGTAGATCTTCCACTAACCCAACCGTATAGGGGATAGACTCATTTCCTTTGGTTTCTTAGCATTGTCATTGCAGCAGAAGGTTTCTTGTCAGAGCATAAAACTTCTTTGAAACTAGTTTTTTTTTTTCTTTTTTCATGGTAATCAGATAGCTATATGAAGGACTAAACAAACCAATATTGAAAAGAAAGCACTCAAAGCAAAAAGACAAAGGTTTAAGAGTAGAGCTGGATAAAGGGAAGAGAAGAAATGCAGCGTAGTAAGAAACATCACACGCGATTCTCCTTATTTGCAATGTATCAATCATGTTATTCTGTCTAATAAACCTCAAGAAAACTTACCTTGACCACTTCAGGAAATTTTAACCTTTAGTTTGTCCGTGAAGAGAACATTATATGGCAGGAGTAACAAAAAGTTCACAGGAAAAATTGTTTTTACATGAGCACAGATTATTTACAAAGCTAAACTGCATGTGCATTACTATAAGCACAAGAATACTATTGAAGGTCAAGCTAATACTATTGAAGAACCTGCTTTGCTCTTCAGCTGGCGTGCCGTGTGCACAAGAATACTTACAGACAATATAAAAACTTCGAAGACGGGCCAAGGAAAGGAGTTGAGTCATGGTTTCATTCCATCAGGCCCCCTTTTCTAGTCAGCGATAGCTTATTCAACAGTCCCTCGCTACTGGAATTCTATATCGAGCTAGCAATAGTTTGTTCAGTTGAGCAACTTGATTCAACAGCTCAATGATCTTCTGCACAGGAATTTTTGATAAGCGCAACATGACAAGGAAGATCTAGATTGCATTCATGGAGAAAGAAGAGAAGTACACACAATGAAAAGAACAATTTATTTGAGCAGATATCACTTTATATATAATTTTGCCGCACAGAAACTAAGCTTAATCTCTAAAGTGAAAACAAGGCCCTATGAGCTTCATGCTCCATAAAAAAACTTGTAAGCGAAGCATTCATGAACCAAGTACAAATGACTAATTCCTTTTTGTCCTTTTATCACATTAAAGATCAGACAAAGAGAAATGACAAATACACCATCCACAATACTGGAAAGGAATATCAGTGATTTGCTTCAAATCAATAGTTTACCATCTCTTGTGATTGGTGAAGCATCACATTAAGCATACATAAAGGATTAAAGGGGTTTATCAATTTTCGAGTAATGTAAAATGATAATCAACAATTCATCAGGAAAAGGGGAAAAATGCACACAATATGCCACAATGATCCAGAATGCTTTCATACTAAAGCACTGAGTCCTCAAGAAAAAACTTGTGACATTTCCTGTTGCGTATCTATGAAATTTCTCTTTAGGTATTTTATAGTACGATATGATGTGTTCTGGTCCCTTTATGAGTCATCTGAATACTATGAAACATTTAATAAACTTCTTATATCTTCAAGGTTTTTTTTAATGATTTAGAATCAAACATATTCTGAAACATCAAGAACTATTACACCGGTTATTGATATTATCTTTTTGATTGTATATACAGTGTGCAAGAACATGCATATGGTAAACTCCATCTCTTTTACCAGCTTTATCCTCTTAATTCAAATCCCTATATAGGCATCACTGCATCAGATCAGGTTTCCTATAATTTCTCAAACAAATATTCTCAAAGCATCGAAAAATTCCATTAAAATCCATTATGCAGATAATTTTTTACATCCAGCTGTTCTGTTACTACAAATGCCCTCAAATCATTCTTTTTGGCCCAACCCTTAGATCAGAAAAAAAAAAGAGCAATTCTCATAGTGTTTCATCTACTGGACTAAAACTTTTCTTGCAGTATCAATCCCATTCAGATAAGCTAATGATCATAACTATAAAAGTCCAAGAAACAGTACTTCTGTAAGCTACATATATGCAAGAATTCAAAATTAAATCTATGTAATCTTCTAGTGGTCGGCTACATCTTTTTACTCCATTTTTATCACTGTTATTCATAGAGGGAAAAAGAGGGTGATTGATGAGGAGATGAGAAAGGTGGTGCAATAGTGGCAGAAGATTCCAATCAAAAGTGATTTCCCAACATCTAACCAAAAGCCAATCAAGAAAGTTCAAGTTGTGTAACAAAATTTCTAATCTAATTCGATTCCAACATGATCCCTCAATATACCAAATGGGGCCTCAATGCACTATCATGCCACTGCCTTCTTCTGGTGCAAAATTTACATGTAAAAGTTCAGCAAATAGCCAGTATGAAACGGAAAAAACGAATTTAACAACTTTCGTCAGAAAAACAAGATTAGCCGAACAGCAATTCACATAAGCATTTCAACAAGCATGTAGTAGACATTATTAGATCATGTCACGGCAGACGGCAGAAAAGAAATTACAAAGAACAAGAAGAATTGAACAAAGCAAACCTCATCTTTCTCTCTAATCAGAAGATTCAGACGCTCAATCGTATCACCATTGCTCCCTCTAGGCCGCCGCGATCTCCTTCTCCACCATATCCATACTCCCAACAGCACTAAAGATGCCCCCGTCGTTAGCCCGCCAACAGAGACAGAGGACTCAGATGGAAACGAAAACAGCAAAACCCTAGAGCGAACATTAGATAAAAAGAAAGCAACTTTAGAATTCAGCAGATGAAGAGCAAATCCGATCCACCTGGCTAGGGGAGAAATCGGGGAGGGAAAATGCGAATAAAGTGAATGCTGGTGGTTCATCGGGTCTCCGGTACGGGAATCGGAGGGAAGGAAACGGGGAGTAGGAGGAGATGGGGAGGAATTCGTGGCCGCCGCCGATGTAGTAGAGGTGGAGGGTGTGTGGCGGTGATGGGAATTGTCGAGAGGAGAAGCGGCGGGGAGACCTTCATGGTTGACGGGAGGGAATATGGAAAGGAAGGGATCATCGGAGGTAGTGGCGGTGGTTGCCGGCGGCGGAGAAGTGGAGGAGAGATGATGCTCCCAATCGCTGAATCCATTGGGGGTCTTCTCCATGTTCGAATTTTGAACTGGTCTATCATTCTGCTACCACTATCACGAGTCTTCATGAGATATCGAGATAACAAATAATTTTGGGTAAATTACACCAAACCACTCCTAATTTTAAGTTTCTTCCGCAAGATCCCCTTTTATAAATAAAATTGCCTTCCAACCCCTCTATTGTTTTTTTATAAGGAAAGGAATTAGGGGACGTCATCAGCGTAACGTATTCCACTCTAGAGCATCTTCATGGATGAGGTCGAAGAGGTCTAGATCAGTTGCTAGCATATTGGAGGAGACTTTGAGGAAGGATCGAGCGATGTAGTTAGCAATAGAGTTGATCTCTCTAAACAGGTGAGTGAGGCTCAGCTGAAGCCTGTTAGAATATGTCCATCCCACATCTGAAAGTGAGGAGTAAATTGGACTAATATATAACTCAGCGGATTACTCCTCCTATTGCCAATTGGTTTTAGGATGGAACCCCATAGGCTTGTATGTTGGACCCGATGAAAGTTGAGACTAAACAAAACCACCATATAAATCTACGGGCTACTCCTTCTATCGCCAATTGGTTTTAGGATGGAACCCCGTTGGGCTTAATAAAGCCAACTCAATTAGCTGGATGTCAGCTAGTTTGGCTGAGTGACCTAGCTTGGTACCTAGCTATGCTAGCTTGCCATGGGCCATGGTGGGCCAGCCCATGGGGCGTGCCATTTGGCATGGATGGGCCGCACGTGTGGGCTGATTTTTGGGCCTAGTGCTATGCCATCTTGGGCTTGGTTTTGGACTTAACAAGTGGGCTTTTCTAGATGCATTTTGGACTAACTCCTTGGGCTCTCTTGGGCTGATTTTGGACGGCTCTCTAGGGAAAATTGGGGCTTGGATTGCCGCCCATATAAGGAGGAAAAGGACGACTAGGAGAAAGAGTTTTTGGATAAGATCAAAAGGTGGTTATTGGAAGGAATATTCCAAGTAACTTCCAAACCTCTCCTAACTTCTCTCAACTACCCTAACCGATTTGTAACCGCTTGATAACCGAAATTGGACAGCCTTGAAGACGCCTATTTAAAGGGTGTTTGGGCGTCCATGGATCGTCATGTGCAAGACACAAGAGTCGGTGCAATACACACAAAATCGGTGGAAGACTAGGGTTGTTCTTAGTGAGTGTAATCACAAGAAATCAAACACAATTTGATTGATATCATGGGGCATTATTCTCGTGTGGAAATCAAGGAAGAACCTCAAGATCCTTGGGTGGATGACTTCGTTCATATGAAGGAAGAAGAGGAATCAATGGGCTCGAACAAGGTACGTTTTGTTCTTAATGGAATCGTCTTTCCAACCTTTCCATTGTCGTTGTTAGAACGTTTTATCTCGCAACAATATTGCGGAATCCTTTGGCATGGAATAGGGGCAATATTCATTGGAGGAAAACTCGAATTATTTGAGTGACTCACTGCCATTATCCAAGACATCTTTATAAACTGTTTTAAATAGTTGGTGGTGATTACCTTTATGGTCTACACCCAAACGAGATTACCCTTCGAGGTCTACTCACGAGACTAACCTTCGGGGTCTACTCAAACCGCCTTGATTATCCTTTGGATCTACAAGGGCCGACTTTACTTCAACTTGACTTTGCAAAATGCTATTCTTATTTATATCCTAAAATTAACAATCTTCAACGAATATTATGTTTATGTTGTTTTTTTGCACTGTTGTCTTGTTTTGTTAAGTTCGAGGATATGGCTAATCGAGAGGATAAAATGGTTGATGACGTGACCTCTTTCTTGAGGGAATTCAAGATCGAACCCCCTAGTCCCATAAGGCTAAACGAAATGGACAACGGAGAGCTCCAAGACTTCGATGAATGGCTTGAAGAGTACAACCGAGGCATGGCTTATTGGGATTGGTACATCACTAACGTGAGGGTTGAACCCAAATCTTAAAAGTGATAAGGGAAAGGAGGTTTGTGCGCCTCAACCCTCCAATGCAATGGAGGCTCGTGATCCTATTCATGGACATGAGGGAAGGCAAGGGTACTCGAGGTTCAAAAGGCGCACGAGGTCTAAGGCGAAGCACACGCGTGCCAAGCCTAGGATTAGCGTCCCTAAGGCTGAGCCTTTTGGGGGATGGAGGAGCCGTTGTTGGTGGTGCCTATTGGGAAAATGTCTATGTGGATTGTAGGCCAATAAGGCCGGTCTATTGCTCACTTAGTGGCGTTAGGCGCCGTGCTTGATTTATGCAAGGTTATAGTTTTCTTTTACACATGTGTGTTGTATTAGCATAGAAAGTGTGCTTTAAATTATGTATGTGTTTGAACCTTGAATAAAGGGTTATAGTGTATGCTTTGATCGATTAAGAACAATCATGTAATTGTTTATGTTTGAAATAATAAACTATGGTTTGATTTATAAATATGATCTTAACAACATGTGTGCAAGAAGAGGACTATCTCCTATTCTTAAGATCTACTTTAAAAAGTTGATTTTGGTTCATTCTCTCTTGGATGATCCTAAACAAATTACCCTTGAGTCGACCTTTCTTTGATTGGGATGACTCATGCTCTAGACTACCTTCGGGTCTACTAGAGTAATTAGACTACCTTCGGGTCTACTAATGTAAGGGTCTATTGGATTGCCCACCACGTGAGAGGGTTGACATATGTTGGCCATGAATACACTAAAGAATACATAAAAGGAGATGCATGTAACACCCCCAAATTATCTCGGGAATGTCACACGCCAGTGACCTCGGATTTTAACGTCCGAAGCCACCCAAGGCTTTGCATCAGTTTAAATTTTGTAAAGACATGTATTAAATCATATAAGGAAACGCTAGCAGAAGACTTTTTAAAGAAAACTCAAATTGTCATCAAACTTTTCTTTTTCAATATCAATCTTATTAACAATATGATAACCTTAGCGGAAAACCTCCTTGTATAAAAAAATCAACTTTCCTTAATGGAATGTAACAAAACTACAGGTAAAACTTTCTCGTATAGTATCATGGGCTTCATTCATCATCGCCTTGAGTGCTCTCGGATTAATGCTAGTTGCTTGTAAATACCTGGTACCACAAGTGGTCAGCCCTCAACGGGGTCAGCTAGGTCGACTCCAATATTATATAGGTTAAAGTATTTAATTAAATCATAAATTATTGTTATAGTGAATGCACATTTTGAAAATATCTAATGCACTTTACCTTGCGTCGAATCTTTCCTAGCAAACATCATGCACTTTCAATGAATTTCTAAACTAAGGATAAAATAAACATAACAACAAGCACAGAGATTTAATCCAAGATATTAATAGCGGTAGTCAACAATAGGCTAAGTTCTTTATGATGCTTACTCGCACTTATCTTTTTAATGACCACACATATACACATAGATTTGCGATTTTTAAACCATCGAGGCTCTTATGTCCTGATGAGTGGGCTCATACGTCCCAAAAGATCGATTCCGGAATTTCAAAGAGCACTAGCTAGGTGCTACACCCCTCATTTTCGGATGAGACGGGCAGAGTCATGACCAGCATTAAGGTTTAGGACCATCCTAATGCGAATGTTATAAAGAGGCGTCCAGAGCAACTATGGCTCACTCCCCTGGGTACTAAGCTAATCCAAACAAGTCTCAATCGAGACGATAAACACACAAAATCACAGTCATCGAGACCTAATCAAAACTAGCGCAACCTAGCAATAATAACATCTAAACGAGAATAACAAGGTCATCATTTTCACCACGTCAAGCGCCTATATTATGTCTTCAGTTATTGATTTCGGTCTTGCCTCACTGTATCATACTTGAAGCTCCAGGAAAGGGGAGGATAGTCACACAATGGACAACACCAAGCCCTCCTTGCCATTTTTACAGGCGCATTTGACAAGCTCGAGTACGAATTCAGATGAGAACAAGACTTACTTAATCGTAGTATCCTAATAACACAATATTTACTACTATTATTATCAATATTATTATTAATTCTATTCTTATTAAATAATATAACTAAATGCTTATGCAAGTTCATCCATAATTAGATTTCTAACATACTCGATATATTTATGCATGAATTATATTAAGCATAATCACATCAATCAAGGAAACACACATGGTTATTAGACTTTTCACACAAATCAAACAAGAGACCTAGCCGAGCAAGTATGGGAACTTGCCTTAGATTTGAATACGACATTCAAGATTCGGAAATTTTCTTATGGACTTCATCATCTCGAAGATTTGATATCGCCTTTAATGCCGAAAGACGATGCACTAGAAAACGCGGAAAAGTTTAATTAATTGGACAAATTAATTAAACGGATCGATAATAATTAAAATTATAAACTTCAATAAATATAATCCTCATATTTATTAAATACTTTTAATATTGAATTGATTGAATTGATTGAGTCGAAAAAAATATACCGAACGGGACGGAATGAAACAGAGGAGTCGTCTTCAACCTTGTGCATGTTACTGTTCACGGCTAATCATACACCACCTCAGTTTTCTGCTCGTTGAGGATGCTACAGACGACGAAATGGAGCGGGGCCGGAGGCGTTGGAACTGTGACTTCGAGAGCTTTCTAACGATATAAAGTAGGAAATTTTTCGTTGTGTATGGAGAGAGAAAAACCCCAATTAACGAGGCAGTTCGGACAGAATGATGTGTGCAGTTCAGCGAGATTCAAATGGCTCGTTCTCCCTCGTCATGAATCTGTTCAAGGCATATAAGGTATGGTTGTAACCGTCTCGAAGTCTAGAATATGGTGGTTTAAACGGCTCATAAAAAGGTGGAGAAACAAGGAAGATATAACCGAAATACTGAGACGATTCATGCTCTATTTTTCACTGGACAGATCCGACGTTTTCAATCGGGTTTTGGAGGCTTGGTGAGGGCGGCTCCGGCAACGGATCGGGACGGGGCCGGCGACAGTTGGAAGGCTGCAACCTCCTCTCTCTACTGTTGGCAGTGGCGGAGGCGTAGGTGGTCCGACGGCGGCGAAAGGAGGCGGACACCAGCGCCTCACGAGCAACGTTGTGCTCTGTTTTCCTGGGAAATCCGGGACTTTCAATCGGGGTTTTGGAAGGCTTTGGTCACGAGAAAATCAATAGGTGTATAGTTTTTTCGAAGGGTTTTTCATGAGGATTCCGAATATGGCTTCAATTTTAGGATTGGATTCACGGTTTGGGAGAATTTTGAGTTTTAACCAAGGAGGCGCAATTCTAGGGTTTTGGTTTAAGATGTGAGAATTTCGAGCAAATGGGGCATCAATTTATAGGGCTTTTGATTCGTAAGGCTCAAGCAAAGGAAGATCTCCAACTTCCTTTTAGATATTGGCCACAATCGTGGCTTAGAAAGATCTGAAATCGGATTTTGAAAGCTAATAGATAAGTAGAACGAAAAAGGAAAGAAAGAAGGGTAAATTTGATTTGATTTGATTTGGAGATCTTATATTTTATTGTTTACAACTAAATTACACTCCACACCTAATTTTTAGGGAAATCTTTCCAAAATAAATAAATAAATAAATATTTTCATGCACATCCCTTTTAATTAATTTACTATTTTATTCTCACACATATCTTCACAAATCACATTTTATTATTAAAATTACTCCCATAAAAGATAGTATCTTAAAGATATTAAAATCTTATAACTTCTAAAATAAATTTATTTATAAGATATGCTTTCCTTTTCAACAAAATAATTGTTTGTTATTTGGAATATGAAAACTCATTAAAAACACTAAAGATTTACTCTAGAATAATATCTTCAATTTCGTTAACTTCTAAAAATATACTATAAGGGAAAAAAATACGATTATTCCTCATAAAAAAATAAAATCTTAAAGATATAAGACCTTTATAATTTCCAAAATGAATTTATTCATAAGATAAGCTATCTTTTTAATTTAATTATTTTAAAGTATGGAAACTTATAAAAATATTAATTTATTCTAGAAGAATACTTTTTAATTCCATTATCATATTATAACGAAAATAAATTGATCATCCATTTATTTGTTTTATAAGACCTATAAATTATAACTATGGCCATTCGGGTAAGATCCACTTATCCAAATAACTTATATAAGTTATTTGCTAATAAATTAATGCAGTTATAATTTTTAATAAAGTCACATATATTTATTTTAAAACAAAATATAATTAAGAGAAATTACATAAATACCCTTATAAAAAATAGGGTTATTACAATGTAAGAGTCTCTTTGATAAGTTGCATGTGGAAGATCACTTTGCGATTTTCATGAAAAACATGTTTCTTATGGAAAAAGGAAATTTAATAGTCTTGATTGGTTTAAATTAAGATTTCTTGCATACTTATATTGAGCAATGAATTTATGAGAGTCTTATCTCTCATGGCTTAGTCAAACAAAAGGTTGACAAAGGAAGAAAGTGTCAAGAATAAGGCTTTGACATTTTGGCACGTCTAGGGTCGGTCATGGCATGACCAGTCGTGTCGTGCATGTATATCCATAAAGGTTAATGAATTGAAACTAATATGAAGTATGGTTGATTGTTGGCTTGTCTAAATGTCGACATGGAATATGCCTTGGATTAACAAAGCTAATGTCAAAAGCATTGCCATGAAAAGGGGTCGGCGCAAGACACGTCTTGGAATAAACCGAGACATGCCCTTGTTTGGGATTTGGCGGGCCGTGGAGTGCCGAGTCTTGGTACCGCTTTTCGTGGCTCTCGGCGTTAGTAGTTGTGACACTTATGGGGCACCACAAGCACGCATGTGATGGAGCCGGTGCATCGACCCTCTCGACGCTAGGCGCTAGGAGTCGCCGCACATGGATCGAGTCGTGGGTGCGCATGGCCAAGGCTTTGGCATGCCCATGGTTTCGCACATGCCTTGGCACGCCGAGACTTGGTGCTCCTTGTTTGGCATGTTTGGCTTGCGACAAGGCGAAAGCGCGCTCGTGTCGAATCTTGATGCGTCGCTCCTTTGGGTGTGTTGCGCTCGGCGGCGCCGCTTCTTGGCGAGTCACAAGGAACGGTTGTGCGTAGGTCATGGCGCACCAAGGCTGGTCATGACCAAGCCTCCTCCATGGGTGGTGCTTGGCGCTTGGCGTCGTTGCATTTTTTGGTGGTTCATAAGGCGCGCCTACAAGAGGCACTTAATTTTGATTGTTCTACAATCAATGGAGTGATACTTAAGTCATGGACTATTTCCTATTATGAAAAGGAGATGGTAAAGATATGTGATTGAGTTTAAGAACTTGGAATATCACATACCCCATAAGGTTCTTGTGGTGGCTCATGATGTATGTCATTAGGTTGGATTGATAGAACTTGTTTGAGAATTTTGAAAGGTTGGTTTTAGAACTTTCAATTTTACAAGTAATGGTCTATAAGAGACCTATGATGATGTTTGATCCATCCTCGAATCCAAGGAAAGAAAAGAAAATTGTCGATACGCCAAGAAGGCTTAATGTTGACAACTTTGGAAAACTTACTTGTATGGTTAAGAGGACCATTGAAATGAATAAGGCATGTATAATGGCATGTTTTGTGAAAGACAAATCTTAACATGTGTAGTGAACACTTGTGATAAAATGAATGTCTAGTGAGCATAATTCTTCAAGTTTCTTTTGATAAAAGATTTCTAGGTAAAGGAAGAATTGAATCATCTCATATCTTTGTATGGATGATGATCCTATGAAATTCCCAAAGTATTGGTGATTAGGATGAGAGGTATACATGAAGCAACAAAAGCTTTATGTCAAATGGCCAAAAGGAAAGAATGTCATTTGGGAAGTCTTTCTAAAGACTCTATGTATATGCTTATAGCATGAAAGAATATAGTAAGTTTAATAACTCTGGTTAAGGAGTGTTTAATAAGTCTATATGGAAATGACATGGTTGATTTGGTAGAAAACCAAATGAAATGTAAAGAGTCTTGTCTATGAAGTTCTTCATTGATGAAATTATGAAGATGCCAATGTGAAAAGATGAAGGTGAATTAGATTTTCTAAATCTTCATTTGGGTTAATAATACATTGGAAAGGGAATGTAAATTCCATGATTTCTACACATGATGGGGACATCTATGGATCAAAGGATACACGGTTCTAGAATGTGTGTCATAACTTGAGGACTTTCAAGTGATAGTTGATGTTCATGTTTTTAGTGTAGTTTTAGGTGTTTTTCTTAGGTTGTTTAGTTTAGTTTTAGTGAGTTTTAGTATTAGTTTTGTGTGTTTTTGGATAAGTTTGCATATTTTGTGAAAAGTATGGAAGCTACTCCGTTTTTGTGTTTTTCTTAGGTTCTTGAAGCAGAAGGGAGCATTTTGGGAGGAGCTAGAGTCAAGTGGTTGATGGTGGAATACATGGAGGAAAGAGAAGAAAAGAGTACGTCTTGAAGATCCCGTTGAAATCCAAAGAGAAGTTCTGAAGAGTGTGCAAAAACCCAAAATAGAGAGCTCGTTACCGACCTATGAGGGTCGGTACCGAGCTGTGCAACAGGATTTTGTTTGGAGAATTCAGCAAGAGTCTACCGACCGTATGTAGGTCGTTACCGAGGTGGCCTGTGTCGGTAGGCGGCGCCGACTTTAAGAAAATCTATCTTTTATCTCGTAATCTTTTTAGTTAGGAAAGTTTTTATCTTTTAGGATCCTTTTTAGATAGTTTCTCTTAGTATAAATACCCTGTTTTAGTTTAAGTTTAGGAGGTGGAGTTAGTTCGTTTGAAGGAGAAGACGTTAGTTTGAAGTTCGGTTCGATCGCTCGAGGAAGGGGTCGAGAGTTCGTTGCTCTTCATTGTTCTTTGAATTCGAACGTGGTTGTGATTGTAAGACAAGATTTTTATAGTTCAAGTAAGTTTTATTTCAATGTTTTCATTCAATCTAGTTGTTTGTTTTCTTTCAATCATGAGTGAGTAGTTTACTTTTCTAGGATCGGGGTTGAAGCCCGACATAGTTATGCATGATTGAATGTGTTTGTTGAATGTTTTAATTGCCTTCTATCCTTTATCTACTTGTTTGTGCTTATACTTAGACGAAAGTCGAAGTAATTTGAGTTTATCGCTTGATCGATTTAGAAAGTAGTGAACTTGAATCTTGATATTGGTCGATAACAAAAGTTTCAAGCTTTGGATTCAAAATAAGTAGAAAGTGAATTGATTTGTGAAAATTGATTGATTTGCTTGTTTAGTCAACGAAAGTTGATAAATTTATCTTCGAGGCATGATATTTATCCTTCACACTAGTTCGTATGCATGATTATGTCGTGGTAACCCTTGTCCTAGTTGTTTTCGCATTTGAATTTCCTTAGTTTTTACTCACGTACAGACTCGTTACCGAGGCACATAGGTCGGTACCGAGCCTGCAGTTGATTCGTCTTGTTTGTTTAGTTTTAGTTGGAACCCAGCGTCGTTACCGACCCTGACAAGGTCGGTACCGAGGGCTGTCGTAGCCTACCGAGCCTGCTCCTCAGCCACATGCTCATTACCAGCCGCCATCTAACCCAGCTATGCTAGTTCAAGCGTCCCTCCTCCCTGGGCTAAAGATCTGTCCTTTCAAATGCATCAGCTGAGCTTGCAGCAGACACAACTCGCCCAACGGATGGATCGTTGGGAAGATGTGTACTCCGCTCGCATGGCTCTAGAGGATGTCCGGCAGCAACGAGTTGATGCTCGTTGGATGACGATGGAGAAGCATGTGACAGTTGATGAGGAGCGTTGGAAGACGATGTACGAGTTTATGGGCAACTTTGAGCGCCAGTTTCCACCACCACGATGAGGAGCTAGCTTTCAAGATGTTTCTTCTGCTTCGTTTGTTATCTTGTGAGTTTCTTTCTTTTCCCTATCTTTTATTTTTATTTGATTTATTACAGTGGGGACACTGTAATTTTAAGTATAGGGTAGGGAGGAAAAAGAAAACTTGCTTGCTTGTCTGTTTGTTTTTATGTTTGTTTGCTTTGTTCTTTGTTTTAGTTGTCTTTGTTTTATAAAAAATAAAAAAAATCACAAAAAATTTGAAAAAAATGAAAAATCCAAAAAGATTTTTAGAATGGATGAATACCCTTGTCTTATGGTTCTATGATAGTTGATTGCTTGCATGATCATTTAATTTCCTTTCAACATGTTTTTGATAGTATAGCCTGAGTCTTATTATGAAAATTGTTTTTATAGAGGAATAGCATATGATGAAATTGAGCATGTATAACTTTTAGCATGAGTAGTTGAAATCCAACAAAATATATGACCTTGTGAGTGCTTATTTTTTAGCCTTGATTTTTCATGTGTGATTTACTCTCTTTATGCATATTATCTCTTGGAATTGTGATGGTTATCTATTTCTCAAGACCTATATAAGATTTTTAGTTCATTACTTGTGAAAGTCATATGATAGAGAACTTATTTTTCATGAGCCCTATTAATCCCTATCCACCCTTACATTATCCTTATTTTGATAGCCAATTTGAGCTTTAGCCTTTTTATTGTTGCTCTACAAAATTATCTCTAGCCGAGATAAGATTGACCCTATCTGGGGATTAGGACTTAGTTGGAGAGGTGTTGTTTTGTAGAGTGCAAAAAAGTTATGTTTTGTTTCAAAATAAAGGTTTGGGTGGGGTAGATTGGAAGTTTCTTGTTTTAAATTATGTAAAAAGATCTATTGGTTAAAAATAATGCACAAAGGAAGAAAAAGGCATATTAGATCGATACCAGCCTATGTGGGCTCGGTACCGAAGGGAATAGAAGAGTAATAATTAAGCTCGATATCGACCCTCTCAGGTCGGTATCGAGGCAAGTCGAGAAGAAAAAAATGCAGAAGAAAAGAAAGGGAAGAAAGACGGAGGAATAGATTTGTAGGTTTTAGCAAGGAAAAGTGCTATATGGAGCTGAATTTGGAGCGCTACAGTGAAAGACGGAGGAATACAAGTTTGAAGAAGTCAGAGTCCAGGTTTTACGAGATGAAGTGTGGAAGAAACCAAGCCCAGGCTCCTTAAAGAGGCTGTGAGGGCTCGTTAACGAGGCCACGTGATAGAAATTTCGAGGGTTGACTTTGTAACTCACTGATCTTGTGCGGGAAATTATTTCCGTGTCGGTGGAATATCTTTTTATAATTTTTAGGGTTATTATATTATGTATTTTAGGTCTTGTTATCTTTTTAGATTTTATTTCTATCTTTTAGAGTTTTATTTCTATCTTTTTAGGAAAGTTTTTATCTTCTAGCCTTATTAGTTTTTAGCCTTTTTAGTATAAATAGCCCCTTTGTTTAGCTTAGAAGGAGGAGATTTTTTTATAGGGAGATCGACATAGAGAGAAGAGGAAGAGCCGAGAGAGCCAAGGAGAGGATCGGAGTCGGAGTCGGAGGTCGGTGAACGAACGTTACCGAGTTCGTAGATCGAGTATTTCGGTTCGGTATTTGCATATTTTCGGTTTCTTCTGATTTTCTGTAAGACAATATTTTGTTATTAATTTAAGTAGTAATTTGTTTTCAATGATTTCTTGTTTCGTAGTTATGATTAGTGAGTAGTTTTCTTTTCTAGGATCGGGGTTAAGCCCGGCATTGTTGAGCATGTTTGATAAGTGAGATTGTGTGTTGAATGCCTTTTATCTATTGTCAAGATTGTTTGTTGTGTTTATACCGAGATGAAAGTTAAGGTAATTTGAGTTTTTGACTTGATTGAAAGAGAAAGTTAGTAACTTGAAGGTTGATATTGTTTGAATACGAAAGTTTCAAGCTTTAGATCCAAAACAAACAAATAAGTGAATTAGGATGCGAAAGTAGGTTAATTTACTTGATAGTCAACGAAAGTTGATGACTCTATCTATTTAAAGGCATGATCCATTCTTCTTACGAGTTTATATGCTTGGCTATGTTGTGGTGTCCCTAGTCCTAGATCTTTGTTTTTATTTGAATTATTTTTAAGTGAATTTCGTTGCTGAGTTACTTGGCTCGGTACCGAATTTTATTTAGGTCGTTAGTTGAGTCTTTTTGTGTACGGTGGTTCGTTAACGACCCTGACAACGTCGTTAACGAGGTTGCTTGTGAGTGTTTTTGCTTGATTTTGTTTGCCTTTTAGTAGTTGATAAACGAACAACCTTGCTTCATGTGGAACGATCCTGACTCTGCTATACTCAGCGGGGTCTTGACTTATAAATTTATTTGTTGTCAAGAAACCCTCTCAACAGCTTCTATGAAGTTTTTCATTGAGCCTAAGTTCTCTTGATGATTTTTGCTTGTTTTGACAAATCTTTGGTGGAGAGTTTGGTGATATAAGTTCCAATTTCTATGAGTTTTTGCATATTAGATTGAGTTGAGAGATTGAATTTATAGCCCTAAACATATGAGAGTTGAGTGAAACACTTTATCCTTGGTGAGGTTGGATTGTAGTTGCTTATGTCTATTGGTGCTTATATATGTGTGATGACGTTAATAGTCATTTGCTATTTTTGCTACGGTTTTGAAATTTCTTTTTAGATGATGGCTATTACTTGATGAGCATGATGTTTGGTTTTGGTTATTGTCTAGTGATTGCTTGAGGACAAGCAAGTCTAAGTATGGGGTATTTTGATGTTCATGTTTTTAGTATAGTTTTAGGTGTTTTTCTTGGGTTGTTTAGTTTAGTTTTAGTGAGTTTTAGTATTAGTTTTGTGTGTTTTTGGATAAGTTTGCATATTTTATGAAAAGTATGGAAGCTACTCCGTTTTTGTGTTTTTCTTAGGTTTTTGAAGCAGAAGGGAGCATTTTGGGAGGAGCTAGAGTCAAGTGGTTGATGGTGGAATACATGGAGGAAAGAGAAGAAAAGAGTACGTCTTGAAGATCCCGTTGAAATCCAAAGAGAAGATGTGAAGACTGTACAAAAACCAAAAACAAAGAGCTCGTTACCGACCTGTTAGGGTCGGTACCGAGCTGTGCAACAGGATTTTGTTTGGAGAATTCAACAAGAGAATACCGACCATGTGCAGGTCGTTACCGAGGTGGCCTGTGTCGGTAGGCGGCGCCGAGTTTCAGAAAGTCTATCTTTTATCTCGTAATCTTTTTAGTTAGGAAAGTTTCTTTCTTTTAGGACCCTTGTTAGATAGTTTCTCTTAGTATAAATACCCTGTTTTAGTTTAAGTTTAGGAGGTGGAGTTAATTCGTTTGAAGGAGAAGACGTTAGTTTGAAGTTCGGTTCGATCGCTCGAGGAAGGGGTCGAGAGTTCGTTGCTCTTCATTTTTCTTTGAGTTCGAACGTGGTTGTGATTGTAAGACAAGATTTTTATAGTTCAAGTAAGTTTTATTTCAATGTTTTCATTCAATCTAGTTGTTTCTTTTCTTTCAATCATGAGTGAGTAGTTTACTTTTCTAGGATCGGGGTTGATGCATGACATAGTTATGCATGATTGAATGTGTGTGTTGAATGTTTTAATTGCCTTCTATCCTTTATCTACTTGTTTGTGCTTATACTTAGACGAAAGTCGAAGTAATTTGAGTTTATCGCTTGATCGATAGAGAAAGTAGTGAACTTGAATCTTGATAATGTTCGATAACGAAAGTTTCGAGCTTTGGATTCAAAATAAGTAGAAAGTGAATTGATTTGTGAAAATTGATTGATTTGCTTGTTTAGTCAACGAAAGTTGATAAATTTATCTTCGAGGCATGATATTTATCCTTCACACTAGTTCGTACGCATGATTATGTCGTGGTAACCCTTGTCCTAGTTGTTTTCGCATTTGAATTTCCTTAGTTTTTACTCACGTACAAACTCGTTACCGAGGCACATAGGTCGGTACCGAGCCTGCAGTTGATTCGTCTTGTTTGTTTAGTTTTAGTTGGAACCCAGCGTCGTTACCAACCCTGACAAGGTCGGTAACGAGGGCTGTCGTAGCCTTGTTTTGCTTTGTTTTCTTGCTTTCGTAGTTTAGTAATCAAACAACCTTGCTTCCCGTGGACGATCCTGACTTCGCTATACTCAGCGGGGTCTTGACTACAAATTTTATTTGTTGTTATGTAAAACCCTACTGACTGGCTTAAAGTCGTTGATGCCAAATCAAAAATAATTCCCTAGTTACTCAACTAGTATAGTCGGTAAGTCGGGGTCGAACCCAAGAGACACTTGTAATTCTAAGCAATATTATTATCAACTATAAAGTAATAAAGGGGATTTTGAAATTATAAACTACAACTAAGAATTGAAACAAGCAAAGCAATAAATCAAACAAGCAAAAGATTGGATTTTTATCAATTAGGGAAAAGCAATCCTATTCAAGTATCCGCTTTTCTTCCTCAAGCAATTGATCATAGATTCAAACAAGTTATTTCTTTTGGTTATTCCTATCCTGATCATAAATATAACATGGCAACGATACATGCAAACTTAATATCCAAACAACTCATGAAACGATCATAAATAATAGGGATATTAGCATTAAGAACAAGGATAAGCAGGATACATGCAATTGAATTTCAACGAGTCAAACAATTAACATGCATTCAAATCTCTTCTCAATTGTTTTAGTCCAACGAGTCCTAAACCAATTGAGTTGCTACAAAGATTAGGCTTTGCTATGAGAAAACCTAGATCTAGCAATAGATAATATCAATTCCAACTAGTTGGCCAGACAAGCAGAAATCAACACAATCAGTAATAATTACGCACAAGAGAATTGAAATAACCTGTAGAAATAAATCTGTAACGTTGAATCTCACAACAACTTGAGTCTGAAAAGCTTAAACTTGAATAAGATTTAGGGAATTTAGTTCTCCATAAGAGAGAAAATACCAAAAGTCTGAATAATTGTAAACTAGGTCTTAAGATGTCCCAAACAAAGGCTGAAACTAGGATTAAGTAGTCACTAAAACACGGAATAAAAAGATATAATTAAAGCAATAAAGATAGGATTAAGTAATCCAAATTCTCAACCGCCATAGCCGCGATCGCGGTAGAGGTTGGCCGCGATCGCGGCCCTTGTCCTAACAGCATTTTGACGGTACTTTCGGAGGCTGTTTTGACCACCTTAGAGTAGGAATTTGGACTCGGAGTAAAAATATGAATTGTAGCTCTTCAAGTTAACTTTCCAATGATACCAAATTAAGCTCCATCCAATCACCGTAGCCCCCGAACGAAGCATTGCAAGAAAGTGGTGTCGAAACAACAACTTCAATGTATTGCCCGGATTTAAGCGTTCTTTTCCACAACCTCTTGGATCTTAATGATCATCAAAAGTGGCTTAAATATCCTTGGAAAAGACACTTGAATATCTCCAATCTTGTATCCTTCAATTTAACCAATCCTTGCTCCTCAAAACGACCTAAAAATACGAAAGCACACGAGTAGACACCGAAATACAAAAACTAAGCAAAATGCATGCAACTACCTAAGATTTAAACATAAATATTCCCTAAAACTAACACCTAAATGCATGCTATCACCTACCAACAATAGTGTGTTGATACCTTGACATGGCCATTGTCAAAGGTATGATGATTAAAGTACTTAAGGCTTTGCATGTGTGGAAATGCTTTCTAGATTGTAAAGGTTAGGATGCAAGTTGGATCACAAAAATATGGAAGACTACTAGTCGACGAGTAGTCATTAATTCCTATTTGGGTGATGGGTCGACATTCTTGGAGATTGCAAGAGGCAATCTTGCTTGTATTTCGACGTTGGAGCAGAATTTGACATTTAGGTGTGAGGGGATATTATTTTGAGAAATAATTCACAATTAGAGTCAACTCAGTTGAGTTTTGAAAAACACAGTAAAGTTGTTGATCTCTCTACCGAGAGATTTAGCATAAGGATTTGTGCTAAAACCAATTCGAGGGATGGGGTTAAAATCCTAGTGAACAATCTATGATTTGGACACCCAATTCCCCCTTACCGAAAGGTGTAGGGATGATATCAATGTGGTAGGCCAAGGACATAGGATTGGAGAGCATAAAAGGCCCATCAAAGGAGATGCTCTAGCCTACATAAAAAGGGGAAAGTTTTGAATTTGTTTCATTAATGAAACTTTGGAAGGTGCCTTAGTAGGAGCACGTTAGAAGTTTCAACTAAGCATATGTGGAAGTATAAGGCTTCTTCCAAAGGAGTTTTAGGACTACTCGCCTAAAAGCATATGTGAAATAGATATGGGACGTAAAAGCCTTAAAAAGCGTCAAGTTTAAAGAATAAATGTTATGTAACTCATGTTGTACTATTGCTTGATGTACTTAGACAAGTTGAGTGGTTTAATTCTTAGAACACCACGATTCTTTAGTGCACAATGTTGATAGCTACAAGTTGTAAATTCAAATCCATGGTATATTTACTTCTATGGTACAGAGTTTGGAAATTTTTGAGTCTTGATGACATTGCTCAAATGGGGGAGGGAAGTTGGTGATTTGTGAAAAGTCATCAATCCCATTTTATGCATGTTGAGAAAAAGAAGTCACAAAGAAATGTCGATTGAGAATATTGACCTTGTGACTTGACATGATATGATGAGAGAGATGTAAAATGGTCCTAAGAAAGGTAAGAGTCCAAGAAAAGTACAAACGCCAAGGCACGGAACTCGTGTGCCGAAGTATGCTACTTGAGCAACGGCGCAGGGCTAAGGGCGCGCCTTGTTGGCGAAGACGCGGCACAAGCGACGCTCGGGAGAGACGCGCTGATGTGTGGCGAGCGGCACAAGCGACGCTCGGGTAAGGCGCGCCGATGCATGGCTAGAAGCGCTTGTGTGACGCGTGCGTGTAGATGGTGGGGGCGCGCCTATGCCTTGGCTATGGCACGACCTAGTGTGTGTGGTGTTGCGGCACGCCTAGGGTTTGGCACGAGGCATCGGGCACTTGGCTTAATGTTCAACAAAACTTGGTTTTATAGTTTTAAGCAAAGAAAGAATGTCTTATAGCTTTGTGCATTATTATATGAAAGAATGGAAGCTTCTCTAAGCTTGGTGAATGAATTATACAAAGACCAAAGTATGAGAATAGCTTGGCACATAGTTGTGAATGCTAGAAAGAAGTTTTGAAGCTTCAAACTAGTTTAAAGTTAGCTCTATAAGCTTAACTCAAAGAACTAGCTTGGTAGAAAGCTCGTGTAGCTAGGGCTTAGTTCAGGGAAGCTCAAATAGCTTGTAAGACAGCTCAATGAGCTAAGGCTCAGCTCAAGCCAACTCAACTAGCTGGATGTCAGCTCAACTAGTTGAGGGCCAGCTACACTAGCTAAGTGACCTAGCTTGGTACCTAGCTATGCTAGCTTGCCATAGGCCATGGTGGGCCAGCCCATGGGGCGTGCCATTGGGCATGGATGGGTCGCTCCTGTGGGCTGATTTTTGGGCCTAGTGTTATGCCATCTTGGGCTTGGTTTTGGACTTAACAAGTGGGCTTTTCTAGATGCATTTTGGACTAAATCCATGGGCTCTCTTTGGTTGATTTTGGACGGCTCTCTAGGGAAAATTGGGGCTTGGATTGCCGCCCATATAAGGAGGAAAAGGATGACTAGGAGAGAGAGTTTTTGGATAAGATCAAAAGGTGGTTATTGGAAGGAATATTCCAAGTAACTTCCAAACCTCGCCTAACTTCTCTCAACAACCCTAACCGATTTGTAACCACTTGATAACCGAAATTGGATAGCCTTAAAGACGCCTATTTAAAGGGTGTTTGGGCGTCCATGGAGCGTCATGTGCAAGACACAAGAGTCGGTGCAATACCCACAAAATCAGTGGAAGACTAGGGTTGTTCTTAGTGAGTGTAATCACAAGAAATCAAACACAATTTGATTGATATCATGGAGCATTGTTCCCGTGTAGAAACCAAGGAAGAACCTCAAGATCCTTGGGTGGATGACTTCGTTCATGTGAAGGAAGAAGAGGAATCAATGGGCTCGAACAAGGTACGTTTTGTTCTTAATGGAATCGTCTTGCCAACCTTTCCATTGTCGTTGTTGGAACTTTTCATCTCGCAACAATATTGCGGAATCCCTTGGCATGGAATAGGGGCAATATTCGTTAAAGGAAAACTCAAATTATTTGAGTGACTCGTTGCCATTATCTAAGACATCTTTATAAACAGTATTAAATAGTCGATGGTGATTACCTTTATGGTCTACACCCAAACGAGACTACCCTTCGGGGTCCACTCACGAGACTACCCTTCGGGGTCTACTCAAACCGCCTTGATTATCCTTTGGATCTACAAGGGCCGAATTTACTTCAACTTGACTTTGTAAAATGTTATTCTTATTTATATCCTAAAATCAACATTGGTTCACTGAGTTGAAGATTTTTTTTATTCCTAAAGAACCAGATGCTCCATTGGGAGCAACTGAGATATTCAAGCTCCTCTTTCGTCAAGAGTTCTTTTAGTTCATCGAGTAGTTGTAAAGGATTTTGAATTTTTGTGATTAGTTGATTGAATTCGTTCACGAATTTGATATTGATTTCACTGATAATTCTTTGGGTGTGGTTGTAGTGTAAGAGGAGGTGTGGAAGGTCCTCAGACACCCATGTCATTCATCATATTTGGTCGAAATAGCTATGTGTATTTCCGACAGCCTCTATTTTATTGAAAGTTCGTTACGTACTATTTTTCAGAGGAAGTTTTTCACCTTTAGTAGTAGATAGAGTTTCCAAATCCATTTTAAATAGTAGTTGGTTATTCTTTTTTTATATTAATTATTTGTATTGATGAGTTGGTTAAGAACCATCCATTGTTCTTTGAACACCCCCTCCTCGTTGTACTTTTGTTAGTAATCCAACATTCATAATCTATCATTATAAAGATATAAATAACCAAGTATAAAATGTTAATACAACTCCATTCAACCAAAAAAATGTTAAAAAAACTCCATAATCCTCAATTATAAGAAAATAATCTGACTATTATGTGCTTATATAAAGGTTTTGGTTTTTATAATTTTGTTACGTTTTCATAAAGATAAATAGATATGGTTATTCAATTGCTAATAAAATATAAATAATCTGGGGTTTATCACCAAAGATGAGTTCTTCGTCACTAAAAAAATATAGATAATCCAAAGTGAAATTCCATTTTGTATCTAAAGAGTGGTTTATATTAAGTGGGCTAGATTAGAAGGTGGTGGGTAGTTTCCAACGATTTTTTATGAGCTGAAATTAAGGGTGTTTAACAAATCAATCCGACTCAGCCCGTAACCCAGTTCACGAGTTATCGGTTGACCCATTGACTCGTCAAAAAAATAAACTTGACCCGAACCGCAACCCGGTTTACAGGTTTGACAGGTCGGATCACAAGTCGACCCATTAACCCGTAATTAATTTAAAAAATAAAATGAATTAAAATTAATAATATTCAAAAGTTCCTATGAACTTACTCATAGTTAACCAATCTTACAAGTATTTTTTAATTAAAAATCAAAAAAAAATGTTACATGTGTGGTATTTTTTTAAAAAAAATTACGGGTCTTACAAGTCGACCTGTAAGACTTGAGAACACACCATTATTCAAGAGATTCAGGACAGTTTGGGAGACTTGAGAACATACCAAGTGCCAACTTTTCTGGAAGAACAAAGTCGGGAATTCGTCCTGCTCGGGCGCTTTATATTGACTCATCATGTTCAAAGCCTAGAAGACCTTATTCGAAGAGAAAGGCGCGGACAAATCAGAGACAACAGTAGGATGAAGCAGTGGGAATGAGACATTACAAGTCGTGTCTAGACTCGTGACGTCTGAATCAATGGAACAGAGAGTTGCAAAAACAATTCACGACCATTTGCTGCAAAACAATCTCATCTGTAACCCACAAACCTTGAGAATCCTGAAGAGTGATAATTTTATTTGAATTGCGGCGAATAATGGTCGACAGATGAAAATATCTCGTATTTTGGTCCCCCTTGAGGAGAAAATTGGATCTCGTCTTTTGGAACTATAGAACACGTTCTTGATGCATAACTTCTTCCAAGTCCAAACACAGGGATCGTTCAAGCTGAATGAGGAAAGGAGAGGATTGGGACATCAATTTATGCCTGGATCCTTTGAGCCTAGCCCATACACGTCTCTTCCACCTAAATATGTTTCCGAAAACCTCCTAATTCCAGCTTGATAAGTCACCAACAAACCGGCCTAAGGAATCAATAAATGTTAAGTCCGGCTTCCATTTATTTTGAAGAAAGGAATTATAATTTTCATGCAACATTCACGTGGCTTGGAATCTGAAAGGGAAATTGGTTGCAACTTGAGATACCTTATTCCTCAAACGAATCTGCAACGTAGACAGATGGGACACCCAAGAATCTCGGAACTGCAATCTCCAACTTTTTGAACATAAAGCTCTATCGAGATGCGCTGCCTTGTAGGTTTGAGCTGGCTGTCCCATAAACCATGTGAAGTGAGGCCCGTCAAAGCCTAGATCAAACAACACCAATTCATCAACCCACGCCCTAAAGGCCTGAGTCACCCTGTTGGATCCAACGGAGGAAGAAGTGCGTTCCTGGGGCCAAGAGTGGCATTGAAATCCCTGACGAGTAACCACGGACGGTTGTTCGTTGCCTCAAAATCTCTAATAGTTGCCCACAAGTCAAGACGCGTTGAATGATCTAGAGATGCATAAATCACAGACATTATCCAGGGTTCCTCGGCTCTCCTCATTACTTCTATAGTAATATGATGCGGATCAAGCAAGATTGGGGTCACTGTCACCTCAGAAGATCGCAAAAGTAACCATATCCCTCTAGAGTAACCATTCGGGTCAATTCGAATCATGCCATCGTAACCAATTTGTCAGTATACATCATCAATGTGCGGTCCACTTATTCTTGGTTCAACTAAAGCTAACACATTATGATTATGCACCCTTATGAGCTCTCTCAAGGAAGAAAGAAAATGCGAGCTTCCCACCCTGCGAACATTCCACACGAGCATGCTTATTGGATTCATAAAAGAAACAAGATGAAGAAGGTCCATATGGATTGGGAGACGAAAAGTCATTTCTGACAAGGCAAATGATAGCACTACACTAAACAACCAGTATGGAGCATCACTGATTTGGGAGGGCACTGACACCCGGCACAAGAGAGGATTTATCTCTGTTTGCATTGGAAGAAACTCTACTATCATTCGATGGGCTAACAATGGGAGCATATGGAGAAACAACCCTGTTCGGAGGTTTCACACCACTATAATTTGCATTGTCACCACCGAAATTACTTGTAACTACATTGGACAGATCCTGACTGAGATCAAAGGAGGTGGGAGGAGCAGGGATTATTTTGAGATGGAGTTGGGGTTTTGGTTTGGTCGTATTTTGGCTTTGCGGTGGATTACTTGTGTGCTAAAGCACGTCGGGTTTGGTCCGATTTATGGCTTAGGGTTTGTGGTCTTTCAATAGATGACTTGTTAGTTACCATATCCCGGATAAGATAGGATTTTTTAATCTCGGGATCATTGGAAACAATCACAAGGTGGGCGGATATTTTCCCTTTAGGTTTTCTGGTCAAGGAAAGTGTGGCTTCCTTGAAATCTTTTTTCTCTTTTGTCTTATTCTGCATATTTTTGGGATTTGAACTTGTTGAAGCCGAGTTTCCGAAATTACCCTTTACATCTGCGAAGTACTCGCCGACGAATTTTGAGGGAGAACAACGATGACTTGGTGATTGCTAATTTTCTCCATGAAGGTCAAAAGCTTTTGGACCGAGCCTTGTGGGCTAGAGTTATTATTTGCCTCATTACACTCGAGGTCCCCCTCAAGAGCCATTAGTGCTTCATATCGGGAACCGTTGTCGGTCCCAATCTGTCTATGATTCTCCTTTTGGGGCGTCTGTTGTTGTTGTGAAGAGTTCACGAGAGGTTGTGCCTGCTCTTTTGGAAGAGTGTTTGCTTCTTTATGAGATGCATTCGGGGTCTGAGGTCTAACTCGTCTCTTTGCCTTGACAACATGATTCCACGGCCTTTGTTAGCAACCATTGTCGTCCTGTCGACCCTAAGCACTTTCCCAATTTGTTGACCCACTCTTTGAAGGAAGCCTTGGTGGAAATACTTCATACTTAGTCCTGGAATATGGATTCATGCAAAAAGGACTTTAGATACGTCATGAAACGGGTCAAAGTTCGGTATCCAGCGGTTGGTCATCAATTAGTTGTCAGCGATCATCCATGGTCGTTGTGTTAACACATAGTCGTAATCGCCTCCATTGGAGAACTTGACTACATAGTACGCATTTCCAATGTCGAACAAGGTGAACTCTCCTTTAAGTGCCCATTTTTTTGTCGAGTTTCTTCTTGATTAGTAGGTATCTCGGGCCTTTTTTGAACGTGTGTACTATCAAAGATCGTGCCCAAGGCCGGTGCATCTCCCGCTTCTCCTTAGCCATCAAAACAATGGTTGTACATGTCGGGTCATCAAACTCTAATGCCTCGTCATCATCGGTATCAAAAAGATTCAAACGTTCATTCCAGATGGAATCATCTGGTAACGATGCATTTGGTGTAGAGGCACCATTCATCACCATTTGCTTGTACGATAAGGCAGGTTGAGTACTCGCATTTGGAGTGCTCATAACATTAGAGTTTTGCATACGAGGGTTATGAGCCATAGGTGTTGTTAGTTGGGGCTGAGGGCTGGTGTGACCCGAAGGATTCATGGCAAAGGTGAGGGCTTAGCAGTGGGGGTTATCAACATCCATTGGCCACCACCCCAGTAGTAGTGGTCGGGGACGATGTTATAATTAACCTACCTTATAAACTGATACAAGTCAAGGGAGGATCCAAGCGGATGATTCGTTGAAGACGAATGGTGGCCAAATACCAAGACCTTTACTAAAGTCCCGAGCATTCAAGTTCAAGAAGGTTTTCATGGATTCCATATTTTCCTTTCATTATATTCATCAATGGCATCCAAGGACACCAAGGAAGAGGATGAAGTCATAAAAGTTCGGAAAGTTAAGAAGCCCGTCAAATTAAAAACAATGCTCAGTAAACTGGTCATGACTTGGGATAGAAAATTAATCTCAAGTCCGTTCAGATTGCGTTGGATAGATAATTAAAAGATCTACAACTTTGTAGTTTACATCGAATCTAGAATCCAACAGCAAAGAGGTGGAAATTGCGATTTACTGAGAGTTGTTCAAGTCTTACGGGAATCTTATCTTTAGTTTAAATTTCTATCTTTATGTATTTTATTTATGGACGTTTTTATGCTAGAATAATTGGAATATCTCGACCATAGGCTTATGTTAGTGGTTGATTATTCTCTCTCCTATATTTTGTTATCTTTTATAGTTTGTTAGAATAGTTTCCTTAATTAAATAAGTCATATAAATCTTTATTTGATTTATTTAATTAGAATAGTGCTCTAGTGAAATAGCCTCTTAGAGTACATCATGTGGTTAACCTCCCATCGTTGGATGTGTAACACCCCTATTTAGCAACGATAGGTGTTACCGCCAGTGACCTCGGATTTTTACCATCCAAAGTCACCCAAGGCTTTATAAGGTATTAAGTTAAATAGAAACATGCAGAATTATAAAGTTATTACAATAAAAAGGGTTGCTCATATATGAGACTTTAGAAATACTATTACATACCATATTCAGTTTAGCAAAACCCAAAACCTTAAGTATTGTTAGGCAGCGGAATTTAAAACAACATTGTTTTCACATAAGCATAGAATGACCCGAAAAGAGATGTTCGGGCCGAGCCCGCACCCCTTATTAATCTAACTACGAATTTCATAACGAATCTCGAAAAGAGATTTTAAACAAGCAAACCACACAACAAGTCTAGCAATAATTCCTATTAACGATAGTAATAGTAATAATGCTAACAATGGTCATTATCTCTAACAATCGGTATTTCCTAGGTTCATTTTTATTTAGCAAGCAAGGTGTTCCCAACATAGAACAAGTTAACGGAAATTGAATTATCGAAAGGTTCAAGTAGAAAGTCCACTTGCCTTGGATTTTCTTTCGGAATATTCGTAACTCGGAATTATAAACTCCTAGAGACGTCAAGCACCTCGACCTATTTGATCGAAAGGAAAGACGAACGGAAACTTATTAAAATCCTTATTTTAATATTAAATACGCTTTTCTCTTCTAAGAGAAAGAACATTAAATCTAAATTATTTTAGTTAACAATTTAGATGTGGAATAGAAAATAATAATCCTTATTATTATTTTCAAGATAATACTGTTTATGATTTTAAAATATTTATTTTAAAGACACATGTACAATGTTATTCAAATATAAAGGAAATTTCTTTTAAACCATATGCAATAATTAAAACCTACTTAAAATATGATTTTCATGTACTTTATTAATTCACAAGTCAAACTTTATTTTATTCCCAAAAGTTTATTTGACAAAGCTAATTTTGACATGCAAGCATATTTTATTTATGAATAAACCCTTTTTACAACTATCAAAATTTTATACAAACTACTTAGTAAAAATTATTATTATGATCAACATTAATATTAAATATCATGAATGATATATTATAAAAATATAATAAAGTCTCTAATTGACATGCATGCATATATTACCTTATAAAAATACTTTATTTCCCACATGCAAGATAATATACTAATTAAATAGGGTTTGATTATAAAAATTCTTTTTTCTTTTATTAAGAGGAGTATATACATATTTATTTCTTTACCTAGTGAATATAACTAGGTTGCATGCAAGAAAGGATTTTTCATAAATATTTTTATAAAAATACATGCACAACTATTTTAATTTTCTTAACTGGATAAAAACCTTATAAGTTCATTTTAAACTCTAGATGGTTTAAAATATTTTATCAACATTTATTTTAGCTAGAATTGACATCAAAAGAGTTTTGAGTTATAAAAACTCTTTCAAAAATACATGTAAGACACTTTTAGTTTAAATAACATATGTTGTTCTTATTAACTTCTATTTTATCAAAAATTCATAGAAAAGATTATACTTAGATTTATAAGCACATGCAAGAGAATTTAATTTATATAAATTCCTTTTAAAAGTGCATGCAAAGACATTTTTAAGTTAATAGATCAAACTTGTCTTTTACTAGACTTATTTATATTAAAAATCATATAAAACAACCTAAATGTTTATAAGTGACATGCATGAAGATTGCATGCATGAAAACTTTATATTATAAAAATTAATAGGTCAAACTTTTAGAATCCAAGCATTTTTGTATGTAAAAGAGAAATAGGTCTAGACCTTTAAATTAATTAAAAATCAGGAAAAAAACCACTTTTATAAATCTAGGATTTATTAGATTTTATTTTACAACTTGTAAAAATAAATAAATCCCCTTTCAAAATTTATTGCATGCATGCTACTTATTTAATAAAACATGTACAACTTTGATATTTATAAAATCTGATTTTTAAGGGTTAGAATGGTGGAATGGGCCTATTAAAATATATAAACATTAAAATTAGCCCATAAGAGTATAATAAAAAGGCCCAAAAATAACTATACCCTTCTTCCTCCCTTTGCAATTGACGCAGGAAAGCACCAGAGAAGGATCAGGACGGACGACGAAGGCAGAGGGGAGGCGGCCACCAGGCTGGGCGACGCCGGCGGACTCCTGGGCGGCGGGAAGAGGGGCGGCGCGGCCAGGTGAGGGTGGCTAGAGGTGGTCGGAGTGGTGGTTGCTCCCAAAATAAGTAAAACCCAATTTAATTTGATTTTTAGAAAAAATTCAGCTTGTGTTTAATGGAGTTCTTGGGGTTCAATTGGGAGTTTTGGAGAATAGATGGTGCTTTCTCTGAGGTATATGAGGCCTTTAAATAGGCAAAGAGGAGTAGAGAGGAGAATCAAGGCAATCATCACCAAATCTCTTCAATGGTGTCAGTGGAGGAAGTGAATTTTTAAAATTCATAATAAGTAAGAGATGAAGGAATATTGTCTGCAATAAAATCCTACCCAAATCCCCTCTCTTTAATGTCCAATTCGAGCCTCAACCGGATCGGAAATTCGGTTTGGCAAAAATTCCACTGAAAAGGAAGGGTTTAAATACAAATGGGTGCATTATACTTTCAGAAAAGCTAATTAGCATAATTGGTAAAGGGGTGAGTAGAGGAGCAAGAGGTCAAGGGTTCAAATCTCATCCATGTCTCTATTTTTTTATAAAACCCTTTAAGTGATATATGGGCTTTTTAAATGGGTCGGGCTAAGGCCCATTGCTTTCTTTTTAAGAAAGAAACTATTTTTTTTTTAGAAGAGCATTGCCGTTAGGATAATAATTTATTATATTCCATTTTTAATAAATTTTATGTATTAGATTAATTATTTCATAAGAATTATACTCCATTTATTTTAGAGAAAAGTTTCGAATAAATGAATATTATGAATTTATTTTATTCAATAAAAGATTAATGATTAAAATTTTATGAAAAAAATTAATCCTAAAAATAGCGGCTATTACAGGATGAAGGGTGAGGATTAAAAAAAAATGGGGTGTAAATAGATTGTATGGGTGTGATACACCTGATTAATTAATATCTCGATAGAAATATTTCACAAATCTTTTAATTTTGGCAATATCCCTTGATTTTCTCCATCATTAAAAATTATCCATAATTCAAAACCTCAATCTCTATCATTCCGTAAACTGATTTACTCTCTTCTCTAACCTCCAACTATTTGGATCGACTAGAACTTCCAACAATTTCTTCTCGAGATCTTTTCAAAACTCGGTAAGTATTCAATCTTGATTTTGTAGTTCGTAATTAGTCGATAATCTTCATGATGTTGAGTGCTTTTTGGATTTTTAAGGTCGGTTTTTTGACTGATTCAAAATTTTGTTTGTTTTAGATGAAGATGACGAACTCTCCCAAATCGTTGAAGGACGCCGGTGAAAACAAAAACAACCATTGTCGAATTTCACTAAATTCGTAAGTGAACATTCAAATACGAGTAGATTTATCGAAAAAACTGAGTCAATTCTATCAGAAATTTGCGTTATTAGGTTAAGAAAGAAGAAAGTAGAAGCTAGGTTTTAGTAGGCGATAAAATAACATTATTGTTCAAAAGTATGTATTATATTGTTCAAGAGAGAAAAAATGTTGTTGTTCGAATCAAAAACATTAGTATTATTCAATTCATTGTAATGAGTTATTCTATTGTGTGTACATGGTATTTTTCAAATTATACATCCCTGTTTTTCATAAATAATGTAATGATTTTTCATAACATGATTTTATACAAAGGACCATAGATTTTTCACCATATTAACAATTGTTTTTCAGAAGAATTGTACTTGTTATTCAATAGTACACTAACTCATATCAATACATGATCATCTTTAAAAATTCAGGATGTATAATGTTGTTTTTCAACTACTTCATTTAGTTTTTCATATTGTTTTTATTATATCCATATGTGGAGTGATTTGTTTTTCAAATATACATGATTTGTTATTCATATATGAGTATTTTGTTATTCATAGACTTGTGTTATGTTTTGCAGTTATTCAAGATTAATGTCGTGTCTTGTTATGCGAGATTTGTTATCCACATATGCGCCTTCTGCAATGGGGTTATTCAAGAATGGTGAAAATGTGTAATTGGTTGAAGTTTGAAGACAAATATTTATTTTTTTATATTAGTGTACATTCAAATAAGTAGATGCTTATTGAACTAACGCTTTCTTATGTTCACTAATTGTAAACATTTTCGCCTATTATTCACCATATACAGATACCTTATTCGATCCTTACGTCGATCTTATTTGAATAATTCGTTATTAATTTAATTGACGGCATATTATTCATTATATGAATGTCACTTTTTCAACTATTCAAAACTGGTTATTCAAACATTGATAGTAGTATCTCTAGCTTACGTACAATCCAATTCCCGCTATATTATTCATAATATGAAACATAATTATTCAAGGTCAGACATACACTTTTTCAACAATGTATTACATATATAAGATTCATATTTTTGTCATATCCAACATTTTTTAATATGTAATTATTCAAACTACATCGAATTGATTTTCACGATAAGACGAATACTTATTCAACCTAAATAATGCAAACGTTGAACAATGTTCAATCCTATAATTATTCAAACAATCAAATTAAGTTATTCAAATAATCAAATTGAGTTATTCAAACCCCGACTATAAATATTCTACGCTATAAATATTCTACGATTCTATACTTATTCAAACAATCATATTGAGTTATTCAAACGTCGACTAATAGATTTTCAATTATTCTGCAGATGTTTTGTATTTGTAAATTCGATTATTTAATTTTTCTAAAAAACCTCGACTATAAACATTTTATGATTTTGTAATTGTTCAAACAGTCAAATTTAGTTATTCAAACAATCAAATTGAGTTATTCAAACCTCCAATATAAATATTCTAAGATTCTATAATTTTTCAAACAAACATATTGAGTTATTCAAATGTCGACTAATAGATTTTCAATTATTCTTCGTAAGTTTTGTATTTGTAAATTCGTTTTTTTTATAAATATTTTCACAGTATTATCAATCCCTAAAATCATGCAACTGCCATATATAAAAAAACGTGGGTTTTTTTCTTCTAAAAAAAATTAGATTTCTACGATTCTGATTTTGATTTTCAAATTATTTGTTATTCCCCCTTCCTAAATTTCAATAACCTTCCTATTTTATTTCAACGTGGACTACTCCTATACATCCCCCCCTATTTTTGTACTTTTCCTGCTTAATTATGAACCGTTGATTGTGGGTGATCCAACACACCATATTTAACCACACATTGCACCCTAATATCTATTGTACCACCATATTTAATTAAAGGGGATCTAGTTAGTTGCATTTACATTGTTTTATTATATCTTTGGAAGCAAGACAAAGGTCGAGTTTACCCTTCTAGAGCCGGCCCTATGGTTATTTGCTCTCCAAGGAGTTACTTTGTATTGTCTTTAAATAGTTTGCATCTTCATTCAATAAAAATCAGCTTGAAGTAAGATTAAACCCCTTTGGTTTAGTCTTGCTTTTGGTCCCCAAAAATAACTTGTGTTCGTACTTTTACATTCCATTGATCGTTCATACAAGTTCTTCAAACACAATTCAGATTTTGAGAGTTTAGTGTAATCAAATTGGTTTGTCTAGTTAGATTATTAAAGATCTTAACTAGTTAATCAATTGAGATAGCGTTAGAGCCTCTCAATTGACAATTCAGTTTGTGAAGTACTATCCATTCGAATTCAGTCGTTCTTCATTGAATTTAGTGAGAGTCGAATTGCTTATGCCACAAGTAATTGAGTTCGAGCAATTCAGGTTGGAAAGAGAATTACTTGTCAAGATCGGGCCAAAACAAGACCGAATTATCATCATCGAGCAATCGAGAAGATAATTCTGTATCATAAACTATGACATAGATAGTGGCATGACAACTTAGTATGTACCTATGAGACTTATGCTTTCAGGAACCGGGTTCAGTTTCGCAAGAACCGTGTTCGGGCTAGGCTAAATAAATACAAGTGGACTCCCCGGTTCACCCGGTCTGGAGTTAGCTTGTGTAGACTTGGGCCTAATCCTCGAGCTTGCTTGCATCTATCCCAAATACTTTGGAGACGGCCTAAAACCTTGATCCGGAGATGAGCTTGCTCGCTTTAGTTGGAACGTGTCGTTTCGATGTCTTCCGAGCAACCCTAGCTATTTAGGCTCACGACCTGTCTCTTGAGCTCATTCACCACGGCGGCGCTCCTCAAACAAGAGAGAGAGAGAGAGAGAGAGAGAGAGAGAGAGAGAGAGAGAGAGAGAGGGAAGAAAAGAGAGAAAGAAGGAAGAAAAGAGAGAGAGAGAGAGAGAAATCCGACATCGACGGTGGAGCATTTGACGGAGATAGATCCCTCGATTGAAGACTCGGCGACATCCGTGGTGGCAACGACAAGTAAGCTTCATCCTAAGCTTTCTGTGCCTTGATTGGGGGCGAACAAACCCGATCTTACTCTTCTCCTTCTACCTTTTCTCATACTTGTTCATGGCTTTGCTTCTCCTTTGTTGTATCTTGCTAGTGTAGATCTCTGTGTTAGAACTTTGTTATAGCCAATCCTGAACTATCTTCGAGAACTTAGTGGATTCAGACGAGTCTCCCGTACTGAGACTCCCCAAAGTAGGATTTTTCCGAACTGGGTCACCAAATCTTCTCGTGTTCACTCTTAATTTAAGTTTTGAGTTCTCTAAGCTTTGATTGCATGTGGATTGCTCGGATTTGGAGTTTGATATATAGCCTAGTTTTTTACAGACGATTTGTCCGGGCCATTTTCGGGAGACGACGCCATTCCCGGAGGAAACGGCGGTGGTGGTGAGTTTGAAATGGAAGTTGGTGGGGAAAAAACTAGGGTTTTCTCGAGAGCTTTTTTTTAAAGTAAACTTTCATTAAACTTGTTCTTGTTCATGGTCAGAAAATATTTGATGATTTGATGAATGTAACATTTGTAACTGAAGTGGTATTTAATGATGATATTCTTTAACCAATAGTAAGTTGGTTTAATTGTAAAGTAATGAATGCTAGACTTCTTAAGTGTTGTCTAGGGAGATTTAAGTTCAAAATTTTCTAACTGTATGTATGAAGAAATTGATATTAGGAGAGTCTCTCCTAAAATGAGGTCATAAAATACCTGGTCCGAACGTAGAGCGTTGCTAACCAATCGAACTGGGCAAGTCAAAAAATAATGATATGGTTTAATATCTCCATGTCAACTGAGTAACTGACAGCTAAAATAGTGTCCAAGGAATATTATTGGGATTGGGCTTCTCTTCTCAGCCGCTTTACCCAGCCAGGCTTGCAAGGTTGAAACTTTATTAATTTTTAAAGCCCAAACTACTTTATGTACAAAAATAAGGCCCAAAACCACACACTACTTAATAATGAACCATATTACCATAACTCCTATGATTATTGCTCAGTAATGAACCATTTTCTCTGTGTGCATTATTTGTAGACATGGATAAGTATGGCTTCACCCAATCAAAACCTAATCCAAATACAAACCCGTCCAAATTAAACAAAAAAGTTACGATTTAAACTTGAAATAACGTGACCTTCATATTGAATGGACTAACTTTGGCAGGTGAATCTCCCAAAGAGAATTTTTTACACCTTCATATCTAATTTGATTCATAGTCCAGACATGATGTTATCGAAGCCAAATATAGGGAGGATAGAAAAGTCCTTGTATTATTATTTTTTTACTTTATGCAACATGATGGAATTCTATTTATAGAGTGAAATTAGACATTGCAATTTCATGCTTCCAATTGAATGAGATTTCCCATCTCAATAGAGACATCTCACCGGTTGGGAGTGATAAGATCCCTTAAACATGACAACGAATAATTTAGTCGTTAGAATAATTTTAATTTCTCTATATAATAATTATTACATGGATTAGAAGCAATCATAATTTATATGTATTTTATTATATAAGAAGACAAAATAAAAGAGTTGTACATGAATACACATGAGGTAGTTTGCAGATAAATTGTAATTAACATGTAATGTTGGACTATTATGTATTAATGGTTAGTTGTTAGGGGGTCAATGCAATAACATTCAATAATGTAAGGAATGAATCACATTAACATACCCGATTTGTATTTTAGTACTGTACTAGTGTAAAAGCCCGTACCCTATACGGGTTTTATTGAATATAAATAAAATAAATAAATAGTTAAATAATAGAAAATTTTGTATTATGGATTTATTTTTTTCTTAGAAAAATATAGAGTCAAAACTAATATTCATTAACGTTTATGATTTAATTGAAAAACAGTAATATACGGATACAAAGATAATTATCCAATTAAGATATCTTAGTTAAAAAAAGATTCTCTAAAAATAAAATAAATACTCTAAAATTTGTATGATAGTATAAAAAAATACCCTACTGATCTTCATATTTATCATATCCAAAAATAAAAGATTGTTTAATATATATATATATGGGATTTTCTATCAAAATTAACATGGATAATAATTTATCAATTCTAAAAATAAAATATTATTTTTTTAAAAAAAAGGTATTGTGGTCCAATCTAAAAGTGACATGTGTCGTTTAATAATTTTTTAACCTCCACTTTAGGTTATAGTTATGATAGTTATGATGCTTTTTTCTTATATTGATATATCATATATAGAAAGTAAGTGGTTAATTACTATGATATTCCTATCAAAAAAAATTACTATGATATGATTTATGAAAAGTCTTCCTCAAATTTTTAGTAACTTTTTTTATCTTTCCCAATATTGTACTATATTATAGGTAATTAAGTGAATTACAAGTTTACAACTCAAAAAATACAAGCTATTTTTTTTTTTTGGTCGAAAAAAAAAATACAAGCTATTAGGTAAAGGTGTGTAGTACTCGTGATCAATATATTGAAATTACATATCAGATTATATCATGAAGAATACTTTTAAAGTGTGTAAAAAAAAATCACTAGGTTTAACATTTCATCAAACATTCACAAAACTACTCATTCAAATCGATCACTAGGTTCACACTAACCACCTAAATACTAAATGACTACACAATTATATATTTTATCACATTTATCAATTTCCCATGGACCAACGTGAATGTTGGGTTAACTATTTTTTATAATCATATTATCAGAATTCACCTTTTATCATAAAATTTGAGCAATATTGATACAATAAAAAGTATCGTATTAGTACCAAATTAAATAGAAAATAGGGAAATTGGGGAAATAGATAAAGAGATTGAGATTAGAGACAAAATTAGACGAGAAATTGAGGACAGATGGACGAAAGAGGAGAGGTAGAAAATTAGGTTTGGGGATAAGATAATTCTGATTTATTGATTGATGAAAAAAATAACAATAGAAGAGTATTTATAATAACTATCATATCTAGCTAATACGGAAAAGATAATGCGGAAATCATATCTTACTAAAATATAAAACTAAATCCTAGATAAAAGGAAATAACAATATTCTTAAACTAATTATCCTAATATTATAGCGTATCAATTCTCCCTCGTTGAGAATCGACTTGTCCTCAAGTCGGAAATCAGGAGGAGACTCATGAAACGGATCTTGGAGCTGAATCCACCAGGGTCCCATTGCACATGTAGCATTCCTTGATGCAACACCATAAAAGAAAATTGGTTTTGAACCCCATAACTCCGAATCCAATACATGAAGATATCGCCGTCAAAAGCTGGAAATTCGGGTTCCACCAATTCATCCATACATTCTTTGAAGTTGTTGTCAATTGGCTTAGCTCCAAAGGTTTGCGGACTTGATTGGTGTGCCTGCATCTTCAAGCGGAGGCGCAACTTTCCGCACAATCGGTTCAGATGCGGGCGAGGAAAGCAACACAGCCGTCGGGTGTGGTTTGGCGGGAGCCGCGGGCGCGGGCTCAGGGGCTGTGGGCGTGGGGACAGACGTCGCAGGCGCGGGGGCATTGGTTGCGGGCGCTGGCGCGAGTGCCGCGGGCGCTCGGGCATTGGCGGCGGTCGCGGGCGAGGGGTTGATTGCCATCTTGTCGATTATGTTGTTGATCCGGTCATCATGGAATAATTCTATACGACAGCATCCATCATAGATGCATCTTTCGTTAAGAGATTTGAAAACATCTAGCCATCTACGGCGGATTCTACGTTCTGGAAACAAAGTCGTGAATGAAACCTTGTGTCCGGGCTTAATCTCACAAGATCCTCTATAATTCCGAAGACGGAAAACACTTGCTCTAATACATTGCAAGAAACTGGATAGATTTCCCCATGAATCTTGACGTACAGAGTTCGCTTTAATAACTCCAGTAGAGAACGCTTCATGGATGTTCACTCTCAATGAAAGCACCAATTGATACAAAACCGTATAGATCTCGTATCGAATTCAATGAACAAAGTAACTGGGTGAAGAGAAGAAGGATAATAGTACAGATGCACTTCGGATGTGAATGGTCAAAGCCGGGGATAAAGAGTGAAGACTGGGTAAGAAAGAACTAGGGCTAAACTAATTAATTTCAGATTTCTCATTCATTGCCTCCCTAGAATACAATACATGAGTATATATAATAATAAAATCTTAACACTAACACTAACGGTTCAACAAACGCGTCCCGGAAAAAAACCATAAAAAAAAACCGAAAAGAGAGATAAACTCTAATTTATAAAAATATATTAATTAAAATATACTAATTAACATATCAAATCACTATTGCAGGTAGGGATTTTACCCTCATTGCTCATTTTTATTATGCTGATTTGGTTGACGTGGAACTTCCACTTTTCCAATAACTTTATACTCCGGAGTATTAAATAACTACACGATTAAATCAAGGTAATATATATGGTATTTTGAAACGTGGTACTAGTACTTTACAAATTAAATTAAGTAACCATTCAACTAAGAAAATTTAATTTTCATGAGGAAATAATTGATGGGAGGTTGTTATATATGTAAACCCCAAACTTTGTGGTCTGCTTTTATTCTCACGGGTACTCAGTGTTCATTTGGACGACTGGTTTGTATTTAATTAGTTTGTACACATAAAATTAGTAATTAAGATGAAAAGAAACGTGATTAGTGTAGGTAAAAGATATAAAATGATCATTTTAATGTAATTGAAGCCAAATAATTATACTGTAGTATAAGTTTGTTGAGGGGTTGGACTCATATGTCATAGCTGATTTGGTCGTCACCTATACAAATATACTATTGCCGAGATTCATGTCTACTTTGAAATACACACGCTAAATGAATAATTTGAGTTAGAGGAGGTGTGAAAATGATAAATGATTTTATGTACATACTTTATTTTGATGGATGCTATTATATCAAATTTATAAATCAAACATGTCAATCTTCAGAAAATGACACGTTAAAATTCATATCTGGTTTCTAATATATTCTCATTCATTGCCTATCAATTTTATGGAAGTCCCCACATAAATTTCGTCGTCAGACTTGACAAAAAATACTCTTGGAGGCTCGATCTGCCTAACATTTCGTATAAGAGGAGAATTTTTCGACCAAAAAATGGGTCATGTACCATTTTGGATTTTCTACGAACCGACAATAGTACAATTACAATGAATTTAAGATGGAAGTAATTAATCCTTCTACCAAAAAAATACAAATAAAAAGAGGTAATCAGTAATCACCAATAAATTAAGGTCCTATATAAAATTCCCTCCATTCAAAAATACATAATGTTTTAGGATTTGTCTCTAAAATTAAGAATGTATGTGATTTGACTTAAATACCCATAAATTTTTTGAAGATTTTTTCTTTTCTATTTTCTATTTTTATTATTCTTTTTAATTAATGAGGATAATATTGGAAAAAAAATATGATAAATTATGTAAAATATCAAGTATTATCAAACAGAACAAGAAAATCAAGCTAAAACATCATGTATTTTTGAACGGATGGAGTACATTTTTTCCTATGTAAGTAAAAACCTTCGGTATAATAGTACATTTTTGTTCCTATACGGAAAAAAATTAATAAGGAAAGTAAATCTTGAGCCCTCAATAAATTAAGGTCGAAGCCAAGTATAATCATTTTGAGGGGTCAGCCAGCCACATTTTTTGGAAGCTTTCAAATGATATGATCCTAGTGACATTTCATCAAGTATATTAGACAATAGTACAAGTGGATTATAATCCCTAAATTTAAAACTCTCTTTTTTATTAACAATAATAGTTGAAAGAGTCATGCTCTTTTATGCTACTTAATATATTCACCTATGAAATGAAAAGAGAAGAAAAGAAACAAAGTGATTGAACCTAATTTATTGAGGGGAAAATAATGAAAGTGCTAGCATTACCAAGTCATAATACTACTAATTAATCGCAAAAATAAAATTTTCAAGTATGCTTACAACTCAAGTTAGATGGCAAGAAAAATGGGCCCAGAGATGAGTAGTTTCCTGTCTTACATAATTGGATGAATCATGGGAACATTTAATTTATTGTGTAATACGAGTGCATGCTTCAAGAGTGGACTTTAAGTTATGGCTTTATTATTGCATTGTTTTAGCTAGGATTTCTTGCTATGCTATTTGAGTATGTTCAAAGTCATCCAAACAAGCTTCTTATTTCTGCCCAATTACTATTACAATTAGGGTTTTTTTTTTTGCAAAACAAAATGGTGTAGTAATAGTTTGATTTCATTTCGATGCATATATAATTAAAGAGAAGAACACAATTAATTGTCAGTTTGTCACCTCAAAAAAAGAGGGAAGAGCAATGACATAACGTTTGCTTGCTCAATAATATATAGGACACATTTAACAAATTATGTAAATTTACACTTCTTAGATGTATTTTTTATAATTTGGTGTATTTTTACTAATTTGTTCTTTAATTCCTGGTAATTTTGGTATATAATCAACTCCAATTCAAAAAAAAAAAAATCTATGTACCAACTGCCTGAGAAAAATCTACCAACATTTTAAAATCAACATACCAAAAAAGAGAGAGATTAATAATACTTACTTAAGAAGAATTAAAAAAAACTCTGCCAAAAAAAAGAAGAATTAAAAAACTGATCTCACTAAAACAACTCCACATCTCTAGCTTGGTAGTTAGCTCATTACTTTAGCATATGTGCTCGCTCATCTTTGCTTTGCTTTGCTTTGCTTTGGTAAGACATTATAATCAAAGATGAACACTTTTCATAAAAAAAAACTATACTATAAATCAATAAAAGTCAAATCTAGTAGTAGTCCAACCTAAAATCCATTCTTAATCCATACTACACCTACACCATTTATTCAGCCCAACTCCACATCTCTAATCTAGCTTGGTCATTCAATTTTCCAAGAATCATCCTCCTCAAATGTATATAGTTGGTTGGCCTATCCATTTCCCAAGTTTCCTTCCAAACACCCCTCCAAACCACACCAACCATTAACCACACCCAAATCAAACTTAATTATTCACTAACCACACCATCATCAACATCCCGAATAATTCAAAAACAACTCTCCCTTAAACCCATCATCAATCTATATATAATCCTCCTCTCACCTTTTGAACCACACCCAAACTCAACCCAAAACCAAAAACAATGGAACAAGAAAACAACAACAACAACAATGGCGGCTACAAACTCATGAGAAGATCAATCCACACATTCTTGAGCCACTTCCACCACTTCACCTCCACTCCAACCCTCCTGGCCCTCCCCTTCTCCCTCTCCCTCCTCCTCCTCCACCCCTCCGCCGCCGCCACAACCACCCTCCACCGCCGCCTCCACGCCGTCCTCCTCGCCGCCGGCCTCCCCCTAAACTCCCCAAGCTCCCACCTTTTCCTCCTCAAACTATCCCAAACGCTCTCCTCTTCCTTCTCCTCCCTCCCCTTCTCCCTCTCCTTCCTCCTCCTCTCCAAATCCGCCACCATCCAATCCTTCCGGCGCCGCCAACCCACCAACGCCGCCTTCTTCCACCTCCTCGCCACCCAAATTTGCAACCTTTTCGTCCTGATCGCCGCCAATTCCGCCTGCCTCGCGCTCCTCTGCCTCGCCTCCGCGTTAATCGGAGGAGCCGCCTTGCCCGCCTGGGCCTACGCCGCCGGCGCCGTGTTCTACTCCGTAATCGTCGCGAACGCCGTCGTTGTCTGCAATCTGGCCTTGGTTTCGTCCGTGTGGGAGGAGAGCGGCGGATTCCCGGCGATTGTCAGGGCGTTCGTTCTGATCAGGGGGAAGAGGACGGTGACGGCGCTGGCGCTCGCCCTTCCGGCGAACCTCGCGATGGCCGGCGCGGAGGCGGTTTTCCGGTACCGGATGTACGGCGGAGGAAGCGGGGAGGAGAGGTGGGTTTTGGGAGTGGCGGCGGAGATGGTGCTGATTGCTTTCTTGTACTCTGTTTTGATCGTGGGGGACACCATTGTTGGGTGCTTGTTCTATCAGAGTTGCAAGGAGGAATTGGGTTGGTGTTCAATTGAGGATGAGATTGATGACGAAGATGGTGATTATCCTAGTGATTTGAGCAAATTGAGAGCTCTTGAAGAAGGAATTTCATGGTGATTGAAGAATTTTAGTTTATTTTTGTTGCTTTTCCGATTTGGGAGGGTGAAATTGGGGGATAAATTTACATGGTGGGTGAATTGGTGAATAGTTTGAGTTGGGGAAGAGAATGGGAAACACAATACAAGCAAAGCATTATTATTGGCAATGTTTCTTTCCTTGTGCTGTAAAATTTGTCAGGTTTCCAAATTTTTCCCCTTTTACAACTACTACAAAACAAATTCATAGCTATGTGGTGGATTAAAAGTGTGTAAATTTGATAAACAAAAGACAAAGTCATAGCTATGTCCTCCTATGTTCTTTTTCTTCATCATCATGTTCATGGATAAGATGGCAATCTCATCAACCTACACTCCTACAGAGATCAAAATGGATTCGAAAAGATTACCCTGTCTCTGATCATACATTCGCATGATTAGTAAAGTGTAATTGTACATTGTTTTAGAAGGTTTGATAAATGATAATGGAACACAAATAAAGTGAACAACAGAAAGACAAGGTAAATAGAAGGTTGAATTGCTCGACTAATTAATTGTGATTTTGGCAGATTATAAAATGAGAAAATGATGGAAAAATTGGAATAGTGACGTGAATGGAAATGGTGGCATGTTTGGCGCCATATAACGTCCCATTATCCTCACGGTTTATTCATGATCAGAATCAGATCGAGGGAGTTGCAATGCATGTTCCACACACCATTTTATAATTCAAATTATACCAAATACAAATACGTACAGAACATTTACTTCCTAATTTAGTATCATTGATTAATCAGAAATCATTGAATACTGAATTCACAGGGTGTACATATCCAAAAAGATAGTACTCCTACTATTTTTAGAGCATTTTTTTTGTTTTGATCTCGGCTTATCTTGTGCTGGTGACGTACGTAAAGTGGTGATAGAGAAAAGGAAAGGAGGAAGTTGGTTAACTTACTACACAGAATTCAAACCCACTTCTGTCTTCTTTCTTGTATTTAGCGATTAGCGGAATAATTATTGTACGGACCGAGCTGATCAAAAGTACGATATATGTCACGACTCACAACTTTCAAAAGCTCACTACGTTAATTTGTTTCATGGTACTTTAGTGGGTTAATTAGCCACACTTATGAAGAACTACAATAGCTTTCAGTTTTAGTACTGATATACGTACAATTAACAGGTTATATGATGCATACATACCTACACAAACCCATTTCTTAACTAATCTGAAGCAGTGTTATTTTGTTCAGTTGTTGTGATAAGATAATTTAATTTGTAAACAAAAGCGAAAAGCCTCCATAGCATAGTGGTATTGCGTTCGCTTCGTAAGCGAAAGGTCGCGAGTTCGATCCTCGCTGGGGGCTTATTTTTTTTACACTTGGATTCTGTTTTAAGTTTTGTTTGTGTACTTTGTCTTTCTATCTTACAGTCCATGGTCATTATAGCATCCAAGAGGTACGCTGAATCCTTCAATGCATGAAGGTGGACTTTGTCTTGTGCATTTAAGTTACAACAGTGTTTTTAGTAGTTATATACACACTATTTGTACATTACTAAATATATTGTTTCTTGTAAAATGGTTATCCTCATGGTTTGAATCTTGACTCTTCCACATGGACATGTTCAAAACCTCAAAGTCTACTCCTAATTATCTTATAATAATGGAGAGAGGAGAAATGAGAATTTTTTAATTTGTACCCGTTTGATCTTTATATATACTCTCGAGAATAAAAATAGGATAAATAAAATATTAGATACCGGTTTAAATCCAGTAAAGAATTCATGTTGTAAATCCACTAGAGTCTTTTAATGCATAGATATTCATTTTGGTCGAAATGCATAGATTCACTATCACTACCCTAATAGAAATGGATAAACTGTATAAAACATAACTAAAAATTGAAAGAAAAAAAAACAAGTCATTAATTTACATTAAAAAAGGTACAAAACTCACCAACGTCTATTCCGTTTGCTACAATCATCAAAGATTAAGGATAGTGTCGGTTTGATACGAAGGGAGGTAATCATTTAGATTGTGATGCCAATTCCTTCTTTAATTGATCAAAGGTGGGAATACATTCACTAAAAAAGAAAAATAGATACAATTTGCCCAAACCTTTAGCTTCTCCATTTACATGAACTACCATTGAAAAGCTTTTAGCTTCTCCAAAGAAATAAAAATCAGAACAATAAATTTGCATGAACAAGAAGCTTCCCATGTCCAAGCCGGCCAATTCGTTTGCTACTCCACAGTTACAATGAATTTCAAAAGAAATCAAGTGCCAAGGCTGAGCTTAAATCTCAACAACTCATCCATCCTCCTAAAACTTCCTCTATCTAAACCCTATACAATTCCTTAATCTGACATGGCGTGGGATCCTAACTCATCTCTACTTCCAAACCCAGAAAAACCAAAAAGGAAACCTCAGCGTGTTACGTGCCATAAATTATGTTAAGATGGGGGAAAATGGTTTACCTAAGTACATCAGGTTAGATCTTTGTACACAGTTGCACTTGCAGGGAAAATCTGCTCACTTTTTGCCATCATCCCGCAAGCCATAGGCCTCATTGAAGCCAGAATTCAAAGTAATCAATCATCCTCTGTATGTATGTACCTGAAATTGATGAACATTTGCGCTCAGATGTACATCATCTTGGCTCTCTTACCAGATTTGACTCTTTATGCGAGAAATTTTGCAGTTCAGTCCTGAGCCAAACCCGAGCAGCGCTCAGAGTGAGAGCTGAAGATTTTTGCAACCCTCTTAGCAGTCCCTTTTGATCTGAAAGGGGGAGATGGAGACATTTGAATTAAAAATTTCTTTCATCCTGCAGGCCTCCACGATTCTTCAAGGGGAACCCTTGTGCATCAAACACCGAAGATTTTTCCTTTTTCAACTAAGTTTTGGTCTCTTCTGCTTTTGAAGTGTTGGCTTCTTTTTTCTCCATTTCGGCCTCCTTCTCAGCTCTCTTCCTCTCCAATTCTGCTTGCTTCAAGTTCTCCTCGTGTGCATTACGGAATGATTTTACAAAATTGAGGAGAGTTTGTGTGACTGCAACCCAAAATAAATGCAACGCTCGTTATATACAGAAATCTGTGGTTCTTTTTGAAACACATTTGCGTATGTTGCTCAGCTCTAGAAGTTATTTTGTTCAATAAAACTATGAACCAAGTAATTTTTATAACTTAGCAGTTAGCAAAAAAGTTGTTTGAAAGTTAAAACTGAAAACCGGCAAAATTTTAACTACTAAATAAAAGAGCAGCTTACAACACTTCAGAGCAAAGTTCCTATCAGGTAGCAATACTGAGGAAAGAAATTAGATAACAGTTGAGTTATTGGAACTTGCCTTGCTCAAATGGACAACGGGTTGGATCTTCCCCAAAGTACTGTGCAAGTGCATCTGCAGAATTACCCTATATTGAGAGATGAGTAAGCATCAGAAGGGAAAATGTACAAGCTTGATGACAATGTTTAACAATACAAAAAGGGTAGAGAACAAATACCGCTACAGCGTACAAACTCATCAAAGACGCCACCTCTGTCTCAGCAGAACCAATGTATGTCTTCAGGGTCTACAGAAGAAAAATAACACATATACTAGTTAACTTTCGGCCTCAATTGCACATGGTGATACAGAATTTAAAAAAATACAAAAACAAGTAAAAAGGTCAAAGTGGGTCAATTAAAAAGACCCTAGTCATGAACCACTACACAATACACAACTGAAAAGAGAAAGAATGATGAACGATTTCAACAAACCTTGCAAAAAGTTTCAGATACAGGCCCATCATTTTCAGATGCAGCAAGCTCCTGCTTAACCTTTTCTAATCCCTTGGTTATAGCTTGCATTTCTTCAGCCAAAGCCTTCAATTGTATCTACAAGCAAACAATAATCTAGGTCAGGAAAACATCACCTCACGTGTCTATGCTAGCTATCTGACCCAAAGTGGTTAACCAGCCTATATAGATTGTAGGTAAACACGGGCATCAATTACAAAATTTGTACTAGCTTTCAGTTGCAGAAAAATAGGTGCATATTGTATATGATTATTATTTTCCTTTTCTAAATTTTGACGAATAAGTTCTCTTAACATAGTCCTTTATCAGCAGCTTTGACCAAAATGCGATCATTATCATTTTATTTGTCAAATAGCAAAAATGGTGGCATACCAAAAGGTTCAATTTGGGGTTTAAATGCACATTCTACGATTTCACTAAATGATAAAGGTTGAAATATGTAGTTTGTCCAAACTACATATAACATCCATCATAAAGACCACAAACAACATACTTGCATTTCAAAAGTTTATATAGAATAGTCTAAAAATAATAATTTAAATGCACAACTTTGGAGCCACAGGATGAAAATTTCCAAATACTACATTGCAAACCAGATGGTTGGAATGTTTCACCCAATGACCCAAATCAATCAAACAGCATGGCCAAAGGTTCACTAGTCAGACCGGCAAAGCCAGTTCGCATTCAATTTCTATGGCTGCAGCTTGAGATTGTAGAAAACAAGGAGGGAGTACCTTTGATGCAGCTTCAATGCTTACACAGTCTTCATGAAAATCTAAGAGATCTGGGTACTTTTTGGACAAAACCTATTAAAAAAATTCATTTAATTTATAACCAAATGACAGTAAAAAGTGACAAAGCAAGTATATTGACACAAGACGCCAACAGTAGCTAGAGGAAAAACATTACTGATTCGGACAAAGTAAAAGCAATTCATAGAGAGGTCAATAGCCTTGATGCAGTAGGTTAAAGTAACCATACCTTGGCAAGATAGTGCATCAGTGTCATCCTACTATTAGTAGCACGAGTTTCATTGAGTTTCAGAAGACTGTCCAATTTAAATCCGCATGCTCCACCTGTACAACAAAAGTTGTAGAGGATATTAAGAAATCACATTTTCCTCTTGATTTTTTTAGCACATAAATAAATTTACAGAACATGTATATCAAAAAACTTTTACAATTTCTAAAGACATAAAACTAATTGTACAACAACTTGACTAGAACACTGACAACTAAAAATTTACACACAGAATACAGAAGTGAAGTTCCAAGCAAACACAAATTAAAAAAAAAAACAGTAGTGTCCTTAGAGTGAAGTTCCAAACTGTTACTTTACTTTGCCATTTTTAAGTAATTGCGATAGATAGATCTATCTAATGTCATGAAGCTGATAGGTCTTCATTGTGATTAAATAAGTGCTTATATATAATTATAAAATGATATTATTTTTTTACTAAAAAGAGTATTTCAAAAACTGGAAAACAGAACGAAATGAACTAATGTAAATATGGACAAGAATTCTCGACACCACCAAACTCTAAAAAAGGTGTTTAGATTACAAATAAAAAGTGCACACTGTATTGAAGAAAAGGCGTCAATAAAGCTTGTAAAAACTACAAAGATAAAGTCATTACCCCTTGCAGTTCCATTGTTTAAAGTGTTTCCCAGTGCAAGAATGATACGCATTACTTCCTTCAACTTGGTTGAGTTCCGGACCTACTTGACATCAATAAGGCATTAGAAGAGAGGCCAAACAGAGCAAGTTACGGTAAAGAAGGATCATCTTAACATGTATTGTACCTCACTGCATGCAGAATGTACAAGATTTAAACTTTTTTTGAAATCTGTAACCTGCAATGAAACATGAGCTAAAATTAAACAGTGGACGACTCATATGTACTTAGCCAACTATATCAATCACAATACTGTATAGTGTATAGTGTGTTCACTATTTTTCATTAAACAAGTTCCAAGCCAACAAGAACCTGTGCATTGAACTGAATTTTGAACAAGAATACCCGTAGTTTTGATTCCACCCGCGGAACTTTCATGAGCTCCATAAAGAACTGGAAAAAAAAATTTAGAGAAGTGAGACTTTAGCATGGGCTCATGAACGCACACCCTTGGCCAATTTGATTCGATGGTGAGATAAACCTGTAGCTCTTTCCATTATGCTTCAAATAAAAAGAACGGAAAAGATCACTCAACAAACAACATAATTCCATGTAAGACTAACTACACAATTGTTCTATCATTTTGGGGATACAAAATCCAAATAATCAGAATTTATGTAAGGGTGGAAAGCCCATAACTCTTTCCAATGTCGAAACAACTGCACACTGAAGCTTGTCTGTTTTCAACAGTATCTAGTAATTTTTTATAGGACATAAAATTTGGTCCATTTTCCTTGTAATCTAATAAAAGTTTTAATCTCCATTTTAGAAGGAAGAATGGCACAAACAACACTATGAACCAGACAATATATTAAGCATCCCATAAGCTACATAACAACTTTATCTCATAAACACTGATTTACATCTTAATACCTGTTCACACTTTCCCAGCTTCTCCTTATCACCAGCATAGTTCTGGTAATGGTAAGAAAGACGAGATCAGATGATAGTAGATAAGTTTCAGGTCAACAACCAGAAGCAACATATATTTCAGTGATTTCACATATAAAGGTAATGGATTAAATAGTTCTCTTCACCTTGAGTAGATCCATCTCATCCTTAGTAGGACAAAATTTTATCAGATTTTCAACTTGATCAGCATCCAGAACTGACTCATCCAGTGCTAGTGCTGCAGCCTGAATTCATTGTGTCAAATTATAGTTGACATCCAAAAGTTGCAGCATAAAGACATGAGCAGGCAAGGTTGACCAGAGTGATGAACTCATAATAAACAACAATCATAAGAGAGCACTAAGCCAAGACAATGAAGTTCACGATACATCACCCAATGATTTCTGTATAAACTTTCTGAGCCTTATCCAGCCAATACTCTTGCTTTGAGCCTTTTCATATGACAAAAAGTTTCAGCATATGTATATTTGACAGCCCATTAGTGAAATAATACAAACTAGGGTCTAGACCCTTTTCATCCAGTCTCTCTATACCTAAACAACCCATACTATTATTTGGAGCCTTTTTTGGAAAAAATCCATGATATTTTTCATTATATCTACTATTACCTAAATGATCCACGCAAGAGTTTTTGTGGTGGCTTCTAAAATAAAGGGTTGACCAAATTCTCTTCCAAGTCCATAATAAAAGGAAATATTGTGCTTTCTGATTAATCAGGTTTCGTCTTTAACTGCATTATTCAATTCCCTAGACACTGGATTAGTACTTGTGACTAAGTAAAAAATATTACAGCCTAAAAACCTCCAGCAGTTTTGCATTCAAATTAATTTCTTTTTTGGACTATGAGGGAGTTTATACTCTCTCGTATTAAATGGGCAATTGAGTTGATACTTGATACTGAATATACAGCTATTAGTGTTCCTTGGGTCGAAATTTTTAAAGAGAAAACAGAATAGCTGCCCCAGCAAAAAAATTAAATTAACACGTGCATAGAAACGCTTGTCAGTAAAAGTTCAGTGTTTTTTGAACTGGAGTGACTTAAATCATTACAAAGGAACAAGTTAAATGATTCTTCCAAAATTTAAGCAACAATAGGAGAATTTACAGAAGGGCAAAATGAAACATCCAGCATACCATCATATCTGAGAGAGGCATCTTGACTTTAGTTAACATGATCTCAGTGTTATTTGCCCTCCTCAAATCAACCTATAAAACATAAGCAACGCTATTAACTAGAATAAACAATCTCAAGTAAATGCTAGTTACAGTTCCCAATAAGAATAGTTATGCATAAGAGATAGATAATGACATAATGTTCCAATATGGTATTCAAATATTAGCATAAAGAGGACTACTTTTAATTTAAAAAGGATGTAATGGACATACTGCACTAAGATGGTAATTCTCTTGAAACATGCATACTAATATTCCTTATTTATGATGAAACCAAAAGATGAGCATTGTCTCAGGTCACCACACACAAGGAACTATGTTAAACTTTTCACTTGGCATAGCAGAAGAATAGATTGATGCAACAGAAAAAATGCCATGTTTCTTCTCTTAATTTACCAGGTGGATTGTTTCAGATTTAGGAGTGGATTTCTTCTGTCCTGCAGATTTTGCAGCAGGTTTGGCAACTATGGTAGAAAACAGAGTCTCAACTTCGGACACGTCAATTTCTGGTTCACTATAAACCAAAGAAAATAAAATTAGTAAACTAACAAAATAAAAGCATAGAAGAACTGGTCATGGTGCAGGAAGACAGGGTTGCTATTTTCAACAAGATATTAAAAAAAACTGTAAGGAAAAAAAAACATCTAGCAATCTTCCTATATGAATTTAGCACACAACAAAAATAAAGGCATAGAAGTTTTCCAACATATGAAATTAGCATTGATGAATGAAGATATTATACCTCTGAGGCATTGCTTGTTTCTGCAACTCTTCCCATAAACTTCCCTTCAACACTCTTGTTACCTTGCTCCAATGCAGCGGTTTTAGCGATTGTCTTCGAGGAGCAGTAGCCAAAGCTGAACTTCGAGTAAGCCGGCCTTTTCCCAAACTCTTTAGATCACCTGGTGGAGGGGGAGCACCACCCCCGGGAGGGGGTGGAGCACCTGGTCTTGGTGGAGCTGGTGGACCTGGTATTCCTGGAGGAGGTGGTGGAGCTCGTACTCCTCCAGGTGGAGGTGGTGGCGGTGGACCCTGTCCTCCAGGTGGAGGTGGAGGTGGTGGAGCTCCACCACCAGGTGGGGGTGGAGGTGGGGGAGGTCCTTGACCTCCAGGTGGGGGTGGGGGTGGGGGTGGGGGAGGTCCTTGACCTCCAGGTGGCGGTGGAGGTGGGGGTGGTCCTCTACCGCCAGGTGGGGGTGAGGGAAGGGGTGGTCCACGCCCGCCATGTGGGGGTGGGGGTGGGGCTGGAGGCGGCGGTGGTCCTCGACCTCCAGGAAATGGTGAGGGTGGTACGAATTGTCCTCCAATTTGAGGGGGTGGGGGCGGGGGTGGTCCTAGACCTCCAGGTGGTGGTGGAGGAGGGGGTGGTCCTCGACCTCCAGGAAATGGTGAGGGTGGTACGAACTGTCCTCCAATTTGAGGTGGGGGCGGGGGTGATGGAGGAGGGGGCGATTCTCGACCTCCAGGAAATGGCGATGGTGGTACGAGGCCAATTTGGGATGGAGTTGGGGATGGGGGTGGAGGAGGACTTGAAACTTGACCTCTAGAGGGTTGGGTTCCAAATATTGGAGGCGTTGGAGGTGGTGGTGGTGGTGGTGGAACTCCACTTGTTGAACAAGGTGTAGGTGGAGTCACATTGACAGGTGTTGATGCTCTAACAGGAGAGAATGAGCCTGGGGCTGGTGAAGAAGGCAGCAATGATGCACCTTGTCTTGAAAAAGGAGGGGGTGGTGGAGGTGGAGGTGGAGGTGGTGGCAGGCTACATTGCAGAGGTGAAGGCAACAAGTTTTTAGTCAAAGTTGTAGAATGATGAAATTGAGGCAGCGGTGGGGGAGGTGGTGGTCCTTGTGTTTGTCGTATTACGGCAGCTGATGGCGGAGGTGGAGGTGGCGGCGGCAATGGTGGAGACGGCCTTTGTGATTTAGGCGGCGCTTCTTTTGGTGGAAGAGCTTGAGAAGAAACCGCAGAAGTGTTATCCAAAGGAGGAGCAACATCACAGGAATCACTAGATTTTTCCAGTTCACCAGCAACAGAAATCTGCTTAGCAGATTCTGAACGCCTCAAAACTTTTACCTCCTTACTTGAATGTTCACGCCTGTCATCATTCAGAGCTCCAATCTCAACACTTGAAGCACGGGACTTTCTAGCACCTACAATGGGCTCTTTTGCTTGAATTTTTGTGGGTGCTACAGGAGGAGGTACAATAATCTTCATATGCGGATAAGCCACGTGCATTGAATTAGTGAAAGAACCTTTATTAGATGGTATCCAGCGAAGTTCTGCTGACTTTTGCTTCGTTGGTTTTGTAAGATCACTTTGTGGATCTTGATTCTTTGTTCTATTCTTGGTCGAGGCTGAATCAGGTGCTGACTTCTGGCTGAATGTAGGGGGTCTTTTTGACTTTGGCTTAACCACATCAACAGATGACTTTCTTGGAGGACTCCTACTCTCTGATCTCTGCCCAGTCATATCTTCTTGATCGTGTTTTTTCTCCACTACTTCCACTACATTATCTAGAGCTGCAGTTGCTGATTTCGTTATTTCTCTTCTGAGTGCATCAGCAACAACCAATTTGAAAGACTCGATTTCTTTTGCCTGGTCCAAAGCGATATCTTTCACGCCAACAGCTGATCTTTCAAGTTTCTGGTTCCCATCATCCACAACAATATCCTTAATCACATCAGCATCTGATTTGGATGTTATAGACTGTTTTTGATTTACATCATCTAGAACAATGTCCTTTACTGCATTGAAATTTAATTCTGCAACTGCATCATGTCTTTGACTCCCCTCTTCTGATGCACAGTCTTCAAATGCATGATGGTCAAATTCTCCCTTTCCATCTGCCCCATCAGTAGCATTGCTGAAAACCTCTTCAACTTCAAAAAATTCTTCATGAGCAGCGTCTGTATCAAATTCATCTTCACTCGCCATATCCGTGCTAATAGCAGAATGAACCGAATCAGCATCCATAAAGTGTACCTGATAAAGATACGAGTACAGGTTCAACTCTTGCAGTTTCCAAAAATGCCAAAGAAAAAACCCAAAAAAGGAAATGGTCTATCATCTACCTCAGCTTTAAAGTCTTTGGAAAACAGATCTTTTGCATCCCACATTATATCAACATCATCACGGCTAAGATTTAAGATATTTGAGCGAACAAAGGCAGTGTGGAACATAAATCGGAAGATCGTCTCCTCCTTGTCATCACTCAAATGGACGCATTCAAGGACAATGTCCCCTTGAACAGGACCATGAACATCTAATTTTATTGCACCCATCTGCAGCCACGACAAGGCAAGACAGTTTTTAGCAAGAACTGCAGAAAAGCAAATAACAAGTTCCATTTAGAAATTACCTCATTATTGTCGGATATATATTCCTTATTATCAGAGGACGAAAACAGTAGTTTAGTATTCCTGCTTGACTTGGTTGAAGGATCCTGGCCATAAACACGAACCACAGGGCAAACTTTTCCCCCATCAAACAGGGGGAGGACTCTGAAGATAAGGCAATCTACAACGAGAGGTGTATTTGGTGGAGGCCAATCTGATCCTATAATCCTTCTAGATATATACTGGAGATATCTCGTCTGTGATGGCTGGGGATTTAAAGGAGACAAGAGCTGAAGAAGCTCCTTTGGAGCTTGCTTGTAAATCATTTCCAGTGTTTTTTGTTCCCCGGTGTACTGCTTTCTGTACAAAAGAAGACCAGCAAGCATAAATGCAAGAACCGGCCATCCTCCTCTCTCACAGTGCATCAGTAATACATTTTGTTGGCCCTCCAATGACAACCAGCTCTCACTGGAACGCAGGAAGTGATAGATCATTTCCAGAGGCAGAAGTGGACAATTCTCATACTGTCGAGGATACTCCATGACCGTCATATCAAACTGTGACAAAATATCTGATATTTGAGTCCTTCGGTCCCCTTCTCTAAAGTTGAACACCATAAATGAAGCTTCAGGATAGTAATCCTGCAGCTGTGTTACAATACCACCCATATACTCTTTGTATGCATCTTCACCCAACACGTCGGTGGAGAAGCAACAATCAAACACTGGGATGGAGAGATAAAAAATAATCCACCATTAATAAGGAATGGAACTAAACCGAGAGCCAAACACGAATCCTAGTTATGGTATGTGATTAACTCTAATTAACAAATTGACAGCAGAAATTTGACCACGAAAATTTTCCCGATCCAAGGCAAATGCAAGGCAGGGATAAACCACTAATAAACAGGAAAGAATTTGGCTTTTAGGAAATTTAATCCCCAAAAGCTTGGGATGAAATAAATTATCCAATGTCATTGTCAAAGCACGGTAATAGAACAATAATTGGGAACAAAACAAGAGCTCAAATGCAATTGGGGTTCGAGCTAAGCAAATCATAAAAATCCATAATCAAGAGTGAACTAGGAATTGAAGCCCCCGTAAGGCATGAAATGATCATAAACCCTAAATAAAGAGAAAAGGAGAAAGAAAGGAAAAAAACATTAGTAAAATTGAATGAATTTGGTGTTACCGTAAACGCGCTCGGATATCTCGAGAAGCCGATCCGGAGGCTTGCGGTAGAATAATCGGCGGAACAGCGCCATAATATGGCGCTGTTTTCACCTTCAATTGGATCCAAAACGGTCAATTTCGACCGCCTAGCTCGCAGATCAATTCCGTTTCAATGCAAATCTACACAACAACAGATCTGCCGTGTTCCCCAATTCAAAGCCACCAACAATTCGGAGTTTCGAAATCCAGACAATGCGAACGAATTACCAAACAAACAAATTTACCACGCCCTCGTACCAAGGTCAGAATTCCCGGGAAAAACTGAATCCCAAAACAGGGACAGGCTAAGATAGAGAAAATTCTAGAAAATGCGATATACACAATGAAAATCAAAGCTGAAAATCGGCGATCAAGGCTTGTAAGGGTGAATATGGTGGGGAGAAGATGAAATGATCAATTCACAGATGAAGCATCAAATGGGAGGAAAGGGAAAGAGAAAGAGAAGAGAGAAGAGAAAGCAAATGAAAGTTAAGGACTGAAAAGGAGGATACACAGTCGGAAGTTGTCCTTGTCTCCTTCTTCTCCTTCTCCTCTTCCTCCTCCTCCTTCTTGCCCTTTGCCCCACCTTCTGTCTCGATTTGATGGCCTCTTTCTCTCTCTCCGTTTGTCTGCAGAAATCTTTTTTTTTCTTTTACTTTTAATTTTTGTTAATAATTGGGAGGTAATTCCGTTTGGTTTGTACGTACACGTGGCCGGGGAGAGGAGGAGAAAGGAGGAAGAAACAGGGAGACGTGAGAGAGAAATAATAATGGCGATAAAAATCTATCTTTGCAGAAAAAAGGGCTTTTTCAATTTTTCTGTCTATAGAAAACGTTGGAAAGCCTTTTTTTTCCCAAAAAGAAATGATTTTATTTTCCCCTCGTTCGTTTTTTTATAATTAAATAAATAATACTATAGATTGGCGAAAATCATATATGCTAATAATAATAATTTAGACTTTCAAATCAACTGGTGAATGATTAAGCTAAAGTTTTACCTCTAGCTGACCCGATCCGTAAATTCAATTCGAACCGTTTAAAAATTTCGGGGTCAAGATCCGTAAATTTAAATCCGAAATTTCAGATAATCTGAACACGATAAACCGTAATCCGTTGAGTTAAATCCAAAACCTGTTGGGTTAACCAATTTAGTATATTTTCTACATTCGAACTGTCCAAAAATTTCAGGGTCAAGACCCGTAAAGTTAAACACGAAATTCGAAATAAACCGAACACGATAGACCGGCAACCCATTGGGTTTACCAATTTAGTATATTTATCGAATACATAAAACTTATTTTGAAACTTATAATATATTTTATTATTAAAATAAATAAAAATATTATATTATAACTAAATACACAAACCTGAAATGACCGAACCAGCCCGACCCGATTCATAGATCTACTGTCTGTCCATCGTTTTTTTCAGGAAATTGAGCTTTAAAAATTGGGAAAAACAATTATCTAAATTAACTTACTAGCAAAGCTAATTAATCCGTATAAAAACTTGACCTACTAATATAGCTAGATAGCTTGCACATTTGAATCTAGCCAGCATAGTTTTATTTTATTTTAAGGGTAACATATCTAGATCTATTCTATTAAGAACTAGCCTCTTGTGATGATAAGATTTCCTTCATTAATTTATTTTAAATATAATAATTATTTAAAAAAATACTTTTTTGTAAGTTTAGGAAAGGATTGGAAGAATATTTATTTTTTACGCAATTTGTATCCCATTTTAATTATTTCACGTTAATAAGTTTAATTTTCTCTCGTTTTTTTTTCCTCTTGAGAAGCATTTACTCGATTAGAAGTGGAGTGTGAATGTAGCAAGTAAATTGCATGCCAAAATTGAGCAATCAAGGGACCACCGGCCAGCTATCTAAATCTACAAGAACCACAAGCCAAATTAACTATTTTGATGTGGGGTCACCCTTAAATAAATTAGCTTTGCCTTCAATATGTATATGTATATATGTATATACAACTATAGTCTATAGGGTAAGTATAAGAATATGACTCTTTCTTTCATGCTCTTTTATATAGTAGAACTATAAATGAGAGACAGTGTAATAAGTGACTTCATGTCATTGTGGTTTATTTCCGACCTAAATTGGCAAAATATTACTGTAGTTGGTTAAAATTTTTGGAAGAGGGACTTTGTTTTTTGGTGAAAGTAGTACTTAAAAGGCAAGACATATGTTGAATATTGGTGTAGTTAATTACCATAGGGTTGACTATAGGGTTAGGGTTTGGTCATAACGAATAATCGCCTTTATATAGGCTTATTATTGTAAACAATGTCATAGGATCAAAAATAAAAATTGTGATGATAAAATGATCACAAACTAGGATTGGTTCCACTTTTGTATGTCAATTCAACTTTTGTCCATGGCTTTCCTAATATGGGCAATTTCCAAAACGTTTACGTACTTTATTAATTAACCAAACTATCAAACTGGCCTTAACGTGTAATGCGCATGCACGTTCTTATTAATGAAAAGGGAAAGGAAAAGAAATGTGGTGTTGCAAAGTATTAAACTTACATTACAATTTTTATAAAAAAAAAAAAATGTGGATCAAATTATTGTGGATTATTGTTTGTAAATTTTGGTCGTTGGATTGGGTAAGCACTAAGCAGTAAGCTTGTGCTACTAGATGTTATATTAATTAACCATATATAAGCTTGTATTATTTACTTCAATATCCCACTTATTTTATGAAAGACGTGCGAAAAAAGAAGTTTAAATTAACTTCAAGGATTGCATTCATTAAACATCGTTTAACAGGGACGGACGCATGAATTTATTTTAGGGTAGGTTAATTTTCACTAAAAATATTTGGAGGCTAAATTATCTTAATTTGACTAATTTATTAATAAATTTAACTTATTTTTTGTATTTTTATATTAAATTTACACTATTTTTTTTAGGGTAGCCCACCCCTATGTCCCTCCATGTTAACACGACGAACGGTTCAAATCAATATACTATTTTTTTCAAATTATGTAATGAATCATGAAATATTATGTCTACCATTTTTTTGGTTGAAATATAATGTATTAATGTCTACCATTAACAACGTACCAAAGCATGCAACTACGGAGTATTTGATTTTTCTTTGGTTTTCAGCTATTTGAATCTATCGATAGACCCTTAATGCTAATTTAATTTTCAAAATAATCTAGCTAGGCCGGTTAAACGTATCCGAATCTGACCATGAGAAAATCATCCTTGAAGTCTATTCATTCACGGATTAATTTCAATGAATTTGAACCTTTCCTCAAATTTTGAAATTTGTAACGAATTTAACTAGCTAGCTGTTTAATTACTGTACTAATTAACGGTAGGCTTTAAATGCCACTATTTGAATTTTGAAATTAACGATTCAAGTACTCCTAATACATAGTGATTTACAACATTATACACCATGTTTGGAATTCGGAGCATTCCACGTACATATATTTAAAAACAATTCTTATATCTATCAGTTCAGTTAATTATTTTTTAAGGAAATTCCGGTCGATACTCTCAAGTTTTTGGCTTTTCAGGATGATACTCTAAGAAAAATTATTTTAAGTGTTACCCTTAAACTTTTGCAAAAGTTCGGCTGGTGTCCTTTCTTATGAATTTTTGTTAGTTTTGAACTTAATTAGTATGTTTTCTAATGAACCAAATATTTTTTTAAATTAAATTAAAATAAAATTTTAGTTTAATAACAATTAAAATAAATCATATAAATATTAAATTAAAAATATTATATATATTTGTCAAGTAGATTGTATTGTTGTATAATTTAAAAATTTTAAGTAAAACAAAAAATATTACAACACTTATATTAAAATAAATTTAATACATAATTAAAATTTGTCATGTAGGTTTTATGTAATAATTTTAACAATTTTTAAAAAAACTTATAGAAATTTCGTTAGAGTACTCGATCTCGAGTTACATTAAAATTTCAAGTTCTATTAATTTTTTAAAAAATTTCAAAATCACTATATAAAATCTGAATGGAAAATTTTAATCATGCAATATATTTATTGTATTATAAATATTGTCAAATTTTTTATTTTAACTTAAAAATTTTGAATTATACAAGATAAAATCTACTTGAGATATATATATTAATTTAATATTTTTATATAATTTATTTTAATTTTAATTTTAATTTTGTTTTAATTTAATTAAATAAAAAAATATATTTTTATTAAAAAAACCTACGAATTTAGTTATAAACTAACAAAAATTTACAAGTGAAGTCATTAGTCGAACTTTTGTAAAAGTTCAGGGTACCACTCAGAATAATTTTTTTGTTAGGCATTTGAAAAATCAAAAAAACTTGATGGTACCGACCGGAATTTCCCTAATGTTTATAACAAAATTTTGCTCTTTTATTATCAGTTCTTCACAATTTTATATCTATTTTATTATAATCTACCTAATACATTATAAAGCAGAAACCATATTTGTTGAAAAAAATTGTGCCACGTGGCATTTCTTGAATAAAATAATGTTACCTTTTTTAATAATAAATATTATAATTACTTGTATCATTCTTTCTATTTATCTAATATTTTATAATATAATAACTTGATCTATATGTTGATATTATTTATGCATATTTTTTTTATCTTGTAAAAAAATTTGGGATTTAAGTATATAATTTTTTCTTGATCTAATATTTTTTTATATTAATTTATGCATAATAATTATTTTAATCTTTTAACAAGACTCAAGCTTCAAGTATATAATTTTTTATTTGTATGTTGATAAAATATGGGACACAATCTTAAAGATTTTTTTATAAATTACATATTTTTATTACGATATTATATACAAGTGTTTTAAATTTTATATTAATATCATAATATTATATAATCTTTAATAAATTATTCCGTGAGTATCACGGGAATTCAACGAGTTATAAATAAAATTATAGCAAAACGTAATAGAAAAGTGCTAAAAAGTTGAAATTTAATCTAAAAAAAACTAAAATCCGAATAGAGTGAGGTGAGGCTGGACTAAATGAGTTGCACTCCGAAGATGCCCCTATCCATCCATCCATATCACATGGAGAAAGAAGATTGAATTATTGTTATGCATGATTGAGATCACCCAAAGAGCTAAAATAGCTAGTTTCTTATTTTTGTCTTTTTAAAAAAGTTAATGTAGTTCTTTTAATTACTTTTTTATACAATTTATTAATTCAAAACTACTACTTTGTATTATTTATACAACATATAATATACTTCATCCGATTGAAAATAAGTGTCATTTTAACACTGGACACAGAAAAATGTTAATTAAACTCAAATTTTTAATTTTTTTTCAATCTTAATACCTTTTAAATATTCGTTACATTTTTAAAGCTCGTTTGGTTTCACATTACGAAAACGTAAACGAGAAAAAAAACGAACCTAGTCTATATTTGGTGTCATGATACATCAACAATAAATTTTCGCTTGCCTTCAGTCACCTCATTTTTTAAACAAAAATATAACGCAATCCCCTTGTTGTCCTCTATCGACCTCTTTCCCTAATTTTAACATGGGGTAAGTATTTACCCCTAACCATTTCCTTTCTCCCCTTCTCCAGATCAACAAATAAAATTTGTTGGCAATGTATTATAACAATAAGTGGGCTATATTCATTTCCTTTCCATTTACGTTTACGTTGTTTCAAACCAAATGGGCCCTTAGTCCTATAGATAAAGAGTACTTGTCAAAAACAAATTTCAATAACAATTCTCATACCTCACTTTAAATTAATTGTCTGAAAAATCTACAATAATACATAAAGTTGATCAAAATATAAGAGTTAAAATGACACTTATTTCCAATTAGAGGGAGTAGAACTAAGGGCCCGTTTGGTATCTATATTAGAATATTAGATATGGGTATAAATATGACTGATAATCATATCTGGTGTTTGGTATATTCTGATATTGATATCTTGAGGGATATCGATATCGATTGATACTAGAGTAATATCAGCTGATTTTAGAGTATTATTTTGCTATACTCCAAAAAAATTGACATATAAAAGAGTATCACTCATACATACTCATATCCAATATCACTCATATCCATCTTTTTTTTTGGTGGGTTGGGCCCCTCGCCCAGTTCGACACTTTTGCTCCTACGTCTAGACCGGAGTGTGGTTGGACCCCATAAGGGATGTTGCTCCTCCCAAGCCTCTCTGCTGCATCCACACCGCCAGAAAATTTCGAACTCGAGACCTCTGAACAAATGATTAAGCGACCTAGCGCCAATTACCACTAGACCAAGAGGTACTTGGTACTCATATCCATCTTGATACTCGTGTCAATACAAACATATGAGATCTCCTATTTTAGATATTAATACCAAACGAGCTGGTCAAACGAAAGACGTGTAGTCAACGTCACGCGGATCCATCTCTCAAATTCTGACAAAAATCACGTGACTTCACAAACTCTTACACTCCTATTTGCTCAATTGTAAACTATGATTCCTCAATAAACTAATAAATTAATTAATGAAGAACAAGTATAAGAAAAATCAGTGAAAATCCCAATGTGAGCTGTTCTTAGTTGTTGGGCATCATCATTGATTCATTGTCATGTGTACGTATTTAGATATTCTATTCTTCTCGTTAATTATATTAAAATGAATAAAATTGTTGCAGTCATGTGATCTATCTAGGATGTCTTGTTGGTTGGATCAAGAGTTGAGAGTTGAGACTTTCAGTTGCTTCTTTCTTTTTCGTCTTTTTTTATTTGTCACTTTGATTTATACTACTAGTACATTATAGACTTATAGTAATATAGTGACTTGGTCTCATACCCAAACAAAAGAAAAGATCCAATACTTTGATTAGCTTGGAGATACTCCTAATTAGTTTATTTGTTAAAAAGATACTTTTATTTCAATTGAAGTTAACTAACTTTAAATTATGAATCATATCATGCCCTCTCTAGTAGAGTAATTAGAGCATCTATATTTATAAAGTCCTAAGTTTCTTAACAGTTAAAGTAAAAAAAAATTATTTATATGTCAGAAAAATCTAGAAAATAAAATACTTTATTAGCTCAAATTTGCTAAGATCCTCACCCTTACAAATTTTCACTTATGCAATAGGCCCTATTTATTTTGATTCATCAATAAGATTAATTTAATTTAAAAAATTAAGTTAAAACGAGGCTATTTTTTGACACATGGTAAGATGATATATTAATGAGTTTTATGATTATAGAAGACATAATTATATGTTTATATGACAAAAAGAAAAAAAAGAAAAAATTTAAGAAGTTTTGGACAAAGATTGCTAGAGATGCTTTTAGTAGGGTGAAATGATATTTTATATATTTAAATGATTTTATTTTCAAGACTAATTAAAATCCTCTTTTCAACAGGCCATCCAAATCATTTTAGGGACCATGTAAAATTAGGCCCATGAAAGAGACTGATAGTTTTTTCTCGTGATTGTTATTTTCCATTACTTGTTTAGAGAAATTATCCTATACTCCGTACTAGATAAGTTTGTTGTACTTATGAGATTCTTTGAATATGCATCCAGCATTCCAGCATCCTCTTAACCTTTTAGAAACTTAGATTTCATCCAACTATTCTTTTTCCAAAATTGCCAAAAGGATCTCCTACTATTATTACTTATAATATCTATTTAAATTCTCAATGTATTATCAAAAATCCGTTGTAGTCTAGGTGGTTAGGATACTCGGCTCTCACCCGAGAGACCCGGGTTCAAGTCCCGGCAACGGAATGTTTTTGAGTTTTTATTTTGACATATTTTCTCTTATAAAGAAAACAACATTCATGAGAAAACAATCACAACAAACCCCCAATCCTTATCCCAACAACCTTTTCTATTGGTGGTATTTGTTGTCTTTTCAGGACCAGCTGCCTCATAGTAGTAAATGGGTAAGTTAAGGGGAAAAAAAAAGTGATTTTATAACATTATGAAAGGAACATGAATTTTCCATTTGACAACTTACATCACTTTCTCTTGTTTTACCATCAATAATACATCTGTACACTCCGCTCGACACACCACGAATATGGGTGAAAAGTTTAGATTACAAGAATAACTAATCTGCAACAGAACCATCTAAATTGCTGGATTGTGTTGATCACTAGCTATTATAGGACATAGAGCTTGGATTCCTTTGTTGCTGGAGCTTGGAACGAATGCGCGAGCTGTTTCTAATGTGATCTGTGCAATTGCACATATACTACCATCCTCATATTTACTGCTACTGTATCCTTTGGTTGTAGCATTCATTTACCAAGATTCTTACCTGAAAGTTAATCAGCAATAAAATTTCATTTCCAATCCTTAAAAACAATTGCTCAGCAAAAACTTACTGGATTTTGTTTTATTTACCTCTTTGAAACCATGATCTACGAACTGCCTGACGGATACGGCGCTCATGTTTCTCCAAAAGCTCATCAATCCTATGTGTCTGGGATAGCAATGGCCCAGAGAATTCAACCTTATCCTCCTTATCCTGAAAATGACAGGTGTCAGATGTTTACAAGTCAATTAAAATTTGTAAGGATTGTAATCCAATTCCCAGACTGATCACTTTGGAAAGTATTGAGCTCAACTGAACTAACAATTAATCTCACTTCACTTGGCATCAGGACAGTTTCTATCAGCATGTTTACCAAACACATCCACATTATTACTCCAGCTTTATCAGCTAATTTCAATTTTCAAGTTCATTTCAATAAACCCAGAAACACATTTTTATTTTTCTGAACTTAATGTGTATTTCACAAAGTAGATAAGGTGCAGGCACACAAAGAAAGTATGATTAGCTCAGTTAATGCTCACTTACCATATCATTTCTCTTGGCTTCCATCTCTTTCTGGTAAAGAGCCATAGACAATTCTTGTGAGTGGTATCCATCAAAAGCGTCAAACGAATCAGGACGGTCAAATTGACTCCATTGTCTCTGCACCTTAGGCTTCCTAGATGAAGTATCATGATTTTCCTTTCTTGGCAACTCAAAATTGGCTTTATCATTTGAGGGTAAATTTGAAAGTAGTTCAAGTCCATTAAAGCTAACTTTGGAACTAGACCGGCTGTGTGATCGAACAGATCCACTATCTATTCGCCTTTTCACCCAAGCAAATCCACTCGAACTTGGAACTTGTAAAGGACCCGAAAACGGTATATCCCCTTGTGAGGAATTTCTAGCATGAGAAGCCTCTTCTTTTTGTTCTACTGATACTTTTGGTGGTTCTCTTCCTATTACTTTCTCTTCTTCGGAAGGGAAGAGTCCTATGTTTCCATTGATTTTCACCCTTTGGATATCTTGCGCCTGAACTGGCAAAGCCTGTGACGGGAAAAAAATGAGTTGAGTTTTTCTTCTTTTTCTTGAAAAAAGAAAAGAAAAGAAGAGAGACAGACCTCTGCTGGTGCAAGTTTGCTGATACTTGGTTTCTTAGGAACCTTTCTTGATCTTTCAAGGCCACGAGCTTTTCCACCGGCTTTTTTCCTGATATCAATTATAATTACTATTAGAATATGAAACAACATGAAGCAAAAAACTCAATGTCCTGGTAAAGCAGCAAAACAAATCAATTCTGGCATAACATTCAAGAAAGCAATACCCCAGCTAAAGCAGTATAGTATGATAGTTAATAACAATTTACATGAGGTGAAAAAAGGGAACAAAGGAAGAAAGAAAGAGAATCAATGAAGATGAGAAAGGCCTACTTTCTTGCTTCTTCACGGCATTTTGCATCAATCTCCTTGTTGGGTGGATATTTGGGCAAGCTTGATGGATCACATGCATAAGGCTTTGTTGTAAAATACTGCATTTAACAATGGAGGGAATGTAATGAGAAATTACTTATGAAAAGTGAAAATCTCAAACTAAAAGTGTAACATATATTTTTACCTCAGAAGCAAGAGCAGAGGAAGCGCTGCCACGCTTGTAAGACTCAACTGAAAGCAACATTTCAATGAGCTTTGCAGCAGGTGATGGCAAATCTTTACATGTTTCATGAAAAGAACTGTTATAGTGTTGTTGTGGCTTAAATAGAGTTGCATGAGGAAGTCTAGACTTTTTCCAGTATTCATCGGGTGGCGACCCACAAAGCTTGAAGATTTTGTGTAGCTGTTCAACCTGTTGATCACACAACACCCATCCTCAAAGGTGTGCAACCGCAAAAACTGAAAGAATTTTCAAAAGAAAAACAAGCCAAAAATCCACCATTTTGCTTTAGAAACTACAACTTTTATTAGGAAGCCTGATTTAGAAAGATTCAGTTAGTCTTGATTTATTTAGGATTATTTCAAGTTTTTTTTATAGGACTTGTCTTTTCTCCATATAGGGTAATAGTTCCCAAAAACAGAATTCTTAACCAGAAAGACAGTAAGAACTAAGCTTTTTTTGACATTGATTAAAATTACCTCAGTTCTCCCCTGAAGAAGAGGCTTCCCGAGGAGAATTTCTGCAAAAACACATCCAGCACTCCACAGATCCACAGAAGGCCCATAATCAGTCGCTCCTAGCAGAAGTTCAGGTGGACGGTACCACAAAGTCACAACGCGGCTTGTCAAAGGTTGCTTGGTCCCAAAATTTGAGAAGTTGGCCAATCCAAAATCAGCTATCTTAAGAATCCCTTCATTGCTTATTAGAATGTTTGATCCTTTAATATCTCGGTGCATTACTCCAAGAGAATGGCAATGCTCAAGCCCAGACAATAGTTGCTTCATATAGCATTTGACCTGAGAAAAAGATATATGCAGCACTCACTTTTGTCATGATCAAGTTTTTTTGTTTCCTTTTATAGGATAGAATAGAAAATGAAAAGGACAAACCTGTGATTCACTGAACTTGATATATGGGCAAGAACAGAGGCCAGAGAGATCATGTTCCATGTACTCAAATACAAGGTATATGCTGCAAGATAATCTTGATGTGATAATTCCCTCTAATTTAATAATGTTGGGATGATTGAGACGCCGGAGTACGAGAATCTCTCTTGCCATAAACCGAACGCTTTCTGGTTCAAAATTGTCAAACCGAACCTTCTTTAAGGCAACCATTTTCCCTGTATCAAGGTCACGTGCTCGAAATACGCTGCTGTATGTACCTTGTCCAATCTGAACAAAACAAATCATCATTTATCAAAGTTAGGGCTAATTGAGTTTAAGATAGTGTGTAGATTGGACATATATTACAATAAGCAACATGTATGAAAATGAAAGAGCCACATCCTATCCCTTAAAACTGTGCTGGTGTCGGCTCTTGGTGACTTTTGTTTTCTCATTGAAGTAGCCATATAATAACAAAAAGGCACAAATGGATGAAAACAATAGTTTCCAAAACTACAAATGTGGAATAAATGGAGGACCAGCAAATGTATGCTTTTGTTAGTGTTGTTACTGTCCATGCTGCTTGAATTCTTATCAACAGCAATTACTACCATCCCTTTCCAGCCACAAACTGACAACCTGAATTTAGTTGCTACCAACCAAAACCCTATTCAATCCATCTCAGCCTGTTTGGCAAGTTCTTGCTCTTCCAAGTTCAGATTACCTGCTCCTCACCATTGTAAAGTTCCAAGAAAACCAAAACTAGAAAGCTGAAACAGCTTACACATAAGTAGCACAAATTAAAAGCTACCAACAATACCCAACTGTACACGCAAATTGGCAGTGCTGAGGCGTCATAAAACCACTATTTTTGTGAAGTGAACCACACACAAAACCAAACTTCAAATTTCCTTTCACACTTAAATCAAACTTAATTTGCACAAAATCACTGTTTCCAAGCAAGATACTTTTGCACAATTCGTGTAGTGAGGAGTAAAGTAAGCACCTTTTCGAGCTTCTCGAAAGACTCGGCACGGAGGGGGACCCACCCATGGATGGCGTCGCCGGCGACGGCACTGAGCCAGGCAGGCCATCCAGCGGCGACCTGCTCGCCTTCAACGTACTTGTGCAGGTTCCCCAAACGGAAACTCAACGACCCGCTCCCGGCGGACGTCCTCGCCGACCTCCCCTTCCGACCGGAATCGGCGATCCCGGCGTCGGCGGCCGCCGCCACCGCCACCGCCTTACTCTTGGACGACGTCGATTTCTCGGATGGCGCATTTCCGCCTGAGGAATCGAGGGCAGGGGTGACTAAAACAGCCTCCTTGGAAGTCACACACCCCATTTTCGATTCGCAATGGAGACGAACTCAAAAATCACATCACAGAAATTGGGCGATCCGATTCGAGGGTTTCTAGCTAACCCGGTTGGGAAAAAAACGGGTCTGAATCGGAATGAAAAAAGATCGAGTGGCGGAGGGTATAATTATAGTTGCAATGTGAACGAATGGAAAGCGGTATTTGAATTCTGTATGACGTTTCTTGTTCTTCTGTATTTCTTGTCTGTTTTGAGGACTTGTGAAATACAGAAATCACGCGGTTTGAGAGAGAAAGAGATGACTTGTTGGGAGGGCAGATTCAGAATCAGAGATTAGAAATTAAAATGGATGAGAGAGTGGGAGGGAGAAGAGTAATAAAGTTGTTGTTGTAATGGTGAGTGGGGTTGGGGTGTAACCAGAATGCCAGAAATACAAGGGAAACCAGCGGGAAAATGGGTTCCCCTCTATATAAAGCCGAGTAATTGCGCCCCGGTCAGAGTTGTAGGGCGTACCGGCTTTTTAGCAGCGGTGTGCCCTACCGTTCTAAATTAAAAAAAAAAATTGAATAAAAGGCAGCGGCAGCCGCTGCCCTTTAAAAAACAAAATTTTTTTGTCGTTATTATGGCAGCGGCAGCGGCCACCGCTGCCGCTGCCTTTTTAAAAAAAAAAATTATTGCATTGCCCTCAGTTAAAAAAAATACCGCGGCTATTTATACCGAGCAATGAGGCGAGGTCGGAGCAATGGAGAAGCGGTAAGAAAAAAGCTCTCAAATTCGTCCCCAAAGTTACCTCTACCAAAATAATGTCGGGTTTTTGGCCATTCAACGAAGGGCAGGGCTATTCTAGTTCAAATCCGGTAAATGTGAACGACGATCAATATGGTGGTTTTGAAGGAATTCCTTATGGTGGACATGACTATTCTAGTTCAAATCCGGTGAATGTGAGTGACGATCAATATGGCGGTTTAGAAGGAATTCCTTATAGTGGACATCAAAACGAGGAGGTTTTGCATCAAAACGAAGAAGCGGTATGTAATCGATTATTTATTAAATTATTATTTTTATTATAAGCAATCATATTTTAGGGTTGTTATAACTAATCATATTTTATAGTTGTTATAATTGTTAAATTAGTTGTGTTAGTGCAAAATTTTCGTTTTAATTTCTCATATTGTGTTGAATTTGTGAGTTTATAATCGAATTAATTAATGAAGTATTTGTCATAATTGTTTCCAGTTTCCCGATTTTTCTACCTACTTTGAGTCTGATTTTGAGTGGTCGGAACGTAATCATATGCTAAAATGGGCTAGAGAAGTAGGACGTAAATTGAACATGGTGTTGACAATTAAGAACTCATGGGAAACGAAGGTCCTTTTAGCATGTGTGTTGGTCGGTGAGTACAAGCCAAAGAAGAAGGGCAAATCCGGTGTTAATATGTCGACCCTACAAGTTGGTGATGATCTAAAGGAAAAACCACGTAGTAGGAAGATGGGCTGCCCATTCGAATTGGTTGGCCAACGGGACAGGAGGACCCATCATTGGCGGCTAAGTGTGAAATCTGGTCGCCACAACCACGACCTTTCCACTAGTCTGGAGGGATATCCTTTTGTCGGCCGCTTAACCGATGAGCAAAAGGAGGATGCAAGGATATTAACCCTATCACATGGTGCGCCGAAGTTTGTTATGACATACTTGCGCGAAAAGTGGCCAGACATCACAACTTCGATGAGACAGTTGTACACTTTTCGGCACGATCTACTGAAGAAAGAGATGAGCTCAATGAATGTAACTCAATTCTCACTCCATTTCTTAAAGTCAAATGGATATTATCTTGATTATCGAGCCAAGGAAGGAAGCAACGAGATAATAGACTTTTTCTTTGCCCATCCCAAGTCGTTGAATCTGCTGAAGTTGTTTCCGTATGTTGTGATCATGGGTGCAACATACAAAACCAACATGTAATTAATTATAATAAAAGCGTTTTTACTTGAAATTTAAGTTTTGCACGTTAACTTATTCAAATTAATTAACATTTCAAGTATAACATGCCTTTGAGTGAGATGGTAGGATTTACTTTGCACCGGGCACACTTTTGTATTGGGTTTGCATTTATGGCAAGAGAGACCCAAGATCAGTACGAATGGGTGTTATATCAGTTGCGGGAGGTGTTCGAAATGGTTGGGAAAATGCCAGAAGTTATTGTCACAGATCGGGATATTGCCGAGGTTAACGCCGTTGCGGTCCTGTTTCCCAACGTCAAACAACTGTTGTGTTGGGTGCATATCAAGCGGAATTGCAAGGCGTACGCTTTGGCGAACGGGTTTTCTGAGGGGACTGCGGAGTGGTTTGGAAACAAAGCATGGGAGCTATTTTGCTCAACGACCGTAGCAGAGTATGAGGCACGACTTCGTCTATTGCGGATTGGTGAGATTGGAGTACAAAAGCCGCTCAATCCGTTGTTGTTAGCGTACCTCCAGAGGAACTGGCTTACTCCTTGGCGTGATCACATTGTTAGAGCCTACACTGATCATTGTCTACATTTGTTTACAAGGACCACAAACAGGTCCGGAAAGGTCCGGAAAAGTATATGTGGGTTGGGTAGGGTCCACATAAAGGTCCGAAAAAGTATCACCACTTCTATTCAGCAATCTTTCGATTGCTGAAATATCATCTGCATGCATTTTTTACAATATTTCTCTAAAATCTAATAACGTGCATAAAGCTCATTTAAACACATAATTAATATATCAAACTATTAATTCATCCGTAAATATAGTAACCATGCACATTAAGAAAAATTCATATTCACCCTCAACAACTACTTAATCGCTTATTTTTATAATACTCATAAATTAACTTACTAACATGTATGAACCTAATTTAAACTCATAATTAATGAAAAAAACTAATAATTACACCATAAATAAATTAACTATTCAAATTATGAAATTTTATAATTATTTTCTACAACTACTTAATCACTAATAATTATACATACATTAGTCTATAAATTGTACATTGAATAATTAATTAATTATTTTTAAGGTGTAAATTAACATATAAATTTACTATCATGTAAACTACTTAATCGATCAAACTCTCGGTAATTAACCTATAAACTACTTAATACATAAAACTAATAATTAATTCATACATTAAAATTAAATTTAATATTTTGCGTACCTAAATTCTCCACGTGGGCGACGTGGGCGACGGGGGCGACGGGTTGGCTCGTCGCCGCTTCCGGAAGCGGGACTTCAACCTCCTCTCGAACTCTCGAGGTTGCCTCGCTCTCATTTAAGTTAATATTTCGCCGGGATTCATTCTGCCGTCTACGCTGGGAGCTTGAAGATGACTTCGAGCCAAACAAATTCTAATAAAAAAAATTAAGTTAGTTTTAACCTTAATAACTTAAAATAATTCAATTAAAATAAATAAAAATCATACATACCGATAGCGAAAAACTCTTCATTTTTGGGACCACCTTCAAATGAATTGAGGCAAAAATGGAGGTTTCTAGGGTGAGGCCTTCGGAATTGGAAATGAGAAATTTTGGAAGAAAAATGGAGGGGCGAAATGTAGATGAAAATAGAGAGGGAGTGAGGGAGTGAGGAGGAGTTGTGTGGAATGAGAAATTTTGAGAGCGGAATCGAATTAAAAGGACATCAATTGCCCAACAATTTCCCCGCTCCCCGACAGTCAAACTGGGACTCTGCGCTTTGCAGAGTCCTAGGCGAGCGGCAGCGGTAGCCGCTGCCGCTCGCTGGTGCAGATTCCCTCCGGAATCTGCACCTTTGACTAGCTTTTAAAAAAAAAAAGGAGCGGTGTGGAATACCGCTGGTAGGAGCAGCGGTAGGGCCCACCGCTTGAAAAAACGTGGCGCTCTACAACTCTGAGCGAGGCGCCCCTCATTTCCCCTATATAATTATCTAATTCCAATTTATGTGTACCCACTCCAATCAAATACTTTTGAAAAAATTTGCAATAATATTTTCCCCATTTTATAATGTTTGCATTTCTGGATTTGTGGGCGCCTCACCAGTACCACCATTTGTCTAACCAAAATCTTACTTCAACATGGGCAGATGAGTCGGTCAATTCAAGCCGATTTATTTATTCATAATTTGTATCGACTTGGTCAGAAATTCAAAATTTGCTACAAAAATGAGTTTCTTATCATTAAAAAAATCGTATTCAATGCTAGTTAAATAATAGAATATTTTTTGCAAAATTCTTATACAAATATTATATTTTTTGTCATTTAGACAAGAGTCACTTTATGTCTAAAGTAGATAAAATATTTAAATATAGAGAGGTTTAAGAGAGCCTTAAAACTTATTTTTTGATTCATAGAAGGCATGCAATGATGATAGCTAGTATTATACCTAAACACACTACATTGTGATAATTGAATTATACAATTAGTATCTTAAAGTATGGCCAATAGATCAATTTATTTTGAAATCATTTGTATATATATATATATTTTTTTGGTAGAACATTTGTATATATTTCTTGTTTTTGAAGGTTTGTGTAGTTGTTCACTTGTGATCGACATGTTAGTGAGGCCAAAATGGCATCGGTTGAAATTTGAGGGGGAAAGGGTACAAATATTCATTATTTGGCCTTATTTTTTCTAGCTCGTGGTGGTGTAGGTTTGAAACGTGTTCGTCACTTCGAGTGTTTCGGTTCGCCCCCACTTCAAACCAATTTCAAATTTGCCCAAAGCCCTTATTTAATGTCTCGTTAGATTTTCAAACATTCAAATATTTATTGTGTAGGAATATGCAAACCATTTCCCATTTCTTTGTAATTTCAAATTTTGAATATAATGCAAGTCTTGTGTTTTTTTCAATACTACTTTGAAGTTTTTTTTACGGCGGACTATTTATTAAGTTGAACTCTTTTTAATATCGAAACACCAATCTAAATTTAGTAATTTTCTAAGTCTAGTTCATAGAAAAAACCACCAATATTTTCTTTGTACCCATACACTAATACGTACGTATTCGTTCTCTCTCTTCTCGATGAAACTGTATGAATATTTTTGGATAAATAATCACATGCCAAACGACGCCGTAAGTTTGTCAAATTGTCATTCTTTATCTAAGATTCTTCAACCTTGTTTTGCCAACAAATACTAAAATATTAGTACAAAAACTTCATAATCGGATTTTATAGTAGAATTGATCGTTTTCAGAATCAAAGTATTGGGAGCTTTCCTTCACACACACCTACATTCAAAGAAGAGGCAATTATTCCAACAAGTCAATGTTCCCGGAAGTTGGTCTAAACTAATTCTAAGACTTTTTTTTAGAATACAATTTTTTTTAATACCCATAGTTTTTTTGGTAGGATTTTAATACACATAGTTGAATAAACTAGATTTTGCATCTTCGGTGATAAAATTTTCTGACAAATATTTTGCGGGAGAATATTAATTTAACAAAATTGTGACCAAAGACAGAACAATATTTTGGGTCTAAATGTTGGCCACACGAAGGCACATGAATAGAATTTGATGGTAATTTAGATGAGGATCCTAAGGTGGATGAGCAGACACACGCTTCTAGACAAGATAAAAAATGAAGTGATCAAAAATAGAGTGGAGACTACAATTAGGGGGTAGCGACATAGGGGACAAGATGAGAGAATCGAGGCTGTGTTAGTTTGGACATATACAGAGGCGAGGGTATGGGGAGCCAATTTGTAGGTGCGAAAACTTGGACTTGGGAGACCTACGCAGTGAGAGGGAACGATTGAAGAAATGTTTGAAGGATAGTATATGACAATATATATCAGTCATTTGTGAATTTCATCAGATTTGGCAGCATGCAAGGATAGGTGGAGTGAGAAGATACAAGTGATAGACAACAACTAGATGTTTGGACATACAGTTTTTGCTTTGGTTTAGATTTTTGGCTCTTCATGTTTGCTTTTGCGTTTTAGTTTTGTTTTGCTTCTGTTTTTGTTCTGTCATTGGTCTTGTTCTGAATTTTGTTTTTCTTTCGTTCTTTGTTTGCTACCGTTGTTTTGTGTTTTCCCTTTGGGTCTCTCGGTTGTACCCCCTCTGAGTTAATCCAGGGGTACCTACATCTTGATCCCCTAGATTCTCCTTAAAGGAAACTACACTGGGTCAATGTTATTGTTATTATCATTTGACTAAGTTACTTGTGGGTTTGGTTTGTTTGTTAAAAATATCAAATACAGTTTAGCGTTTCAAATATTGCGGAGTATTTTTTTCCACTTGCCTTTAGTTCGCCCAGTTCAATCTATCAACCCTTCTAATATCAGTTTTTCAGACAATACTAATAATGAGTTTATCTCATGACCAACTGAATATTGGTCATGGAATATATGAGTTCGGTAATTTAAGGTAAAATTTATATGTTGAAGTTAGATTATTTTGGGCATGTTATTTCAATTTTAAAAAAATTGATCTTGGATTCTTTATATATCATGATAAGAAAAAGATTTTTCATGATATAAATGTATACATAAACTAATTTTTTACATGGAAATAATTGCTTAAAAGAAGAAAAAGGGAAAGGAAAAAAAAGGGAAAGTGAAAAGGGAAAAAACAAATAAGGGAGAAAATCAATTAGCAATAATACACTTTTGCTTGCCCTTTTCCCCGCAGCACCTCTCCATCGCTTGCAAGCTATTTATGCTTTGCAGGTGGCAGACTGGCAGGTGCTTCACACGCCCACCTTCCGTTAAAAGCAATGTGCCAAAAACTCGCAATACATACCCCTCAAGCATCTCTCTATTTGGAAAAATTGAATATAAATACTTCTTACTAAAAGTTTTGGAAAATGATTAAAATAAATAAGCTTAATACTCAACCTATGGATATTCAATATTTTTTATTTATAAAGTGAATTTCATGATTTATATATATATAAATATATATTAAGTGTTATTTAATTTGCTCGATATTAGAAATTTTAGAATCGAGTTAATCAGGATCAAAATTCAACTTTTGACCCAAAAACTTAACATATGTATAAGATTTTTATCTTCACTTATATAATGTTATTGATATGTTTTTTATGAGGAATCCACCTTTGGTAGATAATTCCGAATTCGTGATCACTAATCGACAAAACATACAAATTAAGTAAATTAACTTGCGTCGAACGGTACGACCCAATATAAAAAATAGCAAAACTTGTTTTTTTCACTCAAATTAAAAAAAAGAAGGAAATAATCTAACCTAAGTCTTTCCAACACCCTCCAAGCTAAGCCTCCTACCACTAGACCAATGTATGTGGACTCGTTTTATCATTATGTTTCTCGAATCTCTTAACAAGTTTTTATCAACTCATTAAGGTTACAACTTAATAAGTACTCCGTTTTAGACAAACAATATTAGTGACACGTGTAAGCTTAACTGCCTGGTCATAAATTATAAGAATCTAAAACTAATGAATTAAACCTTCGATCAAATCGCAAGACCGACCGAACCATCTATAACTATATATTAAAGTTGTCCCTTTTCGAGCCACCAGAACGATTCTGGCCCCACCTCATATTTACAAAATTAATTTTTATTTCTAATATTTTAACTTTTTCCTATTAAATTCTTCTTTAACTATTTAAATCTATCTTTAACATCAAACAAATATCTATTTAGTATAACAATATCTTTTGAAAACTTCCTTATACAAATATTTAAAATTAAAGATAACAAATTAAAAATATTTTTAAATAAGTATAAATATCTTTAATCTTTTAGCATGATGTCTTTTCACGAAATTATTTATAGATATATTTTTTTCTTTTTTAATAAAAAAATTAATGATAAATCCTTATAATGTTTAAAATAATAAAAATAGGTAATATCTATAACTCTATATATTAAAGTTGTACCTTTTCGAGCCACCAGAACGATTCTAGCCCCACCTCATATTTAAAAAATTAATTTTTATTTCTATTATTATAACTTCTTTCTATTAAATTCTTTTTAACTATTTAAATTTACATCAAACAAATATCTATTTAGTATAACAATATTTTTTGAAAGCTTCCTTATACAAGTATTTAAAATTAAAGATAAAATAAATAAAATATTTTAAAATAAATATAAATATTTTAGCATATATCTTTTAACGAATTTATTTATAGAAATATAGAGATTTTATTTTATAAAAAATTAATGATAAATATTTAAAATTTTTAAGATTAATAAAAATGGATAATAAAATATTTAATAGATATATTAAAATATTTGATAAATTCTAAATTTACGTACATGAAAAGTAATAAAATATGAAGAATATAATATTTGATTAGAAAATTATATACATTTTAGGAGCAATAAATTACTTATAGTAAAGTTTATATTGTATTTTTATTTATTTATTTATTAATATCTTATTTATAATGTTTTTAAAATATCGATCGTAGTCGTACATGGTACGACGGGTAAAACTAGTTTAACTTAAACATGTACGAGTTTTATTAATTTGAAACCAGCTCGCCGTATGACAGAGTAGAGAGACTTGAGCTGGACCTACATAATATGTGTGTCGACAATAATACAAGTCAAAGCAGTCATAATTGTCAAATAGTAGTGAAATCAAGTTAGACTGCTGACCTGTTCATCCATTATAGTTAATTAATACGGAGTATCAATACTTCATAAACATGACTTAAGGAGTTAAGGTCAATGTTTGACCATAGAGAGGTTCCCTGCATCTCTATTGTAAACAACTAAACATCAATTGCTCGAAATAAACGGCCCGGCAAAAATTCATAATCGACGTCGACGAAAATTCATGTATAAAAAAATGTCACATGATTCAATCAATTCTAAAAAATCCGGCAATCTATCCTATAAATGTCCTTTAATACTATTTCCTTAACCCAAGAAAAAATCTATTTTATAATTTAAAATGTTTTTTCATTTCTATAAAAGCCCATAATATTCTTTTTTTTTAATTATTTGGTAAGATTTAGGGTAGCTCAAGTACTACTTGGACTAGCCTAGAGCATCCGTTTAGGTTTACTAACCAATTCTAAAAAAGAAGGGCAAACCACCGCCCTAGATGCTCGAACCTGAGACCTCTTGCACATTGGCAAGAGACTCAACCATTGAGCCATGAGAACTTGCTCCCATGATATTCTTTTTGCAACCTTTGTAATAATTTTTCTACAATGACATGATAAAAAGGCTATATTTTAAAATTTCCATTCATACCTTTTCAGGTCGTTTGGTGCTCTGGAACTTCTGAAGATCCTTCATCCCGATGGAGGGAACGTCAGATGTTCATTTCACACGTCCAAGAAGGGTCAACCTGCTGCCTGCGGCACTTTCTTTTAGTGCTTTACTCACCCCGATCTCAAACTCTTCTTAGCTCTCATCTTCGGATATTTGTACTTCTTATAGTTTTCTTACTTGCTTTGATTCTCTTAACGTTCTCGACTGCCGTTGTCTAAAGGCCTCTCGGTTTACCAAGTTTGTTTGGTATCCGAATTCGTACCTTATCAAAAAAGGGTTAATATAAAGTATTGATTAAAATCTATACTTCAGGTGCTAATAAAGTCCGGTGGGCCGATAATCTAGAAGTCATGCGGTAACGGGTCTAACATACAAGTCCAATGAGGTTCTGAGCTTATATATTAGGCATTGTAGTTCCCAATTTCAGATGTGTGATAACTCTCAACACGCTCTATCAAGTGCAACTCTCTAGGCCAGTTGACACTTGGACACAAATCCCTCAAGGCTTACTCTTTGGGCTAGTTGACACTTGGACACAAATCCCTCAATGCTTACTCTTTGGGCTATTTGACACTTGGACACAAATCCCTCAAGGCTTAGCGAACTGTCACAATTGGATTGGCAACCCCTTTATTGGGCGGGATGCTTGAATATGCTCTCATAAGACCGACAAGTTCGAATAAATCCCTCAAGGCTCGTGAACCGCCACTTTTGGGATCGACCCCTCCTTTATTGGGCGGAATGCCTGAACGGGCTCATGAAGCCGGCAAACCCGAAGACTCCAAGAATTGAACCCACAATGAGGTTCCATCCTAAAAACAATTGGCAAAAGGAGGAGTAACCTAAGGGTATACGTGTTAGGCTAATTTCACTTTAGATTTCAAATGTAGGATACACTTATTTCTCAACACGCTCCCCCAAGTGTAACTCGGTTAGCCAGTTGACACTTGGACAGGGGTGATGGAGCAGATATACTGGCACAAAGGGCGATTGATGAGGCGGCATGAAGGGCGGCTGAAAATTAGATTTATGTGACTGATGCGACGGCACGAAGGGCGGCCAGGAACAAGGCTCTGATAGCATGTTAAAGTCTGTAGACCATAATAGGGGGTTGTGCGTACATAAGCCCATTACACAAGCCTAGTGGGGTTCCATCCTAAAACCAATTGGCAATAGGAGGAGTAACCCAAGTGCTTATATAGTAGGCAAGTTTAGTCCCAACTTTCATATGTGGGAGTATTCTCAACACGCCCCCGCAAGTGTAACTAGCATGGCCTAGTTGACAATTGAACAAAGTTGTCTGGCATCTCAATCTCTTTATAGCTAGCCCAGAGAATGGGTGGTGACATCTCAATCTCTTTATAGCCAAAGACAACCCAATTAACGGGCGAGTAGCGTAAATTGCTAAACCCAAGCCCAAACAAGCCAGGAAACTGGCCATGACCAGACATTGAGCTCTGATACCATAATAAAGTCGGGTGGCCAATAATCTGGGGGTCGTGCGGTAACGAACCTAGCATACAAAGACCAATGAGGTTCCAACCCAAAACCATATGTCGACGGGTGGAGTAACCCCTAAGCTTATATACTAGGCAATCATAGTTCCCAAATTCAGATGTAGGATAACTCTCAACATATGCGTTTGAATCACAACTTATAATATAATATATTATCTTGTATTATAATTAATGTATGATTTAATGTATAATATCGATCTCTTATCCGCCTAAACTAACGTTAAATATAGGGTTGGACATTATTCGTGGGTGACCGACCCACTCGCTTCACCCAACCCAAATATACAGGTGAAAAACCGAAGAAAAGTGGGTGATGGGTGGGTCGATCGGGTGATGGGTGAAATGGGTGATGGGTTGGATATTAGTGATATTTTACACACCATTCACCCAACCCACCACCTATCACTCGACCCACTCGTTTACCACCCGCATAATTTTACCTATTATACATACTATTTATTAATATCTCCAACAAATTAATCTAACATCTTCGCCTTCAAATTCTACTACTTATCTAGTTATCGATCATGTTCTATTTTACAATATTCAACTTCCCCCAAGCTTACTCAATAACGTTGTACTTCCACACCCTCGATCGTTGTTTTTAAGTCTCCACTATCGTCTCCTCAACATCACCACCAACAACTCTCATTCACTACTTAACTGCTAGTATTACTCACTCCGATCGCTGCCCCTTTTTAGCATCACTATTGTCAATGTTTTTTATTAATTCTAGAATTTTATAAAAAAAATATTATTATTATTTAATAATTAACGGTTGGTGGGTCACCCGACTCACCCGCGGGTGATGGATGGGTCGGGTGAGCTATTTTTATTCGCGGGTCGGGTGGTGGAAGGGTTTCATCCACCCATAACCCGACCTATGACCAACCCTAGTCAAATATATTCACTTTCATGGATTCATATTTTTACAAGGGTCTCACTTTTGGCAATAAATTCCGAATTTGTGAACCAACTAACAAAATCTACAAATCAAGTTAAACCATTTTATACCGACTAATTTGACCTAATCAAAAGAACTAAGAAAGGATGGTGAAATTTAACTTTTTACCAAACTAATAAAACGGAAATAATAATTGAATCTGAAACCTTTCAACATCTGTTACTCCTGCCATTAGGTCAACATATGGGGCATTAAATACTTTTAGTCTTTACAGCTTGTGTGTGATATCCTATTAACATAATGAGAGATGGGATCATAATGGGACATGTTTCTCTTCTAAATCTATGTGAATTTGCTTTCTCATTTTCTAATTTTATTTATGAAAGCAATTTATTGTTTTCCCTTCCAAAGGATTTTCTACAGAAATAGTAGCAAGCCAGCTAGTTTTGGACTAGACATGATATTGCTTGCCACCACTTCATCGATCCCATCCGCACGAGATGTTTGTTAATGATTGTTTTTGCTTCCCATTATTAACCTCACTAATATAATTTTCCCATCAATAAACATAAATAAAAATGTAGCAATTTAGTTCACAAATATAATGTATCCATGACATTCGATTACAGATCGATACGATCGATTTGCCCTTAAACTATACCTACATCGTAGTGTAATGGAAAAGAAAAACTCTAAAATATAGTACTCCGTATTATTTATGTGTTGAAATCTTGAAGTCTAACCTAACAAGCTAGTGTTTAGCTATGAACAAAATTAGCGCTTGATGAAGAAGATTAATTTATCTCTTCAATTTGCTTTTTGGTGCCCCTTTTTATAGGTGAAAGTAACAAATATGATCAAGAAGTCAACAAACATACATAATCACTTTAGGCCAATTTGCATGCTTTTAAACTAGATCATGAAGATCAATCATAAACTATGAAGAAAAAAACAAACGATGGGTTATATTATTTACAATGAAAAAAAGTATAATAGGTAGCAAAAAACAATATTTTAATATCACCATGATTAAGTGGAAAACAACCCAATGAACTTATGATTTAAAAAGTATTTTGCTTTAGGACTATGGCTCGAACTTTACTAGATTTTCATACATAATTAGTTCATTAATATTAAGGTTGGTAACATCTTCAATTGGACGAAACTAACTTACTGACGTACTAACCTTGTGATTTTGTGAAGCAAATAAGTCGACTAACTATAGTGCAATTTAATTTTCTCACTATAATATTTATCTTAACATTTCACCATTAACGTACAACCGAAAAGTATTAAAAAAAAACACGATGTTATAACTTTTGGACTATGTAATCAATTAATACAGTTTTAAAATTAAATTCTGGATACCATTATATATAAATCAGTAAAATCACTAATTTATGAAATTAATTTGAATCTTTGATTATCTTTCCTCCGCAACTTTAAAAAGTGACGTAAATGGTCTGTTTGTTCTATTATTAGTGTTTGAGACTAGCTAGTTTTTTTTTTTGGTCGAATGAGACTAGCTAGCTTTTAGATATATAAAATAAAATCTTAACCACTTCACCACCATGCATATAGACATAGGTCACCCAAAACCAAAGTGTGTAGTGGAATAGAGCTGTACCAAATTTGTAGTTAATTTTAATAATTATTTTGCTTCATTGCAGCCGCAGGGCAAAATAATACTGTATTTGGACACCCATACGAATCACGTACTGTAGGATCGAATAAGCAGAGAAAGAACTGTTCCAGAAACCGTTACTAGAACAGTTCTTTACTGTTGGATCATGACGCGTTAGTAACAATACAGAGAACTAGTAAGGTTCTTTGGGCAGCGGAAATAAACAATAGAACACAGAATTTAGAGAGAAAAACTTTCTGTCCGACCAACAAGTCGTAGAAAGAAAAACCTCTACCCCTGAGACTCCTTCTCAGAGGATTTTCAATAGAATACTTTTATTAAGTTTCAACGATTACAAGGCAAGTCAAGTTCCCTGGTAACTAAGGCACCGACCAAAGTTCAACCAACTAGACTTCTACAACCCTAAGCGTAAACCTAAGACAAAGTAAACTACTGACTTACTTGTGGATTCTTCACCGGAAAAAGCCACACACTCGTACACTTGAAAAGCTCTCTCTTCAAGTTCTTCGTCTTCAATACTCGTTCAACCACACTTTTAACCCTAGCTAATCCTAGCTATTTATAAGATAAGTTAAGTATGATCTCACACGTAATTCTTGCCTAATTACGCTGATATTCCACTTAACAAATCCCACACAATAAGGAAAAAGATTGTTTGTGATTTCGGATCCTCAACCATACCGATTCTTCCCAAAACCGAATGATCTCGGATTTCCTAAGATAAGATCGTGTGAAGATTGATCTTATCCTCTCTTTTATCTCCTTAAGCAACCGCCTACAGCTGGAGATCTTCGTAGAAGATCGCTCGCAGAAGATAAGGTAACTTGCCATTTATAGAAAGTCGCGTTCCTTCTGAGACGCGCTTCCTAAATCTGTCACTCGTTCCCTCCATCGTTCCTCACGATGTTCCGTCACTCGTGACCATGTACCTGTTTTCCTGAAAACACTTACATGTAGAAGCAAGTTATATTAACTAAGTTTGTTATCATCAAAACTAAGAGAAACCATGGAACAACTATTGTTCCAACAATTTCCTTCTTTTTGATGATGACAAACCTATACCAAAAATGCATGTTTAGAAACCATAAAGAAATATAGATCAGAAAAAAAATTCCTGTGTGGTTCCCCCTTAACAAATGCACTGTTATTCTTACTCTTCAGAGTTAACAAAATATTCCCCCTTAGCCAATGTTGCCTCTGTATTTCCTGGATAGAACGCATCTCTGCATTTTTCCTAACTTCCCCCTTTTGACATCATCAAAAGATCAACAATCATCAAGCAAAAACATAGAGCAAATGAACAAATTCAATGGAAACTTAAACCATTCATAAGCAAAAGACAGTTATTATTATAGATAATTGTTGTAGGGGTCACAGCCTAGAGAAAGCATAAAAACATAAAAGTCTTAACATCCAAGAAACAAAAGAAACAATTTAAACTGGGGATAGATAGGCTAAGGGACGAGAGAAGGTCCACATCATGGTTCGGAGGAGGTGGAATCAGTGGCAACAGTGTCGGTGTCTCTCTTAGCCAGGTAACCAATGATGGTACTCAGCTGAGAGGAAATCTTTTGAAGCTCAGACAACATCTTGGCAGTAACACCTTCACTCAGCGAAGAACTCCCAACATCCATCTGGGCAGTCTTCTTTGCAGCTGTTCCCTTCAAATCACCCTGAAAATTCATCCTCGAGATATTGCGCATCTCCAAGGGTAATCCAAAGAACTCCTCTTTCGAAGGCTTGTACGCCTTTCTCTCCTTCAGTATAGCCCTCACAAAACGAGGATAAGGCAGGCTATGCTTCTTCCCAGTACACTTAGCCATCTGCCTCATCATTATCTCCGGAAGACTGATACGTTCCCTCCTTAGAAACTTGTCCAGCAGAATCATATCGTTGATGGTGAGTGTAGTTCTCTTCTCCAGCCTAGGAACAACAACCTTGATGAGGAATTGATGTGCAATCCGTGCAGTGTAGCTCAAATCATTGGTTGAATAAGGGCCAGCAGCAGGAACTTTGCCCATAACGCGCTTGATTAACTGATTTTTGTTCCTGGGCCAGGTACTCGAGGTATGGACATGCCCATATCCTTCAACAGGCACTTCAGAATTGTAGCAACAGATCCCAAAGAAAAAGAGATTTCCATCCCACAGACAATAGCAAAGCCCATTGGACCGGAAGAGAGATCAGCTAGTTGGAAGGAGCCAAAGAATTGGGAGAGAAGAGACACATCTACCTTGACTCCAGAGTCACAGATTTTCTCCCATCCCTGAAACTTGAGAAGTTCCCAGAATTCCTCCAAGTCATGGCTTTTCAGAAACGCTTCGTCGATCACCAGAGGAGCGACAACCTTCTTTGAACCCTTCGTGGAGCGGGCCACTGGTTCCATTGGCAATTTCCCTTTTGCCTTGGCAGACTTGAGGTCTTTCTCAACCTCTTCTTCCAACTCCTCCTCTTCTTCGTTTCCTTCTCCACCAAACTCTTTCTTTTCTTCTTCCTCACCCTCTTCAGACTCCGAGCCAACGTCCTCTTCATCTTCCTCTGGATCTTGTTCATCTTCAGAAGATTCCTGAGCCACTGGTTCCTTGGGAACGGTGGAGCGAAGGCCGTACTTGGATCCAGATGGAGTAACCTTCGACTTTTTGTTGGCAGGGGATGGGGTGCGTTCTGAATCAGAGATGTGAAGGATTTGAGATGGTACGGGAGGGACACTCTTTCTGGCCTTTCGCTTCCCACGGCTCGTTGGCTTAACCCACCCTGGTCGCATATGCACAGACAAAGATTCCACCTTTTCTTGTTCATCGGTGGTTTCCTTCGGTGGTGAGTTCACCTCTTCCTTTTCCGACTCCTCCTTGCTCTCCTGTACCTCCCCTGTTTCAGCAGCCTTGACGGAAGGGTTTTCTGAGGGAATCGTGGATTGATCCTTCTCAGATTTTTCACCCTCAGTCTCCTTTTCTGATGAGACCTTATCAGCGGTGGCCATACCAGTATCGGAGACAACATCAAATTTGGTTTCAAGTTTGGAAATTGGGGAGGGGGAGGAAAGTTTGGCCTTTTTGAGGGATTCGAGTTGCGCTTAAAGAACGACGATCTCAGAAGCATCGAGACCGTCGAAGTTGAGGATTGGGGTGTTTGAGGAGGAAGCCATTGTTGCAGAAAAGAGAAGATTGAAGCTTTGAGGAAGATTTAGGGTTTGCGGGAGAAGAATAGAGATGCGGTAAAAAAAAATTGACCGAGATAAGAGTTTATAAAGCACACCTCTTTCCTTGTTTACAAGATCATGATCTTCCCAAAGATCTTCTATCCAAATCTTAACAGCTAAGAGTTGCCATAATGATGAATTTTCACCGCCATTAAATTTTGACTGCGCAGACGTCCTATCGTTCCCTGCAGAGTTACTGTGCAACGTCTGAAAAAATTTAAACAAGCAGGCACAACGGCTACAACATAACTGCGATCCCTACGTTGATTGATGTCTGTTCCTTTGCAGAAAACTTTCAATTATAATTAAGGACGTTCCTTTAAAGTGACACAAATCTCAACCACAAGTTCCATGCCTCGTTACCATGAGTGGATAAAAGGCTATGTTTGAACAGAAAGGGACTAGAGACGTTCCATTCAAACTTTTTGTGGGCTTGGGATATTTTTTGACATCCAAACAATTATTCCCCGTTTAAAGGTAATCAAAGGAGGTTCATAGGGAACGTTTGTGTGGACCAGGCTAGGGGACAGTTTTATAACCAACTATCATTTCGGCTTGAAGTGAGGGATAGAATAGATCAAGTTGGTTATTTTGGGCCAAAAGAAAATCTTAGATGTAAGCAATTCAGTTTTAGTTCCTTTTAGCATGTAACACTTAACAATTTCTAATATATACACCATCTATGCACAGAGGAAGGATATAAGCCATTAGAAAACTTGTCAAATGATATGTAGTTACCTGAGAAGTTACCTCTTTAGTCAGGCACTGAGGGAATAGAGGACCGGGACTTGTTTACTCCAAGGAAATCATTCCTAGTAACATCCTCAGATGTTCATAGGGTTTTCTGTCCAAGGCCTTGGTAAAAATATCTGCCACTTGATTTTCAGTCCTACAATGATCTATCTTGATGAAACCTTTTTCAACATTATCTCTTAAGAAATGATGTCGAATATCTATATGTTTGGTTCTAGAATGATGCACTGGATTTTTGGAGATATTGATTGCACTTGTATTATCACATAAGATAGGAATAGTTCCAAGAGACATACCAAAATCCACCAGTTGCTGCTTTAACTATAATACCTGGGAACAACATGCAGCTGCTGCAACATACTCTGCCTCGGCCGTTGAATGAGCAACCGAATTTTGCTTCTTCGATCCCCAAGACACCAAACAGGGACCAAGAAATTGGGCCATGCCTAATGTGCTCTTCCTATCTACTAAGTGACCTGCAAAATCTGCATCCGAGAATCCGACAAGATGGAACGAGTTGTGTCTTGGATACCACAGACATAACCCATTGTTCCCTTTCAAGTATCGCAGAATTCTCTTCACTTCTTTCAGATGTGTTTCTTTAGGATTGGCCTGGAATCTAGCACAAAGACACACACTGAACATAATATATGGCCGGCTGGCTGTTAGGTCAAATAGGGAACCAATCATTCCACGGTACATCGTTTGATCAACATCAACACCATTTAGATCAGCATCAAGACGAGTATTAGGAGAAATAGGGGTATCAAAACTTTTTGTAGAATCCATACCAGACTTCTTCAATAGTTCCTTGATGTACTTTTGTTGATGTACCTTTGTTCCCTCATCACTTTGTACCATTTGTAGACCAAGAAAGAAAGTGAGTTCACCGATCATGCTCATCTCAAACTCACTACTCATGAGATTCTTGAAGCTTTCTACAAATTTCGGGTTAGTAGAACCAAATATAATATCATCAACATAAACTTGAACTACTAAAACCTCACCGTCTTGTTCCCTTAGGAACAATGTCTTGTCGATCACACCACGTCTGTATCCATTGGCTAATAGAAACTGAGCAAATCTATCATACCAAGCACGAGGAGCCTGTTTGAGACCATAAAGGGCCTTATCCAGTACATAGACATGGTCAGGGTGATCAACATCTTCAAATCCTGGAGGTTGTAGCACATAAACCTCTTCTTGTAGGTACCCATTCAGGAATGCTGTTTTCACATCCATTTGATACAGCTTGAATCCTCTGTGAGCAGCATAGGCGATTAGAAGACGAATGGCTTCTATTCTTGCAACGGGAGCGTACGTTTCATCGCAGTCAATCCCTTCTTGTTGATTGTACCCTTTTGCTACAAGTCTCGCCTTGTTCCTTGTGACAGCTCCGGTGTCATCAAGTTTATTCCTGAAAACCCATTTTGTTCCTATAGCCATTTTGAGCTTTGGCTTGGGAACTAATCTCCATACTTTATTCCTCTCGAACTGGTGTAGTTCCTCTTGCATAGCAACTATCCAGTCAGGATCTTTTAATGCTTCCTTCACATTCTTTGGCTCTGCAAGAGAGATAAACGCATTGAAAGCACAAAAATTCTTAATAGAGGAACGAGTAAGCACACCTTTATCATATGGAGTGATGATGTTGTCAACAGGATGATCTCTCTTTTGATGGTAATTCCTGACTTCAAGTTGAGTGGGATCTGTTCTTGACTCCTCTTGTTCCTGTTGACTTGTCGTTCCATGTGAAGTTCCTTCACCATGATCTTCCTCTATTTCTTCATTTTGTGAAGTATCATCCTCAGGAACTAGGGCACTTTCTGTGTTATCTCCATCCAAGTCAGGACTTGGAGACATAACAGCATCATTTGGAGCTTGTGCACCTTTATCTGGATCGACTTCATCATCTGAATCTGCATTTAGAACCTTCAGTACATCCTCGTGACTAGAGAGGTTCCCTCCATTTTTGGACTCGTCAAAGATAACATGAATGCTTTCTTCAAACTTCTTAGTCCTCTTATTGAACACCTTGTAAGCCTTGCTGTTGGATGCATATCCCAGAAAGATACCTTCGTCACTCCTTGGATCAAACTTGCTAAGCTCGTCTTTTCCGTTGTTGTGAATAAAGCACCTGCACCCAAAGACTTTCAAGTGGGAAATATTTGGCTTTTTGCCCTTGATTAGTTCATATGGAGTTTTAGAGAAGTTGGAACGTATGGTGACTCGATTAATGATGTAGCAAGCGGTACCGATTGCCTCAGCCCAAAAGGACCGAGGCAAGTTACTTGCCAACATCATAGTTCGAGCCATGTTTTGTAGTGTTCCATTCTTTCTCTCAGCTACGCCGTTCTGTTGAGGAGTCCTTGGCGCAGAGAAGTTCTGAGAAACTCCATGTTCATCACAGTAGCTATGGAACAAGGAATTCTTGAACTCTGTTCCATTGTCAAACCTGATAGATTTTAACTTCTGCTCTGTTGATGCTTCTACCTTCTTGATCCAGCTTTTGAAAGCCATGAATGTCTCATCTTTGGAACCTAGAAAAAGAGTCCATGTATATCTAGTAAAATCATCAACAATAACAAAAATGTACCTGCTACCACCATGACTTCTCACCCACATGGGACCACACAAATCCATGTGTATCATCTCAAGGGGATGAGAGGTGCTAACTGACAATTTAGGCTGAAAAGATGACTTGCTTTGTTTTCCTTTTGCACACTCTTCACACAGGCTTTCCTTTTCTGTAAGAACTTTGGGAAGTCCTATCACCAGATTTTGTGAGTAAAGTTTGTGTATTCCTCGATGATTTGCATGACCAAACCGCCTATGCCAGAGGTCAGTCTTGTCACCTAATGTTACAAAGCAAAGATCTTCTTGTGGTTGGAAACTTGAGTCGACAAAATACACATTGTTGCGCCTCTTTCCTTTCAGGACCACAAGATTTGATTTCAGATTCTTGATCATACAGCCTTCTGAGGTAAAGGATACCTCGTTGTTCCCTTGGTCACAGAGCTGAGCAATACTCAACAAGTTGTAACTGAGCCCTTTCACCAAGCTTACGTCTCTAACGCTGATCTTGTCATTTAGCTTGACTTCACCTGTTCCAATGATTTCTCCTTGATTGTTGTTGCCAAAGGAAATGTTTCCTCCAGCTTTGTTTTGAAGTGAGGACAGAATACTCTTGTTCCCTGTCATGTGACATGAACACCCGCTGTCAAGGATCCAGCGGATGTTCCCCCTCACTTCAACCTGCAAGAAAGAAATCACGTTTTAACGACCCAGGCCTGTTTAGCCTTCCCGGGTCGGTTAGCATAGCTCACAGAATGATAGATTTGTGATTGAACTAAAGTAGCTTTCTGTGGGCTCTTGGAACTAGAAGTAACACTTGAGGGATCAACATAGTTTTTCCCTTTGTCAGCTTTAGAGTTTTGCTTCTTTTGTGGTTGTGGAGCTGGTTTCTTTTTATTCTGATGAGATTTGTCATACCCTTGATTTTTCTTACCAGACCACTGTTTCTTGTTGTTCCCTGTGTTCTGGTTTTGACTTCTTTTGTTAGACTCTTCTAACCTTACTTTACAGTCTTTTTGAACATGACCTCCCCCACCACAGTGATAGCACACCCTATAATATTCGCCAAGATAGCGCTTAGGATGTGGTTTCTGGAGGGTACGTTCCTTCGCACGTTCCTTGGAAGGAACTCTGTGCTGGTTCCCTTGAGCCTATTTTAAGTATATTTTATGAGCTGTTTTACCAGAATACCATTCAGAGTTGTTGTTCAGATTACTCTCAAGAATCTTGACTCTACTTTCTAGATGAGTTACCTTATCTCTAGCGGATTGCAGTTCCCTAGCTTTTCTTTCCATTTTCTCTTCAAAGGTAAGATCATCAGGAGGATATTCCGATTTGTTTTTACCATAACCAATACCACACCTAGCAGGATTAAACTCAATTTGAGTTCGTTTGTTAAGCTCATTCTCTAACTCCTCTCCTCTGAGTTTAAAGATAAGCAGATCCGATCTAAGTTCATTATTGGTTTCAGTGAGAGTCTTAATATCTTTCTTTAAATCTTCACACTCTGAACAAGGAACTACACTAGTTACAGTGATTTCTGATAATTTTTCTTCAAGATTAAGACATTTCTCATCAGAGGCTCCTATTTCTTCTTGCATCTTTAAGTTATCTTCAAAAAGCTTTTTGACCAGGACAAGAAGATCAGATTGTTTAGCATTCTTTAAACTATCAAGGAATTGTTCAGGAGTTACCTCTAGATCAGCATCTTCAATCTTCAGAGTCATGGCACAGACCTTTGGTTCAGATTCATCATCTGAGTCTAGATCCCATGCAGCGATGTAGGCCTTCTTCTTATCGTTCCCAGATTCGTTACCTTTGGGACAACTCTTTGCATAGTGACCCTTCTCTTGACAGTTGTAGCAGGTAACTTCCTTGATGTCCTTCTTCTCTGAGTTGATCTTCTCTTGTTCCTTCCATCTGAGTTGATCTTCTCTTGTTCCTTCCATGCTCCTTGCTTTTTGCCTCTCTTGTAAAAAGGCCTCATTGACTTTGTTATGAGCGTCACATCAGAGTCCTCCTCTGTAGTATACACCTCTCTTCCTGCGGTGATGTTCTCAATGGCTTTTTCAACCTTGAGAGCAATGCCTTTGCCGGAACTTGAGATGCTACTTTTGATCTTTTCATATCGCTCATAATCCGTCAGCTTTCCAAAGATTTCATGAAGAGTGCAAGTCTTCGTGATTGGATTTTCTTTCAGCAAGCCTCTAGTAACAACATACTTAGGACCGAGACCATCAATAATCGCAGAGACCTTTTCTGATTGTGTGATGTCTTTCTCGATACCTAGATGATTGATGCGATTCACCAAGGCTTCAAACCGAGATTGGTATGTTGCTATGGTTTCTCCATCCTGCATCTTGAAGTTGTAGAACTCCTTCTTAGCCTCTTTCTGATGACTTTCTTTCAGATCTGTGCTACCAATGTGCATCTGCTCAATGGCCACCCATGCTTCTTTGGCAGTTTTGCAGTTCACCACCCTTAGCAGATCTTCAGCACCCAAGGCATTGTTGAGAAGCATTTGTGCCTTGAAGTTTTTCTCCATTCCCGTCCACTCAGCTGGTCCCCATTCAGATTTCTTGTTCTTCTTTGCTTCAGGAATGACATAGTCTCCATCCTCAATGACTGACCATGCTTGGTAGTCATTGTTCTTAAGCCAAGTGGCGAAGAGGATTCTCCAGTGGTCGTATTCTCCAGGAACAAGAAGTGGAGGCTTGTTGTTTCCAATTCCGACGTTGGGAGTGTTGTTTGAATTCATTTTGTATTCCTGCACTAACACACAATCTAGAGCAAACCTGCTCTGATACTAATTGTTGGATCGTGACGCGTTAGTAACAATACAGGGAACTAGTAAGGTTCCCTAGGCAGCGGATATAACAATAGAACACAGAATTTAGAGAGAAAAACTTTCTGTCTGACCAACAAGTCGTAGAAAGAAAAACCTCTACCCCTGAGACTCCTTCTCAGAGGATTTTCAATAGAATACTTTTATTAAGTTTCAACGATTACAAGGCAAGTCAAGTTCCCTGGTAACTAAGGCACCGACCAAAGTTCAACCAACTAGACTTCTACAACCCTAAGCGTAAACCTAAGACAAAGTAAACTACTGACTTACTTGTGGATTCTTCACCGGAAAAAGCCACACACTCGTACACTTGAAAAGCTCTCTCTTCAAGTTCTTCGTCTTCAATACTCGTTCAACCACACTTTTAACCCTAGCTAATCCTAGCTATTTATAAGATAAGTTAAGTCTGATCTCACACGTAATTCTTGCCTAATTACGCTGATATTCCACTTAACAAATCCCACACAATAAGGAAAAAGATTGTTTGTGATTTCGGATCCTCAACCATGCCGATTCTTCCCAAAACCGAATGATCTCGGATTGCCTAAGATAAGATCGTGTGAAGATTGATCTTATCCTCTCTTTTATCTCCTTAAGCAACCGCCTACAGCTGGAGATCTTCGTAGAAGATCGCTCGCAGAAGATAAGGTAACTTGCCATTTATAGAAAGCCGCGTTCCTTCTGAGACGCGCTTCCTAAATCTGTCACTCGTTCCCTCCATCGTTCCTCACGATGTTCCGTCACTCGTGACCATGTACCTGTTTTCCTGAAAACACTTACATGTAGAAGCAAGTTATATTAACTAAGTTTGTTATCATCAAAACTAAGAGAAACCATGGAACAATTATTGTTCCAACACTTACCCAATAGAAATTAAACACATAAAATGTAAAAATAGAAATAAAATTGGGACAAATACAAATACAATTTCTTTATAGCGGTCGATCAACAAATTAAGAGGATAAATCTCTATCTTTCTTGAAAGATTTTAAATGACAACTTTATTGATTGATTAGTATCTTAGTTATACGTACAGTAGAGATTCGAACTTATCTGTCACTAGCAATAATCATATTCTAACAACACTAACTAATCATCCTACTTGATTCCTAAACTCACTCACTCAATCAATCAAAGAAATCAAACCTCTCATGATCTAGTTGTAGTTCTCTTTAGTTCTAGAATTGCCTTTATTATCGTCGAGATCGGACACTTGATGTCGCCGTCTTCTTCTTCCTTGATCTTGGTTTGGAAGTTGTCAATGCTCACTCTTGGGTGTTTTCGCTATTCACTCAGAAGCGACACCAAATCCTAAGTTTTTTCTATCTACTTACACTGAATATATGGGCTTTGGCACTTGTTCTTACAAAGGACATAATTACGCTTTTATCATTTTCTACTTGGGACACAAGACATGTGCGTTGGGTATGATAGTGGGCGATTGCACGTACCCTTCTTTCCTTGATGCACAAGACAAACTTAGTTAGAGACGGTTCCACATTTTTACTCTTTATTCCCTTTGTTTCTTGTGAATCTATTTTCAATGAAATACTTAGATAGACATATTAATTCTTAATAAAATTTGTTATCATCAAAACACATAGAGAAAACATCCCGTAATTAAAACATGACAATTCATAATATTATTATAACACGTACTTATAAAATAACTATGCATGAAATATATATAAAACATTACTATACATTAGCTCCTATATATACATTGACATGTATATATATGATTAATTAATCTCAAATCCTCAATCATAATATCACAGGTTAGATATCATTGATATTTGATAGCATGATTAAAAATTAATGTAATCATTTCATCATTACATTATTGAAATACATTTAGTACGTACTCGTACTCGATCTACAGCGAATCAAATCTACATACGTACGTTTAATTGACTTTGTATAGTTGTATAAAACTAGTGGTTGGATGTAGGCGAATATTGGAAGGTTCAAGTTAGGTTAACAAGTCAGCTCTTGTTAGCTCTTTCTGAATTTTAAAATATCATAAGTCATGACTCATGACAGATTAATCCGAAAATCAGATTTTTGTCTTAGGATTCGATGACATTATTTATTTTACAAGTTAGAATTACTAACCCAAGCTAAGGCAACCTTTCCTCCCGGCGCGGCCGATTAAAAAGTATCATACCGTGACATGTATAATCTTCTTATCATTTAATAAAGTTAGGGTTGTGAGATAACTGACCTAATATATAAGTCTAATGAATTTTTAATCTAGAATCATATGGCAATGAGTAAAGTAACTCATTATTTTATATACTAAATAATTTTAATTTAAAATTTTTTATGTGGGATAACTCTCAACACCATTAATTGCTTTTATTAACGTTGGTTCTAATTATACCTGTATAGTTATCATCAGTAGCGTATCAGGAATTTGTGCCAGTAGGGGCTAAATTCTTTTGGGTAATTTTTTTGGCTACAGAAAAAATTCTAGCAAAGCTAGGGAATTTTTTTTTGTATTTTTTTAACAAAATATAGAAAAAAATGTATTTTTCTGTATATAAAAAAATTATATAGAAAATTTCGTATTATTCTATATAAAAACCATTTTAATATATTATATATATATAAATTAATCTGATTGTTTCTAACCAAATAAACTAGTTTTTATCAAATAAAATAGTTTTTATTAAATAACCTAGTTTTTTTTACTATATTTAATTTTTTTTTTAAATCCCAGTGCAGGCTACAGATCCGCCAGTGGTTATCATTATTGTAAAGAAAGAAGATTAAAGAATAGCATTGTGGTAATTGTGTAGAACCTATATTTCATAGCTAGCTAGGTTAAGTATCCTTGAGAATATGTTATGACTTTTGAGAAATAAATTGTCTTTTAAAATATATATTTCACATAATAGTTTGAAAGAATGTAAAGGCAACTCAATACAACTATACTATGTATGAAATCACATCTATGCTTATGCTAATGATCAGTTCTGTTTGCACATCAAAAAAAAAATGATCAGTTCTGTTTTTATTGTATTTTTGAGCAGATAGATGATGTTTCCTATAGTTCCATATATATATATATATATATATATATATATATATATAAAGCACAGCATTAACAGTTAGTAAGTGACCAACTTAATTGGATCCAAGTACATATCCTAATAATAGTATCATCATGTGTGTGTGCAACATATATAATTGGGGCTCACATATAAATTAATATGTATGCAACTATTTTCCACAGGCATTAGACTAATAGAATTGAAGTAGTTCACCTACCAAAATAAAACTTGTACAAGTGTGACCACACGACACACGTAGTCCACCTTAAACTGTGAAGCAGTTTTAATGCTCTATAGTTTTTCACTGTCAAATGTTGCTAACCGGCCAATTCTTACCTGCAAAGATACCATTATTATCAAGTACACTGAATCATGAGATTCAAAATTTTAGGTAATCTCTTATGTAACTTAATTTATACTTGTCCTACCAAAAACAATGTTAAATGTTGCTACTTACCGACATTTAGCAGCGTACGTACACACTTGGCTACAGGAAACAGATTACCTACTTACTGGGCCATTTGGCCCATTTCGTACACATTAAAAATGGAGGGCTAGACCCAAATTTATAGTTTCCTTCGTTTTATGAAGGTCAATGCTATTCGAGCTATAAATCTACTATATATATAAAAGCAATAAGGTTTGGAGCCTCCACGTTGCGCCACCTCAGCTTTTTCCACGTGTCGTTTCGAGAATACGCCATCTTGGATTTTGCCACATGTCACCTTTTTCTTAAGCCATGTCATTATATTTTTTACACGTCATATACCACGTCATATTATATACTGCCATATCATTAACATGTCATATTTAACTATAATTAATAAATAATAAATAATTCAAATAAAAAACTACAATGATTATATATGGCAATTTATAATAAAATCAAGAAGAATTTTAGGCAATTTATGTACAACCACCATATCAAGCCATATCAATATATATTCTTTCCAACTTTTCAATTAAAGAACGAATTGGAAATTATAAAAGAATATATTTGTTTGATTGAATTCATAATTTTTATAATAACAATTATTTGATTTTATATGTGAAATATCTTCTTACTACATTTTTTCAAATTTTATATACAAAACAAAAAGTTTGATTCGTTTGATTCATTTGAAAATTTTATAGATAAAAAAATAAAATATTTTATACGTGAACTAAATCTTATTATGATTTTTAATTAATTTTATTTATTAGTTTTTTACCACTCTTAACAACCAATTAAGGGTTTTTATTAATTATTGATTATCGGTTACTTGCAAACTATCAAACAAATGTTATATGTCATCTCATTAAATAAAAAAGTACCATTTGATTTGATTCATTCCAACTTTTTAGCAATTTACTTACAAATCAGCAAGATATTTTTGGTAATTATTTAGCAAGCCATTGTTACTTGATTGTTTCACCTACAAATGAGAAATTTTATAAAATTGTTTTATTATTTCATTTGATTATTCTAATTGAGGAAAATTAAATTAGGAATTCTTTTACCATTTTTTTCCAATTTACATACAAATCAAATTCGTTTTTATTTTAAAATATATTAAAAAATTTCTTTTAATAAATCTTTTAATCTATAATTGTTTTCTTTTGAATTGGATTTGGATTAAAAAAAAATACTCATTTGATTTTTTAATATATTGGAAAGTTGGAATTTCGACCATGTCATCCTATTATTAAGTCACATAGGATTTTGCCACATGTCATTTAATCCTTGCTCCATAAACATTATATATTAATTATTCTTTTCACTTCATATTCCACATGGCAATTTTTTCCACTTAATTAAGATTTATTTATTTCCCAAATTTAGATAATATCTTAATTTTTTGTAGGAGATAATATTTTAAATTAAAAAATATAACTAATGGTTAATCTTTTTAACATTTTAGTTGTTTCTTTCTCTCTCTTATATTAAAAGATAAATATACTCAATTACATATATTATTATTAAATTAATTATTATTTTTCAAAATCTCATCTTTCCATATTTTCAAAATATATCTTTTTTGCTTTACTTCTTCATATTTTATCTCCTTCTTTTAAATTAAACCTATTTATGTAATAATGTAATATTGTCAAGGAAAATGAGTAATGTAGATTATTTTATCTTAATAATCCATGTTTATTCTCAATTTTAAACTTAATAATCTAAATTTAATTTGTTTTATTTGATTTAAAAAAATTTTAAAAAATAAAATAATTTCTATACATATTACGAGCAATAAATTACTTATATTATATTTTATATTATATTTTTATTTATTGATATCTTTTTTATAGTATATCTAAAAAATATCGAGTCATAGTCGTACATGGCACGCCGGGGTCAACTAGTTTATACTATATCTCAAGTAGGTTGAGCTAATTCTCAGACGATGTATTAAAAAATATGTTTAAAAATGCTAAGCTTAAATTAATAGTCAAAGCTTCGAAATGAAATTCAGTTGAAACTTGCCCATAGCATGATCAACATGCATGGCTTTAAAATACCAAAAATATTTTCTAGTCAGTGAATAATTTTTTTTTTTACCGTGATATGAAATTACTACACGCCCAAAAATATTTTCCAGTCAGTGAAAAAAAAAACAGTATACTAGAATTTTTCACAGTAAATTCACATCTGACAGGGCATTAACGATGTGTGTTGATGTTGAAGTTCGAATTTGAAAATGTTGGACGTGGTTGATGCATACTTATTTCTTTTTAATTTTCAATGTCTGTTTTCGATCTGAAAAATGAGCAATTTGCAGATTAAGGTTTGTGCCAAACATTAGACCCTTTTTTGAAATTATGACCAAGAATCTAATTTTGATGACAAATTCTGGATTTTTTTTTTGATAAGATACCCACCTTTAAATGATAAATATCGGATTTGTGAACTAGTTGGTAAATTTTGGGCTGCCTAGTATTAAGAAATCAAGGTGCTATACTAGCAAATTCACCCAGTTCATCCAAGTGGAAATCAACAGGCCAGGTTTTGAACATATCACAATGTATAAAAATAAAAGGAAGTTTACAGCTTTACAGAAATGACTGAAATAACACACTATAAAAGTTAGAAGCACAAATATGAAAACAGAACACATGCACTGTATTAGAACAAAAGAAAGTTAAGCATCCAAAAGACACAGCTTTAATAAATCACAGAAAAAAAATCTACTCTAAATTTATAAGCACAGAAAAACACGAATGCAGCACACACTGTACAACATTAATACTGCACACACATTGCATAAGAATATAAAGGAAGTTGAGAATCTATAGGAGACACAGCTTTAAGAAATCACTGAAATAACCTGCTCTGACTTTATAAGCACATAAAAATATGAATACAGTGCACACTGAATAAGACTAAAAAGGAAGCTGAGCATACAAAGGACACAGCATTAAGAAGTCACTGAAATAACATGTGTTCTAAACTAGGTCTAAGTAATATCACGATGGGGAAAATACACTTTTGATATATAATTGCCTTCTCTCTGTGAAGCCATCAACCTGTCCCTCAATAAACAGTAACAAATATAAATGATAGATATTTCATTATTTTTCTTAATATTTTGATGATTATAAGGTAAGTTACATGCATAAAAAATGCAATTATAGGTGCTTTAATTTTGTATATATGACCTTACCTTGGGAATGTTGACGTTTTTGTGTAGGAATGAGAAAATAAGTTAGATTCGTTAAACCTATCAATTGAGTTAAGGGAATTCATTAGCTAAGTAAATTGAGTATAGTCTCACATTAATCTCAATGTATGGATAATCATCCATGTTCAATTCAAACATTAACGTACTATAAATCAAAGGACTTGAGGCATATACAATCCCAAACAAACATGCCATGATCAAGCACAAGCAATACTATATGCTATACATCCATCACAAATGTTGTATAAAACCAAATCAATCAAAATTCATCTACTTTGACGGCCTCCTTAGGGAACTCATAAGCATCCTTAGGCCTACACTTCTTGACACCGGCAACGAACCAAAGCTTGTCGGACTTATAACTCTCCACGGAGATACTCGTGATCTTCACCCACACAATCACCTTGGTCTTCAACCCTTCGATCCCCGAGAGCTTTCCCCTAGAAAGAGTGGCCTTCACTCGGTTGGAATACCTTAAAACGCTCGAGTCCTTGAAGCTCACCTCGCAAGGAGACGACATGTAGACTATGAGCTTCGACGTTGGCTGGTCGAACTCGTAGCTGATTATGTTGTTTGGGAAGATGCCGGCTGGCAGGTTATAGTCTCTTAGGAGTTCTGGCAACTCCTTTTGTGTCTTACCTATAGTGGAGACATAACTTGTAAGTACATATTAAGTTAACTTGTATTAAACTTTACATGGACCGATGGATTGGGAATCGTGTAAGTGTGTAAGCCCAATACACAAGCCTAGTATAGTTCCATCTTAAAATCAATTAGCAATAATAGGACAAGTAAGTAACCACAAACTTATATACTAGTTTTTTTTAGTATCAACTTTCAGATATGAGATGTGTATTCTAACAACTTGTAAGTGCACTGTAAGCACCTTTGAGCTTGCTGAAAACCCATTTTGCCTTTTGTTCAACTGTGCTTGAGATTGACTGCAATTTCAACAACAAATTCAGATGGGTTTTGCTAAGCCGATTCTTGCACTTTTCATATTCAAGAAGTTAGTTTAAGCCCGGCCCAAATTGAGGCTGGGCCCAAAACGGGTCAGTTTTTGCCGGGTCGGGTTTTATAGAAACAGTCTAATAACAGCAAACAGCGCATAAACAAACATTTCTGGATCTTCTGAAAAGATCATGAAATTTACAATGCAATTCAGTGGACTTTTGAATTGAGTTTATCTGAATGAATTGCAAATTGATATTTCACATTTTCCCATAGAATTCATAATCAAATGAATTTAAAATACAGTAGAAATGAAGCAAAGGAGAGTATATAGTATTATACGTACAGAGAGGTCTCCGGAGAGGTGGGAAATCTCCTGCTTGGCCTTCTTGGAGACCCACAAGCTCCCCACTTTTATGCTGCCCATCGTTGTTAGCGCCTTGTCCATTTTTGATCTATCAATATCTTCTAGCCACCCAAGAATTAAGATCGATGAACAAGAAAGGGAGATTTCTGAAGGGGCAAAATTCACAGCTCAAGGTAGTTTTATAAGGGGGAATCTGTCGTCACATACCCACATGGCCCATATGCTAGTGTCTTTGCATATAATAAAAATCAATTTCAGGAAAATCATGAATTAGAAAATTCAATGTAAAATCTTCATTAATTGCTTTATGATTATTTATGTGGTACTCAATTAATAAAGATAAAAATCTTTCTTTAGAAGGAAAGACAATGAGATAAAGTGATGTTAAAAAGACGGGTGATTGAGAAAAAAATCATGTTTGCTTGAACAAGAGGTAAGGGAATGGAGGATTAGGATCCATAATATAGGTGATACATAATGACATTAGACCGGCCTTGATGGCTACAACACCCACATACCAATTACCTTGCTTAAGGTTTAGGCTTTGGCAATTAATGTATATATTTGCATGTCTTTGTGCTTCATTATTCTAATCAAGACATTTTTTTTTAAATTTTGGATCATGTTTATGGTTGTATGAGAGATTCTAAGCAAGATGAATGCGCTTTTATGTACAGGATAACATGAGTTATTTAAATACAATACTTGATGCTCTATACTAGGTGTATGGAAAAAAACTGAATTAGGAGAGTCGCCCTCAGCAGAGACCTACTACAGTATCCGAATCGGACGTAAATTAATCAAACTGGGAGAGAGATCTAAGAACATATAATATTGGGTTAATCGAATGCCAGTGTGAGCCGATGTTGTTCAAATACGGCTCATCTAATTCAACCTGTCTTGAATTGAGGGATATAATTGATTTGGGAAATCACATGGGATGATCCACAAACGAAGAAAATTCATTTTCCAGCTTTAAATACACAAATAATGATCAAACATACAAGCCAAAAAATGTTTATAATTTCATTCTAGGCATCTGAAATGAACAACCAATGCATGTGAAGGCCAGCTAAACAATACATTTCATTTATGTGCGAGTATTTTTCTTTATAATCTTCCTTGCATATACACTGGGGAGAGTTTAAAGTTTGCAGTTCTTAAAAATAATAGAATAGGGATGAGCTCAATTAGAAGTGATACGTGTAGGCCTTAAAGGCTCTTCATGGGCTAAGCCCACATGAAGCTATTAATTATAGTTGGCCCATTAGTCCTTAAAACTTTTAACTTAACATAATTGAAATCGAAGAGATTAATATGGCTCGAATGTAATAGGGAATCATGTGAAACAGTGGGGCTTTAGAAATACATGGATTTTATTATGCGAAAATTGTAACCACAATGAAGAATTGGAAAGTGAAAACCTTAAGAATAATACATTCAATTTTTTTTGTCCGGTTGTCGATTTGATTTTAACAACACTGTCTATAATTACATATATACGTAAGGTACGTTGTATCACATGACATAATAGGGGTAGGACTAGATTAATCTTTGTAAGGAAAGATAAAAAATACAGACTGATAATTCTTCCTTTATGCAAATTATCGAAACAGGTCGGGATTATGTTGAGTATCCCAACCTTTCAAAGAACAAGTTATTATGAAAGTAAGCCTTTGGAATTGTAGGGGTATAGGACGCAAGTCGTTCTGGCCAGAAATAGATTCCTTCTGTAAAATAGAGGGTATTTAAATTATGGCGCTAGTAGAAACAAAAACTGAGCAAGCTCCGTCTGACCAAGTATGGAGACGGGCAGGGTTTGATAATATTGTATGGTCTCCGGCTATTGGTAGGGCGGGGGGCGTTTGTGTTTTGTGGAAGGAACATCAATTTATCAATGAACGAATTGAGCTAATCATCCAAGAACCTCGATATGTGGGTTTAAAATATACGAACCTTGTAACAAAATATACTCTAGCAATTTTCTTTGTATATGCTCCCCCCAAGAAAAGGATAAAGATAACTTCTGGGACCAATTAACTCAGACTATATATCAAACTCATCTCCCATCTATTATCATGGGAGATCTTAATGAAATCCTAGACCCTAGTGAAAAGAAAGGTGGTGCCCAACCAGACCCAAACAGATTTGCAAGATTACAAAACTTCAAAGATAGGTGCAACCTCTTTGACATTCCGGTTATTGGAAGCATGTTTACCTGGAGGAAAAATAAAACAGAGATTGACAACACTTATGAAAAATTGGACCGATCTCTTGTTTGCTCACAAATTCTCCAATGGTTCCCTGACATAGCAACAAAAAACTATGCGTTCTCTTCATCAGACCATAGTAAAATAGCGATTGAGCTAAACAATGGAGCAATTAACAAAGCACAACCCTTTAAATTTGAAAACATGTGGATGAAGAGGAAAGATTTCAGAAATATAGTTAAACAAGCTTGGAGACTTTCGACTAACGAATCCAACATGTTCAAGTTGGTTAAAAAAACTCAACTACTAAAAGCACAAGCGAAGCAGTGGAATAAAAGAACATTTGGAAATACTTTCGAGCAAATAAAGACAATTGAAAAAGAACTAATAGAATTACAACGGAAAATTCTCCTATCTCCTGAGGATAGCATCATCAAAAAACAGCTAAGATTAATCAACAAAAAAGAAAGCATACTTAACTTTCATAAAACATACTGGCGACAACGAGCAAAGACGAAACATATAAAACTATCAGACTCTAATGCAGGATATTTCCACAAAGTTGCGAGCGGTAGAAGAAATAGGAAAATAATAAAGGAGATTACATCAGTTGAAGGAACTCAAATTATAGGAGAAGAAAATATCAGAGAGGAAATAAGAAAAGAATTCAAAGCTAGATATAAAAAAGAACAAACTAATCAAGATATTTTTAGGCAATATTCAGATTTGATTACGAAGGAAATAACGGATGAAGACAACTTGGAACTAATTAAACCAGTAACGAATGAAGAAATAAGAAATGCTCTAATGCAAATTAATTCTGAAAAATCTCCGGGTCCTGATGGTATGTCAGCGGGATTCTATAAAAAAATATTGGGACATTGTCGGACCAAGTGTTATCAAAGCAGTTAAGAGCTTTTTTCATTCTGGTAAAATCCTCAAACAAATTAACCACACCTTCATAACAGTGATACCAAAAAGAGAGAGCCCAACTACCACTAACCATTATCGACCAATTAGCTTATGTACAACTATCTATAAATTGATTGCCAAAATTATTACAGAAAGGCTAAAAAAGGTGATGCCAAAACTGACCCATCCTCTTCAGGGTGCTTTTGTAGCTAAACGTTCGATTCAGGATAATGTGTTGATTGCCCACGAAATCTTTCATTCTTTCAAAAATAAGAAAGGTAAAGATGGTTGGGTGGCAATAAAATTAGACATGGAAAAGGCCTATGACAGATTAGACTGGGATTTTACATTCCAAATTCTAAACAAATTTGGATTAGATAATAAAATGATAGGTTGGATTAAAGAATGTGTACAAACGGTCTCTTTTTCAGTCTTAGTTAACAATAGCCCCACTGAACTATTTTTCCCTGAAAGGGGATTGAGGCGAGGAGACCCTCTTTCACCATTCCTTTTTATACTAGCTACTGAAATACTGGCTAGAAAGCTTCAAGAGACGAGCAATATAGACAAGAATACGATAGGAATCCCATTAACCCGCTCAGGAACTAAAATCCCTTTTCTCGCCTTTGCTGAGGACATTATTATTTTCTCCCCAGCTAATCATGCGGCTTGTATTAAAACAAAAAAGATTATTGAGGAATATTGCGCTATTTCTGGACAAAGAGTAAACTACCATAAGTCAGCATTTCAAACATCACGTAATGTGGATAATTCTCAAAAGAACAGAATCCAACAAACCCTTGGTATCTCAGGAATGATTGATTTGGAAACATACCTGGGATGCCCTATCATTAATGGAAGAGTTAATCGAGCTACCTTTCAAGACACGGTAAGGAAAACTAGAACACAATTAGCTAAATGGAAAGCTAACACTTTATCACAAGAAGGACGCTCAGTTCTTATAAGAGCCAATTTAGCTACAAAACCTAATTTTACTATGCAAAGCTTCATGCTTCCGTCTAGTGTTCACAAGGAATTGGATCAAATCAACAGAACTTTCTTTTGGAATAAAGATATCAATCATAAACCTCTGATTGGGTGGGATAAAATCTGTAAACCCAAGACGTATGGCGGATTAGGAATTAGAAAAACTGAACAGGTAAACCAAGCAATGCAAATGAAGCTGCTTTGGAAATTACTGGCTGAACCAGATAATATTTGGGTGAAGCTAATGAATGAGAAATACCTCAAAGGCACATCAATCTTGTCCTATAAAAAACAGACTAACACATCCTGGCAATGGTCAAAACTAATGAATCTTAGAGAAGATTTCTTTAAAGGACTCATTTGGCAAGTAGGTGATGGAAGAACTATAAGATTTTGGAAGGACAAGTGGCTCTTGTCAGAGTCACTAGAGAAATTCGCATTATCTGCTGAGTCTGTAAATGATTCAACTCTTGTTGAAGAATTTATTACCAACAATAGAAAATGGAGGCAAGATGTTCTAAAACTCATTCTTCCAGCCCACATAGTAAACCAGATTATTGGGCCCCTAGCAAAAATGGGTGGTTTTCGACAGCGTCTGCAATAGAACTGATTTCGGGAGTGCACCAACTAACCCCACACTTAAATAATTGGATATGGAAATTAGATATATATCCTAAAGTTAAAAATTTCCTATGGAAAATTATTCAAAATGGGCTCCCTACGAAAGCAAGACTACAAGAGAAAGGAGTTGCTACACCTCTGGGTTGTCTTATGTGCAACTGTACATATGAGGACATAGGACACCTGCTAATAGAATGTCCGCATACAAAGAAATTAGTAAAGGGAATTAACTGTAAAACAGAGGCAATCATAAAAAATTGGGATGTAAGAAATAAATCTGCTCGAATGATCCTAAACGAGTTAATCAAAGCAATGGATAAAAAGGAATTCATAGAATTGGCGGTATGCTGGTGGTGTATTTGGCATCAAAGGAATAAGTTAGTTTTCCAGCAAACCCCCAATGATTTCATCCTAAATTTAGAACAATACACAAAAAACCAAATTGTTCAATGGGACAAATCAAAAAAATGGGTAGAAGATGAAGAGAAACAAAAACAACAAACAAGAACTATACCAGTGATAAGAAAAAGAAAAAAGGGCCACTGGACTAAACCGCTAAATAACCACATGAAATTAAATTTTGATGGGTCTAAACTCAATTCTAGTCTAGCAACCTCAGGATTTGTAATTAGAAATCACAAAGCAGAAGTGGTAAGTTTAGGAGTAAACAAACAAGGATCTATCTCGGTCTTAAAAGCAGAAGCACTTGCACTTAGGGAAGGAATTAAGGAAGCACAGAGACTAGGAATAGAAAATATAGAAATTGAAGGCGATAATCTCATTGTAATTAAGGCCATTAATAACAATGGGGGATGCCCATGGGAAATTGAAATCTTAATAGCAGACATTCTGATATCATTACAACAATTCAGATATGTCTCTGTCCGTCATGTGGATAGGGACTGCAACGCTGTGGCCGACAAAATCTCTAAGCTGGGCCACAGCATTCCTACCAGCCTCCTGTTGGACAACCCAGAGCTTTTAGCTCTCATCCGAAAGGATGCTCTAGGACGCCCCCCGTAGGGGGTCTCCTAATCCTTACCTTTTCAAAAAAAAAAATAAAAAATAATAATAGGCCTAACAAAAAAAAAACTATATGGCCGCACTGGCAAACAAAAATAATCATTTTCCGGAACAATCGAATGTTTGGTCATCAATTAACCCTTGGATTTGTTGGTAGCTAACAAAAGAACCTAACAATCGTTATCACCCCTAAAAATAGATACCTTTCTCTAACATTCTCATCATCTTCAATGAAAACCTTTGATTTGCAGAGTAAATTTTGCCAGCTCATAACTCAAACAATATCCCCTATAAAACATGTACCTTCAGCTCAAATCAAACTCGGACAAAATTGCGATATTTTTTGGGGGGGCTCAGACCTCCAAAACGCAATTTTGTCCAACTACTTTCAAAAGTCCCATATTACATTTGACCCTCTTCTTCCTTTCAGCTATATACATCTTTTTCTGCATTTTTTGCGTTTAATTTCGGAGGTAAAGGAAGGGCAATAAACTCTTCGAGGTAAGCTTTTTTAAGATCGATCGATCCATCAATCTTTCATGAATTGATTTCAATGGGTTTGTTTCGCATTGCAGAGATGATTGCTGTTTTCCTTTTACCCTCTTGAAAATGGATTTTTGTAGTTTGGTTGATTGCATGTTTTTTGCAGGATATTAAACAAGCTACTTGGCCTGTGAAATGGGAATGTAACCAATATAACACAAGATATGCATGTCCCTAAAAATAACACGTACAAACTATGTAATATTGAGTCGGTATTAACACGGGATGTATCAACATTTAAATAACCCGTATTCGTAAATTATGTGTGGATCAAAAGTTTTAATGCCAAAGGACCCTATATTGTTGATTTTCAAAAGCACAGATAGTTGGTATCATATGATTGTTATTTCATTTTATTAGCCCGTTTAGTTTTTGAATATGTACAAAGGCAGTGTGCTTGATAGGTTTTGAAGCTTTCCTTCATAAGCAACATAATGCTGATTTCTATCTTATATGTGCAAATTTCCCACCTTTGCTTGTTGCAGTCTCTGGAGTCCTCTTTCTCCCCTTGAGCCTCAACTCCATGTGAAAATCATCTCTACCAGACAAAAGCTCAAAGGATTCATAAATGTTGGTAGGAGACATAAAAAGCGAGCGACTCATGGATGCAAAGAACAAGCGACACTCGACTGGGGAGCGCGAGCTTAATAAGGACAAGCTCATTGCTCGCGCTCGCTACCGTTCTCCCCCGGCCGGATCATGCCATGACTTTTGCAAACTCGGGCACAAAAGCGAGTTCGAGATAAAGATGAAGGCTCCTCCTTCGCCAAGAAAAGTTATGCTAAGAACTCAAAGCGAGAGGAAATATGTTCCGGAGGTTGCACCCTCGGTTGAGAGCTCTTTACACAAAACCGCCTTCAAGCGCTTGTCTCTCCCTGGACCCGGAGTAGAGAAGCAAACTTGGTTGCACATGAATGAGATCAAGAGCCCCGGGAATTCTCACAAGAAACCGATTGCAAGTCCAAACCGAAAAGTTAAAGAGGTTAATGGAGTTGTCAAGGATGAGAAGAAGAAACCGGTTCTCCCTTTGAGTGCACCTTGCAAATCAAAGCCACCATCTAAAAGACTTATTACTACAAAAGCAAAGGATGGCGTCGAGCCAAAGGCCAATGAGAAAAAGGCAGAACAGAGACAGAGAGAAGAGAAAGAAAGTTCATCATGGAGGAAGAAATTCAAGAAAGCAACCGCTACAATTCTTTCTAGTGCAAATAGTAGCCCAAAGAAACTGCTATTTAGAAGGCCAGAGAACAAAGGTGAGGATCAAAATTGTGAAGTTGAGGATGAGAAAATAATGTTAAAGAAAGTGGAGCTTGAGCGGGAAGAGCCATGTGAAAATGGAGGCGAAACCGGTGAAGTTGTCGTTCTTAGACACCATGAAACAATGGAAAAGAAGGAAGAGAATGTTGTGAAAGAGACTGCACCTGAGCCTATAATGAGCAGGAAAGATATGGTCAAGGCTTTGGTGGGAGCCTTTGAAGCTTTGATCTCAGTTGGAGACCGTAGGAGTCTAATGGCAGCTAGTGCATCCTAAAAATGAGATGCAATGTGTCAATAATTCCTTCTAAGTTAAAATTGGGCAACTATTTCATGCTAAATTGGAAATTGTTGCAACTGCATATGTTTATTTGAGGGCTGTATATGATTTACTATTTTATCAGGGGCTAATTTATTTATATGATATTACAAAATATTTTGCTGAATGTGTTAATTTATAAGATTTTATTTCATGATTGTCTCATTACACTCTAAAAGGACATTATCCACATATTATTCAACAGAAGATATTTGAAAACCAGCAGATTATGATTGAAATGATCTATAAGAAACAAAAGGGTTTGTTACAACATAAATATATAAAAAAAATTGTCTGTATATTTTTTTTTCCATAGGCAAAGATAGCAAAGACAGATTCATTCTTGATTGCCACAATGCCAGCAGAAAGAAAGTTGGAGATATTACTTTACAGAAATCAGTGGGTGGTGTTACCTTCAACCATCTCATGCTCTAGCATTTGAGTGATGGATGACCCCATCATTGTGAGATCCTCCATTGCACATCAGATTCATAGCTTTCAAGCCCCATATTCGGATAGTCCGGTCATCACTTGCAGAAGCCAGCATATGAGGGTTGGCAGGGTTCCAACTCACACAGTTAACTGCTCCAGAATGACCTGGCAATGCTAACAGAAGCTCTCCCGTGATCCTATGCCATATGTAAACCTACAATGAAACGCTGTCAGCTAACATCTTGACAATATATTTTGTAACAGGAAAGCTCCACTAAAAAAAGGGTTATCATGCTAGGTAAGCTCCAAAGGCAAAGACAAGCATCACTTTTACGCAGTGTTGGCACAGGGAGAAGAAAAAATTGAACAACTTTCAACACAATTTATGGGGGATAAACTGCAAAAAGTGAAGGTACCTGTGAATCCTCACTGCCGCTAGCAATAAAGACTTGTTCAAGTCCACCAAAACAAGACCTGATGACAAACCGGCTGCGTTTGTGGCCTTTGTACTTGGAAACGACCTTTGGTTCATCTTCTATGCTCCAAAGATGCATTTCTTGGTTTATGAGGTTGACAAGTAAGAACCTGCTATCCTTTGACAATGAGAAAGATGTGATGACTTGATCTTCTTCAATCAGCCTCTCAAACTTGGCTTCCCTGTCAACCATGAGAATTGCAGTATCCCGACAAATGCTCAAAACTCTCCTCCCATCATTGGTTATAGCCATGTCAGATATTTTTAACGTTCTTTGACCTTTCCAACATTCCAGCTCTTCTCCGTCCACATCCCATAAGCAGATACTTTTATCTGTGACACCAGATATCACTCCTTTGCCATCAAGAAACCATTCACATGAAATTAAGCCAACACCTTGTTTTTCATATACTTTAAGGCATTCACCGGTATTAACATCCCAGCGCCTTACTACCTCCTCTTGTCCACATGTGAGAAGTTGGTTGTTATCAGGACTCCATGAAAGAGTGGAGACAGGTTTCTCATGGCCTACTAACTTATGCTTTATAGCCAATCGTCCATCTTCCCGAACCTGAATAAAGGAATTTTTTAACAAAGTTAAGAAAAATTGGGTTCTTAAAGCTTCAAGGAAAGACTATCAACGAAGAGAGCTGTAGCTGATAATAATTTCCTTGTGCATATTGCTTATTTGACACAAATTAACAATAAAGAACCAAACTGAAACGCTGAAGTTCAGCACAACTAGACCTACCCATATTTACCTTACTAGATGATAAGGAGTGAGTACTGACAAAAATTGTAGCCCCCATTCTCATTTTATATGTTTCCCTAATGCTACTAATACTCACAAAAAGACATTCATGAATGCCAAATATAATGATCAATTTAGCAATATGAACACATTTTTAGAATCAAATGAGGAGATAAAAATCTACTACGTAGTCACCATGTCGTCCAAATAATTACTCCTAAAACACCTTTGCCCCACAGAGACCAGGTTGAAGTAATATATGAACAGCACCATATTGAAAGATATCATAGCTGCTCTTTGACACTGACGATTTTTAAAATAAAAGATTTATAAGACATCACAGCACCTTATTGGAACAAATACCACCACCAGATAAACTAAATTGAGAAGTAATCAACTATTAGGAGCCAGGAGTGACGCCGTGAATACAACTTGCCCACATTCATATATAGAAAAAATATAACATAAAACAGTGGGAAGAGACGCAGAAGAAGAAAGTGAAAAGTAATCACCCTAAATCCACCACACATAAAGCAATTTCATACATTATATTTACATTTTTAAGAGAATCCTACAAATATGGAGTGTCATTGCAACCTTTAATGATCTGATAGGCTTGATGGCCCAATGGATGTCTGAGACAAATATAATTAGGCGTGCCTCGAAAAGCTTTAGAGAATAAATATCATACTTCTTTCTAATATCTTAGCAATTGAACTTCCAGTAACTTGAACAATATAACACAATGTTCTAGGGTAGCTCGGTGAAACACTTCATCTTCATGAGATGATTAAAGAAACAGAAATAGCAGTACTGCCATACATATAACAATAAACCTAGAAAAATAATATCACTTTACCTCCCAGATAATTGCTGATTCATCTTTAGATGCAGATGCTAGATATTCCCCATTATGGGAAAATTGCAAATACCAGACCTCATCACTGTGGCCTAGAAGAATCTGTATAATTGGTCAGGCAAACAGAATGAAAGATGATATCAGAGATGAAAAAAAGTTTTGCTTATAACTGCAACATATTGGCTAACAAACATGTTTGATCTCCCTCAAAAAAAATATAAAAATCAAACATGACATGATATGATAAAAAAAAATGCAGCAAGTATCCTTGATAACTGAGATGATATCAGTGACAACCAGATAATATTTGGTGCAAGAAAGAATTACTATTCTAGTCATTTCACGAGGCTTTGGTAGTTTACCCTTCATTATTACTGGGTTAAACAAACCGCTGTTCATCCAAATGACTTGTTGCTACAATAGTTATCTTAGCAAATTCAGCCTGATTCCATAATAGTTGTCTACTTGTCTTCTAACTGTGTATCTCCTTAACAAAGTCATAGACCATATGATTCTTACAAAACACATGAAAAATCTAAGACCAATCATAGAACACATCCACAACACTCAATTTGCATCGATTATTACTAGTATCTTTAAATATGTGATATAAAGAAATCAGAATTTCTAATTTACAATGTCGTATGACCATCAAACAATTTCAAATGCATTTTACAGCAGATTAAGCAAGCACAAACTGCTATAAACCATAGCAAAATTACTAAAGAAAAAAGTATTGCTCACCTGTAAAGTTTGAGAAGGAATCTGACTTTTACCACATTGGTGGTCTGCGTACAATGACAGTTCACTATCCAAAGTATTATGAAAAGCACATGAACCTTGTTGGACATCAAGTGCTTGCTCAACCAGGTGCTCCAACCTTCTCTCGGGAATGATAATAGATGCTGGAAGCAACCTCTGCAATTTGTCCAGAATTTGAGGCTGGTTGGAAGTTGCGGACTTCGACTCAGCAATGAAACCAACAGCAAGCTCATGAACTCTATCAGAGTTTATTTTAAGTGGGACAATCTCATATCTCAGTGTATTCAAAGCCTCCAAAGTTTTTCCCCTCTGGAGAAGTTCATAAAACTTTTGTTCCAAAATCATGAAGGAGGCAGATCTCACAGTTTCATCAGAAACACCAATATTGTGCAAGCTCACCACACTCTCATCCCATTTTCCATCCGAAACTTGTTGCATAAACATACTCACCACAGACGAGTACAACGGAATTCCTGATTCTTCTTCCAAAAGAGCCCCAGTCTTGCCATATCCAAGGGAGTATAAAGCCCTTGTAATAATTTTTACAAACTCTTGTTTTCTAATAACACCTTTAGATCCAACCATCTCCTCGTCTCCTTGAGAAGATAAAGACTGGGCCATTTGATCCCCCAAAGTGCAGGCTTCAGAATCAAAGCACACTGAATTCCTACAAAAGCCATTCATTTCCCTTGGTGATTTTTTAGCACGTTTCAATGCTGGTTGACCATCCTCCGGACCTCCCATGAAAAGCTAAATTCAGCCCATATATATACTACAATAAGAAGAAGTGGTCAAAGCAAACAACAAACCGAGGAGAAAATATCTATCTGATACGGGGACACAAACAGTAGAATTTAAAGTTACAAAAGAAAAAGGATCACATTATCACGACTAAGCACTATTATGACATCTTGACCAATGCTAATGTCTGCTGGTTAGCCATCACTAACATAATTAATAGAATTGCGAAGTTTAGAAGAAAACACATCTTAGTACGCAACAAATGATCAGTTGATCACAAACAAATGAATCAGAACCAAAAGACATAAATCCAACAAATTGGCTTTGGCATTGCAAGCAGTGGCGGAGGCAGGTGGGGGGGCGGCCGCCTCCACCGGCGGCCGGGAGTTCTCAGCCAGGCGCCAGCGGCACAAAAACAATGAAAATTTGGATCGTTCTCAATTGAGAAATAAGAGCCACAGTTGACATAAAAACATTAAAACAAAATTCAATTGAGAAAGACATGTTCAAACCGATCAATTTTGGAGACGAATTTGTAGACTTTGACGAGGTAGAGAAGATATGGCGGCGGTGAAGGATTCTTTCTCCGAGTCCGTCGTTCCGTCCTGATTCTCAGATGAATGAACTTTCCTAAAACAAATAAACAAATCTCAGTTGAATGAACTTGGGCCTGTTTGCAGACAGGCTCGCTGGACAAATAAAAAAGAAAAAAAATAGGCTCGTAATCGGCCCCCTAGATTAAAAAAAATACAGTTGAATAAACTTGGACCTGTTACTATATAGATCGATGAATGAAGTTCGGCTTGTATATTTTTGGTATACATTTTTTAAATTCCTATTATGAAGGGTGGTGATTGTATAATTTAAAATATATAGAGAAATTTAAACCAAATTTTAGAGAAATTTAAAATATAGAGAAATTTAAATTCCTATTAAATTAGAGAGTCACGTTCGGGTGCATTTAAATGATAGGGTAAAAAATGTGAACAATTTTAGAGCATTAGATTATATGTGTGGACGGTCGAGATTAAAATAAAATGATTCAGAAAAAAAGAAAAAAAAATGGGGGTTGTTCATTAAAGATGACACGGAATGTAATTTCCATTAAAATTGAATAATGAGATCAAAATACCCCTATGAAAATCTGACCTAAAGGTCTCTCTCTCGCTTCACTGTTCACTCAGGCCTGATTTTCTCCATAGCTAAAACTTCTTCAAAGGAGAAAGCGCTCTAGATCCAACGCCAAAACAACACCATAAATTCGGAATTTCACCTTCTAGCTTACATAAAGTCATCAATTTCACTTCATACATTGGATTTTAGTTTATACAATCCATGGAGAAACCACCACAAAAAGGTTTGCACAAATAAATTTTCTAGGGTTTGATTTTGATTTTGGAGGGTTCTAAGATTTGTTTTTTAGTATTAAAAATGTTTGTTGAGCTTTAATGGGTGTGTATGGTTGATTTGATGGATGTTTGTATCAAGGTTATTAGGATCGGGATTCTAGATTGGATCGTTGGGGTGTTTTGGATCGGATCGTAAGATCGGATCGCTTAATCGTAAGATCCTACATTATAACATAAAGTATGCATGAATAACGTAATAGATTGTATATTTTGTTATATATGAAGTAAGAAAACGATAATCCTTATTAATTTGATTAATAAAATGTTGTAGGATGGACTAGTTAACTATTTTAATGAAAATGATACGATAATCGTAAAATTATTAATAATATATAGTTAAAATTGACATTTTATAGGATCGTTAGAATCGTTTGTAGGATCATTAGAATCGTTTATAGGATCGTTAAAATCGTATGTAAAACCGGGATCGGATCGAGATTGTATTCTAAATCATTTAAGATCCTACTCCAATAAGATTCTACTTGGGATCGTGGATCGTTTCGCGTGTTATGGATCGTAGGATCGCTAGAGTCGTAGAATCGGATCGGGATTCTGATAACATTGGTTTGTATTAGTTTGTATTTACTATTTAGGTTCGAAATTTATCGGGTTCGCAATCTCTGATTTTATGGTTCGAAATATTTAATGTATAGGTTCAAAATATCAAGTATGTAGGTTCATAGTCAAACTGAACTTGCCTTGTTGTGATATGGGTAGTGACATTCATTCCCACCATGGAATTTCATGAGTAGTTCTCACATATGCTACTTGGTTGCGTCAATTTTGGTTTTTAGGGGGTGGAGCCCGAAAACCGTGAAACGTGACCCTTATTTGCTTCAATGTTGGTTTGGAGGGGGGGAGGCATTTGCACTGATGTCCGTGTTTTTAGCTTGGTTTTAATATGTTTTTCTAGGTTGTTTAGTCTTGTTTAGTTGTGTTTTTGTGTGTGTTTTATGTCTTTTTAGTACAGTTTGCATATTTTTGTAAAAAGTATGGAAACTACGATAGTTTTGTGTCTTTGTATAGGTTTTTGAAGCGGGTTTGGAAGCATTCGAGGATCTTGAAGGAAAGGAGCATGTTAAAGAAGAGGAGGAGGAGACACTATAAGAAATCCCAAGAAGCCCAAGAGAGAAGTGAAGAATAAACAAGAAGACAAGCCAACCCAGGCTCGATATCGACCCTCCATGGGTCGGTACCAAGGCTTTCAAGAGGAATTTCAGGGTCGATACCGAGGTCCCCGTGTTAGTGGAACGTGACCGACTTAGTGCAATTAATGTTTTTTCCCGAGATCTTTTAAGTTTAGTAGTTTTTATCTTTAAGGAAACTTTTTAGATAGATGTTTTAGTATAAATATCCTTGTTTTAGACAAGTTTGGGGGCTCTCTCCCTAGTTTTTAGTTTCACGTACGGTTTTAGGGTTTAGAAGACAAGATTGCTGCTTGGAGCACAAGGAAGAGAATTGTTGGAGTTTTCTTGTGTTCTAAGTTGTGTTCTAAGACAAGTTTGTGTTTGACTTCAAGTAAGCTTTCAATTTAATTCAAGTTATGTTTTCTTTTAATTGCTTTGTTTGTTTTACTTCCACCATGAGTGAGTAGTCTCTTATTCTAGGTTTGGGGTTAGAAACCCAACATGATCATGCATGAATGATGATATGATTGAATGAATTGAATGCCTTTTATCTATTCTTCTTCTTGTTTGTGTTTATACTTTGATGAAAGTTGAAGTAATTCATGTTTATGACTTGATCGAAAGAAAAAGTTATGAACTTGAATAGAGATAAAGTTTGAGATGAAAGTTGAGAACTTTGGATAAAAAATAAGTAGATAAAGTGAATTGATTTATGAAAGTTGATTGATTTGCTTGTTTATTCAACGAAAATTGATAACTTTATGTTAAAGACATGATTTGTATGTTTCATATTGTTTGAAATTGCATGATTATGTTGTGGTGGACCCTTATCCTAGATATTTCTCTTACTTGTGAGTCGAGTAAGAGAAATTAGGGATGTTCAGCGGTCCAAAACCGAACCGAACCGATGAAAACCGAACCGATCCGAAAACCGAATTTCGGAATTTTCGGAACCGAGGACCGAACCGAATAAGCTCGGTTCGGTTTTGGTTCGTTTGGTTCAGGTAGGAACCGAATTAGAAGATTAGGTACAAAGTCGATCCAAAATATAGAACATAACACCCTAAACCAAACTAGAATCGAACTAAACCGAACCAATTTTGACCCGAACCGAACTAGAACCGAATTAGAACCGAACCAAACCTAAAAACCGAACTAAGATATGCTATTTTTATCATTTTGAACTAAAATCATTCGAACCATTCGAACTAAAACTTGCAAAATGATAAACAAAGCAACACAAAACTTGCAAAATGGGATTTAGGGTTACATCCTTACATGGGTAAGGCTTAGTAAGAGTATTTTTTAATTTTTATATTAAAATAGATCGGTTTACCCGAACCGTACCGAAACCAAACCGAACTGAACCGAAAACCGAACTAGCCAAAATCTTGAACCGAGGACCGAACCGAAATACCTTGGATCGGTTTGGTTCGGTTCGGTTCGGTTCGGTTTTCTAGGTAAAAACCGAATTACCCGAACCAATGAACAACCCTAAGAGAAATATTTAGGATAAGGGTCGTTGTTTCCTCTTTGTTTTGCTGTTTACTTAGTTTTTTGTCTTTGTTTGCACCCCGTTACCAACCCTGACAAGGTCGGTACCGAGCCCTGTTAGTGTGATTGTTTTGCTTCTATTTGTTATTTTCTTTGCTTTTTAGTCTAGTAATTAGACACAACCTCGCTTCCCGTGGACGAGAACAACGTACTCAATTATAGGAACAACTGAATGTCATTCCAAAGAATGTCAAGCAATATATGCACCCGGAATTGAGGGTGCCAAAATCAACAATTGTTCTCCCAGAAATGGAGAAAGTGTTTGAGATCAAATCTCAATTCATATCCTTGATAAAAAAAGGGCTTAGTTTGAAGGGAAACTCACTGAGTGCCCAATGGAGCATATTAGAAATTTTTCTGATTTATGTGACACTATTGTTGCTGACGGTGTCTCTTTAGAATATGTTCAATTGAAAGCTTTCAAGTGGTCCCTTACAAAAAAGGCCCTGAGCTGGTTAGAGAGACTACCTCCTAGGTCAGTTAGGTCATGGAGGGCTTTGCATGACTTATTCATGACAAAGTTCTTCCCACCTGCGAAAACTACGGAGCTAAGGAAACGCATCACTCCTACCACCAGCTGCCTAATGAGACCTTTGTGGAGAGTTGGGAGAGATTCAAGGAGATGCTTGGACGATGCCCTACCCATGGGCAACCACAATATGTCCTCCAAGAGATCTTCTTCCAAGGGATCAATGCTGACACGAAAAACCGCATCAACCTGCACACCGATTGTGGTTTTATTGAGATGGATCCCGAAGATGCTTGGGCGTTGCTTGACAAACTCACCAATTATGATGCCATGTGATGAATCCCGAAACAAACCAGTGCTAGAAGACAAGAAATGAGATTACTTTTATTCGATTATGCAAACACTTGCTTTCATATTTATGCCCTTAATACGAGATTACATATTACGAGGTTACAATTAGCGAGATTACAACCAGTGAGATTATGTCCTAGGTCTCTTTTAGAGTGTTCGAGATCTTGATCTAACAAGGTTCGAGATCACGTAGCTACGACGAGGTTCTATTACCCACAGGCTATGTATTGAACTCTTGTAGCGAGGTCGAGGAGTCGATTTAGCACGTGGTGGTTGTGACATGCGAGGTGATATAGCGAGATCTTTGAAGTCTTTTTGTAGACCTTCACTTGTCTGTAGCGCAGTCTTTAACGATGATTCAACACGTCGATCCTCAACGAGCAAGATAGTTCTTGAGTTCAAGATGTTTTTCGACCTCTTTCTACCTACGAGGTTCTCCTCTATTTATAGAGATTTGAGGAATCGGGTTTTGATGTTTGCTCGACGTGGGACGCCCGAGATCAAGCTCTTTGATTGGTCAAGAGTGAGGCAGTTAATTATTGGTTGGCAGAGCGGTGGTTGCTGAGTGGTTTAGACGGGGCGGGGGTGTCATCTTTTGAGTAACGAGGTTTAGATCTCGTTGCTGAGGTTTTGAGGCCTCGCAAAGGTAGGGATTTGTTGTTTTTTAAGATGGGTACGACAATGGGCCCCAAGTTTAACCTCGGGAACCCCGTCGGATCCGTTAATCCTCGTACCCCGGTCCCACCTCTTAATCTGCTATTTTGCGCACCATCATCATGTATGGGACACAGCAGACGCCCCAGCCTCAAAGGGGGATCTACAATCCAAATAGTGATGTTGATTCAAATGTTAAAGTCCAATTCATGCAAGATGAGATCAATCAGCTTAAGAAATAGGTAAGTTTCCTTAAAACCTCTCAACTTTGTCAAGAATGTGGCTCTCAAGCCCATAGTATTTCTGCTTGCACTAACATTGAGCAGGTTAGAGCCGTTGAGGCCTGTGATGATGCTCATTATATGAGAGGTCAATACAGAAACCCGCCTAACAACTATGACATGAACAACAACTATCCCGCTTGGGGGAATTACAATTAAGGTCAAGGTCATGCACCTCCACCACAAGACAGGAAGCCCGCCCCTTATAGGCCTCCGGGATATCAAGATCCTCCATCTTGGGTGCAAGGCATCCATGACGGAATTAATGGGGTGTGTGCCGACCTCAATAATCAGATGAAAGGTGTACATGCACAGTGGGGAGAATTCGAGATTTGGAAGAAGAGTGTTGACACCCAATTGGGCAACTTAGCTACACAAATTCCAAGACCTCAAGGTCAACTCCCGGGCCTTCCCTGAGGAGAAACCTAGAGGACAAATTGCATCAATACACCTAAGAAGCGGAAAGATGTTATCGGATCGTGTTGTGACCAAAGAAAAAGAGCACGCGGATGAAAACGAACCCCCGGTCGGCCTAGGTAACGACCCCTAGGGTCGTTAACGAGCCCGCCAGACCAGGTAAGTTTTCTAAACCAAACCGCAAAAAATACCTATATAACTAAGAACATGACTATTTTGCTTTCTTGCATCATATCACAAAATATTAAAAGCTTCAAATCAATGAAAGTATAAATAAAAACACAAAAACATTGCAAATTCGTACATTTCAAAGTAACAAAACCGCAAAAGAAAACCCAAGTCGCAACTTAAGTTGCAGTTCATGGAAATACAAGTGATGGTTCATAAAAACACATGTGAAGGTGCATAAAAAGTAAACACACAAACCAATCGAAAAATACTACTCAACAAATATTTAAATCTAAAGAACAAAAGTAGCAACTCAATGAAATCGCACAAAACAAGCAAGTAGACAAGTGAAATCAATGAAAATCACTCCAAAAGAACACAAAAACATTGCCAAATCATATGATTTGAGGTAATAAACTCCCAAATTTGAAAACCCCTAAATGATTAATTGAAACTATTCGAAAGTAACTTAAACCAAGATTCATGAAGAGAGAAACTTGATTGGGGACGAAAACAACAACCAAGATTCATGAAGAGAAAAATATGAGAACCTCCACCATCTCCATGTGGCACAGAGGCATCCCTGCCGATCATAAGCCCGAGAATGAGGGCCATATCATGTAGTGTAATCGTCATCTTGACCCAAGACATATGGAAAAAACTGGTCTCTAGATGTCATCATTCAATAAATGCCTCTACAATGCTAATATTAACATGTTGGTGCATTATAAATTGCAGATGGGCAAGCCCGTTACCCCTAGCAATATCAAGCCATGCACCATCTCATGTCTGTGGCCAATCTGTAAGTTGTGTATGTTGAAATTTTATCGGGACACGCTCTCGTAAACATTAACGTAATAAGACATTAAATTCAAATATTAATACTGCCAGTATTTCTCCTATACTGTAATAATTGAATTACATTACAAGCGTAGATGTGGTGGGCTATATGTTGCTCAAAACCTAGAAGCAACTTCGGGATCTCCATGGCTCGATTCGATGATTATCTGGTCAAAGATGTCTCCTACTACTCCTGGTACCTCCAGTTGAAGCCGGTGTAGGATCTACATCACCCCCGTAGACCTCTTGACCACGACGAGAACGTGGTACTACTCGACCTCCGCATCGGGTGCTCGATCGATAAGATAGGAGTAAGTATTGCCGGTGTTGAACTTGAGTGTTGTGAGCTGCTCCCCACCTCCTCTTGTGATGAATCAAACAAGACTCATTCAGGTCCCCTCCGGAAGCGATGAGCCGTCGGCTGGACCCCCAAGGTCAACGGGACCTCCGGAGACAGCACAATCGGGGCCAAAAGAACCTCTACAGCCAGCGCAACTGGGGCCAACAGAACCTCCGGAGCCGGCGCACCTGCGACTCTCTGTTGCTCAATCTGCTGGGTGCGACGATAAAGACGAGCAAACCTTCGAGGTCTTTATACCAGTCTCTAAGCATCTCGACATCTGAAATACCAAAATATAAATCGAACCACAAAAAATGGGAAATGACATATGGCATCAACCGTTGCGGCTCAATAGCACTCAACCGCAACGGTTGAGAGATCAACATCCGTAACTGTCACGACCAGGGCGGAGCCAAGACTCAAGTAATGGAGGGGCAAAACAAAATTTAAAATCTGAAACAAATGCTGAATAGCCTATAACAGGACTCAATTAAAAATTAGTACTTAATAATTTTTTCAAAATTTAAAACAAGTGTTGAATAGCCTAAATTAAAAATAGTATTTGAATTTTTTCATATATTTAAACTTCAATTTCAATCAAGTATCCAAGGCCTAAATGATATACGTTTTTGGCCTAAAATAATTAACAAATCAAACAATAACTAAAGATAATCATATGAGATTAGAACTGATTTTAACAACTTCTGAACTTGTGAAATAGTTAACAAATCTGCAGGCAAATCTGAATGCTCAAAATCTCAGCAAAATGCCTAAATCAATCAAACTAATTAACTAAAGACGATCAAGTAAGTGCTTAAGTGGTATACCATTTTGGTTCTATTTCTAATTTTCTGACAAATCAAATTCAAACTAGTTAACTAAAGATAATTATTCAAACATTTAAACTACAGAATACTCATCAGAAATTGTAAAAGACAGTAGGCCGAATTGTCGGATATAGAAGAAAGATTCGAAGAACTAATGAACTTGGCAACCTACTCCAGTACGTTTCGCCCCTTCCTGATTCTTGAAGCAATTTTGCTAAATGCTAAAATGCCTAAATTGCTATTGCCCCCTTTTATGATTCTGTGAAGACGAAGGTCGAGACACGCCAAGGCCCACCGATAGCCAAGTAGTCGACTCCGATACTCCACCGAGAATGGACCAAATGGTTGAACACTTGAATTGATGGGTGAATGGGTGATTAGAATCGAGAAGTGTTGCTGAGTTGCAAGGATTGCATTTGGAATTCGGATTTAATGGACTTTGGAAGATGAAGAATCCAAGGCATTCAAGCGTTGCCTTCCGGTTCCAAGCCAAGCAGCCCAAGCATCTCCATTAATTACTCGGTTCGAGTTCCAAGTTCGAGATGGGGCAAAATTATTGAAGACAAATCGTTCGGACTTTGGTCTTCACTCTTCGGAGACTTCGAGGAGTTCGAGCCAATCGAGCAGCGCACAAGGATTAAGGGTTGAAGACGAATACTACTGTATTTACTAACCTATTTTATTTTTTGGTTGGGGGGGGGCATGGCCCCCACCCGCCCCTGAATGGCTCCGCCACTGGCCACGACCGTCTTAGCCGTAATGGTCGTGACCGTCTTCAACTTCCAATTGTTGCGCGTTCACGACTCGATCGTCCATGGCCGTTTATTACTCGTTTTGGATCATTTATGTACTATAATTCATCCATATATCCTAATTTCATATTAAAATCAATAACAAAGCATAATATTTGCCTATATCTAAACAAAATCAAACATAATATATTTAAACCCTAAAAATTTCAAATGAAGGTTATTTTTCCTTGAATTTGAATGAAAATTGAAGAGGAATACCTCTTAACAATTAATATATTTGATCTTCAAGCCTTAAATCCAAGAAGATGAGTAAAATTTCTAGATTTGAGAGTGAAATTTGGAAAAAGTTATATAGGGTTTTGGGAGAGTTTTTAAGTGGGAGGTAAATGGAGAATGAGAGTGCATGAGGGTAATTTGTAAAAAATTATTATATATAGGTGTAGGTTTAGGGTGGGCTTTGATTAAAAATATAGAATATTTGAGTATCAACTTAGTTATTGACCAAGAGGGATCACCGCCGGTTGACATGAGATGTGTTTCCTATGGCATTAGGCTTTAAATTATCTTTAATGGATTGTCCGACCCCCTTTAAAACAATTGTGGCTTCTTAAGTGTCAATTTATAGTGTTTTAAATTCTATTATTATCAAAATTTTGGGTATCACCTTAGTTATCGACCCGATGGATCACCTCCGGTTTACATGAGATGTGTCTCTCATGACATTAGTCTTTAAATTATCTTTAATGAAAGCCTAATCTAGAACACGAGAGGAACGAACAAGAATTATTCTTATTTTGTATATCAAAAAGTGTAAATTTATCTGGATAAAAAAAGTGTAAATTTATATGATGTTAAACTATTTTTCAAAAGTTGTTATAATTATATGGACAATCTAAATTTATTTAGACCAGTCACTTTGCCTTCATTTTGTGTGGCATTTATTACACGAGAAAACACAATTTAATTACAGGTAGGTTAGATTAGCTTCATATATAATCATCTACTATATGGTATATACATGTAGTTTGGATTAGTTATGTATTTCGGTGCAATCCACTACACAGCCTACAACAATACAACTATCTGCTAAAAATAAAAAATAAACTGCAATACGATTATATAACATATAAATTCTAGAAGCATCATATTAAACTTAATATGCTCAAATAAAGTATTTGAATGAAACTTGAAAATGTATTCCAAAATTTAATTTCCCACTTCTTAGTTGCCTCTCCATCTTCTCATCCTCTATAAAAATAGTCATTACTAAGCCCATTATTACATCTCCCTCAAAACATCCAAAAAGAAGAAGAAAGAAATAGAGTGCAATGACAAGGTTTGGAGCTAAATTTTTTTATTGTAAAGAGAGTCGCACCTCTAATACTAAGGAAATTAGTTGAGCTAACCATGAAGATTTTGAAGAAGAAGGATGAGGAAGGAGGAGAAGATGTAGATTCCGGTGCTAATTGAAGATTGTTGAGAGTTATCCTACATTTGAAATTGGGAACTACAATTGCCTCGTATATAAGCTTAAGAGTTACCCATGTTAGTGTGTTACACAAGCTAGTAACACACTAACATTTATTAGATATCCTTTATTCCAAAACATCGAAACTTTGTAGCATATTCTACTTTCCAAAGAGAACTCAAATACCATTGGGGATTGGAGAGTCAAAAAACATTATAGATTATACGTCATACAGGGCAAAAAATGAAGACTGTAACACACAAAAGTATGGAAGTTACAAATCAACCCCATAGCAATCAGTCATACATAATAAGATCACTCAACTCAGAAGCATCCAAAATCCCATCTGAAAAAAGGCTCCAATTAATTACTGCAAAAATTGTAGCTTTCAACAATCCTAAAACATTTCTCCTCTTTAAGTGGAGCTGAAAAACTCAGCAAAACTCTTATTTATCCCCAAATCTTCAGGAAAATCAACAAAGTGGCCAGATTCAAGGCTTCAAAACTCTCCATTTTTAGGATTTGAATACCCACTTCCCCCAATTTGTATTGGAGCACTAGTGATAAGCTCATGAGTTTCCACTTGCTCAGTTTGAAAGGGCAATGAGCTTACTTGTTCTTGTGTTTTCTGCTTCACAATCTTTCTCCGGGTTCTTCTTAAAGATTGTTTCTTCATTTCCACAACACTCTCTATGAATTCTGGATTCTGAACTGCCTTTACAAGGAAAGAAAGCATCTTGGGTTGAAACCTCATTGGACTTATGTGCTATACCCATTACCGCACGACACCCAGATTATCGGCCCACTGGACTTTATCATGGTATCAAAGCCAGTTCGGTGTGGGTTTATTTCTTGGAGTCTTCTTCGAGCTTGTCGGCTTCACGAGCCCATTCAGACAGTCCGCCCAATAAAGGAGCAACCGAGTCCCAAAAGTGGTGGTTCACGAGTCTTGAGGGATTTGTTCGGACTTATCGGCCTTATGAGTGTAAGGTCCAAGGCCTTAGAAGCGATATATCATGCCCTTTCCTCATAACTCTTTCCTCTCTCAATCTTGTAGCATATTGTCATCCCTTCACAACCCTTTCCTCTCTCAATCTTGTAACATATTTTCATCCCCTTACAACCCTTTCCTATCTCAATCTTGTAGCATATCGTCATCCCCTTTCTCTCCCAACCCAAGCAATTCTATTCTTTCCATTTTTTGCTTGTTCGATTATTTTTTTGATTTAAGCTCTCTGTATGTGCCTCGGTGATCGTTTTAAATAGATTTCCCAAGACTTATAACTAGATCTATGTTTTCGGAACATATCAAACATGAGACTTACTATTGGAAGCATGATATACATCTCATGGCACGATGTAATATCTCCGGAGTGAGAAAAAGGCATCTGATTGACACTAAATTAGTCTTGGCATGCACATGATACTTAGTGCAATATTCTATGGTGTTAAAAGATATCAAATATGCTCCTGATATAATCATTGTCAAGCTTTTCAGTGAGGAAGCCCTCTCTTAGAAGTCCATTCCACAGATAAGTCAATAGTCGTCTCTCTTCCAAGCTCCATTTTTTTTCTCTTTAAAGTTTGCTTTTGGCGAGAAGAATTTCAACTGAAGCCCATTGCCCGCCAAGTGGTAAAAGGATGAAGTTATTGGATCATCTGCTAATTCTTCATCTACCCCGACTTTAGGATAAACTGAAATCATTGAAACTGAAAACACATTGGATCAGCTGCAAATTCTTCTTCTACCCCAGATGCATGTGATTCGGACATTGGCGCTTACAATTTGATATAGTTCGTTACTTCTAATATGCTAAGATGTTTTCTCTTAGGCGACTTTTGCCAATTGCATCCAGTTCCATTAGTCATGTACCCAAACTGTGGTTTAAGAAAGCTCAAGTTATGAAGCTTAATAATGCCCTCTTTGTCTATAATGATATCCGTCCACCGAAGGCGGTTGATTGGAGGTCGAAGAATGTGTTTTTTGTAGGGACTATGGACCAACAAGATACTTCGACATGTTATGCATTTTCATTTGTTGTTGCTTCAGAAGCTGTAATTGCTATCAAGACTGAGAGAAGAATTCGATTGTCTATTCAAGAGCTTTTGGACTATAATCTGTTTATAACTAGTTTCGAAATTCATGCTTTATATTTTATGTAAAAGGCTAGTGGCCTCACATCTCAAGCTATCAATCCATTTATGTGTGGTGCAATTGGTTTTGGGGAGAGATATGAACCCTTTAGTTCAATTGACGGCTTTGGATTAATTCATACATTAAATGTGTATGCAATGAGACAAGTCGTTTCTCAACAACCTATTATTGCAATATTTGATTCTAGAGAATTAGATGTTTACAATGGTATTAGAGTCGACTCCGGGTACGAGTTGGATTGGCCCAGAGGATAGTCACTCAACCCGGAGGACGATCCTTGGGCCTTGACGAGGACATCAAATGTTTAAGTGGGAGAGATTGTAACACCTCGATAATTTGTAAGAGATTGAGGTGTTCCCCATGTCAACAAGAGCTCTTCCTTTTTGGGTTTAAGTGAGGACAAAAAACTCAAAAGTTAACCGTGCAGGGGCGAGAGTAGTATCAGGATGGATAACCACTTGTGAATTGTGAAGTTCTCAGATTGGCATGAGATAACGCTTCTAAAGGCTTGGGGCCTTACAATGAGCATATTCAAGCAGCTTGTCCAATACAAGAGTTGTCGATCCAATTGTGACGGTTCGCTAAGCCTTGAGGGATTTGTGTCCAAGTGTCAATTGGTCCAGACAGTTGCCCTTGAGGGTCTGAATTTGGGAAAAACAATTGCCTAGTATATAAGTTCAAGAGTTACTCCACTCATTGCCATATGGTTTTGGGTTGGAACCTGATTGGACTTGTGTACTAGGCCCATTACCGCACGACCCCTAGATTACCGACCCATCGAACTTTATCATGGTATCAGAGCAAGTTTCTTTGTGGGTTTATTTCCTGGAGTCTTCTTTGGGCTTGCATGCTTCACGGACCCGTTTAGACAATCCACCCAATAAAGGAGCGACCGAGATCCAAAAGTGGTGGTTCGTGGTCCTTGCGGAATTTGTTAGGACTTGTCAACACAATGAGCATATTCAAGCAGCTTGTCCAATATAGGAGTTGTCGATCCAATTGTGACGGTTTGCTAAGCGTTGAGGAATTTGTGTCCAAGTGTCAACTAGCCTAGACAGTTGCACTTGAGGATCTAAAATCGGGAACTAAAACTGCCTAATATATAAGCTCAAGAGTTACTCCACCCATTGCCATATGGTTTTGGGTTGGAACCTCATTGGGCTTGTGTTCTAGGCCCATTATCGAACGACCCCCATATTATCGGCCCACCAGACTTTATCGTGGTATTAGAGCGGGTTTCAGTGTGGGTTTATTTTCTCTAGTCCTCTTCAGGCTTGCCAGCTTCATGTGCCCGTTCAAGCAGTCCGCCTAATAAAGGAGTGATCGAGTCCCAAAAGTGGCGGTTCGTGAGCCTTGAGGGATTTGTTCGGACTTGTCGACCTTATGAGCATATTCAAGCAACCTGCCCGATACAGGAGCTAACGATCCAATTGTGACGGTTCGCTAAGCCTTGATCGATTTGTGTCCAAGTATCAACTGGCCCAGGCAGTTGCACTTAAGGGTCTGAAACTGGAAGCTACAATTGCCTTGACATATCATGACATGTCCAGTATCGTGCAATGGCACACCAAGCATGTCATGGTGATTTTATAATAATAATAATCATCATTATTTTTTTGTTTAATTTTGTAGCAGTGGCCAGTGGCTCGACAAATCTTCTATTCAACTTTTATGTTTTACTTTTGTATTCCACATAGTTAAAAATATTAAATTATTATTAATTTAAAAAAAATTATGTTTATATTTCAAATACCTATATAAATATATGTGAAATTTTTTAGCTTAAAAATCATACTATATAATTTTTAAAAATTAAAAGGATAATACTTTGTAAGGAAATGACTCTCTTAATTTGTAAAAATTTTATAATATAATTTTTAATATATAAATTTATACACATATATACATATATAGTTGTTTACAATATGAATATAAGTTTTTTTTAAATATTAGTTTGATATTTAAAATCTATGTAGAATATAAAAATGGAATGCGAAAGTGGAACGGATGATTTGCCGAATTGCCGGCTGGCTGGCGGCTAGTGGAAACTGGAAAGTAGTCCCTGACCGGTCCAAATCTTCTACGCAACTCGGTGAACCACGGAGCCTTGATTTTGTAGTGTCACCTGACGCAACTACTCCTTCCCTCAATTCGACCCGCCTCTTTCAACTTCATTCGAAAATCTCCCTCTCTCGTTCAGTCGTTCACGGTCCACATGGAAGAACGGCCTTCTCCTCCATCGCCATTGGAGCTCACGGAGGAGCAAAAGCAAAGGGCCGAGGCCAACCGATTAAGAGCCCTAGCCAAACGCAAAGCATTTCTTGGGGAAATTCAACAATTTTCTAACCCCCAAGACTGTGTATCCCGATTCCAAAACCCTATTTGGGGTGTCTTTAAATGCCGTAAACTCTCTTCTTCCCACCCCTTTCCTTCTCTTTCCTCCGAACCAGTGCCGAAGCCGCCGTCGTCATCGTCCCTTTGCATAGACGATATTTCTGCTCAAAACCCAGATGCCCGTTTGCCCGAAAGATTCCGGCTCAAGTTTGAAATCTGCTCGCCTGATTCGTTCTCCATCACCCCAGAAGCCGTTGAAGGGTTTTCTTATCCAGGTGCAGAAACGTGCTTTGCTAAATTGGAGCAATGGCTTTCCAATGTATGGCTTTTTCTTCCCTCTCGATGCTTCATGATCACAGTTTTCTCTGTTCACATGATTGGAAGATTTTGCATTTCTAGGAAAGATGCTAATGATGTTTCGATTGCTTGGGTGGGCCGAGGATGCCTTGAGAGTTATTGCATTTTAAAAAATAGCCCATCTGCAAGCTGTATATTAGGCAATTGAGGTCATGATAAGCAGCTGTTCAGAGCAATTTATTTGATACTTGGAAATTGGATTCCATATTCTTTTCTTTTTTTTTAACTGTAGAAACTGACACTTGGAATGCTTCTCTTTTAGTGCCGTGTTCAATTTTCTTCAAAGGTATTGAACTGAATGCAGTTGGCGGTCTGAGTGTATACTGAAAAAGGCATTTGAAACATATTATATTTCTTCTTGGCAGGTCATGTCATCACATTTTACACAAATCCATGATGGTGGAAAGGCATCTGTTTATAAGCTTAGGGACTACGAAGTTTCTCTCAAATGTTTGAAGAGCTACAAAGATATTGTTGAGATTGAAGAAATACCCTGGACTACGTATAATGTTTTGGAGAAGTTTTCCCATTCATATGACTCGCAGCGATGGATACCATGCAGGCCAGAACATCTGTCTGATGAAAAAGTTGAAGAATTGATAAGTAAACTACCTAAAAAATTGTTGGATACGTTGATGCCTTTCCAGTTTGATGGCTTAAGATTTGGTTTGCGGAGGGGTGGTAGGTGTCTGATTGCTGATGAAATGGGGCTTGGTAAGACCCTTCAGGTAGTATATGGGCTGTGCAATCTATTACACTGATTTTGTATTCAAGTTCTAGGCTATTGCTATTTTACGGTAAAACCAGTAACAGATGCTACTGCAATACTTTTTTTTTTGTGTAACTTTTTATGCTCACAATTGTTTGCAATATCATATTGGTTGTTTTGGGCCTTATTTTATTTTACAGGCCATCGCCATCGCTAGCTGTTTTGCTGATGAAGGACCAATACTAGTTGTTTGCCCAGCTATCCTGCGGTATGCATGGGCTGAAGAACTAGAGCATTGGCTTCCCACTTGCTTGCCATCAGATATTCACCTCGGTAATTGTTTTGAAGATCATCCACATTCCTTCATCGAAATTTGCATTGTTCACTGTTAAATGAGCTGATGTTTACGTAATGACAATAACGACTCTTTTACCCATTTTACAATTTATTTACACTATCCAAGCCTGCATAAAGGAATATTTTAGTTCTTAAAAGTCAATATACAACAAGCTTCATCTTGGTCTTAGAGCTTAAGTCGAAGATACTGCATGTTTGAATCCTTTTTACCTCAGCTAATGTTAAACTAGCTATTATCAGTTTGTGGGCATCAAAACAATCCTGCTAACTTGCCAAGACTTCCACGAGTTGTGGTGACATCATACACAATGCTTTGTCGACTGCAAAAGAGCATGCTGGAAATGGAGTGGGCTGTCTTGATAGTTGATGAGTCACACCATGTCCGATGTACTAAGAAGAAAGAAGAAATCGGAGAGGTATATCATGTCACCTATATAAGCACTATAGAGTGGCAAACTTCTGTGTGTAAGAGTCCTAATTTTGCTTGGAATGTCTAATATACATAGTGCAATTTAGTGAAAGTATATGAATACATTGTTCAGGATGCTTATGTTGTTGTTTTCTTAAAAATGTTTCTTTAGAACATACTCTTCTATCTTCATAAAAAAAAAGTGATATTTTTTGGTTAACTTGAATATCTGTTGGTTCAGCCTCTAGTGAATGCATTCATATTTACATGATTATGTTTAAGGTCCATGATGTGGTTCTGATAGGAGGTCCATCCAACTCTAGCATATATGATTATTGGCAACTCTACCTACTGTGAGTGTGTTTTGGCTGGGTTGAAAACTCAATGGGGCTTACATTAATCATTACCTCCCTTTCTTTCTTCTTTGACAGATAAAAGCTGCTCTTGATATGGCAACCAAGATCAAACGTGTTATTCTACTTTCAGGAACCCCTTCCCTGTCAAGGTCGTAATATAGGCATTATTTCTAATAGCAAACTGATGCTAGACTATGTTCATATTGACACCTTTCGTATTTTAAGCTGTTGTATTTGAGTTGGTCCTGGATGTTAATATTGACGACGTTCCTGCTAGGTGTTCATAGGCCATTTGACATATACCATCAAATAAATATACTATGGTGAGCTGTTCCAGAATCTCATATGGTTTGTCCATGCATCTCTTACAATAAGAACATCATTTTGACTAATTTCAATTATTATTTAGGCCTGGTTTGTTGGGAAAGACCAAGTATGAGTTTGCCAAAACCTATTGCTCTATGAAAGTGGTTGAAGATTCTCAAGGGAAATCTTATTGGGTATGACCTTCCTTTTATAGAACTGCTATGTGGTTTATTGAAGGCATATATTTAATTTCAGAATTCATTTTCATTCTTGTATATGAACCTGATCTTGTAAGAAAAGCATACAGGTTTATTAGATGTTGCTGTACTTTTTTACATTGCACTGTGTTGCCAGTACCAAACTTTCTTTTCTGTTGTTCTTTGATGATGTAACTAATAGTTGTATGTTAGAAGTTATCACTCGTAATATACCAACTCTTGTTGCCAACGTGCTAAGAGTGTATTGAAGTCTTATATATGAGTAAAATTACAACCTATACAAGGAATGCTGTAATATCCTAACTAGTTTCACGAATTACAGGACTATTCGCAAGGCTGCCGTTTACAGGAGTTGAGTGTTTTACTTCGTCAGACTGTTATGGTTTGTTCTCGTCCTGCAAATTTTTTTTTATGTTAATGCTTCTGTTCAGCTCTACATGATCAGACTTCTAACCCCAATTATTCTTCTTACTTAGAAACTAGTATTTACAGAAGGCTAATGAAATATCGTTAGAAGCAATAAATCCAGCTGTCTAATTCTAGCTTACATGGTCTAATATATTAGTTGTTGCAACTAGAAACTATACCTAAACCATATAATTGTTAACTTAAAGGTTGCACACAGCCGAATTCATTAAACATGATTTCTGCCGTACCAAGCACTTGAGAGTATTATGGAAGAATTGAAAGATACTTACTGTGGATATTGACCATATTCATATAATCTACCAAGTTGGCTATCGTTCAAGTAATAAGTACTCCACGTTAATGATGCTTGATGTTGTTGGTCATGAGTCAGATATAGCATAGCCGTATAGGCTAAATTATATTGACTAGACAAGATCTTGACTAATTGTTTTCTTGAGTGCTTTATGTAGATAAGACGCTTGAAAGAGAATTTGCTTGTTCAGTTGCCCCCCAAACGTAGACAAATTATCAGGCTGTCACTGAAAAAATCAGATATTATATTAGCAAAGGAGGCTGTTGGAAAGCATGGTGGTTTGACTGAGATTGGTGATGACAAACAAGATATGCCTTCAGATATGTATGATAAAGCAGATGGTATACTTTTTACTTTTAATGTGGAACATTGAACCTTAGAAGAGCATACAAAAGCTTTTCAATTAAAAATGACATCCCAAATCTGAACAGTAAAAGATGATGCATGTCAAATTTACATTTTATTGTTCATATTAGTGTACATGAGGCTGTTCGCCCAATTTCTCATGTTTGTGCGATGATAAGTGACATATGGACACAAAGTTACAATTTTTTGAACGCCAAGTTCTAATGCTGCATTTCGCACGAATGGCAAATACCTTTTCTAGAATGTTTCTTTAGCTGAATGTGAAAATGTTATCGTCTCTGCTTTATCTTATAGTGACAATGTAAAGGGCATCTCAAACCCTAGAACTGAAGCTTTTTTTTCTTTCGGTTGTGCGGTTACTATCTATAAAGTGTTATAAGCAATGAAATTCTGCTTGTTTTCTTGTTCTTTTATTTTTTAGTCTTTCTTATTCCTCAGTTTAATTTTATATCTGTCTGCTGTTATGGACTTAACTTACAAGAACCTTCCCTTTTACCAGGGGTAGAAAAATAATAATAGCTAGACATTCTTAGACATTGGATAAATCGTTGGAAGTTGAAAACTGTTGAATGCATTATCAGGATGGTCTTTGTTAACATCATATGTTAGAGAGGTGTTTGCAAAATTGCTATTTCCTGTAAATTGTTACCTGGGGTGTAGACATGCAAGTTTATATATGTTTTGATGAAATGATTCTGATGTAATGGGAATGATATACGGGCATGATCTGAAGAACTGCATCGTGTATATGTTATTTATAATGGATGCAAATGAGTATATAAAAATGCAATAATTACTGCTTTCATCTTTTGAATTTTGAAGTTGAAATTTTTTGGCAGATGCCAATGTTGGCTCTATTGAAGGATTTTCACAAAGATTGATTGTTTGCCTTAACAGTTATGATCATGTAGCTTCTAATTTGACTGCATAATGTTATCCTCTTTCTCAGATACTGATGATAGCAAGTGTTCAAAGAATCTCTCTCCTCAAGAGCTTGGTATTGCAAAGGTCCCTGGATTTCTTCAGTGGCTTTCCCTTCACCCAATTGCTACTGAAGTTGATAGAATGGGAAATTCTGACATGAATTCCAGTGGTCATAAAATGATAATATTTGCGCATCACATCATTGTATTTGATAAAATACAGGTGAGAATAGATTAATCTCATACCGGTTAATGGCTGTCAAGATAGATTATACCAGTTTGATAAAATACAGGTGCGAATAGATTGATCTCATACCCATTAATGGCTGTCAAATCTGAAAGCTCTGACTAAAATTATAGTTTGCGCTCTTGGGTGGGGTGGGCCATTCCATCAAATATTTGAGAAGGGGCCCAATCTCTTTGTAATCCATGTGTAATTGCCCGGAATCCCACTTAGACTTGAGATGATACCAGGTTGACCTTTTCCTTTTAATGGATGGCAAGTGCTTTAGATGATTTAAGTATGTATGTTACCCTTCTTTTTTAGGTGTATTTTGAAGTTCATGACCATTCTACTATGAAGTATACTTGTGCAAAATAGTTTTTGAGAGGGAAGAGAAGAGATGGGAAAAAAGAGAATATAGTAGACAAAATATAGGGAGTATGAATACAGTTAATGAAGGGTGGAAGAGAAGAAAAATGAGGAAAAGAAGAATAAATATATGGTTCACAGAGGTTGAAGATTTTAAAGAATCCTCTTTTCATATTCAAGCTGAACAATCATCATTTTACCCCTTGCCATCGACTAATATGCTCAAAATAAGGATGTTAATTTGAGGATTGTTATTGAATTAGAAACTAGACTACTTCTAGGAAACCTAATCTTCATTTTTGGCAAGGGGACACGTCAAGTCAATTATGAAAATGAAAATAATATTAATAAAGTAGCACAAAAAAATTCTATAAAATGTGGAATTATATTAGAAGCGAAGATAATTAATTTTTAATGGAAGAAAAAATGTCAAATCTCCATATCTTCCAAAATTCTTTAATTTGATTCATTTACATCTCATCATAAATAGCATTTCTGTTAGAGAATAAGCTGGACCGTACTATACAATTTCTTCTTTCCTTCATTATTTTGTCATTTTTCTAGAGTTATGCTGACTAGGTGATGTATTAGCATTCTTGCTTAAGATTTGGTGATCTTCATCAGTATAACTTATTACTGTAAAAATCATTTTTAGGAATTCTTATGTGACAAAGGCATTGGTTTTGTTCGAATAGACGGGAAGACACTTGATGTGGATCGGCAATCTGCAGTCAAGGCTTTTCAATCATCAAACGAGGCATGTAGTTTCTCTGTGGTTTTGCCTTTGTCCCAATATCTTATATTCATTTATGTCAAGGATATATTGGATCCCATGTTACTGACAAAATACTTAGTTTAATCATTTTGTGTAGCTTAAAGGAAATACCCACACTTGAAACAACTGAATGGAAATGTTTTTATTCATTACATTTTCTGTTTCTGTAATTTTCTGTTTCTGTCCCTGGTTTCTTTTAGTCATAGTCATAGATAGATCATTTCATGATCATATTCCTTTTGCTCTTCAAAGTGATTGGACAATATAAGAAATTATAGCTGTGTCAAAAATGAAAGAAATTAAAGTTACTGTTTTGCTCTAATTAGAACAACCCTAGTCATTACTGAGTATGATCCTGGCTTAAAACTTTCTGTTGGTTTCTTGTAGTTATAGTCATAGATAGATCATTTCATGATATTTTTCCTTCTGATCTTCAAAATGATTGGACAATATAAGAAATTAAAACTTCACTATGAATAAAAGAAATTGAAGTTACTGTTTTGCTTGAATTAGAGCAACCCAGTCATTTTTCAGTATGATCCAGGCTGAATACTAACATAATACAATTTGTTACTACTTGTAAAGGGAAAAAGTCTCTTTTGCATGTCATTTATGTTCACCTTCTGCTTTGCTGTCCATCAACTTCAGGACAGAAGTAGACAAGGAAAGTTTTATTTTGCAGGAAGTAAGCTACAATTAGTACGTGTTTTGATCAAGCGAAAACCCCATAACTTTGTTGCTTCAGGTCAAAGTTGCAATGATCGGAATTAAAGTTGGGTATGCAGGAATTAATCTCTCTGCGGCTCAAAGTGTTGTCTTTGTTGAGCTCCCCAAGGAACCAACATCTTTGCTTCAGGTGTGTTTAAGAATCTATTTGCTGTCCTTAAATCAAGAGCTAAAATTCTTTGAATTTTATGATATTGCTAACTTTATTTTCGTCCCTTACTCTCTAGTTTGAATAGATTCTTTTCCTGTTTTATCTGACTTCTCAGGCTGAGGATAGAGCACATAGGCAAGGGCAGACAAAAGCAGTCAATGTTTACATTTTTTCTGCAATGGTTTGTGTTTCTTCAATTCTTCTCTTTTCTCACTTCATATGTTTTTCCTGCCTTTACTACTTGCAAGTTCCCACCTTTTATGATATTTATTCATATTTTAGGATACCTCTGATGAATCGCGTTGGCAAAGGTTAAACAAGAGTCTATTTCGTGTTTCATCAACAACTAATGGCAAGTATGATGCAGTACCAGCACTAGAGGTATTTTTTTTGTATCCTATATCCTATTTACTATATTAATTATTATCAAATTGTTTTTAATCTCAGCATGTCATGGAAAAAGATTTTTTAACATCCTCTTCTTAGGCATTTGATTATTGACTTCCCATGACTCACTGTATGCTCTAAGTATTTGTGGATGTTTGTTCCTAAATCTCATTTCTTTTTAAGAACCTTAAAAATGTCCCCTCAGTTTCCTTCTTGAATGTCTGTTCTAGGTTGGCCTAAAGGTAGTGTTTTAATCAGGTCTATGTTTTCTAACAAACATTATTACCGGTGTTCTTGGTTCGATCACAAGTACCGAATCTAATTTATTTTAAGGGCTATTTGACTAGATTTGAGTGACCTACCTACATCTTGGTGCTTTCTGAGCACCTTTGGGTACATTCCCTTTTATTTCGCACAGTACGCTTTTTTTAATATAATTTACTGCTTCTATGCATGAATTTGCAGGTCTCTCGTGTTTGGAACTCAAATGACATGGACAGAAGTACATTTGGTACTCCATATTCTACTTCTGGTGCAGCAGTAATTGAGGAGAAATCTCCACAGCGCTTCATGCCAGAGAGTGAAGCAACCAATGATTCTGATACGGTAAATGCAATAATTCAATTAATATTATGCTTAAGGAAAGTGTGGCTTACCGAATGCAAAAGAAAACTTCATAAGCATTCTTCAGCTAAAGTTTTTTCTTTTTGCATTGTTTTCAATGCATTTTGCAGACTGATGAAGATACATTACATGGAACACAAAAAGAATTTGATCGCAAGCCTGATGAAACATCTGAAGTAGGTAGCTCCATCCAAACAGACAATCTTCGTTTTGAGGTATGATATAAATAGGGCAAGTACTTTTGACTCTTTTTTTATTGTTTCTCATGTATGCTTATATCCATTCTACTGGTAATTCAGAAATAATTTGTCAGCCTCAGACTATCATGACTTGTGTTCTAAAGTGTGGAAATTGAAGTGCTTTAACTTTTTTCCCCTCATGTTTAGTGTCATTTCACTTATTCATATGTTAGCAAATTGGTCGGTTGGCTTTTTATATTTTATGCTCTTCTAAAGAATCTCATCTTTTTTTTTTTTGATTCAAACAATACTTTGGCAATGACTGGCATGCTAAGTGTATGTGGATGACTACTGGGTATATTAGAATAATAAAATCTTGTAATATTCCATCTGACTCACAGATTAACTCTCAAAATTTGTGATTTGAGGTGACCTTGCACTTTGCTGATCAGCTGGGGATTGTGGGCTTGTTACGTATCTTGTACAGGTGGTTTTAGTTGTTCTGGAATGACAAGTCCGGTGCCCAAGATTTAACAGTGTAAAAAGTGGCAAGAGTGCTTCTTTTTATTCCAAGTGTGAAAAGACAAAATAGCACTCACTGCACACCCATTCTTAGTTGCAATGCTTTAGGGGTCAGGATTTATGTGTTGATTTTGTGGTTAATGAGAGAATGTGTAAGGTTTGAATAGGGAAATGGACAAAGGAATTGGTATGGTTAAAGACTATAATACCCTTTGGATTCCCTCTCAAGAAGCACTCATATTCAGCTTCATTCAACTATCTGAAAGCTCTTGCAGGGAACAAAATGGATCAACAAAATGAATATCGTTAAGTAGATCAAACTGGCAAAGCTTTCGGGAAAAGACCGCTATACCCTTAGTGTGCATTTGTGAATCGGAAACTAAACATGCCCCTTCCTTCTAGGCAATGGATCAACACTCAACAAAGGTGATGCCCCACATAATGTGAGAGGCATGGTCCTTGGCCTCAAGTCATTCCATAGTGAAAAGAAACTTGACCTTGAAATACTAGATTCATTCCATAAAAACAGCCTTTCTACGTATTGAAAGGCTTTACACTTAAAATGTGTTTGATTGAATCTCTAACTTACACCATCAAGTTTCTGGAGTTCATTCATTAAGAATTGTTGTTTTCTTTGATTGTCCTTCCCCGCTCTTCATTTTATTGTCAGTCTATATTCATCTTTATTTCACTAACTTCGTTCACTTGAATTGAAAAGTGTTATTATATTTGCTTTACATTTTTCTAGGTGAGTCAGTATACTGGGAGAATCCACTTATGGATATGCATCCCAGGGGTAGACTCAAGGCCAAAACCACTTTCTGAGAATTTTCAGCCTGAGGAGATAATTTTTGGATGTAGCAAATATGTTTCTGGATTCATAAAGGAAAATCCTGCATGTCGGGATGCTCTTCTCATCTTCATTGATGAGTGGAATAACCTGAGACGAGTAGACAAAAGGAAATTGTTTGGGAAGCCTCTTCAACTTCCTTTATCTGCTGAACTTTTATATTTGTGTGAAAGCGCCAACCATGATAATAAGGTTTGTTCAGTGCTTTTTTACATTCTTCAACTCACTGCTTTGGTTACTACAGATAGGTTCTTATTGTCTTTATTTTTCTTCCTTATACATAGGGATTGCTGAAAGGTGGAAGTAAGAGGCGGAATACTCCGTTGTGTGAAATAAGCCTTCCTTTACCACCAGATGCAGTGTGGAAGCAGGTCTCGCTTGTTGGTAACAGGAAAAAGGACCAAGTATATGTGCAGGCTTGGTCCACATTGGACGAACCCCTTTGTAAACTTTGTCAAAATCCCTGCAAGTAAGCACAAATTCAAGCATTTTTTATACCAGTTTTTGGGTTGTTTATCTTTACCTTTTCATTCAATAAAAAATTATGCTTATCTTGAAAAAAATTTGATGTGATCTACATGCTTATGTTTCCCTATGTTTAGGAGCTCCAATGCCAACAAACCAGAATTCTTTGAGGATCTCTTTTGTAACCTGAGCTGCTCTGAAGAATACCGCTCACGAACTAGCAACAGATTCCTCCGTCGTGTAAGGACCTAATGCAAATTGTATAACGTTATCAATGTACCTTTTTCTGTGATGAGTTGGGATTTTATTGCCAAACTCCTATTTATTTTGTCTGAACTCTTGATGTCATCATGTACGTGTCCTGAGTACTCCTAATATGTCGTTTTCAGGAATTGTTTAAAATTGAGCGGGGCATTTGCACAAACTGCCAGTTGGACTGCCACAAACTTGTCTTGCACTTAAGGCCCTTATCACTTGAAAAAAGAGTAGAATATATCAAAAGAGCAGCACCTAATTTGGCCGGGCGTAAGAAATTGTGAGTCTTGACTGCCATATTGTTACAAGCTGCATCACAACACTAATGATGATTGTGACAATCTATGTGCATTTGGTTCGAAACTCATTTAGATAGACTAGTATTATAATTGCTTCCACATTTTACATTCAGAGCATAATTTATTAGATAATTATGTATAGAACACTTGTTCTTACTTCTATTGTAGATAATTTTAATGCTGCTCAGGGAATATCTTTTGCTTCCATATTTTACTTCTGATATTCTTTGTAGGCTGGAGAAGCTTGTTGCTGAACCCACTGAAGGCAATGCTTGGCATGCTGACCATTATGTACCTGTCTACCAAGGAGGAGGTATCATGACAACAATTTTGGGGAAAAAATGCATACTCTAAAGCGCTTTGTAAAGGTCTAGGCAAAACATACAATAGTTTTCCATATATCTCTCACATTTTCTTCTTCCTCTGATTTTACAGGTGAGTGTAGGATAGAAAACCTGAGAACATTGTGTGTTGTGTGTCATGCTGATGTAACTGCTGCACAATGTGCTGAAAGGAAGCTCGCCAGGAGACACCTTAATGAGGCTATCAAGAAACTCAAGGGTAGTAATAGTCGCAATGGAAAACGAACCCGTGCTAAATCTAAGGTACCTATATATTTTAATTCCTTTTTCTTTAAAAGATAGCTTTTCTTTAAACCAAATCTTTCAAGTAGTCGCTCATGTAGCAAGACCTCTGTTTCCAGGCTCAAAGCTCGTTGAGTCTTGAAGTAGCAGCGAATCTAGATGAAGATGATGACTTTTTGTTAGTCAAAGTTCCTGGTAGCGCATACACTAAGAATTCATAGTATTCAAGTGAAGTGTAAAGCAAAGAATCAGATGAAGATGATGATGTGATTCTTGTTCAGCGTACAAACAAGGATTTGAACATCTAAGGTGTTTGAGGGCTTTTGTTGGAAGTTGGAACCAAACATCAGTTGCTTGTGAGGTTGATGATCTGATTGTGATCATCCTTTAGTTGGCTTTTGTAGGATGGTGTGTTTGAAGTATATGAGCAATTTGAATTGATTTCAGCAAGTTTGGGAATTTTGGAAGTTGTTTATGTTGATATCAGAATTGATTTCAATGTAGATTTGTAACTTTGTAGAGTTGAAGATCGGCTTCCATTCTTTCTCATTGTAATTGACACTTGATGATATATACTGTACGAGTTACTGGCTTGCTATTCTAAGATATGATTTACCTGAAACTCACAATTTTTTAAGTAATTTCTACTAAAAAAAGATATTTAAGTTATTTCTGCGAAAAAAAATATTTAAGTTATTGTTTGAATATTGATTAAATTAATTAAAACTTTTTGACGTGCATCGTAACTCATTCAATATAACTTAAAAATCTTTACATTTCCCACTTTTTATTAAAAATGTCAATTTTGAGCTTATTGTTTCATTTAGTTATACAAAAAAAATTGTGACAATTCAATTTAATCATTCCATTGATGTAATAAATGATCGAAATCTAGACTACTTAAAATATGTATTTAGATAAAATTTAAACAAATCAGCCCAATTTGAAACTAACTTTCTTAACTTCAACCCCAAATAAACTTTGATTTAGCCTATAGTGAAACAAATCCAATCTTTTTATAAAAATTCTGGACTAATCCAGCATAGATATAGCTTGGACTTGCCTCTTGCATACAGTATAAAAAAAGGATTGAGCTTGAAAAAGATAAATCAAATTTTAATAGTGAGTGACCGAAAGCTACGCCGACAAATGTCAGAGAAAGCCTGGTATTTCGTGAAGCATAACTTTTTGTTTAAGACACACATGTACAGGGTTTATCATCATCGGGATCTGTTTATCTTATTACTTAAGAATAAAATATGTTAAATTAAATTCTTCAAATGCAGACAAGGGAAAGGACAGGACATCCGTCGTCGTCTTCACTCCACTAATTGCCGTATCAGTACCCACCCACTTTCCCCAAAATCACTTCTTACTTCCCCCACACTCTTTCTCACGCAAAATTCTCAGATCTGAGCTATACCCATCTCATCCTTTTGCCAAATTTCGCAATTTCTTGCCATTAGTAAGTTTTCTAGTGTTTCATCTGTGATTTTCCCGGGAAAATTCCGGTGCTCTGGGAGTGAATTGTTGGACGCATCACGCATACCAAGTGTTTGATTTAAGTAAGTTCTTTTAATGGACTTGCACTTCGTTGTTTTTGGTTTCTCTTGTCTGTATTATTATAGAAAGGTGCCAATTTTTTAGCCTTTTGCTGTTAATCCTATTTCTGGTAATGGTATATATTTGATTTTAGGATTCCAATTGTGGTAGCGGAATCTGTATGGTATTACTTGTTTGTGCTCAATATGCTACATTATAGCTTCATGTCACACGATTGCACTGTTGTTTCTGTTTGATCCTAGTGTGTGCTCTAAAGATACAATGATTTCAAAGTGTATAAATATCGTTGAATACTGTGATTATTTGTACTATGTTATATTCACTTTTATTGTGAATCCTGTGACAATTTGGTCTAGAAGCATCAAAAGTCTGATTACCATCAATGTACCGTTCTTGCATTAATAATGATAACGCTCATGTCATTACAGCTGCAGATTGCTGTTGCTTATACAATTAATGGTTGAGGGGCTATAAATCATCAATCCATGGAATTTCTGCACCTTTTCTTTTTTCTGCTGTTGGCCTTTCATCCATCAACTTCAGCTCAAGATATTGCAAAGGGCAAGGTAGTTGTTGATGGAAGCAAACCAGTTGCTGAAACTAGTGTAAACTTCATATGTGCTACTATCGATTGGTGGCCTCATGACAAGTGTAATTATGATCAATGTCCATGGGGATATTCATCTATAATAAATCTGGTAAGAGTCTACTGAAGATGCTTTCTTTCATTTATGTCCAAGCAAGTGATAAAATCAGCTTACATATTCTTTGTTGATTGCTTTGATCTATTTTTTTATTCACAGAATTTGTCACATCCTGTTCTTGGAAAAGCAATCAAAGGTCCGTATATAATATATAGATCTTTTCATCATTTTAATTCAGAAACATGATTTCCTACTATAACTCTGGTTGCAATGCAGCTTTTGCACATTTGAGGATAAGGATTGGGGGTTCTCTACAAGATCAGATATTATATGATGTGCCAAGTCTAAAAGCTCCATGTCATCCATTTTTCAAGAAGTCAGATGGGCTATTTGGCTTCTCAACCGGATGCCTACGTATGCAACGGTGGGATGCTGTCAACCATTTCTTAATGGAAAACAGGTGAGATATAATAACTTTTGAACTCCAAATATTTTTTCAAGCCTTGTAATTTTGAAGCAGTTCCACTAACATGCTTGGGCCATGCAATATATGTAGAGTCATTCTTACATTTGGATTAAATGCTCTGTACGGGAGGCGCAAATCAAAAAGTACTGATTGGGTTGGACCTTGGGATCCCAGCAATGCTATTGATCTTATCAAATACACTATCTCAAAAGGATACAAAATTGATTCATGGGAATTTGGTAAGGATCTATTATTGCTATTTTTTAGCACCCTAATGCTTCTTAGTACTTCACTCATCGTTGTTTTTTTTATTCTTCTTAGGAAATGAATTGTCTGGGAGCGGTGTCGCCGCTCGCGTTGATCCTGTGCAGTATGGGAAAGATTTAATCGAACTTAAGACGATCATCAACCAACTTTATGAGGGATCGGAATCAAAGCCTACAGTTTTAGCACCAGGAGGATTCTATGATAAAAACTGGTTTATTAAGATGCTTCAGGCTACAGGGCCTGGTGTAGTAAATGGATTGACACATCATATATACAATCTGGGTCCAGGTTAGTAACCTGATTTAGGCTTTTGATACTTCCCGTAACGAAGTTTTCTTATGCAATGATTTCTCCTTGCTGGAAAGTCGACACAAATTTCTGAATTTAAACAATCAACCTTTCCTTATAATTTCAATTTTAAACAAAATACATCAACGTAACACAAAGTTGTGGCATCAAGTACTTTACCATTTGAGGCTGAAGCAAATTGAAAATGCTGGTAATTGTATAATGGTGATCGATAAAAGCTGGATGTAATTTTTAGCTTCTACAACATGCCTTGTTTGCTGAAGTAATTTCTGATCTTCTGCAGGGAATGATCCAAATCTTGAGAAGAAAATGCAGAATCCTTACTTCTTGGACATTATATCAGACACATTTGACAGTCTACGTGGAGTAATTGAACAATATGGTCCATGGTCTTCAGCTTGGGTTGGAGAATCGGGTGGAGCTTACAACAGTGGCGGTCACCATGTTTCTGATGCTTTCATCAACAGCTTTTGGTAAGTTGCAACTTACCTTTGAATACAACACAAAACTGTCTTGTTCATTTCTTTTCGAACCAATCTCTAACCTTTTGTATTATATCTTTGGATGGAAAATCAGGTATTTGGATCAGCTCGGGATGTCAGCTACTTACAACACGAAAGTATACTGCAGGCAGACGCTGATTGGTGGGAATTATGGCCTCCTTGACAAAGACACATTTATTCCAAATCCAGATTTCTACAGGCAAGGGATTTTTGGAACTCATCTTGAGCTTTATTTTTTCATTAAGCCAAAACTCATTTTCCATTTACTCTTTTATACTGTGTAGTGCACTTCTATGGGATAAACTGATGGGTGGGATAGTCCTTTCTGTCTCTAGTGATGCAACACCTTATCTGCGTTCTTACGCTCATTGTTTGAAAGGACAGGCAAGTTTTCTTGTCTTTAGCACTTTTTGTTATATAATGCCCTTGTATTATATGGCATGATGAGGTCCATTACTAAGAGTTAGGAAACAAACTGCAATATAAATTATATCAGCGTAGATCTTAGATGTATTATACAAAAGAATTTTCTGAAAATGCATTATCAAACACACTCAACTTAATTTTTGGGCTTCTGACAGGACGGAATAACTCTGCTTTTCATCAACTTGAGCAACCAAACAAGCTTCACGCTCGACATCCTCAGCTCAAAAATCAACTCCTCGCCCATAGAAGACGGTGAGACCGACAAGAAAACCGCCTTCATACATGGCCTCAGGAAGACATTCTCCTGGACAGGAAGCAAAGTCGAGCCCCACAGAGAAGAGTACCACTTAACTCCAAGAAATGGAGATCTGAGAAGCCAAACTATGGTCTTAAATGGTAAACCCCTTGAACTATCTGATGAAGGAGACATCCCGAGACTCGAACCCGTCTCTGTGGATGCTAAATCTCCCATTTACATCTCCCCTTCCTCCATAGCCTTCATAGCCATTCCCAGCTTTGACGCTCCCGCCTGCAGGTAAAAAAACACATACAGATTGATTAATTAATGAATAAAAGAAATCCATAGTTCAATATGTATGTAGATTTTCATAGTAATTTTGAAGAAGAAATTGTCCATAATAGAATTGCATATTCAGTTGGCAAATGGCAATAATCTGCTCTACTGATTCCCTGTGATTGTGTGGTGTGAAGCTGTATTGTGCTTCTGACAAGTCAAATATAACTCTATGTGGAGTGGAGTTGTTTTGTTTGGTTAAATTAGATAGGTTGTTATGTACTTATGTATGAAAGTTTGGCGCGGATAAAAGCCTTGTTAGTTATAAGTATGTTATGAAAATTTCTCATCTTTGCTCAAGTTTCAATTCAAAATAGTTCGAATGCTCTATAAGCTAGTTTAAGCTACTTATTCAACCAAATACTGCCCACTGTTTGACCTAACTCGATACACAATAACTTGATATAACTAGTTTCTTGAATGGTTTAATATTCCCAGCATGCAATAGATTACTAACCCCACAGAATGTCAAGTTGACAAGAGGTGGGCAAGTTTATTTAAGGATACATCATTACATTGATATTAATTAATCATTCATCGTCAAGGATGCCGGTTGGCTATACATATTCTTTAAATACATCATCGAATTTGTAAAATACATTGCCTGCCTTGTCAGTTCAGGCAACAGAATGGAGACTTTATCTTTTTTTATATTAAAAATATTGTTGAAAGTGTGTTGATAAAAATGTTTATTCAATTAATCACCTAGTATAAAATGAGAAGATCAATAAAAAAAGATAATTCGAATTTGTGAATCCGGTCACATTTAAACAAACCATAGTGATCAAAAGGTGATTCTACACCAAATCTTGAGCAAAATCGGCCTCATCAAATACTGTCAAAATCAAATAAGATAGAAGATGGTATAGTGTGATATATCATAACTTGGTAGAACTTATGAATCACATAAATGAGATTTATTTTCTAAGGTAAGATTACAAACAAGGACCCTTTAATATATATACAATTAGTCATCAATATTTGTTTGCGTAAGCAAATGAAATTATTAATTTTAGATTCTAATTTTTGAATGGATAGCCTGCCAGAAAAAGTCGCATGCCTTCAAGCAAGCCAAGAGATGAGCCTTTACTTTGCTATATAAACCTGCCTGATCTCCTTTCTTGTTTGATCTAAGCCTGTGAAAAAACACAAAAACCATCTCAAAGAGAATGGAGAGCAACAACAGCAACGGAGAAGATAATGCGACGGTTATTCAACCACAGAACAAGCCAATCTCACTTGATCATCATAAGATCGATACACTTGCCTCTTCCATCAAAGTTGTGTCTAATGCGTCGGATCCAGCAACGGAAGCAGACAATGCAATGGCTACAAACACAAAATCTGAGTCCTTGGCTCCTCGTCCTGCCAAGCCTTATCATTATTACTTTCATTACTATTTCCCCTCGCCGTCTTCTTGCTTCTACAGATCTTAGCCGGCCAGAGAAACTTTCACTGTTTGATCAAACAGTAAATTAAAGTGATGGGCTTTTGAGATTTATCAGTTACAAGTGCAAAGGTAAAATGTGTTATGGGTCATTGCAATGGAAATATTCAGCTAAGTTGAATGAACAAGGTTAATATATAAGTACGCTTATGTATTGACGAGAAGAGTACTCTAAAATGTTCCAAGGTGTTATGTAAATGTAAGAAAGTTAATGTATGTAAATTCAAAATGCTCCTTTAAATGTCAATATTATTATTATTATTATTTTCTCAAATTTTCATCCTTTCACAATGCTCTTTTGATTTTATTTTTTTTAATGGTTCATAAAAGGTTAGACATTTACAATTGAGGATGGGAGAATTCAAACTCGTAACCGGCTTATCACCGTATCGGCTAAGCTTGGGGAGCTTGACCTTCACCATTTGATCTCACCACTTTGCCATATATACCAAAAAACTTAAATTAAAATGACTTCCCAGTTTACACGGATATGCAAAGAATGCCCCCAAGTTAGCAAGAGAAATTCGGATTACCCACACTCCTGCTCTTAATGCCTATATAATGTTCAGCGTAAAATGGTGAATAACCTAGAAAAGTGGCTGATTTTGTAATTTTCCAAAATCTTTCCTAACGAATTAAACCTATGGCGCGTGCAAACTCATATATGTCGGGAGTCTCGTGACGTCGTGTGGGTTTCTTCCAAGCTTAATTTAACAGGTGGTTTTGCGTAAACATCAATCCAGACTTTGACAGAGATTCATCAATTGCTTGATATGTTAATCTCAATTGCCTAATACGTGGAGACGTAACAATCCCAAAGTCCTTTTTTATGATTCAATTGCTATGCAGTGATTGCAATCATTATCGAATTCTATATACTGGGCTGTGAATGTCCAAAGACAAGGCCCCTTCCCTCTTTTCAGATTTAGGTATTTTTTAAAGTATAACGCTGGTTGAAATTTTATTTCACTCTGATTCTCTGAAGTTAATGCTTTGATCTGATGTTCCAAATACAAAAACAGCACTTATGAATGTTTTCTTCTCCAATTGCAGTATGTCCAGCGGCATCATTGTTGAATTAATTTGCTGTATGTCCAACTGTCCAACGGAATCGAGCAATTTTTGTTGGCCGGTTAGTTCGCGCTATTAACTGCCGCCAACCTCTACCGCTTCATCCCCCGCCCTCTAGGGTTCCGGCCATGGCTCCTCGCCCCAGCTCCCAGTTTGTCCATCGCGGAAAGGTTTCTCTTTATCTTATCATATCTCTTGCACTACAATATCTTAAGCAATAATTGTGAACTCTTTTGTACTAATTAGCTTGTTGGCTTTTGCTATCCTCTATTAGACTCGAATTTTTGCTGGAATTTGTAGTGATCTGCAGTCCACACACTTAAAGCGAAGTCTCTTAATTTTTTGTATGTTTGTTTGAATTCTTGGCTTACAACTTGGTTGTCTGAATGGTGTGAAAATAAGTGCTGTTTTTTTAATCGGTGGATCAAATCTGTGAAACCTTAGGAGAGATAATTACAAGGGAAAAAAAGTAGCTAAATGAAATCGTTAAGACCTTTTCTAATGCAAGATGATATGTTAACTGAGATCAACCAAAGAAGGCATATGGTGAGCTTTATGACTTGTTTTTTCCCACTTAATGACTGATCTGGTCTGGAGGTATAAATGTGTAATTATCAATTTGACTTGTGCAGCGAATTCAATATTTACATCAATGATTTTTTGGATATTAGAATGACTAATGGTGCTGAAGAGATTTCCCTGTTGTTTGAAACATGCTTCTAAAATGAGCATACCATATCTATGTATATTGTTTAATCTTCTTCTGTTTCTGAGTGGCTGTATTTCTTTTGTATGGAAAGTTGCTTTCTCAAAATCTGACATAAATGATTCTAGGCCTAGAGAGCTGTTGATGCTAACAGCCTAACAGACACCCAAATAATTATGTAGGAGCTATGTAGTTCCTTGGGACTTTATTGACAATATGACAGTTGTTTCTTTCATACAGCATCTGGTTACTTCTAAATAGTACCCTTAAGTTTTCTATTTTCTCCATCTTGTGTTGATTGCTTAGAATTGAAGTTGGTGGATCATGGACAATCTTCTTTGAAGTTTCATGAGATATAATTTTTTGATTTTCCATGCTGACACCACATCTTTCCTCAATGCAGACAACCCATTTGTTTGCTTATTTAATATGGAGCTGTTTACAATTTCTACTGAGCATATGGCACCAAGCAGTGGATCTATTTAATATGCTTGAAAGCCACTCTATCTCGTCTGGATTACTGAAGAAGTATAGTACATTGGATGTAAATAAGCTGAAATACTTGGCTATCGTGGTTGAAAGTGAAGATGCTTGTGATATTTCAAAAATTATTGAGTTGCTACAATGGTTGGCTGATATTGGTGTGAGGCATGTTTGTCTCTATGATATGGAAGGTATGTGATGTAAAAGTGTTTATTCAACAAAGGATGTTTCTTCTTTTATGTAGTAATAACTGACAGAGCTCCTTCTTGATGTTACCATTTAGGAGTTCTCAAGAAATTAAAGGACTTCATCATGGAGAAGTGCAATACAAAATCAATACCATGGCAGGTAATCACTCTTTTGCGACTCTTTTGCTCCATAGTGAAGGAACTTGAGAACCAGACTTGCAGGAGGGGAAATTATTGCAAAGAATGAGCCTTCTCATTCATCAATGTATTTTCTTATTGTTAATATATAACAAGAGATCTGAAATTGTAGTAAAATATTTGTGCTATCACGAGTTATATATCATATATATACACATCAAGGATGGATGCTATGGTTTTTAAAAAAAATTGTTGCTTATATAGCCTGCTTATGTTTGTAGGTAGTTGATGCAAGTAAAGCACTCCATGACCCAAACCAGAGGACTTTGGAGTTTGCTTCATTTTCGGATGGAAAGGAAGGGGTAGTAAAAGCTGCTAACCTACTTTCTGTAAAACATTTTAAATCAAGAGAGCAGGGTGGAGATCAAGAACTCCCAAAATTCACGGAGAAGCTTATGGATGATGCCTGACTACTATTGGTTTGTTCTTTCTCAAAACTACCTCTATACTATTTCAATAACTCAATCATATGGATTCATGGTTGTACTTTTTGTCTCATATACTATGTACAAACCTTAGAGACTGATTGGGTCTTCTCTTGATGGTAGGTTGCAGAGGCCCTGACCCTGACCTCTTATTAGTTTATGGGCCTGCCAGATGTCATCTAGGGTTCCCTGCATGGAGGATGCGGTACACGGAGATTGTGTAAGTTAGCGTATGGCGTGTATAAGAAATAGAAATATATTATTCTATAAACTATTACTAGAATGGGTTGGTTTTATTCTTTATTTGTATTAGCATGACCTTATTTTTAAGTTCTATGATATGCTCTGCTGGTTTATTGAGAATTTGTGAGTGGGATTTGTTTTATCTTTCGGTATTACAGACACATGGGACCATTGAGATCCGCGAGTTACGGTTTGCTTCTTAAAGCCATTTACAAGTTTACCACAGTCCGTCAGAACTACGGTAATCTTAATTTCATGAAAGCTGATTTTTGTTCTTCTCCCAACTTATAGGCAAAAGGTGTTGCTCTGTTACAAACAAGTTCTTGTTTTCATTGCTCTCTTTCCAAACATATACAAATTTTGCTTTATTTGTTGATGGTTATCTATTGGAGCCATAGAACGTTAGTCCTGATTTCAATTACTGTTTCATCTCAGGTAAATAGCAAATGCAAGTATGCAACAAAGGACAATTTCCTGCCATGCTGAATGAAAGGAAATGCTATGTTTCGTTGCTGTGTGTGATTGGTGTAGCCACAATAAGTCACATTCCTTGACACTGAGGGTGGTCCTTGATTTGCTTCTGTTACTTCTGTATTGCTTAGTGCTCGTTTGGTTAAAAGCGGGAAGTAGAAATCCTAGGAATTTAATTCATAGGAAATGTAATTCCCGCTAATTGAATTTCATGGGATTTGTCAAAATGTGTTTGGTCATAATTAATTACCCAATAGTTAAATTGTTACAACTTGTTTGGTTGAAAGAGAAAAATCATGGGAATTTATTTAAAATTACTATAAGAACTCTTATCCATAAAAAAATAATAATATAACTCAAGGGTAAATACGAAATTTATAATTTAAAAGGGAAAAAAGAAAAAAATAATTTAAATAAAAATGGAGGAAGTTTATCTTACCCACTCCTACCATGGTAATTGCAATTCCCCATTTTGGAGGAATTGCAATTCATGGTATTTTAAGTTCCTGGGTTTTTCTGTAAAAATAATCCAATCAAACGCGTATATTAAAAGCTACTTCTTGGGATTTTCAAAATCATGTGATTTTAAACTTTAACCAAACAAGCACTATAAGTAATTTAAGTGAATTTCTACTTTGTCAACTGAATAAATAAGGTGATGAAATAAGTGCTCTCTCTCTAGGCATAAATTGGAGGGAAAATCTCTGTACTATCCTTGAATGTATCCCCGTCAAACACAGAATTTCATTGTCGATAGTTGGTAGAGATCTTGTTGATTCAATGACATTGAAGAAAAACGCCATGCAATTCAATTACATATGGGCAATACGGAATAGGAGCTTTCTCTAGGGCATTCAAAGTACATCCAAAAGATTCAATAGCTTCATACGTAACTTCAATATTGAAGACAAAAACTAACAAATTAACACAGAAAAAAAAAAGTGAATACAGTTTTCCCTTAAATAGTTAGCTTTCACTTTCACAGGCTAGAGGTGGAGATCCGATCGGACCAAGCATTCTTAGCCGTTGGATCAATCTCCGACACACAGTACACTTGAAGCCACTCTTGAACGTATGCAAATCTTGTCTCGACACGTAGTATTTCATAATAAGGTAGTACGAACGACGCTAACTCTGATAGGGGCGTATGAACCCTTTGCAATATGTTAAGACCAGTCAAAGGAGAATCTCCAAAAAGGAATTGACGACACAAGAAAAGACTTCTTATTTCATAATCTGAATATCCCTTACAGACTCTAGCTAGCCACTAATATATAATTAGGAAATAATAGATAATAGGATAAGCTATCCTAACAATTAGGGATTTATTTCCTTAAACACAAAATAATAGACTCAATATAATAGACTAATTGATACTAATTGATTGCTGAAATTTAGGCAAGTTTTCAATAGCTTTTCCTTAGCTGGAATTGTATCAATGCACCCGCCCTAAAAACTCGACTTGTCCTCAAGTCGAAAAGAGTCTCTCAACCTGGCTCTAGGTGCGGAACTTTGACGCCCTGAAGCTTGTATTTCCTCCCTTTGTTCTTAAAGATCATGAACTTCTCATTCCAATTTGCCAACACAGTATTTAGAGAGGCTAACCATTTAATTCCCAAGACGACTTCAGTGCCACCCAAGGAGAAAGGGTAAAAATCTTGAGTAATAACAAGGCCGGGCAATTGAATTGCAAGATTTGGACAGATCCGATCACAACTAATCACTTCCCCATTACCGATAGTGACACCGAATCCCGGGACCTCCTTGGTGGGTAATTTCAACTCTTGAACGAGGCGGTCAGATATGAAATTGTGGGTCGATCCGCTGTCTACAAGGATTAACACTGAACGATTGTGTAGCTTGGCCTCGAGCTTCATTGTCGTGGTTGTGGCATGGCCAACAATCTGATGGAATGAAATCCCTACTGACCCTTCTTCACCTATGGATTCAAAGGGCTGGTCTTCCTCATTGTCAACATCTGGCGCTTCTTCATCCAATTCCCCGACATATTCCATGTGGGAAAAAGAAGATTTGCATTGGTGGCCAGGCGAGAACTTGTCCCCACAACGGTAACAAAACCCTTTTTCGCGACGTAGTTGCCGCTCGTTATCCCAATTCTTTGACGGGAATTGCTGATTAACCGTTGGTCGGTAGGACGCAAGGGCTGAATTGGGGTTTGGGGAAGTGAATGATTTTGGGCCTTTGGTTATTTTGGCTTCAAATTCTAAAACGAGGTTTACCGCTTTAAAGACGGATTGGGGTTTGTGGATTCAGACTTCTGTTTTTAGCTCATCTTTTAGACCAGAAAGAAATACACCTAACAAACAGTGCTCGGGCCAATCTCTAACCCTCACAGCACCCCGGGCAAATTCTTGACGATATTCTTGTACGGTACCTGTCTGCTTTACCGCACACAAGAATTCGTCGGGGTTTTGAAACTCCGGAGGACCATAGTGTTCATGGAATGCTTTTACGAGGTCCTCCCAAAACAGAATCTCGCCTTCGCCGGTAATCCAAGCAAAGAGATCAAGGGTGTCACCTTCAAGATGCATAGAGGCCACTTCTACTTTCATCTCGTCGGGAATTCGAAAGTAGCGAAAATATTTCTCCGCTTTGAGGATCCAACCTCGCGGATCTCCTCCGTCAAACTTTGGAAAGTCGATTTTCGCCCTAGGATGGTGGTTGTTGTAGTAACCGCGATTGTGGCCATCATCATCTTGCTCGTCCCAATAACTAGGACGTTGACGGTCAAACGGTTGTCCTCTCGGCATTTGTTGTCTGCCATGGAGGGAGCCTGCTGGACTATCGTCGACAGAACGTCGGACCTAGGGTAGATCGCGGGCTGATAATTGGACAGAGAGAGTTTTTATGGCTGCAGTGAGATCATTCATCATCTCAAGAGTAGGGGTGTTACTTGTGGAAGCTGGTAGGTCATTGTTTTGTGGATCACTAGCGGAATTGGAACGGGTATTCACCATCGGATCGATGGCTTTGATACCAAATGTTAATACCACTCAAAGGAGAATCTCCAAAGAGGAATTGACACAAGAAAAGACTTCTTATTTCATAATCTGAATATCCCTTACAGACTCTAGCTATGGCTTTATATAATCAGCCACTAATATATAATTAGGAAATGATAGATAATAAGATAAGCTATCCTAACAATTAGGGATTTATTTCCTTAAACACAAAATAATAGACTCAATATAACAGACTAATTGATACTAATTGATTGTTGAATTTTAGGCAAGTTTTCAATGGCTTTTCCTTAGCTGGAATTGTATCACAATATAACCCGTTTACAAAAATCTTGTTATTTTCATTAAATTTATGCCGAGTTTTTAACGGGTCAACGAATATCTAATAGAAATATCCATTGATCCAAGCAGAAAACTATCTCAAAAATGTTAATTAAAGTTGAACATTTGATGTATTACTTTACTATTTGCAAAAACGTTTCTAACAACATTCATTCTACTGAGTCTTTGTATGCTCATCTAACAAAGTCTTTGTTTGCTTTTCAAAAAATATAGATATTGTATATATTGGATATCCATTTGTCATTACAGTACAAGCCACCCCTCTACCTAAGAAGGTGGCGAGAAAGATTGAAACAATTTATAGAAGCTTCTTATTGGAAGGCACTAATGACAGTAGGAGATCCTTGGTAGCTTAGAAGAAAGTTTGTAAGCCATATGAAGAGGGAGGCTTAAACTTTAAAGAAATCTTATCCTGGAATAAAACTGTATTGTTTAAACTGGCCCATGATATATATATATAAAGGTAGGTTCTATAGTGAACAATCTCCTATAGAGAACAAGAGAACACATCTCATCCATTGGATGAGATTGGAATGGATGGTGGGATTTGTATCTACAATAGCAAAAATAGAAAAATAGGAAAAACCAAAAATAGGAGAGACATTCTCCCCACTCCATCCTAACTACCATAATTAAAATTTGGTTTGGAAAAATCCAATTATACCATAACCTCCATCATCCAACGTAGAAAAAAATCCTCCAAATCTCCATTGGAGAATTCCGGCAACCTGTGTAGCGCAAACCACCTGTGTCGACCGGCGACCGATCCCGCAAGCCACCATCGCGCAAGCCACCGACGACCACCACCACGATAGATCGCGCAAGCCACCGACGAGCCACCCAACGTTCATCGCGACTAGGGCGAACGACGAGCGGCGACCGACGATAGATCCTCTGCTCACCGGTGACCACCAGCGTGTTCTCACCAACCACTAGTGTTCCGGCGACCGGCGATAGATCCCCTGCTCACCGGCGACCACCAGCGGTAAGCAATTCCGGCGAATTAATTCGAAAATATACGTAAAACAATGCAATTCGTAACAACCAAAGCCTATAGATTCTCTGTATACATACAATGTAATATTGTATATATCGAATTGCTAAATGTATATACAAAATTGGTATGGCTGGATACTATTTGCAGTATTGTATGTACAATTAATGAAAAACTGTCTATTACATGTACAATTTGAATTATATATACATTCGATATTATCGTATATACATATAATTCACATTTAATATACATAAATTATTTGTAAACTATTTTTATACATGTATACATGAGTATGTGGTCTATATACTAGATTATTGTACATGTATACATGGATTTGACATTAGTTTTTTATGCAGATATCTCAAGTAGAGCGGATTGTCAACATATTTTTGATTTCCATACTTCGAACATTGGGGTTTAAGCGATCGAAGATTGGTGGCAATATTGAACATTAGATCTTATGTTGTATCTATACACCTTTTTTTGTTTCATTATGTAATATTTAATTTTTGGTTATACCGATACAAAATGACAATCATGTATATATAGCTGAATTCGTGTATATACTCTCATTTACTTATGTATACACATTTAAATTCATTAATGCAATTCATAATTTCGCGTGAAAATACCAATACACTAGTATCATGAATATAAGAATCATGTTCTTGTATATACTTTTACGTACTTATGTATACATTCAAAATTGAATAGAATCAATAAAAGAGGATTGTATAATCATTATAATATCATGTATATAACAAATAAAATCATGTATATGAGCAATTGGTTTCGTATACAATTATGAATCATGTTATGAGCAACTGTATATAACAATTAAGAATCATGTATATAACCATTTGATTTCTTGTATACAATTCAGCGAGATTTAGTGCCGGATTTAAATTTAATTGTTAAATTCGTATAATTACGGGATTTTATAATTTTTTGAAATAAATATGGAAATTAATGTAATCAATGAGAGCAAATTCGAGATTTTTAAAAAATTCGAAAATTGGGTCAAATTCGATTGAAATTAATGTAATCATGAATATAACCACCCCCATAACCCACCTTCCTTTTTTGATTTTTCAATGGAATTAATAAATCCGAAAATTAATAAATACTTGCTATAATTAAGGGATTGGGTTGAAATTTGAAATTGGGTCAATTTTAGATATGTACTCTGAGCCATCCAATGAAATATCATCCAAAGGCCTACAATTGCTCTCTTGTTCTCTCATATTTAATTGTTCTCTATTGAACCTCAATCCATGTATGTGTATATATATATATGTATATATATACACATACATAGATTAATTTCGAGAATAACTTTCCATATCCAAGAGTCTATATACATATATATATACACACACCAAGGTGAGAAGCAATCTAACAAGAAGACAAGACTTCTGCCATGTTGAGATAAAGATTGAAGACTCTTGGATATGGAAAGTTATTCTCAGAATTAGAAGTCAGATTTTTCAGTATGTAAGAAAATCAAGTGACCTTGGCTGGGCAAGCATAAATAATGATGATTACTTCACAAATGTAAGAAGTAAACTTGATTGCAGGATGTTGTATGATGTGTTAAGAGATCATCATCCTTCTAAGGAGTGGGGTTTGTTGATTTGGTATGGTATCCACTCAAGGAAATGGAGTTTTCATAGTTGGTTAGTCACTCCACAAAGACTACCAATAGCCTCAAAATTGGTCAAATTTGGAAAAATTTAGTCCAGTATTTGTGTGCTTTGTAACAAAGAAGAAGAGACTGAATTGCACCTTTGGTTCAAATGTGATTTTATCAAAGTAGTTGCAGACAGGGCCTGGAGCAGGATTGGCATTAAAACCGCGCTCGCGGTTCGTTTCGTTCCAGAAATCCTGAATCTGTGTAGACCTATCTTACGGTCTACACTTGTATATATTGATGTCTGCGTTTAAGTTGTGTCAGTTGAAGGATGAACCCTTTCATGAGTACTTCACTAGGTGCCAAAAACTATTGCATGAACTCTCTGTGTGGGGGATAGACGTAGGGCTTGATGATGCTTGCCATCATATCTTTATTGGGATGACTCTTGAGTCCCAACTAAGGATGTACCGCGAGAGCGATGCAAAATACGTCATTTGGAAATGTATGGATCGATGGAATTTCTTTTGTGAGATCCGAGCCGGAGAGATCGAGGTGCAGAAATTGAAGAACCAAATTGCTGAACAAAGAGAATTAGAGGAGGTGCTGGCCATAAAGACGAATGCAATTCTCGAAGATCAAAGTTTTGTGCATGAACCGCGCACGCTGGATGACAACCGCTCATGTGGTTCCGGTACAGAACCAACAAATCCCTTGAAGAGCCGGTCCCATCCTTTCCGGAGGCACTCAAAGACCCTTCATGGGATGAAGAGCTAGATGATCATAGTCATATGATGACGGAGGAGGAATATTTCCTTAAGTTTGACAGCTCCTGGAGTGATGACGATGAGCCTGATGACTTGAAGCAGGAGTTAGATGATGATATGGAGATTGCCCTTCCACTTGAGGAGATGTCTATGTCTCCTACCATGGAATCCTTTGTTATGATCGATCATGATCCCTGTATCCTTCCCTCTTCTTCCTTACTTTCTATTGATATTTGTTTGCCTGTTGTGTTTGCAAAAGGTCTTGAGCATGATAGTTTGCCTAGTGATTTCTCCAATTCTAAAGGTGGTGGTGTTGAGATAAAAATCATAACTTTTGATAAACTACTTCATCCTTCCAACTGGTTTTATCCTAAACTTGCTAACCCTGATTTTTCTAGTGGGTTTGATAAACTGAAACGGTGTTTGAATGCTATATTATTCGGTTTCAAATTATCATTGTGTTATATTTGCCTGCATGAGAGTTGTTCGCAGGATTTTGACAGATTGCTTAGGGCATTGACGATGTCCGACGTTAAACAAAGGCGCTGCTCGGGAGGCAACAAGAGGTAAGTTCTTCTTTTCTTTTCTTTTTGCCTTTTTAGTTTAGTTTTAGTTTTAGTTCGTTTTGGTTTTGTCGGGCTAACTTGCAGATACAATTTTTCCATCTCAAATAGAGCAAGCCGAGGCGAGGATCCGAGCCCACGGCCCAGACCCGCGCTCCCGGGTCAGCCCTGACGGAATTATTTTTTATTTTTCATAAAAAAAAATAAAAAAAATATAAAAGGCTTTCGGGTGAAACCCCTGAAATAAAAGGCTTTCAGGTGAAACCCCTGAAATAAAAGGCTTTCAGGTGAAACCCCTGAAATAAAAGGTTTTCAAGTGAAACCCCAAAAAAGCCCGAATCAGTACCAACCCGAGCCCAAAATAATACAAAAATTCCTTCTCAACATTTTACCCGTTCCACCTACCCTTGTCTTCCTCCTCACATTACCCTCCTCCAAATACCAAACTCCATTCCATAAAACCACCAAGGCCACAAATCAACCACCACAACAAACACCTTCATCCACGCCTCAACCTACTCCCGCAGACCATCAGCACCCGCGGCCATCACCCGCACCCGCGGTTCGCAGAGCCACCGGAGAGCTCGAGTCGGAGGTTTTGCTTGGATTGGAGGTTTGGATAATTTCGGGACAGATCTACGCCGATTAGTGGTAAATCTTGCCTTTGAAGTTGATTTTTCTTCCTTCTTGAAGTCAATTTGTTGTTGCTTGAGTGATTTGAGGAGATTTGGAGGTGGTTTTGAGTTCACCATTATCGGCGAAACTGAGATCTGGAAATCGCCTGAACCGCGCCCCCGGTTTCGTTCCGCGCTTGCGGTTTGAGTTTCCCATTCCGCGCTCGCCCTTTGATTCCGCGCTCGCGGATTTCCGATCACCAGTTCTGCGACCTCTGTTTACAGTACGCGCCCGCGGTTATTAGTAATTTCCGGGTAATTTTCTCGTTCAAATCTGTTTGTTTTATTCAGCTATGGCATATTATGGTTTACAACATCTGATTGAGGGACAGAGGGAATTATGGGATAAGTATGAGACCAGGACATTTGTCAGTACTAAGTTCTTTGATATCCCTACACTGATAGATTTGGGATTTAGGGAGTGTACAGAGTGATTGCTTGAGACTGGGGGTTTAGGTAGATTCAGTACCATGCCTATCCCTACTTACAAAGGCCTGGCCATAGAGTTTTTGTCCACTTTCCGCTTTTCTGATGGGGTTTTGAGTTTCCATGCTTGTAATAGATTATGTAGTATGACCCGAGAGGAGGCATATCTTAACTTTGGGATTACTTCACCACCTACTGAAGGGTGGAGGAGTATACTGACAGATGCTACATTCTTTGATTTTTGGCATACACTTACTGGCTCCCCCTTTGACACTAAATCTGGGGAGACGAACTGTAAGATTCCCCACCCTTGTGTGCGTCTGTGTCATATGGTCCTAGCTATTGCATTTTTAGGGCAGGGAGAGGCGAACAAGGTTTTTGCACATGACATGAGGATTATTAGATGCTTGTTTCCTTTTCCATCTGAGTGCCCAAACTGGTTTGGATTATTTATTGCCTCAGCTAGGAAGTATCCCAAGAGAGGTGGGCTGATAGGATTGGGTGGTATGATTACTCACTTAGCCATGCGATTTCTTACTATTGAGCAGATAGAGGCCCGATTTGGAGGACGTCTGACTGATGGTTACAGATATACACATCAAGCGTTAGTTAGGGCTAGTTGTTTGAGAGGTTCAGATGAGGGAGGTTGGACTTGGTTGCATGGGCATCCTGCTACACCTTTTCTGCGTCTACCTGCAACTTTACAGTATGGAAATACTGTATCTGTCTTTCACTTACAACCAGATATAGACGCTCCTGTAGAGGAGGTTGTTATGGAGGATTATGCGGATGATGGTGGAGTTTGGGATCAGCATGTTGAGGCTTATCATTCTAGGTTTGCATCTGAGCCATCTGGATGGGTACCTGGTCCACAGAGTACAACTGGTTGGGGTGTACCTAACCCAGCTACTGCATCTACTTTTGCTTCTACTTCTGCTCCTTCTGGTTTGCCTTGGACTCCTGAGATGACATTTGAGGAGCGAGTTCTGAGTGGATTGCAGCATTTATCGGTTCGACAGGATGCGTTGTGGGAGCATCAGAGACAGGCCACTTCATTCTTCCAGACTCAGTGGCCTGATTTTCCATCATTTCCTCCACCTGATCAGCAGTGAGTCTTCTGATTCCTTCTTCTATACTTTGTTCTATATTTTCTTAGCTTCATTGGGGACAATGAAGGGTTTAAGTATGGGGGAGTGGATTCACTGCTATATTTGTAATATATGTACAGTTGCATTCTATTTCTGTTATTTGATTCAGTTTTTCAATTTGAAAAAAAAATAAAAAAAATGAAAAAGCCATAAAAAAGAGAAAAAGGCATATAAAATCCTGAGATGAGTTGAAAACCCGAAAGGGCGGCTCAGGTAATAAGCAGGTAACCCGAACTAGCATTAGGCTGGGGTAATATGAGGTTTATGAGAGATGTGAGTATTTGTGAGCACACCTAAAGAAAAATGGAAAGAGTGATTAGGTGAAAACCCGAAAGGGCGCCTAAGTAGAATGAGTGGTAAAATCAGAGTGTTTAGGATCATATTCTACTTTGGGGTCTGGGGGTTATATTTTAGATGTCGGGTAGATCCTAGGTTGCTCTACACTTTTTAGAGCTTGAGTGCTATATTCTGTTTTCTGTGAGGTGTGTGTTTGAGCTTTCATGTCTTTGCTCATTATTTCTCTACATGGGTTCGGGTTGTGAGTTGAGAGTTAGATTTTTCATATTTCTCTTTACTTCATGTGGATCTTTGATAGGATTTATTGTTAGATTTATTTTGAGCTTACTCGAGGACAAGCAAGATCTAAGTATGGGGGAATTTGATACGCTGGTTTTAGTACAGCGTAATTCTGTATTTTTATTAGGATTTTTTAGTGTTTTAGGCTAGATTAGGATGTTTATCTGTAATATCAGAAGAGCCTACAGTTGATGATTTGGAAGACAGAAGTCCTAGTTCGAGCTGAAGAGTTTACGGAAACAAGACCCGCGCCCTCGGGCGAGGACCCGAGCCCGCGGTGAAGGAAGATTCGAGAGGTGAAGACACGCAGGACCCGCGCTCGCGATTCATCGAGGATCCGCGGCCGAGGAGACAAGATGACCCGCGCTCGAGGTTCTAATCCGCGCTCGCGGGTTGACCTTTCTCAGCGCCGACTCGGAGTTTTATTCTATCTTATTTATTTTTATTATATCTTTAGTTTTAGGTTATTTCGGTTGAGTATTTAAGCTTAGTTTCGTGTTTCAGTTGAACTTACCACAATTCAGAGCATACTTTTATATTTTAGGTTTTTTTTCAGTTTTATTATGGACAACTAATTTCCCTTGAAGTTTGTTTGATCAAGGAACCCTTTTTATGTAATTCGTGAGATTCTGGTAACTTTTCTATCCCTTGGTTAATATCAAAACTCTTGTTTTTATTTATATGATCTATGTTTGATTTGATAAGCCTAATCAACTTGTTTGATTGAGTTAGATCTACTGTTTGGATTTGATTTGATTGTTGTTTGTGCAATCTTATTTCTCCTTGAAACAACTCTTTTCTAAGACCGTGGACTAGAATTGAGAAAGAGTGTTTGATTGTTATTTTATGCACGAGACTCGTAGCTTGATTGCATGATTTGATATCCTTCTATCCTTAATATTTTGCATGATTTGAATTAAGCGTTCTTGTTCATATCATAATTTCACTTGGACCGTGGACAAGTGGAAATCTTTTATAAGGATTGGAATTAACCTGGAAATTAATAGAAAAGTGGATGAATTGATGATCGAATGATTAAAAAGGTGGAATTGATTGAATGAACTCTGCTTTTCCTTAATTGATTTGATACTTAATATTATTTGCTTGCTTAAACTCTCAAAACCCCCTGTTTTATTCTTTGCTGATTGTTCAGAAAACCGATTCTCTTGGGTTCGATCCCTTACTTGCATGCTATACTAGTTTGTAGTTTAGAGTAATTTATTTTTTATCTTGGCAACAACGACTTTAGCCGAGTCAGGAGGCTTAAACTTTAAAGAAATCTTATCCTGGAATAAAACTGTATTGTTTAAACTGGCCCATGATATATATATATGTATGTATATATATACATATATATACACACCGGGGTGAGAAGGAATCTAACAAGAAGACAAGACTTCTGCCATGTTGAGATAAAGATTGAAGACTCTTGGATATGAAAAGTTATTCTCAGAATTAGAAGTCAGATTTTTCAGTATGTAAGAAAATCAAGTGACCTTGTGATGCGTCCCTCGTATGGGATGCGACGGATCGACTCGGTGTTTGAGTATTGGGTCTCGTCTTTACGCAATGGAAGGCTGGAAACACGTGAATTATAGCGATTGTGATTCGAACAAGCAAGAACAACGAGAACTTTAATGGTAGTTGAGTGGCGGCGCAATGGCAGTAGAGAGAAATAAGGAGAAACCCTCGACTCTATTAATCTCTAAGTGTGGGCTGAATAAAAAAAAACATCATAAGCCCCCTTATATAGAGGCGGCATAGCAAAAACCTAGAAGAAAACCCTAAAACCTGCGGCGCGCCTAGGGCTAGTACGCAGACTAGGCCTAGCGGCGCGAGTCCAAAAGTCATCGGCGCAAGGCCCATAAAACACTTGCTAAAACCATAAAACCACTAGCTAATAGTAATGTTCTAAAGTGGAAACAATGCAAGATGAAGATTATAGCCAAACTAAAGCTAATAGGAAGAAGATGTACGACTACGAGGAGGGATTTAACACTCTGATTCAGTGGTTCAAGCTGCTTTGTAGCTGTGTTGCTTCATTGTTTGTTCTAGTTGGGCTAGGTCTTGTTGTTTGTTGTTTGGAGAGCAAATCCATTGTCTCTCTTATGCTAAGTGCTCTTTGGTTTGGTCAAAGAACATGACGACGCATGGGGGGACATGGCAAGTTTTCTCTAAGTGCTTTGCAAAAGGATAAGAAAATTTTGGGTCCTTACAGGGCTTTGGATACTCTATGTTCTTTTCCTTTCTTTTGGTTGGTTTAGGTTTCAGGTAGATAATGTATAAATCACTCTCTTACCAATTCTTTTTGCAGAGTAAGCTTTGCTGAAGCAAAGTTATGATGATGCATTAAGAGGTTATGACCTTCTTCTAGGCTTCAAGCTCATGCAAACACTAGTGTTGTTGCATTAGAATGTGTTCTGTTTGGAGCCTGCCCAGGTTTAGGAGTGATATAAGGTGTTTTTGACTTGTTGTATTTTCCACATATATCTTTTTTATAAGGTAAGGATTAGGGTTGTCACAAGTACTACTTGGGCTTACCTAGAGCATCCACTAGTATATCTTTGTTGATATATTGTTTGTACTCTCTCCTTTTCTTGAATACAATTTTTACCAGAGTTGAGATCAAATGAGAAAATGTCTTATAGTGTAAAATGAGAATAAATGTGGAGCGTTGGATGTTGGGGAATCAATTGTGTAGATGGGCGCTTTATTAATGGGAGTTTTTTAACCGAAGGGGTAATTTCGTCATTTCCCCCAAAATAAAACCCCTCCTCCCCTCTTTCTTCTTCTTCTTCCTTGGAGTTTTTTCAATTCTTTCCTCCATTATTGGATTTCGATTTTTCTCTTCTTCTTTCTCCATTTACATGTTTTAATTAGATTAATAACTATTTTCGATCTCATTTGAGTTGCTTCTAGGTACTTTTTTGTTTTCTTAGAATTTGAATGTCTAATTTAGGGGTTTTTTCAAATTTGGGGGATTTCAATTAGCTTTTTAATTCGAACCTTAATTTACCATGAATTGTATGAATTAAAACATGTTATTGTATTATTTCATTGAATACCTTGTCATTTAACCAAAATTATTTGTCATTTCACCATTGTTAGAATCCATGTCGATATTTGAATTTACTGGTTTGGTATGAACCCTCACTTGTAATACTATGAACCGACACTTGTAATTCTATGAACTGAAAATTACGATACGACTTTAGTTTTCTTTTTGGGGTTTTTATTACTTTTAATTTGTGAATGTTTTTGTGTTTTTATATATGTTTTCATTTATTTTGAATCTTTAATGTTTTGTGATATGATGAAAGAAAACAAAACCTTCTTATTTTTATTTATATAGGTCTTTTTAGTTGAATTTATGAGGTGCACACCAAGTGTTTGATAAATTGTTAGTTTCAATAGAAGCTATTGTTGAATTAGCTTTGTTGGCTTTACTCAAACTTATGAAGTTTGTGCATATTTTGTGTTACAATCTGATTGTTTTATTGAAAATAAAGGCTAATGGTAAATTTTTTAAAAATTGCCCACCATGTGTTTGATAAAATGCCCAAATGATAAATTTTAAAATTATGTCCTCTTTTTAAGTTCTTAAATTTTCTCTAGTTTTATTGCTTCTTCTTTGATAAAATGATATGAACCATATTAAGATTTCATGTGTTCAAATTGCAATTAAAGTCCTGACACTAACTAATATGAGCAAAAAATTCATGAACAGTAAGAACACTTAGTATGAACCTTAACATTCAAATGTATGAACCGACAAAATATCATTTATGAACTACACTTTGCGGTGGTTTTAAAACTAACTAACTTCCCTTCTCCTATGTCTATTTAAGGGGAGAGAAAATAAATTAACAGGGGTTGGTCAACATAAAAAAAATGGCCCACCGTTTGAGAAGGAGAGGTTAAAAACAAATCAAAATTGCAGAGATAAAGGGAATTGGGGAAAGTAGCCCTCTCTATACGTGTGATTGATCCCTCTTCTCCATATTAATTTTAATAAAAAAGGTTTGGAAGGAGTGTTTCTTCATTTCCTACAACAGCAAGTCTTCAACTTGCAGAGAATCAACAAAAAAAAGAATCGTTGAAGGCAAAGGAAAAAAAGAACACGTACAATAAATCATGTCTATCCTCGACCAATTCATTACCCATTACAATACACAACACAAATAATGAGTATGGTGAATTAAATTTCATGAACCTTTATGACAATTGTTATGAACTTAACTACATAAGGACATGAGCCCTTAAAATAGTAAATATCATTTATGAAATACGATAATTGCCACAAATAACAAGTAATGTGACTTAAATTTCATGAACCTTTATGACAATTGTTATGAACCTAACCGTATAAAGACATGAACCCATAAAATACCATTTATGAAATGAGATAAATGACACGAATAACGAGTATTTTGAATTAAATTTCATGAACCGTATTGACAGTTGTTATGAATCTAATCGTATAAAAACATGAACCAACATAATGTTATTTATGAACTATAATACATGACACACATGAACCTTAAAACGATATGGTTATGAACCATAAGATGAAATATTATGAACCTATACTTATAAATATATGAATCGAAAGAACAAATGTCATGAACCAAAATATATAAAGCGTTTATAGAATTAGCCTATGTGAGATTTGAACCCACATCTATGTGCACATGCACATTGCTCTACCATTTGAGCTAATATGCTTTTAAAGTGATAAATGATTTTACACAAACACCACGTCATATGCAAGCAATGTGATTTTTCTCTTCTAACCCACAAAGTAGAATGCAACAAGGCAATAACATTGTCAATCTTAGCTTTGTCTGACAAAAAAAATACAGATATATGTAACATAAATTGAAAGAAGTCATACTTTTCCAACAATCTCTCCACAATTGCTTCAAACTGAGGAACAATTTTTGATGCCTCGTCATTTGATTGGGCTGCCTTTGTCCTAAGACTAGCATACTCATTTACAGCTTTGTCTGACAGAAAAACTAAAAAACAAAACATTATCATCCGCATCCATAGGTAAACCCATCAACGCATCAAGCACCCGTTTCGACCACTTTATAACAAAATAAACCCATCAACGCATCCCATAAAGAGGGTTTAAGCACCATTTCATGGATGATCATCTCTTCCAATCACAAAACCACTTTGTACCTCCTCCCTACAAAGAAAAACCCTCTAATTTGTAAAAACTTCATCATCTGCACAACCTGGCTGATTAACCATCTTATCTAAAAGCTTAACAACCATAATAGACCTTCCCTTTTCACTGCAACATTAAATACCTTTGTGGTGGGAACACAACTCCATTGCACCATCTCTTTTTCAACCACTTTGAATCTTTGATAGCCTCATCAACTAGACCTTCTCTGCAAAAGGCAGCTACTTTTTTCTTCATAGATTGCCGGCTAATTTTGGAGACAGACTTTGAGGAGGCAACGACGATACGAGTTCAAACCGATCAAATTTGGCGAATTTGTAGAAACAAAATTCAATTGAGAAGTACGAACCGATCAAATTTGGAGAAGAATTTGTAGACTTTGACGAGGAGAAGATATGTCGTCCGTCTTGAGTCTCCATGTTCCTTCCTAGGGTTGTTTGAAAGGGAGAAGGGTTTAGGGGAGAAGGAACGGTATTTTTGAAACATTTTGATTTTTTTCTTCTAAATTACACTTCGTGTCATTAATTAATGAATCAACCTATTTTTTGATCTAATCTCATCCATACATACTAGTGATCTAACTCTCTAAATTTGATCTTAATTCTAAATGTTTTCACGAGAACCCTCCTCATTTTTACCATTGGCGAAAATTCTAATGCGTGCAAATTTATGTCGGGTGGGTTTAAATAGGTGATTGTATGTAAATTGATATATTTAAAGGGTTAATTTTGTAATTTTACTATATTGTTTTACCATCTCTCCCGCTTTGCTCAAGTCGCCTGTCTCTCTCTGCATCTTCTCCAGCAATCAAAGATCCCCCGTCTTATCTCCGCTGTCTGATCTTCTTAGTCCTGGCCCCAATTATCGGATCCTTCGATTCCAGGTACGTTTTTGCTCCGCCCTCTCTTCGTTTGATTCATCCGATCTGGTAATTGGACAGGAAATCCCTTCGATGATCCTTGTCTTTCCAGCCGTGGATCCGATTGAGTTTTCTTCATGTGGATTCTATGACCTTTGTTTCCGTTTGCTTTTTTTTTTTTAAATTGAAGCATCTGAATTAGTTTGCTTATCAGGGGCGTGCCTTAGGGTGTTCTATAGAACAGGGCAATCCCTAATCCTAATACTGCCAATCTCGCTTCGTCTCTACTCTCTAGCAGTTTAAGGCAACAAAGGATACATACTTGTGCAGATTTTGACGATTTGTTTTGCATCGGGCACAAAGATCGTTCATTTTTATTCTTCCTAAACTATTTGGTGAGTAATCAATCATTAACTACAACGAAATTTCGCAGATCAAAGCATTATCTTCCTACACTGACGATAATGCTTTGATCTGATGTTCGAAATAAATTGTTACCTCGAGGTTTTAGTTTGGGGTTTTCGGTTTTGGTTGTTGCACATTTGCATCTTTGCAAGGAGGAAGCTGTGAATCGCAATACTTTCGGGTATTGGTCCTTGCATATGTGCAAGGAGATAGCTGTGAAACCGAAATACCACACATACGGTTTATATTTTTTATTGAAGTAGCTATGAGTTCTAAAATTAAGCTTTCAATAATGAAATGCTGAAAGCTTGAGCTTGAATGCATATTTTGTTGTTGTTATGGTTGTGTCTTTTGCTCTTCCTAGATAAACTCTATATACATTATATTATGGACCGATTATTTTTGTCATTGCTAGTATTATTGTTGACGGATGATCTATCTTTTTGTATTGCTAGGTGAAAGTCAAGGCACACAAGATCTCTTGATTTAAAGGTCTACAACTGGTAAAACATGTCTGCTCCTGTTCCTCCAGGGGCACCTAGACCTGGAAATCCACCACCAAGCTCTCCTTTTGCTAATTATAACCCTAATCTCCAGAGAGCCCCGGATTCATCATTGCCCCAGAATTTTCAGAATTTAAACATCAACCAGCCTCCTAATACGGCTGCACCAGCATCTTCACTTGGACATGATCCTGCTAGGCCGCCTTTTGCAGGTCAGGGCTCTCCTTTTCAATCTTCTGGGCCTCCTTCTAGTTTTCCTGGGCCTTCATCTGTCTCCAGGCCAGGTCCTTCACCACCAGGTGCTGTTCCTAGGGCTGTAGTAACCCCAATGGGATCTCAGCAAATCCCTTCTGGTCAACCTCCGAACTTCCTACCTGGTAGACCCTCTTCTGCTCCCTTAGTAAGCCAGCCTCCTTCATTTGCCTCTAGGCCTCCACAAGGATCATTACCTATGGGTGGTCCTCTGCCAGGATCATTGCCCATGGGTGCCCCTCCTCTAGGATCATTGCCCATGGGTGTTTCTCCACAAGGATCAGTGCCCATGGGTGCTCCTCTACAAGGATCAGTGCCCATGAGAGCTCCTCCACAAGGATCTTTTCCCGTGGGTGGATCTGCGGCGGCACCTCCTCCCGGGGGCCGTCCATCAACACTTCCTAGCTCTATGGTTGCACCTCCACCCTTAAGTGGTCAGTCGAGTGGCTTTGGCTCTCCTCCGTTCTCTGCTGGCTCGGTTGCTCCTCTCTCTTCAACACCTCATTCGATGATTAATGGGCCACCGGGAACTCTGCAAGGCGTCCCTCGTTTTCCTTCTCCTGGAGGTTTCCAGCAGCCACCATCTAGGCCGCAACCAAGTATGATTCCTATGAGGGCTCCTACAATGCGCTCTGTTCTGGGAGGAGAGAGCACTGCTCCTCCAGGCACTCCATCTCAGCCAACTTCTCCCTTTTCTGTCGCATCTCAAGGCTTACCGCCATCAGGTGGTGCTCCTTTTGGGTCACAGCCATGGCAGACACAACATCACCAGGTAGGTAAACGTTGCTAACGAATTAGGCATGCTCTACTTAGGTTGTGTTCTCAATTACGATTGAACTGAAGAGCTAAGTGTTGGTCATATGAAACAAAGCTCAGTGCATTTCTGGAAACTAGGAAAATTTCATTTGGCAGTAGACTATAAGATTGTAATTTTTTATTTATTTTTCCTGATAGTCGAGCTTTGTTTCTTCAGGCTCCTTTAGCATTTCCTGGTTCTGCACCACCTCCTTCATTTGCCTCAGGTATTCCGTCAAATCAGCACATTGCTCAACCTGCTATGGGCCAGAGTGGTCCAATGGGTGGACCCAGCAAAATTGATCCAAACCAAATCCCACGCCCTATTCCAAGTTCATCAGTGCTCATATATGAAACTCGACAAAACAATCAGGCCAATCCTCCACCGGTATGCTATATGGTTGAATTTTTACAGAATTTGATCTAACATTTATACATTGCAATACTTGACACATCCCTTTTTTTTTCTATTCTTCCTTTCCCCAACTATTTAGCTGGTTCCATGGGATATTTTGAGCTAATCATTTCTTTCTTCTTTGTATGTTGTGCTCATGTGATGTTATAGCCTGCTACTAGTGAATATATTGTTAGGGACACGGGAAATTGCAGCCCTCGTTACATGAGGTGTACGATTAATCAGGTAACTTGTTATTTTAAAAGACTATAAATGGGGATGAAGTTTTTTTTTTGTCAGTGCAATAATTGGTTACTTGTTATTCAACAGATCCCATGTACTAAGGATCTTTTGGCTACATCTGGAATGCAATTGGCTCTATTGGTTCAGCCATTAGCTCTTCCACATCCGTCCGAGGAGCCTATTCAGGTGGAATAGCTTGTATCTTGGTTTTACTGTTTTTTTTTTGCCCGGCTTTGAAAGAAAGTGGAATAACAAGCATCTATGGGGTTTTACCATAGCTTCTAACAAATTTAAAGAAAAACAGTTGGGTCTGTCCAGAAGGACACTTTGGGGTCCTTTTCTCTATCTGGCCTATAAATGTTTTTCTTGTATTTGGAGCATGAATATATGATATATGTATTTAAAAGAGTTGGGATGCCTACAAACAATTTGTCAGCAAATCGCTTGTCTTTAGCATTTTTTTTCTTAAAACTTTTTTTTTCAGGTAGTTGATTTTGGGGAAGGTGGTCCGGTGCGTTGTTCACGCTGCAAAGGCTATATAAATCCTTTCATGAGATTTATTGATCAGGGAAGAAAATTCATTTGCAACTTTTGCGGTAAGCATCTGTCTCTCAATTGCGTTTATATAAAATTAATTTGTCTTAGTGTAAATTTCCCATGTCTCTTTTGTGGAGAATTAACACCTTATTTTGATAAATTGGTTTATATGACTTCTATGTACATTATTTTAAGACAAAAGGTAAAATTTGCTATAAAAAGAGGGAAAAAAAAGTGGCATCAAAGAGGAATGTCCTACAAAGCAAATAGGAACAATAAACGGCAAATGAGACACATTGACTTGCCATGTCGCCTTAGAAAACTATATTTTTATCTCCAAGCAAAGCCCCCTAAAAATGATAATTCAAGTACCATGCAGCAAAGTTGACCTATGGTCTAACAAATACACAATGATGGCAGCAAGTAATCCGCAACAGTCCCTACACACACTCAGTACTATGCACTATAGCACCAGGGGTTCTACTACAGGGTTGTGGTAATTGAACAAGCTGAGAACACACGTCTGTGTTTATGTTAGAGGCATTCACTTTACTCCAGTTTCTGAGACTTGAATTTATAGATAACGAGTCTTGTAAAATACAAATGTAGCTTGTTTGTGGGAGCTTATGTTTATTGATTGATGTATTTCCTCGCCCCTTCTCTTTGCAGGGCACACAGATGAAACGCCACGTGACTATCACTGTAATTTAGGACCTGATGGTCGGCGTAGAGATGCTGATGAAAGACCAGAATTATGCAGAGGGACAGTTGAATTTGTTGCTTCCAAAGAATTCTTGGTTAGAACATATTCTTTCCCATTCTACAATAGTTATAGTTAGTGTATGTGGCATTTGATATGTAAAGATTCAGCTAGGTAAATTTTAGTTGCCTATACTTTGGATAACATTGCCTTCCCATGTACAGCCTTGTACATCTAAAAATCTGTGATTAAAAACATCCTATATGTAATTATGTGTGGTTAGTATTGAATTTCTTTTTTACCTTCTGTTTCTTCAGGTGCGTGATCCAATGCCTGCTGTTTTCTTCTTCCTCGTTGATGTATCCATGAATGCAATACAGACAGGTGCCACTGCAGCAGCTTGTAGTGCCATTAATCAAGTCATCACTGATCTTCCGGCAAGTTCAAAACTGCATAGGTGGTCTAATCAATAATTGCTTCACTCTTATTATGTAGCATTCATCAACTTGGGTATTGGTACATACTAACTTGGTTTACTTATTATAAAGGTAATTAAAACAATGTTGCATGGACAAAAACCATTATATGTCTAAGTTTGTGGCATAAATATTGATTCGTTCAACAATGAAAGGGTGAGAAATGGATCTTGATAGTTTTTTAGTTTTGATTGACTCAACTGGAGAGGACGTAAGATGGTATTGACAGTGGCAAAAGGGTGTTATAGGGGTTTTTGGAGTATTTATTTTTTCCTTTTGATGCAAATGGATATTTAATTGTTCATGTTCGTGTTACTGTACTGCTTATCTAAAGCTGCAAGGTGACTAGCTGTGCAATATTTTGAAAGTTGGACCTTTTACCTTACGGTGAAAATAATTTGAACTGTTGTCCATTATATATTTATTAGTGAAGGACAGGGCTTATGCGAGCCATTTGTGAAATCTTCATGGAAACTTAAAATCTTTAGGCAGACATATGTTATTCATGTGATGTTGTATGCATAAGTTTTACATTGGGATTTTTTATATGCAACTCCTATACAATAATTCTTGTGTTTCTAAAAATATGGTCATTGTAGGGGTTTTCACAGTTTTGTTTTTAAAGGAAGTTAAAATGGAAAGTATCTCTTTCTTTAGTTATTGACAACCTTTCCCCCATTATGTTACTTTTAATAAAGTACTTGAGGTCCAATTGTATCTACCCTAGTGGAGTTGGGACCAATTGTGAGTTTAGTTGAAAATATAAATGGACAAAAGGCAGTGAAGTGAGAAACATTGACAATTGGACCAAGATTTTAATTGAATTTTGAAACAAATTCTTAGACCTAAATTGAAAATTATTCAGAAATGGAGGGAGTGGAATCTTGTCATTGTGCCTTGGATGATTTGGAGATTTTCTATTATAAATGGGGGCCTTGAAGCATCCAAGTAGAGGCAGGGTGATGGAAGTGTAAATAGAGAGTGATCAGGAGACTTACTTGAAGTTTTCAGGTTTTTGATTGTTGAGTTTTGATCAACTTACCTTCATTTAAACTGTGTCAATGATACACGAGAAAATGGCCATGCTTCTGGATCTCAAAGTTCATCTGGTAGTAGCTGCTAATCTTCCTTTTTGGCTTGTAAATATATCAACTTATTCATATTGTAAATTTCAAAGATTAAATTTATTCTTTTGAACTACATGCTTTTGTATTGTATGTGGATGTGTCATATGCATTTACGAAATGAAAGGACATTTGCAGCTTTTGAAACATGATTCATTTTCCATATCATTTTCTGATGCAGGAGGGCCCTAGGACTTTTGTGGGCATTGCGACTTTTGATTCAACATTACATTTTTACAATCTGAAACGTGCATTACAGCAGGTTTGTATTGTCAGACTTTTTTTTGTCTGTTTTAGTTTTATTGACCTTGTTTCCACTTGAAAACTTGTACGTAACGGTAGGATTAATGTAAACTACCAAATTTCACATTCTCTCCCAATGTAAAATTTTTGCAAACAAGCTGCACAAATCAAGCTACTAAAGAATATAAATTTGTGCTTGGCTTTCAATTACTCCAAAAGGTAATTCAACTAATTTGTGGGGAGTTTCTAACATATTTACTTTATTTTCTGATAAATTGCAGCCTTTGATGCTTATAGTTCCTGATGTACAAGATGTTTATACTCCTCTTCAAACTGATGTTATCGTTCAACTTTCTGAGGTTAGCTCTTGAAGTATAAGTTCAATATTTTTAGCATTTTCATCTGCACTGTTCCCATAACTCTATTTGCTGATTGATGTCAGTTTCAGTTCCCCTTTTACAAATATTCTTTATTTCCCATTTTTTTTAGCAATTTCTTATTATTATATATGGTGTTGTGTCGTGAACTCAGTGTCGTCAGCATCTGGAGTTGCTGCTGGAGAACATCCCAACCATGTTTCAGAGTAACAAGACTGCTGATTCTGCCTTTGGGGCTGCAGTCAAGGTGAGAATTACAGATTGATTGTATGCATTGCTTTGTTTTTTCATTTTCTTGCTGCATCTCCTGGTATATGTGATCTTTAACTCATTTTTGGGTCCTGATAAAGAATTTATTGTCTTGCATCCTTCTGTTGTCTTGTGTTTCAGATTAATTAGAATATGTCAGAATGGTAAGACAAGCTGAAAACTCTCCATGACGAGTTTGTTTGTGTATATACATTAGTTTGTGTGTAGTTTCCATATGTATCCACAGTTATGGTATTCTAGATCATGCCCAGAGAAGCATTGTTTTTTTTTTATGATAACATCGTGTCTTATGTCTTATAACTTATAACATGTTATATGTCTAAATCTCTGTGTTTGATTTTGCCGGATCATTCTCTGCAGGCAGCATTTCTGGCAATGAAGAATGTAGGAGGAAAGCTTTTAGTATTTCAGTCAGGTAACCTCTTATGCATATTCTACCTTCTAGCTTGTCAATGTGGAATTTGGTTGCATATTGTCAATGTCTCCATGAGGATATGTGACTATAATTTCTTGCTTTTCGGGTGACTAAAGAAGATCCAATATTAGTTCATTAACTTTTTTTCACAGGCTTGAAACAGGTATCATGTCAGTGCTTGCATTCTGTTCTTCTATGACCTCATCTGTTCTATATTTTCCTCCCTAAAAAGTTCTGTTTGCCTATTAAAATAATGAAGATCCATCTGTTTGAATGTGACATGTGCTTTTAATCCAGTATGAAAGGTTAAGGTGTACTTGTGGTCAGTTTGTCAGTGCTATCTATCTCTTACTTTTGTTCAGGTTTCTTATTCCGTTACTCCTTTGAAAAAACTACTTGGTCCTCTTCTTACTTGAGATTGTGGTTTTTTCTTTTTCCTTATAAAAGAAAACCGTGCTATCTAAGTTGGCTAAGTACAGCTTCAAATGGTGGCCCTCTCAATGGGCAGCAGGTTGAACTTCAATTAATTACTAATTAAGTATATAGATATCAAAGTAGTAGACTTCTAGAATCTGATGTGTCATGTTCAGATGAATGACTACCCCTCCTCAATTAAGTGCAAGTCTATTACAAAGCACTTTGTCACACCCAAATGCCATATTACTTAAATGCACAGATAAGGTGGGTGAAATGAATATGAGAGAGGGACTTTGTGATATTATTTAGCTACTTGTTCTCTTGTTTAATATGATACTTCTAGGAATCAACTGCTAATAAACACTTGCTTTCTTCTTTGCTGTTGATGGTTATTCTTTGAAAAATGTTAAACAATTCAGCTAGACAAACCTCATTAGTTTCTTCACCCTGATGCTGAGGCAACCTCTCTCCTGGGTCCCTGGTGATAGATCTCTGGAACCATCTTGCTGTTCCATTATAGTAAAATGTGCAGGAGAACATTGTCAGAGAATTATGGTGGCTCCTTCCAAGCTTTGAATAACTAAAATACTAAATTATTATGTTGGCCTATACTATATATACCACAACTTCCTAGTAAATTCCGCAACCACTGGGTCTGGTGGGTTGAGTTGTATGAACCCATATCCCAAGCAAGCCCGGGAGGATGTTTCCGATAAACCCAAAAAGAATGAATCTAGTTTGTTTTTGATAGTCTGGACATATATGGTATAGGTTGGCCTATACTATATATGTACCAGAAATATGCTCCTCTTTGGTATATGAATTAATGATTGACTATCAGCTCTTTGCATGTTGCTTCTAGACTCATTAGCAATAATAATGACATTATAATTTATAAGGCTATAATGAATCTAGTTTGGTAAAAAAAAAAAGGCACTTTACTTACATTATAATATATGAGTTAGAGTCTGATGGTATTATTCATGACCAGTCAACAATTTATGAATATGTAGTTTTTTTTATACAGTCTTGCCTTCTGTTGGGATTGCTGCTCTTTCGGCCAGAGAAGCTGAAGGTAGAAGTAATGTTGGTGCTGGAGAGAAGGTACATTTCATAGTTTCCTTTATCTTTTGTTATATGTTTGTGACCGTGTTTATATAAAAATGGTTGATTCCTTCAATCTTGTATTACTTCTTGCTCCTTCCCTGAGAACCACCTGGATATCCGCTTTTAAGAAAAACGGTCTATTAGCTGGTTTGCATTAATTTGTAATCGTGGTCATAGCAGTAGTGTCAGGAGCTATCTGACCTTATGAAGGATAAGCTACAACTGGTCTGGTTCAAACTCAAAATTGGTCATATCATCCACCATTCCTGAAATATAAAAAGGAAGCTAATCAGTATGATGTTACTGCAGCCTTCAACATGTAAGGTGCAGTGCACTACTAAAAGCAAAATGAACACAACTGTAAACTACTGTGTTCGGTCGGTGCATGTTTTGTTATTTATTAATATGCAGCCACTGAGCCACCTTAGTGGGGTGTTTACATGCATCTTACCTCTCATAGACCTGTTATAATGGGATACAACTCGGTTGGTTGTAAACATTGCTGTATTACCCCCTGAAACCATGACATTAATCTATGAGCTTACTTGAACTTGTTTCTGTGATTAATGCAACAAAATTTCGCAAAATATATGTTTTCTTAATGTTGCATAGAAGTTCATGTCATTTTTGTTTTAATTCTCTAACAAAAACCTGCATGCCTCCAGATATGCAGCTATATATTTAATTCTGTTTGTTTTTTATTTTCAGGAGCCACATAAGTTGCTCCAGCCGCAGGATAAAACCCTGAAAGAAATGGCAATTGAATTTGCCGAATTTCAGGTGACATTTTTATAGTGTGTACCTACCTTTTGTTTTATTCCTATGGCTCTCAATGAGATAAGAATTTTAATTCGTGATGTTATTTTTGTACATACGTAATTCTTAGATGATTTATTTGGTTGATAATGTGATTTTTTCTCAATGATTATGTAATTCTTAGATGATTTATTTGGCTGATAATGTGATTTTTTCTCAATGATGTCAGGTTTGCGTTGATGTTTTCTTGACTACCCAGTCCTTTGTAGATGTTGCTTCTATCTCGGTAGTGTCAAGCACCACTGGTGGGCAGGTATTCATGGAATCTCTCTATATATTCTAGCTCTGATCTCAAATACATGTCTGTGTTGGTCTTGTATTTACAATGATTACTAGATTCTCTTTGTTTTATAGGTGGATAATATCTGATTCATTGCCTTTATAGAATAGTTTTTAAATTTTTATGCTTGGTCCTGTTCATTGGTGGTATATCTCTTGTATACTTGTATTTTTAGCTGTTTAGTTGTACAACTATCTGACATGCTGTAGACAGAGAAAAGCAATGCTGATTGTATATGTATATACACGCTGCTGAATTATAGTAATGAAGTTTTAATGGCTTGTTAATGAAAGTGATTGATTTCCACTTGTGAAACTAAATTTTTTTAATCTTGCTTTCAATATGCCACTATTCCAAGTCTGACCTTCAATTTATCGGATATAAATGGATAAATTTTATCCATCTTGGACTCATATATTAGATGCTATGATGCACCTGCAGTGTGTGAGAAAGGTCCGATCCTTTTTGATATTTTTATTATTCTTCTGTTTTAAATTTTTTTGACCAGCTAAGGGTTGGGAATGGTCAGGGGAAAATCCGGCTTTGTACTAGTTCATTGGAGTGGGATGGTGATCATATATGCTTATTTAACTGTCCAATAACTTAGGAAGATGTCTTTGTCTTCTCATTTGGATATAATACTAGAATGGTAGAATGGTATCTGCCATCTTATATATAATTCAATTTTATTTTCATTTGATACTCAGGTCTATCGTTATTTTCCATTTTCTGCTGTCTCTGATACTGCCAAGCTTTACAATGATCTAAGATGGAATGTCACTAGGCCTCAAGGTTTTGAAGCAGTCATGCGTGTGAGGTGCAGCCAGGTTTGTTGAGATTTAAGCTTTCTGGTCCTTTTGACTCATTTGTCAATCACAAAGTTTATAGTATTTCCCCCTCAACTTGCTCGGCTGATCTAAGAATTCTGTCTCCAAATGCATTTAAACCACTTGTGTGTCATCACTTACATGCTTGACTTGTTTGTTTACTTTGTTCGAAAATTTTGGTTATTTTGATTGGTAGGGACTTCAAGTTCAGGAATACTACGGAAACTTCTGCAAACGTATCCCAACCGATGTGGATCTGCCTGGGGTTAGTATATGTTCAACGAATTCCTTTTGTGGTTAGACATGTTACATCTTTAATATTTCAATGACATTATTTTAATGTCAATCTGTAAATGTACTCTTTCTCAATATGAGAGTTTTACTAAGCTTCTACTTTGTGGCCTTTTAACCAAGCTTTTTTCTCCTGGCAGATTGACTGCGACAAAACCATATTAGTTACCTTAAAGCTTGATGAGAAACTTCAAGATGGCTCTGAATGTTCATTTCAGGTAAGGATTGGTTAGTTTATGTGATTGCTTCTTAAGGTGTCTCTACATGTACATTTGTTTAAGAATGTCATAAATTATTGTTTTCCTCAATGTTAAGTGCGAGGATAACGTTTAGTCATTGTTATCAATAACAAGATTCTAGTATTGGATCAATAAGGGACCTAGGATTGGATTGTTAGGATCATAAGATTCAATAGTAACAATATTTTGGTTTTTATAAAGATATTATGGTAATAGTAACTTTATATTGTGAGAATATATTTTGTAAATAATTACAATAATTAACCCATTTTAAATTTTAGATATTTGAAAATATCATCATCATTGAGTCATTGACCCAGTGAGGCTCCGCTACAGCGGAATCTGGGGGGTCAAGATGGGGGTACCCCTGCCCAAGGGAAAGGGGTTACGCCCGATAGACCCAAGAAAAACTGAAATTCAGCTATATGACAATAATAACTGAATTTAGTTAGAATGCACCAAAATTGATATAGGAGATATTTGAAAATATAAAAAAAATCACATCATATTAAAAGCCTGAACTATTGTTAGTATTATCATAGATATCAAATGACATACACTATCCAAAAAAAAAATTGATGTCATTTCCTAATAGTTAGTAGGTGTGTCAAATTGGTTAGGTGTCTCATCTCATGATGGGTTTGTTGGTGGTAAATGGGTCAAATGGTGTGCAAACAGTAAAATCTGTACAATCTTGCAATGAGCCTAACACAATTCTACCAATATGTGACTTCATCATGTGATCCCAGGTCATTTGATCAATTGCTGGTCGCAGGATTAGGCTCATATGACGTTTGACTGTGATTTTAGTAACTATGCTTACAGTTGAAATTATTCTGTGTTTCTAAACTATATAATTCTCTTTTACTTTACAGTGTGCTCTTTTATATACAACTGTGTATGGTCAAAGAAGAATTCGTGTCACAACTCTCTCTCTTCCATGTACAAGTACGTTGACCAATCTTTTCCGTACAGCAGACTTGGACACTCAGTTTTCATGCTTCTTGAAGCAAGGTAATATTTTATTTGTTTGATACACCCCATCTTGATTGGTTGGTGTCTTTGGCTTGAACTAATTCTCTCTCTCTCTCTCTCTCTCTCTCCCCTAATCTATAGCGGCAATTGAAATCCCAACAACTCCACTCTTGCAAGTCAGGGAACAACTTACAACCCACTGCATCAACATTCTGCATTCGTATCGGAAGTTTTGTGCAACAGTACCATCATCTGGGCAACTTATACTTCCCGAAGCACTCAAATGTTTGCCTTTATATACCCTTGGTACGTCTAGCTCTACCTACTTGATTCTAGGAGTACATATCTGGTGAGTTTATGTTAGATTTCTTGGATAAGTTCATATAGGTGGTTCCCGATGTCTTATATGTGTATATGTCTGTGGAATCAACTTTTGAACTCACTCTCGGGGTTTAATTTCATACTAGCATGGGAATTGTAGAAATATTATTATGATGGCCCTAAAACCATGTCTATCTCTCACTCATATCAATCTTATTTCTACTATTATGTTTATGATTCTCTAAGCCTAACGTTTTAGGATACATGTTTGGAATTATGCCTTCCAAGTAAAATTTGAAACGTGTTTACTTTTAAGAAGTCACTTCTCCTCATTTGAATGCTTGCTTTGATGATACGTGTGGCTTATTTCCAGCTTTGATCAAGAGCACTGGTTTACGAAATGATGGACGGATTGACGACCGTTCCTTGTGGATAAATTATGTATCTTCCGTTTCAGCTCCATTGGCGGTTCCATTGGTGTGTCCTAGAATGATTTCTGTGCACGATCTTGCATCTAAGGTATGAGCATCACCTGATGGTTCTTGCTGTTAAAAGCACTCTCTATTTATGTGCAGCTGTTAAGTTTTTTGTTTTTTGCTTGATTAACAGGAAATTGGGACAACAGTTTTTCCTAATGCAATACCTCTTTCATCCGAGCATGTTAGTGAAGAAGGTATCTACCTTCTGGAGAACGGCATGGATGCTTTAATATATGTTGGGGGTTCTGCAGATCCTCAAATTGTTCAACAGCTTTTTGGCACTACCAGAATTGATGAGATCCCTACACAGGTAATATGATTTTTGAACTAGTTTGGCCTCATTTCATTGATGCTGTTCAGTTGCATTTCATAAAGGGGAAAAAAAAGGATGAACTCCCTTCCTCTATTTTTAAGACCCCACACAAGAAAAAAGCAAACCTGACGGTGACTTGTGACATTTTCTTTTCTACTCAGCTTGTGCTGCAGCAATATGAGAATCCATTATCAAAGAGATTCAATGAAGTCATCAATGAGATACGACGGGAAAGGTGCTCCTATCTCAGGTGAGATATCTGTCTGCAATGTGGTTATTTATGAAATTTCTTATAATCGAACATTCTATCTTAATCTGTATTTATTCTTTTTGCAGCTTGAAGTTATGCAAGAAAGGTGATCCCTCAGGTGAGCTTTATTGTGTTATCTATCATAATATGCTAAAACGATAATAAATCCCATTTCGAGTTGCTCCCTTGGAAAGTTAAACTACTTATATGCATGTGGATTAAAATCAAGTTCAAATTTCATGGTTATCAGAGTTTTATTTTATACTTCAGTAGTTCACCCATTTCCCGGAAAATGGTATATGTATTGGTTTTTGGTATATGGATTGATTCATTCATCCCTGTTGTAAATTTTGGTTCATCTACCAGGAATGCTCTTCTACTCGTATATGGTGGAAGACAAGAGTCCATCTGGCCTTTCATATGTTGAGTTTCTGGTGCATATACATCGACAGATCCAAAGTAAGATGACCTAGTTCTATTGAGCTTCGCCACTTACACACAATAGTCTTCTGAGTCTTGTAGCTGAATCCTTGTGGGGATTTTTCTTCTTCTGAAAGATCTAGAGTTGATTGAGCTCTGTTTGTCCCTTCATGGATGTTTTTATCTGGCAACTTTGATATGCGTCAGAGATAAGATAAAGTGATTTTATGTATCCTTAAGGCTTATTGTGACTTATATAGCATGAACGTTAAATTATATGTGAGTTGCCGCATTATCACCATATAATGTCAGCCAGTATTCGAGATTTACTATGCTTACAGTTTGTAAGTACTGGACTCAATTTTATGCGAAATCGAAAAATATTTCTGCTTCTCCCTCGTTCAAGATTTAGTTGGAAGTCACAACTCACATCCCAAAATGACTAAGAAAAACGTAGGTTTAAACAAGATTTGCTTGGTCAAATTAACTGTCACCTGTAATCTTTTTCAAAATTCCTAGAACAAGTTCAGCAATGACTAAACCTCCGAAATAATCTTTGATTTGTTCAATAAGCTTGAGTAGCATATCAAACTAGAGGAGTTTCTCAAGGGGATCCACCTTGTTTTCGCAGTAGGTATGAATTCGGTTTCTAGGCAAAGCTCAACAACTGAGGGGCCGCAAGACGACAGCCGGGAGATTGACAACAACAGGCAAGCAAGACACACCAAACAAGCGAACAGAATTCACCAACTGAATAAAAGGACCACCATGTGTTTGGAAAAAGGGCAAGTTCAACACAAAAGAGACAAAGCGTCACTGCAAGACGGTCAAAATGAACAACTTTGGTAAAGAAAAGGACCCATGACGTTGCCACCACCGGAATGGAGGATTTTCAGAAGCCTCGAACGTCCACGTCCACACCAAACCACAAGTCTCAATAACAGAAAAGTACATGTCGAGCTTAAGCTATACATGTAAAACAACAAACAAACAAATGACCTTGAGAATTTACCCAAACGGGCTTAAGCCCAAAGAGAACCCCAACATATTAAGATAGTCGATGAAACCCAAATAAGCCCATCCAACACAAGGGAGTAGAAACACAGCATCCAAATGGGCCAAAAGCCCAAGTGATCATAAGAGATCACAACCTTCACAAAGCCACGAAATGAATGCAAGCACCACAAACAGACAATAGAAGGAAAACAAAGTCAGGACGACAAAAAATATTATAAAATAAATGAAAAATCTGGTTGAAAAACAGGTCATGTAGGTAGACCAAAACAGTGTCTCACAACCAAAAAGATCGGGTTGTTGTTGCTCGAAACACTGAATCAACAATAGAGAACTGACCAAACCTCTGAGGGGTTCCATTAACATCGACGGTAAACGTTTTTTCCTTGAGTATGAAGGACTCCAACTAATATGCTTCAAATGTGGCAGGTACGGGCATTTGGCGGCTCAATGTGGACCGGGAGTGGAGACGACGGCGAACAGAGGATCGCCGGCAAAGCAGACAGCGGTAGGAAATCAGAAGGAAGCCTCGGAATCGGGGGCGGGACCCTCGGAAATAAGAGGCGACGAACACCATATGAAGGAAGTTTACGGCCCTTGGATGAAGGCCCCGAGACGTCGCCGACCGACGAAGAATAAAGACAAGAGTACGCCTGCTGAAAGTGGAGGGGAAACTGCAGGGAACAGATTTGCAGTCTTGCAGAAGGAGGCAGAAAGTAGTCCAATAGAGCCTAAGGGCAAAGCAGCTGAAAGTGGCAAACAAAAGAACGTTGCCCAGGAAACGCAGACTCTAGACGAAGAAAGAATAGCAACTTCGGAGGGGAGAAAAACGATGATGGGACAGGAACAACAGAAACAAGATCAGAAGAAAAGCTTCGAGGTGGGTTCAACGCCGACTGAAAAGTACAAGGAGAGGAAAAAGGTAACTGTTCAACATCAGAGACGGAAAAAGGTGTTTGGCTCCTTTGGCCCACAAGTGTCAACCCTTGAACACCAAGGCAAAAGGCAGAGGGGAAATGAGGAGATGTCGGTTGGGCCAGCTAGAGGGGAAAAGGCCCAAAACCAGGTGGAGGGCCCAAATCTAAAAGAAAATTCAAGGGAGGACGTAGAAGGTGGGTTGGAGGCCCAAAATTTGGCTATCCACAAAGAAGCCCAGAACTTGCAGCAGTTACAAATTTCAGCCCAAGTCTCAGAGATGGAAATCCACCAGGAAGGTGATTATGAGACAGGAAAGAACTCGGCGCCAATCCAGCAGCGTCCAGATACAGGGTTTGGTGACGAGCAGATGATCCCTGCCGAAGAGGGGGGATCGGGAAGCCATGGTCAGTAAGAATCATCGTTTCGATGTCTTTCACGCCGATCAAAATGAATTGCTTGCTATGGAATTGTCGCGGAGCCGCTAAGGGTGGTTTCCGCCGTGAGATTAGGTATCTACTGAGGAAGCATAACATAGACATTCTGGCCCTTTTCGAACCGAAAGTGTCCGGAGAGTTGGCTCAAAAAATCTGTGAAAAGACCAACTTTAAAGGATGTTACAGAGTTGAAGCAGTGGGTTTTATGGGAGGTGTTTGGTTGCTTTGGGATGAGGATAAGTTCTCAGTTACCATTATCCAAACAAATGACCATTTCATTCATGCGACAGTTGAGTTCGAGGAGAAGAGAATCCAACTTATTGTGACCTATGCTCCGCCCTCGGCCAACCGTCGAAAACAGTATTGGGAGGACATGAAGCTTACGACGAGCAGGATTACGACACCGCTTTTCATGGGAGGCGACTTTAATTGCATCCTCCACTCGTGGGAGAGGCAAGGAGGGAATGGCCAGCTCTCGCCGGACTCGTCGAGTTTCCAGGATTGGGTGAATGATTCAGAACTGCTCGACTTGGGCTTTACGGGACTGACTTTTACGTGGACCAGAGGGACGACAGTCAGTACTTGTGTTGCCAAGCGCCTCGATAGAGTCCTCACTAATGATGTTGGCCGAATGGAGTGGCCGGAAGCCCGAGTTCTGCATCTCAACGGCTTAAGCTCGGACCATGCGCCGTTGCTACTCCAACTTAGGCCGAACGGTACCGCAGACCGAAAGCGCAAACCCTTCCGATTTGAGGCCGCGTGGATTAGCCATCCTCATTTCATGGATTTTGTTAGAACCAATTGGAAGCACGACACTGAAACAGGGGAGGCGTTAACTGAGCTCAGAGATAAATTCAGAATTTGGAATCGTGACGTCTTTGGAAATATTGAGTTGAGAAAGAGAAGACTCACAGCCAGACTTGCTGGCGTCAAGAGGGCGCTTGGAAGGAGAGTCTCGGCCGCGTTACTTGAGCTTGAGGCGGAGCTCCAATCCGAGTTGCAACAAACGTTGGAACACGAAGAGATTTTGTGGTTCCAAAAATCCCGAGAACAGTGGCTTGCGTCTGGAGACAGGAACACAGCCTATTTCCACATGACTACAGTTGTTCGAAGAAGAAGGAACAAGATTGATGCTCTGACAAAGGAGAATGGGGAGATTGTGCAGGAGAAAGAATCTCTGGAGCAGCTGGCGCTAAACTTCTTTACCAATCTCTACGCCCCTTCTGACGTGGAGAGAAACCAGACCAGGCTTCAAAGGGGATACTTTCCCCCTCTTCAGGGCGAACATTGAGCTAGATTGAATGCCCCTTTTCAGGACAAGGAAATTCATGAGGCGGCAAAATTCATGGCGGCCAATAAGGCACCCGGAGAAGACGGTTTCCAACCGCTTTTCTACCACAACTGTTGGGGTATTGTTGGGAAATCGGTGGAAAGAGACGCCGGAAATTTCTTCAACTCAGCTGAACTTCCTGAAGGATTCAATAGCACGATCATCACTTTGATTCCTAAAGTTGCCAAACCCAATGTCATCAATCAATTTCGCCCCATAAGCCTTTGCAATGTGAACTATAAAATCATTACAAAGGCTCTTGTGAACAGGATTAGGCCTCTCTTACCCTCTCTTATTAGCCCGATGCAAGCTAGCTTTCTTCCGGGTCGATTTATCACTGACAACATTGTTATCATGCAGGAGGTGGTGCATTCAATGCGGAAAAAGCAAGGAAAGAAAGGTTGGATGTTGTTGAAGATTGATTTAGAGAAAGCCTACGATCGACTCCGATGGGACTTCATAGAGGATACGTTAGAGGATGCGGGATTCCCTACCAAGTGGACGAAGTGGATCAAGGAGTGCACTCAGACGCCTACCATGAAGCTCCTCTGGAATGGCGAACTTACGGAGGGTTTCAGACCGACCCGAGGCATACGACAGGGGGACCCGATCTCCCCGTACCTCTTCGTCTTATGCATGGAGAGATTGAGCCAGGCCGTCCAACTCGCAGTCTCGAGGGGGAGTTGGAAGCCGATCAAATTAACGAGACAAGGGCCAGAGCTTTCGCATATGTTCTTCGCCGACGACATTGTACTTATGGCCGAGGCATCTACTGATCAGCTCGCCATTATTAGGAAATGCATCGACGAGTTCTGTAGTGCTTTTGGGCAAAAGGTCAGCATAGCGAAATCCAAGCTTTTTGTTTCGCCGAACGTCAGAGATAATGTGGTTGATGAGTTGAGGCAAATGTGTGGATTTGAAGTCACAAAGAACCTCGGCAGCTACCTCGGGATGCCAGTGCTGCACAAAAAAGTATCCAGAGAAACCTTCCAACCTCTGATTGAGAAGATAAGTGACAAGTTAGCCGGGTGGAAGAGCAAGCACCTCAGCCTGGCTGGAAGGGTGACACTGGCGAAGTCAGTTCTTAATTCCATCCCAGTTTACACGATGGTGACGGTTTGTTTACCAGCCTCAGTTTGCAAGAAAATTGATCAGCTCACCAGAAACTTCATTTGGGGCAGCCATGGTAATGTGAGAAAGCTCCACCGGGTTGCCTGGAAGGAGGTCTGTAAGCCGAAGGAAGAGGGCGGACTAGGCCTGAGATCGATGACGATTCTCAACCAGGCCATCATAGCTAAGCTTGGATGGCGATTCCTGAAGGATGACAATAGTATGTGGATAGAAGTACTTAAAAAGAAGTATATCAGGCCGAATGGCAACGATGTGGCTGCTCCTTCTCACATCTGGCGCAGTCTTAGAATGGGGATTCAAAAAGTCGTGGTAAAGGGTAGCAGGTGGACCCTTGGGAACGGGGATTTGATAAGATTCTGGAAAGAGCCTTGGGCCACAGACGAGCCACTGTTGCAGATGGCGTTGAGTCCAATTCCGAGCGACGATCTGGAGGCTAGAGTGAAGGATTACTGGATTGAAGGGCAGGGGTGGAGCTGGGATAGGTTATCTCCGCTCCTGCCATCGAGGGCGCTCCTGGCGCTTGCGGCTTCGCCGATGATGGAAGGAAGCAACAGAGAAGACGAGCTGAGTTGGGGTTACTCTGCGAATGGGGAGTTCTCGGTTGGGTCGGCGTATAGAGTTGCATCTGATGAGGGTGCGAAAAACTGGAATGACAAGGGGGTGTTTAGGGCGATTTGGAGGATTCAAACGCCGGAGAGGATTAAATATTTCGTCTGGAGTACGGTGAAGGGTGCGACCTTGCCTAATGCAGAAAGGTACCGTCGTCACCTCACCGACGATCCACGTTGCCCGAATTGCGGCGGTGATCAGGAGACCCTCAATCACCTTTTCCGGGATTGCCCAGTGGTGAAGAAACTTTGGTCGGAGATGGTGAACCCGGATTATGAGACGGAATTCTTCTCCCTTCCGTTCTCGTCCTGGATAAGAAGCAACATCACGTCGGATCGAATGGCGGCCGGCGTCGAGCGATGGTCGGCGGTTTTTGCGATCGGCTTATGGTGGATTTGGAAGGCGAGAAACAATACTATTTTTCGCCAAATGGACCCAACACCGATTGCTAGACGCTTTGTGTTAGATCGGGCTGCTGAGTTTAGAATCGCTTGGGCCAAGAATTGTCATAGCCCAAATCGATTGAAGAAGCTGGCCCATATTGCTTGGGGAAAACCTGAACAGGGATGGATCAAAGTGAATACAGATGGAGCCCTGAAGAGGGAAGACAACGCCACAGCTGGAGGAGTCATTCGAGACTGCGAAGGCAAGTGGATTCGTGGCTTTGCGCACCACCTTGGACGTTGCTCGGTGCCCAAAGCGGAGCTCTGGGGCATCCTCCAGGGGCTGCGTATGGCATGGGACACGGGCCATCGCAAGATCATCATTGAGTCAGACTCCCAATTAGCTATCCACCTCATCGAGAGCAAGATTACTCCGCATCACCCCCTTGCCAGCCTGGTACTTGAGTGCCAAGGCTACCTCAGCCGGAACTGGACCGTCCGGCTAACCCACGTCTTCAGGGAAGCGAACCGCGTCGCCGACTCCCTCGCCTCTTTTGCTTTTTCGTTATCTTTAGGCTTTCATGTTTTATTAGATCCTCCGGGTTGTATTGAGGAACTCCTCAAAGACGATATTCGGGGCTTGGCTACCCCCCGCCTTGTAGGCGAATAGCCTCCTTTGTTCTCTTTCCCTTGAGAGGCTTGCCTCTCTTCGACCAAAAAAAAAACAATAGAGAACTGAAATGGCTGACACCAACCAAACGATGGACAAGGACGAGTGGGACGGACCCACCAAAGCAATCGGCCATCGCCAAAATTCAGAATACTAACTGAGCACCGAAAACCATTACCATAGGACGGAAAGCGGAGTGTCGCCAAGAATCATCAATATCAACGAGAGGGCAATGCAATAAGCAAAACGGCGTTGATCGTTATCAATGGAGAAAGAAAGAAAATTTCTCACTTAATAATGGCTTCTCAACCAAGGATGAATGACCTTCTCGGCCAAGGATGGTCAAACTTCTCGATCGGAGACAAAAGGCTTTCGCAACCACACTTATCTAGAGAGAAGGCAGAGCCTCAACACTCAATTATCATGATTTCCCATTGTACATATAGATAGTCATATACGTTAGACAAAATTGCACAACTATGGGTAATTGCACAACCATCACAATAACTATAGATTGATACATGTAAAATGGTTTTCCCCATAAGGAAATTACTTATACCAAGTTTATTGATTGTTTCATCTCTTTTACAATAACCGCCAACGATAAAATCATATTTGATAATAAAACTTGAAATGCAATTTTTTTTAAAAAGCCCATGAAATAGCATGTACCCCCACCAAGAAGAAACACCCACCCACTAGTAGAAGAATTATCATCTTTATTTGTGATCCAACTTGCGTCTAAACACCCCTTTGACACCAAGAACGATCCAACATACATAAGACCAAAATCATTCCTTTTTGGTATTGAAGCAGATGACATATTACTTGCCACGATGGCACTATGTATATGCCATATCAATTGTTTCGATCAATCAATCCCGACCCAAACGTCGATGGTGAAAATGATTTGGTATTATCGTGTTGAAAATCATCTAAGGGGTTGCTATGCCACCAAAATTCAGGACTCATAGAAGAAGACTTGTGGTGGTGGGTGGACAACAGACTAGTACAACTTCTAGGGGAAATCATTGTTGGATTTGGTGATGTTCTTGGTGGTAGAGATGGGCATGATGCCCCTGGCAGTGATGGATCAGAAGTTGGCCTCGCTATCAAAGACAAAGGAGAGGAGATCTAAATTGGCAATATTTTCCAGCAGTTAACTTGTTTTTTTTTGGTTGAAAAGCAGGCTAAGGCCTGTATTTATTAATAAGAGGCAGTCTCATAAGGATGACCAACAACAGGTGGAACATCCTGAACAATTAAGGACATAATATTAGAGGGTAAACTAGAGAGCAACATGAACTCAATATTAAAGGAAAAAGCAAATTTCGCTAAGCTATCAGCAGCAGCATTTGCTTGGCGTCCAACATGCTGAATTATCACCTCCCATTCACTATCATCAAGTATCCTCCAGCAGGCTCTGATCAGATTAAAGTCCGGGTGGGTGAGCAAAGATCGATCTTGAAGCAAGGTGCAAGCAACGGTCGAGTCAGTTTCAACAATGAGTCTATTGAACCCCGAATCAGAAGCAACTCGAAGTCCATGATAAAGAGCCCATAATTCAGCTGTAATAGCAGAGCAGATACCACATTTGAAGACAAAGGACTTCACCAACATGCCAGAATCAGATCTGAACAGACCCCCACCACCCGCGACACCAGGATTACCCCTTGAAGAGCCGTCAGTGTTGAGTTTCATCCACCCATGAGGTAGGAGAGACCAACGTTGAAGCCCGGTATGGGGAATCGGTTGAGTGTGAGAGTTTGGCAAAGCTAAATTCAGCTGAGAGGAGTTAAAAAGAGTAACTTGGAGGGTGACCACCGAAGACAAGCCAGCCACATTGTCTTGATTTTTGAAGAAGAGGTTGTTACGAACCTTCCAAGTGTACCACAACATGTTGGCAAAGATTGATCCCCATTCTTTACTTTTGCACAAGTTCATTGCAATCCAATATTTGATATCCGGTTCGGTAAGGAAAGAGGGGTTAAGATCATTTCCTGCAAGGGCGCGCCAGACCTCCTGAATTTCATGACAGTCACGTAGCGTATGGAGAGCAGATTCAGCCTCATTACATCTTTTGGGCAATTATTGGAATTGGTAATATTCCTTCTAACCCGGTTGTCATTGCATAGGAAACTGTTATGGGCAGCAAGGTAGAGAAATTGCTTAGCACGTTGTTGACAGTGGACTCTCCAAATCAGACGCCAAAGCGGTTCAGCAGGCGTAATCAAGGGTTCTCTTAAGAGCTTGAGAGCTAAATTAACCGAGTAGGTGCCCGACGAAGTATAACCCCAGAACAGTTTGTCTGTAGCAGCAAGATTATCATGGACTCTAATAGCCGCAAGGCGAGAATTGATGTGGGGAGGAAGATAAAGAGCAAGAAGGTTCCAATTCCAGCCCGTAGGAGTCCACGTTTCAGCAACAGTCATGGCTTCAACTTCCTCCGACATAGGTTGCGTTGCATGATCAATAAGCGACTTTTTATCAAGCCAGCAATGGGTCCAAAATAAAGTCGAATTTCCATTGCCAATAGAGGACCGCAACCCTTGGTGAAGAAGAGTCGCGCCTTCAACAATTCCTTTCCACGTCCTCGACGCCCGGGGCCGGCGAGAAAACATGTCAATATCAAGTCTGTTACGGCAGTATTTTCCTCGAATGACTCTTGCCCACAGAGTGTCTGGGTTTTGAAGAATACGCCAACCGAGTTTGGCAAGGGTAGCAGTGTTGGTTTCTTTTGCTGGTCGTAAACCAAGTCCACCCTCAAGCCGAGGTCTAGCAATAGTATTCCAGTTGACAAGATGTAAACGGCGTCTCTCAGACGTAGAGCCCCAAATGAAGCCCCTGATGGCTTTGTCAATGATGTCACATGTTGACTTAGGTAAGAGAGTGGATTGCATGATATAAAGAGGAAGACTTGTAAGAACCGAAGTCGCCAAGGTGACTCTTCCTGCTAAAGATAAAGTTCTGGATTGCCATTCCCTCAAACGAGCAGTAATTTTATCCAGGATAAAATCATACTTGTCTCTTGTCAGCCTCTCACAAGAAGTTGGGACTCCTAAGTAGTTTCCAAAATCAAGAGAAACCGGAATTCCAACCATGGCACTAATCACGTCACTGGTTTGATCTAGAACAGATTTTGAGAATAAAATAGTGCTCTTGGTGTAGTTGACCTGCTCACCAGAGAGAGAACAAAAACGGTCTAAACACTGTTTGATGGTCATGGCCTGAGTCGGAGACTCAAATCACGCTTCGAGGTTCAATAGAGCATGTTAGTAAAGGAGGAAGAAGAAATCTTTTTTATTTGTTTTTATATTTTCTTTCACTTAATTTCCACATCATAAGTCTCTCATTTGCCTATAAGAGAGAGAAATGCATGCACATTGTCACATTAGTGCTCTAAGTGCTCAATAGAACGCAACGTATAAATTTTAAGTGTTCGGTAAAGGAAAACCAAAAGTGAGATGTCTAAGTGACCAATTTGCACAATTCAGGTGTCTATATGTGTATTAAGCCTGTGTAAAATTGGTTTTCTCCACAAGAGAATTTCATATGCCAAATTTCTTAGCCATTCCATCTTTTTTTTTCAATAGATGCCAACGATAAACTCAAATTTGATAGTAAAACTTGAAATGCAAGTTTTTCGAAAGCCCATGAAATGACACCCTTGTCAAGAAGAAACGCCCACACACTAGGAGAAGAATGATCATCTTCATTTGTGATTCAACTTGCATCTAAACACTATTTGACACCGAGAGCGATCCAACCTACATAAGACCAACGTTAATTGTTCCCTTTAGATATTGAAGTACTTGACTTACTGCTTGCTATGACAACATCAAGCACCTATTTAGTATTTACCTTGAGTGCTCCAATTGCAGCATTAAGGGAACACTTTGACACTTGAATCATATGGAGTTGTCGAAGGAGTGTAATTACAAATCAATTTTTCTAACACTTTCTCAATGTAATGAGATTGTGACAACGATTAACCTCCATTCTCCTATTTTATCGTTATATACATCACAAAAGTTAAAAATACGAATAAAAATAATATATTATAATATATACACCTTAAATACTAGAGATAAAAATAAAAATAATATATTGAAATCATTAAAATGATAATTTGTAAAAAATAAAGTTAAAAGCATTATGTGAAATGCTTTTTGAAGGTAAAATAACAAAAATGAAGAAAAAATCTCATGTCATGATCTTTTTATAGGATATTCTTCCAAAATTTATCTTATAGACTCTCTTTTTTCATTAATGGGAAATTATACCTTTTCTAAAAGTAAATGATACTCTTTCTAATGAAAAAAATAAGAAGTGTAAGCACTTATGATATTTAAATTAAGTAGAAAAAATAAAATAAAAAATCTTTTTTTTTAATAGGTAAAAATTAGGTTGACTTGGACAACCTAATGCATTCTTTCGGGTGATGGTTTGGACCCCATGATTTGTAATCTAATTAATGCTACAAGTGTGATGTAGTTTTGTAATCAAATCCGCCACAAATTTATAATTTGGAGGCACATGTTTGGTATAAACCACCTCAAAAGATTACATTGTAACCAGTGTATCAGCGATTACCATATCAATTGTCCAAGGGCTCAATCGATAGTCTTTTATCGCATTTATCACTAGAAAACTATAACTTTAATTTCTACTTTCCTTAGTTTCCTATTACCTGAGTCTCGAACTACCTCATATAATCACGTCTTTCTTATTTTGTCATACTATTATTATGTCAAACACTCAAACCATTGAACCTCCCTTAACGAGATCTCTATGGCTTCCCCTCACGTCTTAAAGGAAAAATAAAAGGCCAATATATTCCCCATTCCTAAAAAGTAAAAAAGCCACTGATATTTTACTCGTAATAAGTTGCCGCATTATCAGCAACAAAATCTTAACTATAACTTTCCTTAATTAGACGATACGAATTAATCAATTTAATCCACAGTATTTCACACTCTCTCTAAACTCAGCCAAACACCAAGTAACAATCCGGATTCTTCCTCTCTTTAAAATCCGACAAATCCGGAGCTCCGATTCCAAATCAATCTCCTTCTTCTTCAATGGAATCAATGGAGCGCGGAAGAACAGTCGAAGTTCAACAGTACACTTCCGCCGAACAACTTCCATCCGGATTCAGATTCGCACCAACCGATCACGAAATCCTCTCCTATTTCTTGACCAACAGAGTTTTCCGCCAGCAAATCGCCCTAAACCCCATTCTCGAATACGATCAAACCGTGTTTTACTCGAAGCATCCCAAGGATCTCGGTAAGAAGAACAAATTCAAACTTCCAATTCGCATTGCTATCGATCGATTTAACACTTCAGGACTCTCGAAATTTAATTGATAGGGCCTAGCGTTCAGGAGAGAGCGACGTATTTCTTCGTATCGGAAGAAGACGAGATCTTCCAAAACCTAACGACTCGAGAAGTGGGAGAGATCGGGCTATGGCGGATAACTGAACCGAAAACTCAAATTGTGGACAGATCTAATCAGCATTTGGTAATTGGTTTGAAAATGGGGTTTACTTTTTTCAACATGAGAGGAACAACTCCAAAGAAGACGCATTGGAGAATGACAGAGTATCAGCTCCCTGTACAAACATATCATCAGCATGTGAGTCAAACAAACCCCTAATTTCACTTTATATTATAATAATAAACATTAGTATGTATTAAATAGATATGTGTGTTAATTGTGCAATATATATATTTACGTGAATTTACTTGCAGAATGAGTGGATCGTGCTCGCAAAGATCAGTAGAGGAACCGACTATGGAGAGGACTAGTTAATAACATGCCATGTGACAAGTTTATTGCTGTCGCTTGTTTAGTATATAAATAAAATGAATTAGTTGTGGTATGGTGTAAGTATGCTTCTTTCATTTTGATACTTAATTGACATTAATAAGAACATTAGTGGAGGTGAGGAGTTCTCCACTCATTCCTTCAGCTAGTTAGTTCGTTAAATTTGGAGTTTATAACCGATTTGGATGTAGAGCGGAATTCAATTAGCTAGTTTTTCGTTAATTTTAGAGTTTATAACCGATTTGGATATAGAACGGAAATCAGCTAGCTAGTTCGTTAATTTTGGAGTTTAATCGGATTGGGCGTAGAGTGGAGATAGGTAGTTCGTTAATGTAACTGATTTGGTTATAGAGCGGAATTCAGATAGCTAGTTCGTTAATTTTGGAGTTTATTACCGGTTTGGACATAGAGCGGAGATAGCTAGTTCATTAATATTGGAATTTATAACCGGTTTGGATGTAGAGAAAAATTCAACTAGCTAGTTTTTTCGTTAATTTTAGACTTCATAACCGATTTGGATGTAGAGTGGAATTCAATTAGCTAGTTCGTTAATTTTGGAGTTTAACCGGTTTGGACGTAGATCGGAGATAGCTAGTTCGTTAATGTAACCGATTTGGATGTAGAGCGGAATTCATCTAGCTAGTTTTTTCGTTAATTTTAGAGTTTATAACCAATTTGGATGTAGAACGGAATTCAATTAGCTAGTTCATTAATTTTGGAGTTTAAACGGTTTGGACGTTGAGCGCGTGGAGATAGCCCGTTCGTAAATTTAGGAGTTTAAGCAGATTGAATGTAGGACGGTATCAGTACAATTATATTGCAAAAAATGATTGTATAAAATAAGACGAATTTAGATAAGGAGGTTGTTAGAGTTGCATCCGATATAAGAGGAATCTCTTATATCGGACAAAATAAGGAGATTATTGTTCACTAGAATTTCATTTTTATAGTGTTAAATTTGAACAGGAGCCACGGAGAGAGGTGGGCTTGAGTTGACAATAACACAACGGAAAAAAGAAAGTTAATACTCCGTATTATTTTTCTGTCCAATAAATTGGAACATCAATTGACTTGTTACTCAATTGCTGGATTAGAAAGGGATATATTTGAAGATGCATGTTCAAATATTAATTGAGCATGAAATGCCGTAGATTGGTTGAATCATTATTATTGGGTGAGATATATTTGTCAGATAAATCGAAAGAGAATTGAAAACTAACACAACTGAGGCTTTATATTGAAACACTAGCATTTATATAGATAAAGCATATAATTAAAGGATCCATACAATTAAGGATATTTCTAATTTATTCCTAACTATTCTCATCGCTGTTCATTTTGGTTTCATTGTTCATCGGCCGTTCTAACCTTATTCACCACTTTCCAAGCATCATAATTCCTCTCTCTAATAACACTAATTAGGCTAATGTTTGTTTGTTGAGTATGAAAAATTGGTTAAAGTTTTTCAACTAGTTGTATAAATTTTTATAAATATTTTTTATTTGACACATAAAAATTAGTAAGTAGTTGTAAAACTATTTTTTTTTAAAAAAACTAGTTTGTAAAGCTTTCAAATGAGTTTTTAGTATTTTTTTAAACTAAAAAATTAATTATTTTCTAAATATAAATGACTCTATTATAAATTAAAATTTAAGGGTCCATTTAGATCGCTTCATTTAATACATTAAATCATGCATTTAATACAACTTAATACATTAAATAAAGCGATCCAAACTTAGACTAAATTTATCACTTAATACAATAAACTAGTTGAACATTATCAAATAATTAATATTTATATTTTTTTAAATTTTAATTGCTTTTACAACTAATTTTATAACTCCAACTAGTATTTTGATGACTTAACAAACATAACCTCAATTACAATTTCACTAAATTGGTTCAATAGTGAGGTTGCTACTTTCTATCTCTGTCCTTCTTTATCATGTCTATCAAGCATTTTCATTGCTATATAGACATGTCAATCGGGTCGGGTTGGGCGGGTTCGGGTTCAGTCATTTCGGGTTCGGGTTAAATTGGGTTTCGGGTCGTTATGGGTCACGGGTCAATCGGGTCGGTTGTAGCGGGTTTTCGGTCGGGTCGGGTTGACCAGCGGGTCTAAAATATCCTTTTTTTATGATTATTAAAATCAATTTTTAATTAAATAATAATATTTAATTATAATATATTATTTTCATTTATTTTAATAATAAAATATATTATAGGTTTCAAAATAAATTTAAAAAATTCTATAAATATGCTAAATCGGTCAATCCAACGGGTTTCGGGTTTCAACCCAACGGGTTTGGGTTCTATCGGGTTCGGTTTATTTCGGGTTTCGGGTTCAAATTTTCAGGTCCTAACCCTAAAATTATCGGGCGGGTCGGGTCGGGTTAACGGGTTAGGTCAGTTTTTGACAGGTCTATTGCTATATAATTCTATATAGAAATTAAATCTTCGTATTTCTTTCGTTTGTATTTAATTCAAATATTATACTTTCTTTTAACCCATCATGTTAATTTCATAATTTTTGGAAGCAAATTATCGAAAGGATGAATTATGTTAACTAATTAGAAAATCCTTTGATAAATAAACGAATTGGAACATTGTCAAAAATATAGATTATAAAAATAAAATTTATTGTTTTATACTAAAAAACATAGTAACTATAATTAGAAACTACAAAAATATAGATTACTCTTTTGTATGAAACTTGTAGGCGGTAGTCCAAGTTAACTACACATGTGTACATGACATAGGTTAGGTTTTGAATTTGGGGTATGATTGAGATAGATTTGGATCTTGTCTGTCATCTTAAAACTCTATATAGTCTTTCAACATTTTTCATAGAAATTTGATGAGTTATAAATTCATATTAGATTACTAAGTATATATGAAATTAGATCTTTGGTGCCATGCCATGTTATTGAATTTTGATGATCTTGGGATATTAATTAAATGTGAGTTAGTGATTTATTGGTGCTTCTTTGCCATTTGAAGATTGGACAAAAGTTATTTTATAAATGTTTTAGGAAAGCATAACGTATGTTAATTACCCATCTTACAGAAATTTGTACAGTGTGCAATTGATGAGTGAAATAAAGTGAATTTATGTGATTGTTAGATTTACTAGCATAAAGTAGAGTTTATATTATCCAGACATACGTATGCTTCGTAACCAATTCGAGTTAAACAACTTACGTATGCGGTATGCTTGACTTGATGAATAGTCCCCCCTTGTTGATTAATAACTTACGTATGCTTTGGATGTAACACGAGATCTATTTCAATTCAATATCTCTGAGCAGTAGTAGAATACCGAGATCAATTGTGAATTGCCATGCAGGTTGTGCAAAAAGGGTCACTAGGTCACTTGTTACCACGAAAAAAGAAGAGTGGGATGACCTTTGATTTTTTGTTTCTTAATTTAGGAACACTATTTTTGTAATTTGTTACTGCATTCATTTTTAATGTACTGCTTGAATACTTTTTTTGACTCTCTCTTTTTGACATTGTTTCTCAGACAGTTTAATATATTAATTGAATATTCTTCTTAACTTTGTTCCTCAGACAGTTTAATATACTGAATAAATATTCTTTTTAACTTTCTTCTTGACCTTGCTCCTCAGGCAGTTAAATATTCTTTTTAGGACTGGCATTTCCTAAACTCCCCAGGCAGTTCAATGTACTAGTTGAATACTTCTCTGGCAATTCAATGTAGTGGTTGAATACTCCTTTTGACTCTCTTCTTAACCTAAGCCTCTGGACTCTCTTCTTGACCTAAGTTCCTTAAGTTTTCAACTCCTCTTGACTCTCTTCTTGATCTAATTCTCTAGAATCTCTTCTTGACCTAAGTTTCTCAAGTTTTCAACTCCTCCTGGCTCTTGCCTCTTGACTCTCTTCTTGACCTAAGCTCCTCAGGCAGTTCAATGTACTGGTCGAATACTCCTCTTGACTCTCTTCTTGACCTTCCGTTCCACTCCTCAGGCAGTTGTTAGATCGAACATCGATGTAAAGGACAAGACTTGCTAGCGAGCTCAGCGAATATAAGGTGCTCATCATACATGACGAAGACATGTATTTATAATGGAGGAGAGAGAAGGTCGAAAACTCTACCTCTAATGACGGATTGATAATGCTTCAGGCCCAACAACGATTTCTTGCTACCTAATCCGCGCGGAAATTCTATCTTTCGACTAAGATAGAATGCTCCATCATAACGAATAACCGCCATATTTAATTTTATAATAAAATATATAATTAAAAACAAGCATAATAAATAAAAATACATTTATGGTGGATAATAGCGAAAATAATAAAGACAATTATTTTATTCTCGCATGCCATACTTTTTTTTATATGGTGTCTCATATAGCGCATCTCTTAAGAAAATCATAATCCGTTTTATCACAAAAATGTCATATATGAATATGTTTTTAACAATTTTGTTTAGTATAAATCTAGAATCGGGTTGGTATTAGGTGTGAGATTGGGATGGGATAAAAAGGGGGTTTAATGAATTTAGTTATGCCTCATACTTTGATTTAGAGGAGAGTTTGAGATTGTGTGTAAAATGGTGGAAAGAGTCATTCTTAGATTGGCTGATTTTGAAAGAAAATCAAACCAAACACTGAAATCGGTGGAATGAGTCATTTTTAAATTGGCTGATTTCGAAAAGAAAATCAAACACAACACGGGAATCGGGTTAAGTGATTCCTAAACCAATTCTTAATACCCGAGATATGGTCCCAAACGGGGCCTAATAGATTTAAGGTTGTGATAATTTATTATTTTATAGAGATATTAATTAACGAACAAATTTATATTTACAAATTTAAGAGTTTTTTTTATATTAAGTCTTTTCAAGAGGACATACACTATCATTGAAAGATTTAATTATAGAACTTTTGAAGGCTATAAGTTGAAAAAGTATGATCTAGCTAAGATTAATGTTTTGGATGTTATCAATCTTGCAGTCTTGGCTTGGACATTTAATTTGAGCAAGAAAGAATAGCAAATTGTGTTTCGACACTCAAAATTCGTCCAGGGGAAGTTTTAAGGAATTTAGGTGAACTCACTTGTGAAAACGAAACTCATGAACTTTTTTCATGGTTAACGAGCTTGGCTATCGCAAAAAAAAAAATGGATGTTAATAGCCCATTTATTACCCATGTAAAATTGATACATGTTTAGAGTTCTAGGACTTAGAAATTGTGGCTACTATACTTAAAAATAATTCCGAGGATGAAGTTGAAGATGATACAATACATTCGGAACCAATTACTCGAGAGAAAACATTAGTCATGTCTAGAACTCTTTACAAAAATTGGTGCACTTCGAAAACATAATGCTATAAATGTTGGATGCAATAATAAAAATTAGAAATGGGTTCCCAAACAATGTTAAGTTTTAAAGGAAAAAAACAGCACTAAATCATATTTCAATATAATTTCTTCGTTATTTCTTTGTAAGTTTATATAATTATTAATTATGATATTAATGGAACCTTATATTTATATAGTGGACTTTCAAAATATATTATCTTATTATTTTATCGAAATTTGTTACATTTTTCACTCGCCCAAGTCAGGACCAGAGAAAAATATTATCTTAGAGAATTTATTAATTTACTGATTTTTTAATTTAGGGAAAATTTACTCTATTTGGTCACCTGCATAGGGCTGGACATTATCCGTAGGTAACCGACCCACTCGCTTCACCCGGCCCAAATATACGGGTGAAAAATCGAAGAAAAGTGGGTGATGGGTGGGTCGGGTGATGGGTGAAATTGTAAAACGGGTAATGGGACGGATATGGACTTTACTATTTCCTGGAACTTTATTTATCCTCTTCTCTAGCTTTCTGAAGTGAGATTTTACACCCAATTCACCCGCTCCACCAACCCATCAGCCGACCCACCCGTTTACCACCCGCATAATTTTACCGAATATACAAACTATTTACTAATATGTCCAATATACCTAACATTGTCGCCTCCAAATTATACTGCTTATTTAGTTATTTGTCGCGTTCCGTTTTACAATCTTCAACTTCCCCCTAGCTTCCCCAATAACGTTGTCACTTCCACCCCTTCGGCCGTCTTTTTGATTCACTACTATCGTCTTCTCAACATCACCATCAATAACTCTTCTTCGCTACTTCACTAATAGTCTTTCTCACCCCGATCGCCGCCCCTTTTTAGTGTCACCACTATCAATGCTTATTTTATTAACTCTAGAATTTTATAAAAAAAATTATAATAATTTAATAATTCGCGAGTGGTGGGTCACTTGACATACCCGCAGGTGATGGGTGGGTCGGATATGGGTGAAAAGGTTTCATGAGTGATGGGTGGATCGGGTGAGCCATTTTTATTCGCGGGTCGGATGGTGGAAGGGCTTCACCCATCCACAACTTGACCTATAACAATCCTACGAATCACCTCCACCAATTGGATATTATGAGATAAAATACTGATGTTGCAGTTTTGTCTAATGGTTTGTAGTAGTGTTGTTCAAATGACACAGTGATTTGTAAACCGACCCGACCCATAAGGTGCGTGCCATCTCACGAATTGGATTCGAACCAATCAATCTCCGTAATTCGTAAATTATGGATCGAGATTCCATACCTTTTGGTTTACGCGCCGAGTTACGGATCGACCCGTAAAATTCGTAACCTTTTTTTATATTATAATATAATAGGGTTATTTGTCAAAAACCGCCTTTTAAAGTGAATGTTTTTTTAACTAATCACCGTTTATAATTTTATTTAAACAAAATCACCTTTTATCTATAAATTGTTAAGTTGAACCACCTATAATAAAATTTGGACCAAAATATTCTTAACTACATATTTCATTAATTTACAAAATCATACTAATTTATTATATTTTAAAAATATACCTTGGCGTTGGTTTTAAAAAAAAAAAATTCGTTTGGTGCCCTTAAAAAAATTTTGTTTTCCTCTTAATACCCCTGTGTTTTATACTAGATTTGTCCTGTAACGTAAAGTGTATAAAAACCTAAATTTCCATCCAAAAACTAATATTCCGTTAATACATTAAAAAATCCCCCAAAAAATCACTTTACATTATTCTTTTACGTTAATACATTATTTTTTTACCCTCTTTTTTATTCATTCAGATACCCTCTTCTTCGACTGTGCTTGAGAGACGACACAACAGTGCGACCATTCAGATTCTCTCTCGACTGTACTCTTTATCCACCCCAAAAGGGGCGACACAAGGAGAAGGCGACCAAAGGTGCGAATCCAAGGTGTGAGTCCGGCGGCACAAGGTGCGAATCCGAGTCCGACCCATCAGGTGCGAATCCGAGTTTGACCATCAGGTGCGAAATCAGTGTGAATCCGGGGCCAATATCCTCAAATTCGACCTAATTTCTTATTCTTTAGTTTCGAATTAGGTTTTGAAATTGATTCATTAGCATATTAGGGTTTTAATTTGTAGAAACTTTGAATTTAGGTTTAATTTGGGAGAAGTGTAAAATTAGGGTTAATGCTTGAAGCTTCATCTGCTTAAAATTAGTTTTGTGGTATCTGAATTTTGTATCTTGATGGTCCAGAACCTGATAAAGTGCTTGAATCATGATCCATCCTAATAAGTGTATGGGAATTCATTGGAATGAAAAGTGCGTGAATCATAATCCTTAGTGTATTAAAAAGGAGAAATACCGACGCTTTTCTATTTTTTTTAATATTTAACGGAAATTTCAGGGAAATGGATGGAAATTTGGTTTTGGGTGTGTTTAGGCTAGGGAAAGGATATTTTTAAAACCAGGAGGGTACCAAAAGGAAAAGTCGAAAGCTTGAGGGTACCAAAAGTAAAATCCCTTAAAAAAATATTACAAAATTAGGGATAGTTTTCTAATTTTTGTTCTTACAACTAAGTATATATAAATGAAAGACATATTAGTCAATAAAATATAAATATTTAGAAATAAGTAATTTAATTGAACAAATTATATTATTGAATTTTATTTAAAAAAATTTGGTCAATGATAATGACATGATGTGTTGCTGAAAATTCAATACATCAGAGGTGAGCATTATTTTAATAAGGGTATGATCAAAATTTTTAAAATTAGAGTTCCTACTAGTCTGAAGCATAGTCAAAATTAGGAGAAAATAGCATGTTATTAGAAGAATTTGGTTCCTTCCAATGCTGAAGTGTGTTGAATTTGTGCTGAAAAGTGTTGTTTTATGTTCGTTCACCTTTTTTTTTGTTTTTTACATCTCTAATCTGAAAATCAATGGGGATTCCATTTTCAAAAATGACCATGTTCAAATTGAATAATGCTAAACCATTTTGGGACGAACAATATCTGATGAAAACTTGATTTTGAATGTTTTTTTACATAAAAATGTGCAGAAATGAAGAAACTTGATTTTTTTTTAAATGTTAGGCTACGTGACAAACTCCATACAATCAAAGGGGTACCGAGTGCACTAGACTTTTTTTGGGGACACCAAAAAAAAAAAGAGAGGATACCAAGAGGAATTTCCCAAACTCTTATTTGGCTTCCCAATTCAATTTTGTTTTTTTATTCGTGCAAGACTCACAGGAGTTTTGTGCTCGCATCAAACCTCCATAATCCTAATTATGTACTTCGATATTGTTGTTTTGCTTAGGTTTTTCTTCAAGGTTAGCCTTGTATTTAGTAGGGTTGCCGGATAAATTTGTGTAAGAGAAATTTAGAGCTATGAACAAACCAGGAGCTGGTTCTGGAGGGGGTGGAAGTGGGCCTACAGCAGCAGCAGCTGCTACAGCAGCTCAAAAGCAGAAAACTCTGTTGCAAAGAGTTGAAGGAGATGTTTCTAGTCTTGTTGACAACTTCACTAATCTTGTCAATGTTGCTCGGGTTAGTCCATAGACTTCGTCTTTTTTCTTCACTTAAAATTTGCTGTTGTACATTGATATATTAGCTACAGTTGTTTTGGCTCTTGCACTGAAGAGAAACCATGTTATGTTTTTATATCTGGTGCTCCTATTTTCATTTTTTAATGTCTTTGTTCCTTTTCAGTGGTCCTTACAATTTCTTGAGTTATAAGTCTGATTAAAATTGAATTTGAAGGTGTAATACTTCTGAAAGATTTAATCTGTTGGAATAAGGGCTTGTGAGTACAAATTAACATTCACATCTAATGTTTGATATGCTAAACATTTGATGTCCTTGTGAAATAGGGTCCATGCCGGGTGATCGGGGGATGAGTGTTGATTGTTGAATGCAGTGACAATAATCTAGAAGCTAGGTTTATTTTAAACATTATGTGCCTTTTTGGTGTTTAGAATATGAATAAACTAATTTTTAATTTGTCAGATTGTTGAAAATTATATTTTCATTGATGAAGTTCATGTACAACATATTTTTTTTATACATCCTTTACGCGTTGCTGGATATCCTTAATGCTGAGCACGTGTACTATTTAATTGTAGTAAATGTACAATTTGATGTTGTGATTAACATGCCGAAATTCATTTATAGGTAAATGACCCCCCTGTCAGAAATTCACAAGAAGCTTTCATGATGGAAGTACGTGCAGCAAGAATGGTAAGATTTGCAGTGTTTTTTTTTCCTTTTAATCTCTGATGTGATTTAATCCACACCTTATAGCTTCTATTTTTAAACAATTACCTATTGGTCATGGCTTAATGGTCAAATGTGATTTCATGAAATTGCCGTATTTAGTTGGAAGGAACTTGTTCGTCTCACTACATTGGATGAACTAGGTCCACTTTCTGGCGTCATATTAACCATAAAAGTGTTTGTTAGTGATAGAAGTGTTGAATTCTATGTTACTAGTATGTGTTTTTGTCTATCTTTGGTGCATGACTGATGGTTTTTGTCTGGTACTGACTACTGTTTTGCATCAAGCACTAAGCAGGAATATGTTTCCATGCCTAATTGACAGGTCCAGGCAGCTGACTCATTACTGAAATTGGTATCCGAGTTGAAGCAAACTGCCATCTTTTCGGGATTTGCATCTTTAAATGACCACGTGGACCGGCGAATCCAGGAGTTTAACCAGCTGGCAGAAAAGACGGAGAACACATTGGGTACAGTTGGGGAAGAAGCAGCTGCTAGTCTCAAGGAGCTTGAATCTCATCTCTATTCATCTGCTGGGAGGACTATACTTCCTCAGGCAGACGAAGGCTCGTGACTTCCAAGTCATCTGAGGCTAAACTTGATTCCATGTTACATTCAGGGTAGTTTGAGATTGTAGTTATACAAATGCTGTAATTCAGTCCAAGTGAAAAGAGTTTAGATGTTGGAGCAGCCCTGGAGTTTAGATTGGGTTTTTCACGGGGTGTAAGAAATCAACAGGGTTGGTTGTTAAAAAGCAGTTTTACTCCTACACCAGAGTTTAGCATTGATTTTAAGGAGTATGTTGCATTTCTTTTATCTCCTGCTGTAGTAAACCAAACTGCACGGTTTTGGCAAGATCTTTACTTTGTGAGACTGTGCTGTCCGAAGCTATTTTTAAATGGGCAGAATCTGTTGGACATTCGGACATTCCAATAGCACGATTTCTGAACTCTCGAATTCGTGCATAAGATTACCATATATGTGAAATATGTATTGATTAACAAATACAAAAAAAAATTATCCCAGAGTAAAAAAATCCGACCTACCGGATTCGAACCAGTGACCTAAGGATTTGCTGTGATACCACTACAGTCCTCCGCTCTACCAACTGAGCTAAGGTCGGTTTGTGATTTGTTATCAAAGTTATATTATATTAAACCTAATTGTTTCCAATTACATGTTCACAGTTGATCTAATTTAAACCCACATACTAGTACAATGACATGCTTTCTTGCCCCCTCCCAGTGCCGGTCTATTCGCACCAGTACAATAATAGAAAAACAGAACTGAAAAAGAAGAAGGCCGATCTGCTCGCAGTCGCAACATACCTGCAAATTGCAGGGTAGTTCTCCTTCCTCTTGTGTGCGCTGTTCGTTTCTCGGGGCAAAGATGAAGAAGGAAGAGAAGAGGCACCAGATGATGCAAAATCTCTTCGGAGATCAATCCGAAGATGAGGAAGAAGTGGAAATCGATTCTGAGCACGAATCCAGTCGCCACCCTAATTACCTCTCCGTAATCAAAATCTCTTTCCCTCTCTCTTTCTGGAATGAGTTTGTATGCGTTTTCGTGTATTAGAGGTTTCGAGTTACCATAAATTGTTGTTGACAGATTGTTTCATAAAAATTCCCATTACTTCCTGACATCCATCAACCAAAGCAGGATATTTGTTGTGTTTTGTTCCAATTTGAGTTTAGGGTTCTAGCTAATTATGAGCTGGAATTCGGGGATGCTATTGATTTCGGTCCATAAAGGTTTGAGATTTTATGGTGGTTTAAAAATAATGGCAGGTGTGAGAGTTTAGGTCAAAAGCATGGGACTTTGGAATATAAAACCAGCGTTGTAAGGTTTCAAAGATTTATCTGAGGGTGATAGAGTCTTCAAGTTCTGACAAAAAAAATAGTCTTCAAGTTGCATTCTAGATAGCAGACCTTAATGGAGACACTTATGTATTTGAATTATCTTTATTTGAGAAAAACGATCTTTCTGGCTGTTACAAGAGTTAATTGCTCCTATTTTCTGTATCAAGGTATAGTGTCTTCATGAGGAAAAATAGCTTGTCTAGTTTCTGGCATGACTATGGTTAATGGAAGCTTCAATCACTGAACATGGGTGTCAGAAATTTCACAATAGTTTGAGTCTTTCTTCTTGTGATATCAGGATATAAAAAAGACAAGAAATATACAATGAATTGTGCTTCATGTTTCTAGTTTACTTGTGTCTTTGATGATGCATGGTTTAATCTGTTGTTGCCATCTCCATCAGGTGTCATGTTCGATTTAAATATATATTGAAATTTTTAGGTTTACGTGTCAGCTGTCAATTCCTGTTCTAAATTATGTTTCAACAGGATGAAGGCGATGTAGGGCAGGAACAAGAAGTGGAGGGTGAAGAATATATGGAGGGACAAGGTGAGGCGGAATTGGAGAGTGAAGGTGAGATGCATGAAGTAGAACAACAAGCTGTGGACAGTGAGGCTGAACGAGAACAAAGCTCCCAAGAAGTAGAAGGTGGTGAGCAGCAAGAAGAAAGTGAGGCAAGAGAAACAGACAGTGATTCTAAAGGAGAGTATGCTCAAGGTGGAGCAACAAGTAGGAGGAGAGATGTAGCTGATAGTGGATCAGAGAGGTCTGAAGATCACGTTTATGTTGATCAAGAGGATGATGAGGGTGATCAAGCTAGAAGTTCAGGGTACATTTAAACTTCTTCAGCCTTTCTATTATCTGCATCTCATGATTTATGCTTCTATGAGCCTAGGGCATAAATAATCTGTCCCTTGAAAGTGTAACTATGTATTTTTGCCTGTAATGTATGCTGTAGTTGATAATTACATGGTTTTTTCACAATCTTTATTATTGTTAATAATCATTATTGATGTTGTTTACACTTTACATGCATATATTATCAAGGACCCTGGTTCAATTATTTTTGAGTTTCTGAAGCAATATTTCTTATTGGCTACCACCGCATTGCTTTTTTTTTCACGTGCTTTTCTTTATCGCATTTGGTTTGGTTGAATTATACTCCGTATAAGCTTATCTAGATGTGTAGTGGGTTACTGAGGAACTTCTATTGGTTGTCAGTAGAAGTTGTGTTTAGGTGTTAAATTTGTTGATATGCTTTTCGAGTGAGTTGTTTACTTATGTCCAACTGTAGAAAAAGTTTTCACATAGATTTTTAATCAGCTAGGCCTAGATTTAATTTGTACCCAATGCTAATCATGGACTTAATGTCTTTAATCAGAGGATCTGCTGAAGAGGAGAGGGATGAGAACCACGTATCACATCCAGTTGCTGAGATTCGTGATGTATTTGGGGACTCTGATGAAGAAGAAGCTGAATATGGAGTGCAAAATAACATTGAGCCAGAATACATGAATGTAAGGCTTGCACATTACTCTACAAGTTGTTTCTTTTGTCATTGCTCTATAATATAACTTAAAGACTAAAGAAGGCAATGCTATTTTACTTGCTCAGAAATCCCCTGTTGAAGAGGAAGAGAGTTATGAGAAGAATTTCAGAGCAGATGATTTAGTACAAGATGATGAATATGATCAGTATGAATCACGTCAGGCTCAATATGAGTCGGATGAAGAGAACATTGAGGCTAAATTCAAAGATAAACCAACTGGCCCTCCATTGGAGTTTGAGATACCACTACGGCCTCCACCTGCACAGCCAGAAAAGGTACCTGCCTTTATATTGTATAATCAAAATATATATATTTATACAACTGGTCACTTGTCTGTGTTGCCCTAATTTATATGTTGTTTCTGAATGTTATGAATCTGATATGATGATAAGCCAAATTTTAGTTTCTTTTAGCATTGGGTTGTTAAAATCTTCGGGCGTACCCCCTTTCCCTTGGGCAAGGGTACCCCCATCTTGACCCCCCAGATTCCGCTGTAGCGGAGCCTCACTGGGTCAATGATGATGATGATGATGATGATGATGGGTTGTTAAAATCTGAATATGTGCCTTTTCTTGATTAGGTTGCCACATATCCCTTTGAATTTGTATACTTTGTGGTTCTTTTGTTTTGATGATCTTATTTTCTGTAGATGAACATAATCAGAGTTTCCAATATAATGGGCATCGATCCCAAGCCTTTTGATCCTAAGACATATGAGGAAGAAGATGTCTTTGTGACTGATGAATCTGGAACCAAGAAAAGAATTCGTTTGGAGAACAATATTGTGCGTTGGAGAACTGTGAAAAAGGCAGATGGCACGTTCAATGTAAGTGGAAACCTTTAGACTGTTTCTAATCTTCTTACAGTTGTATTTTATTATTTGTCAATCGTCATACATTAAACTATCTTCCTGCCAGAATTTGTATGGATACAACTCCTATACAAAATGATTAATTTAATATGTACCCTCAAATGGATGAGCTTTTAAGGACCTAACTGACAACTTTTGTGATATTCAGTATGAAAGCAATGCTCGATTTGTGAGGTGGTCAGATGGAAGTTTGCAGCTTCAAATTGGAAATGAAGTTCTTGACATATCAGTACAAGATGCACAGCATGATCATGCAGCGATTTTCCTTAGACATGGGAAGGTAACATAAGAACTTGCAGAAGATTTTAATTTGTTCAAACTTACACATGGCCCAATGGAACTACGGTTAATTTATGCGATCTGTCCAACCATGTCATAGATCATACATTAGCAAGATGCTAGTTTCTGCTCTAGAATGCTTGAAGTACTGAATCTGGCATCAATACAAGGAGTGACTTAACTGAAAAGGACAAACAAAAGTAACAACAGATACTGAAGAGAAGTAAATAATAAAGTGACAAACTCAGCAGAAGTATTCCATAGTGTACATGTACCGGTAATTCTGAATATACATGTACTAGTAGGCGCAAACTGATCAGATGTCTAGAATTCAGCTCAAGGAAGAGGCAGTTGAGTGGACCATTTGGTTCACGAGGTCTTAAATCTAATGTTGTAATAATCACTGGGCAGCTGGAATTGGAATTTTCTGGAGTTGCCATGTTAGAGATGAAATGCAATATATCTATCATCATAATAGGTAATCTAGAATACTTTGTATATGGTTATGTGGGCAACTCATAACTTGTACAAAGCTCAATCTTAGAAAAGGATTTGATATAGTAGTGGACTTTTATAGTTTTCTCTCTTTGCTTCTAGGCAGCCATATCGTACATAGTTGATGTTGATGTTGATGTTGAATTATTTTATGCATATTGTAATTTGTATGATGATCTTAATTTGATAATGGAGTTAGGAACATGACGTTGTTATATGTGATTCAGGGTATTTTACAATCACAAGGGAAGCTCATGAGGAAGATGAGATTTATGCCCTCGTCCTTGACATCAAACTCCCATCGCTTGTTGACTGCTCTTGTTGACTCACGCCATAAGAAGGTCTATAAAGTCAAAAATTGTGTCACTGATGTGGACCCTGAGAGGGAGAAGGAGCAGAAAGCTAAGGTGATTAATTTTATAAAAAAATTATGGCTACTGGTTTAATTTCTGTCAAAATCCAACTCATTCTAAATGCATATGTAGGTTGAGAGTCAAACTATCCGGGCTAACACACTCCTGAATAAAAAGCGGGAAAGGGTCAATCGGAAGTATTCAAAACCAGCAGAGAGGGGGCGGCAACTCTCGCCTGGGTTCTTGGAGGATGCCCTTGATGAGGTTTATTGCTTTTATCTAGTCAGAAAACTACTCATGCATATAACATATATTGTATGCACTCAAGCATGCATTTAACTAAGTACGAGAGGAGCCAGAACTTATAATTTAAGAAGTTGGTGCCCATATTTTGTTTCATGTTCCTCTTGTTGCAATTCAAAATTGGTTGTCCAAACTGCTAGCCAGATGTTCTTAGAAAAGATTGAAGTGTCCTTTATGCAAAACATTAAATAGAGAACATGTCTGAACCTGTACGAGTACTAATAATTTTGCAATCAAATTCTCTTTCAACAGGATGAAGAACAGTACTATGACCGCCGCCCTAGTGCTCGGCGTCGGTTTGAAGACGAGTTCGAAGCAGAAGCTAGAGCCGAGAGTCGTATTATCAGTGCAAAGAAGGTTTTGTTACTGTACCTTATGAGCTGAAAATGATATTGCCTTGCAAATTTAAATCTAGTTGACTCTCGAACGGTTCCTGTTTCGCTTTCAGGGACGTGTCCCGAAAGATGTTCCCCGTAGATCATCGATGCCTGCTGCAAAACCATCACGGCGCCCGGTAGATTTCTCTGAGAGTGAGAGGGAAGAGTCTGAGTATGAGACTGAAGGAGATGCTGAAGAATCTCCACAGCAGAAAAGGTACGAGGACTCCGAACCAGAGTATGTGGATTCTGAGCAAGAGGAGCAGGAAGAAGAGGTGGCAAGAGATGATGGAGCTTCAGAGGAAGCTGAGGTATTATTAATTTATAATGTTGTAGTACTGCTCTCTAGTTAAGGTGTTAATGGACCTGCTCGTCAGCTGCATTGCTAAGAGTGTGCTTGGTTACCAAGATAATGCATTATACTGCAAGATAAGATTTAATGCATTATCTTGGGTAACACACCAAATGCTTTGTCGAATAAGTGTATCATGGTACTAGTATGGATGTTTACCCTGGTTTATGATGCATCTGTTTTGTTTGTAGGAGGAGGAGCAAACATTTAAGGAGTCGAGAGGTAATCTTAAACGAAAGGAGATTGAATCAGATGAAGAGTCTCCTCCTAGGAAGCCAGCTGCCCATCGTCGAATGGCAGTTGTGTATGATAGTGACGAGGATTGAAGCCTTTTTTGCACACGACAGCAAGGGGAAAACACTTTGATATATCGGTGAATTTTCGCCTCTCCTTTTAGTTGGTGGTTTCATCCACTTTTAAGGGAGATATTTCATAAAAAATATTTTTAAAAAAAGTTGATTTTAATACTTTGAAATTTACAAGTTTTATGCCCTCTGTCTTCGTCTACAAACACAATTTTTTTATCTTGCGTGATCGATTGAAAAACGATTTTTCGGACATAGGATTTTTCCCCCTTTGTAAATCTCAATTCAAATCCATGATTGTCCTAAATATAACATAAGCATGCATTAGCTCCTTACTTAAGCATGCATTAGCTCCTTGTATGGGCATACATTTATTGTGGACATTGATGTAATTACAAAAAAAGGGATATTCTTTACGGGTCGCAGGTTGAACCGTAAAAAAATTTTATTGACCCAACTTGTGGGTCGCGGGTTTTGCGGGTTGGGTCGCGGGTTGACCCATTTGGCACATACAAAGGCAATTCCGGATGTCCTACAAGTAGGGGTTGCTCAAGCTCAATGGGTCGACTCGACCTGACCCACAAATAATATTATAAATTTTTAATTCTTTAATGAAATAATATGATATTTAAAAAAAAAGTTGTGGGTCGGGTTAACCCGTTGAGCACCGTACTTGTGGAAAAATGGAGTTACCTTTGTGTGTGTCAAAATGGGTCAAACGGGTCGCAGGTCGGGTCGGGTCGGGTCGGGTTGCGGGTCAATAAATTTTTTAGCGGGTCAACCCGCGATCCGCAAGTCAAGTCGGGTCGACTCATTGGGCACCCCTAATGAAGAGCCACACTGAAGCGTGATACCTTTTGTCCACCGGATATCCATAGAACTCACTCTTCATGAAGAGTGAATTTCCGTGTGCACTAGACACTTTTTCTATGTACACAAAGATTTATCAAAAAAAAGTCTATTTTAAAAAGTGGGTTTTATTTATAAAATTCCTAAAATTATTATTATTGTCCTAAAATTATATTTTTAAAATTCTTAAAATATTATTTTTAAGCTTTTCGAGGCAAATAAACCCTAAAATCTTAAACCCCACACCAAATCTTGTATCCTAAACCCCAAATAATACACCCTATATCTTAAACCCTAAATAACAAATTCAAACCTCAAATAATACATCCTAATATCCTATATCCTAAACCCTAAATTCAAATCCTAAATCCAAAATTATATACCTAATGCTCTAAACCTCAAATCCAAAATTCTATACCCTAAATTCTAAATCATATACCCTAAACCATAACCTAATCTAAACCCTAAATCCTAAACACCAACACCAAATCTTATATCTTAAACTCCAAATCCAAACCCTAAACCCTGAATCATATATCCCAAATCCTAAACACCAAATGCAAAATTCAAACCCTAAAACCTTACTCAAATTCTACCATTAACCCTTGCCTCAAACCATGTAACCAAACCATATCCTAAAAACCTTATCCTAAATTCCATAAACCCTAAACCTAACCCAAATCATACCTTAAACCATATCCGTTATCATAAACCATAACTCTTACCCAAAATCCTACCTTAAGCCTTATCTTAAACACAATAATTTTTCCACCAACTATGATCAACAAGATTTGATCCATAAACTTGTCTATAGAGAATTTTGGCATATTATTTATGTTCATTGATCTTATCTTTTATGTTCTTTTTGTCCACCTTAAGGCCAAAAAAGACTTGAGGTAGGATTTTAGATAAACCTAAAATAGTGTACGGGTTTAATTAAACTAAATTCCGCTTATGTTAATTGAAATATAATTGTATACCTTAAGCCTTATCCAAACCTACAATGTTATACGGGTTTGATTAAGCTAAATATTAATAATATTGTTTTTCAAATACAATAAAATCTAAATAATTTATTTATTTAAAATATAAACAAAATATTTATATGTGAAGTCTATAGTTATATTTTAAATAATAAAAATAACCCAATTAACATATAAATAAAATATTTATATGTAGGATATACCATTTTTTTTAAGTTTTTAACTAATAAAAATAGTCCAATTATATTTCATCTAATTAGATTAATTTTAAAATATATTATTTATTATTATTATTATCCAAATTAAAATTAAATAATAATATAAAATAGGAAAAAATATTCAAATCCTAAATCAATTTTATAATAATGTACTTATTTAATATATAAATAAAATATTTATATTTAACCTACAATTAAATTTAATTCAAATAAATTTCAACCAATCATATTAATTTAAAAAAAAACCATCAAACTAATTAAAACAATGACTAATATAATTTATCATAAAGTTAATCTATGCCATTTTATAGTTTAATGGCTTTAAACTCTATCTTAGGCTCTGTTCAGATGCAGTAGCTGAAGCTGGAACCCGAGCTGGATATAGTAGCTGAAGCTGAAAACTAGCTGGATTCTGGGGTGGAGCTAGTGCTGGATAAACGAGCTGAATCTGCCTATGGAGTGTTCGGATAGTTGAAGCTGAATTTATTAGTAGTGTCATACAATTACCAATTTGGGTCTCATTAATGGCATAAAAAGACAAAAATACCCTTATGAATGTAGAAAATCACATAACCCTAGCCACACATATCTTGGCACGTGTTGTATGCCCATAGATAGATCTGCCCAGATCTGAGGAGAGCTTTCCCCAACCCACGATTCTGGTGCTCGCCCCAATTGAAGGGAACGACCGGCGTGGTTGGAGCTCCGATCTGACGCGGTCATCTGCGACGCCAGGCACGCAACAGGACGCCACCTTCGGCGGCACGCAGCACGACGACGGCACGAGCCTTCATCGCACGAGAACTCAGCAGATTGTCGCTCCAGGTTTGGGGGACTGATTTCACATTTTTTTTGCAATTTGTAACAAAATTTGAAGTGACTCCTGAAAATGTGTGGTGGTTTCTCTCCTCAATCTTTTCTTCAATGGAAGTTGTGATTTGATTTTCAAAGGTGGGCTCAAAAACTGTGATCAAAGAGTGTTGTTCTACTGAAGATTTATGGATCTTGAAGATTTTGTATAGGGTTTGAGTTTAGTGGATTGTGAATTGTTGAAAATTTCAACAATTTTTTGCTTGCCAAATTCCATGTTAGTTTATTTTGGATTTGAATGACTTACATATAAAATAATATAAGGTGAAAAACACTCCATCATTGTAGTAAAAAAATTTCAAATCGAGTATGTTTGAGATGTGATTTATAAAAAGATAACTTTTGAGTGTAGCTTATAAGCATGTGTTTAACTTTAGTGATCTTGATTGTCATTAGTGACTTTATAAGGATTTTTGGGAGCTAATTAGTAACAAAATACTATAGTAACGTGAATGCGTGATATGTTAAATTGACCTTATCAAAGTTTAATGTCCTTCTCAAATGCGAGTAGTGTGTTAATTTGCTACCATTATTCATCATAAGGGGAAAAAACAAATTGCTACCATTATTCAGGCCAAAGATGGTGGAAATGACCCAAAGAAAGCAAGAGCCCACCTTTGAAAACCTTTGGATGGTTGTGTAATAATTTATTTAGTGAATCTTCACTCTATAATCACTTCTCAGTAAATTGGTTTTGTTCATGTGTAATCTGAACTTTTCTTGCAAAACCTTCGGTTGTATTTTAGGTTCCAACTTTGTATGAGTGCTACTTGCATGAATTTTAATGGTATGCATTTCAATTTAATTGTATTTCAATAGTTTAGACTTGAGGTTATATTTTGAATGAGTTTGTGTGTTAGTGCCTAAATTTATGCAAATTGAAACAATACTATAAGGTATATGATAATGGATGAGGTGCCAAAAAAGGACAAGAAGTGTCATTGGAGTGATTCTGATCAAAAGAATTTGCTTGTTATATGCCGAGAGTACCATAAGAGGAACGAAATTGACACCCACTTCAATTGGGCTGAAAAATTGCTGAAAAATCATTACTCGCAAAGTACGCACGAAACTTGTAACGGCGAGCGACACATTGAAGACGCCTAATGGTTGGACAACCGGATACCTCGTCAATGAGTTCGTCGTCTGTCATAGTAGGTTCGACCTAATACTCACACACATGAAAAATTGTCGATACCATTACAAAATGAGGACATGACATTCATCAAACAATAATGCTAGGACTCTCTATAAATTCAGTTCACAATACACTGTTAATATGAAAAAAATTATAGGACTCTCTAAAAACATAATGTGTGAATTGGACATGTTAATAGTTTGGAAGGTTATGAAACATAAGCATTCCAAATAGCACTTGAGAAAGTCAAAATAATCTTGTTACAATAAAAGGTAGGCCATGGTTTGATGATTTTTATTATATCTATAGCTATGTTGATAGAAAATTAATCCTAATCTTGTCTCATGTTTTGCATTTTAACTTCACAGGCATTGTGTGTTACTGTTGGAAACATGTGAAAGCCAACTTACAAACATGAGTCTGTTGAACACCCTATGAGTCTGTTGAACAGGGCTGGTGGTGGGCCAACTTACAGAAATTGTTGCTTTTGGATATTATAAGACGAGTTGGAATACACTATAAATTCATGAGCTATGACAACACAGTATCACACAATAATGCACTACAGTATATGACAGTCTTGAACCAATGAGACTGTTAAAGCTGGGATGAATATGACAACACACTATAAATTCCGTTCACAGTTGCTTGTCTAGACTTTAGCCTTGAGGGATAGATAAAAGAGGAAGCCTTTGGACCAAATACAAATTAAGCAATATTCAACAACTGTCTAACTATAAATTCAGTTCCTAAACACATTCCTAATATTTCCCTCAGTTTGGACCTCTACTGCTCAACATGGTATAACAAACACATTATTCCACATATTAAACAACATGGTATAACAAACACATTATTCAGCAATTGCTTAGCATGGTATAACAAACACATTATTCAGCAACCTCTACTGCTAAGCATAATCTCAATTTGGACCAAAAGCACTTGCAAAGGAGTACTAACTATAGCATGAAGTCAATTAGAAATGGAAATTGCATGAGACAGGTTTAGGATTACTAACTATAAATTCAGTAGTGGAGCACTTGCAAAGGAGTACTAACTATAAATTCAGTTCCTAAATACAAAGAGTGGAAAAAAAAAACAGCTTTTGCAAACCTCATTGGGAGAGTATTCTTCATAATAGCCAGAAAGAGGTGTATCCTCCAAAGTGAGTGATCCTTGCGAAACCATTGTTTCTATTAATGGCACACACATATAATGTCTCATTAGTGTTCATGAACAAAGCATTTATGAAGCAATAATGGAAACCACGATTAGCAAAACCAATATCTGATAGGCATAACATCTTCAAAGTTTATTAGCCATGAGATAACCATAAGTACTGATGGATTTGAGCAATATCTGATAGGCATAACATCTTATCAGCATAATGAATACAAGGAATCAACACCTTATCAGCATAATGAATACAAGTGAATCAAGGAATCAAGGAATCAAGGAATCAAGTGAATCAAGTGAATCAAGCATAGGCATAACATCTTATTAGCAAAACCACAATTACTTTATCCTATTTACAGAAACTAATGTTGGTCAAACACAAGGAATCAACACCTTTTGAGCATAATGAATACAAGTGAATAAAGAAAACACACCAATTACACCATGATATAAAATTACAACATATGAAACAAAATGAATACAAGTGAATCAGTAATTTATCAAGCACTTCATAAGCAATTTTCAAAAAAGGGAAGAACTGGCTGAAGAAGGGAAAAGCATAAACAATGATCCAGTCATTGGAAAATATAGTGGGATGCTAAAGAAGTAAGAAATGATATACATGAATGAAGAACAAGCTCAATATATGCCTAGAAGTCATTTATTATGCATCTATAAACATTGATAATTCTCTTCATTGTAGTAAAGATACAGTAGAGCAATTGAGATTCATAAATAGTAGTTGAAAGGGTTCTGAGATCAGTTTCATAACCCAAAGTTATGTTATAGAAAGGTGAATAAAAATGTCCAAGTTTTGAGATCAGTTTAATCTTCTTCTCCTACTTCTATCTCTTCTTCTTTCTTCTTTATTCTCTGAATTTCTAACATTACAAAATGAGATTAGCTCATGTCATGACAATGTAAGTAATGTTTGTTCTAACCAGAAACAAATAATGGAGATCAGTTTCATGCAAGCAAAACATCAGAGTAATCATGAAACAAATCTTGACTCTCATTTCTCACCAGAATGTCAATTCTGTAAATGGCCATTTCCCTTCTTTCTAGAAAAACAATGCAGCAACACAATGCTCCTTACTATTTTACATCAAAAAATTCATGATGCAGCAACACAACGCTCCTTAGTCCTTACTATATTACATCAAAGAAGAATGATCTCCATCCTAGCTAAAAAATGCTCCTTTACCAAAGGTCATTCAATTAACCAATTACCAAATCACAAACAACATGATATAAGGCAGTGTTTAAACAGAGGAAGCTTTTTTTAATCAAAAGACAAGAATGTGATCCATACACATCTCAGATGACCATAAAGTATGAAATAAGGCAACAAAAGTTGAATTGAATATCAACCATGAACTCTCCCAGCCAGAATGTGGTCGACTAGAAACTAACCCTAGGTCACAAAAATTAACCAAAACAATCCCAGCCAAGGCCACTGTCGAGGTTAATACAGCCAATTTTGTGCTGAATTTTCACAATGTAGAGGTAAGTCGATATGAGAAGTCAAAATAATCATTAAGGGAGGAAAAGATCGTCACCTACCTGGTCAGTGGGTCGATTCGAGCTCCCGGAGACTGGTCACGAAGGTCGAGTCGAGCTCCCGGTGAGATCTGAAACAATGGATGAATTTTTAGGGTTTGCTTTGAAAATGAGAACGAGGGGCGTAGGAATCAATTCTGTGTCATACCTGGGATCGAGGATTTTGATAGAGAACAGATCCGATACCGACGACGAGCTCGGAACTGATGGAGATGGTGGGGTGGAGCCGAATCGCCAACTTCTCTCCGGAGGTTTGCTCGAGAGATGTTACAGGCTATGAAGAACGCGAGGGTATCGGGTGGAATTTGGGGGAAATAAAGGAGCTGGAAATCTCGGACAAGCTCGATAAGCTTGGGAGAGGAGCTTTCCAAATCAAGTCGCCACCAGCTCCCATCAGCCCCCACAAGCGAAGTCTGCGAACGAGCAATCAAGGAGCTGGAAATCTGCGTTCAGCTCTAATAAGCCCCAACAAGCCGTATCCGAACGCAGCCTTAATACACCGTATATAATAATGATTTTTAAATGGATAAGAATCTACGGATACAAAACGACACATTGAAAATATTTTTCAATTATATCAGTCAGTCAAAAAGCAGTAAACCAAAAGTAGTCAACGTGTCACAATACGATTGGTTAGCAAGTAGTCGGGCTTCCGTCGGGCTACGTAAGCACAAATTTCGCACGTAGAAGAGTAGTGGGCCGAAACCCGAGCTTCCATCAGCCCCGGAATTTCCCTCCAATAGAAAATTTCTACTCTTTATTCCTTTTCTTTTTAGCCAAAAGCACCTCGTCAATCTTCAAGTCTGTTCGCTTTTCCAAATTCTATCTCCCGTTCTATTTCGGCGTTTGAACTTTGAACTGGGAAGCTCTGACGTCATAGAGCTTCTCTCCATTTCCAAACATGGCGGAATCTGCCCAGGGAGTTGTATCGGCGCGGAGCCGTGTGGGGCTGGCTTACGATGAGAAAATGTGCGCTCACAGCACGCCTGATGGCGAGGACCACCCAGAGTGCCCTGATCGAATTAGGGCTATTTGGAAGAAGCTCCAGAGTGCTGGAATTGTTGATAGGTTTCCATCTTCTTCTCTCGCCTCTCATCCCCTTTTTTCCTTTCGAATCTGGTTCAGCAGATCGTACTAGTGATTTCTTCTTTTGTTACTTTAATACTCTTGATTTTGTGTTCAAATTTTTATTGCTGTGTGATGAATTTGGTTTCTAGTAGTTGAAAGTTAAAACCTTTTTTTCGAGTCTAGATTTCTTGACGAGGATTGTGGCTATATTGGAGTTTAAGGGGAGCAATTGACTGATATGATGATTGGAAATAATCTCCTGTATGAAACCTCGGATATGTGTTGCATATCCCATAATTAAGATGCTTTTTTCTTCTTCTTTCTTTTGGATTAAGTTAGAAGGCTTGAAATTCTCTTCAGCTTTAAATAATTTCCATCGTTGGTCTTGAGATAAAAATGTAGTTTTGCAAATTTGTTTAAATTTTCTTCACAAACTTCGTTCTTTTGTTGGGACATTCTTACATATGAGCAACTTTCAGAACGTAATACCTCTTTTTTTTGGATCAATGTAAACTATATTATGTATTAATGTGCCGATCATGTCTATTCTCAAGTGTAGCCTTGGTAAGTAACAAAATATCTTTGTACAATCACCATGACCTAATTTCATGGCGCTCTTTAAACTTGCTGCTAACTCTGCCTTTTTCTAATTTAATGACCATCTCCTTACTGCATTTATTTTCAGTTAAAGCATGGGAATTGGAACATCATTCAATTTTTAGGTTCCTTATGTGATATCACTTGCTGATAGATCTACCACTTGATACCATTGAAAAAGTATTCTTTATCCCCCAAAGATTGCCATTTTATTCACGCACCTTAATACATTGCAAGGATCTTGTTAATTCTCCACCCTAGAGCATCTGGATTGAAACCATTAGTTCCGCTTTGTTTCTTTCCCCTATTCATACATCTTGCATTTGGTCTCCTCAATTAGCTCTGTTCTGTTTGGCTACAGTATGATTGCAAAATACCCTTCTAGCCAAAAGCAGTTTGCAAAGTTTTGAAAGAACATCTAAGTTGATTGAACCTAAGCTACCAAATATTATCTTACTAGGGTAATCTTCTATTTTTGTAATACATAATTCCTTGTAGCTAAGAATTTGCCACTGGACTTGCTCATCTGCGCTCTGTCCCACTCTTGTTCTTCGCTCTTCCATTCTCATCCCTGATTTCTGATAATTTCTTTTCAGCATCATAGATTACTCTATTGTGGTTTTACATCTCAAATGAAACTTCCTTCTCATCAAATTTTTCTTTGCTCATTTCTCCCAAATGATTTTTTTACAGCTACATCAACTTGTGTGGATTATGTATTTTTTTTAATGAACTTAGGAGAAGATGTTCTATTTCTGAATTGTAGTGAAACTGATAATTCTGCTTCAAAAAGAACTGTGATTGGAACTTGCTACAGTTAGAAATTGTTAATCTTTAGCATGCTACTTACATCAAAAGGGCATGTTTTTATGCTGAAAAATTTCCATGAAGTCATTTCATACATGAAAATCAATAAATTTGTCTCTTTTAAAATGAAGAAATTTATTCTAACATATATTTTTTTTATCAATTGTACTAAGTGCTGCTCTTATTGTGAAGTAATTGAGTAATAGAAGTTATTTTTCTGGTTTGTGTTTTTTTTTTCATTTCTTTTGTAGCTCTGTCTTTTATAAATGTGAATAAACTATGGTCGCAAAGTTTAATTACACGTAAGATGCTTTGAGGAGTGACCACTTACCAGCTTGCTTTGTAAATAGTGGGAAATATTCGTGCTTTTGTGAATGTTTCCTGTGTGAACCTTAAGATAATTGTGATATACCTGTTGTGTTACAATTAGGGTGTTGTTCTTCCTCTCCTGGTGTCACTTCCTTAATTACTCATTTCAAGTGGGATGGTTTTTTGAAATAAGTTTTCAAGCTATGTGCTTTATGATTCAAAGATATCGCATATACATACATATATATTATTGTTTAATTACTTTAATAACATATACTACGTTAATATATCTGTTTCAGATGTGTGGTTTTAAATGCCAAGAAATCAGAAGACGTATACAACGCCATACAATTGGTTCATTCTAAGAAGCATGTTGATTTAATTCGGAGCATAAGTGACAAAGGATTTGATTCTAAAAGGAAAAGGATTGCATCCAAATTTAATTCCATATACTTTAACAAAGGCTCATCTGAAGCTGCTTATCTTGCTGCCGGCTCCGTCATTGAGGTAAGCAGAGCTACTTATATTTAAATATATAAATCAAACTGTAATATGATTTATGGCTTTTTAGTTATCAAAACAACCACTTTGTGTCTTTTCTTAGGAAGTGTTTGGACTTGGGCAGACAGTTGAATCCTTGCAACTCTAGCTTTATAAAAAAAAAAATGTTTCCCTTTAATATGATATGCTGTGTTGGATCCAGAATGTGTCTATGCTTCCATGACATCTCTTTATTGGTGCTACATTGCTTGAGGTTGCAATGCGCTCCCTTGACCCTAAAAGGATATAAATAATTTGTTTTGAGCATCCTTGGGCGCCAAATTTATGTGTTTTTAACTGAAATCTGGTGAAAAAAATTACTAGTTGCAAAAATACGATCCACTCTGTGTATATGTGCTTTTTTTTATTAATGTTTGATGTGATTATAATAGATATCTATTATCTTTTGTCTTATGTCTTAACTCTGGGTGATTGCGTAAGGCTGTTGAACAAGTAGCCAACGGGGATCTAAATTCTGCTTTTGCTGTTGTGAGACCTCCTGGGCATCATGCCGAAGAGGATGAAGCTATGGGATTTTGCCTTTACAACAATGTGGCTGTAGCAACAAGCTATTTATTGAATAATAGGGTGAGCTTAAGTCTTGATTTTGAGTAATAATTTATGTAATGAATTTAAGTGTTGAATTTTTGTCATTGTAAATTATTTTGACCGTTAACTTATATGATTTCTGCTTATAGCCTGATTTAGGTATTCGTAAAATATTGATCGTGGATTGGGATGTTCATCACGGTAATGGCACACAGAAAATGTTTTGGAAGGATTCCCGTGTTTTATTCTTCTCAATTCACAGGTACTAGCTCCATGTTTTAAACTTCTCTTGTTTATCCTTTGGAAGCCTCTAAAAGACCACATAAATATTGTGACGGATGTAAATGTAAATTTATGAACACTTGTCATTTACACTGAAATTATATTTTTTTGTATCATGTCCTTGCTCTCCTTTATTGAGCTTCTTGGTAATTTTTTTAACAAGGTGAACAAAGCTACCTTTGCATATAGTAGAAATCCTTTTGCCTTCCTCTTTTATGCATCATAAGTTCATCATAAGTATTATGGAGTAAATCTTGTGCTATATATATATGCTTTGGACAGGCATGATTTTGGAACTTTCTACCCTGCTAATGATGATGGTTCTTATAATATGATTGGAGAGGGACCTGGTACCGGATACAATATAAATGTTCCCTGGGAGCATGGCCGATGTGGTGACTCTGATTATCTGGCTGTTTGGGATTATCTATTGATTCCAGTTGTGAAGGAGTTTAATCCAGATATAATCATTGTTTCTGCTGGATTTGATGCAGGTTCTTACACTGGTCATTTGATCTATTTCATTTTGAGTGTTTGCTTTTGCCAGGGTCTATTATATTTTATTTGATCATTTCGTTTTGAGTGCTTGCTCATGAATTATTTGGATCAGCTGTTAATGACCCTCTTGGTGGCTGTTGTATCACACCATATGGATATTCTGTGCTGTTAAGAAAGGTCAGTATCCATATAATTCTGATTTTTTTTTATTCTTTTATATTTGATGTATTTAGGATGTTGTCGAATCTTAAGGTCTATTTTATTATAGCGATGTCTTAGCTTCTGATCCACTTTTTGCTTTTGATTTAACATTTTCAATACATTAAATTAGATTAGATCTCTCAAAAGCATATTGGAAATTTATTGGTAGCTTATTCATGCCTTTTCATAGATACTTGTTTCATGTTTCTGTTTACAGTTGATGGATTTTGCTCATGGGAAGATCGTGCTTGCTTTGGAGGGAGGCTATAATCTCCAGTCCCTAGCAAATTCAGCACTTGCGTGTGTTGAAGTTTTGCTGGAAGGGAAACCTATTCCTGGATCTGCAAAGGCGTATCCTTTTGAGTCGACTTGGCGTACGATTGAAGCTGTAAGATTCTGAATGTAACAAGTGTGTGTTGATTATACTGTTGCTACATCTCATTAAAATATGAATGTAACAGGTTCGCCAAGTGCTAAAGGTATACTGGCTAAGCCTAGGTAATGAGCTACCGAAGAAATTGATGAGTCAGACAACGCCTTCACACCAGGTAGCATCTATCGTCATTCTGTTATACTCACAGTAACTTTTTTGAATGATATGGGCTAGCTATAATTCAAAGGGGGTCTTATTTTGATAGGAGATCCAAATGAAAATTTTGGTGGACGGGCATGTGAGGAAATATCTTTATATGAGATAATCAGGAAGACAGCTGGACATTAGTGAAAGAATCAAAGCAACTTGTAGGGAATTTCAGTGAGAAGGTTAGGAGTGCATTTAGAATATGATACAGGAACGGGAACCCATGGTTATCCAATTAGAGATTAAGAGAGTAAACTTTCATGATTCAGATTGCCTTTTGGAAAATTAGCAATTTATAACTTATGTGGAAGTTCGATTTGTATATGAATGACTGATTTTGCAGTAAAAAAGTGGACATACATTTATCATAGTAGTTCAATAAAGTATAAAATGTCTTTTGATTGCATATTTCTTGGTTATGTACGCCACAGAATAGTATAAATGCTCTATGTAGTATGTAGTTTGCTTTGAATTGTCATCTAATAATGTTTATGATTAACAGTTGTTTGACCTGAGCTCTGATTCAGAAAGTGAAAAGGGTGATGAAGTCTCTGATGATATTATTCAATCCCTTTCATCTTTGAGTGTGAATGACCATGGTAAATTATTTACTAACTTTCAAAGCATCAGTTTTCTTGGCATTATCTGTTTCTTTCCAAATCCTCCTGCACACAGTTACTCAAGTACTCAGCCATTTACAGGTCAAATTGATAGAATTCCTTCTGCCTGGAGAAAAGAGCTCAAAGAGATTGATGTTTGGTATGCCAGTTATGGCTCGAATATGTGCAAAGCTAGATTTCTTTGTTACATTGAAGGTGGACAGGTAAGGGAGCTGCAATTTACCGTCTTGTTGCCTATTTGTTGCTTGATCAGTAAAATAAATATTCCCACCTGCCTTTTGTAATAATAACTCTCTACTGGATAAATGAGTCTCTGCATATTGCTCTAAACTTCTGGTTCTTCATAGACTAGAGTTCTATAAATATTTGCTGTACTGGTCTCTCCAAGTGATGACCTCATCAAAATTGCTACCTTAAAATCTTTTTTACTTGGAAATATATTACATGATAAAACTTTATTTTCTACTGATATACTTTCAGGTGGAAGGTATGCACAGGTCATGTCCTGGGTCAATGGATAAGACCTCACCAAAAGAGATAATGCGGAAGGTAGTTTCTCATCGAATGTTTTTCGGTCGTGATCATACTGATACATGGGGACCCGGTGGGGTTGCTTTCCTTCATCCTGAAAGTAATGCTGATGATAAAGCTTACATTACCATGTACAGAATTACGTAAGTGATTCTTATGGTGTTTGCTGTATGTATAGGTTCCATATTATTTTCAAAGTGGATTGATTCTGAAATGCTGTGATTTATCATGTTATGTATATCAAGCATAAAAATAATTTCACAATTTTTTTTCTTCTTTCTCACTTCACAGGCTGGAGCAGTTTAATGATGTTATGCATCAAGAAAACTTTTCAACAAATGACATATCATCTCCCTTTTTTGACGCAGAAGATCTGAAAAACCTCAGAACAAACCAATGTGCTACACTTGATGCTAATAAGGTACCTGTCATTTCTGCTTAGCCTCTGTTTGGATGCATAAAGCATGTGGTATAAGACATGCATTCTGCATTAAAGTATCTACTGTAGTATATGGGTGTTTGGATGCTCTGAAAAATAAATCATGCATTGCCACTATATATTTAGCTTTTGGGTAAGGCATAAGTTGTTTATATTTTGCCTGAAATGCAAACAAGTCCTAATATTAGTCACATCTCTTCTTATACATGTCTTCTCCTGTGCTGTGCAGTTAGGCTGGTATAAAAACATTGTGTATTTGGGTGACGAGCGTGGCATTCCTATCATCACCATGACGTATGATCCACATCATATCTTGTTCTTCATAAAATCTCTTATACAGCATCATATGGCCACATCTAAAACTTTGGCTGGTCAATCTTATAATTCCAGGTGTAGGCTTTCTGATGCTGAGAATTTCAAATCCGGAAAAGAAACCGTACGTGCTCCTTCATTCGAGTATATAGACACTTTGATCAAGGGGCTGTTAGAAGGAGAGCTATCTGAAACAGAAGCTAGGAAATACATTGAGGAAGCTGCTGCTAAACCTCTTTGAGTTTGATTGATGGTTAGTCCATTGGTATTGATCCTGTAAAGTGCTTGAAACTATTGGTTGTTCCAATGTTGGGTGGAAAAACCCTAGCTTTTGTTAAAAAAACTTGATGAATGTGTGCAGGAGTTATTATGGATAATGTTGCTTTAACTTCTTGAGCTTTTGAGATTTAGGGTGGAAACATGGTGACTGTATGTAAATATTTGTTGGGCTTGCAATGTATTATTTTATGCATGTTTGGAAGAATGAAAAAACAGTCTTTCATTTTAATCTCAACTCTCACTTGAGCTGAGCAATGTCAACTCTTACAAAGTGTGCTTTTTCTCGAAGTTAATACAATCTAAATCTCGAAGTTTAATACAATCTAAAGTTCTAAACCATCATAAGAATTAATGGTGTGTTTGTTTCTTATAAAAATTTAAAGGAATAATAGTATATGATTGAAGAAAACATGTATATGTCATTATGTTATGTGTGAGTGCATGTTTTGAGTTGCTTCATTTGAAAGTTAAAACTACTTTCATGCGTCTGTATTTAAGTCCAGTTGGCCTTTCATATGTGGAGTTTCTGGTGTATGTACATCGACAGATCCGAAGTAAGATAGGTGACCACTAACTTTAAATGATTTTTTTTTTTTTTTTTTTTTGTAATTGGATTTCCATAGCCAATAATTACACGGTGGACCATCCCATGAGAACTCTAAATTCATGTATATTTATGAAGGCCCAACTTACTAGTGGAGTAGTATTTTGTGCAGGGAAACTAATCATAATTCATAACCATGATTATCAGTACTTAATGCTGAGATTTCAATTCTTTCAAACAAAAACTCATTCTTTCAAACAAAAACTCGTGGCTCACTACTACCAAAAGAAACACAAGATTTTCATCAAAAAAAAAAAAAAAGAAACACAAGATTTATACTGCTGAAAGCAATATAGCCTAATTGCAGGGTTGCTAGTATTTCGCAAACACGCCAAAAAGTTGACTGTTTGACTGGGCAAGCCAGAGCACATCCCAAAAACGTTAATTTGTCCTCATTATCACAACAGCAACAGAAGACAAGTGTTGCCCCACCACAACAACAAGTCAACAACACACAAACTCCATCATCATCTTCTCTCCTGCTGTCCTGCAATCCTGCACTCCGCCTTAATTGCACTCCCCGTCTACACAAAACCCCACCACCAAACTCCCCCAAAAAACCAAAACAACAATGGGGGCATTCTGGGTTCTACTCCTGCTCCTGCTACACCCCTGTGAGCCTGCTTTCTCGGTGGGCGGAAGCGCCGGCGTCGGCGTCTCCATCGGCGGAGGCGGTGGAGTTTGGGTGGGCGGCGGTGTCACACAGAACCCACCACCCACAACATCTTCATCGGACCTCAACTCGGCCTACAAAGCCCTCCAAGCCTGGAAAGCATCCATCACAGAAGACCCATCACACGTCCTCGCCACTTGGGTGGGCCCCAACGTCTGCTCTTACAAGGGAGTCTTCTGCTCCGACCCTGAAACCGACGCCGGCGCCGACGGTGGCGGCCTCTACAGCCCCACCTCCGGCCCCGTCGTGACCGCCATTGACCTCAATCGTGCCAATCTCAAGGGTCCCCTGGCCCCTTCCCTTTCCCTCATCTCATCCCTCTCCCTTCTCCACCTCAACTCCAACCGCTTCCATGGCACAATCCCTAATTCCTTCAAAGACCTAACTCAGCTAACCGAACTCGACCTCAGCAACAACAACTTCTCCGGGCCGTTCCCCGCCGCCGCGCTCCAAATCCCAAACCTAGTCTACCTAGATCTGAGGTTCAATTCCTTCTCCGGGTCCATCCCGGACGAGCTCTTCTACAGGCAATTGGACGCCATTTTCCTCAACGACAACCAATTCGAAGGCCAGCTGCCCCAGAACCTGGGTACCTCTCCTGCCTCCGTCATCAACCTGGCCAACAACCGATTCACCGGCCCGATCCCGGCGAGCATGGGCTATTCGGCGAACTCGGCTCTCAAGGAAGTCCTTTTCCTCAACAATCAGCTCTCAGGGTGCATTCCGGAAGGCGTGGGCCTGTTCTCGGACATACAGGTGTTGGATCTGAGCTACAACTCGTTAATGGGGCATCTCCCGGATTCGATCTCGTGCCTTGAGGACATCGAAGTGTTGAATCTGGGGCATAATAAGCTCTCTGGGGAGGTGCCCAATCTGGTTTGCTCACTGAGGAGCCTGGTGAATTTGACCGTTTCTTACAACTTCTTCTCCGGGTTTAGTCAGGAGTGTACGAAGCTGTTCCTGAGGAGTATTGGGTTCGACTTCTCGTTGAATTGTATACCGGGGAGGGGGATGCAGAGGCCGCCGCCTGAGTGCTCTGGTGTGCCTGGGAGTGGGACTTGTATGGGGATGCCTTCTGTTAAGCCATTAATCTGTGGCTCTCTGCTTGGGGCTCTCACCAATCTCTCAAACTCAAACCCATAGAGAGATTAAGCCTTAAGGTGACTGTTTATGATCAAACCTCAATTCTTAATTTCTGTTGAATAGGGAATAGCCCTACAATTACCAAGTCCAAGTGTATTGATTCCAGTGTTAGTATACTATGATTCACTCTGCCAAAGTTGGTTCCAGGTTGCTTTCCCAGATCTAGCTATTTAGTTATCCCACTTCACGAAACACCAGATCATAAAACTCACAATCATGGTTGTGTGCATTGCAGCTAAACAAGTGAGCTTGAGAGCATATTAATCAATGTAAAATGGAAGTTTCAAGCTATTTGGTAGAAAGATATTTTAAGTGTAAATTTAAATTAATGTTCAAGTGTGTAATGTGCCAAGGGTGTTTAATGACAATTCAACTAAACCATTACATCAAAGGAGTGGACGACCAAGATTAAAAAGGGCAATTAGTAGGATCTGAGCACATGTATTCTGATTTTATATCCTTGTTGTTCATTTCCTCATCAGAATTTTTAGTAAATTTCATTCATAGAAACTAATACTCAATTAGTAGTGATGCTTGAATAGCTCTACAAGCTCTGAAGGTAGTAGTAAGAAGCTCTTGATTCAAGTTGTAACCTGAAATTAAAAAACACATAAGTTGAGAAACTTTAAGCATATATCTACATCAAAATGAAACTACTTACCATTAAAGATATAATTCTATTCACTCCAATCACTCGGGGTTATCGAGCTTGCCACTCTCGAGCTCGCCATATTCTTCTTCTTTCCTTACAGACTTACAGTCAGTAATGTTCTGAAAAAAGACAAAATCGAGATTAAAAATTCGAGCATACATACTTTTTTTGGTTTATGTTGTATGCTTAACTTCATCAAAAGGATATGCACTTGGTCTGAGTGGAGAGTGTGAAATACTCCAAACCAACCAAGGATTCTTTCTTGGAATAAAACTTCCCGAATCCATAGATTCAGGTTGTTAACAAGTAGAGGCTCTGTACCTGTGCTTAGGAAAAAGCCCTTGAGGTTTTTTGATGAGCTGCCAAACATCAAGAATGTATCTCGCCTCGAGGATATGACGTTGGTTGGGAAACCCTACTACAAGAGAGGAAAAAAAAAACAAATTATGTATTTGTCTTCTTCTCCTAGATACAATATAACCTACTCCCTCCGTTTCAAAATAGTTGTTCTTAAAGACATTTTTTTTTGTTTCAAAATAATTGTTCATGTAACTTTTTTTTCCATTTATACCCTTATATATACCCCACTTTACACATATCCCAAAATTTACATTGATAATTGAAAAAAAAATAAAGAGTACTTATAGGGGCAATTTGGGAAAAAAAGATTTTCCTTAATATGTGTGAAGTTTTGTCTAAGATCAACTATTTTGAAACGGAGGGAGTATTATTCTAGCTCTGCAAGTCAGGTGATCTCTAAACCCTATTTTAATTTCTAATTGAGAATTTCAACTAACGTAATTAATTCATACAATATATACACTGTCTTTCATAGGTATTTCAATGGCCAACTTTATTGATGAAATTACAAAACTAAAAACCAATTTGACCATTAAAAGTAAGTATCATATCTATGTGGAAGAAGAAGATCTATAAGGGAAAAGAAGATTTGCATATGGTTCCTATAGATGAAAAGGTACTATCCCATCTTTTGTATAGATTTTTTTTGAATTTCTATTATATAAATTACAAAGAACCTGACTGGAATGTAGCAGGAGGTAGAATAACAACGTATCTAGAAGAAGAAGAAGAGAATAATATATATAGTTATAATTTTCCTACCTTATAAGAATTAGATAGATTTTGGTGACGCCCTCTTAACTCTGTTATCCAAAGTTGAGGGGCCAACGTCCCCTGCTCATTTCCGGCCTATCTCGCTCTTGAATGTGGTGTATAAATTGGCGACAAAAGTTTTGGTAAATAGACTCAAACCAGTACTCCCAATCTTGATCCATCCTGCTCAAGCAAGTTTCATCCCCGGTCGTCAAATTGCTGATAACTTGGTCATTGTCCAAGAAGTTATTCACACCATGTCGGCTTGCCAAGGGTCGACTCGTTGAATAATATTCAAGATTGATTTAGCTAAAGCATACGATCGTATACGCTGGAATTTTCTTGAATCCGTCTTGATGTTGGCTCACTTCCGCCACATCTTATTGAGGTGATTATGAAATCGCAAACTGAGGGGCAGGTTCAGTTGCTTTGGGAAGGTGAGATTGTTGGTTCTTTTAAGCCATCTCGAGGGGTACGCCAGGGTGATCCGCTCTCCCCATACCTCTTCGTTCTTTGTATGGAACGACTCTCACATATCATACAAGATGCTGTTTACGAAGGCTATTGGAAACCGGTTGTTGTCAGGGGGTGCCTCTTTCGCACCTTTTCTTTGCTGATGACTTGATTTTGTGTGCGGAGGCATCTCGAGAGCAAGCACATGTTATTAAAGGCTGCCTTGAACTTTTTTGCTCAATCTCGGGTGAACATGTGTACTATGAAAAGTTCGGTGTTTTTCTCCAAGAAAGTATGTGATGTTGTTCGGGCCGATTGTTCAGGAGGTCCCAATTGTTCAGGATTTTGGTACTTACCTTGGTGTTCCAACCCTCTCTAGGCGTTTAACCACCGATAAATATCATTTCCTACTTGATCGTGTCACTTCACGCTTGAGTGGATGGCATACGAGGTCTCTCTCCATGGCGGGTCGGACGATTGTGGCTAACTTGGTTCTTATGATCTTGCCATTATATGTCATGCAAACTAACCTAGTTCCCCGAACGATTTGCAACAAAATTGACTCCCATGTTTGTGGGTTTGTTTGGGGATCATCGATTGACCAACGAAAGATAAAATATCTAGGCCAAAGAAGGAAGGTGGATTGGGGATTCGTTCAATGCGTCATTCAAATTCAGCAATATTGGCCAAGCTTGGTTGGCGTATTATTCAGGATCCTGATTCCTTGTGGAAGCACACTTGTTCGCGGGAAGTACTGCAACGACCGTACTGATGTGGATATTTTTGCTCCAAAACAAGGCTCCTCTCATGTGTGGAAAGGTGTGGTTCATGGGGCTGAATTTCTTTCTCAAGGCTTGAGAATTTCGTTTGGCAATGGCCAACGAACTCTCCTTTGGTTTCATCGTTGGGCTATGGATACTGCTTTGATTGATTTGGTGGTTCAGCAGGTGCCTGAAGTGGTGCAGGGAATGACAGTCGCGGAGTGTTGGACTGGTTCTGGTTGGGTTTTGGACTTGCTTTCTTCGTTCCTTTCGGGCTCTTTTTGTTCGAGAATTTCCACTATTTCTATGGACTCGGAGGTTGAAGCTTATGACACTCCCTATTGGGGTCTTACTCCCTCTGGAATTTTTTCTACCAAATCATCTTTGTGTATGATCCATGATGCACATGGCCAGACGCCGCTGCCGGACTTTGATTGGAAGCTCGTTTGAAATGTACCAATGCAACAAAGGCTGCAGGGGTGTGTTCTTTGCAATGCAAATCGATATCGTCGACACCTCGCTAGCTCTGCCGCTTGCCCAAGGTGAAACGCTGAGGAAACTGAACTCCACTTGCTCCGTGATTGTCCTCCTATTCATGATGTTTGGCTTGCAATTCATGGTAATGTTGTTCCATCAAATTTTTTCTCTTGTTCTAACCTCGCTGATTGGGTTTTCATGGGGATTGAAAATGGTTCCCAATCTTCTACTGTCTTTGCCAACTTCATCTGGTATACTTGGAAGACTAGGAACAAGCTCATTTTTGAAGGAGTGGATAACCATCTCCCAATTTCGTCCATGGTGTGTGTTGTGTCCACTACTTATTGGGAGGCGAGAACTGATTCGCTTTCAACGGGTGACCAGCTCAATCGCACGTCAATTGCCCAGCCTATAATCTCTTGGAAATGTCCACCGGAGGGTCGGATCAAATTGAATATTGATGGGTGTTCGAAAGGGAATCCAAGACCTGCAGGCGGGGGCAGCGTTATTCATGATGCAACCGGGGAATTCCTCCATCACCTCATGTTCAGCTGTGGAGAGTGCTTGGCCCTTACTGCTGAACTAAAAGCGTGCTTCCATGGCCTTCACCTTGCTGCTGATAAAGGCTTTGCTAGGGTCATGGTTGAAACTGATTCGACAACAATGGTGAGCTTTCTCATGGGGCCTATTGTTTTTGTCCATCCAGACCTCGGCTTAATCAAGCAATGTCGGAGGATCATTTCGAGTCACCCCTAGGAAGTCCAAGTCGTTCATGTACGCCGGCTTGCAAACAAAGTGGCAGATGCCTTGGCAAACTTAGTTGTTAGCATTGTTTATGATTTAAGTTTATTTGATGTTTTACCTAATCCTGTAATGAACATCTTTCAAGATGATGTAAGTGCTCTTTCTAAGCATGCCTAATTTGTTTCAATAAAACATCGTAGGAGCTCCCCCGTTTCTTGATCAAAAAAAATTAGATAGATTTTTACTTTAAAAAAAAAAGAAAAATATCTCTAATAGATAGATAGATAAATAAAAATAAAAATAACATATATATAGTTAATGTAGTAGTAGGTTATTTAGAAAAGAATTAAATAAACATGTTATAATCAAACAACTTAATGTTGTTAAGTACCTATGAAACAATGGAATAGTACGGGTTTCTTTCAATATCAACACGAAAATCCGCAACTTTCCTAAGTCGGCGTCTGGCAGCAATGAAGAAGTGGGATACCCGTAGTTATCCGGATCGGTCATCTAAAGGAGGTAACCACTGATCAGTAAAACATTCTTGATGTTATCGCACTTATCTGTCAATTTAGTTTTTTGAAAGAAAAGCTCAACCAACGATGACGGAATTGGCACCGTGGGAATGATTTCAACGGTCATTACCTAATTGCGAATCAAAAGAACAAATTTGTATAACCAAGTCAGATATTACAGGATAATAAAAGAATTTGGTAATTGCAAATAAAAAAACGGAGTTGAGTTGTATAACTAAGTCAAATAAATATTACACGATAATAAGAGAAGAGAAAAATGTATACCTCAATGTCAATCATATGAATAATCTCCAAATGACGCTGGAGGAGAACTTGAAGAAGGTAAGATTCCCAGATTTTGTCATCGGTTGATATGGGCTTAGTATTCCAACAACAGATGATATTCTTGATTATTGTCCAAACTTGACATTAATTTAATCCCTTGACAACCAGTAAAATTCGTGCATGCTTATCCGTTATAAAATCCTATAGTACTTCGAAAATGTGTTCCAAGCAGGGGGAAAAGCTTCTTCAAATGTAAAGATCAAGTCATGGATGGAGGCTGAAGCTAGGAAATACATGTCTATGATCAGGTATTTCATAGTGCATCATTAATAAGTAAAATTTATCATATCGTAGGCGATTTATACTCTAAATCCCATTAATTAATGAAGTAAATTAGTGATTTACCCTTACTCGAACACAAGGGGATATTCATATATTGGAGAGTCATAGGGAATCAACCATGACTGAATTTGTATGTTGCCGATAAAGTGGCCATTTGATACATATAGATGTACTTCTTCTTCTCCCATCCAAACTTTTACCCAAAGTCAGATTTTTCATTTTCTTTCATTACTTATTTTTCACGTACTTAATTCCATAGATTGCACAATTGGAAAATTTTGCAATCCAATCTAGTGATGAAATGGCTCGCTTGTTTATCCACTCCAAAGGATTGTCTTCTGAATCTGGAGTTGGAGCCATAAAAATGGTTTGTCTGTGAGTGCCGCCAGAGAACATGGGTTGTGTATCTAAAATAGGAATAAATAATGAAAAGTAAATTAGTGATTCACACTTACTCGAACATAAGGGGATATTCATATATTGGAGAGTTATGGGTAATAAACCATGACCAAATCCGTATGTCACCGATAAACGGGCCATCTAATGTGTATAGATGTACTTCTTCTTCTCCCATCCAAACCTTATACCCAAAGTCAAACTTGTCCTTTTCTTTCATCACTTGTTTTTCCACATACTTAATTCCATAGATTGCACAATTAGGAAATTTTGCAATTCAATCTAGTGACGAAACATCTCGTTTGTTTGTCCACTTCAAAGGATTGACATTGTCTTCTAAATTAGGAGTTGGAGCCATAAAAATGGTTGTTTGCCTGTGAGTGCCTCCAAAAAATAGAGGACGTGCATCTAAAATAGGAATAAAATAAAATAGTTAAAAATTTGTAGTATAATATTTAAAGAAACACTCGTATGATTTTTTCAATCAAAACAAAAGATCTACTAATTAACATCATATAAGCAATTATTGAACAAATTTTATGCACAAAATTGGTCGAGATGAAGCGGCGTATCAACGATCTTGCATTTGCCGCTTTCAGGGCAAAATTGGCAACGGAAGTTATTGTCCCAATGAAAGACAACATGAAAAAGGGTGAATATATCAATGATTGATGGGGACATCTAAGATGATTTCTATGAACAAAATCAATAATGAACTCTTTATATTAGTGAGGTTTCATTCCTATTTGTTCATTGCATTAATACATCATAAGAAACCAGTTATTGTGTGACTGAATGAGGCTTATGGTCGTATTAGACTATTAGTTGTACGTGTAGTGAATTATGTCAGTGAGCCTTATGGGGACATTTGGGATTATAAGCAAAATATTACAAAATATTTACTACATTAATGTCACATTTGCATTAATAAATCATATCATCCTAGAATAGCACATTTATGTACTATTCTAGGATGCTATGTTGTTATTGCTTGATGATTGACTTGATCTGGATGTGCTTGATAACTTGCTTGATCTGGATGTGCTTGATGACTGGCTTGATTTGGTTGTGCGCCATTATGTAGAATATCTCATGCTTCTAAATCAGCCCCTATTGGTACCTTGACTTAAGTGTACAGGTTTCCTTGAGCTTCTAACTTCTTTTTGTTCACATGTGGCAACTCATAATCATTTCCTCCTTTTGCTTTGAGTATCTCATTCATTAGAAATTGTAGTGTCATCCACACATTACTTAGAATTTTAGGATCTAGCTCATATAATGCCTCATTAACAGCCTCAATCATTGCATCAACATCTTTTGGCATTTTTTTATGCTTTAAAAACAATATGCTTCTAAAAAAAACCTAAGTCTAAAATATTCAAATCTAGGTTGTTTGGTGGCTATTGAATAAGGAGTAAATCCATCTTGGATGTATACTTGTTGCCATTCTGGATCATCTTGTGTTATGTGGGCCTTGACATTCTCTTGTTGAATGAATATGATTTTTTTATTTGCATCTTGTGGTCATTTTGCCTTGATTGCTGGTATTATGTTGTTGATCAACATGCTTCTTATGACATTCTTATTAACAGATTCCACCACCTTAGTAATAAGTGTCCCCTTCTCTCTATTTTTTGATGACCTAGGACTCTTTGCTGCCTCTTCGTATGTGCAACAACCTTCTAAATTGATCTGGGTCTGGCCACAACAGTTGTGAACATCACCTTTGGGATAAATTTACTTGAACTTGAAGCTTTGTATTTATCCTTCTCTGTTGGTGCAAGATATACTCTTTGTGAATTTTTTTGCTAAGATTAAACCATTTCTAATCTAAATGCACAAAACCAAAGGTAGTGTAATACTCCCTCTTTGATGTTGTTGTGTACATGTGTCCCCTTAAAATAGCATTAATATCCACTCTAGTCTGGTTATCTTATTTGCATCCTTTAAACTAGGGTGAAGTGCATTTGTGTGTGGCTTTATATGTCCCTTTTTGATCATCATGTGCATTACTCTTTGAAATTATAGTTTCAAAGAGTAATGCACATTTACAATTCTTTTGGATTTAAACCAACCTGTGTGATGTTTCAAAAGAGTAATGCACATTTACAATTATAGTAAATGCACATTTACAATCTGTGTGGTGATGCACTTGGTGGTGATCTGTGTGATGTTAAATGTTGGATTTCTATTGGTCAATTTACAATTTAGTGTGTTAATGAATCTAAGAAATTATAGTTTCCCAAGTTGGTTATCTTACTTAGTTTGTTATATGTTCAATCAATGAGTGCATAATGGATTTTCTTAATTCTTGTGCAATTGGAGGAAATGAGAAGATATATAAGGGACAGAGGGAGTAATATTTGCCATACGATCTTAGAGATTATAGAGCAAAACAAGGGGGTCAACGAAAGGATATAAAAGATACTTCTAGTAAAAAACATTCACTGGTTTCTTTCACATCACATGTAATGAAGAGCTAAATGATATAGACACATTGCACACTTGATTCAATATTGATTATTTTTACTATAATGAAAAAATGGGTAAATTCAACATGGAAACATAGGTTTAAAAATGAGGTCTTCTCGTCGAAGTCAAGGAATATAAATAATCGCTCACAACATGACCACAATGTCTCTAAAGCTTGAAAAATAGCTGTTATGAATGTGCATCAAATCTCTGCTTCAAAACACTCACACTCCATCATCTTGACTTCAATGACGCGTGCCCTGAGTCCTTCAAGTGCTTATGAAGTTTAGATCTATATAAAGAATAATTGCTTAGAGTCAGATGAGTACAGAATTGAATAATTTATAGAACACACGACTCAGCATAAGTAGCTGTTTAGTTGTATATTTCACCTTGATTCAAATTCTTCCCCGCATTGTTCACATACAGGTTCCGATTGCTTTGTTTTACCCTGCATTTAAAACAAATATTAAAAAGGATTGGAGCTATATATTTTCAAGGCAATTAATTCATGGGCATCTTTGTTCTCATGAAATGAAGTCTACTTGTACAATTATCAACCCAAAACAGTTCAACTGAATGCTGAATCTTTCATAATTGACCAACTTTTCATACTTCAAATGAATTATACAGTTCATGGGCATACACAACATACCTCCTCTACACAAAAGGTGAATAATTTTTCTATTAATATAACACCAGCAAAATAATCAGATATAACATCTTGCTCCCTAGCAAAAACTATACAATACTAAAAAAAACTGAGTTGCACATTTACAATTTCATAGCAAAGCTAAAATAATGGCAACATAGATAATCAGATATGATGAGAAGAATTCAGAACCTTTTCTTTAATTTGATAGTAAGTTCAAACTAGGCAGCATAGCTAATCATATACTGTGTTAAATCACATTTGTACTTCAAGATGAGCTCTTTGTTTAATCATAAATTGCAAAGAATCAATCAAATTTCAGAGCCTTTACCTTCTGTTTTGTACTTCTAGATGACTTCTTTGCTTTGGTGAATCTGTCGCTCTTGCTACCTTTATAGTTCACATTATCCTCAAGATCCTCTTCACTTTTAATCCCACCACCGTGAGCCTCTACATTTTTCTGCACGCCATTTTCCTCATTTAGTGAATTAGCATTATCTCCATTGAATTCCATGGCTGTCTCTTCCGTATTTTTAGCTTTCCCGCCTTTGGCTCTTCTACTCTTTCTGGTGCCCTTTTTCCTGTTATTATATTCCATGACAACTTCCTCTTCATTTTCACTATCGATATGAAGTTTGCTGGTTGAAGCCGCCTTTGGTTGTTTCTTTATAGCCCCGCGTTTTTTGATCTTGTGACCAGACATCATTGCTTTAAGAACGCTGGTCTCATCATCAGACTCAATTGACTTCTCCTCCCTCTCTGCCTCCTCTACATTATTATCTTCTGTCCCTGATAGCAATTCACCTCCACTTTCTTCTTCCTGAATTGACATCTTCTCCTTGTTTGGCTCCTCAACATCATTATCATCGGTTCCTGGTGACAATTCGCCTCCATCTTCTTCTTCCTGAATCGACAGTCCATCTTTAAATTCCTCATCCAGATCAGAAACGTCATCCTCAGCAGACTGAAAACTGCCATCACCGACATTGGTTTCAAGCCCTTCATTCTGTTGTTGCACAAACTCCTCTCCATCAACCTCATCACTTTCCACATCCTCAAAAGTGTCATCCTCCTCGGCAAACGAGGCTTTCAACTCTGCTACCTTCTCCTTGTGTTTCTTTGACTGTTCATGGTTCTTCCATTGCTTATCAGACTTGAATTTCTTTCCACAAGCTGCGCAATACCATTCCTTCCTCTCTTTCTCCTCTTCCTCATCCTCCTCAATGTCCTGTATCTCGTCCTCTTCAACTTGAGCCCACTCAGGCTCCTTAAACATCTTCGCCTTCTCCAATTTCTCCCTCTCCATCTTCTTCCTCCTCTCCATCTCCTCTGTCCTCTTCTTCTCCCTCTCTTTCTCCTTCATCACCATCATATTAATCACCCTCTTATCCCTCTTCTTCACAAACTCTGCTAAACCTCGAACCGTCTCATTGAACTCCCGCTTAGCCTTTTTCCTCAGCTTCTTGTTATCCTCCTCCATCAACCTCCTTTCCTTCCTACTCCCCCCAGCCGAAGTATTCCACTTATCCACCCATCCAAATTCCATGACAGTTGTAAACCCTAACCAATAACCATAAAAGGCACTCACCTGCGTATACGGACTCTTCAAATCCCCCATTAACGGCGCCTCCTTCACCGACCCCAACCCTAACCCTAGCGTTTTCACATATTTAATCTCATTCGCGAAAATCTTATCGAAAACATCGCTGTAAACCTTGTAAAATCCCTTCTTTGGATCGGTGTAATCAGTGTAACAAGACGGGGAGAAGTACGAGAAGAGATTAGGGATACCGGCGGGGGAAGAGGCGTCGGAACCGGAGCGATCGGAGAATAGAATTTGGGAGCGGTGGGAGTCATACCACTGCCGTTCCTTGGGGTCGGAGAGGACCTCGTATGCGTGGACGAGCTCTTGGAAGGCCGCCGTGGCTTCGGCGGAGGAGATGCCGGATTGGACGAGCTTGTCAGGGTGGCGCTGGAGGGCCAGCTTCTTGTAGGCTGACCGGATTTCGTCATGGGTGCAGGATTGTGGGAGGCCGATGACCTCATAGAGGCACCTCTTCGGCGCCGTCGACATGTTATTGGGGGTGTTTTAGAGTTGGGGCGACGGCGTTGCTGGTCACCGGCTGCGGTGGCGGTGCTTGGAGCGCGGAGGCTGATGGGTGATGAAGATCTTAGGTTCAGACTTCTATTTTACCCACGAAAAGAAACGGCTTTTTCTTCTTTCTAAGGTGAATTAAACAAATTGCACAATTTTGGGTAAAAATCAATATCTATCAATCTATCTGACTATCTATAACAAACTGCGTGTCGGAGGAGTACTTTCGGAGAATGGTTTAGCTCCCCTTCATATTTTAAAAAATTAATTTTTATTTTTATTATTTCAACATTTAAAAAAAAATTATTTATATAAATCTATTTTTAAAATCAAATTAATTCTTATTTAATATATTTTAATTTTTTAAATATATGTATTTTCACAACATATTTAAAATAAAAAATTTATTATATTTTATGAAAAATTTCTTATACAAATGCTTACAAAATAAAGATAAATATATAAAATAATAAATATAAATATCTTTTATTTTAGCGTCTTTAATTCATTATCAATAATATTGATTTTCTTTTACAATAAAAAATTAATGATAAATATTTATAATTTTTGAAAATAATAAAAATATAGACAATATAATTAATTAATATATATTTTATAAATCTAAAGTGTTTATTTAATGATAAAAATACTATTAAAGGTTTATATTCAAGTACTATTTTATTTTTGATTTCCTAAAAAATATATACCTCTTTTTTTATGTAGATATATTTTTATAAAGATATAAGTTTAAAATTATATCGATTGTCATTTTCCATATATTATTGAAAAATATATTTATTTTCATTTAAAAAAATAGTTTTATTGAATTATAAAAATAAACAACCCCGTACATTATATATGAAATAATGTAGTTTATACCTATCAAAATTCAAAGACAAAGAGAATGGTAAACTTGTGTGAGGAAATAAATTATACAGTACAAATTACAAAATTGTCAAGTTACTCTTATTATGTCAAACCATTATCCCGACCATTCCAAGGTAGGTAGCTTAACGAGAGGAATTGTGATTAGCACTTGAAATTCCTCTACGCATATTTAAGGCCCCCGGTTTTTGTCTCAAATGGAGTCCCTGTCTCTTTTCCGCTCGTCAATTCCTCCTCCTTATCGAGTCTCAGAGCCATCGCATTCTGCTAGTAATTCCTCCTGCGTCGCCATGGCCACTTACCAAGATAGTTCAAGTATATCCCCACCTTTCTTGCTTTTTTATTTCAAAATTCAATATCGCAGTTAGCCTGCGGAATCACATTTGCGAAAGGATAATCTAGATTTGCAAGTTTTGGGCCTTTGCTTGCTGGTTGCTCTTGCTGTGAAAAATGATAAAATTGGGTGCTCAATTTCGATTTCTGTTAGCCACTGGTTTCATTTAGGTTGCGATTAACGATCAATTTAATAAGAGGAATTGTGATCTTTTGGATTTCAGATAATGCTAAAAGAGTAGCAGTTGTGGGCGCTGGAGTTAGGTATGCTTTATTTATCTTCCTAGCAGCTGCTTCTTATGTGTTGCCCTTCCCCATTGTGAACTGCATTTTAGAATTTCCATTGCGGTGATGACATGGATTGTTTACATTAAATGTAGTGACTAGTAGGTTCTTTTGCCCGTTTTGTTTATTGTAGTGGCCTTGCTGCGGCACACAAGTTAAAATCACAAGGTGTAAGTGTGACATTGTTTGAAGCGGATGCAAGAGCTGGAGGGAAAATAAGAACTGTGAAGCAAGATGGCTTGATTTGGGATGAGGGGGCGAATACAATGGTGAGGGTGTTTTGTTTTTGTTGATTTCATCTTCGAAGGCTTTATTTTCTGCTGAATTGTGCTTCAATGGTTTTATATTATAGTCTCTCACTTTTGCAGACAGAAAGTGAGAGGGAGGTGACTGATTTGATTGATGATCTTGGCCTTCGAGAAAAACAACAACTGGTAATCTTTTCACTGCTCTGAAATACTTACTGCTTGCATAGTATTACCATTTATTGCATGGGTTTTTCATGTATAGATATCCAAATGGTTAGCCTTCTATCTAAGCCATTTGCTTTATATGAGTGCTGACATACTTCCTTGGACAGCCAATTTCCCAGAATTTGCGGTACATCGCAAGAAATGGATCACCGTTGCTGGTTAGTCCCGCTTGGTCCAATTTTATAGGTGTTCAGTAGAATTTAGTGACAGTAAATAATTAATTCTCTTTTGCTACATTCAGCTACCTTCCGATCCTATTGCCCTGCTCGAAAGCAGTATCCTATCTGCCAAATCAAAGGTTAGATTCCTGCAATCTGCCTAAGGTTTAATTTACAATTTGCACCAGAGTGTCGTAATTGTATATTTATGGGATTCTAACCCCTTTATCATAAGGTATAATTGAATATAAATATTCTATAAAAAGTACTGATTGCACCATTCATATTTCTTTAGCACAAAAGCATTCATAATCTTATTCTTGTCCTTGGAACAAACAAGCATGTTGTCAAGCTTGAAAGATGGATAAGCTCAATGGTTTACATGTTCAATAGCTCAGGGCCCCAAGCACTATGCACTATTTGAACTTTAACTACAATATGTGTACCTCAAATCCTGGAAAATAGTGAGCGATTTTAGTTGTTGAGTAAAGCTTGTCAACTGAGGATTAACCTTTTTGACTTGCTTGCATATTTTAAATTTTAACTATAAACACAAATTCCAGTTTAAAATAGTTATGGAGCCATTCTCGGGGAAGAAAGCTGAGAGTTCTAAGGTGGCAGATGAGCAAACATTTGAAAGGTAATGGACTTTTAATTACTTTTTTGTGCCTCACCCTTTTTTGTTCACTGACCTTCTATCCTCGTGTATTCCTAGTACTTTTTCCAAGTGCTAATTCCTGGTATTTACCCATGTATCCTTGTCATGTTTGTTTCCATTTCCAGTTATATGCAGCCCAAATGGCACACACCTGCAGATCTTGTACAAAAGTAGTTTTGCTTGACAAAAGAAATATTGGATTATCTGTTTAGGTGTCAGGTTCAAACTTTATTTGAGAATACTTGAGGCACTTAAAACAAAATTGCAATACAAATTCTTATTTCATCAGTGGAAATTGTTGCCCTTAATGGACAGACAAGGGCATAGATGTTTGGCTTAGGAAATCTATGACCATGTTTATCAATTTGGCTAAATTCCAGTTTGGGTGCTCTTGCTTTGAGGTTGACATTTCTTGTTGAAGTCCTTGAAATTTAATCATTTCTTTCACTGCAGTGTGGGCGAATTCTTCCAGCGTCATTTCGGAAAGGAGGTATTTGCTTGTGTACTCCATGATAAATAAATGGCTATTTTTTTTGTAAGCTACTAGCATGAATTCTAAATTTCGTATAGCTAATATTTCTTCATGCAGTTTGTCGACTATCTTATGGACCCTTTCCTTGCCGGTACATGTGCTGGAGATCCTGAATCTGTTTCAGTAAGTGTTATCTTTTGTTGCACTTAGTCTTTTCTTTTTATGCTTTTCTTGGTTTTCCTTAATCTTTTTTACCGGTGATCTCCATGGTAACTTCATAAAGTAGTGGAAGATGTTCTTGACTAGGTTTTGAATCTATATGCTTAACTGTCGCTTATGGGCTTCACCTGTGACCACAGTATTGCTTAATTCAGTAATGTTAAGTATGTAATCTTGATTTAGATGTTATGCTTTTTAATCTTGGCAGATGCGCCATGCATTTCCTGAGCTCTGGAACATAGAGAAAAGGTATCATCTGATGTGAGAATGTTCATTTCTGTGTGCTTGATCAGGATTTTCAACTAGTTGATATGGGTTTCAAAGCATGAATAATAATCCTCCTTCAATTCTCCATCTAGCATTTAAGTTTTTCCAACAAAATCAGGACTTTTAAAGGAGGGTTAAATTGTACAAGGAAGAGATAAGGTGTTTAAATTGTACAAGGTACTAATCTGCATGATGAGGATGTGAATTTAGTGGATTTTGGTTTCCTGGAACTTTATGATTGCAAAAACTCAACTTAGATACTTCATTGTTTAATGCTGCATGAATGAATTAAGTGGCACTTGCACACATTTCGTTTCTAGTTTTTCACTTGTTCAATACATATGTTCACTGACAGAGAGCTTCTGTCTATTTTTTTATTCCCCTTTTTCGCTTGAGGGCATCTTTACTTTTACAACCCCTTAATACCTCTGAATGAGACGAATTCAATTTACATCCTATCGTGGCTCTGTAATATATCAGGGTCTACCTGGTCATATATTGAAAGATTCCCCTTTTCCGTCCTGTGTACTGTGGAACTATGATTTAAAAGCAGATTTAATTTCTTTAAAGCAACAGAAATCCCATATACAGTAGGGTTATAAGCACTTTGGTTCTGATACAAAAATGTGGACATTGACTTCAGGTTGTGAAGCAGCTGGATTTAAGAAATAGTTGGTCTGTTGCTTCTAAATGATTTGACTGTGCTATGAAGTAACATTATTAGATTCATGATGTTTCATAACTGATATTTCAAAAACTCATGTTGAGCAGGTTTGGTTCAATTATAGTGGGGGCAATTCGGTCCAAATTGGCATCCAAAAAGGACCATAGCAAAAAAACTAAGCAATCATCACGTCAACGTGGTTCTTTTTCATTCCAAGGTGGAATGCAGGTACTTTTTCCCTTGCTGCAAGCTTCCTGTAGATTTTATCGACTCTTTTTGATCCTGTCCCTAATGTTGTCCATCACTCTGGATATTTGTTCTACCACCTTAAAGAGTACTTGTACATAATCGGTGTCCATCAAAAGATTAGTTATGCAATAACATCGTTTCAACATGAAAGTATGTCATTGATGTAGTCACCTCTTGATAATGTAGTCACCTATTTGGACTTATTTCTTCAGTTATGGACTTCCTAAAAATTGGTACACGTGCATTTTTTTTTATAGTCGAATAAGTAATTCTGCAAAAAAAAAAAAGTGTTCAACTGATTCAGTACTAGTGATTTTACTAAATGCCTGGCTGTGACTTGTCTGTCCTCATCTGTTCTAGACACTCATTGATACAATATGCAAAGAGTTCTCTGATGAGGAGCTCAAACTCCAAGCAAAGGTGTTGTCACTGTCTTACAGTGGTGATGAGCTTTCTAAACTACAGAAATGGTCACTCTCTTATACTTCTAACAACAACATGCAAGATCTACCTTTTGATGCTGTAGTCATGACGGTAGGGATTTACTTCTGATACTGCTCTTAATACAAAAGCTTTTTCATTTACTAAGTTCATCTTCTTTTGTGGACAAATGTCATCATTTGCCCAGAGAACAAAGGTTTCAGAGGTTATACTTATATCTATTAGTGGGGATTTTTATATTTAACAAGTAAATGATGATTTGTAAACCGACTTTCTACAATCTTTCTTTTATCTCCACTCATTTTTTTGTTAGCATGTAATGAGATGGTGAAATCAATTCCTCAACACTGGCTCATTGTACTGCACTTGTAGTTAAAGGCTTTTGCATGCAAATGATGATTTGTGGAGCAACTTTCTATAATTTTTCTTTTATCTCCACTCGTTTTTTTGTAAGCATGTAATGAGATGATGAAATTAATTAGAAGCCTCTACACTGGATCATTATACTGCACTTGTGGTTAAAGGCTCTTGCATTTTGTAGTTGATTTGTTTTGTGTAAATTATTGATTTCGTTATCCCTTTTTAGAATCCAATCTTATCTCTTAGAGATAAAATTTCTTAGCTAACTTAAACTTGTTTATGGCAGGCCCCGATTTCTGATGTTAAAGGAATGCAGATTTCAAGAAGAGGGAATCCATTTTCTCTTGAATTTCTGCCAGAGGTGTGTGTATGCACTCTCATTCCTTGGGTGTTAATTTAAGCTGGTTTATATTTCCTTTCCCTGAAAATTTAAAATTCATGGATGAAAAATCCTTTTTGTAATCCAATATTGAGGCTGCTCTGTGGTGCCACAATCCTTTTTGATGCTATATAACTTGCCATTTGACCTGTGCTCCATTCAAAAAATGAACCAAATGATGTTAATCTTGTAAATTTATTATTATTACACATTATAATAATATCGGGTTTATTTTTGAAGGCTTATTAAAAAGAGGAGATTTGGCAGTTATGTATTAGAAGTTAGAACTCCAATTTTTGCAAAGGGTATAAGTATTGTTTGCCTAACTACATGTTCACCATTCAGGTGGACTGCCTACCATTATCTGTTATAATTACTACATTCAAGAAGGCCAATGTGAAGAGACCTCTAGAGGGATTTGGAGTTCTTATTCCCTCTAAGGAACAACAAAACGGCTTAAAAACTCTTGGTATTTCCTCAGTGCTAGTATTTCTTGCCAAGCTACTTTTATTTCACGATATTAGGCCTAACTGTCGAAGTATAATGGTTGTCAAGGTACGCTGTTCTCTTCAATGATGTTTCCAGACCGTGCACCTAGTGACCTACATCTCTATACTACTTTTGTTGGAGGAAGCAGAAACAGAGAACTCGCTAAAGCTTCCACGTGTTCCAATCTCCGTTTCATGATAATATTTCTTTTTATTTTGATCTTGTTTCTCTATGGAAATAATATTGCAAGTTTCATGATATGCCTCCAGGGATGAATTGAAGCAAATAGTTTCTGCTGATCTTCATCAGCTGTTGGGCACAGAGGGCGAACCAACTTTTATCCAGTATGTCGGATTAATATGATTTATATATTGTCTCCTTGTTTTATTTGACTTTGTGCATAACATTTTCATAGAAATTAACTCGAAGTATATTATACATTACTGCAGCCATTGCTTTTGGAACAAAGCCTTTCCTCTCTATGGGCGAAACTATGACTCAGTTATTAATGCAATAACGAAGATGGAACAAGATCTTCCTGGATTCTTCTATGCTGGTAAGCATTTGTCTACAATAAAGATATATGACTATTCTATTCTCTGTATGCTGTCATTGATTTTTGGATCCCTGTTTTTTGACAAATTCTTTGTTTAAGATGCACGCTGAGGACAAGTCTGAAACATAATGATCCACTTGTAGTCACTTCATTGCTCCATATCCCTGTAATATGCAAATCCATTTCAGGAATGACATTAATGGTAATAAGCAGTAGTTTTGATGTGCATCTTTTTGTAACACTTGCTAAGGTAACCACAAGGATGGACTCTCAGTGGGCAAGGCCATAGCTTCAGGATACAAGGCAGCCGAGCTCGTGATTTCGTACCTTGACTCATTTCCAGTTGATCAGATAGCTAAAGAAGATCCCTCATCATGAAGTGCATGAGAAGGTACATGGGGAAAGATGGTTATAGAGCAGCAAGAAGGCTAAACACGGATGGATAAATCGTTTCATACAAGTATCTTGATGTAGCTTTTTGTTGATTGATGTATGTTTGATTATTTTGCTATTAGGAAAATAAAGGGTGATCCCTGTTTCGAGTAGGAGTGGAACCTTGTTCAAATTGGTATTTTTGACTAATTGATATGAAAAATTAGTAGACTTTTGCTTGTGAAATTTCCAACATATGTGAATTTCCTCCGTCGAAAGTAATCTATATATGGCTTAAACGTTGGAAAACTCTCTGTTAAGATTAAGCACATTAGTATATCAATGTGTTGTAGTATTTTTTTTTTCTCTCTTAATAATTCCTTAGAAAAATTAAGAGAGATATATGGGTTATAATGTAATACTTTTGAAACATTGTTTAACTTCTTAGATTAGTTACATGTGTTTCATTTTGACTTGTTTACATTTTTACCTTTTCAAAACATTGACTTATTTACATAGATGAACCATATTCGAATGAATATGGGACCATAATTCCAAATTAACTTTCACATAGGAAAATGACTAAATATAGATGATAAAATTTTGAAATTATATTAAAATAACTAGTTGTACCGTCGTATCATGTACGACTACGATTTCGTATTTTATAGACATATAAATAGGATATTAATAAATAAAAATATAATAAAAATATAATATAAATATAATATAAGTCATTTATTGCTCATATAATGTATAATTTTTTAATCAATATAAATGGTTAAATTTAATGTTGAGAATGAAGATATATTATTAAGATAAAATAATTACGTTTTTTTCCTTGATAATATTTCATAGATATTTAATTTTTTTTTAAAAAGATAAAATATGAATAAAAATTTATATATTCAAATATTAAAGAGATAAGAATTTAAAAAAATAAAATTTAACTTAATAAATAAGATATAATAAAATATGAAAGATAAAGATAATTTAATTATAAAAAACATTTAATTAATTTAATAAATTTAATTTAAGATGGACCAAATTCACTTTGTGGTTCGATAAAGTAAAGATTAGATAAGATTAAATATTGTATTATTCATATTTTATTACTTTCCATGTACATAAATTTAGAGATTATCAAATATTTCAATATATCTATTAAATATTTTATTATATATTTTTATTAATTTTAAACATTATAAATATTTATGATTAATTTTTAATTATACAAGAAAATCAATATATATCTATAAATAAATTTGTCAAAAGATATATGCTAAAAGATTTATATTTATTTTAAAATATTTTAAATATTTTATCTTTAATTTTAAATTAAATACTTGTATAAGGAAGCTTTCAAAAGATATTGTTATACTAAATAGATGTTTGTTTGATGTTAAAGATAAATATAAATAGTTAAAAAAATTTAATAGATAGAAGTTATAATAATAGAAATAAAATTAATTTTTTAAATATGAGGTGGGGTCAGAATCGTTCTGGTGCCTTGATATAGTGATAGATAAATAGATAAATGATATGTAAGGGGAAAAGCTTAATTAATATAAATAAAAAAATATACTTTTTTATTTATCCAAAATGATATTGATTTATTTTATAAAAAATAAATATTGAAAATCTTAGCATATATAATCTCTAAGATAGTTGAACAAAAGCTAGATATTAGGAAAAGTAAAGATATAAATAATAGAAAATTAATTAGAATGGTCGAAATAATATGAATAATTTTTTTTTTTAAATATGAGTTGGGGCCAGAATCAACATGGTGTCTCGAAAACAGACGGCTTTTATAATATACTAGTTGTACCCGTCTTGCCATGCACGACTACGACTCAGTATTTTATAGATATTATAAATAAGATATTGATTACTTAAAATATAATATAAAATTTAATGTAAGTTATTTTTTATTTTTTTGGAATCAAATCAAATCAAATCAAATATAAACTATTAAGTTTAATGTTGAGAATAACGTAGAATCTATAACTATATATTAAAGTTGTACCTTTTCGAGCCACCAGAACGATTTTGGCCCCACTTCATATTTAAGAAAATAATATCAATTTCTATTATTATAACCTTTCTATTAAATTCTTTTTTAACTATTTAAATTTATCTCTAACATCAAAGAAATATCTATTTAGTATAACAATATTTTTTGAAAGTTTCCTTATACAAGTATTTAAAATAAAGATAAAATATTTTAAATATTTTAAAATAAATATAAATATTTTGGCATATATCTTTTGACGAATTTATTTATAGATATATATTGATTTTGTTTTATAAGAAAAAAATAATGATAAATATTTTTTATGTTTCAAATTAATAAAAATATATAATAGATATATTAAAATATTTGATAGTCTCTAAATTTACGTACATGAAAAATAATAAAATATGAATAATATAATATTTAATCTTATCTAATCTTTACTTTATCGAACCACAAAATGAGTTTGGTCCCATCTTAAAATAAATTAATTAAATTTAAATATTTTATATAATTAAATTATCTTTATCTTTCATACTTCATATTGTATCTTCTTTTTTTAATTAAATATCCATGATTTTTCATTATGGAAAAAGAGAAATGTAATTATTTTATCTTAATAATATATCTTCGTTCTCAACATTAAATTTAATCATTTTATATTGATTAAAAAGGTATACATTCTACAAGAAATAAATTACTTATATTAAATTTTATCTTATATTTTTATTTATTAATATTTTATTTATAATATCTATAAAATATCGAATCATAGTTGTACATGGTACGACAGGTACAACTAGTAGTAAGATAAATAACGCACATTTCTTCTTTTTCTTGATGATATTTTATAAATATTTAATTTAAAAAAGAAGATAAAATATTAATAAAAAAAATTTTATTTTTAAAAGCTGAAAGAGATAAGATTTTAATAAATAATTAACTTAATAAATAAGATATAATATGATATGAAAGATAAAGAAAATTTATTTATAAAAAATAGTTAAAATATAATTAATTTAACTTAAGGTGGGACTTGGGACCATACTCATTTTGGTGACTCGATAAATTAAATATTAGAGAAGATAAAAATATTATATTATTCATTTACCATTAATTTTTTATTGTAAAATGAAATTTATTTATATCTATAAATAATTCTTTAAAAGATATTATGCTAAAATATAAAAGATATTCATTCTTATTTTAATATATTTAAAATTTTCTATCTTTAGTTTTAAAATATTTGTATAAAGAAATCTTTTAGGAGAAATTGCATTTAACCACCCTTTATTTTGCACTTGTTGCCATTAACCACCCTTTATATTTTTTTCCTACACTTATCCACCCCTTATTTGTTATTATGTGCATTTAACCACCCATTTTAACGAAAAACGTCATTTTCTTCGATAAGTAAAGTAAATTGCGTTTTTTTCCTTTCCTTTTTAAATTTTATTTACAATAAATAAATAAAGGAATAACCATAATGAACACTTTCAAGTTCCAATATGTACGCCGATTTTTGCAACATTGGCCTAATTTCTTGGGTAATAATTCCTTCCCTCCATCAAATAGCGAAAAAGAATCACGACTTCGTCGATGCAAAGACCATGAGTTTTGGATATGATTCTGACGACTTTGAGCGTTCCTTGGAGTCGATCATGTCTAAGTTGATGGACAACGACTTGAGATTCAAAAGGTTGAGATGTAGGCCGAAATCCAATGATAATAACATTCCAAGCTCAATTTATTCCTAAATTCTTTTATTTATTGTAAATAAAATAAAAAAGGAAGGGCAAAAACATAATTTACTTTACTTACCGGAGAAAATAATGTTTTTCATCAAAATGGGTGGTTAAATGCACATATTTACAAATAAGGGGTGGTTAAGTGTAGAAAAAAATATAAAGGGTGGTTAATTGCAACAAGTGTAAAATAAAGGGTGGTTAAATGCAATTTTCCCAATTTTTTAATGATATCTATTACTAAACTAAAGTCGAAACAATTTCTGTCACCACGTTGCACCACATCACCCCTTTACTAAAATAATAATTTTAAATATTTAATTATGCAAAAAAATTATCTCCAAGTAAACATAAAGATAAAATAATATTTTTAAAAATTTATCTCCAAATAAACATAAAGATAAAATAATATTAGTAGATTTGACCAATATAGATAAAAAGGGACATTATATTTATTATATTTATAAAAGATAGATTAAAAAAAGATAACAAAAAATACGTACATGTGATCACATATATATATCTTTGAAATAAAAATAGTCATATCTATCTATAACTATATGTTAAAGTTGTAAATTTCCTAACCACCACAATAATTCTGACCCCACTTTATATTTAAAAAATTATTTTATTGTTTTTCTAATTAAATTCCTTTCTATATATTTATGTGGAAAATTAATTCAAATTTTAATTAAAAATAACGAAAATTATTTTATCTTTATATCTATTTATAAAAAATTATTTATCTTAAATTAAATTTTGAAAAAAAAAGTAAAAAATTTAAATATTTATCACAATAAAATATGAAAAATCTTAAGGACAAAAGGGATTAATTTGTCCTTTATTCATTTGTTTTTGACATTAAGAAAAAAAAAAAAAAAAAGGGGAAGGAAAGTGCTTCAAGCCTTCAATAGGTCATCATGTTCGTGTTTATATATTGCGGGGTTGATTGGCTGATCGGGAAGTCTGTCACTCGAAACTTCTGACCTCGGCGTCGGAGAATCTAGATTCTATTCCAGCCCCTTAGAAAAAGTCGAAGCGGAAGCGATTTTGCATATCGTCCATGGGAATAATTCGGAGCTACTTTTCATTCATAGCAGGGACACTGTTCGGAGTTTATGTCGCTCAAAACTACAACGTTCCCAACATTCAGAAGCTCGCCAACACCACCTTGGATAAGGCCAGGACCGCCGAGCAGAACTACCGGAAGCGCAACAAGCGAGGATCTATAGGCGACGACGACGACGCTGTTTAGGGATCAGGCCTTCCGTTTTCTTCTTATCGATTTTTCGGGATAGAAACCCTAACTTTTTCTGTAGTCGGCGATTGACTAGTAAAATGAATAAAAATTAAGAGTTGAGCTTCTGAATTCTGATATTTGTATAGAATCTGTTTTGATTCTGATCTTTTTCTTTATACCAAGTTTTGACGTATGTCGTTCATTTCAATATAATGAATTGGAAGAGATTGCTGTCGATAGTTTGATTTCAATCTGTATATTTACCACCAAAACTGTCGATTGCTGATTTCAATTCGTCGATTATGTTTTAAAGGTGGATGAATGGAAATGGGATCCATCGCTTAACAGAATATTCATTTGTAAACCAATTCCTTGCCTTTGTCACTGACTTGCTGATAAATTTGTGTAAAATGGTGGTACCAAATCAATCACTCTGAATGATTGAACTTTCCACATTCCACCTTACTTAGGAAAGCACAGCAAACAACTGGTTGTATAAGAATTGCAGGTAGAATGAACTCAACCAAGCATTTACAGGGCTTCAATCGAAGTATATATCTCAGCCATATTACAGAAACAATTAGTAGTGAGAAAAATGCCTATTTAGCCAATGCTTCCTCTTTTCTGTGTATCATCAGATAGTTTTCTATACCCACTGCACCACCCCAACTGAACTTTTAGAAAAAAGGGTAGACAGGGGAAAGCAATGATTGTTTTGGGACTTGTGGATATTCCTTGTTGTCCACAGATATGTTGGGGACTTGATGCAGATCAGTGTTTTTAACTGGTTTCTTTATTGAAGTTGTCTCTGAGAAACTCAACTGACATGAATGTCAAGGCCGAGGCTGGGACATACCACATTATTCTGGGGATACTGCCCTTGAAGAAACCTTTTGTGCCTTCAATCATCCATGTTCTTCGAATTGCATCTAACCAGCCATTGTACCTAAATGCACAATGTCAAATTTAAGCATATTCCACTCTAAGGTTAAGTTATAGACAAGTGATGCCTGAACAAAAATGGCAAGCAAAGAAAATATGCACACAAATTGCTACTTGGCTAATACTGGCCTCAGGCCACCCCATACTGAAGTCTAATGATGACTAGTGCATGAACAGATGCTCTACATGATTGCTATGATAATGATGATTGATAGAACACCAGTTTGAGAAAATCATGAGTGGGATTAACTAGAAAAAGGATAAGATTCGAAAATTAGAGATCACCAAAGTGAACCTGAACTGTTGATACCTCAAGCATGGTCCCTGCACTTGCAATCTTGTTTTGATTACATCTAATGGTGTGGTTATATATGCGCTCAGGCCGCCAGAAACTCCTCCAAGGAGAAGTCCTTCCATAGAGCTATTCAAATGATAGTCTGAGTTGGGTGCCCACCTTTTCATCCCATACTCGGTCGTTTCTTTCAGTGATTCGTAAAACATAACCTGAAGAAAGTTTTATAACACTTGAGAAGGCTGAAGGAGCAGAAACATATTAATGATGGCTATAGTATCTTAGAAATGAAATCATATTATACAGCAACATATGACAACAACAACAACATTTACCCAGTGGACCTTCCCTTACGGGAAATCTGGGGGGTCAAGATGGGGGCACCCCTGGCTTAGAGCAACGGGGGAGCGACCAAATACAGCAACATATGAACATACTAATATTGAAGGGCATTATATTATTTATATCCCAACAAAAACAGCAACATTTTTAAAAGCAAAATTTAATAACAGATCAACACTAAAAAGATGTGTAGTCACTACTTACCATCAATCCAGCAAAAGGCACATCCCTTGCAAGTGTAGACCAATACCTAGCCCAGCATTTGGAAAATAGTCACACTACTGAATAAGTTAATACGGAGTATAACATAAGTCATTTATTTGCTTATCTTTGGAAGGATAAATTGCCATAACTGATAATAAGTAGGTTTGAGCAAGGACTATTATACTCATATGAGATGATTCCCACCACAGATTATAACCCCTGTGTTATAATGAAACTTTAAAACTTTCATTTTGAAGGTTGAAGATATTTTGAGGCCAAGACAAGACTCTCATACCACTTCCAGCTTATAATAGAAAGATCCCGATTGTATAATGCAATGAGTAGACAGCGCATAATTGATGGTCAATAAAACTTTCTGAGAATGAAAATTTGTGCAGATTAAGTAAAAAGCACACAGCCTCTAAAACGATTTACACTTACAAGCTACAAAGTGTCTTTATCTAAATCTGATTTTTTTAACTTGTATCACTTGCTTAATTTTGCAGAGCATTCCTCTGCGTAGACAAACTGTAACACTATACACGTGAAACTCAAATCCTTTGTGAGTTCATTGACTTCAGAGGAATAAGATATTACAAGTAGATGTCTTCTACTTAATAATCCTTTAACTCTAATGGAAAACAATGAATTGGCCCATATAAAAGAAACATTAGTTACAATTATGGCAAATTTGCACTCAAGATTATTAACCATTTTCATAGTTTTGAGATTGGTCTTTTAATTACATACCAAAAGTGCATTGTGCACAAGGAAAAAAAAGAGGTTCATAAATAGATACATACCCAGCATATAAACCCTTGAACCCTTGTTCCTTCCATATTGAACTGCCTGCATGGAATACCCCAGTGTAATACTTATACATCTGCGCTCCAGGTATTTTAGAACTGTTGGCATTAGCAATCATGGAACTCCAAGAAGTACTTGTTCCTTGAACCTGCATGCGTTGCTTCATCACTTCACATGGAACATACACAAAAGAACCAAGCGCGTCCCCTGAAATATATTTTCAAATAGAGAGATCTTGAGTTCTTTGATTATCCATGCAGTTGAATGAGCTAAAGAGAGAGCTGCAAACATGAAGAATTTTGTATTCTAACTCCTTATGAGGGATATTTCTAGCATTAACAAAACTAGGCTGCAGCATTTTCAGTAGCAACTAGGATTATTTATAGTATGATGTTATTATATATGTGTATTCATCATATGTTGTTTTTAACAGATTATCACAGCTTATTAAGTAAAAATGGATGGAGAGATCCAAAATCTACCTCCTTGTTTTGGTTCGAAAACACATGCCTTACAAAATCTATTCTCAGTGATCAAACACTAGACCTCTCATTAAGGGAGAGCTCTCTTCATTACCATCCCATATCACCACCTCTTGTGGGTGGTGATCCAAAATTCACTTATGATAACATCTAATTACGCAAGAAGTATCGTAACAATGCAAGTCTACTCTTTTTCTTGCATCTTGCCTCCCCTTCTACCTCACATATATTCTAAAAGACCAATCTAACAGTTTAAGTTGCACATCTGATCTGTAAGAGTGTAACTGTGAACATTTACAGAAATGTAGATAATAGAATGAAGTGTGAAAAACTGAAAAGCAACCAAGATCTGTGGACTGACGATACCATTGGCACAAGGACCAGAAATAGAATCACTTTGATCATTGCCTTGAGCAATACCATGGGAACGTGATAAACTGATAAAAAAAATGGAATGAAGTGTGAAAAGCAACCAAGATCTTACCTACTCCTCCGGCAAGGAAGTGAGCCCAATGACCCCCAAGGCTAGGATGTGACTCTTCAAGCCATGATTTTGTGGACTCAATGAAGCCAAAATATGTTGCTCCAGTGGCAAGAGATCCAGTAAGACCAGGGGTCACTCCTCTGTAGAAGCCTGTAAAGGCAGGGAAAAAGAAAAGACCACATGAGTTTAGATGAAGCTAAACATTACACTAAGGCCACAAATGAAAGTGGCTTTATGTGAAAATTCAAGCTCCAATCATAAAATGAATATTCAAATATAGATAAATGCAAGCTAGTGAACCTCGTAATCCATCAGCAGCCCACACTGTTCTCACCATTTGCAATACGGATTTTTGGCTCTGAAGAGAGAATGGATGTCAGTTAACTTGCATGTGAAACATAACAAAACAGGTTTCAGTGGAGTACAATATCAGTTTAACTAGGTGCACAATGGAACTTACCTGGGTTCCACTCAGAATAGCTTGACTCTGAATTCTAGTCTTTAAGGTATCAACTGGGTGCATCATTCCTTCACCAACAGCCCCAGCAATGCCGCCCCACAAAAATTCTCTCCACACTGCATAAAACACAAGATATGGAATACATTTGTTAGTGAAATCATACTTGCCTACATCAACAATTCCAATTGCCCAGTCGCTTGAATCAACCTCCTTCATCTCATAATAATGATATTTGACCACAAAAGTTTCAAGAATCAAGCTTTACTGGCCTCATGGTAGTTTCAAATAATAAAAAAATACAGTAATCCTTGGACAGCAATATAAACTCCGTGCATTTTAGGACAGGAAATTTTATAGCAAATCAAAATGCATTGACAGATCCTTTGACAAACTTCATTTGAGTGGAAATCTAACTGACAAGTAGAGAAAATCCTTACAAAATTAATCCATGTTAAAAAAAAATTAAGCTTAGACATCAACAGTTCAAAACATTCAAGCCAACACTAGCAAATCCATTTCTCAGTTGAAACAATGAAGAGATGATAAATCAACAACATCCATTTTTTCTGTTCCTTTCTAGCACAGCAAAATGCCAACGGATATACTGCAAACTGATTCAACGTCTTTGCTACATACATCATACAAACTTGCATTGGACATTTTGCCTTCATTTTCAAAACGGCATCTCATCAGAATCCGAGATATTGCAAGTATATTCCTAAATTAACTAGGTATGTACGGTTCCAAGATCTCAATACTTCGTAAACATCACAAGCAATTTCCATCGTCTATAACTTCATTCATAGGCGGTCAAGAATCAATAAACCTCGTAAAATTTGAAATAAACATTTACAAGAAGGCAATGACAAAACTCAAGAATAAAAAACCAAGAACATTTACCAAAGAACTGATTGTGCGCGTTGATAGAGTGTGGAAACGAAGAAGCTCGTTGCTCCACCAGCACAGTTGAAGATGCTGGTCGGCTTGGAAGCTCCATTGGAGCCCCAGAGAAGCTTGTCCCCTCCGTATTCACCATTATTTCTTCTCTCTCGCTCACGGAATTGAAAACTTAGGGTTTTCCTTCTAATCAACTTCGGTGGTCCGACATGATTCTTCTCTTTGCCAGTAGAGCGCGCTCCGGTAAAAGGGGTCGCCGGCAAAGAGAGAGGCTGTCCAATTCCAACTTCCCTCTTCTCAGTGGTTATTGATATATGAATTCCGGTACGACGTCGTAGCACTATTTTGCTGACCTTGAAACTCTGAAAGTCCGCTATGTGGATTTATATATTTTTTTCTTTCTATTTCCGGTTTTGTCTAGTTATTACATTAAGAATTAAAAAATGTGCCTGAGGAGGAGATGGTTTGAATAAGATTTGTTCTCCAATCCGTGGCTTCGGACCCAAGAAATGTGGTTGAAAAATCAAATGACATATTTTGATTCAAAATTAGTGAAAAACACTTCGTATTATTGAATCGGTTATTATTTATAAAATTTCAGGCTTTAAATTATACTTACTTAGAGAAAACTACATTTTACAATTCAGGTTGCACGTTTTAAGATTTACCACCTCCTTCAAGATATAACGCGTAAAGATACAAGATTAGTCAAAACCGCTTCTTGCGAAATAGGTTCGAGGTCAGGAAATCCGCAATCCCCAAACCAAAAGAAAAATAAATATCTTACGAATATACCGAACATAAGATTCATTTATAATGGAAGAGTATATATGAGTGATTTCAGCAATATTTATTTTAATGGGTGTTTTTTCGGCAATATGCTATATTATAAGGGTGATTTTCGATCAATCGCCCATCTTTTTATTAAAATTCTCAAATTCCTTAATTTTTTTTTTGTAAAAATTTTCAAATTGTTAGTGTGTGGTCTTTTTTTCTATCAAAAAAATTTACAAAAATTTTGCTTGCTAACCCTAAGATTTTACGTAATACACAAGGTGTACTAAACTTTTACATATTTCGCATGGTAACCTTGAAATTTGTACAATATTTGCTCCATGTCCGTCCATGCAAATGAATGCATTACATTATAATGGTTAACAAGCGAAATATGTAAAGATTTGGTACATTTCGCGAATTATGCAAAATTTCAGGATTAGCAGGTGAAATATCCGAAAAATTACTGTATTAAATTATAATAACATAAGACATATTTTTAGCAAATTGCGGGACGGTATATTCTTGGTAAAATTGTCAATTTGCCCCAATTGGTTCGATACAAATACAAAAACCTATCAAATTTGATTCAGTCATGTTTTTTTAGGATTTAGGAGAATATTCTACCACAAACAAAATTTCCTAAGTCTAGATCTACTAATCTGTTCCAATCTAATGAACTCAAATCCGAATATTTATCAACATTCATGATTCAAAGTATCTTGTCCAAGATATCTGTGGAAATGAAATAATCCGAATCAAATTCAATGAGATTTTAGACACAGGAACCCGATTTCAGAAAAAAGCCCGAAAATGGTATGGGCTTGAGCACTGAAATGACCCGGCCCAACCAGCCCGATTGCAAACTCTAGCCCATGTCCAAACGACGCCGTATCGAGCCTTTCATGTTTCCTTCTCAAACCCTGTGTGGTCGGAGGTAAAAGAGCACCAGGAATCAGAGACAGAAGCCGCTGCGTTGAACCAAATCTTTCCAAAGCCAATCGGAGAAGCTCAGGAATCAACTAACCTGCTTCGTCTTTGCGAGTGCAATCAGAAGAAATGGCAATGGCGGCATTGAGAAAAGAGGGGAGGCGTCTGAACCCTCTGTTCTCTCCCAACCCCATGAACGCTCTCCGATCCTCTCTCCTTTCTGCCGAGTATGATCTCCAACGTCTACTTTTTGGTTATTCTCTTTGTTCTTGTGGTTATTAAACTCTCTTTCGTTGGATATTCTATCATTGCGCTCGGGGTCAATGGATGGATGTCAAGAAATGCTTGATTAGGGTTTCCGATTGGGGTTAAAGGATCGATTGCTTAGATTTGGGCGAATTTTTATTTTCATTTGTATCGATTTTTACTTACAGTATTAGATCGTGAAAATGGTATGTAGATTTGTGCATTTTTGTTGCGATTTTGACCCTTCTGTTAACATTTCAGAAATCGGATATGATTGATTTTTCCTAAAACTCGTTGCTCGGTCAAATTTGTGTAATCAAATGAGGGTCTTCAGCACTTATTCCACTGCCACTACCACCCTCTTTATCGTCCCAAAGCCTGTACACTGCCACCTTAATTTTCGTTACCGTGTATAAGATCCATCCCAAGCAAACCTCCAGCTTCTTACCCTCTCTTTTGGCACAGGTAGTGTAGGAGAGAACCCAAAAGGGTGTTCTTTTGTAGTTGGTCAATTTTTTTGGTGAAAGTTGGTCAATTTTGGGTATGAATATGTTGGTTATTGGTGCATTTGAGATTGGTTCATATTCTGTATACTGCTGGAATTTTGCCTTGCATCCATTTGGATATTATTTTTGGAGCTGCTTCTGCCTATCCGAATTCTTAGATAGGTCATTATTTACATCATTGAATTCCACGTCTTACAGTTCTTTTTCTCTGATGCATTACGATTACTTTGTTGTTCAGGGAGGAAACAATGGGTGTTCGTTACATTTCAACTCAAATTGGTGAGTGATACTACTGAGTTGTTTATCAAGTGTTAATTGCACTATGCTGTGTACTTAAATTTTCTGATCATAGGCTATGCTGTTGCTTACAGTTAGGAATAGAATGAAGAGTGTTAAGAATATTCAGAAAATTACAAAAGCTATGAAGATGGTTGCAGCATCCAAGTTGCGACAAATTCAGAGAAACGCGGAAAACTCCCGTGGCTTTTGGCAGCCCTTCACTGCCCTTCTTGGGGATACCCCAAGTATGTTAATCCTCTTACATCTATGTAGTTGGTAAATGAAATGTTATGCTGTTCGTTATGGTTTCCTATCATTTGCATTCTGTAGGATCAAATAAGAGATGTCTTGAATTAGCTAATGTGGTAGGGTTTTGTAATGGCTGAGATAGGTAGCTGCAATTTTATGAATGTCATAATATTCTTATAAATTCAGGACATTGTAAGTGAAATGGTCATGTTTTGTCTCAAAATTATGAACAATTTTTTTTCCATTTCCTGAACTTATGATCATGAAAATAGTAGCTGCTTAGATCAGTTTAATTTAATTTTGTTATTCTATATGTACTCCCATTTCTTATTCCCTTCTCCTGTTGTGATTCTAGGCATTGATGTCAAGAAGACTGTCATAGTTACTATCTCTTCAGACAAGGGTCTTTGTGGTGGAATCAACTCAACTTCGGTCAAGATTAGTAGAGGAATTTACAAGTTGAACTCTGGTATCTCCTAAGCATCCTGAAGCAACTTTGGTTTGAAAGTTGATGTTCTCTTTCATTTCCTATTTTGGATTCAAATTCAATCTACTCTTACTGTAATAGGTCCTGAGAAGGAAGCCAAATATGTCATTTTGGGGGAAAAGGCAAAAGCCCAACTGATTCGTGACTCAAAGAAAGATATTGATCTATGTTTTACTGAGTTGCAGAAGAACCCTTTGAACTATACACAGGTTAAATTTCTTACAACTAAAAAATATTATATCTGTCTCAGAGTTGATAAAGCTCTCATATAGTGAAATGTAATTTAGTAGACTTCAATCTCGTGTGCAATTTACAAAATGTGAATCTGTGTAAGCATGAATCTTAGGCTATATGTAGTTCTGGTTTTAGCTGGAGATTGCTTCTTTCTTGGATTTTGCTTTGCCATTTTCTTGTTTTTTTTAAAACAATTGCTGTTCTCCCCCCCCCCCCCCCCCCCCCCCCATCAATTATAATTATATATATGTTATTATGAAAGGAAGTTACTTGGCTTTTTCGAATCCCAAGTTAAAAAAAGGCATGCATCTGAAATGCTAGGGTTCAATGGTTTGAAAGTTGCCTCAGTATTGTCATTTGATAATGTATATAAAACCATATTGGTTTAATTGTTTTTGTCTTTGAAATAAAGTTTTTTAAAATTTTTCTGAACATATGTGTTGATGAAGTAAATTTCTGTGCAACTCATGGAGTGTAAGTAAGACTATTAACTTCCTATATGATTTTGCTGCTGATTCTTACCCTTTCCCTCTCTTGTTTCCTATCACAACTGAAATATCTAAAATCTTAATATTTCTGTCCTACTGTAGCATTTTTCCCAATTTTCACTGAGTTTAATTTTGTTTCCTGTCTTGAAGGTCTCTGTGCTGGCAGATGAGATCTTGAAGAATGTGCAGTTTGATGCTCTAAGAATTGTATTCAACAAGTTCAACTCAGTTGTTCAATTTGTGCCCACAGTGTCAACTGTTCTATCCCCTGAGGTAGTATACTTGGTTCATTTGTGTGATTTGTCAGTTATTTGTTTTTGAGTATTTCATGATGCATAGCTGTTTTAATCAGATGGTTGAGAAAGAGTCTGAAGCTGGTGGAAAGCTTGGTGATCTAGATGCTTATGAAATTGAGGGTGGTGACTCAAAGTCAGAAATTCTTCAGAATTTGACTGAGTTCCAATTTTCATGTGTAAGTTCTTGCCCTTGAAACTGTAAATAATTATATGTAAGCCGGAACTTAGTCCTGTAGTCCTGACACAATTGGAAAATGCACTAGCTGCCATGATTTCCAATTTTGATATACTATAGTGAATTTTGTTCCTTAACTGATATACATTTGTGTAGTCTTTCTCCTCGTGTTGATTAGATCCTAATCCAGAGTTCTGGTCATTAGACCATGAATCATAAATAGTATACTGAATAATACCCGACTCTCTGTATCAGGTGATGTTTAATGGAGTCTTGGAGAATGCTTGCAGTGAGCAAGGAGCTAGGATGTCTGCCATGGACAGCTCTAGCAGAAACGCTGGAGACATGCTTGACCGTCTTACACTTACTTACAACAGGTCCCTCTCTCTCTCCCTCCCTTTCTCTCTCTGTGATTATTTTCTAATATTTTTTGTATGGTGATCACATGTGATAAATTTGTTGCTTTCCCTAATTTTTGTATGTAAATAACTTACTGCAGAACCCGTCAAGCTTCCATCACAACTGAGCTATCTGAGATTATTTCTGGAGCAGCAGCTCTGGAGGGCTAATTTGGGTAGTTGTGTACTCGATCCATCAGATGGTGATGAAATAAACTATTTCCTTGAGCTTGTGTTCTCGATCCCTTTTTATGGGGTCTGCAAAGTAGAACCATGAAAAATAACATCCCAAATTTGCTACAAAATGGGAGGATTATGAATTTTTTTGTTCTTCTATGTTAACTTTTCGCATATTTGTTGATTCTGGAGAATCTCTTGTGCTGGTTCCAAACATCCTGTAAAAACAGAGCTTTGGTTCTAATTCTGGGCAGATAAGCCATTCTCTTTTGTTTTAACTTTTAAGAAGCTTTTAACAAGCCCCTTTGTATTTGCTACCGCATTTTCAGAAAGAGAATCTCTTTAAAATATTTCGTTGTTTATGGCTATCCTTTTCCCTCTTATAGGCCCGTAATGAAATTCTGCAACGGCTTGAATTTACCATATACAGTTTTACACGTTGTACTATGTAATGAAAACTGAATGGAACCACAAACATGTACATTTGAGAGGATGAAATGTCCACTTCTAGTAGTTCTCTTTGTGAAAAACAAATCTTGTAGCGGTTTTAGCTGAAAATTTTGTGCACAATCTCTCAAGTTCCCTCGCTAATGTTGGCGTACCACAGTAGAAGACCCCTGCAAAAACAAGCTTTTGCACATTTTATTCATGAAGATTTGTAATCTGAATACAACCATCATCGACTTTGTTTTAAGAACGACACATTTCTCTACATTTTGATTAGAAACGGTTAAAGTTAGACTTCTGCTTGCAATCTTACCTATTTGTGATCCTGAATCTCTCCAAGCTAGATTTGAAAAGATTTTAAACCAATTTGGCCGAGCAAAGTGTGTATGTACCTGCACAAACACCCAAGAAAAAATGGTTGTAGCTTTCATTAACTTTAGAAGTTACTCCAAAATAATCAGCTTCTAGAGTAATTATTAGTTCTTAAACTCTCCTATCAGAACAATTTGATACTTGGTTTTACATCGTACCTGGGTTTGAGAGAAGATGTCGGTACCGTTCTTGGAAGAGTGCAATGCTTGGATCACACTCAACATAATCGACCGTGCATCACCTCTTTGATACAAGCTAGTAAGGTATGTGTGCATCTCTATCACTCTCTGCAACACCAAAGATTGCTTCATTCATTAGCTAAACTTTTTGGGTTTTGAATTGGAAGTTTTGAAAAGATAATGAATGTCACCTGTTTTGGGTTGGTCACTGCAGAGATTTCATTCATGGCTTCTCTGAACCATCCAAGAGAGCCTTGTTCTCGCGTGACCCAGTAAAGGTAAGCTTTCAATGGACCCTTCATATCGCCGGATTCAACATCATCCTAGCGAGTCAAGGAAATAATTAGTACTATATCAGTGTTACTTTTCAACAGGTGATAATAATATGTCAAACTCCTAATGAGAAACTTACACGATTGAGTGAGGGTTTATGAAGACTACTTGAAATGTCCTTGAGAACACTAATGAATGGAGTAGCTCCTATGCCAAGTCCAATCAGCACGACAACATCATACTTGATATGATCTTGTGAAGCTGCTCCATATGGACCATCAATGTATACTCTTGGATAGCAAGGTGGAACCGAGCATTCCGCCTGGAAATTGAATGTTATTTTATTTTTGAAACTCTTTTAATCAAAACAATTTTAATGATTCTCTTATGTTTTCAGCAATCTACCTCTTGAACAAGACTGTATATTTGATGACTCCAATCTCCTAGAGTTCGTATATGGACGCTTAGATAGTCATCTTCGGGTCCAGAAGTCAAGGAAAACGGGTGCCTAAAATGAGCTAGAAAGAATTAAACACCAACTTTCCCTCAAGTGATTCATAGTTCAGCTTGATTTTGGATTAGGAATTTAGGGTACCATTCGAAAAGGGATATTTGGGGGCACTTGATGTATATATACATCCCACTTCTGTATGCAAATCCTTCAGGCTTGGACATCTTCAGTGAAAGAACTTCTCCTGGATACATTTTCGCCTTGCGAAAACACAGATCAAGAAAAACAATTCATTACTTTGAAGTAATTGATAGATTGCCCATCTGAATGGTTTCAGCTTACCTCCAAAATTTCAACATCATGGATCTCTGATCTTATGCTCCTATAGATTCTTTCTCCTGCATATAGCAAAACCGGAATCGCTACATACATCCATGTCTACACTTAGAGGAAAAAAAACATATGTTAGGAGTTCAATATAAATTCAGAAGCTTGAAAAGACTAAGGGCCCGTTTGGATCTAATTGTTTGAGATTGTACCGTTTTTTCGGATGCTTTACTTGTGAGGAATAGGAAGACAGAGTGAATGATGAGGAGTATGTACACAAGTACGAACAAATGGTGCGAGTACCAAAATGTATTGTAGCCCGTGACTTGTCTAATTGACCTTGGAAGTGATGGAGATTGGCTACGTGGCATTTTCGTTGCTAGAGGAAATGCAATGGCCATTAGTATGACCATGACGATCCCAGTTGCTACCTCTGTGGTGCACATCACTTGCAAGTATGACGGTTGAATGCTCCCAAACCGACTTCCAATGGTTAGTTGGAATGTCAATGGGTCGCTTTGGGCAATCCTTGGGAAGTCACAGGTTAAATGTGTTCCACCATGTAGGATGACTCCAATTACTATCCCACCTGCAATAAGCTAAACAAATACAACTTTTAGTGTCCTTTACAAAGCTGAGCAAATTTGATTTTGAACTTGATTGATCAAATTTTTGTAACATACATGTGCTGAGAACATAGTTCTTGTAACACAACTCACAAATCAATTATAAGAATGAAATGAGATTAGTTTATAATTCACGCATTATGTAGCATGCTTTATGAACTATAAAGCCCAAATACTTGGTGATGTTTTGTAATCCAAACAGAGGGTATAATGTATTTTGGGTATTAAAACTTAGTTCATATGATCAAATACTAAGATTTCCAAGACCAATTACCTTATGGAAGTTGATATTATCATTGAAAGGGACAACAGAGCTGATGCAAGGATTCCTTCTCATCCAAGTGATTGTATTTCGACAAACAGGCAAAAGAATAAGAGCCATGTTGAGCTTCAAAGTCTCAGCTGCTCCTTTAGCAGTACTAAGGCAGTATCCCATCACCTGAAAAGCCGCCCTATTGCGATACTGAACAAACTTCCAACCAAAAAGCGCGGCACAAAGAATCAACCAAACAGAAACTATCCAAACGCGTCGCCAGTAAGTCCTAAACAGAATGTCAGGCATTGTCTTTGGCTCTTGGTACAGATGCTCATCGGAATTGGGACCGGAAGAAAAGAAGCCAGAGCTCTTTGTTGAGACTGTGCTTAAAAGAGATTTTAGTTGATAAAACTGCAAGGAAAATTTTAGAAAAGTTGTTAGGCATTTAAAGGCTTGTTTGGTTCAACTTTGAGTTTTTCCGTTTTTTCAAAGCTTAGAAGAGATCTGAATTTGTTTACTTCAATGTGTCCAGTGTGTCGGGCACCAAGTTCTTGCATGATTAAAGAAGCGTAGCAATCGGCTTCCTCCTTTGAAAGAGTTAGATTGTTTGTTGAGGCGGTTAATGTAATCATCTGAGGGAAACCCATAATGTAATATTTATGAAATCACTTGAAAAGATGAAGACAGTAGTACTTGTTAGTAGTGTATAATCAATCAAGGCTGAGAACCTGCTTGAAATCTGCTTTTGTAATCCTGCCCTTCATGTCTTTGTCACACCTGCACAAGAACAGAAGAGACCAATCAAGCAATTTTTAAGTACACAACTCTCTCTTTTGAAAACTTCATCTAGAAATGAAAGTTTGAATGGCTCATTTCCATTACATGTCAAAGAAAAGTTGCAGTCTTGAATCATAGCATGGATTAGTGATTCGAATCCAATAGCTGTGGAGCTCAGTTTCAGTGATGTTCATGGTTACATTCTTCCTTCTTCTCAACGCTGCCAAAAGCTCCTTGGCGAACTCGGGTGCTCTTTCCATCCCTGCTTGAAAGAAGCTGTCTTCAGATTTAACATTTGATACTTTTAAGTATTGAGCATATCTAATATCTAGTCTAACTTATAAACCAAACCACCTAACTTGTAGAGTTGTAGATGACACATTTCCACTAAAATGACCCAAAATCTGAAAGAACTTGAATCATAAAATGTGCAACACCATTTGGAACCAAAAAAACTTGATTCACCTAACTCAAAAATATTATGGTTAAAGTTTAGCATTTTTCATATATAACTTCAACTATCAAAATTTGAATTATTTTAACCAACAATGACTTGAAAACTTAAACTTAAGCTCCTATACATGATCCAGACCACTTCAAAATGGACAGCAAACATTTTTTTATAGTTACCAATGGAGAAGGCGAAAGAAGAGGCGTCAATGGACGGGGATGACGAGGCTGCAGGAGAAACAATCCGGTGGAACCGCAGCTGGACGTCCTTCCAGTGCATACCATCGTCGACGAACGTGAGCCATTGATCGAGTTGGTTCCCATTGCGAGGCAGAAACGGAGAGCTAGTAGAGCTGCGGTTGTGTTCGTAGCCTGAGGAGGAAGAGTCGGAGTCGGAGGAGCGAGAGGAAGAAGAATAGGCAGAAGACTCTTCTTCATAAGCCATTGCTCTGCAAAACTCCATGGTTGAGTCCTATAACTCCAAAGCTTGTTGTTTGCTTTACTTTTAATATGGATATTATTGAGAATGGAGTGGAGGGATCATGATTAGGAAGCAGTTGATTAAAGTTTGCAATTTGGTTTGCATGATTGGGTTTATTCCTGATTTGTTTCACTTGCTCCACAATCCTACTTACTAGCTAATTGCATACAAGTATATATTGTTTAATGGAGATGTTGCACAAGTAGCACATGATGAATATAAAATCTATTTAAACAGAATATTAAATGTCTAATTTTATAGAAAATCAAATGTATTTTGCTAACAAGCTTCTTAAAAATCTAATAGTTGGATGTTAACCGACACACTAACATGCTAAAGAGCAAATATACTACTGGAAAGTTGTGATCAAATTTGTAGAGAGAAAGACTACTGAAATGCTAATCTAAATGTGAAATTTGCATTATTTACAGTTTTATTACTTCATTTTACTTCTCCATTTATTTATTTTTTTGGATTTAATGGTCATTCTATCTCCTTGGTATTAAACCATTCTCAAATGATCCAAACTCTACGTAATTAATCTATTTTTTTCATTACAAAACAAAATAATCTCTAGGCAAATTGAAGTTGATTTCTTTTTTTTAAAAATATTAATATTTTTTTTTGAAAAAGTATATATCATGAACTCTATATATATACTAGTTATGTAGCATTTTCAATTATCTTATATTCAGATCCAGATTATTTACAGTTTAGGCCATTATTAAAGGTTTAAAGATACTAGTACAAACTTTATATAGAAAAAAAATGCAATTGCTAACAAACTTCTTTTAAAATAATATTTGGGTGTTAACTGAAACACTAACATACAAGTCAAAGGGGGGAGACCGAAGACTACAGAAAAGTTGGGGATCAAATTAATTTACAGATCGAGAAGGACTTGAATATTTTAAGCAAATTCAATTATTATTTTTTTTTGGTCAAGTTCAAATTCAATTATTATTATTTTCAAATGATGTGCTTTAATTAATAAAGTTGTTTAATCTTTATACTCATCTAGCTAATAGCAAGAATAAGATTGACCAATGAATGATATTCCTTGGCCAGTTGAGGCAGTTGGCCCACCGCCCACATATGCAAGAATGAGAACCTATTAAGTAATAATTTATATAGTGAAGGTTAAACACCATGCATATTGAATGAGAACTATATAGTTTGTATAAAAATAAGAGTCCCTACCTGTCTATATTATGTGAGAGTTGATCCATAAAAGTAATTATAATTAGACAGTAGCATCCTTAAAATGTGCTTTTCAACTACCATTTTCTAAGCAGTCTCATCTTTAAATACTTATGCTGGAGTTGGTTGAGTTTGGTATGCGTCAAATCAATTTATAAGAATGCTACCGCTAACTTTTTATATTAATGAGAGTTGTACAAGTGCAATGAATTTGACCTTAAATGACAGTCCTAACCAACTACCAAGCTACATAAGCAGTTATTGTCTTTGAACCCTCATCCCAATCTTTGCTCTAGTTCTTGAAAGTAACTGTTCTTTTTCAAATCAACACTAGTATTTGACAATGCAAACTTTTGGGCAAATCATCTCAAAATATTTCTGAAGAGCTCAAAAGACAGCATGAACAAGAAAATTCACCAGAAAACAAGAATTAAGAGCTAAGGGGGTCCATTATATTATCGAACACAATACATACAGCACAAAAATCTTACATCTATGTACTACTACTACAACAACAAACACATTTTTGATATCATCAGGCTTCAATTGCTAGCAACACAAACACTTGCCAACATTCACCCCCCAAAAAAGGAACAAAAACAATTTATCTTCTCCAATTACTGCTTGAAGATTTCACTGACCCTTCAAACAGATCCTGAATAAGATCCACCAGATCATCAGCTTCATACTTCACATACTTCTCAAGATTTTGATTTTTACACTTTATCACAAAACCCTGATAAGCAGGAACAAGCGCTTGAGTAATCGAAATCTTCAGTTCCTGTTTTAGCTGATGATCTCTAATAATCCACCCAGACTGAACCTTATAAACCTCCTCGAACACAGATGCAAAAGTCCTCATCTTCTCCTTAATAATAGCTGTTTTTGCAGAGCCTGAGCTGGAGCCCGAGCCAGCTTCATCCAGAAGCAAAGGCACAATCGGGCTCCAGCTCGTTCGAATGTAGCCAGTAGCATGATTTTTGCAATTTGACATCCTTTTTCGTATCCAATCATCACCTAGATAAGATCTAAGATCTGAGTCCCTAGCCTTTTGGACTATGTAATGGGTGTTGTTCAGGAGGAAGACGTGTTTTAAAGAGCCGTCTTTGTAGAGCCGAGACTTGTTTTCAAGATTCATTTCAAGCTTATCAACTATTGAATGAATTTGAACCGCCATTAAACAGCTTTCAACACTTCCCACATCATTTACAGTAGATTCTTCTTCTTCTTCTCCAATTAGGTCACTGCCTATTTCAAGAACATCAGATCCATCAAGAATCAGGTTATTAAGGATGTTGTGGTAGGCTGGAAGTGTGTTGAGGTAATTCATGACATATTTTGTTAGATGGTGAACCCGACCAGCATGAAAAGGCTCAACGGAAGGATCAGAGAGGACATATTCACCAAATTCCAAAAATGTCGCTTTAGCAGTGCAGCCTAAACTACTTGCTAACTCCTTTAATTCCATTGTAACAGAAGAAGCGGTTTCTTTGCAGAACAAATCAAACACTTCCAGACTAACCTCTCTAAGAACCTCAACCATGTTAAGGAGAGCAAAGAGCTTCTCTGGCCTTCTAGTTCCCATGGCAACTCCCTGACCAAAGCTCAGTAGACAAGTCATTGTTGAACTTGCAATATTGGCAAAAAAGGCGGGATCCATAGGCCCCACTTCCTCAAAGACTTGCTCACATAGCCGCTTCACGCCAACAAGGTAGACTTGGACAAAGACTCTGACAGCACGGATCCAAGTCTTGATTTTGCCATCCAAAACCTTCCAATCCATCTTTATCAGCTCCTCAATGGTGAAACTCTTGAACCCAAGATCTAATAACAGCTCATCCAATGCTTCTTTTTGGCTTGCTATGAATGTTTCAAGAAACTCGTTTGCATATTTTGCAGAGAGCATCAAACGGGAAATGGATTTTATGACCGGGATTGAATCTGGGCAGACCAAGTTAAAGTCACCCACGTAGTGATCAGAGCAGCTGCTGCTGCTTTCTCTACGGGAGCTTCCTAAAAGGGACTCATCTGAGATAAACGAACCCCGATCTGCCACCTCCTCTTCACAACAAGAAGACGGCATGTTTGATAAAACAGATTGAAGGCTGTGAGCAAATATATCTCTTAGCTCCTCTTCAATCCTTGCCATTGCAATCTGAAGAACAGTTTCAGCTTTTCTGATAATCTCCTCACTGTCAGACTTCTCCTTGGAAGATAAGGTTCTAGAATATTCTGCCAACCGATGAACCTCATCAACCGATTTCAAGTAATCAGAAAAAAGCTCAGGACAAGATTCCCATGTCATTCCTGGGTCTGATCCCCATGCCTTGATTTTTCGCTCAGCTAAGGTGAGTCGGTCTTTGATCTCGTTCAACTCCTTTGCCTTGTTGGATTCAAGCAATTTCATGGCGGATAATTCGGTGTCAAGATCGGCTAGGAGTTGTTTGAGATGATCGTTTGCGTGTCTGTGGGTCCCGAGGAGCTTGACAATGTGCTGAGCTGCAGAAACCATGTTTTCCTCTCTGGTGTAGAGAGAAGGCAAGTCCTCATAAGTTTCTTCCATTTGCAAGCTTGATTGGTGATTCATGAAGCGAGGATCTCAGAAAGAGATTTCAAATTCAAAAGTGAACAATGTTTCTCTGATATTGTGCAGAAGTGAAGTAATGACAATTAGGTGAGAGGACCCAATAGGAATTGGGAAGTAGTACTTCAAATCAGCAATTGAATTATATAGGGTCCTGAGACACGAAAGAGTAAAGTTTCAAAGAAAGGTTAGCACTTGACCCATTAACCTAGTGCTGAATGATCAACAACAAAAAATGATCATCTAGAAGTTGATGATTTTGCTGGAGTTGAAAAGTCTTAAAATGGCAAAAAAAGGAGAGAAATTCAGCAAAGTAGAAGTGAAAATTTTACAAGAAGAAAAATCTCACAAATTCAACTTGAGAAAGTTGAGAGTTCCAAACTGTGATGAAAGCAAAAGATTGTAGATGAACTCGAAAATTCCATTCAAACAACAGCAACAAGAAAGCACTCTTTCAGATTATCAGATTACAAGCCAATATAATAGGAAACATAACAGAAGTAAAAGGGTTGATTCATTAGAAACAACAGGTGGAAGAAAACATACCTGATTGGGCTGAGAAGATCAAAATTCAAAAGGGGCAAAGTCGATTATCGAAACCCTAGCTCAGCCGATTTTGCAAGAACAAGCATCAGTACAACAGGAACGAGGGGGAAAAACCAAACTAAAAAATACCCATGCTTCCTCACTGTGTTTTGGTAGTAGCAACAATATCCCCAAAAATCAGATCAAACGCAAAGGTTTTATCAGAAAACCCAACACCCAATTTGAAGAGTGAGCACTGAACAACAAAATACTCGAAGAAATCGGCGACCCACTATCAGAACTAGGCAACCAACATCAGAATAGAGAACAAATTAAAAACTTGTTATCTCACAAAACACCACAAGAAGTGCTCGAATGAAAGATCGATCATCAATCAAACAGGCCAATTCAGAATAAAACTAGTGAGACCCTCTAATTTCCAGGAAACTCGATCCTCCTTCGCTCAGCTGCTTCTCTCCCTACATAGTTGTAAAGACTTGAAGGAGGATCAAACGCCTTTTGATGCTTGTGATTGGTTCTAGGAAAATTCATCAGTGACTTTGACAGGCTCACTATTTTGTCACCGTTCGATCTTTGTAATAAAAAGAGGAGCTTTTTGAAGTGCAGGAGCTTTCCGCTAGGGTTTATACTTTATAGATCAGGGCCCAATTGTACGTGAACTTTCTTGTACTGTACTGTATCATCTATAGGCAAAACCCTGTATTAATTAAAGTACTAATCACTACTCAAACCGGAATTGCAACATAGCTTTAGGTGAGTTGCCATTCTGCGTCTCTCTAATCAATCGCTTTTCAAAAAAAAAAAAAAAAAAAAAAAAAAAACGGAAATTCTACTTGGTAACCCTAGGATTGATATTATTTATGAGTTGTACAAATATTTTACCTAATGTGTGTGGCAACCCCGAAATTAATACAAATTTTACCATATATCCTAAAAGTTAAATCTAACTCACATCACTGTTAACTTAAGTTTTTTAAGAAAAGGGAAATTAAAATCTTAAAAATAAAATCAAGATACGCTTAAGCCTAATACAATTCTAAATCTTCTGATTATACGATAATTCTCGTGCCATAACCACAATGGAGAAGTCGGCCTTCAGCGTCAGCGAGGTGACTGGTAGACCTGGGTCCGGTTTCAGAACCGGAACCAAAACCGGGCATAGGTCGGTTCTCACAACTCACCTAAAACTATGTTGCAACTACGATTTGAGTAGTGATTATTAAATACTCATGTATTACTTACGGAGTAATACATGATTATCTAATACAGTTCCACTAAAGATGGACAAACATGTTAAAAGACATATCCGATCTACACAAATAGAACAAGGTTCAACCTACTTATAAATGGACCGTCAAAAAATATGGGATAGCAACATCAGGATATATTATTAGAGGCCACTGCGGAAAAATAATCTCAATAAATGTTTATGCTAATGAATACTGGAATATAATTTAGGGCGAGACAAGAGGAATGTATGAGATGGTTTGTGAAAGGATAGGAATATTTCTTTGAAATAGAAGGAGACATCTTGGTGGTGATAAATGCGTTAAAAGGAAGTAAATCGTGTCCGTGGTAGATTGAAATGTTAATAGTAGATACGGAGTGCATTGGTTGTTTTGCAGTCCTTGGATGTTGTTCGATTCCTACGTGTACCTCGTGACTGCAACAAAATGGCTTATTTGATCACTGACCTTCGACATTCGATTAGTGCCAATCAGATTCAGACCCATTCAGAGCTTTGCACCCTCATCCATAAGGATGTTCTAAGTTGAGTTGTTTCGGCCTAGTTTTTTCCTACTAAAAAAAAAGAACATACCCGATAAAAAAAAACTAAAATTGAGCTATTTCAAAAAAATAATAACTTAATAGTTAAAATACCCTAAAATTTTCAAAATTAATATAAGAGTTATATTCATCTCAACTATTATATAAAACAATCAATGAATATGAAGATGCACCCTAGTCTTTAATCGCTTTTGTATTTTGAAAAAATTGATTTTTTGGAGAACTTTTTACTATTATTTGATCTAAAAAAATTCCCATCTTAGTCTTCCAAAATAAAAAAGAATGTTTTTCAAATCTATAGTATTCTTCTAATAAATATAAGATTTTTCAAAATAGAAAAAATTACAGTTAGAGAAAAATAAGTTCAAATTTTTAATTTTTATTTCACTATTGGATAGTTATTTGTTGGTCCATTTTAATGGTGGCTACTGGCTCACTTTATATATGTAGGCATTTTGGAAAAAATATTATGAAAAAATTCTAAAAATCTATAACTATATATTAAAGTTGTACCTTTTCGAGCCACCAGAAGGATTCTAGCCCCACCTAATATATAAAAAAAAAATTAGTTTTTATTTCTATTATTATAACTTCTTTTTATTAAATTCTTTTTATTAAATTCTTTTTTAACTATTTAAATTTATCTCTAACATCAAACAAATATCTATTTAGTATAACAATATCTTTTAAGAGCTTCCTTATACAAGTAATTATAATTGAAGATAAAATATTTAAATATTTTAAAATAAATATAAATCTTTTAGCATATATCTTTTGACAAATTTATTTATAGATATATAGTAGTTTTCTTTTATAAAAAATTAATAATAAATATTTTAAAATTTTAAAATTTAATAAAAATAGATAATAAAATATTTAATAGATTTATTGAAATATTTGATAATATCTAAATTTACATACATGAAAAGTAATAAAATATGAAAAATATAATATTTGATTAAAAAATTATACATTCTACGAACAGTAAATTACTTATATTAAAATTTATATTGTAAATTCATTTATTTATGAAATCTTATCTATAATGTGTATAAAATATCGAATCATAGTCGTACATGGTACTACGGGTAAAACTAGTTCTCTTATAACATGGGTATAATTTTTGCGTGGGATTTTATTCCGGCATAGACCTTTGAATCAATTTATAAATACATTAAAAATGATTTTTTTTCAACCCACATTAATATAATAGATTTGAAAAGTTTTCAAAACAAATCATTATCATTACTATATACTAAAATAGTGGTTAAAATATTATATATATATATATAAACAAATTATCCTTCTTTTTTAAATCAACGTGATTACTTGAAATTTAATTAAATTATATTTAATTAGTTGTATTTATATATTAAACAAAACAATCAATATATTAGTTTATTTTTTGATATGATAGGTTTTTAGATAAGATACGTATAGTTTATTAAAATATATTTGTAGATTTTATTTTTTAATAATTATTTTTAAATATGATAGCTTTTTGTAAATAAGATTAGTATAGTTTTTTTAAAAATATCATTACCTACATTAATTTAATTAAAATTTAATTAGAAATAAATGAATAATATATTAATTTATAAGACCTCGTACACGGCACAGGAGCTAAGATTAGTTATACTAGTTATACCCGTCGTGTCATGCACAACTACATGAATTTAATACTTAATTTATTTAATGAATGATTTCAATTTATTATAAAAAATTTAAATAACTTATTTATTATAAATATTTTATATAAAATTTTACATTTGTTATAATCTGAGATGAAGCCAAAATTATTAAAGAAAGCCCAATATGATTTTTACGGCTTAATGATGATTTTTTATAAAAAAAATATAAATATAGATTATTTTAATTACTTATTTACAAAATAGATAAAATGCAAAAATAATGTAAATTCTTATAATTTATTTAATCAAAATAAATTCTTTAAAAATCTTTTAAATAAAACATTAAAAAGATAATGAATAAGAAAAGATGAAAAATATGAATAAAGCCTGATTTATTAAAGATAAAAACATCTTCTATATTTACATGAATAGGCCAAAAAGAAAATCAAGAAAATACAATATAATTTTTTATTTATCAAAATTCAATTTAGGAAAGTAAATATCTAGATATTAAATATTTATTTTTTATCAAAATTTTATTTAAGATAAATCTTTTACATAAATAGATAAAAATAAATATAGAATAATTTTTGTTATTTTTAATAAATTTGGGATTTAAAAATTATTTTACACATAAATAGATAGAAAAAACTTTAATTGAAAAAGGATAAATAAATATATAATTTTTAAATATAAGGTGGGGTCAGAATCAACATGGGGTTTAGCTTAATATATATTTATAGATACTAAAATGGAGATTAAATAATATTTAAAACGATTCCATATAGAGTTGTCAAACGGGGCGGTCAGGTCGGGTCCGGTTATTTTGGATTCGGATTGTGTCGGGTTCGGGCCGTAACGGGTCACCAGTCAAATCGAGTCAGCTCATTTCGGGTTTTTGGGCGGGTCAGGTCGGTCCAACAGGTCAAGAAAATCAAATTTTTTACAATTATTGAAATATTATTTTATTTAAAAATGATATTTAATAATAATATATTATTTTTATATATTTTAATAATAAAATATATTATAATGTTCAAAATATATTATATACATTCAAAAAATATAACAAATCGGGTCAACCCAACGGGTTTCGGGTTTGAACCCAACGACTTTTTGGTCTATCGAGTTTAGTTTATTTTGGGTTTCGGGTTCAAATTTTCGGGTCTTGACCCTAAAATTTTCGGGCGATTCATGTCGGTTTTTCGGGTCAGGTCAGGTTTTGACAGCTCTTCCATATCATCATCATTTTTAAATTAATGTGATTGGTTGAAAATTAAATGAATTATTTTTAATTAATTATATTTATATATTAAAGAAAACAATCAATATATTAGTTTTTTTTGGATATGATAATTTTTTTAGATAAGATACATATAATTTTTTTAAAAATATGTTTGCCTATATGAATTTCTAATAATTATTTTTGAAAATGATAGTTTTTTTTATAGATAAGATACATATAGTTTTTTTTAAATATCCTAACCTATATCAATTTAATCAAAAAATAAAAAATAAAAATAAATAATGTAATCTATGTATATATATAAAAGACGTAAGGAATAAAGCCACCACGTTGTGCCACCTAGGATTTTTCTACGTGTCGTCCCACGTTAAGCCACCTAGGATTTCGCCACATAAGATTTATTTATTTTGGGAGTTTATATATGTTGATATTATTTTAGGATAATATGGAAATATGATAAATTTATCCAAGAAAAATTCTATCTAAAATAAAGATATTATTTATTATATGTTAAGAATTAGGATAGATCTAAAAGATTTTATCTAAAATTAAAATAAATTATACAACATTAGATATTACTCCCTCCGTTTCACAATAGTTGTTCATAAGAACTATTTTTCTTGTTTCACAATAGATGTTCATATATGAATTTTTTCCACTTATACCCCTAATAACTACACCACTTTAATTATATACACTTTTTCCAATGCAACTTTTAGGGGTAGTAGTACCATTTAATAGGGGTAATTTTGAGAGAATTTTTTTTCCTAAATATATGTGCAAATTTGTCTATGAACAACTATTTTGAAACGGAGGGAGTATATATTAAGATAAATATATTAATTTAGTTTTTCCTATTAAATTTCTATCTATTTATATGAAAAAAATTAAATTCGAATTTTATTTAAAATTAAAGAAAATTATTTTTTAGAGAAAATTATTTTAATTTTTTTATCTATTTATTTAAAATATTTATCTTAAATAAAATTTTGATAAAAAATAGAACTTTCAATCTCGATAGATTATCTTTATAATATTTATAAATTTTGACCAATAAATAAATAAAATATATCCATAAATATATTATACATGATTTATACGATATCCATGTTATTGTACAATATACATTATGTTCATAGTATTAATTTGAACAAACAAACAAAATTGAATACCTATTTGTACATTAAAAATAATTGCCCACAACTTTAAAATTATTCGTACACGAATTGTATAATTTTTGAACAACATACATCAAAATTACTTTTTTATTTTTATTTGTGATGACTTGAACAACATAGATAACAAAAATAATAAAAGTATTAAAATATATAACTATATATTAAAACAATACCTTTTCGAAACACTAAAACGATTCTACCCCCACCTCATATTTACAAAATTAATTTTTTATTCTTAATATTTTAATTTTTTTCTATTAAATTCTTCTTTAACTATTTAAATCTATCTTTAACATTAAATAAATATCTATTTAGTATAACAATATCTTTTGAAAACTTCCTTATAAAAATATTTAAAATTAAAGATAACAAATTTAAAATATTTTAAAATAAGTATAAATATCTTTTATCTTTAATCATGATATCGTTTCATGAATTTATATATATATATATATTCTTTTATAATAAAAAAGTTAATGATAAATACTTATAATGTTCAAAAATAATAAAAATAGGTAATATAATATTTAATAGATATATTGAAATATTTGATAATCTCTAAATTAAGGTACATAGAACGTAATAAAAAAATATAATATTTAATTTTATCTAATCTTTAATTTATCAAGCAACAAAATGAGTCTGGCCCCACTTTATATGATTTTTTTTTAAAATTATTTTCTATAATTAAATTATTTTTATCTTTATCTTTCATACTTTATTATATCTTATTTATTAATTTAATTAAGACTTTATGTAAATATTATCTCTTCCGTATTCTGATATATAAATATTTTTTATTCATATGTTATCTTTTTTAAAAAATTAAATATGTATGAAATATCATCAAGAAAAAGGAAAAATTTACATTATTTTACCTTAATAATATTTTTATTCTCAACATTAAACTTAATAATTTATATTTAATTTGTTTTATTTGATTCAAAAAAAAATTCTACAATGTACAAGCAATAAATTACTGATATTGATTTTTATATAATATTTTTATTTAATATCTATAAAATATTAAATTATCGTCGTGCAGGGCACGACGAGTATAACTAGTACAATCTATAACTATATATTAAAATTATACCTTTTCGAGCCACCAGAACAATTCTGGGCCCCCCTCCTCATATTTAAAAAAATAATTTTATTTCTATTATTATAACTTCTTTCTATTAAATTATTTTTAAACTATCAAAATTTATCTCTAACATCAAACAAATATCTATTTAGTATAACAATATCTTTTGAAAGCTTCTTATACAAGTATTTAAAATTAAGGAAAAAATATGTTAAAATAAATATAAATCTTTTAGCATATATCTTTTGACGAATTTATATATTGATTTTCTTTTATGATAAAAAATTAATGATAAATATTTATAATATTTAAAATTAATAAAAATAGATAATTAAATATTTAATAAATATATTGAAATATTTGATTATCTCTAAATTTACGTACATGGAAAGTAATAAATTATGAATAATTTAATATTTAATCTTATCTAATCTTTACTTTATTGAACTACAAAATTAGTTTGGTCCCCTCCTAAATTAAATTAAATAACTTTTAAAAATTTTATATAATTAAATTATCTTTATATTTCATATTTTATTATATATTATTTATTAAGTTAACTATTATTTTTTAAATTCTTATCTCTTCCATATTTGAATATATAAATTTTTTTATTCATATTTTATCTTCTTTTTTTAATTACATATCTTTGAAGTATCATCAAGAAAAAAAGAGAAATGTAATTATTTTATCTTAATAATATATCTTCATTAATTCTCAACAGTAAATTTAACCATTTATATTGATTACAAAAATATACATTCTACGAGCAATAAAATTGCTTATATTAAAGTTTATATTATATTTTTATTTATTAATATCCTATTTATAATGTCTATAAAATACGAACTCGTAGTCGTACATGGTACAACGGGTACAACTAGTAATACTATAAAATTATATGCAAGGCACGAGAACTAAGATTAATTTCTAGTATAACACGAATGAACTCTAAGAAAAAAATTAAAAAAATCTATCTATCTATCTAACCTACTTGTAAATTTGTAATTTTTTTACGATTTTTAACATTTAATTGCCCTATAGACCTTATATATTAAATTGTATTTTTTTTACATTCAATGATTTGATATTTAGCATTTAACTTCCCTTATATATACACCATATATTATACATATGATATATACAATTCTTGGATTGAGCCTTAATTTTAATCTTCCACTCATGTTATTTAATTTTAATGCTTTGGGTTTTTAGTACAGCTGTCAAAAGCTGACCCAACCTGAAAAATCGACCCGAACTTCAAGACCTGAAAATTTGAACCCGAAACTCAAAATAAACAGAACCCGATAGACCCAAAATCTGTTGGCTTGAAACCCGAAACTCGTTGGGTTGACCCGATTTGTTATATTTTTAGAATATATATAATATATTTTATTATTAAAATATATTAAAATATGTTAAAATAATAGATTATTATTAAATATTATTTTTTAATTAAAAATATTTTAGTAATTGTAAAAAAAATTGATTTTCTTGATCTATTGGGTCGACCCGACCCGCCTAAAACCTGCAATGACCCGATCCGATTTAAACGGTGACTCGTTATGAACCGAACCGACTCAACTCGAATCCGAAATAACCGGATCCGAACCTGACCTGATCAACCCGTTTGACCGTTGTAGATATAAGTATGTGTTACTTTTTAGCAGTCAACTAGTATTATACTAACTAGACATATTAATCTATGTATATATATAAAAGACGCAAGGAATAAGGCCACCACGTTGCGCCACCTAGGATTTTCTTATGTGTCGTTCCCACGTTAAGCCACCTAGGATTTTGCCACCTAGGATTTTTTATTTTGGGAATTTATATATGTTGATATTATTTTAGGATAATATAGAAATAGGATAAATTAATCTAGAAAAGATTCTATCTAAAATAAAGATGTTATCTATTGTTAAATCTTAAGTATTAATGTTAATTATTTGATATGATAAAAAAAATGCATTAACTTTTCATTAATTTCCCTAACTTTTCATAAAATAAACTATAAGAGCATTAAATATTTGGCCCCACCCAATTTAAAAAAATTAGTTTTTATCTATATTAATTTATCTTTTTCAATTAACTTCCTTTATATTTATTTATGTGAAATAAAAATTATAATTCGAATTTAATTAAAAATAAAGAAAATTATTTTATCTTTATTTTTTCATCTATATATGTAAAAGATTTATCTTAAATCAAAATTTGATAAAAAAAAATTTAAAATCTTTCAATAGCTAGGTAATTACTTGCCCAAATTGAATTTTGATAAAAAAAATGCACTAACTTTTCATTAATTTCCTTTTTGACCTATTCATAATATAGAAGATTTTTTATCTTTAAAAAATTCAATCTTTACTCCTATTTTTTCAATCTTTTTTTATTTATTATCTTTTTATTTAAAGTATTTTAAAGAATTTAATTTGATTAAAAAATTATAAGAATTTACATTATTTTTCTTTTCTTATCTATTTTAACTTTAAAAAATTGAATTATTCTTTTTAAAATAATTTTATTCATATGTTTTCATAAATAAATTATCATTAAGCCATCAAAATCATATTGGGCTCACCTTATTGATTTTGGCTCCATCTCACATTTTAACAATTTTAAAATTTTATGTAAACTTTTCCTAATATATATATTTTTTTTATTTTTTTTACTAAATTAAAATCACATTCAATAAATAAATTAAGAATTAAATCCATATAGTCGTGCAGGGCACGACGAATATAACTAGTATGGACATATAGTCAAATAAATATGATTTCAGGATGTTCCCATTATTTCCACTCGGGCGGTGTCTTTGATTTTAAAAAAAAAAACATTAATGTGTGTTTAATTTTACCATGTCTTGGTTTATTTATTTATTTCTTATTTTTAGGCAGTCAACGAGAAAAGTTGTATAATGTATACTACTCGTTTTGTTTTACAACCGATCTGAGTTGGATGAACTTGACCTTTTTTTAAATATAGATTGCAGATTGGAGAAAACACAGCTCAAAAATTTTGGGATAGCTTTGAGACTTGAATTGGTATTTGTTCAAGGAAAGGCCGACAAGGGAATAAAATTGTCACGAAACTGTGTCCAAAATCGCTTAAGAAGAATACTATTTGACCAATTGACCATAGTTTTATTGGGTTATGTCTCTAGTTAGAAAAATTGGTCAGGTTGTGCCGGTTTACCAAAATGTTGGAGTAAGAAACAATATGAACGGTCCTAACAAAAACCAGAGATTATTCCTCATAAATGTATTTATTTATAAAATAAAGATTGCAGATGTAGAGGGCATAAAATCCAATTTTGCTTTCGGGTGGAATAAATTCCTTTTAGCAATAATGAATCATCCAAAAAAATTCCCTAGGTTTTCGTATATCCTAACCCTAATCAATGTACATTTGCAATTAAAAGCGTATCATACCAAATTTAATGCGGAAATGGTGTGCAATCGTGACCTTGCTAGCTAAGAGTAGCCATTGATGAGGTATTTTCAGTGGTTGTTAATACCTATCAAAGAAACCTAACTTAACCAACTTAGTAGAGCGGTAAGTAAGGGTCGATCCCACAGAGACTTGTGTGTTTATGCTTTTACTTATGTGCCAAGTAACCAAATAAGGGGGTTTTAATTATTGAAATTCTAATCTAATATGCAAAGTTGAAAACTATCTAAGAATGCAAATATGATTGAGTTTAACAAATATGAGAAAAGCATGAAATTCATCATGGATATGTTTATTGATCATTGATTCTTTCGATTCTCAATTCCCTTGAATAATCTATCGTGGATTATTATTCAAAACTTTATATTTAGTTGAAAGAGCTAACAGTCTGAACAACCCTAATCATCTAACAACCTAGAACAACGTCTTGATTCAATTAAACGACAGCTTTAAGTTCAAAGTATCGATAGAAACAAATACTCAACGCAAACAACTAATCAAGTTACTTGTGGTTTATTCCCTCTACAACTGAATAGCCCTAACGGGTCTAAACAATTATAGTTGATACTTTATCTAATCAATCCCAAACGGGACTTGATCAGATTAGTTATAAATTAACCTAGAAATTCTATTAGGTGACCAATCTAACAAAACCATAGAATAATTATGATTCAATTAAACACAGGGAATAAAATCTATTCAAGTTGATGAGAATCAATCAAAGCTCACAATATTATGCAATCTATGATTTCAATAACTAGTCAAATACAACAGAAATTAGCAATGCATAATTAAATTAAAATCAAACTTACAAGAGGTTCAAAGATTCTTCCTTGAGAGAAAACCCTAGCCTCCAAAAGTAAAATCAAAGTATATGAAAATTAAACTAACATAAAGTTTATATATGTCTTCTAAAATAACCCTCATAAGATATATTAAACCATCTACTCGGCCAAAATACAAGCCCAAATATCTTAAATCTCAAAGCCCAAAACCAAAAGCTCGGCCCAAAACATGTCCGCGTGAAATCCCCGATTGCGCGGGATCGCCAAATTGCGCGGCCGCGCTTTCTTGCTTCCCCGCGCAATTGCCCTTCAGTTGGGATTGCTCGGACTGATTGCTCAGGTTCGATCCCGAGCATTCTCCTTAGCTTGGCTCGACTTTGTTCTTTGCTTGGCTCTTCTCCATCCATCATCCTAGCACTCCTAGCTTCTTTTAGCTTGTCCACCACTACCATGGTCAATCTATACTCGCCCCGCTAATGCTCCTGAACCTAAAAACCTGCAAAACCGAAAAAACCAGCGCATAATACCCGACAACACAAAAACCTAAAAACTACATAAAAACCAACCTAAAACTAACCAAAACATATATAAAATATGCATCTAAACTACTCCTATATGCAAGCTATCAGGCATCAATCATCGGTTTTAGACATAAATAAATACACCCAAATTGGACGGAGTGGTTGATATCTATCACAATTAGAGTTGTTGAAAGCTGACCTAACTTGTAAATTCGACCCGAATTGTTCGATATTTTGGGGTCAAAATTCGAAATCTGATAGAATCCGAAATATATTGAGTTGAAAACCGAAACCCGTTAGGTTGACTGATTTTGTATATTTATAGAATTTATAAAATTTATTTTAAAAAACTTATAATATATTTGATTATTAAAAAATATATAAATTTTTATACTATAATTGAATAATATTATTTAATTACAAAATGATTTTAATAATCATAAAAATAGTATTTTAGACTCGTTGGTCAACCTGCCCCGACCGAAAACCTGCAACGACCTGACCCAATTGACATGTGACCTATAATAAAACTAACCCCGATTTAAACCAAATCCGAACCCACCTGACCTGGCCTGATTAATAGGTGTACAACACAATAAATTTAGAGCATTGCAACAATTATTTTTTATTCCCTTCATTTCTTAGAAGATATTTTTTAATTTTTTTTACTATAAAATATATATTTTTAATTTTTTTTCCCAATTATACCTCTATAACTACCTTTTTCATGATTTTTCCTTGCACGACTTTAATTAGTCAAACTAAGTGTTGCAAATATTAGGCAAAAAATATTATTTATTAATATATGTGTAGAGTTCTAAAAAAATATCTTCTAAAAATGGAGGGAGTATGTACTATTTTAAAAACAATATAACATTAAAAATTCGTTTTTTGGAAAGAAATATATGAGATTAACCACTTTTTCTTAATTTGACATTTATTTTTATAAATTTATGAGACTTAACTAGTACTATTGTGTGTTTGTGTATGTCTCTATTCATTTGTCGTGCTCTTCTTTTGTTTGTGTGTCTTCCCATCTTTGGGTCTATCAGAACCACCTCGATCTGATCGACTCATTTGAGGACAATGTTTACATTTAGATTCATCGACCTCCTTGCTCGACGAGTTACACTAGGTAGACAGTTAGTGTTGTTGGTGTATTTCGGAATCTTCAAATATCACTATTGGTGATGTTGGTATACTTCGAATGATTTCGTTGTATGTATTTAGTCTATTTTTTTTTGGGTAGAACGTATATAGTCCCTTATTAATCAATATATATCTTCTAAACCTGAAACACTTTTGGACAGATTCGTCATTACGAATTTATATTATAGCTAACCTATTTTTAATAATGATTTTCTTAATTAATTATATATTATCCATTCAATCAACTTAGGGAAGTTCCAATTTTGTACACTCAACTTATTTAATAATTTTTTTTATCAATTCATATGTGATTGGATAAATTTTTTCTCTACTCATTATCACATTATATTCTAATATTTAATTACTTATGATTATTTTTTTTTTATCATAAACGAATAAATTATCTTATTCATATATTTATCTTCAAACAAGACACGTGAAGTTCAATAACAAATCTACTGAATCAAATTCATTATCTTAACAATAGCGTTGATAGATAATTTTATCAATTCATATGTGATTGGATAAATTTTTTCTCTACTCATTATCACATTATATTCTAATATTTAATTGTTTATGATTATTTTTTTTATCATAAACGAATAAATTATCTTATTCATATATTTATCTTCAGACAAGGCACGTGAAGTTCAATAACAAATCTACTGAATCAAATTCATTAACTATATCTTCCTTATATTTTTAAAAGTTTCCATACATCTTAAATTTATCTCTATCTTCCTTTTTTCGAAGAATCTCTATCTTCCTTATATTATATTATTTTTTATTTTGAAATTCCTTATGGGCCGTGTTTTTAATTGAATATTTTATATTAAATTTTAGATTTCTTTATAATAATTTTCTATTAGTATGCTATTTTTTATATTATGGATCGTCTAATAAATAAATAAAAAATATTGACCCCTTAATCTTAAATCGGTTAATCACTAACCATATGTATGACACATAAAAATACTAATTTAATCCATTAGATTAAAGTAAATAAGTTTTTATCTATAAATATGATGAATATAAAATCATTTTTATTTAACTTTTCTATCCGAAAGTATATTTTTAATTACATATTTTAATATTTAATTTTTTTAATATTAAGTTTTTAATCATAAGTATGAAAAATATAAAATAGTAATTTAATATCCTAACTACCTTTTATAATTAGATATCCCATAATATATTAATTTTAATATATCCTTGAGGATCAAATATGGACCATATTTTAAATTACGGATTTTTATTAATAAAATTTCAAATTCATTTATATTAACTTTCTATTCAAAAATATAATAACTTTTTTAATGAGTATGAACCATATTTTTAATCACGATTTTTTATATTAAATTTTCAATTTTTGATATTAATTTTCTATATTTGAATTTTTTTAATATTCATACACAATTATGTTGATTTTTTATACTAATATTCTATCTATAAATATGACAGTCAACGGTTGTATTGTTCTCAATTTTAAAATTAAATATCTCAATCACCGTATAATTAGCTATGGGTTCTTTTTATATTTATTTTCTATCAATAGATATGACAACATTTCAATTAATATGAACTATGTTTTTAATTACATATTTTTATATTAATTTTTTCATTTTTTATATTAATTTTCTATTTAATGTATGAAATTTTTTCAAAATTTCTATATATAACTATGTTCAAATTTTAGATTACGGATCCCTAAATAAATAAATAATAATTAAGATCCCTTAATGCTAAATTAATTAACCAGATTGGTTCATTCAAGTTTTGGTTCAGTCATTTCGGATAATTGAGTACAAATTCAGGTTGTTAAATTTACAAGTTGATTAGATCAATTATTTGCGGTTTTCTTGCGGGTTATACGAGTTGATTAGATCATTAAATTTTTTATGATTATGAAAATGATATTACAAGAAAATAATATTTTTATCCATAAATATGCTTTCTTTTCCATAAATTTCGGTATAGATATGTTGTGTTTTTATTATACATATTGATTTTCTATTTATAAGTATGTTGATTTTGTAAATTTTGGATTCACTAATAAATACATAATTATTTAAATATTCATTAAAGTAAAACCGATTAATCGGGTCAGTTTAGTTAGGCTTAGGTTCGGTCATTTTATGTTCGGATGAGTATGGTTGATGTAGTTAAAATTTACGAGTTGGTTGGGTCAATTCATTACTGTTTTTGTACGAGGTCATTCAACTCAACGAGTTAAGTAAATATTACAATTAATATTTTTAAAAATAAGATAATATTTATATACATTTTAATAATAAAAATAATTATTGTAAATTTTATTTAAAAAGGTCCCGGGCAAGGCCCGGGTCATTGACTAGTTCTACATAAACTTCGTTGTGTTTTGGTAGATTAAAAATCTATCTATCTATACAATTGTAAAAGTTGTCCCTCTCAAGTCAAATAAATGCTACATATTTATGTATTGATTTTCATCAATATGACAATACAATAACTATTTAAATATTTTTTTGAAAGACATTATACACATATTTAAAAAATGACTATTTATCTCCTTTCAAAAACTTGAGATGCTTCGTTTAGAAAAAAAAAATTAACACTATGTATGATAAAGAACATACGAAGACATAATATCATTTTTCTTACAAAAAAGACACAATATCATATATTGTTGGTTATTCATAATTTCATATGTACAAGAACCGCATTAATTCGAATTTGAAAAAAAAATAGTTATAATAAATAAACATGCAAAATCGGTGGTAGATGTAGTAGATTGAGCAAATAAATTCAAAATAATACTTTGCTCGTTTGGTTAAACATAGGAAATGTACTTCCTAGGAAATTAAATCATGTGAAATTATATCATGGGAATTAAACTTCATAGGAATTGCGTAAAAGTGTTTGGTTATAAATATTTTTGTAGGAATTAAATTTCTACATTTTGTTTGGTTAGATTTGAAAAATTGTGGGAATGTATATAAAGTTATTATCATAACCCTAATGTATGAAATTTGATTTGTTGATTCATGGGTATAATAGAGATTTTACAAATAATTAAATTTAAAAGAAAAAATAAGTATTAAAAAAAGGTGGAAGTAGATCTTACCTACCCCTTCCTTGGTAATTATAATTCCTCCATTTTGTAGGAATTGAAAATCATGGGAATTGGACTTCCTAGGATTTTTGGTTGAATTTTTTCCAACCAAACATAGATAATAAATGACACTTCTTGGGATTTTGCAAATCATGGGATTTTACTAGTTAACCAAATAAGCACTGAACTACCAACCAAATTTAGATGAAAAAGAAATTTATTATATCTTAAATTGCCATGTAGAGATTAAATAACCAAATAGTTTATTTGTGTATGATTTGCATTTTTTTTTGTTTTAATTATATGATTAGATATGATATTTCATAATGCAATTCAATAAACTCGTTTTTAGTATACTTAATCATATGTTATAATATCCAAAAACTTAGAAGATATTTAAAATAATAACAAATATAAAATATAATATTTGTCTTGTCCAACGGACGGGGTTAACACTCTAGTGTATATAAGAATTCTAACAATACATGACTTAAACATCATCCCCTCAAGCCCATTGATCATGGAGATTACTTGTATTGGTATACTACTGTACATCTTTCTCTTGTCGATATGTGATGTTGATGTTGCCCCCTAAAACCTAAACAAAAAAATATCAAATAATCAAAATATAGATCGATAGCTAGACTATAGAAGATCAAATGTTGACTTGGACTAATAATAGTCAAAATTTGGACCCAGATGATATTAATATGCTTCCATGTTGTTTGTTCCACGTATTATTATATGCTTGCAATAAGTGGGCTGGACTCTTAAAGGGCCCACTGGCCCAACAAAAGCAACTGATGTTGGCAGTGGCACTCTAGGAAAAATAGGAATATTTGAAAGCATGGGTAAGAAGCACCGACCGAACCACTAAAGTACATATGATTCATATGAATTCTGAATTCTGATCAAGAAGTTAGGAAAATGAGAATGGGTCAAGTCGATGTCTTGGTTATTAATAAAAGTTTTGGGGTTGGGTCAAGACCGCCTTCTCATGACGCTGTTGGAGCGAGAGTTCTTGACGCCGGAAGAAAAGGGCTACAAAATTAATATTGATGTGATGGGTCTTTCGTTGGAGGAGTTTGATCTTCCGCAGCAGAAAACAAGAAATAAAGGAAGACACAAAACACACACTCTTCTGAAAAGATGGTGTAGATTTACATGATAAATCACATGAAGCATTCAAAGCAAAAAACATATTTACATTGCAATTGGGGGATAGGGAAGGAAACATTAAGCTCTCATATCTCTCATCTCCTCTCTTTACTCCACCTCCTGCTATGGCTTTGGTATGGATTTCTCTAAACCTCCTGCTGCTAATCCTCTCCTACCTCCTGTTGCTTTCTTTCTCCACTACTTTCTCGATCATCTATGCCTAAATAAACCCTAATTTGAGATTTCCGGTCCTATATACTTAGGGCTTGTTTGTTTCTATACCCGGAATCGGGTTGGAATGGGGAAGTGCATCTATTTTTTTCTATTTCCGGTCCTCTGTGGTTACTTAGGGCTTGCTTGTTTGTTCCTCTGTGGTTACTTAGGGCTTGTTTGTTTCTATTTCCGGTCCTCTGTGGTTGTTTCTAAATAAACCCTAATTTGAGACCTGGTTACATATCTGGAGAAGTGCATCTATTTTTTTTGCATCTTCTATCTTCTTAACTTACATCATATTATTCATTGCAGAAAACAGAATAGATATGCATTACACTTAGAGAAGAAAATGTGTAGAAGGATGATCATGTTCAGTTTGGTTTCATCAAGCTTGTATCCGAACCTTCCATCCTTTGGAAAGACAAAATCTAAAAACCCATATGAACGGATACAAAAGGGAAACAATGCAACTGAGGATTTTCCGAGTTTTATCAGGGAAGCTGTGACGTTCACCTTTTAGTTTGAACACTGTTGATTCATCAGTGATACATCTCTAGCACAACTCCTTGTTGTATTTCATTCAGGCTTTCAGGTTAAGGTAGTGACAGCTGATAACTACATAAGGCGTGGCAACGGGCTCATATACAAAGACTTTGAAGTTGGTGAAGGCGATTGCCCAAAAGCTGGCCAGCAGGTTTTTACTTTTGTTGTCTGGAAGCTTTGTTAAGTTTCAACTTGGTTTTCAACATGGATCTTTTTATTAAAGTATAAAAAAATCTTCCAGCTTGGTTGATTAGCATACATCTTCATGACTCTTAACAATCTTACAGAATGTCTTAATGGAATAAAAAAGGAAAAATAGCAAAGGCTGATTGGATTTTATACATGCATAAAAGACATTGTAAGGCCACATTTCATGGATTTGATACATGCCATACTGTCAAGGTTGATTTGATTGTTTTAATAAACTGAACTGAGGTTATTCACAGGTCATCTTCCATTACGTTGGATATAATGAATCAGGTCACCGAATTGACAGCATCTACTTGCAGGGCACTCCTGCAAAAAATCCGCATGGGAATGAATGCTTTGGTACCAGGTGAGCGCACATCATGGTTTATTATTTTTATCATGTCATTCTTGTTTTTTTGCTAACAAATAAATGGTTATCCAGGGTTTGAAGAAGAGATCAAGGACATGAAACCCGACGGTAAAAGGAGAGTGATCATACCTCCAGAGCTCGGCCCACCTGTGAGTTTCTTAACTCCATATTTAAGTTCTCAGTCTCCTTTCTGTGTTGTGTGCTGTCACATGTAATTGGCTTTTGATGTCTTCCTTTTCAGAAACCTAAAAATGAAAGGGAAGTTGGAAATTTCAGTTAAGTTAAAAATACATATTATCTAGGTTGAAACTTGGAAGTCATATCACTTGAGTATTTATGAATGGCTATCTTAGACTCTATTCAACTGACACCATATTTTTTAAAGGATAATCTCCTTAAAATGGTAATATATTAGAAGCCTACATTTAGCTTTTAACAGGTAGGGCCAACAACCTTTTTCAGCTCCAAACAGTTTGAGGTTTTTGATGTGGAGCTCTTGAATGTTAAGGATTGTCAGAGAAGAACTATAGACTTCTATTCTGATGTAGTCTGCATCTGATATACCAAGCTTATTCTTGGGAAAGTTATATATTAATCTAAGCTGTAGTTTCTGATTTATGTAGTTTCAGTTTTTCATGTCTTCCAATATATTTGATATAAAAGCATTCATTTTTTGTTAAGCAACTTTTATACTAAGATTAAAATTTAAAAATCATACTCACTCTTTCTAGGCCAGCCTAATAGAATATCATCTAATCTGTTTTGCAGTGGGTTGTTATGGACTTATGGGGAATGGGGATATGTTGTTGCGTTCATGCTCTTCGATATACATGGTACAAATGTTGAGGAATAATTGATTTTGGAAACCTGTGAATTTACTGAAGAGTAGCAATACATGTATTCCTATCATGATTCACAGAGTCAAATTTGTATTTTTGGATGGCCATCATACCCATGGCAGTTAGTAAAATTTGTCCATATTTTTTACCTTTTTCAATTGATAAGCTTATTAGTGAATATGTAGTAGGTAGTAAGTTGAGTTTGTTTGTACTTAGCTACTTGTGATGGTGGGCACAAAGCTGCAACATGTTATTGCAACCTTGACTTTGGAGAGTACAGGAAAGATTTTGAAGCCACGAGACGATCTGTTCTGGTTCAAGAAACCTGAATTACTTCTGTCTTTGATCCGTTTCATACTTTTCCAGGTGACTGAACTTAATTTAGACACTCAGATTCGTGTGTGTTTGATGATTAATATAATTTATTCGCCCTGAATAACTGTATATTTCATGTTGTGTTGTGCTAGAATGCTTTTGAGCTAGCTTCATTTCTCTGGTTCTTGGTACGTTTGCATCCTACATATTGGTGAAATTCATTTTAATAGATTGATGGTTATGTTAATGTATAGTTTACCGGCCATCTCTTGTTCTTACAGTGGCAGTTTGGGTATCACTCATGCTTTATTAGACACCACTTTTTCGTCTATCTGTGTTTAACAATAGGGTATGCTTTCAGCTTACTAAGCATTGAAGAAATGTGTAACTCTCTCCTTGAAAATGAATGTTTGGCAAACTTGATCATTTTCGGTGGGGTCTATCCGCCCTTGCAAACTTGATCTTAATATGTTTCAAAAAAAAAAGATAAATGCGTGGATGAAATTGTTGTTTGTAACATAAAATTCTTGCTAGGAGTTTGAATGTTTCAACCATTGATGTAAAACAAAACATCAACTGTCCTCCCTCATCCACCACAGGGTGCTTTCCTACTTTCCTAGTAACTAAAAAGAAGGATCTACCCAAGCCCAAGGAGACTGCACTGCAGAGAGTACTAACAAACTTGCAGGAATATGATGGCTATAGTTAACCTTCCAAGGCCACATAAATAACTTAAGAATGGGCCAAAGCCCATATGCCTAAAAGGGCTAAAGGACGAAGAACAACACAATTAAAAACCAAAGGAGTCCACGTTGAAAGTTAGTTCAAAGAAGAGAACACAATTTGTCCACTTCACCAAGCAATTGGGGGATAGGGAATGAAACACCAGAGTCCAACATTAAGCAACAACAGTAAAAATGTGATCAATCCCATCTTCTTAGCACAATATTCTCTAACAATATGTCAAATAACAGATTGGTTTATTTGTGTGTTTGGCCAATGCAAGGGCAGGGATGCTTCTTGAGAGTTGTAGAATACCCAGATTGGAAATTCCTCAGAACATGCACGGAAACTACGATAACATTATACAAGAGATAGGAAACAAGCAGTATGAGGATAATAGTTCTTAAGATAAGAACCGAAAAGCGACATTATTTATATCAAACTATACAAGAGATTAGGGCAAAACTATTTTCTTATATATTATTCTTAAGATAACAAGTAACTTTAGTTATATCAAACTACCCTAATCCGGAGTTCATAAAACTCTATTAAAAAAGGTTTACAATAATAAAATACTAATAACAGTGCTTAAGCCGGGCTGGGCGCCGGCGTTCACGAGTAGGCCGAACCACTGGATCCGGTTGGTGAACTTGCATTGTGGCGTACGTATCACTAGCTCTTATAATATAGATCAATTAATCGTCCGTGGGCAACTTGTAGCGGCAGACCGGGCAAACATGGCTAGTATCGAGCCACTCAAGGATGCAATTCTCGTGAAAGACGTGAGAACAATCCATTGTAAAGGAGCTTCTTCGAGTCGTTATCTCGTCCAAGCAAATCATGCATTGGCAATCCGACCAATTCTCGTACCGATAGCCATTCTTCTTCATCTCATCTTCTTCACGCTTGTACTCTGACCTTATCAATTCTCTCACCACGGCAACGGACGCGGGTTTCATCTTAGGCTGCGCAGCCTCCTGATCAAACGATAACTCCATAACGGCCTCGATCTCCTCGTCCTCGGTGTTAGTGCATATCTCTACTCTATGGAAGGTGGTGGGGCACCCTTATACGCCTGATGACGTTGGCTTCGTGGATTATTTTGAAGGCTCTTGCGATCACGTCAGCACAACAACGCGGGATGTACGTCAAGTGGTAGGAAAGCGTGGCGGCGATCTTTTGTTCGAAGTAAGAGAGATACGTGTCAATATTTCGATTACTGTCGTTGGAGTGGAGGAGGTAACAGAAAAGGCAGGGGACGTTGATGACGAATTCGTCTACGATGGCGGACATCAGCGTGCACGGTTGCGGTGTATCGTAACAATACTCTTCTGCTCTTTGAGTGATGGTGAAGTTGAAGGCGTGGTCCCCGTGGGTGGAGAAGTAGTCCTCGGTCCAGACCTGCTGGGTGGCCATTGCGACTTGTTTCAAAATTAGGTTGCGGTGTTTCAAAATTAGGTTTAAGGTATATTGGGTGGGGGAGAAAGACAAAGGGCGATGAGTTCGGTACTATTCTACTAGGGGTTTATTTATAAGAGTTTCTATCTTTGATTTGTTACCGTCATTAAGTAATCTACGGAGTATCCCTCTACATAACATAATTATAATTAAAGAAATAAAAAAGAATTATTTGCATTTTACAAGTTCCGTTATCTCGCCTATATTTTAGGCAGTAGAAGATTGTGTTGGACTATAAAACAGATCTACCCTAAATTTAATAAAAGGAAACTTTCCTTATATGTATCTCCATAGAATCAAATTTAAATTTCTTTCCTTCTTTTTTAATTCATGTAATCTTCCTACAATCTAATTTCTCTGAGATCTATGACTTTTTTCAAGATACGACTTTATATTTTCATACAATTTCATCAATTATAGATTTTTATTTATTTATTAAGTACTAACTTTAAATAGGATTTTTTATCTTATACCTTAAGGGCATTTTAATTATATTAGTTATGGAAATTAATACTCTAAAAGAAAATAATAAACCCTACCAAAAATCATTAAAAGTAATAAAATATAAGTTAAAAATATAGTATCATTTTTAAGCTATTAACTTATGTCCTTAAGATATAGATTAGAATAATTGTAAATAAAATATCAAACTTTGTAAGAATCTGCCAAGAATATATTTCATAATATCTTCATGTAAAATCATAGCTAAGGAAGTAAGGAGCATCAAAATTATTTTTTATGAATTGTTGGGTAAAAATTTCTTCATCAATATATATCACGTAGTAGTTATTATGTACACATTAGTTTCAACTATAATTTTTTTACATCTACGCGTTATATCATTAAGCTAGGGCACTATCCACAAATACAACATGATATATATGATAGATCTATGTGTCTATACAACATGATATATGATAGATCTATGTGTCTATATATATAGAAACGTACTCTCATTGATCAACACACGTACTAGTAGCCCTAATTCTACTACCCAATACTTTGTCTTCTCTCATTGATCAACACGTTATTGATCGATACATTTACATGGAGCCCGGACGACTCGGATTGAGGATCTTCTTAGCCCTACTCAACAACGAGCCCCTCGAATCCTTACTTACACCGCAAGAGTACGAAGCCTGCATGGAGATGGCGCGTAGGCACGCTGGCAAACGCCCTTGCAACGACGACGTCGTCACACGCAAACCCAAACCCAAGCCCAAGCCCAAACCCAATCCCAAACCCAAACCCAAACCCAAGCCATCAGTACTACATGTCAACAAGAAGCCTACTACTAGTCACCCCAAGAAGAAGAAGAAGAAGAAGAAAGACATCGAGTCGATTCCGGCGCCTGAGCCACAGCCTCTTCCTGGAGAGTACGAAGACGTGCTTGCAAAGAAAGGCGCGGAAGAAGTGAAGCTGATCCTCGTTAAGAGACTCACCAAGACGGACACGGACGCTCATCAAGACCGCCTTCTCATGACGCCGCTGGAGGGAGCGTTCTTGACGCCGCAAGAAGAGAGGAACCTGTTCGGAGTAAAGGGCTACAAAATTAATGTTGATGTGGTGGGTCCTTCGTTGGAGGAGTTTGATCGGCGGTTGAGCTTCTGGAATGACAAGTACATCGTGATTTGCCACCGTTGGAAGCGCCTTGTGGAAGTCAACCGTCTCATACCCGGTGACGTCATTCAAGTTTGGTCGTTTAGGGTGGCCGGTGCTCTTGGCTTGCTCGTTCACAGGACCGAGTCGGCGGCGGCCATGCCATCTGGGTCTAAGGCTGCGATGGATGCCGACGATGATGGTGATGATATGGTCGTGGTGTCCGATGGATCGGGTGGATCGGGTTCGAGGAGTGATGATGATCAAGATATATAACAATCTATAATAGATAATATTAGAACTTAACTTTCAAATTGTTATGTGTAAATTGACCAGTATTAGTTGTTCTTTGATGCTTCAGAAAACAAGTGGGAATTATTTGTATAAATTTAACTTATTTTTCCTATAAATTTAACAAGTGGGAATTATTTGTAAATTGACAGTATTAGTGGGAATTATTTGTAACTTAATTTCAGTATTAGTTGAACTTAACTTAGTTTTGTTAATTGTTTTCCTATAAATTAACTAAAAGAGATACTACCTAGATCCTTAGGGGAAAGTTTTCCATGAATGTAGTGTTTTTAGCGTCCAAGGCACACTTAGTACCAACTATTGGATGTAAAGAAAATCAGAGAGATGCATTCAACTGAATACAAGGGGACCTAAAATTTCTTTTTGACAGGCATTCCTTTTGGGATTATACGGTGTGTGTTCTATAAATATATATCTTGCTTGCAAAATGGTGGACCGTTGCATATGAACCATAATATGACATTGGTCGCCCTTTTTCATTCTATTTATTTTAATACATTATTACATATATGTTGCTTCAGTGGATTCAACTTAATTCCTTGATATATAGAAGAAGAATATAAAATTAACACCTCTAATTGATCGAAACACATATTGCCATATTGGTCCTTCCTCAATTCATTAATGTACGTTCTTATTATATAATTTGTATCATTAGCTTTTCTAAACTAAAATTCCCAAAATGAATAATCTTAGTCGAAGATATGGGAATACAAGATCACAAAATTATATCTAGAATAACATATCCAACAACAACAAATCGATCATCACTTTATTAATCATCAAAGCCATTCCACAACACATGAATATTATTCCGATCAATCATCAAGATAATGAGTCGATCGATTATCACAAATCTTTCTTCAAACTCACAACATTAATTAAACACCATGCAAATTCAATCAAAACACATGAAAAAAAAAAATCCAAGAACACTTAAAAAGTCACGAAACTATGACTTGATTAATTCAGCTAGCTAGGTTGAATCCCTAGGCACACTGGAATCCAGAGGGCACGTTCTTGCCACAATAGTTAAGCAACAAGCTCAACGAAACCGGAACATTAAGGCCAAGTCCGAGGACATTAGCCTTAATGGCGGTGCAAAGGCAAACGGCGGCCTCAAGATCCACCAACCCATCAAGAAGAGGGCAACAAGGAGTCTTAGGAGGAGTTCCAACTACTAGGTGAACCAAGTCACCCAACAAGTTAGCACACACTCCTAGTTTAAGCGCGTCCCTCGGGCAGCTGCCCGGGGTAGTTGAAGGCGGGTTTTTGTGGTGGTGGTGGTGCTTGTGGGACGGTGGTGGTGGTGGGCATGTCACGTTGGCCGAGACCATGGTGAAGAAGATGAGGTTGAAGCAAAGGAAGAGGGCAGCTGAGGCCAAAGACATGGAAGCCATGATCTTACTTATTTGGAAAGCTTTTAAGATTGGCAATTTATAAGCTTCTTAATTGTGTAGAGGATTTTGTGATGAGGAGGAATTGGAGAGGTTTGATTAGGGTTTTTATAGTGGAGATTTTGTGAGATGTGGAATTTTTAATCTTAAATTTTAGGGAGGCCCATGTGAGCTCAGAGAGGATAGAGCTGGCAAAAAATAATAATGGATTTTAGGGTAATTGGAGGAATTTAGGGCATTATTGTTATGTTTTTTTCCTGCAATTAGGCATGAAGTTTGGAGTTTTTTTATTGGCTGTAATGTACTGTTCTCTGAATTTGTGGCCCGTGAACTTATTTCAGGGTATTTTAAGAACTCCAGTAGTGTGAAGGATTGGTTGTATTTGGATTTTTGTTTTTAGAAACCATGAGCGGTGTACATATACTGTCATGCAACTTGGACAGATCTGTGCATAAGAAATTATATACAGTATGTATAGGATCAAATATAAAGATTTTATTTTATTTTTTTTACTTTTCTTTTCAATGAAATAACAAAAATACACATATAAAACGATTGGTTGACCATTTTATTCATTCCTTGTTTTACAGAACCAATGGCTAATAAGAGTGATTTAAGGTGAATTTGTGTTAACCTATATAAGAGTGATTATATTTTTTTTTACCCTTGTGTGAATTGAGTTTGGAGTACATCATGGAAAATAATAAATCTTTTCACTTATGTCGACAATTGGGAGTTTATAATTAATTAAAAAGGATAAATGATGTAACATATATAAACAATCAAACGAATTAATTAACCTAGCTTGGGCCCTGACTAAAAAAGATGATCATCGCACCCAAAAAAAATATAATTGTTTCTTAGGTTAGCCTCCAAGATTGATGACATATGTACGTAGTAGTTAATCTGGCCTGAAACTGACAAGATTTAATCGATTATTGATAAAGAGACATCATTTTTCTCTAGTTTCTTCTATTACCAGCTAACTAATATTCATAATCATATCTGAAGAAATATTTAGATAGTAGGGTTCGAAGAAAAATAATACTTATGTGAGAAATAAATAAGAACAAGGATTGAAGCTATCTTCTTGTCTTTGGCCTTTGATCTTACATCCAAGTCTCATCTTCACTTCTTAGATGGTTTTTGCTTCACACATTTCCTCGGTGACACTTGTCCCTTGCCAACACTTTGCAATTTAGGCACTCTAAACATTGTAGATTGCATAAGTGAAGGTACAAATCCGAATTTTATATACTAAGGAGTTCTTTTGGCCACTTATCGAAAACCAATGGAGCCATTTCTTGGAGTTGTCCGATTCTTGTCCGTCTCATTTCTAGCTTAACATTCTCCTTGAAAAGTCACACTTATATTATCTATGAAGATTGGTTTCCGTTAGCGTGAATGGCTCCCTCACAGGCTTCTTCAACGGCAAACGAGGCATCCGACAAGGTGATCCTGTTTCTCCCTTTCTCTTTGCTTTAACCATGGAATATCTCAATCGAAAGTTGGAGCACATGATCATTACTTCGGGCTTCAGATTTCACGCTCAATGTCGGAAAACCCGGCTAGTTCACTTGGCTTTTGCAGACGACATTCTCCTTTTTTCTAGGGGCGATGTTCAGCCAGTCTCGGCAATTTCCAACACTTTCCGCGATTTCCTCGCCTCTTCCGGACTGATTTGCAATCAGCATAAGTCGCTTTTGTTTGTTGCTGGGGTCGACAACAACACCCTTGACTCCTTACTCAGTATCACATGCCTCAACCTCGGCTGCCTCCCGATCACCTATCTAGGCCTACCACTTCACTCTCGCAAACCCAAACACACTGAGTTCTCCAGTCTTATCAACAAGATCGCAGCCCGTATCCAGTCATGGACCTCGAAAAAGCTTTCATATTCAGGTCATATTGAACTCATCAGATTTGTTCTCTCGGGGTTGTGTAATTTCTGGTTTAAGGCTTTTATACTTCCCAATTCAGCAATTAAAGCAATTCAAAGGCTCTTAAGAAGCTTTCTCTGGAGTGGTTGTTGTGAGTCAAAGCGGGCTCTTGTGGCTTGGAGGGACCTTGCACGACCTCATGAAGAGGGTGGTTTAGGAATCAAGGAGCTCCTTTCATGGAACAAGTCGAACATGGCTCAGCTCATCCATGACATTGATTGTGATGTCGAAAATATTTGGGTCCTTTAGGTAAAATCCAACTATCTTCAGAATGATAATATTTGGGAGATCCGGAAGAAGGAAGGGGACAGCTGGATGTGGAAGTCCGTTCTCCAAGTTAGGGACCTTGTCAAGGAGGAAAAAAACATTCGGGACCACATTGAATGGGACTTTGTTTGAAGAAGCACTGATCGAAAAAGCATTGCTAGAAGTCTTTATGATAGTTGGAGAGGCAGTGGAAACCAACAGGATTGGTGCTCCATCATTTGGAGTGCCTTTTGCATCCCTGGATGTTCTTTCATTACGTGGCTTACCGGAAGAAACAGAGCCCCCACCAAACAGATCCTCCACCACTACAGAAGGATTGATTCAGATGAATGCCCTATGTGCAACCTGTGCGCCGAGACCACTAGTCATAGGTGGTTTAGATGCACATTCTCTAACCATGTCCTCTCTGCTGTTATGGGATGGACATGCCTCAAAATCTCGGCTAACACCATTGACTAGTGGCTGAGCATCATCACTAGTACCAGATCCAAGAGCTCAATTGTATTCAAGGTAAGGGTATCTGCCTTTACAGCCCTCACGTATACAATATGGAAGGCTAGAAATGTGAAGGTTTTTGAGGGTGTGACCATGGAACCTGATGAATGTGCTAAAGAAGCGATCACCCTCACAAAAATCCGAACAAGAGGAAGGCTAAAACCAAGATCGATCTGGGAGAAAAAGTGGATTCAAAGGCTGGGCATTCAATGAGCTCTCTCAAGTTGTTCCTGCATTATCCTTTCCCATGCTCTGCCCATTCTTTTTCTTTTTATTTGTCTGTTGGCCTGATTTCTCATAGGTCATTTTGTATAGCTCTTAACAGCTCTTGAGTAATATTGAAAAACACTTGGGTCTTTGATGACCTTGTATTTTTTGGGTTTTTATTTTTTTAACCCTCTTGGAAATATATTCATCATTTCCAAAAAAAAATTGGTTTCCGTTCCTCCATTTCACATCGGACATACATTGTTGTCAACAAGCCCAAGACGATGTATTCTATGAATTGTGGGGGCTTTGTTTTTTCCCGCGAGCCATGTGAAAAAGGAACATCGTGGGATGTTTGAGGGAGTCCAAATGATCTCACCCTAGTCTACATGTTCTCCATCAAATCTCCAAGCGTCGTACAACCCTTTGCACAACATGCATTTCTTTAGAGTTCCCATTCCAAATCTGGTTCAATTCATCAACACTGAAAAATTGTCTTACGCGGAGGAGTTTGTCTTTGATTATAAGGATGCTTCTCCATGCCCAACTAATCGTGCTCGGGTCAAACCTGCCAAAATACTAACAATATATACATAAACCAAACAAAAGGGAAAATATAAACCACAAACACCAAGCCAAGACCGAAAAGGAGCCAAAGGAGAAAACATGCATGGGCCTTTTGAAGATGGATTGCATAGGGAAGCCCAAGACCAAACAAGCCCATTACGGTGGGTGATGAAACATCGTCCCCAACCTCGATCAGCATAAAGCGTAAAAGTTGGTGGCGCCAGAAAGTAATACCAAGGTGATACCGAAAGCAAAAATAAAATCTGTTACTCCTCCAAGGAGACGTAACAATAGGAGTAGGCCAAAAGCCAAGACCCAAAAATGGGCAACGTAAATTCAAGCTTCTAGAAAGCACTACAAACAATCGGAGTAGGGAATAACCGAAGAAAGTCTGGGATGAAACAAAGTCGAACAACATTTGACCCCCAAAAATGGGGCTTTGTCATGGTTTTCAAAGAGAGTATCAAGAGGTTAAAGAGTAAAAGAACACCACACGCACAAACCAAACAAAAAAACACAAGGAACAAATATCCAATGGCGAGTGAAGCTTTTAAAGCCCATTCCGTAAGAAGCAGACGAACTTACGAATTTTCAAAAACTTCCCTAATAAGATGAGAGAGAGAGAGAGAGAGAGAGAGAGAGAGAGAGAGAGAGAGAGAGAGAGAGAGAGAGAGAGCAAATAAATGCGCAAAACACACCAAATAAAAATCTCTCCAAATTATCCTACCAAAAAAAAAATCTCTCTGAATTAGCAACAAAGTATTCAATTGAGGCCAAATTATTAAGGGGTTTTTACTCCACTTGCTACAAAGAAGAGAAAGGGAACGATAAATATGCATATACAAGCTTTATACCACAAGAATAATTTTAGGTACTGTTCATAAATCCTAGCATAACTCGTTTTAAAGAGCAAATTTATATTTTGTAGGTACATATAAGTGGAGACAACCATCTCAACAAAGTTATATGCCTTCTGGATAAATTATTTTGGCCTTATCGGCGATGCCTCCTCGGCCCAAGTTAGCCATTCATCTCTCTAGAAACCTAAACATAAAAAGAGGAGAGAGCTTTTTCTTTTTTCCCTTGGGCTATGTGTATTTTGTGCATGTTTCTCTCTTATCTTCACTAGTTGTTTTCTTAAAAATAATTACTTATATATAGTAATTATATTCAGTTTGAGAATTTGTTAAAAATAAAGAGGGGTCAAAGAAGATTTTTTGACCAGTCATCCGAGGGCGAGGGAGGAAGCTTACCAGGTGGGATTCGAGAACGGGAATTTAACTCTATGAGACTCTCTAAATTCACCAGAGGAGCAACAGCAATATAATTTCACTGTCTTCGGACATCTGGTCAAGCAGTTAAGACCTCATTGTAATAACATGTGATTTCTGTTTCAACTCCTACGGGCAGTTTCCAATGGAAAAAAAAGTAATATGAGTTCACTAAAGTGTTGATGGCTCAGTATCTGGAATATTATGGGCTAGGCCCACAATATCCAATGTTGACCGGGCACACTTTCGATCAATAAAAGATCAAAAGTATCTTCTACCCAAAAAAAGATCAAAAGTATCACACCATTGGTCTCTTTTGGCTAACACAAAGCATTCGTACCAAAAAAAAAACTAGACATGTGTGTTAGAGAACACGCATAATCTACTCTAATACATTATAAAGCATAACCCAAGTCTGTTGTGAATTTTACGCCACGTGATATTTTTGAATAAATTAATGTGAAATTATATCTATAACTATATATTAAAGCTATCCCGTTTCGAGCCACCAGAACGATTATGGCCCCACCTCATATTTACAAATTTTATTTTTATTTCTAATATTTTAACTTTTTCCTATTATATTCTTCTTTAACTATGTAAATCTATCTTTAACATCAAACAAATATCTATTTAGTATAAAAATACCTTTTGAAAACTTCCTTATACAAATATTTAAAATTAAGGATAACAAATTTAAAATATTTTTAAATAAGTATAAATATCTTTTACCTTTTAGCATGATGTCTTTTCACGAAATTATTTATCGATATATATTTTCTTTTATAATAAAAAAATTAATGATAAATACTTATAATGTTTAAAACTAAAAAATAGGTAATATCAATAAATATTAAAGTTGTACGTTTTCGAGCCACCAGAACGATTATAGCCCCACTTCATATTTAAAAAGTTAATTTTTATTTCTATTATTATAACTTCTTTCTATTAAATTCTTTTTAACTATTTAAATTTATCTCTAACATCAAAAAAATATCTATTTAGTATAACAATATTTTTTGAAAGCTTTCTTATACAAGTATTTAAAATTAAAGATAAAATATTTAAATATTTTAAAATAAATATAGATATTTTATTATATATCTTTTGACGAATTTATTTATAGAAATATAGTGATTTTATTTTATAAAAAAATTAATGATAAATGGTTAAAATTTTAAAATTAATAAAAATGGATAATAAAATATTTAATAGATATTGAAATATTTGATAAACACTAAATTTACGTACATGAAAAGTAATAAAATAGGAAGAATATAATATTTGATTAAAAAATTATATACATTCTACGACCAATAAATTACTTATATTAAAGTTTATATTATATTTTTATTTATTTATTAATATCCTATTTATAATGTTTATAAAATATCGAATCGTAGTCGTACATGGTACGACGGGTAAAACTAGTTTTAATAAATTTTGTAACAACTTATAGCATTCCTGGTATATATACTAAATAGATAACATGTTTATATAATTTTTTGTGTATATAATTTTCTATCTATGGATTATGTATTAGTTTGCTACAAATCCTACAATAGATAACATATTTATATAATTTTTATATATATAAATTCCTATGAGATGATATATATTTTTAATATTAATTTAATATTTTTATCTCCTAACAAGATTTATGGTCGTAATTTTTTTTTAATCTTTTAACAAGGTTTGATTGCGCCACGTGACATTTTTGAATAAATTAATGTGAAATTATATTTTAATAAATTTTGTAACAACTTATAGTATTCTTGGTATATATACTAAATAGATAACATGTTTATATAATTTTTTAACTATATAATTTTCTATCTATGGATTATGTATTAGTTTGCTACAAATCCTACAATAGATATCATATTTATATAATTTTTATATACATAAATTCCTACGAGATGATATTTTCAATATTAATTTAATATTTTTATCTCTTAACAAGATTTAGGGTTTTAATCTATATTTTTTTATCTTTTAACAAGGCTTGAGCTCCAAGTATAAAATTTATATTTGTATAATGATATAATTTTAAATAATAAATTTTGTTATGTTCATATATTTTTATTTTGAGAAAAAGATATAATTTTCTGTTGATGACTAAGATTATATGTAAATGTCAAAAAAAATATAAATTCGAATTTTAATTTAATAAAATTAGATTTTCGTTATCTATTTATGCATTTATACTAAAGATTTTTTCTTAAATCAAAGTTTGATAAAAAAAAAGAAAAATTTGCAAATCTTGATGAATACTTACTTAAATTGAATTTTGATAAAAATTTACATTACATTTTTCTTAATTTTTTTTTATTTTATTTATGTAAATATAGAATTTTTTATCTAGCCCCACCTTACATTTAAATTTTCTTATCTCTATGTTTTTTTGTCATTTAATATGGATGATAGGTTGATTAATACATTGAATTTTGTAAATTTTCATATACATTAATTTCTTTTATATTTTATTTCTTCATTATGTAAATTTAGTATGGAAATCAACTTTATAGATGGATTGAATTTTGCAAAATAATACATAAATAATTTTCTCTATATTTTCTCTTTTAAATCAAGGACAATGTTCTCTCTATACTAATCTTTATATTGTATTTTTCATATTTACAAACATTCTTATTATTATAGAGTAAAAGATAAGAAGCCTAATATATAATTTTAAAAATTAACTTTAAAAAATATTTTAATAAATTGTATTATGCTTTGTAAATAACCTATCCTAATTATTATTATCTTTATAAAAAAACCAAGTATTTTATACATATTAGTGTCTAAAAAAATAAGAAAATATTATTTAAAAATATTCAATAAAATTAAAATCAATATTTTAATAACTACCATCTAAATTTGGACAAGATTTCCACAAATAATGAAAAAATATTTAAAAAATATATTCAATTAAAATATGGAGTACAATCTAAAAAAATAATTTGTCTATTGCATAATTTATTATGATATTATATAAATATATTTGGTATTTTAAATTAATATTGTAGAATTTTATTTTTTTAGTAAAATTATCCCGTGAATATCACGAGACTTCAACTAGTATTTATGTATTTCATACTCCATCTGTTCATAAATACATATTGCGTATTATTTTAATTAGTTTGATTGTTTGTTCAATAATATTTGTACATATTTTTTTATTATATCCCAATTAATTAAAAAATATGCAAATACATAATCGAAGAAGAAAGATTTGAACAAGATTGAGGATGTTTAATTAATCAAATCATATGACTTTTTAATTTTTAAGACAAATTTATAAAACGACATATATTTCTGAATGAATGGTGTATATTAAGTTAAATTAGTAGAACAAAACAACACGTGCATGAAATTTCCAATTTATTTTTTGTTGATAAAATATTTATATTCTTTATATTTAAGTGTAATATATATAATAATAACAAGGCGAAATTAATTCAAATATTACAACCTTTGAGGGGGTGTGTAAACGGTGACACAACCTTTGGGGGTGTGAATTCAATATCACGACCTTAGTTAAAATAGTCAAAACGCTATCATAAGCCTATCGCCGGTGCACAAATCGTATGAGTTGGATATCGGAAAAATGACTTGGCATGTCTAGGTGGCATAAAATGTAACGTGAGGGGGCATAGTATCATTTTATATTGTTGATTACATTTTTCTCTTTTCTTTGTACTCATTATTCTTTATTATATTTATCCATTTTGTTTTTTAACATGATAAATTTAAAATTTTGAGAACTCTTTCTACTATTTTTATGCCTCATTCCAATATTTTTTTCTAAATTTTCAACTTAAGTTATGATCCGGGCAAAAAAAAAACCCAGCACCTACTCTTAAAACGAGTAATTAAGATATATAACATGGGTAAAAATGAGTGAATATAATAAATAATAATGAGTGCTCAAAATTTGGAATGAGGCATAAAAATAGTAGAAAGAGTGCTTAAAATAGTAGAAAGAGTAGGTACTCAAAAATATTGGAATGAGGAATAAAAATAGTAGAATGAGGCACTCATCATTATTATTTATTATATTTACTCAGTTTTACTCAGGTTATATATCTTAATTACTCGTTTTATGAGTAGGTGCTGGTTTTTTTTTGCTCGGATCATAACTTAAGTTGAAAATTTAGAAAAAAAAAATATTGGAATGAGGCATAAAAATAGTAGAAAGAGTGCTCAAAATTTTATATTTATCATGTTGAAAAAACAAAATGGATAAATATAATAAATAATAATGAGTACAAAGAAAAGAGAAAAATGTAATCAATAATATAAAATGATCCTATGCCCCTCACGTTACATTTTATGCCACCTAGACATGCCAAGTCATTTTTCCGATATCCAACTCATACGATTTGTGCACCGGCGATGGGCTTATGATAGCGTTTTGACTATTTTAACTAAGGTCGTGATATTAAATTCACACCCCCAAAGGTTGTGTCACCGTTTACACACCCCCTCAAAGGTTGTAATATTTGAATTAATTTCGGCTAATAACAATAATGTTTATAATATATTCTACCAAAAAATAATGTTTATAATATACATATATAATGCTTTTGGTGTTTCAACAATGATGTAAAAATGAATGTGATAATTACGTCACTGTAATAGCAAACTATGAATATGCGAAGAGTGCTTAAATGCAATTTGGTAGGCTGTACATTTTCAACTGATAATTTTAAGGTCAACCCTGCGTAATATATAGCCCTTAAGTATGGGTTGGTTGTGAATACATACTAACTAGCCAAGGATCGGACGACAAGAGTAAAGCTAAGTTGTGCTATCTTATTATCCGATCTTTACAAGTTGATTGATCATTAACAACAATGTCACGTATAATTAACATGCATTAATTAGAATTATCGAAACTTATCACCATGCCATTGATATAAAAAGATATATATAGTCCTATGCCTAGCATAAAAATAGAATATGCTAATTAGAGTATGATACATAAAATAAATAAAATGCCATGTATGGAAGGGGTGGGTTCGGCAAAATTATCCAACTATATATCACAAAGACTCAAAAAGTCTTTTGAAATTAATCAAGATGCCTAGCATACTTAAAACGGTTAATTTCGTGACAAATTCAAGTATACGACTAAATACCATTTACGGAATTTATATAAAAAAAAAGGCGAAATTAATTCAAATATTACAACCTTTGAGGGGTGTGTAAACGGTGACACAACCTTTGGGGGTGTGAATTCAATATCACGACCTTAGTTAAAATAGTCAATGATGAAACCCGAAATGAAAGGCTCGCTAGAAGACAAGAAACGAGATTATTATATTCGAAAGTGCAAACACTTGCTTCTTTATTTATGATTTTCTTTACAACGAGGTTTACAGGCCCACGAGGCCAACAGATTATTTGAGAATTACACCCTTCACCTCCTACGATTATCCGAGATCTCGACCTAACAATGTCCGAGATCCCCCAGTGGCCAGCTAGCTCTAAGCGTCACTTGCCGGTCCCTTTGAGCGAGGTTGAGTTGCGGAGTCTTTGATGTGAGGTAGAGCGAGGTGTAAGAGGCTTGCGAGGTGGTGTAGCGAGGTCTTTGATGTGAGCGGAGACTCTGTGAGACTTGAAGTCTTTTTGTGGACTTCGCTTGTCTATTGCGAGGCCTTTTAACGGTGTTCCGATCACGTCGATCTTCAACGAGCAAGAAAGTTCTTGAGTTCAAGATGTTTTTCGACCCCTTTTCCATTCGAGAATCTCCTCCTTTTATAGAGGATTGGGGAGTCGAGTTTTGGTCGTTGTCCGATGTGGGACGCCCGAGATCAAGGGCTCTGATTGGCCTAGAGGCCGAGGCAGCCGGTGATTGGCTCGAAGAGCGGCGTTCGCTGAATGGTCATGGTGGGCGGGCGCAAGTAGAGTCGGTTACGAGGTCGAGACCTCGCTCCGAGGTCGAGGGGGACCTCGTGGGGTAGGAATTTTGTTTAAAATAAGTGGGTATGGTTGTGGGCCCCAGGATCATCCTCGGGGGTCCCTTTGACCTGGTTTGACCCTCATACCTCGGGCCCACCTCTTGCTTCGCTATTTTGAGCATCATCAGTCAAAACGCTATCATAAGCCTATCGCCGGTGCATAAATCGTATGAGTTGGATATCGGAAAAATGACTTGGCATGTCTAGGTGGCATAAAATGACGTGAGGGGGCATAGTATCATTTTATATTGTTGATTACATTTTTCTCTTTTCTTTGTACTCATTATTCTTTATTATATTTATCCATTTTGTTTTTACACATGATAAATTTAAAATTTTGAGAACTCTTTCTACTATTTTTATGCCTCATTCCAATATTTTTTTCTAAATTTTCAACTTAAGTTATGATCCAGGCAAAAAAAAAAAACCAGCACCTACTAATAAAACGAGTAATTAAGATATATAACATGGGTAAAAATGTGTGAATATAATAAATAATAATGAGACATAAAAATAGTAGAAAGAGTGCTTAAAATAGTAGAAAGAGTAGGCACTCAAAAATATTGGAATGAGGAATAAAAATAGTAGAATGAGGCACTCATCATTATTATTTATTATATTTACTCAGTTTTACTCAGGTTATATATCTTAATTACTCGTTTTATGAGTAGGTGCTGGTTTTTTTTTGCTCGGATCATAACTTAAGTTGAAAATTTAGAAAAAAAAAATATTGGAATGAGGCATAAAAATAGTAGAAAGAGTGCTCAAAATTTTATATTTATCATGTTGAAAAAACAAAATGGATAAATATAATAAATAATAATGAGTACAAAGAAAAGAGAAAAATGTAATCAATAATATAAAATGATCCTATGCCCCTCACGTTACATTTTATGCCACCTAGACATGCCAAGTCATTTTTCCGATATCCAACTCATACGATTTGTGCACCGGCAATGGGCTTATGATAGCGTTTTGACTATTTTAACTAAGGTCGTGATATTAAATTCACATCCCCAAAGGTTGTGTCACCGTTTACACACCCCCTCAAAGGTTGTAATATTTGAATTAATTTCGCCAAAAAAAAAAAAACATTCCATGCATTAGATGATTAATATAAAAACATTGCCTACTAGCTTCTGAATTGCAGAATTGCAGTAAATTACATTCGAAAATTAAACAAAGTACTTAAACCAAATGGGTTTCTCTATATATCTATATCCCACCTGATCAACAAGTAATTAACCCCGCAATTCCGAAAATTAAGAAGTGTTTATTCTATAATACAGCAACTTCAAGTTCAAATTAAAAAGACTAGGGCATTAAATCTGCCACCACCACAACCACCAACTAACAACACTTCAATCAAGGTCTCCTACACCACTCTCTACAACAAACTTCGTCTGACCGTTACTTACAACGGTCAGACGAGAGTTGTTGCAGAAATTGGAACAGAGGATCTGGACTGCCAAAAGCGTTCCCGCTCACTTACTCGTGAGGGGGAACGCTAAGAGAGACGGAGACGTAACAAGTGGGCTCAGAACCGCCGTTGTACCCATGGACCCTACTAGCATGCTTGAGGAAATCCTCTGCTGTGTGAGCGTCGCCATGGCACATGCACACGACACGAACCTGCCCGTCAGCGTTGTTGTTCTTCAGGAAACCCTTGAGGATGACATCATTCGACCCAGATGATCCAGATCCGGACCCAGACCCGGATCCAGATCCTTGAGCAATCGGGTAGGGCATGGGTTTTGGGATGATGAATGTCTCGACATTTTGGGCGGCTGCCTTGAGCTTCTTCTTAGCATTGGAGTTCGCGGATGGAGAGCCTTGTTTGTCCATCACCACGGCCTTCTTTGAGGCGGCGGCCATGACCAAATCTCTCGTTTCAGCTTTGCTTCCTGATCTTGATCCTGACCCAGACCCTGAATTGAATTAGATAAACAAAAGTAGAGTTTGGGTTGACATATACATCAATCTTAAAGTTGCATGACATCAATGATGAAAATATGGATTTGAAAAAAAGAACTACAACCTATAAAAATATTTAACGTCCACCAAACTAGCTATAAATAAATGTTTAGGCACCTTGACTAAATGTTTGATCAACAAGTCAATTAATTAAGCTCAAAATATTAACAACGTTGGTTTAGGCACCATGACTCGTTATACAGTAAAAACAGATTCCAAACAATATATCATTTAATTTGTATAAACCAAACTAGTAATGCATGGTTGACCGATAACAAACTAGTTTCATATATAGGCAGATTTATTCAAATGAGCAATTAATGGAACGTACCGATACGAACCGGATCCCAACATGTATAAAATAAAGCGAACCGGGTTCGAAAAATAAACTTTACCTAGCAGTGAGACTGCCCTTTCACGTGCTGACAGAAGGTGATCCATCCCACCACCCCGGATAGCCGGGTTGGTCGGCGGGGCCACAAACCGGGTCGGATCCGGATCCCCCTTCCTCTCCAGGCTCACAAACGGAATCCGGGTCGGGTCAGACGACCCGTACCGCCTCTTATCCCTCCTCGCTAGTGCAATGCGCCTCGCATCCTGCGCCTGCTGATTATGGCCCACCTTCTCCATCACCACCAGCAGATTACGTTGCCCGGCGGCGGACGATTCCTCGCCGGCAAGGCCGAGGGAGAGGTCCGTCGCCGGCAAAGCGGGCACGTGCTGCAACTCGTCGGAATGGGGCCCGAGGAAGTTGTAGAAGACGTTCGGGGGATTCGCATTCGCATTCCTCATCGGCTGCCATGGAAGTCCCTCTTGCATTTTTATTTTCTTAATTATTAATGGAGGAAATAAATGAAATTTGTGTAGAGAGCAGTGAGGGTTTGTGTGGGTATTTAAGGGGAGGGAGGCGGTGCAAACGACGTCGTTTCAACAGGTAGCGTAGCGGAGACGGCGCCACGTGGAGGATTGACGTGGGAGAGTGGATTGTGGAGAGCGCTTGCAAAATTGGCCGTAGTCGCCATGAACACTCTTTACAGTTGGGGGAGTAAATAGGGGAGTGGGGGAGGGGTAGTTTGGGGAATTCGGAGTGATTCCTTGTTAGTAGTGTGATTGTTGTGTAAGAAAAGAAATGAGAAATCCGGTGAGAAAGAAGGAAAAGCGGGCAAAGGAGGAGGAGGTTTGGGGTTTGTGAATTGCGTAGGGGATTTCGAGACTAGAACGGTGATTATTGTCTGAGAGTCTGGGCTCCACGCAACGCATGACACGTGGCGATTTTGCAGAATCTCGTATCCTTTTGCTCTCCAGGTGCTTTCTTGTGTTGATCACATGGAGAAGGATGTGTGGACTGGTGTACGTATGGGAGGATAAATTCAATGCTTTTTGTTAGTTCAGTCTAGTCATCGGTCAGTTTGCACACTGCACGCAATTGGGTCAAGTAGGGTGAGATAAGGTTGAAACCGCTCCTTTGTATCTTTACCATTTTATTGCTTTCATGGTGGTTCAATCTTTTTAATCTTGAGACTCTAACTTAGATATATTTTTGCTACATTTGTACAATTATGTCTGGTTTATAGGGTTCAAGGTTCGTTAGGGTAACGATATTCTCGGATACTAAAATCGCTTAAAAGTCGTTGTCGTTTATGTTTTTGAGTGACGAACCGCTAAACGAATCTTCTGATCAACTGACAAAAAAACGACTTTTTTGTCGCTTATTGTTTCGTTGATAAAATCAAGTGAACAAATGTAAGAATGTTCGGTTTTAGGTATTCTAAAATTAAAATTAGAAGTAAATGCTCCTAGATTTGGTCAAAAATTGTCGTCATGTTAATTCTTCTTCAACACGCCTATTGTGGAAAAACGGCGCTTAACTGCATTAATAAGCCGACAAAATGAATGATTCTTCTCCATTATTATCAATGATTGAAAAGTGGTGAAAGTCGTTATGGTATTATAGAATGACAGTTGTACGAACTTCTCTCCATACCGACAAAACAAAAACACATGGTGCTTGCTTTTATAAGACGACAAACTCCAACCCTGACATGGAAACATTAATTTTTTCGACCCCAATTATTAACAATTTCTTACAAATCTTAAATTCGTTATGTCTTTATAGATTGACAGTCGCAACCTCAATGAAGTGAATCTTCTCCGTGACAACGAACTTTTTAAAAAATATGTTTCTTCTTTGCTTGTAGAATTTATTATAAAAAATTAATGAAATAATGATGTTTGAAGGGTCGTGTTTACAAAACGCAAAACGCCATCCCTGGAAATGGAAAATAATATTTATGACCTAAAATTGTCTAGAGTTCTTTTTTTAAAAAGGTAAGAATTCGATAATTGGATATGCCTGGTAAATCGAGAGGCCGCACTAGGCAGCAGCCGAGACCGACTAAGATGCAACATAAACTAAAATGGTAATTGTTTCTATAGTTCCTAAAATGGTAATTGTACCCTCATTTTTTTTTATCCAATTGTATATCCTCATTTAAGAATCACGTTTTTCATACAAAAAACAAATGTTTCATATTCATTGACATAATAAAAATGTGCAAAAATTTTCGATTTTTAGGTATTCTAAAGTAGAAATTGAAGTAAATGCTCCTAAATTTGGTCGAAAACTTGTCGTCACTTCAATTATTCTTTAAGATGCCTATTGTGGAAAGACGGCGCTTAATTGCATTTATAAGGCGACAAACTTCAAACCTAGGTATTTGAATAACAAAATGGATGATTCTTCTCCATTATTACCAATGATTGAAAAGTGGTGAAAGTCGTTATGGCTTTATAGAATGACGGTTATACGAACTTCTCTCCATACCGACAAAAGAAAATCACATGGTGCTTGCGTTTATAAGACGACAAACTCCAACCCTGTCATGGAAACAGTACTTTTTTCGGCCCTAATTATTAACAATTTCTTACAAATTTTATAGGTCGTTATGTCTTTATATATAGATTGATAGTTGTAACCTCATTGAAGTGAATCTTCTCCGTGGCTACAATTTTTAAGAAAAAAACATTTTTTATTCTTTGCTCGTTGAATTTATTTTTCAAAATTAATGAAATAGTAATATTTGAAGGGTCGTACTTACAAAACTCAAAAAGCCAACCCTAAAACGGGAAAATGACTTTTTTCAGCCCCCAATTATTAATAACTTCTTACAAATTTTAAAGTCGTTATATCTTTATACGATAGATTGACAATTGTATCCTCACTGAAGTGAATCTTCTCCGCGAGGACAATTTTTTTTAAAAAAAAATGTTTCTTCTTTGCTTGTGGAATTTGTTGTACAAAATTAGTAAAAGGGAATTTCTAATGTCTACTCATGGGCACACAATAAAGCTACTAATTTTTTCTACCAAAAAATAAAGCTACTAATTTTAGTAAATTTGATTATTGTTTGTTAATTTTAATTTTTTAAAAGGGTTCATTAATTCCAATTTAGGGAATAGGTTTAAAACATTTTCCAAAATTAGCATGGTTATTGTGTGCCCATGAGCATATATTAGCCGGAGCATTAATGAAATAATGATGTTTGAAGGGTCGTGCTTATAAAACACAAAAAGCCAACCATGAAAATGGAAAATAATATTTATGAGCTAAAATTGTCTATTGTTCTTATAGTTTTCTAAAATGGTAATTGTACCCTCATTTCAAAATCACAATTTTTTCATACAAAAAACAAATGTTTCATATTCATGGAAATAATAAATTTCTACAAAAAACTGTGGATTTAGCGACCATATAGTGGTCGCTAAAAGTCTGGTCGCAAACAGTATTAGCGACCATAGGATTTTAGCGTCCACGTGGATGCTAAATCCCAACCATGATTTAGCGTCCACGTGAAAAAAGTTGAAAAAATAAATGGAAAGGAATTTAATTGAAAAAAAATAACATCAATATTTTTTTAAGTATGAAAGGGGGGGGGGGGGGGGGCAAAATTGATGTGATGACTGGAAAAGTTACAACTTTAATATATAGTTATAGATTGATATGACTATTTTTATTTCAAAGATATATATGTGGACATGTGACATATTTTTTCTTATCTTTTGTTAATTTATCTTTTACAAATATAATAAATATAATGTCTTTTTTCATCTATATTGGTCAAATTTACGAATATTATTTTATCTTTATGTTTATTTGGAAATAAATTTTTACAAATATTATTTTATCTTTAATATTTAATTAGAGTTAATTTTTTTTGCATAATTAACTATTAAAATTATTATTTTAATAAAGGGGTGATGTGGCGCAATGTGGTGGCAGAAATTGTTTCGGCTTTAGTTATTAGTACTAGACTAGATAGATGTGCTTTTAGCTTTGTTCCTTGGGTTTGTTTTTGTCCTTGTTTAGTTCCCTTGTTCGCATTTTCTTATCTTTGGGTCTTTTTGAAACATCATCTCATGGCTAGTTTCACTTTTGTTTCCAAAAGCCATTTTTATCCAAAAGTCACTTTTAATTTGTTGAAGTGTAACTCTCTATACTTTTTACGTTTTTCGAGACACTAAAAATCACTTTTCACCCTAAAATCCCTTTACACCTATAAGTGAAACAAGGCCTCAATTAATTTCAGGATAAGGATGTGTACATCTTAGCCTCCTTAAGGCGAGAATACACTTGGTGGATGTTATTGTTATGGATGTTGTTATGTTACAATTGGACCCCGAAAATGAAATTGTTTTAAACACCGGAAACAAGGATGAGGGTCCAATTTTAGAAGGAATTACATCGCTTTTGCTCTTATAAACTTTCTTGGCCACACTCGAAATGAAACTACTCAAAATAAAGAAAACTGGGAGATCAAGGAATCTGGTAGAGTAAACCACTAGGAGTTGATGATAAAAAACAATAACAAAGTGGCACATCATGTTTCATAACAATCCTTGATGTATTTCTTATGCTAATTTAAAAGGGTAATAACATTAGAAGTTCATTAAAAAAAAAAAAGGCATGCAAAAAAATAGGTATTGATTTCAGTTCACTCGTCTTCACTCTTCACACAGCCATCATGTCGCCAAAATTGTGCATAACAAAGATGGATCCCGCAAAAAGCCCAACAGCTCGCATCAATTTCTGCACAGTAATTCAGATGAACATTTGATTATGCACGGTAAAAATATTTGAGTTTCCATATCAAAACATGAAGCATGTAAAGAGCAAAATATTTAGTTGCAGATTATTGGTAATAATTAAGGTCATGAGACTGGATTACTGTAGTTTAAAGTAATAAATAGGCAAAAGGGCATATTTTATTACAAGGTGGACCAATTATCAGAATTTGGATGATGATTTTCATCTCTTCAGTGATTGCTTTCCTATTTCCTCAAGAATTCAAAATTATACAAGTATGCATCTAAGAAACCTAGTTCTTCAAAATGGAATGATGAATCTCACTTTGTTAGAAACAATGAAAGCCATCAAAGTCTATCTGCATCCTTTAGATTAAGAAACATATCGAATGATAGCTCCCTAACATTTAACAAGTTGTAAATCTCAGAAGTATAGAGTGATTAGATGATTAAAACTTTGCAGTTTCCAGTTTAACTGTCAATGGAAACACAAATGATCATGGTTTACTAGTGACATTTGTACCTCAACATAACACTATGTTGAGGTAATGCTGTCCTTAAGTTCATTCAATTGACACCTAGCTAAAACAAAGATGAAATCCCCTCCAATTTGATGACAAATTTAACATTTTGGTAGAGTAGATTATGTATCAAACTTTAAAGATCCCAACTTTCATGTCACAATTGTGGAAACCGTCCTCCCGATGAGAAAGAAAGATGTTTTATTTGCAATGTGAATACACACACTCGCCAGTCACCCCACTCTTGTGTATTGCAAAACAAAAATTCTGGGGCAATAAGAAAAGCATACAACCGAAACACGAAATCCAGCTGGTAATTCACAACTAAAGAAATCAGGGAAACCATGCTTAGTAAAAGCCAGGTCTTGACTGAACTAGATTGTTAACCATCTAGCTTCTAAGAGGAAAAAGGAAATTTCCATATTATTGGTTCTCAGATCAAAATATGAAGCATGCAAAGAACAAATTATTTAGTTACAGATTATTGGTAACATAGGTAATGAGACTGGATTACTGGAGTTTAAGATGATTGTAAGTAAAAGGGAAAATTTTACTATAAGGTGAGCCATATATCGATATTGGGATGATGATTTTCATTCTTCAATGATTTCTTTCCTATTTCCTCAAGAAATCAAGTATTATACAAGTATGCATCTAAGAAACCTAGTTCTTCAAAATGGAATGATGAATCTCACTCTGTTAGAAACAATGAAGGCCATCAAAGTCTATCCTTTAGATTAAGAAACATATCAAATGATAGCTCCCTAACTTTGAACAAGTTGTAAATCTCAGAAGTATAAAGTAATTAGATGGTTACAACTTTGCAGTTCCCAATATCATGGTTTAAGAATCGCATTTGTTTCATTATTATATAACCATAGCACTTTGAGGTAACATCATAAAAGGTCTAGAGATCATTTAAGTGAAGCCCCCTAGCTAAAACTTAAAATGAAATCAATTCCAATTAACATTTTGGTAAAGTGGATTATGTATCAAACTTTAAAGATCCCATCTTTAATGTCACAAGTCTAGAAACCGTCGTCCCCGAGAGAAAAAAAGATGTTTTAACAATAGCAACAACATTTTCAATGTGAATACACACTCTCACCTGTCATCCCACTCTTGTGTATTGCAAAAAATAAAATTCTGGGGTAATAAGAAAAGCATATAACTGAAACATGAAATCCAGCTTGTAATTCACAACTGAAGAAATCAGGAAAATCATGCTTACTAAAAGCCAGGCCTTGGCTAGACTAGATTGTTAACCATCTAGCTTCTAAGAGAAAAAAGAAAATTGTCCATATTATTGGTCCTCGGATCATCTAGATTACCCACAAGCAACACTCTCTCGATGTGCTTTTCTTTCATCTTTATCAAAAAAGAGAGTAAAAAATTTGAGCTCTTGCGTATGTTCAGGGAGACTCATAGCTAGGAAATTTCCTGTTCTGTTACTCTTACAGACAAAATTGAAAAGATTCTCAAGTTTCTTCGGGAAGAAAAAGTCTTATTTTCCGGTACCCAAATTTTATCCCAATCTCCTCTAAGGAAAGTCTATATTTACAGAAGGGGAAAATATATACAAAAGCAGATGACATTAGTAAGCGAGAATGCAGAAATTGAACTAATAGTCACAAGAATTGGAAATTGGAAAACGTAAAGACGATTGCACATAAGAAGAGGGCTTATTTACCATGTTCGTTGCCCAATTTTGTTCGTCGTGAATTTGAGAGTGCCACAATTTCTTAAGCTTTTCCAGTGACATCGTTGCCTCTGCCATGGCTGCTGCTGGTTCGAACGAGGGTTTAGGGTTTGGTAAAAAGCCTTGTAAATACAACTAGTTCATCGTGTGGGCCGGGGCCGCAGAGCCAGCAGATCAATCATCATACATTCATACGGCTCCACATTATCCATCTTTTTTCAAATTAATTTTTATTAAACAAATTAATTAGAAAATTTTTAATTAGTCATTTATCTATATATCGTATAAAGAAGAAAAAATGTGGCTCATCTATCTATCTATTAATGTCTATCTATCTATCTATCTACCAAATCTATAACTATATATTAAAGCTGTCCCTTTTTGAGCCACCAAAACGATTCTGGCCCCACCTCATATTTATAAAATTAATTTTTATTTCTAATATTTTATACATTCCTCATGTACGACTACGATTCGATATTTTATAAACATTATAAATAGAATATTAATAAATAAATAAAAATATAATATAAACTTTAATATAAGTAATTTATTTTATATTCTTCCTATTTTATTACTTTTCATGTACGTAAATTTAGAGTTTATCAAATATTTCAATATCTATTAAATATTTTATTATCCATTTTTATTAATTTTAAAAAATTTAACTATTCATTCAATAATTTTTTATAAAAGAAAATCACTATATTTCTATAAATAAATTCGTCAAAAGATATATGATAAAATATTTATATTTATTTTTAAATATTTAAATATTTTATCTTTAATTTTAAATACTTGTATAAGGAAGCTTTTAAAAAATATTATTATATTAAACAGATATTTTTTTGATGTTAGAGATAAATTTAAATAGTTATAAAGAATTTAATAGAAAGAAGTTATAATAATAGAAATAAAAATTAATTTTTTAAATATAAGGTGGGGCTAGAATCGTTCTGATGACTCGAAAAGATAAAACTTTAATATATAGTTATAGATATTACCTATTTTTTATTTTTAAACATTATAAGTATTTATCATTAATTTTTTTTATTATAAAAGAAAAAATATATTTATAAATAATTTCGTGAAAAGACATCATGCTAAAAAGTAAAAGATATTTATACTTATTTAAAAATATTTTAAATTTGTTATCTTTAATTTTAAATATTTGTATAAGGAAGTTTTCAAAATATATTGTTATACTAAATAGATATTTGTTTGATGTTAAAGATAGATTTAAATAGTTAAAGAAGAATATAATAGGATAAAGTTAAAATATTAGAAATAAAAATTAATTTTGTAAATATGAGGTGGGGCCAGAATCGTTTTGGTGGCTCGAAAAGGTACAACTTTAATATATAGTTATAGGTTAAAAGAAAGAAAAAATAAAAGATAAGACTTTTTTAATATATAATGATAGATAATGTGATCTTTAGTGATAAGATTTTTTCATAAAGCTATCGTTCTAACGTTCTAACTTCTAATGTATTTACGTGTATTCAATATCGTAAATTTTGAATATCTTTTTTTTATTTTAATTTCGTAAAAATTTATAACAATTTATCTTTTCAATAAATATATAATATTTATCATCCATGTTAATTCAAAACTTATTTATTTTATTTTTCATAAATATCATCGTTATTCTCAATTAATTTTTTAGCAACCCATTTATACATATATTACTACTTTATGATAGATAATGTGATCTTTAAGATAGGATATTCTTATGATAGATAAAAAAGAGACTATTAAACTCATAAATATTTAATAACACATGTATGTGTTTTCAATATTTAAAAAATAATTGCATCAAGGTTTATGGTGAATTAATATTTATTTTAAAAATCATTGTTTCTAATATATGAATGCCATCCATTGAACAAATGTAGTTGAGATTTTATATCACATATAATGTAAATTTTTATTTAATTTTAAAAATAAAATAAATCCCGTACATGGTACGGGTAATAAACTAGTATATTATAAAACAGAAACCATTTCTATTAAAAAAATTGCACCATGTGACATTTTTAATAAAATAATGTTACATTTTTTAATAATAAATAAAATAATTACTTGTACCATTTTTTCTATATATTGAATTTTTTATAAGATAATAACTTGATTCGTGTGTTGATATTTTTTATACATATCCTTTTTATCTTGTAACAAGATTTGTGATCCAAGTATATACTTTTTTTTTATCTGTATGTTGATAATAACTTGATCTAATATTTGTTATATTAATTTTATGCATAATATTTTTATATATTTTATCAAGACTTGAGCTTCAAGTATATATATATTTTTTTATCTATATGATGATAAAAATATGGAGCACAATCTTAAAGTTTTTTCATAAATTATATAACTTTATTATGATATTATATACAAGTTTTTTAGTAAAATTATCCCGTGAGTATCACGGGGATTAAACTAGTTACTAATAACTAAAGTCGAAGTGATTTTTGTCACCACGTTGCGCCACATCACCACTTTATTAAAGTAATAATTTTAAATAGTTAATTATGCAAAAAAAAAAGTTATCTCCCAGTAAACATAAAAATGAAATAATATTTTTAAAAATTTATCCACAAATAAACATAAAGATGAAATAATATTAGTAGATTTGACCAATATAGATAAAAAAAAAAGACATTACATTTGTTATATTTGTAAAAGATAAATTAAAAAAAAGATAACAAAAATATGTACATGATCACATACATATCTTTGAAATAAAAATAGTCATATTTATTTATAACTATATTCCTAAAGTTGTAACCTTTCCAGCCACAACATTAATTTTGGCCCCACTTTATATTAAATTTTTTTTTCCAATTAAAATCCTTTCTATTTATTTATATGGAAAAAATTAATTCAAATTTTAATTAAAAAAATGACAATTATTTTATCTTTATCTTTTTATCTATTTATAAAAAAATTAATTCAAATTTTAATTTAAAAAATCACAATCTTAAAGATTTTTTTATCTTTAAAAAAATTCTATATATTATTATATCTTTTCTTATTAATTAATAATTATTTTTTTCACTTTTTATGGAAAAGATTTTTAAAGAATTGAATTTGATTAAATTTTTCTAAGAATTTACATTATTTTTGGCTTTTTATTTATTTTTATATATTTAATTTATTAATATCATATTTATAATATATCTAAAAACTGTTGAGTCGTAGTCGTGAATGGCACGACGAGTACAACTACTATAATAATTAATAACTAAAGTCGAAGCAATCTCTGCTACCACGTTGCGCCACATCACCCATTTATTAAAATTATAATTTTAAATATTTAAGGAAAATTCCTTTTGGTGCCCCTAAGTTTTTGCCTTTTCCTTTTGGTGCCCAAGAAAAAAACTTATTCCTTTTGGTACCCTTAAGGTTTTGGCTTTTCCCGTTGACGCCCCTCTCCGGTTCAAATTAGCCAATTTCAAGCTTACCATTATGTTCATCACCCTTAAATTAGTAGGATTCAACTATTAAAACATCAAAATTCATAACCAAACTACATCAATTTGAATCTTTAAACAATTTTGTAAACAACCCCTTAAAATAGAGGATTGTTTAAAGATTCAAATTGATGTAGTTTGGTTATGAATTTAAGTGTTTTAAGAGTTGAATCCTACTAATTTAAGGGTGATGAACATAATGGTAAGCTTGAAATTAGCTAATTTGAACCGGAGAGGGGCATCAATGGAAAAAGCCAAAACCTCAGGGGTACCAAGAGGAATAAGTTTTTTTCTTGGGCACCAAAAGCAAAAGGCAAAAACTTAGGGGCATCAAAAGGAATTTCCCAATATTTAATTGTGAAAAAAAAGTTATCTTCAACTAAACATAAAAATAAAATAATATTTGTAAAAATTTATCCCCAAATAAACATAAAGATAAAATAATATTAGTAGATTTGACCAAAATAGACAAAAAAGAGTATATTATATTTATTATATTTATAAAGGATAAATTAAAAAAGATAAGAAAAACTATGTAGACGTGATCACATATATATATATATATATTTGAAATAAAATAACCATCATAACTATAACCTAAAGCGGAGGTTAAAAAAATTATTAAATGACACATGTCACTTTTAGATTATACCACAATATAGGATAGAAAATCACATGATAGATAGGAAGATTATTAAGATATTTTTTCATGCTATCATACAAATTCTAGAACATTTATTTTATTTTTAGATAGAATCGTTTTTAAACTAAGATATTTTAATTGATTATTTTTAATTATGTATATTTATATGTTAGATAAAACAATTAATATATTAATTTTTTTAAATATCTTTGCATATATTAATTTTTATTTATTATTTTTAGAAAAGATACTATTTTAAAGATAAGATACTATTTATTATTTATTTATATCTTAAAAATAAATTATTTATATATATTTATTGCTATTTTAAACAAAATAAAAAAAATTGAGTCACATAACTTATTTAAGATGATTTGATTTAATTTATTTTTTAAGTATTATTCAATTTGAATATTAGTAATAATAAAAAAGCTCTAAATTCTATAAAAACTTAAAAGATTATTTTATAAGAATAATTTATTTAAGATAACTTGATTTTTAAATTGAATATTACTAATAAAAAAGAGTTTAGATTCTAAAAAGCCTTAATGTTTATCTTAGTTATATACAAATTAAAAATTAATTTACATCTTAAGATCATGACTATTTGTTCCTATATAATTCATGTATTTGAAAAAACTATTATTAATATTTTGTTCAAGCAAAACTCGTACAAGGTACGGGAATACATACTAGTATGTATCTATAACTATATATTAAAGTTGTAACTTTTCTAGCCACCAACCCCACCTTATGTTAACAAAAATTATTGACATTATTTTTTCCAATTAAATTCCTTTCTATTTATTCATGTGGAAAAAAATTAAATCGAATGTAATTAAAAATAACAAAAATTATTTTATCTCTATCTTTTTATCTATTTATAAAAAATATTTATCTTAAATGTAATTTTGATAAAAAAAAAAGGTAAAAATTTCAAATATCTATAATATTTAGAGTTGTCAAAAGCTGACCCGACCCGCAAACCCAACCCGAACTGTCCAAAAATTTTAGGATCAAAACACGAAAATTTGAACCCGAAACCCGATAGACCCGCAACCCGTTGGGTTGAAACCCGAAACCCGTTGGTTTGACCCGTTGGTCAATCCGACCCGCCCGAAAACCCGCGTCGACCCAACCCGGTTTAACCCGTGACCCGTAACGACGCGAACCTGAAATGACCAAACCCGAACCCGCCCGACCCGACCCGATTGACATGTCTAACAATATTACTTGCCTAAATTAATTTTTATATAAAAAAATTATATTATATTTTCCTTAATTTCCTTTTTGGATTGTTTATGTAAATATATAAGATTTTTTATCTTCGAAAAAATTCTATATTTTTTTATTTTTTCTTATTAATTATCTTTTTATTTTTTTATTTAAAATATTTTTAAGGAATTGAATTTGATTAATTTTTTTGAGAGTTTACATTATTTACTTTTTTTTATTTTTATATATTACTTTATTAATATCATATATATAATATATCTAAAAATTGATGTCTCGTAGTCATGCATGGCATGACGGGTACAACTAGTTTATAACTAAACATCCAATAAAGATTAAAAATAAAAATAAAAAAAGAAACCAATTAAATTTATTTTGACCTTTAGTCTCCAATAGCAAATTTTAGAATAAGAATCCAATGAAGCTAAAAAGATAAAATAAAAGATAATGAATTAAATTTTACACTATACATGTTCAATGCCACATAAAATGACCTAATATTTATTTTCAATTTCTTTCTAATATGTCAAGCCTCTCCAGTCTAGATGGTAGGTGATGGCGTCAAAGATCATTAGGTCACGAGTTCGAATCGCCCCTCGCCTGTTGTAATGGCCTGAGTGCCTCCTATGAACCAAAAAAAAAAATTCTTTCTAATATTCTATCTATCTATCTATATATCTTATAAAGAATAAAATTGTGGCCCATTTATAGCTAAATGTCCAATAAAGATTAAAATATAAATAAAAAAGAAACCAATTGAAAGAAGAAAAATGTAGCCCAACCAACGGTGCGTTGGTGCAGTGGTATGGGAGCTGCACTTGGAAGGGCGAACCCCGTGTTCGATCCCCCGCAACGTCGTTGGGAGGAGTTTAAAGCCGTAATTCCCTACCCCGCTCCGAATCCGGATGTAGTCCTGGGCTTAAATCCGACCCGAAGCCACTGGGATAGGGCGAACCGGATGGGAAACCAAAAAAAAGAAAAATGTAGCCCATTTATAACTAAATGTCCAATAAATATTAAAATTAAATAAAAAAGAAACCAATTGAAAGCAGAAAAATGTGGCCCATTTATAACTAAATATCCAATAAAGGTTAAAATATAAATAAAAAAGAAATCAATTGAATTTATTGTGACCTTTAGTCTTCTATAGCAAATATAGAATAAGAATCCAATGGAGCTAAAAAGATAAAATAAAAAAGAATAATTAAATTTTACACTATATATGTTCAATGCCACCTACAAAACTACTTTCACAACAAAACTTTCAAATCCAACACAAAGAGAAATCTTCCACATCTCCATTCTCAATGACAAACTTTGGTATTAAACATCTATGACCATTAGAGCTGTCAAAAGCTGACTCGACCCGAACTGATCGAAAAATTAAGGTTCAAGACCCGAAAATTTGAACACGAAGCCCAAAATAAACCGAACCCGATAGACCCGAAACCCGTTGGGTTCAAACTTGAAAAAACCGTTAGGTTGACCCAAATTGTTATATTTTAATAATATATAATATATTTTGAAAATTATAATATATTTTAATATTAAAATATATAAAAATAATAGATTTATTATTAAATATCATTTTTTAAATAAAAAATATTTTAATAATTGTAAAAAAAAATCAATTTTCTTGACCTGTTAGGTCGACCCGACCCGCCCGACAACCCGCAATGACCGGACCCGATTTAACCGGTGACCTGTTACGACCCGAACCCGACTCAACTCGAACCCGACATGACCGACCTGTTTGACACCTCTAATGACAAATAATGTTTCATAAATATAAATAAATAAATAAAATTAATCCAGCATTTGAATGGATTGACGTTCAAATTCTAAACCTTTAAAATGACCATTAATGTTTCATAAATATATAAAATTAATCCACCATTGGACCGGATTGACCGTTCAAATCTAAACCTCTACCAGGACCATTAATTTTATACAATGAATGTCAGTAAGAAAACAAAAATAAATAAATAAAATTAATCTACCATTTGAATGGATTGACAATCTATATATAACATTAGAAAGTTGTGTACATGAAGCATTTATTGCACTCGATCAAAAATTTCAAATATATTAAATCAAATGTTTTATATGACAAGATGAGCTCCTTAGCACAATGGGTAAAATGTTGGCATTTGTAAAGAAGGTCTAAAATTCGAAACTATAAATAATCTTTTTCCTCATTCTAGCTAAAGTTTTTATGCATATTGCCTAACAATTGTTTATACTGCAAAAATAATTTAGATTAATATCTATTGATTTAGCCTACCGTTTCTAAAGAATAATAATATTTTTTGAAGGGAAAAAATAAAATATATAATCATCGATTTTCAATACATCTATCGATAAAAAAAATTTGTACGAGAAGAAGACCATTTTTTTCTCATTGTGCATTCATGTATTAAGTTCATTAAATCTTGTTATAAAATAAATAGTCTCTTTTTTTGTTGAAGGAATAGTAATAATGAATAAATTCTAATACATCTATCTATATAAAATTATGTATATAGGAAAATTTATTACAAATATTACTTTATTTTTTATTTATAAAAGTTTAAGTTTCAAGTCTCTTTGTGAACAACATTTCTAATTACTTTAGTCCTATTTAAATTGTTCAACAAACTAAGCAAAAGATGATATAAGAAATAGTCATATATGATTACTTTAGTTCTATTTAAATTTTAAGTAATAATCCTATTTTTTATATGTCTATTATTGTATAAATGTTATAAGTATTTCAATGTATATTATGGATGTATAGATACACATAGAGATACTCTTATGATACTTATCCTCTTAAAGGTGTACTTTTTGTCCACATTTAACACCTTTAATTACATCCTATTTATTTTAATTTCTTTCTTCTTAATCAAATCAAAAAAAATCAACTTCATACAAACAAAAAAACGTTGAAGTTTCTTTAATTAGGAATCTATAGTGGCAAATTAGCACATGCATTTAGTGACTAATATGGTTCAACTTGAAGACAATTTTTTTCTTAATAAGGTTGAATGTGAGCTTGAATGGTTTATTCGTTAATTTGAGAACAAATTATTTGTCACTTTATAATTGTTAATTAGCCACAAATCAATTCTACCATTGTGAGGGAAGGTTAAAAGTTTTCTTTAATTTTTAGTAGTTAAATTTTATCTTGCATATAAATATAATTATTGTGTAGCCTGATAAGAAGAAATATGGAGAGATTCACATATAATAAAAGAAGGGTGTTGCTGAGCAAGGAGAAGATGAGAAAAAATAGAAAAAAATAAATTATTGAGGTAAATTCTTATTGTAGTTGCTTCCTCTTAATTGTTATGATAAAAATATTTTTTATCTTAATTGTTATGAGCTTTTTAACATTCCGAACTTTCAAGACTTCATCCTCTTCCTTGGTGGCCTTGGACACCATTGATGAACATAATCAAAGGACAATATGGAATCCATGAAAACCTTCTTGAACTTGAATGCTCGGGACCTTAGTAAAGGTCTTGATTATTGAAAATCAATAGTAAAGGTAGAGTATGTGTGGGTCATATGGCTGGAATATGTGAAAAGATTGTTGAAAATTGAAGAACACTCGTCATCATCTTCGATTGGGCACTCATCAGAGAAAATTTCGGGGTCGATGCTTTCCGAAATCTCCAAGTGAAGTTGAAGGTGCTGATAAAAATCCGCACTAACATACATTGAAGATCAATATGAAAAATCAAAGAATGAAACTTGTCTCAACCTGGATAACTGATACCAATTGATACGGAATTATCTCCTCGATTGCTCGATGATGACAATTCGGTCTTGGTGTTTGGCCTCCATTCGTCTTCAACGAATCATTCACTTTGATCCTCCCTTGATTTGCATCAATTTGGAATCTAAAGTGGCAAATTAACACATTTAGTGACTAATATGGTTCAAATTGAAGACAATTTTGTTCTTAATAAGGTTGAATGTCAGTTTGAAGAGTTTATTCGTTACCCTTTTCAACTCACTAATTTTGATGATGTTTTAAAGACTTGAATAACATTTTTTAAGGATCGAAGGGAGTAACATTTTTCTACTTTGTTTTATTTTCTTAGCCTATTTTTTCACTCCTAAATCCATGCAAGGAAATGATAAAATATTGTTTAAACCATGATAAAATATTGTTGAAACATAATATTTGACACAAGCAAAAACTTAAAAACATAAGAACATTATAAACAAGACTATTGACCCGTGTGAAGCTCGGGCATAGCCTTCTAGATGCTTCCTACCCACGCCTACACTCGAGTAGACAAGGTGGCTTCAATAATGTATGAATAAATGTAAAGAATCAACTAAAATCCCAAGGATCACAAGGCGAGTGAATAACTAACGCGACACCAAAGATCAAACTATGTGCTCATCCTACATGGCATCCAAACACCTTTCCTAGCCAACGCATTAAATAAATGGCAGGTGTGGCTGCAATCTATGGAGACCCCAATAAGTGATGGCGATCAACGACATCACATACCTCACACTCCACCAATCAATTATCGACACCTCAAAGATTCAACAATCTCTCCCACATCGAAAGATCTCAAAACTCCAAATGGAACCGCTCTCCCACAAATAGTGAGACAACACGTCACAGATCTCACACTCGATCAATCAATGAAAAACACCTAGAAGATCCAATAATCTCTCCCTCATCGAAAGATCCTGAAGCTCCTACTAGAACAACGTCTCCAACCAATGGTGAGAAAAGACGTCGCACATCTTACACTTCACTAGTCAATGATTGACGCCTCAAAGATCCAACAATCTCTCCCATATCAAAAGATCCTAAAACTCCAATTGGAAGCGCGTCTCCCACGAATGGTGAGACAACACATCGGAAACCTCACAGTCCACCAACCAATGATCGAAACCTCAAAGATCAATAAGGTTCTCCCAGATTGAGAGATCTCAACATCCAACTGCTCCAATGCCTATAAACAGTGAAAGAAGGCAAATGTTACAATGGTAAAAAAACATCTCTAGAGTAAGATCTTTTATAATTAATAGAGACTCGAAGTGTTGTAACTTTTAGAAGAACTTCGTTATGTACAAAAGAGAATCTTAAAAAGTTCTAAGTCTCCATTTGTAAAGGAGAGGGAAAACACTGTGAGTTTAAAGAGCGTGCACATTCTGAAACAAATAATCCAAAATTTTATAAAAAAAAAAACTCTTTTCAAGCATATGTGAGTTGTTCTCACGTGTAGAATAAAGAGTGAAAGCTTATGTATGGTCTTTAAACTCACAGTGTTTTCCCTCTCCTTTACAAATGGAGACTTAGAACCTTGTCAACTATTTAAAAGAAAAGCTCGACAAATATTTAATGCTTGATTTGTGTTAGACATTGGAAGAGTTCATTTTTATAACCAAATCATTGGAAGAAATTTGTCCGCGTGGACGTCAAGAGTGCATTAAAAATATTAGTTGATCAACAAATTTCTTCTAGAGCTCCGAAAGCATAACTTGACTTTGTCATTTTTAAATCCTTCGGGGACTTTGTGCAAAACCTACGACTCACAAAACATATAAAGCAAACGTAAGTTTCCTCTTCTACATCAGTTATGTTCTCATCATTTAGAGCCATCACTGGACAATTATGGATATGGATGGTATAATTCCAAGCAATCATAAAGCATCAACAGTTACCTCAGTGTAGAAAGAATTGGAAAACACCTCATGTTGTAAGTCTATGATAAACAATGATTGATGGCGGCATGACCTCATTATGTTTCTCTTCTTATAAATAAAACATTAATGATCGTCCACGAGCCTGCCTTGTCAACTAACCATTGACAAGGCAGGCACATGGTTTAATTAGAAAACAGTTACATAGTTCTACCATTTGAATGGATTGACAATTCAAATTATAAACCACTACGACCATTAATGTTTCATAAATATAAATAAATAAATAAAATTAATCCACCATTTGAGTAGTTTTATATCAAGTGCAACCATGTTAATAATGTTTAGGACATTCTGTAGTTGTCGTTTATATTGTTTAGGACATTCCTTTTGGTACCCTCGAGTTTTCGTCTTTTCCTTTTGGTACCCAAAAAAAATACTTATTCCTTTTGGTACCCTCATGATTTTTAACAAGATTGTTCCGTAACCTATCTCACACAAACACTAACTTCCATCTAAGTTCTGTTAAAAATATTGAAAAAAGAAAAGAAAAGTTAATCGGCACACACCACCTTGCCATTTGTCAGTTGTCACCACCTTCGTTTCACCTCAGAGCATCAGATCTGAAGAATTGAGGTAAAAAAATTGTGAAATCAAATAAAAAAGAAAGTTTAGAAGCAGAGAAGAAGCCGACGAAGACGAACGACTGACAAATAGGAGGAAGCCCGAAAAAGTCCGACTTGAAGTCTGAATTTGAATCTAAATTCAAGCACTGCAATTTCTAAATCAAATGATAATCACATTACTCACTAATTTTTATGAACAGAGAATTAAAATTTATAGTTTTGTACATCAGAAGAACCATATAAAACTACAATTTCAATACCAATATTGCAAATGTGCCACATAATTACCCGTTCTCATCATCCTTTACATAAATCCAAAACAAGAGAAAAGAAAATGGACCGCCATGAATACTGGCTAATTTTGCTCAATCTTCCCCCGTTTCAGTCAGAAATTAACAAATTTGCTACAAAATTGAGAAGAAAAATAAGAATAAAACTTCCATTTCCATTGCCGACGGTTGTTATCCACACCCACTCGCAGCGGCTTCCGCTCCCACCGCCTGACGACGGCCGCTGAGATCCGACCCTAAACACTCTCCTCACCACCTCCATCTTCCGCCGCCGCCGCCGCTAGTCTTCCCCCGCTCCGTCTCTCCGTACATCTCCCGCCGCAAGTCCGACACCGGAGCCGCAGGCTACAACGATACCGAATTCTCCGACGACCGCAAGCAACATTGCGAGCAAGGCGAAGAAGAAGAGCAAATTCAATCTGTTCTCGAGCCTGTCCAGATCTAGATCGGCGCGATTTAGCCGCTCTTCAGATCCGTTCTCGGATTCCGAAGCCTCTGCTCCCAATCGCAGGTTTTCCTCGCTCGACGAGAGCTCCTCCTCATCCACCTACGACGGCCGACGTGACAGAGGAATGTCTCCGAAGTTGATTACGACATCGGATGCTCGCCGGATTCTTGGAGGAGAACTCCTAGCCCGGTGCACGGATTCTTCTTGGAGCTCGCCGAATAATTTATTTTAGGTATATTTAGATTTTTTTTATTTTTTTTTAATAAATTGTTAACGGAAATAAGAGTGAAATAGATGGAATTTGGCTTTAAATGTACTTTAGGTTACGGAAAGGACTTTTTTGAAATTACAGGGGTACCAAAAGGAATAACAAATTTTTTTGGGCACCAATAGAAAAAGCCTAAATCGAGGGTACCAAAAGGAATTTCCCAAAACTGATTTGTGATAATTTATCTTTTGACCAAAGAATAGTTTTCAATGATTTTGGCTTATGTCGAGATATTGATTTCCTCCGCACAACAATCTGCTTCTCGTATCGACGAATTAGAATAACACACAAGTATTATTTTTGTTTCGCTTATGCAAAAATCATGATGTTATCGACAAAGGATCGGATGTAAAGAGGATCTTGTTGCACGCCTTAGTTAGCGAGATCTTACTTAATTTCTTTTTTTTTTTCCGAACCAAATGCACATAGATTGTCACAATCATCATTAGTGTTGTGATGCAGCTTGCAACAACATGACAGTCAAGACTCACAATTTCTTACCCCCGGCCAAATTAGGAGCTGCTCTTTTGATATATTCTACTCTTTTTCAAGTGACAAGGGCCTTAAGTGCAAGACAAGTTTGTGGCAGTCCAACTGGCAGTTTGTGCAAATGCCCTGCTCAATTTTAAACAATTCCAGAGAACGACATATCGGGAGTACTTTTCAGGATACGTACATGATGACATCAAGAGTTCAGACAAAATAAATAGGAGTTTGGCAATAAAATCCCAACTCATCACAGAAAAAAGGTACATTGATAACGTTATACAATTTGCATTAGGTCCTTACACGACTGAGGAATCTGTTGCTTGTTCGTGAGCGGTATTCTTCAGAGCAGCTCAGGTTACAAAAGAGATCCTCAAAGAATTCTGGTTTGTTGGCATTGGAGCTCCTAAACACAGGGAAACATAAGCATGTAGATCACATCAACATTTTTTCAAGAAGAGTATAATTTTTTATTGATTGAAAAGGTAAAGGTAAACAACCCAAAAACTGGTGTATAAAATCCCTGAATTTGTGCTTGCTTGCAGGGATTTTGACACAGTGTACAAAGGGGTTCGTCCAATGTGGACCAAGCCTGCACATATACTTGATCCATTTTCCTGTTACCAACAAGCGAGACCTGCTTCCACACTGCACCTGGTGGTAAAGGAAGGCTTATTTCACACAACGGAGTATTCCGCCTCTTACTTCCACCTTCAAGCAATCCCTATGCATAAGGAAGAAAAATAAAGACAATAAGAACCTATCTGTAGTAACCAAAGCAGTGAGTTGAAGAATGTAAAAAAGCACTGAACAAACCTTATTATCATGGTTGGCGCTTTCACAAAAATATAAAAGTTCAGCAGATAAAGGAAGTTGAAGAGGTTTTCCAAACAATTTCCTTTAGTCTACGCGTCTCAGGTTATTTCACTCATTAATGAAGATGAGAAGAACATCACGACATGCAGGATTTTCCTTGATGAATCCAGAAACATATTTGTTACATCCAGAAATAATCTCCTCAGGCTGAAAATTCTCAGAAAGTGGTTTGGACTTGAGTCTACCCCTGGGATGCATATCCATAAGTGGATTCTCCCAGTATATTGACTCACCTAGAAAAATGTAAGCAAATATAATAACACTTTTCAATTCCAGTGAACAGAAGTTAGTGAAATAAAGATCAAAATAGACTGACAATAAAATGAAGAGGGAGGAAGGACAATCAAAGAAAACCACAATTCTTAATGAATGAACTCCAGAAACTTGATGGTGTAAGTTAGAGATTCAATCAAACACATCTTAAGTGTAAAGCCTTTCAGTACTTAGAAAGGCTGTTTTTATGGAATGAATCTAGTATTTCAAGGTCAAGTTTCTTTTCACTATGGAATGACTTGAGGCCAAGGACCATGCCTCTCACATTATGTGGGGCATCACCTTTGTTGAGTGTTGATCCATTGAATAGAAGGAAGGGGCATGTTTAGTTTCCGATTCACAAATACACACTGAGGGAATAGCAGTCTTTTCCCGAAAGCTTTGCCAGTTTGATCTACTTGATGATATTCATTTTGTTGATCCATTTTGATCCCTGCAAGAGCTTTCAGATAGATGAATGAAGCTGAATATGTGTGCTTCTTGAGAGGGAATCCAAAGGTTATTATAGCCTTTGACCATATCAATTCCTTTGTCCATTTCCCTTCTCTAACCTTACACATTCTCCCAGTAACCACAAAATCAGCACATAAATCCTGACCCCTAATCATAAAAAGCACTGCAACTAAGAATGGGTGTGCAGTGAGTGCTATTTTGTCTTTTCACACTTGGAATAATAAGAAGCACTCTTGCCAGTTTTTACACTGTTAGATCTTGGGCATCGGACTTGTCATTCCAAAACAACTAAAAACCACCTGTACAAGATAAGTGACAAGCCCACAACCCCCAGCTGATCGGTAAAGTGAAGGTCACCTCAAAGCACAAAATTTGAGAGTTAATTCGTGAGTCAGATGGAATATTACAAGATTTTATTATTCTAATATACCCAGTAGTCATCCACATAGATTTAGCATGCCAGTCATTGCCAAAGTATTGAATAAAAAAAAGATGAGATTCTTTGGAAGAGCATAAAATATAAAAAGCCAACCAACCAATTTGCTAACATATGGATAAGTGAAATGACACTAAACATGAGGGCAAAAAAATTAAAGCGCTTCAATGTCCACACTTCAGAACACAAGTCACGATAGTCTCTGAGGCTGACAAATTATTTCTGAATAATAGAAATAAACATCAATGAGAAAAGTCAAAAGTAATTGCCCTATTTATATCATACCTCAAAACGAAGATTATCTGTTTGGATGGAGCTACCTACTTCAGATGTTTCATCAGGCTTGTGATCAAATTCCTTTTGTGTTCCATGTACTGTATCTTCATCAGTCTGCATAATGCATTGAAAACAAGGAAAAAGAAAAAACTTTAGCTGAAGAATGCTTATGAAGTTTTCTTATTCATTCGGTAAGCCACACTTTCCCTGAGCATCATATTAATTAATTATTGCATTTACCGTGTCAGAATCATTGGTTGCTTCACTCTCTGGCATGAAGCGTTGTGGAGATTTCTCCTCAATTACTGCTGCACCAGAAGCAGAATATGGAGTTCCAAATGTACTTCTGTCCATGTCATTTGAGTTCCAAAAACGAGAGACCTGCAAGTTCACGCGTAGAAGCAGTAAATTATATATAAACAAACAACAACATAGACCCAGAGCAGTTCCGCTTGAGCGGAATCTGGAGGGTCAAGATGGAGGCACTCAGGCACCCTTGGCTTAACGCAGAGGGGGTGCGCCCAGAAAGACCCAAGGAAAACTAAAATTCAGCTACGTGACAATGCTAGCTGAATCTAGTTAGAATGCACCAAAATTGTTATAGGGTTTATATATAAAAGCACACAGCGCAAATAAAAATGGGAATGTGCCCAAAGGTGTTCGGAAAGCACCAAGATGTAAGTAGGTCGATCAAATCTAGTCAAACAGCCATAAAATGCATTAGATTCGGTACTTGTGATCGAACCAAGAACTCCGGTAAGAATGTTTGTTAGAAAACACAGACCTAATGAAAATACTACCTTTAGGCCAACCTAGAATAGACATTCAAGAAGGAAACTGAGGGAACATTTTAAAGTTCTTAAAAGAAATTAGATTTTAGAACAAACATTTACAAATACTTAGAGCATATAGTGAGTCATGGGAAGTCAATAATCAAATGCCTAAGAAGAGGATGTTAAAGAATATTTTTAATTGACATGCTGAGATTAAAAACGTTTTGATAATAATTAATATAGTAATAAGAGATAGCATACAAAAAAAACACCTCTAGTGCTGGTACTGCATCATACTTGCCATTAGTTGTTGATAAAATACGAAATAGACTCTTGTTTAACCTTTGCCAACGTGATTCATCAGAGATATCCTAAAATACGAATAAATATCATAAAAGGTGGGAACTTGCAAGTATTAAAGGCAAAAAAAAAACATATGGAGTGAGAAAAGAAAAGAATTGAAGAAACACAAACCTTTGCAGAAAAAATGTAAACATTGACTGCTTTTGTCTGCCGTTGCCTATGTGCTCTATCCTCAGCCTGAGAAGTCAGATAAAACAGGAAAAGAATCTATTCAAACTAGAGAGTAAGGGGCCAAAATACAGTTAGCAATAGCATAATATTCATAGAATTTTAGCTCTTGATTTAAGGACAGCAAATAGATTCTCAAACACACCTGAAGCAAAGATGTTGGTTCCTTGGGGAGCTCAACAAAGACAACACTTTGAGCCGTAGAGAGATTAATTCCTGCATACCCAACTTTAATTCCGATCATTGCAACCTTGACCTGAAGCAACAAAGTTATAGGATTTTCGTTTGATCAAAACATGTACTAATTGTAGCTTACTCCTTGCAAAATAAAACTTTCTTTGTCTACTTCTGTCTTGAAGTTGATGGACAGTAAAGAAGAAGGTGAACAAAAATGATATGCAAAAGAGTTTTTTTTCCCTTTACAAGTAGTACCAAATTGTTTTATGTTAGTTTTCAGCCTGGATCATACTGAGAAATGACTGGGTTGCTCTAATTCAAGCAAAACAGTAACTTCACTTTCAATTATTTTTAGTGAAGTTTCAATTTCTTAAATTGTCCAATCATTTTGAAGATCAGAAGGAAAAATATCATGAAATGATCTATCTATGACTATGACTATGACTACAAGAAACCAACATAAAGTTTTAAGCCTGGATCATACTCGGTAATGACTAGGGCTGCTCTAATTCAAGCAAAACAGTAACTTTAATTTCTTTCATTTTTGACACGGCTATAATTTCTAAATATTGTCTAATCATTTTGAAGAGAAAAAGGAACATGATCATAAAATGATCCATCTACGACTATGACTACAAGAAACCAGGGACAGAAACAGGAAATGTAATGAATAAAACATTTCCATTCAGTTGTTTCAAGTGTGGATATTTCCTTTTAAGCTACACAAGAATTAAACTAAGTATTTTGTCAGTAAAATGGGATCCAATATATCCTTGACATAAATGAATATAAGATATTGGGACAAAGGCAAAACCAAAGAGAAACTACATGCCTCGTTTGATGATTGAAAAGCCTTGACAGCAGATTGCCGATCCACATCAAGTGTCTTCCCGTCTATTTGAACAAATCCAATGCCTTTGTCACATAAGAATTCCTAGAAATGATTTTAACAGTCAAGTTATAGTGATGAAGATCACCAAATCTTAAGCAAGAACGCTAATACATCACCTAGTCAGCATACCTCCAGAAAAAATGACAAAATAATGAAGGAAAGAAGAACTTGCATAGTACGGTCCAACTTGCATAGTAAATGAATCAAATTAAAGAATTTTGGAAGATATGGAGGTTTTACATTTTTTCTTCTATTAAAAATTAATTATCTTCGCTTATAATATAATCCCACATTTTATAAAACTTTATTGTGCTACTTTATTAATATTATTTTCATTTTCATAATTGACTTGACATGTCCCCTTAACAGAAAAGGAAGATTAGGTGTTTCTATTTCTATAACAATCCTCAAATTAAAATCCTTATTTTGAGCATATTAGTCAATGGCAAGGGGTAAAATGATGATTGTTCAATTTGAATATGAAAAAAGGATTCTTTAAAATCTTCCACCTCTGTGACCCATATATTCTTCTTTTCCTCACTTTTCTTGTCTTCCACCCTTCATTAACTGTGTTCATACTCCCTATATTTTATCTACTATATTCTCTTTTTTCCCATCTCTTCTCTTCCCTCTCAAAACCTATTTTGCACAAGTATACTTCATAGTAGAATGGTCATGAACTTCAAAATACACCTAAAGAAGGGTAACATACATACTCGAATCATCTAAAGCACTTGCCATCCATTAGAAGGCAAAGGTCAACCTGTTATCATCTCAAGTCTAAGTGGGATTCCGGGCAATTACACATGGATTACAATCTATTCTCACCTGTGTTTTATCAAACTGGTATAATCTATACTTGACAGCTATTAACCGGTATGAGATCGATCTATTTTCACCTGTATTTTATCAAATACAATGATGTGATGTGCAAATACTATCATTTTATGACCACTGGACTTCATGTCAGCGTTTCCCGTTCTATCAACTTCAGTAGCAATTGGGTGAAGGGAAAGCCACTGAAGAAATCCAGGGACCTTTGCAATACCAAGCTCTTGAGGAGAGAGATTCTTTGAACATTTGTTATCATCAGTATCTGAGAAAGAGGATAACATTATGCAGTCAAATTAGAAGCTACATGATCACAACAGTTAAGGCAAACAATCAATCTTTGTGAAAATCCTTCAATAGTGCCAGAATTGGAAAGAGATTCTTGCATACTCTTAAGGCAAACAATCAATCTGCGGTCTGCCACAATTTTTCAACCTCAAAATTGAAAAGATGAAAGCATTTATTATTGCATTTTTATCTACTCATTTGCATCCATTATAAATAACATATCCACGACGCACTTCTTCAGATCATGCTCATATATCATTCCCATTACATCAGAATCATTTCATCAAAACATATATAAATGTGCATGTCTACCCCAGGTAGGAAATTGCAATTTCACTAACATTATGATGTTAACAAAGACCATCCTGATAATGCATTCAACAGTTTTCAACTTCCAATGATCTATCCAATGTCTAAGAATGTCTAGCTATTATTATTTTTTCTACCCCTGGTAAAAGGGAAGGTTCTTGTACGTTAAGTCCATAAAAGCAGACAGATATAAAATTGAACTTAGAAATAAGAAAGACTACGGAAAAAAAAAGCAGAGTTTCATTGCTTATAACACTTTATAGATAGTAACCACACAGCCGAAAAAAAAAGCGCTTCATTTCTAGGGTTTAAGATGCTATTTACATTGTCACAATGAGATAAATCAGAGACGATAACATTTTCACATTCAGCTAAAGAAACTTTCTAGAAAAGGTATTTGTCATTCGTGTCAAATGCAGCATTGGTATTTACGTCCGAAATATTGTAACTTTGTCTCCATATGCCACTTATCATCACACACACATGAGAAGTTGGGCGAACAGCCTCATGTACACTAATATGAACAATAAAATGCAAATTTGATATGCATCATGTTTTACTGTTCAGCTTTGGGATGTCATTTTTCATTGAAAAGCTTTTGTATGCTCTTCTAAGGCTCAATGTTGCACATTACCATCTGCTTTATCTATCATATATATCTGAAGGCATATCTTGTTTGTCATCACCAATCCCAGTCAAACCATCATGCTTTCCAACGGCCTCCTTTGCTAATTTAATATCTGATTTTTTTCAGTGACAGCCTAATAATTTGTCTATGTTTGGGGGGCAACTGAACAAGCAAATTCTCTTTCAAGCGTCTTATCTACATAAAGCAGGCAAGAAAACAATTTAGTCAAGATCTTGTCTAGTCAATATAACTTAGCCTATATGACTATGCTATATCTGACTCATGACCAACACATCAAGCATCATTACTGTGGAGTACTAAGTACTTGAACGATAACCAACTTGGGCCTTGTTTCACTTTGGGCTCAAAAGCACTTTTAATCCTAAAATTACATTTTAGGCTTCTTAAAATACGTGCAACCCTCTCTATCTTTTACATTTTTCAAGGCAAAAAAATCACATTTCACCCCAAAATAACTTTCAAGCCAAAATGAAAACAAGGTGGTAGATTATATGAATATGGTCAATATCCACAGTAAGTATCTTTCAATTCTTTCTGTAATACATTGAAGTGCTTGGTACAGCAGAAATTATTTTTAATGAAATTCCAACCTTCAAGTTAACAGTTACATATTAGATCATATAAGCCAGAATAGACAGCTGGTTTTATTGCTTCTAAAGATATTTCATTAGCATTCTGTAAATACTAGTTTCTAAGTAAGAAGAATGAATGGGGTTAGAATTCTGATCATGTAGAGCTGAACAGAAGCATTAACATAAAAAAAAAATTGCATGAAGAGAACAAACCGTAACAGTCTTGACAAAGTAAAATACTCAACTCCTGTAAATGGCAGCCTTGCGAATAGTCCTATAATTCGTGAAACTAGTTAGGATATTACAGCATTCCTTGTATAGGTTGTAATTTTACTCATATATAAGACCTCAATACACTCTTAGCACGTTGACAACATGAGTTGATATATTACGAGTGACAACTTCCAACATACAACTTATTAATTACATCATCAAAGAACAACAGAAAAGAAAGTTTGCTACCGGAAACACAGAATGTAAAACATCTAATAAAGCTGTATACTTTTCTTACAAGATCAAGTTCATATACAAGAATGAAAATGAATTCTGAAATTAAATATATGTCTTCAATAAACCACATATCACTTCTATAAAAGGAAGGTTTTACCCGATAAGATTTCCCTTGAGAATCTTCAACCACTTTCATAGAGCAATAAGTTTTGGCAAACTCATACTTGGTCTTCCCCAACAAACCAGTCCTAAATAATAATTAAAATAGTCAAAATGATGTTCTTACTGCAAGAGATGCATGGCCAAATATATGAGATTCTGGAACAGCTCACCATAGCATATTTATTTGATGGTATATGTCAAATGGCCTATGAACTCCTAGCAGGAACATCGCCAATATTAACATCCAGGACCAACTCAGATATAACAGTTTAATAAGATTCAAAATATGAAAGGTGTCGATATGAACATAGCCTAGAAATTGAATACAAAATCAGTACAATAGATTGCACAGCCCATATACTACCTGAAGGGTCTTACCAAGCCCCATTTCATCAGCAATCAGACACCTACCACCCCTCCGCAAAACAAAGCTTAAGCCATCAAACTGGAAAGGCATCAACGTATCCAACAAATTTTTAGGTACGTTGTCCAGGGTATTTCTTCAATCTCAATATATTTGGAGCTCTTCAAGCATTTGAGAGAAACTTCGTAATCCCTGAGCTTATAAACAGACGCCTTTCCACCATCATGGATTTGTGTAAAATGTGATGCCATGACCTGTCAAGAAGAAAAATAACATGTTTGAAAGCAATTCTCTCTGTATTAGTAGTATTGACTTTTTCAGTATGCACTTAGACGGCTAACTGACTTACTACACTAAGTTCAAAAGGTTTGAACAAAATTGAACACGGCAAAAAAAGAGAAGCATTCCAATTAAGTGTCAGTTTCTACTTTCTACGATAACAAAAAGAAAAAAAAATATCAGCATCCAATTTCCAAGGTTTAAATAAATTGCTCTGAACAGCTGCCTATCATGACCTCAATTGCCTAATATACAGTTCGAAAATAGGTTAATGTTTTATTGCAATAACTCTCTAAGGCATCCTTGGTCCGCCCAAACAATCGAAACATCATTAGCATCAATAACACAGGCAAACACCAATTACACAATTCTGGAGAGAAAAAACCCGTAACCATTCGGGAGAATTAAACTGTGATCATGAAGCATCGAGAGGGAAGAAAAAGCCATACGTTGGAAAGCCGTTGCTCCAATTTAGCAAAGCACGTTTCTGCACCTGGATAAGAAAACCCTTCAAGGGCTTCTGGGGCGATGGAGAACGAATCCGGCGAGCAGATTTCAACCCTAATTCAACTTTATAAATAAGATATTAATAAATATGATATTAATAATAAGAGTCCGGTTCACGTGTGAATGGGCGCCCAGGTGCGAAATAAGAAAGAACAGGAGCCGTTGGATCAAGAAAAATCAAAGGCGTTGATCATTTCACTTAAAAAGGGAAAAAAAACGGCACGGGCGAATTATTGATGAATTATTCGCGTATTTTTGAAAAAAACGGAAATAGAACACGCGCCCAGATTGTTCATCACTATTGTGGATTTGTTCATCAATAATGTGGATTTGTTCATCAAAACTGTGATTTTGTGCATAAATAAACTATTGTTTGTGCATCAAAAATCTATTGTTTGTACATAAAAAATGAACAAATGTATATCAAAATTACATGCAATATGTTCATCAACATTGTGATTTTGTTCATAAAAAAACGAAAATATTTGTTCATCGGTTTGTGCATATTTGTTCATCGGTTTGTGCATATTTGTTCATTAGTAATATCAATTTGTTCACTGATTTATGCATATTTGTTCATTGCCTTTTTCATATAATTGTTCATTACTAGATGCATATTTGTTCACTAGTAACCTCAATTTGTTCATTACTATATGCATATTTGTTCATTAATACCATCAATTTGTTCATAGCTAAATAAGGCACAAGCACACCTCTTCGATTTGTTGCTATCTCTTTCTCTTAGCATACACCATATTATTGCAAAGTCAAATTCTTTATCTCTATTATCTTTTGGCTTAAAACATATACAGCCCCCTGTACTTGTGCAAATTTGTCAGATAGACATCTCACCTTTGGTTTGGACCTATTGAACACTTAAACTTAATAATTCGGGTCTATTAAACACCTGGTCATTGACAACCTTGTTGACTGTAACCCACACACGCTGACATGTCCCAAGTTTTTGTCCATGTGTTTGCCACATAAGCCCAAAGTGTGCCAGGTCAATTACAATTAAAAAAGTGATTTAAATTAATTTATTAAAAGGAAAAGAAAAAAAGTCCTATATTGTTCTGCTCCTCCACCAATCCACCATGAATGCTCCGCCCCTGCAATTGTTCAAGCACAGTAGAGCCCATTCACTATCATAAAAGAAGCCAATTTCTTTCTTCTATCAAATTCTCTTCTTTTGTCAATTTAGGGCAAATCCAATTGATCGGAATATGAACCGATTGTACGCCGCCGACATAATCGAGCAAGCCCACAACTGTAAATCCACAAATTTTCCATCGTCGCTCCACTAATGGTCACGCCACCACCGCCCATCACCTCGTCTCAGGGAGCCATGTTGGAAGTTGTTGCCATCGTCCCGAACTGCCGCCGCTCACCCTGCTCTATTTCGCTCGCGGGAGGTAGAAGACGAACAGGCTCTATCCCCGATTCGTTTTTCCTGCTTTTCCCTTTAAATAAAACCTAGATTTAGATTATTCATAAGAATTCCTGCAAAACCCCCTTAATTTTCGCCCTCAAATCACAACAAAGCAACATCAATTTTTCTATAGAAATCATTGGTCGCCGGTAGAAAAGCCGAGCAGTACCGCCATGTAGATCTGTTATTTCCCCTTCATTGCTCCACCACCACCTATCACCTCGTCTCAATGAGATGATCCGTCGTCGCCGTCGTGCAGATCCGCCATTGTCGTCGTCGTGCAGATCCGCCGTCGCTTGCCCCTACTCTACTGTAGAAGAAGAATGGTCTTGCGTTTGCTTTCAATCTAATTTGGAATTTTATTTTAAACCATACTAAATTAATGATGGAGAGAGGAATCAAACAAGAGAATGGGAGAAGAAGAGGGGGAAGAAGATTGAAAATGACGAAAGAATGGGAGAGGGGGAAGAGAAATATCGAGAAGAAGATAAAAAAAGATTTTATTTTATTTTTCTTTATTTTTGTAAGTTATTCAATGCCAGGTCAGTTTTGTATTTATTTGTATTATAAGATTTCACTCGCGTAATTGCGTTTGATGTGCACGCGCACAGCCACATCAGCGCCTAGGTACTTAATAGGTTCAAATTATTAAGTTTAAGTGCTTAATAGGTCCAAACCAAAGGTGAGGTGTCTATATGACAAATTCGCACAAGTACAGGGGGCTGTATATGTTTTAAGCCATTATCTTTTGCATTCAAGTTTGTACATCAAACTTATCTTATTTTGGTACTATATTGAGCACTTCATTCGTATTGACAAATTAGCTTTAAAGCACTTCATTCGTATTATACTTTGAATTCAAGATAGCCTTAAAGCACAAAATAAATGCAAAAAATGCACAAATAGATAGTCCTAAATGTACAAGCTGATGGTATTAATAGTCCTAAATGTACAAGTTGATAGCATTGACACATAAAACATAAGTTTATTTCATTTCACAAATAAGGGTATAATAATGAACAAATAAGGTTATATCAATGAACAAATAAGGGTATATCCAAGAACAAATAGAGTATATCAATGAATAAATAATGGTATACCAATGAACAAAAAAGAAGTATACTAATGAACAAATAATAGTATACTAATGAACAAATAATGGTATATCAATGAACAAATAGGGGTATATCAATGAACAAATACGACTATATCAATAAACAAATATGGGTATATCAAAACTAATTATAGGTGCATAAAAACTACATAATATTGTATTCCTACACATAAATAAGGTTAAAAAATAAAATTAAAAATTAAAAAAGTTCGAAATCGATGAACAATGTTATCAAAAACTCAATGCACAATTAGTTAGTATTGATGAACAATTGGTGAATATTGATGAACAAATCACTATTTCTGATGAACAAACTGGGCGCGTCTCATAAAAACATATTTTTCGAAAAATTCGTGAATAATTCGGGAAAAATTCGTCCGTGTCGTATTTTATTGAAAAATACGCGAATAATACGGGCCGTATTTTAATTTTTTTAATGAATGTTTAATCAGGGACGTTGATTTTTTGGAATGAACGATCGAGATGTATTCTTATTTCTCACCCAGGCGGCCATTCGCACGTAATTCTTTATCTAATAATAAAGTAAATATATAAAAATAAATAAAAAGACAAAAATAATGTAAATTCTTAAAAAAATTAATCAAATTCAATTCTTTAAAAATCTTTTCATTAAAAAGTTCAAAAGATAATTAATAAGAAAATATAAAAAATATAGAATGTTTTAAAGATAAAAAATCTTCTATATTTACGTAAAAATCCAAAAAAGAAATTAAGGAAAAGATATAATTGTTTTTATAAAAAATTAATTTAGGCAAAATTTTTACTTTTTTTTTATCAAAATTGGATTTAAGATAAATATTTTTTATAAATAGATAAAAAGATAAAGATAAAATATTTTTTTTATTTCTAACTAAAATTCGAATTAATTTTTTCCACATAAATAAATAAATAGAAAGGAATTTAATTGAAAAAAATAATATAAATAATTTTTTTAAAATATAAGGTGGGGCTAGAATTAATGTGGTGGCTAGAAAAGTTACAACTTTAATAAATTATATAGATAGATATGGCTATTTTTATTTCAAAGATATATATGTGATCACGTGTACATATTTTTTCTTATTTTTTTTAATTTATCTTTTACAAATATAATAAATATAATGTGCCTTTTTTATCTATATTGGTCAAATCTACTAATTTTATTTTATCTTTATGTTTATTTGGGGATAAATTTTTACAAATATCATTTTATCTTTTTGTTTACTTGGAGATAACGTTTTTTGCATAATTAACTATTTAAAATTATTATTTTAATAAAGAGGTGATGTGGCGCAACGTGGAAGGAAGTTTTCAAAAGATATTGTTATACTAAATAGATATTTGTTTGATGTTAAAGATAGATTTAAATAATTAAATAGAATTTAATAGAAAAAAGTTAAAATATTAGGAATCTATAACTATATATTAAAGTTATACCTTTTCGAGCCACCAGAACAATTCTGACCCCACCTAATATTTACAAAATTAATTTTTATTCCTAATTTTTAACTTTTTCCTATTAAATTCTTCTTTAACTATTTAAATCTATCTTTAACATCAAACAAATATCTATTTAGTATAACGATATCTTTTGAAAACTTTCTTATACAAATATTTAAAATTAAAGATAACAAATTTAGAATATTTTAAAATCTATAACTATATATTAAAAATGTATCTTTTCGAGCCACCAGAACGATTCTTGCCCCACCTCGTATTTAAAAAATTAATTTTATTTTTGTTATTATAAATTCTTTCTATTAAATTCTTTTTTAGCTATTTAAAATTATCTCTAACATCTAACAAATATCTATTTAGTATAACAATATCTTTTGAAAGCTTCCTTATACAAGTATTTAAAATTAAAGATAAAATATTTTAAAATAAATATAAATCTTTTAGTATATATCGTTTGACAAATTTATTTATAGATATATAGTGATTTTCTTTTATACAAAAAATTAATGATAAATATTTATAATTAAAATTAATAAAAATAGATAATAAAATATTTAATAGATATATTGAAATATTTGGTAAACCTTAAATTTACGTACATGAAAAGTAATAAAATATGAAGAATATAATATTTGATTAAAAAATTATAAATTCTACGAGCAATAAACTACTTATATTAAAATTTATATTATATTTTTATTTATTTATTAATATCCTATTTATAATGTTTATAAAATATCGAATCATAGTCGTACATGGTACGACGGGTAAAACTAGTACAATTAATTTTGTAAATAAGAGGTGGGGTCAGAATCGTTCTGGTGGCTCAAAAAGGTATAGCTTTAATATATAGTTATAGATTCAACTTTTTTAAATAACAGATTTGCAAATTGAGCAGATTTCAGCCATCGTGGGCTTCATGGCCCATGGGCAACATTCCCAAACCAACAACTCCTTAAATTTTCAAGTTAAAATTAAAAAAACACGTTCAATTTTAAAAAAAAAAACGACGTCGTTTCTTTAAAATGGTAAAACAAAAAAAAAGTGAGTCTTCCCCCTTTCCCCAGCCCTAGCAGCCGCCATTACTGCGAGTACAAGCAGAGCCAAGAAGGGGCTGCCGGCACAAAGTCCACCACCTCTCCTGTACTACCGGTGGCTCCCGGGGGGAAGGGTGGGCGGCCGCCCCCCCTCAAGCCCCCCTGGGTCCGCCACTGAGCAAACATATTGGGAGTAGAAACCTTCATATCTTACACTTGAAAACGCTACGGATCGTAAGTTGGAGATAACTAGTCAAAACTTAACTACCCTAAAAAAGCTGACTAGCTTCTTCCACCTATGGGTGGTAATTTCCACCACACCCGATGGATACCCGAAAAAATGGGCAAAAAACATAAAAAAATTAGGTGAAAGCGGGTGATCGATGTTCAGATGGATGTTCGGTTAAGGGTACGGGTGGTCACTTCACCTGACCCGACCTGACCCGGGCTGAAAATTACCCAACCTGACCCACCAAAAATACTAGAAATATAAGAATTTCTATCCCACATTGAAAATTATGGCAATAAGCTTAGCTAATGAATGTTATAAATAAGTTCAAACACACCATATGCAATCTCATCATTGTGTAATTGAAAAATAAGCCCAAAAGAAAATGTAGTTGAATTAGGGTTCAATTTTACGACTTAAGTACAATTTTGAACGAGAATCTAAGAATTAAAATACCATTTTTTATTAACAATGACCAAGTTAAATCAACCGAATTAACTGAGATCTTCATTCATTCGTATGAGGTTTTTGGTGAACCAATTACATCAAATCAAAAAAAAAATGTAGAACAAAAATTACACAGCACAAACACGAGTCACAGCACAAACACGAAATCACGATGGACTTTATTCACAAATCACTGCAGCAGAGAAGGAAAATAAAAACTACAGAACATATGACCGCAACAGAGAAGGAAACTGAAAACTAAGTTCACCAAAAAACCTTTAAATTCCGTTGATCGGTTGATCATCTTCCCTAAGCAGGTCTTCACTCGTCAGCACCACCAAATGCACCTCCCGATTCCACGTCTCCTCCTTTTCCTCCTTCTCCTTCCTTCTTCTTCAGAATCCTGACTGCGATTTCAAGCAACTTCTTGAAGATGATTGGAGCGGCTCTCTTCAAGGTCTCTAACAACTCAACACCAATTTTCCCCATAACTCTCTCTCTCTTTTTCTCTCTCTGTTCTGTTTTTTTTTTGATATTTGGGTATGTAATAATGAACTTGCTAGTGCTCTATTTATAGAAGAAAAGGAGAAGCAAAGGCCGCGCGAAATTCAGTTTTGCCGAGATTTTCAATTTTTTCAAGTTTCATCGATGCTTCCAGAAATCCTTATTCCTATTGCACCATCACATTATTTTTATCTTTTTTATGAAATAACCCTTGCTTCCGTTTGTATAGTGCATAGCGCGTTTAGAGATGTTAGTCTTGTTATAGTTTCTCAATAAAAAGTGATTTTTGGAAAGAAATATGACTTTTTTACATTGATATATGTACATTGTAGTTATATTTTAGTTTTGGAAAATGTGAAAAGCCCACTTTTTTGTCAAATATTGCTTTTTGCTAAAATATAGCAAAGCCGTTAAAAGTTGACCTAGCCCGCTAACCCGATTTGAATCGTCCGATAATTTTAAGATTAAGACCAGAAAATTTGAACCCGAAATCAACCTAACTTGGTAGAGCCTGAAACCCGTTCGGTTGATCGATTTAGTATATTCATAGAATTTTTAAAATTTATTTTTGAAAATTATAATATATTTTATTATCAACATAAATTAAAATAATATATTATAATTAAATATTATTATTTTAATTAAAAATTATTTTTAATAATCATAAAAAAAATATATTTTAGACTCGATGGTTAACCCGACCGAAACCCCACTACAACCCGACTTGGCCCGATTGACTCGTGACCTATAACGAAACCGAACCTGAAATGACCGCACTCGTCCGACCCGACCCGATTGACAGGTCTAGGTGCATTGCACCAATCTAAATTTTGTCTTAATTTTTGTTATATAATACTTTTTTCTTATTTTCATAAATAAATATTAGCGACCCTTTAATCTAGATCATCTACATTGGGGATCATAAATAAAAAATAAAAGTTGAACTGTGCTTATGTGATTGTGATACCACAAAGTATTTTTGGGAAGATATTTACGCTCCTCTTACTAGGGAAGTATTTTTCTATACTAATTTTACTTATTGGATTCGAATGCACAACTATTTGATGGATTTGAAAGTGGCTTAACAAGTGTGTCTTTGGAATGCTCCTTTTATAGGAAATCGTGAGGTTTTTTTTATTGGATTATTCAGAGGATTGGACGTCAGCATTGGACGTCCTGGTTTTCGAGTCAGAAAGAGCTAGGAGCCATTTACTATGTGGAAACAGTCGGCTTCTCTATGGGTGAAAGTGAATTATGATGGGTCAGTGCGACATGATGGCACGACGGCTGTTGGTGGAGTGATAAGAGACTATGATGGTCAAGGACAAATAGATTTGTCCATTAAATTGGTATGTGTATTGTACCTATGGCAGAATTATGGGGCACGCTTGAAGGTTTACGTTTGGCATGGGAACGGGGTACATGAGGGTTTGTTTAAAATTAGATTCACAAATTATGTGTCTATTTCTGAATAAGTATGCGGATCATTACCACCATTTATTTAGTCTGGTAGCTTAATGTCAAGGCTTGCTCAGAAGGAACTGGGTTGTCTAGGTGCATAATATTTATAGGGAAGCCAACTGTGTGGCCGATTTCTTTGCTTCTTTTTCTTTTTCGTTTAATTTAGGATTTCATGTATTGCTTGATCCCTCAGAGTGTTTTATTTCTCTACTTAATGTTGATGTAAGGTGTAGGACCATCATTCGTTTGCTGCCTACTTAACTCATTTTTCATTATTTGTCAAATTCTCTCTTAAGGAAAAGGAGAGTGCCATCTCTCCCTCAACCAAGAATAAATAAATTAGCATCAATAACTTTTACAACTTTACAATTTTTACAATCACTAGAATGATTAACCCATCCTTTGGACGGGGCAAATTTATGCTCTATGTTTATTATTTGAAAAAGGATATACTTTTGGTAATCATAAGGTAATTATAACATGTATTGACTAAAATCTAAATATAGTCATATAAAAAGATTAAATAAAAATAAATCGTGAAAATTTTGACTTGAACGAAATAATATTATTTTGTATATGGTATATAATATGTTTCTATTTAACTTCTACTTTTTTTTTTCGCAGTACCCTCTCGAGCAAAATCTTGTACTGTTCATTCTTTTCTTGCAAATTGGGTTGTCTTTTTTTTGCGTAATAGTGAATGAAATCTATATCTAATCTAACCTACATGTAAATTTCTATTTTTTTTACATTCAATGCTTTGAATTTAAAGCATTCAATTGCCTTCTTTTTTTTTTGGTAGAATTCAATTGTCTCCTATAGAATTAATGTCATACATATCTTATATATTCTACCTTACCATTTTGACCGTCCACACATAATATTTACTTAATATTATACATCAATCATAAATTAATTATTTAGAAAATCTATATTTTTATAGGTTTTCGAAATAATTGAATGTCAATTATAAATGCATGTGATAACTTATATGTAAAAAAGATATACAACTTCAAAAACTTAATTGATGGAATATAACATTCGAAAAAACTAAATACGTAAACGTGTAAAAAAGAATTTAAATAAAATTAGGGCAATTAATGCCTCATTCAATTGACCAAATATTAATACTAATTCTATTATTAATTTATTACAAACTTATAAATTAAATATATGTCTATAATACTACAACTCTACAAGGCTAAATCCTCTTCACAAATAATGCACATAAATTTGATATCATTTTACATAAATTATATGGTTAAATTCCAAAAGATTTCATTTCTATAGCTATATTTCTATAAACATATAAAGTATAAACAAATAGAAATTAATGATTATATATTTTATACAAACTATATTATTTTCTGTAGATGGTGAAAGATTAAAAAAAATGAAAATTTTTATACTCCTTACCCTTATTATATGTATAGGATGATGACTTTTGGCTTTCTATTTATTCATGACTTTTACAATTGATATGTTCTTTACTCTTAGGGAAATTCCGGTTGGTACCCTCGAGTTTTTGGCTTTTCCGAGTGGTGCCCTGAAAAAAAACTTATTCCGAGTGGTACCCTTGAACTTTTACAAAAGTCCGGCTGGTGCCCTTACTTGTAAATTTTCATTAGTTTATAGCTAAATTAGTACGTTTTCTAATTAAAAAATATATTTTTGTATTTAATTAAATGAAAACACAATTTTAATTTAATAAAATGAAAATAAATCATATAAAAAAAAAATAATTTTATATTATATATATATGTATTTATCAAGTAGATTTTATGTTGTATAATTCAAAATTTTTAAGTTAAAATACAAAAATATTATAATATTTATATTAAATAAATATATTACAAGATTAACATTTTCCATGTAGATTTTATATAGTAATTTTGAAATTTTTAAAAAAATTGATAGAACTTAAAATTTTAATGTAAGTTAAGAGTAGCATAATGAAATTTCAATTAGTGTTTTAAGAAAATCAAACTTATTACATAAAAACTACATGAAATTTTTTAATTATGTAATATATTTGTTTTAATGTAAATATTGTAATATTTTTTTTAAACTTAAAAATTTTAAATTATACAACATACAATCTACTTGAAAAATGTATGTAAAATATTTTTAATTTAATATATATATATATAATTTATTTTATCAAACGAAATATTTTTTTTTAATATAATTAAATAAATAAAATATTTTTTCATTAGAAAACATACTAATTTAAGTATAAATTAACGAAAATTTACAAGTAAGGGTACAAGTCGGACTTTTGCAAATGTTCAGGGTTACCACTCGGAATAAGTATTTTTTCAGGGCACCACTCGGAAAAGCCAAAATTTGGAGGGTACCAACCAAAATTTCTCTTACTCTTATTATATGTATTGGGTGGTGACTTTTGGTTTTTCATTGAATTAAAAGGTTAGTAAAACTTGGGGTATTAATAAGGGTTTTAATTAACCAAGCATTATGTATTGGGTGGTGACTTTTGGTTTTCCATTGAATTAGAAGATTAGTAAAATTGGGAACTAATACACGATTGATTTTAACGTGTTTTCCTCGAGTCTGAATTACATACAGAGGTCTGTATAAGTACCTCACTAGGAAGAGTAATATGGCTAAGATATCGTTCAACATATCCCACAATCTTAGCCTATACAAGATAATATCCAAAGATAAGAGATATCTTACTAGTATGAGCTGAAGGATAAGGGGAAAGAATATTCTATCCATACATATATAATATCACATTATCCTCCCTCAAGTTGGAGCATGCAAGTCTTTGATGCCCAATTTGCTAAGAAGTCGGTGAAATGGAGCCTTGCCGAGTGCCTTTGTAAAGATATCTGCTAGTTGTACGCTCGTATGGACATATGAAGGAAGTAGAGTACCATTGCTTATTTCATCTCGTATGAAATGACAATCAACTTCTAAGTGTTTGGTGCGCTCATGGTAGACGAGATTGTTGGCGATATGGAGGGCGGATTGGCTATCGCAATGGAGCTTGATGGGTGGAGTATGTGGAACCCCCAAATCAGCCAAGACGCCTTTCAACCACTTCAGTTCACAAGTAATTGAAGCCATCGCTCGATACTCGGCTTCCGCGGATGATCGTGACACCATGGATTGCTTTTTGGTTCTCCATGAGATCGGGGATGAGTCTAGGAAAGTAACCCAGCCTGAGAGTGATCGGCGAGTCAACAGGCAACTTGCCCAGTCGGAGTCACACCACCCGACCAGCTGAAGTCGGGCATTAGAATTGAGGAGAATGCCCTGCCCTTGATGCTTTTTGAGGTACCGAACCACCCGTAATGCAGCGTGCCAGTGATCAAGAGTTGGTTGCTGCATAAACTGTGATAATATGTGGACGGAATAAGCCAGGTCTGGTCGAGTAAAATAGAGGTAAATGAGGCGGCCTACGAGATGTCGATATTTCTCGGGGTTGTGCAATGGTTGTGATTTGGACAAGGCCAACTTATGATGGTTGTTCATGGGGAATTCAGCCGGCTTTGCTCCTAACAATCCTGTTTCTTGGATGATGTCTAACACATATTTGCGTTGACAAAGATAGATGTCGTTTGGTGATCGAGCAACTTCCACACCAAGGAAATATTTTAATGAACCTAAATCTTTCATTTTGAAACAAGAACCGAGATATGATTTAAACTTGGTCACCGCAGTGCCATCATTCCCAGAAATGATTAGATCATCAACATAAATTAAGACATGAAGCTGAGTAGAGCCTTGTTTGAAACTGAAAAGTGAGTAATCGAAAAGGGATTGTTTGAAACCATACCGTTTTAATGCCTTGGACAGTTTTGCAAACCAACATCGAGGCGCTTGCTTGAGCCCATAAAAAGACTTCTGCAGTTTGCAGACCATATTCCCGGAACGAGCCCGAAACCCCGGTGGTGGTTTCATGTACACATCGTCATTCAAGTCCCCGTGGAGGAATGCGTTGTGGACATCCATTTGGTGTAGTTCCCATTGCTTGACAGTTGCGACGGCTAAGAAAGTCCGAACGATAACCATTTTAGCAACGGGTGCAAAGGTTTCATTGTAGTCGACGCCTTCGACTTGGTGATTGTCGAGGATGACAAGTCTTGCTTTGAATCGTTCTACCAAACCGTCGGAGTTGTGTTTGATTTTATAAACCCATTTACATTCGAGGGCTCGTTTTCCGGGTGGCAAATTTTCAAGAGTCCAAGTTTGATTGTCCTCAAGTGCCTTTGTATTAAGTTGCATCGCTTCTCTCCAACGAGCGTCCCTCATAGCTTGAGCAAACGTACGTGGCAGGTTCCACATCGTCATTAAGGGCTGCAAGAAACGCACTATGGAGAGACAAAAACCGATTAGTTGAAATGTATTTATGCAAGGGATAGTGGGTACCTGATTTTTGTCGAGTTTCAGTAGATTCCATGAGTAGTTTTGTTGTGTTGGTGAGATAGTCTTGTAGTTTGGCTGGGGGTTGCTTGGCTCGGTGTCCCCTTCCTGTTGGAGCTGGTGCATTGTCAACCAGTGGCGGGTTATTTTCAGCAAGCGGTTCTGCCACAGGTTCTGCAACAAGATGTTCCACCACCTCGTCTACTACAGGGAGAGGTTCTGTTTCAGCAAGGCCGCTCGAGTGATTTGGAATAACAGCTTCGGCCTCGTCATCCTCATCAAACACAGCTGGGAATATGTACCCATAGGAAGATGTCGTGGAGTTTGAAACGGCATACGGGAATTCTTGTTCAAAGAAGACCACGTCCTTGGAAACCACAAATATGTTAGATTCCATGTCAAACAATCTCCAAGCTTTCTTACCTGTTGGGTACCCTACAAAGACGCATCGTCGGCTTCGCTCGGAAAATTTGTCGCCTCCTTTTTGAATATGGGCATAACATAAAGATCCAAAAACACGAAGATGGTCATAAGTAGGAGGAACACCAAGTAATAATTCATAGGGAGTTTTACCATGGAGGACTCGGGAGGGTGTCCTATTGATTAAATATCCGACCGTAAGGACACACTCACCCCAAAATTTAAGGAGCAGATGTCCTTGAAACCGAAGGGCCCGTGCGACATTTAGAATATGTCGGTGTTTACGTTCCACACGACCATTCTGTTGGGGAGTTCCTGCACAAGAAGTTTGAAATACAATACCTTGCTCCAAAAAATAAGATCGCATACAAGTGAATTCCGTTCCGTTATCGCTTCGAAAAAACTTAATTTGCTTCCCAAAATGACGTTCCACATAGGAGAAATTTTTTTGCAAAGTAGTCATGACTGATTTCTTATCATGTAATAAATAAATCCAAACGGCCCTATAAAAATCATCAACAATTGTAAGGAAATAATGTGCTCCACAAGACGAGGCCTTTTTATAGGGACCCTGTAATATTTGGGATTTCTGGTTCATTTTCCTTCTCGGTCGAAAAAAAAAACGAGTTTCTTGGATTACAAGCAATCGAGTTTCTTGACCCGCAAGTAACCTCGTTTTATGAAATAACTATAACCCGTTTTTATTCTATCGAATTTCTACCCATCAAATTAACTAGATTCTATCTAGTTAATGTTATAAATACTAGTTAATATTATCCAGTCAATTTTTACATATCCGTTAAGATTGTATCTAGTTAAGTTTCTTTATCCTATCCATTATAAATCTTATCTACTAAATAGGAAGTTTTTTTTAAACCCAATTTATCTACCCGAGATCTTCTAAACCAATTTAATCCCGACTTCTCAATCCTCAACTCTCTGTTCTTCCTCTAAACGAAAGTCGACGACTTCTTTCTCCAGACTTCTCGCGAACAAGTAAGTGGCCGGACAAGCTTGTCGTCGTGTTCCGTTCTCAGCAGCCCGTCGATCACCGGTCTTCATGTCCGACGTTCAAGCGTCGTTACTAACCATTCGTCGACTTCGATCGCCTCGCTAACCGTTCCCGACCCCTTGTGTGGAGCCGCTGTCTTTGTTCTTCCGCACCATCGGAATCGCGACCGTCTCCTTTCCTTCTCGCCAGAAATCTGGGTAAGAATCTTATCTCTGTTGCTCCGTCGATTAGGTGTAGTGGCGGGTCTCGTCTAGGCCAAGGCTTCATGGGGAGGTAAAGATCATGGCTTGACGTCAATCATTGCCGGGTACAAGCCGACGTGGGTCGTCGGTGAGGATGGGAGAGGGGTTAACTCGATGAAAGTTTTGCGGAAGGCGTTAAGTAGATGTCAGTCGGGTGTAGTGCACTAATTAAGATTTTGGGGAGTGGAAATCGTTTGAATTATATTAGTGTTGATGATCCGATCGATAAGTACATGTATGCTAGACAATTGTTTAGTTCAAAAACAAGGGTTTAATTAATCAGGTTGGTTAATGGTTTAATCATGTATATAGTACACGTATGGTAACCAAGCGAATGATTTAAATAAGATAGCTATGTTGTTCGTAGTTATATAGGCAAAAGTGGGAGGTTGGTTTGATTAATGGAATGGTTCAATTGAGTTCTCGTTAGTTGGATTAATTAATTATGTTAGTTTAATGGGTTATTTAGGTTCGATTGAATTTGTAGATTTTTGGTTTGGGGTGGTTGTTAATCCTTAACTAGTGAGTGTTGTTTGACTAGTCGATTACTTAATTTTTATCATTGGAAATCCTTAGGTTCTAGTGTCGTTTGCGCTCCATACTTCACACGGGATCTTTTGAGGTAAGTCGTTTTCGACTTGCTCGGTTCTTCTCTCCCTTGTTAGATTGCGTATCGATATTGTAGGGCGGGTTTTGTGAACTAGTCCCGAATGCCTTTATAAACTGTTTTGAACTTCTTGTATTGTTGTGTGTGAAATGGTTTGAACATGTTTTAGCGGAAAAATATTTTGGAACGTTTTCTCTGTGTTGGTACCGTTTCCGACACGGCCCATCGTAGCTGGTGTGGAGGAAGAGTTGGCTACGTTGACCCGTGTGACTGGGAAACCGTGCCCCTTCAGAACGAAAATTATTATCTGTGTGTTTTTGGCAAGTGCTCCAGTGGAGGCTTAGCCGGGGTTAGAAGGGAGATTGTGAAGTGGAGTGGGAGGGCCTGCCTCTGCACTCGGCGCGGTGATGAGCGCCTTGGAAGTCGGATTGTGGAAAAAGGAGGAATTGCATTGTATGAGATTATGAATGTGAACGCGTATGTGGCCTTGTGTGACTGATATAACTAATTTAGGTATTGGCCTTTAGAGTTATGATTGCGATTGTGGATTTGTATGCTGACTTTAGATAAATGATTTCAAAGCGTTCTACAATTTCCGTATTCTCTGTAGCTTGGTAGATTAGACGCTGACCCTTTGGGGAATATTTTTCAGTTCCAGGTATGAATCAGGGAGCCGTGCAGGAACCGAGGCCAGATGGCGGGCCGGAGCGGTAAAGAGCGCGTGTCATAGTGGGATGGGATTATTTTTACGATAGTTTAGTTGTGTTATTTTTAGGATGTTATTTTTATTAATATGTTAGAGTTGGTATTATGACTTGTCTTCTGTTTTCGTCGAATGATTTTATTGTTGGTGATGATTCGTCAGATTCAGGATATTTATAATTAGGTTTTCGGGAATTCATGCATAACTACGTTTTCTATATTTTTATAAAAGAAAGGTTGGATGTTTTTATTTCGTTTTCTCGTCGTGCCCGCGTTGCAAGATCCTAAAGTGTAGTTGTCAACCTATTTAATAGTACCTAGTAAGGTCTATTTCTTAGTAGTGTCCCGTCGGAAGTCGGGGTGTTACAGACCCCATAAGTCACAATGTATCAAATCGAAACAAGCATTTGCAATATTCTGACTTAGCGAAAAACTACTACGAGAGTGCTTTGCGCGTTGACAAACGTCGCATGCTTTATTTAAATGTTCAATACTAGGGTTACCAAGAGTCTTGGAACATAATTTATGTACTTCCCAAGATGGGTGTCCCATGCGTTGATGCCACAACATTGAGGTTGATGTAACAGCAACTTGCGACGCCTTGGCATGAGACACGGGTAGGAAGTAATAGAGTCGGCCTCTTCGTTTACCCGCACCAATTAGCGTCTTCGAAGATCGGTCCTGGATAACACATAAATTATGAGTCAGTTGCACATGATAATCTCCTTCATCCATTAATTGAGAAATAGAGATCAGATCACACTTTAATTTAGGCACAAAAAGAACATTTTGTAAAGAGAAATAAGAGTCTATTTTAACCAATCCTTCCATGCCTGCAGTGACTTGGTCTCCATCAGGAAGACCTATGTTAACCCCTTCGATTTTTCGAAGATAACAAAATTGATCACGTTTACCTGTCATGTGGTTAGTAGCCCCAGAATCTATAATCCAATTGTTATGAAAATTCTTACCGGTCATGTGCTCTTGCGATCCTGTTTTCTGATTGTTAAGCAAGTTTAGTAAAGTTTGAAGTTGTTCACCACTTATGCCTGGTATGCTGCGGGCCTCGCTTTCTAGATCGACTTTGTTGCCATCTTGTCCTCGAGAGGTTTGTGCTGCATTTGCTCGAGCACCATTGTTTTTGCCATGCCCGCTGCTGGATCCAGGACGAGAACCTTCAGAACGCGACCCGTTGGACTGTCCACGACCACCTCCTCCTTTAGAATTGTTTTTCGATCGGTCACCCCACCATTCGGGATAACCTATGAGTTCGAAACAACCAGATGCCTCGTGTCTTGGCTTGTTGCAGTGGGAACAAGTCATGGACCGATCGCGGTTGTCCCACCGGGGTTTGGAAGCAGATTTGTTTCGAGCGCCAGATTGTGCTGCTAATGCCATTTGATCTTGTTTATCTTCAACGGATCTGCTCTTGGTTCTAACCGTCTCCTCCTGAATTAAGGTGGAATACAAGTTGTTTATAGAGGGCAGAGGTTCGTGCGCAAGCAGGGTAGAACGCACGATTCCATAGACATCTTCATCCAAGCCCATTAGAAATTGATGGACCATAGCCCCTTCTCGTTGTTTTTGAAGTTTCTGATTGACATTGCAGGTGCATTTGGCACATGTACACGTAGGAAGTGGATCACATTGAGCCAAATCTTCCCACAAACATGTGAGTTTCCCGTAATAAGTTAGGATTGAAGAACCTTTCTGTTTTGTTTCGGCTAGTTCGCTTCGTAGTTGATGGATTCGAGGTCCATTGATCACCGAGAAGCGCTCTTGTTTATCGTCCCATAGATCTTTAGCGTTCTCTCTGTATGAGATCGACGACCGAAGTGTTGGTTCGATTGTGTTTAGGATCAAAGACACGAGCATAGAATGCACCGTCCACCAATCTTCGATTTGGGTTGAATTGTCGACAGGTTTCTATAGAGTTCCATCGATGAAACCCCATTTCCGCCTTGCTCGGAGGGAGATGCGCATCGCTCGTGCCCATTCGTCATAGTTGGCTCCTTTTAGTTGCACCTGAGTAATGACATTACCCGGGTTGTCGCTTGAATTAAGGTCGTATGGAGATGAATTTTTCTTTGATTCACCAGATTCTTTTGCTGGAGGATCAGGCATGATTCAAGCTTTGTGAGAAATTTTTAGAGAAGAAGAAATCAATACATGAAAGAAAGCTCTGATACCATAATACACGATTGATTTTAACGTGTTTTCCTTGAGTCTGAATTATATACAGAGGTTTGTATAAGTACCTCACTAGGAAGAGTAATGTGGCTAAGATATCGTTCAGCATATCCCACAATCTTAGCCTATACAAGATACTATCCAAAGATAAGAGATATCTTACTAGTATGAGCTGAAGGATAAGGGGAAAGAATATTCTATCCATACATATATAATATCACATTAGGACCATTAATAATTTAATATGTATTTTAATTCACCAACCATTATATTACCGAATGTCTTTTCAACTTCCCAATCCTCTTTACAATTTCTTAAGCCTCTTATTCTCTTATAAATACCAACTAAGACTCATAGAGTGCTTCTATTTTTGTGGGTTTGGATACATACGAGATCCATTGTAATTTGTTCACTATTAGTCCTCAATTGAAGACTAGCGTGGTAAGTATGTTATTTTGATCAAATTATTTAAATTCTCTTATATTCTTGCAAATTTATATTTTTTATTTATTAAAATAGGTCAAGCTAATCTATATATAGTAGCGCGTCTTGAAACCATTGGTATACTCTTTTGATCAAAATGTCAAATTGATATTTTTTTATTTGTTTGTTAATAGTTATTGCGTGATTTTAAAGAAAATATTCACTTTTATGGAAATCAAATGTACATAAAAATATTTCAAAATGAAAAAATGAAACTCATTTGACATTTTTTTTAATCTTCGAGAGAATTAGATTTATATGTATCATTTTTAAAAGTTTAAATTATACTTTATTTAGTTACTAAATGATATTAATTTATTTGACTGTGGTGTAAAATATGACTTTCCTATCATATATAAGTAGAGATAAATTGTTAATTCTATAGAAAAAAGTAGAGAGCATATTCAAATACTTTTTTTAATTATTTTTATATGTGGAGAAACAAAGACAACGATCGCATACTCTCATATCATATTTGGTAAGCTTAGCTTCCTACTATTTAACATTGCAAGTAAATGTCATCTCCATTATTCAATATATCATCACAAAAGAACTTTTTAATACGTCTATAATTGATTTATTTACATATAGATTAAATGTTAAAATGTTCGTCAAGTTTAGGTGGATTACTTCCCATCATCATCATTACATCATGTTTTACAAGGGATAAAATGACATTTTTCTCTCCAAAAGAGTCATTATATATTGACCTTACTAAACCAACACTCATGTACTTACATTTCAATTATGTAAAATGACATTTTGGTTCTTACATTCCAATTTGATCTTTACTAGCTATCTATTAACACTTATGTACAGAGGTGTCAAACGGGTCGGTCAGGTCGGGTTCGGGTTCGGTTATTTCGGGTTCGGGTTGAGTCGGGTTCGGGTCGTAACGGGTCACCGGTCAAATCGGGTCGGGTCATTGCGGGTTGTCGGGCGGGTCGGTCGACCTAACAGGTCAAGAAAATTGATTTTATTACAATTATTAAAATATTTTTAATTTAAAAAATGATATTTAATAATAAATCAATTATTTTTATATATTTTAATAATAAAATATATTATAATTTTAAAAATATATTATATATTCTTAAAATATAACAAATTGGGTCAACCCAACGGTTTTTTCGGGTTTGAACCCAACGGGTTTCGGGTCTATCGGGTTCGGTTTATTTTGGGTTTCGGGTTCAAATTTTCGGGTCTTGACCCTAAATTTTTCGGGCGGTTCGGGTTGGTTTTTCGGGTCGGGTCAGCTTTTGACAACTCTACTTATGTACGTAGTGTATAAATCAAAGGTATATATAAATATTATTGGTTTGGTATTATTTAAAAGATTAAAAATTAATAAATTAATAAATTTCAAAAAAATGAAGATGAAGAGACTAAAAAAGGATTAAAAAAAAGTTGTAATTTTTTGCATAACGAATGACAAAAAGTATAAATAAGGAGAAATAAATTTACACATGTCTATATTAAATATTAAACCTACATGTAAAGTTGTTATTTTTTTTCTAATAAATGTCACAAGAATGAAGATGAAGAGCCTAATGTAAGAAGATCAAAAGTTTTATTTTTTACGGATAGAATAAATAAAAAAAAATATAAAAATGGAGAAACTAATTTAATAAAATCACAAGAATATTCAATAATTATTCACATGTAATTATGATTTTATTATATACTATGGATTTTTTTATATATTTAAGATTTTTTAATTGTACTATCTCTCTATCTATTTTGTGAGTAGAGGTGTCAAACGGGTCGGTCGGATCGGATTCGGGTTTGGTTGTTTCGGGTACGGGTTGAGTCGGGTTTGGGTCGTAACAGGTCATCAGTCAAATCGGCTCGGGTCATTGCGGGTTGTCGGGCGGGTCGGGTCGACCTAACAGGTCAAGAAAATTGATTTTTTTACAATTATTAAAATATTTTTTATTTAAAAAATGATATTTAACAATAAATCTATTATTTTAATATATTTTAATAATAAACTATATTATAATTTTCAAAATATATTATATATTCTTAAAATATAACAAATTGGGTCAACCCAACGGTTTTTTCGGGTTTGAACCCAACGGGTTTCGGGTCTATCGAGTTCGGTTTATTTTGGGTTTGGGGTTCAAATTTTCGGGTCTTGACCCTAAATTTTTCGGGCGGTTCGGGTCGGTTTTTCGGGTCGGGTCAGCTTTTGACAGCTCTATTTGTGAGTAGTTTACAAAATCTGAAAATAAAATATTTTCTAATAGACTAATTGCGTATTTTACAACATCTAATATCAATATATCACACACAAAAATAATAAAATTATCGTTAATCGTTCATATTACATTTTTTATTTAGCAACTTTTGTAGTAACCTTTGGTATTACATACAACCTTTGAAATTACAATATGAATTTAATACCATTAAATTATAACCATTAGTATTACAAATAAAATTAAAAATAAAAAAAGAAGATAAAATCAGCCTTTGGTATTCCAAACAAAAGATAAGATCAAAATTAAAACATAACCTTTGATATTACATCATTTATTTAGCAATTTTTGTAGTAACCTTTGGTATTACACACAACCTTTGGTATTGTAATATGAATTTAAAGCCATTAAATTATAAATATTGGTGTTACAAATAAAAGTCAAAAGAATATAAGATCAACCTTTGATATTCCAAACAAAAGATAAGATCAAATTTAAAATATGACCTACCGTATTTCAATTTCTTTTTCTCACTATATAAGTTTTTCACTTTGGCATAATCACATCACAATTCTATTCACTACAAAGCAAAAAATAAAAGATAACTCTCAAATTGTTAAAAAATAAAGATCAATTAAGAAACTCTTGGAGATGGGTAAAATGAAAAAAATAATAACAAATGCTAGATGATTTTAAGTCAATATCTGTGACAATAAAGTAAAAATATAATAATTTTTTAGCAATTTAATCGAATGAAATTTAGTTACATGAAAATTTCATTTTCTTTAACCAATTTTTTTCTACTTTGGGATTTGTATTTCTATTATAAAATATTTCAAACTAATGAGTTGTTCACATCTTTCACAATCTTTTAACATCAAAAAATTTTAAAAATATTTAACCTAAGTATTTTATTTCTAATTTTAATCTAATCCATTTAAATGTAGATCTAAAAACCAATAAAATTTAATGTTCATGAACTTAATATGATTTTTAGTAATTTCATTTTAACAAACATTTGTATATTATAAATATTTAAATTTGTGGTAGTAAATGGCCATGTAATTAACATACTTCAATATTTCATTTTATGTTGATGTTTCTAAAACTATTTTGAGAGTTGTTGTCTTCTTATCTCAATATGCCATACGAGATTGTCAAAACCAATACAACGTGAAAGTTTTAAAAATTGACAATATTAATTTGACAATGGCCTAAATAATTTAATCATATATACATATATTAAATATACAAGTTTATATTCAATACATTTATATTTAATCACACTTAATTGTAATTGTTTTATTATCTAATTTATGGTAAAAGTAAAAATTTTACAAAGAATTTGTAAATGCATAATCTAAATAAAAAACTAAAATTAATTTCTTTATATAAAAAATACTATTTCTTCCAAAGTGAAAAAATTCATTATTTTTTTAATGTATTAATCCATCGTGATTCAAAACTTGCAACGTACTTTATTTTTTAATCCTTAATATTTCTTAATTGAATTAGGTTGAGATATTTATTCATAATTAATATAATACATTATACATGCAACTAAAATAGTAAAACAATGTTTTAACAAAAAAATATGTAACAATAATATAAAAAAAAAAAAACCGTGCGTAGCACACTAGCACGGGTCATCCTCCTAGTACATATGTAAAAAGTGAAAGACTTATATTTTACAATTTTTGGTAGTACACATAAAATATGACATCAACCTTTGGTATTATACACAAAGCATAATATCAACCCTTGGCATTACACCATTATTTTAGCAACCATTGGTATTAAACACAATGATAACATCAAACTTTTGGTATTACATAAGTAATTTAAAATCATTAAATTATAATTTTTGAGATTACAAATAAAAGTAAAAAAGATAAGACAACCAATTACATTAAAAACAAAAGATAAGTTCAAATTTAATATATAATTTTTTATGTTCTACTCTTTTCTCAAGATTGACCATTATTGAGCAAAACCTTCTAACTTTAGCCTATAGGTCTTTAGTTCAAACATTCTAACTTTATAGTAGTATATAATATAATAAATTTCAAGAAGTAAAAAAATAATTTGGCAAAATAAAATGCTCTCAAGAAGATTTGAACTTAAGACCTATGAGTTATTAAGAAACACCATTACCACAATGTTATAGATGATTTTTTTGAATTTTTATCACTTAAATATATATTATACATAAATTTGTAATGAATACTACATTTATGTGGCCTTGAGGATAACTTTTAAGTTGTTATGATTAATGTCATAAGTGCATTAAGTGTAGGGTGACTTAAATTTTGAAATTGTCACAATTTAAATAAAATTTTACAATTTTGATTAATTATCATCAATAGCATTAAATGTGTTATGTACACACAACTTTATATGTGTAGCATCAATTAAGTCACTTATATGTGGGAATGTGGAGAAAAGACAATCCCATTGAAAAGAATTTAAAAGAGAATTTAGAGAGAGATGCTCTAAAAAAACCTTATGAAACTAGTCTTTTTCCCTTTTGTTGATGAACTTTCCTAAATGGAAAACTAGAAAATCAAGTAAGTAGATTTCTATCAAGCATCACCGAAGATCTTTGATTGTCAACTTTTATCAATCCCTTTCGTTCTCAAGCCTGCAACTGAATGAATCACTTTGAGCAAATGTTTTCTTCTCACTATGAGTGAAAAGCTCAGACGACCTTAATTAGTGAGGAACTCAAAAACCACTACGAGTGGAAGCTGATGAAACCCGAAATAAACCAACGCTAGAAGACAAGAGACGGGATTACTTTTATTCGATTGTGCAAACACTTACTCTTTATTTATTATTTTAATGACGAAATTTTAATGACGAGATCACACGTCACGAAGTTACAAACAAACGAGGTTACATGTTGCGAGGTTACAAACAAACGAGATTCCACTTCGGATCTCCTAAGAGTATTCGAGATCTCGATCTAACAAGGTTCGAGATCTCCTAGTCACTACAGGATTCTATCACCAACAGGCGGCTTAATGATCTCTAGTGACGAGGTTGAGGAGTTTGAGTTCGAGTTCGCAGCTCGAGCGTGATGAATGTGGCCTGCGAGATGATGCGGCAAGATCTTTGATGTGAAGATTCTTTGTGCGACTTGAAGTCTTTTTGTGGACTTCGCTTATCTGTAGCGTGGATTTTGACGATGATTCAACCCGATCTTCAACGAGCAAGATAGTTCTTGAGTTCAAGATGTTTTTCGACCTCTTTCTACCTACGAGTTCCTCCTCTATTTATAGAGAATTGAGGAGCCGAGTTTTGGTGTTTGCTCGATGTGGGACGCCCGAGATCAGGGCTTTTGATTGGTCAGGTTGTGAGGCAACTGACTATTGGTTGGGGGGAACGGCGACAACTGAATGGTTCAGACGGGCGGGGGTGTCAGCTTTTGAGCAACGAGGTTTAGACCTCGTTGCCGAGGTTTCGAGGCCTCGCAAAGGTAACGTTTTGCTTGTTTTTTGAGGGGGGTACGGAAATGGGCCCCGAGGTTGACTTTGGGAACCCCGTCGGACCCACTAACTGTAATACACTCGCTTTTTTTTTGTTCTTCGAGGCCGGGAATTAAGAATTTTTACCTAACAAGTATAACCGGACTGAGTTATCTTTTTTTTTGGTCGGAAAAGAGCGGTGGACCCGCAGGTATTATTAAGGACTAATTAGGAACAATTCGGGGAATAGCCAAACCCCTAACATTATCTAAACACTCTAATCTTTTAATCATCTCATTACTCATCCTTTTTTTTTCTCTTCTCTCCCATTTAGCCAAGTTATAATATTATATCTAATTATTTTTTTTAAAGCCTAACTATCCTAGAAACCCTATCTAATTCTATTCCACCTCAACCAAACTTCATCACCGCCGCAAACCATTTCTCTCTCGAACTCAAACACTTTTCGCTTTAGGGTTCCGTCAAGCTCATGGGAGGAGACCAATGCCACCAAACGCAACATCTTGCTCGCCTTCATGTTCAACGAATGTTCCTGTTGTGTCGAGAACCGCAACGACCCTGTGCGTTCACCCGCTATTGATTGTGGTGCTAGGACGAAAGAGATTAGTCGTTGGCGCACCACTCTATCGTTGTCTCGTTTCAGTCCACGTATGCCGGTGAGTAGTTCCGTCATCGTTCTGTTTTTCCGTTGTCGGTGTCGTTAAAAGTGGGTTGGGTGGGTGTAGGCCGAGTGGACCGTAAGCATTAGTCGGGACGCCGATGGCTAATGGGTTGTTGGGAGTGATCGTGGTCGTGGGAATGTTTGGGTCCATGAGTTTCGTTTTACTGGTTTTGATGGGGTGATGCAGTTAATGAGCAATGGTATTTGACCGATGTTTGGTGCTGTGTTGGCTCGATCGGGTTTATTGTGTTGCAAGCGGTGCCGAGAGTACTTGCGCGAGTGACTTGTTCGGTGCAAAGTTGGTTGTTTAGGGATCGGAAGAAGGTCTAGCTAGTTTACAAACGTGATTTTATTTTAAGGTTATCTTTTGGCTTTAACTTGGTTAATTATGTTAGTTGGGAATAATTAATGTGAGTTCATTCGTGGAAGGTTAAATAGATTAATTTGTTTATATCTACAAATCAGTAGGTCAAGTTTGGTTTCAGTGGGTAGGCACGTTTTGTGTAAGCCAGTGTTTAGGCTAATTTAGGATGAGTTTAATTAGTAAGATAGATAGTAGTTTGTGAGTGGTAGATATAGTAGTTAGAAGGTTATTTGTTCGTAGGTAATTAGAAAGTGTTGGTATTATTATAGTAGCTAGTGTAAGGGTGTTTAGTTTTCACTTAACGCTAGCATATTTGTTTTTGCTTGGAAATTTACTTGTACTTATTATTATGCTTAGGAAACCTGATCAGGAGATTCGGACTTTTAGTTTTCCGCGTTCCCCAGGTTATTCTTTATTTTAAGGTAAGTCGTTTTCGACTTGCTCGGTTCTTTTCTGTCTTGTTAGATTTTGTGTCGTTATTGTAGGATTGGTTTTGGCCGAGAACTAGTCTCGAATATCTTTTTGAAGTGTTTTGGAATTGCTTGTTCTATTGTGTGCAAATTGATTTTTAAATGGGTTTTATCAGAAATAAGTTTTCGAACGTTTTCTCTGTGTTGGTACCGTTTCCGGCACGGCCCCATCGTAGCTGGCGGAGAGGAAGAGTTGTCTATGTATGGTTCGTGTGACAGGGAAACCGTGCCCCTTCAAAACGAAAAATATTATATGTGTTTTGGCAAGTGCTCCAATGGAGGCTTAGCCGGGGTTAAAAGGGAGATTGTGAAGTAGAGTGAGAGGGTCTGCCTCTACACTCGGCGCGGGGTTGAGCGCCTTGGAGGTTGGATTGAGAGATGGTGGAGGAATTGCATTGTTGTAAGATTGTGTTTGCGAATGTGTTTGTTGCTATGTGTGACTAACCAAAACTAATTTAGGTATTGGCCTTTAGGGTTATGAGTGCGTTTGTGGATTTGGATGTTGACCTTAGAAATTGTTTTTCAAACGTCTTGCAATTTCCGCATTCTTTCTAACTTGATAAATTAGTAGCTGACCCTTCAGGGAATATTTTTCAGTTACAGGTATGAGTCATGGAACCGTGCAGGAACTGAGGCCAAATGGCGAGGCGGAGCGGTGAAGAGCGTGTGTCATAGTGGGGTCGGGATTACTTTAGTTTATTTATGACATATGAGGATGTTGGTTTTATTATTATTTTGGAGTTACTATTATGTCATGCTTATTGCTATTTCTAGAATAATTCATTATTAGTAGTGTTTTATCGGATTTGGATACTTATGTTCTCGGGAATACATGCATAACTATGTTTTCTAAATTTAAATAAAAAGGTTGGATGTTTTTATTAAGTTTTCTCGTCGTGCCCGCGTTGCAAGATCCTAAAGTGTTGTTGTTAACACACTTAAGTAGTATCTAGTAAGATCTACTTCTAAGTAGCGCCCTGTTGAAAGACGGGGTGTTACACTAACCCTAGTTCCCCGGTCCCACCTCTTATTCCGCCATTTTGAGTACCATCAGAAGCCTTTTACATACCGGGTAACATGCTTTCATTCTTTTGGTTTCGAGTAAGGTATAACTCTTATATCTAGAATAATTTCTTTTCTACATTTCAATCATGCAAGGATGATAAAGTCGAGGTATGTAATCAAAGTTTGTTAGAATATCCATCTCCATCTCACTGCTGAAACCCGAAATAAACAGACGCTTAGAAACAAATAACGAGATTATTTATTCGATGAAACAAACCCTTTGTAACACCCCCTTTTTATACAGGGATATTACCGCTAGTGACCCCGAGATTAAACTCTCGAAGTCAACCAAGACTTATAATAACTACAAAACTCAACCAAAAACTTTAAAATGCGGAAGATGTATATATAAGATGCGGAAGTCGAATACAATAGTTGAATAAATTTGAACGGATACAAAGTTGAAATGCGAAGGGTCCCACAAGTTGGAACCTCGACCCTTAAAATTATTCTAACTTATTCCAAGCTAATCATCTTCACTCTAGCTGCTCCTCAAGTTTGTTCCTCGTGGTCCTCGGCGTAGAACTCCACTCCTGATGTGTCGCGACGAGAAATGCGATGGACACCAGCCGACTATGCAAGGAAAAATAAAAGGTTTGTAAGTCTTGTAACAGAATAAGCAAATGAGGTTATAGAAGGTGGTTCGGTTTTAGGAAGGAACAAATTGGGATGTCGGGCACCGAATGAAAGTCGGTCCCATCCTTGGACCTCGGACCTCCTATGTAAACTATGATTTGAAGGAAAAGTAAGAGAACGTCACCCAAGGGTGAGTCTCGATTTTTAAAGAAAGGTTTACTTATGTAGGGAACTTGGGTTCACACATTGAGTCAGGTGGGTGATTAAACCCCTCGTTGATCACGTTTCCCTCTACCAACCTCACCGCATACGTGTTGTGCGAATTCAGATTGGAGCTAGAGAATTACGAAATCCGAGAGTAAGGATGGCATTCCATTTGTACTAGTCGTCCTATCATTTTAATTGTCGCCATCGGATGCCTATTTAATCTCTACCAATTTTAAGGATCACAATATCGTTCTACATGGAATTAAGCATACTTTTTAAGCAAGACAGAATGTGGGTTAAGGCCCCACGAAAATACTCAAAAGACAAAATGTGGGTTACGGGCCTACGAAAATACTCAAAGGTTGGGTTGCAAGCCTAGACTAGCACGAGCTACGTGTCATCACCCCTCATCGAGCGAGCGAGTATTGACCATGGTCTTAAAGGTAGAGCAACTGCTCAAGATTAAAGTCGAATGAATTGACGCGTATAACATAAAGTATGCAAACACATGCCTACTCATCTAAGCACACATATCACAAAAATGGCCCTACAATGCAACTAGCGTAACCTAGGTACGACTAGGAATAACATGTCCTTAAATCTAGAACAATATAAATCCTGTATTGATTTTAATTCATACAAGAGTTCACAACAAAGTCATAAAACCATTTAAAGCACATGAAAACATATAACAAGATATGTAGCATGATTGATAAAAACGAGTGATGCAAAAAGGACTTTATATGGAAATCGAACCCAAACCACTTGCCTTGAGTGTTCGATGATTTGAGGTAGATTGCGTATCGAGATTATGGTGACGTTGAACACCTTGCTCCTAAGCATACGCTTAAGTTAGCATAAGTATACTATACAACCTTAGACTATCATGAATCTAAATAATTCATGAATCATGATTCATTTATTATAACCCATAATTTATTATTATATAAGCTATGTTAATTGTTAAAACATTTATCTCATAAAATCATTAATCAACTTTATTATATAAAATAATATATTATAAAATATCTTGTTATCCCAAAATATTTTTAGGAATTAGATTATTTTTCGAAAATAATATATAATACTTTTTATATGCGAAAATTATTTAAAGACCAATTTTATTTTATTTTACGAATTACTTTATAATAGTCGAAGTCATGCTAATTCCTTAAAATAACTTGTTGTTTTCCAAAGTCATGAAATTTTAACCAAAGCATATAATGACTAGATAAGCTTAGGAACCGGTAAAAAATTATATTTTTATAAACCCAATTATTTTATAAAATTAACTCTTTAATTCGAAACTAGTCCATTTTTTATAAAATAATTAGGTCATGAATAAATACCTTAAAAATATATGGTAAAACATATTATATTATATAAAGTCTAGAACCGGACCCCTTTTTACTTTCCCAAACCATTTTAGTCTTGGTTCGAATTAATCTCAATCGAAATGAATTTATTATTTATAAAAACAATAACTCAAACAAAATCATATATTATAAATTCATAAATTCATAAAAATCATAATCTTTTATGAACCGGTTTAACTTTATTTTTACGAAACGTAAAACTATGTGAACCGGACTAATTTATATAAAATAAAAAATAGCGAACCGGGTTCTTTGAACCTGTCGTCTTCTACTTCACATAATGCAGTCGAACTGATTTCGAACTTTTTTTTTCCTATCCTTTCCGAATATTTTAAGCGTACAATCAGGGCTCCATTTTCAAGTTAATAAGTTAAATCAAATCCCTTATGAAACGTGAAACAAATTAGAAGCATATCGATCGATTTTTGGTTGGATTTTGAAAGAAGAACGATTTTGGCGATCTTTGACAATTCCGACCAAACCCGAACAAATCCGACCATGAACACCCTAAAGCTCTCTTGAAAGACTGAAATTGAGATTGGAACTCAGTTTGATGTTGATTTGAGCAATCCCGCAGCCCCCCTTTATATAAAATAACTAGTTGAAGTCCCGTGATATTCACGGGATAATTTTACTAAAAACTATACAATTCTACGATATTAATTTAAAATATTAAATATATTTATATAATATCATAAAAAATTATGCAACAGACAAATTTTTTTTAGATTGTACTCCATATTTTAATTCAATATATTTTTAAATATTTTTTCATTGTTTGTGGAGATCTTGTTCAAATTTAGATTGAACTTATTACAATATTGATTTTACTTTTTATAGAATATTTTTAAATAATATTTTTTTTTTAGACACTAATATGTATAAAATAACTATTTTTTATAAAGAAATAATAATTAGGATATGTTATCTACAAAGCATAATATAATTTATTAAAATATTTTTTAAAGTTAATTCATTAAAATTAAATATTAGGGTTCTTATCTTTTACTCTATAATAATAAGAATGTTTGTAAATATGAAAAATACAATATAAAGATTAGTATAGAAGAGAACATTGTTTGATTTAAGAGATAAAATATAGAGAAAATTATCTATGTATTATTTTGTAAAATTCAATCCATTTATAAAGTGTTTTTCCATACTAAATTTACATAACAAAGAAATAAAATATAATGGAAATTAATGTATAAGAAAATTTACAAAATTCAATGTATTAATCAACCTACCTATCATCCATATTAAATTACAAAAAACCATGGAGACAAAAAAAATTAAATGTAAGGTGGGGCTATATAAAAAAATATTCTATATTTACATAAATAAAATAAAAAGGAAATTAAGAAAAATGTAATGTAAATTTTTATCAAAATTCAATTTAAGCAAATATTCCTCAAGATTTGTAAATTTTTCTATTTTTTTTTTATCAAACTTTGATTTAAGAAAAGATCTTTAATATAAATGCATAAAAATATAAAGAAAATCTAATTTTATGAATATAAATTAAAATTCGAATTTTTTTATTTTTTTGACATTTACATATAACCATAGTCATCAACATAAAATTATATTTTTTTCTCAAAATAAAAACATATCAATATAACAAAAGTTATTATTTAAAATTATATCATTATATAGTTATAAAATACTTGGAGCTCAAGTCTTGTTAAAAATTAAAAAAAAAGATATAGTAAGACCATAAATCTTGTTAAGAGATAAAAATAGTAAATTAATATGGAAAATATCATCTCATTCGAATTTATGTATATAAAAATTATATAAAAATGTTATCTATTGTAGTAAACTTATGCATAATCCATAGATTGAAAATTATATATAAAAAATTATATAAACATGTTATCTAATTAGTATATATAGCAAGAATACTATAAGTTGTTACAAAATTTATTAAAATATACTTTCACATTTATTTATTCAAAAATGACACGTGGCGCAAATTTTACAATAAAAAGATAAAGAAAATCTAATTTTATTAATTTAAATTAAATTTCGATTTTTTTTAACATTTATATATAATCTTAGTCATCAACATAAAATTATATCTTTTTCTCAAAATAAAAATATATCAACATAACAAAATTTATTATTTAAAATTATATCATTATATGGATATAAAATACTTGGAGCTCAAGTCTTGTTAAAAGATTAAAAAAAGATATATTAAAACCATAAATCTTGTTAAGAAATAAAAATATTAAATTAATATGGAAAATATCATCTCACAGGATTTTGTATGGCTGTATTCATATTTTTGAGTTGCATATTCATTCATGTTCATTCTTTCCATACTACACTGTATTCATGATTATAAGTCGCATATTCATATTTTTATATTATTGTATTTTTGAAGTTTTTTTTTCATATTCCATCTCTTTATCATGCTTATAGAGTTACATAATCATATTTTTAAGTTGTATATTCATAAAAAGCGAGTAACTCAACATAATGAATATGCAACTTAAAACCATGAATATAGTCATACAAAATCATGCATATATAACTCAAAATCATGAATAAAAACTTTGCACACGTGCACACTATAAGAACTCTTCTCACTTGAACTTAAATATATATATATATATATATATGGGATTCACAATCAGATTTCAACAAATAAATACAACCAATTAAATTTTAATCAATCAGATTGATTTTGAAAAGATTAGTGATGTGGTTGAATATGAGGTTACATGTGTTATTTTATATATTTTTTAATATATGCTTTAGTATATAGTAAAGATTGTTCTTAAAAAAGTTATGTACGTTAAGAGATATATAATTAAATGGTAATTATTTTATATAGTTTGATCTTAAAAAATCAATACCTTTTTTAAATATATATTTTTATAGATAATAAGTTTAGAAAAGTTAACTAAAATATGAAAAATCTGACTAATAAGTAAAGTGGTGGCATAAATGTAATCATCAATATATTATAACATAAGTCGAATCCTTCTATCCTACGTGTCGACGTCTTAACTATGCCACATAAGCATTTTAATTTTTCCAATTACCTCTTTACCCTTCGTTTATTTAAGTATTTACAATCCTTATATTATAATAATATTCTTTATATTACTAACACACAATTGTATTTTGAGATCTTAAAATTTGGCAAGTTGTGTTAGGAGCGTAATCCATATGAAATATTTTTCTTAAATATAATAATGCTACTAATATTACTAATATATAATTATATTTAAAGATATTAAAATTTGGCAGATGATAGACACATAATCTTCATCATGAAATATTTTTTAATATTAAGAAAATAATATTACTATTGTTTTAAAATATTAGGAGTAGAAAAATTACATTTGAATCTTTTTGAAATGATCATTAATATTCAGTTTATAACATTAAATCATAAATAAAAATCTATATTTGTGCATAAAACATATTTTACTGTTATAGAGTCCGTGTACGACACGCGTAAATCCACTATTTAAATAGTAATGGGAAGTTGCATGTAAAGTGGTCGAATTAAATAGTATTTGAAATTTTAAATGGGAAAAACAGTAAATGAAAAAAATAAATTACTTAAATGGCGTAGTTTGGGTGATGACAAATAGGATAGAGAGATTCAACTTTAGTTATAGCATATTGATATTGATATTGAGAAAGGGGATTAAATGAGAATTGATCTTATCCTATAAAATGAGAACAATTCTCAGCCTTTAAATTTGTGAGATTAATGGTCTAGATTGGTTGATATCAACACTCACACTCCTCTATTTTTTAAAGCTAAAAGGATATTTTTGTCATTTTTCTATACTTTATTTTTAATTTCAATTTTCAGCTCTCTCCCACAAAAACAACCCTCGATCAACATGTACGAAATTTTACCAAACTCGTGGTTTCAATCGGCAACCAACTTGTATTAGATTTATGCTCTAGATCGACCTTGTGCTCTCGATCTCCCTTTCGATCCATCCAAACTCTCACTCCAAACTGAAGAAACACTGAATTTAGGTAAGTGGTTATGAAGAATACTTAAGAAGTGTTTACCTTGTTAGATGGTTTATAGCTCTCCAATAATCCCTAAATTTATTGTTGTTTAGGGTTCTTTGATCGATGCTTGAGATTATGGAAAAATGTGTTGTACTCTTTGTTTTGGGATTGGAAACAAAATTTTAGTGAAAATAGAATTTAAATTTGTATGCTTATTTGATTGCCTAGAGAGTGTTTGATAAAATGTCTCAATGAACATTTTGCTAAAATGACTTGGAATATTGCTCCTACTGTTATAATTAGTGGACATGAAGCTAATGTGGACAAATTACAATTCATTTTCATGTATTGATGATGTTTTAGGGTTCAAATTCCCCCTTAGGAATAAAATGAATGCTTGCATATTATTTGCTAAGTGCTTAGTATCCTTTGTTGGATATGATGCTTTCGTGTATATGTCTATGCCTAGTTATCCACATTGACTAGTGTGATATTGTTTTGAATCAACAATTAGTACCCTTATGACCTTTACTAAATCGCTTCACTTACAAAATGTATTGTTATTTTATATGAACCGCATTGTTATTTTCAATGAACCTTCCTGTTTAATATTATGAAAACAACGACAATATTTGTGAACCAAATGAAAAACTTTATTTTTCACATGTTATTGCTCATTATGTGTTCCATGTTGCTTCTAAATTAACTTATTTTATTGTAGGTTGCTCATCAAGCTTCGGTCATCCTAACTTGTCTCATTCGGATAATGATGCTAGTATTGATGGAGTTTCATTGTAGGGTCTTGATAATGATGAGAATGTTGATGGAGTTCCATTTGATGATCATGATGAAGCTAATGATGCCTACATTCTTCACTTATCATAAGATTGTTCTTATTTCATTCCCAAGATCAAACATTGAAGTTCCAGTTCTCTATTTATTTTTTTAGTAGTTGTTATATATTTTGAGGATTAAGTTGTCTGTTTTAAGTTACTTTGTGTTTGACAAAATACTTTGCTACATTGTAATTGCTTTTAAGATTGTTTTAGACTTCATGTCGAAACCAATGAGCCAAATGCCTTTTTTTGCAAATTTTATGCATTTTTTGTTAAATGAAGTGATTATTTAAAATTCATGCACCTTCATGTTGAACACTATGAACCTTCATGTTGGACACTATGAACCTTCATATTGAACACTATGAACCTTCATGTTGAACACTATGAACCACGTAATTAATACTCGTAAAACAGATTTCAAAGTCCAAAATGTTTTCCCCCATCTGTGTAAAATACATAATTTAAGTTAACGTGACAGATTATGCCATTTATATCACCAAAAGATCAACATCGAGCAAAAACCATTAGATACTCATTTTATTTGTCAGTGAGATGAGATAATGAAATGCTGGCACATGTAATGTCATTGAAAAAGCGTTTAATCCATTGAGCAAAATGAGCCAATGCATTCAACAAAATGCACCATATGTAACAAGCAATCAAGGATTAATCTTTGACATTGTTTTCTCAAAATGGACTCTTTCCATTGTGTAGCACCTGTAGTGATTTTCAATGCTTCCAATTAACTATTGTAATAATAATATATTTTAAAATCATAGTTAGTATTCAATCAACCTACAAGTATAAATTGAAATAACAAGTACGATTAAAAATGCATGAACCAAACTTTAATGTACTATGAACCAAAAGAACAAATGTCATGAACCAAAATTAAAACTACTATGACTTAAAAGACATGAATTGTAAGATGAACTATTATGAACCCGAGCTTACAAAATTATGAACCGAAAGAAGAGTTATAATGATCGAACTAAAGTATATAAAGCATTTATAGAATTAGGCTATGTAAGATTTGAACCCACATCTATGTGCACATGCACATTGCTCTACCATTTGTGTTAATAGACTATCAAATTTGAAACCACGTCTATGTGCACATACATTACTTAGCAAAAAACTCATCATGTAATGTGTTTTGTAGTGATGTTAACAAAAAGCCGATCTTTAACGGTTCTAATTAAAGCCTTTGAGACATACCTTTGTTGTACCTTGACAAAATTGAGTGCAAACCTCTCAACCAACCCAATGGTTCAGTCACAAAGCGCACTAAAAATACTTTGTTTTTTTCCCGATAAAAACAACAAAATTTTAAAAGCACATCATTTGATACTAGATTTTCATTGCCCAACAAATGGTTTGAACACGGAAGTTCCACCAATGTCCAATATCACTATTAATGAACAAAAATAAAGCATATTAGTTAAATAAACCACTAGAAAATCATCATCTCCTCCACTTAGCCATTTGAGAAACCCGATTCTTGGAATCAATTGGGTATCTATATCATAGTTGAGAATGACTGGGCACCTCATTAGTATTCAATAGATTTGCAACTTTTCTTGGGAAATGTCAAGTTTTACTAGGAGTTGAATTTTTGCCATAAAGTCCTCTAAGAACTCAAGTTCTGCTTGCACCAAAAGATATACTACATGGGAAGGTTTGCATTTGTTCCCCATATCATTAAGGATGAAGTTTAGCAAGGAATCAACATCTCCAAAAGTGAGCACAATCAACGCAATGAACTACCATTCCACCAATTGTACAAAATAAGAACCACAATTGACATGAGGACATTAGGGAACAAAATTCAATTGATAAGGATAAGTTGAAATAGATCAATTTTGGAGACGAATTCTTACACTTTGAAGAGGAAGAGAAGATGTGTTAGCGGTGAAGAATTTGATTTCTTTCTCCCGAGCCCGTCGTTCCGTCCTGAACTCCCAATGCTAGCGGTGAAGAATTCTTTCTCCCCGAGTTCGTCGTCGTTCGTGGTGCGTGAACAAATTTGAAAGGGGAAGGAGAAAGAGTTTAGGGTAGATAGGCAAGCCCTTGAAAATTGACATTACCAAACCGATTCAATCTTAATTCCCCACTTAAATTCGAAATTGAAGCCTAAGGAACACTAACCGATTAGACTTCAACCGGAAACGTGCCTTAAATTCGGAGTTAAAGCCGAAATCTAAATCGTCGTTCCTTATTTGAGATGACCTAATTAAGGCCATGCGTGAGGATTAAGTATAGAACCGTTCCTACGCTATTTCAAAGTTGATTTGGTGTAGTGGTCGGGAAGCCTCTATAGAGGTCTTGCGTTCAAAACTCCCACTAGTGACTTTTAGATGTTCATATGTATAAATACATAAATAATATTTTCCCAAACATTTATTTACCGAAAATAAGTTTTATTTGGACACCCCTTAATCAAAAAGACTTATCTTAAGTCTTAACAACACTAAAACTTAATAAGTTATCCATCAAGGAGGACTTATCTTAACAACACTGAGGGCCCGTTTGGTATTGATATCCTGATATCAGATATCGGTATCAGGCCATATCTCATGTTTGGTATGACCATATCTCATGTTTGGTATGACCATATCTCATGTTTGGTATGGGAGTATATGGATTCAGATATCGGTATCAGGTCATATCTAGTGTTTGGTATGGGAGTATATGGAACTTGATATCAAAACAAGCTATTTTCCATGATACTTGATATACCCCAAATAAAAGAGGTATGAGGGATATGAGATATGAATGATATCCGATACCGATATCCGATACCGATACCCGATATCGATATATGATATCGATACCAAACGATCCCTAAAAGTTATCCATCAAGGAGGGCGATACACGCCGGTGTACCAACTTGTAACTTAAAAAATCTCCGAGCCCGCAATGAGAAGTTAGATTTGGATGTGGAACCTATTCTTTACTTACTTGCAAACCAGGTTATTGCCTTTCTAGTTCTAGTAGCAATGTCTCATCACTTCAGCAAATAAATACACCAATCTCTCTTTTCAATCCCCTCCAAATAAAATATTAAATCTCCTTATATATTCAATCTCCTCCCTATATATTCAATCTCCTTCAAATAAAGAATAAAATATTATTCAAATAAGATATGGCAACCTTCTGGATGATGAGTACAAATCTTCAATTCACCTTAAACCGTACAAGTCTTCAAACCTTTAACTGCATTTTCCATCTATTATTTCTTCACATCAAACCGTACAAACGTTACACTACAGTCACAATTAAAATTACATACATGATTATCTAATCATCCACACACATAAAATCATTAAAAACATTATTAAGATTAATAACATATATCTCCTACAACAACAACTAATACATATAATTTGCATTCTCTCTTCATAAAAAAAAAGTAAACCGTTTAAATGTATTTTCTCTTCATTATTTATTTCCAACAACTAATGCTTATAATTAGTATTTTTATTCTAATTGATACAACCTACCCAATTATCTATGTCCAATTAGAAAATTATTACCTATAGACCGTCCAACGAACGGCCCAAGCCTTCTAGTTACTTATAAATTTATTCTTTTACAATTTTAATTAATAAATAAGACTCGTAATATTCTCGATTACATTTTTATCATATTAAAATAGTTATAAAACCATAACTCTTATGGTTCATAATTACTATTCATAATATGAGAAAATTAATATTCATAATCTTAAATATGATCTTATACTTATAACCAATTTTATAACATTTAAAATGTTATAATATTATGACTTCAAGAAATAAAATATACAAATTATTTATTATTTATTATATTAAAGGAAAATTAAATTGCATTTTTACCCTTAATAAAAAAAAATGAGGGATATTACACCCTTGCTTTTATTAACGATTGTAAAGCGAGATTACAACAATAGGATTCCGCTCGAGATCTCCCTTATGAGATTTGAGGTCTCTGCCTAACGAGGTTCGAGACCTCTTTGCTGCAATGAGATTATAGCCTACAAACTGCTAGCAAGATCTTTTTCTATTACAAATGGAGGTATTTAATTAGCGAGGCTAGAGGCCTACTGATTACACCGTGGTTATTGCTTACGAAGCTGCTAGCGGGGTCTATTTGAGATTTGAGATCTCTTTGAGCGACTTGAAGTCTTTTTATTGATCTTCTCTTGATTGTAGCGTGGTCTTTATGTTTGCTTCAACACGTCGGTCTTCAACAAGCAAGGTAGTTCTTGAGTTAGAGATGTTTTTCGACCCTTGCAACCTTCGAGCTTCTCCTCTATTTATAGACTTTTGAGAGATAAGGTTTCTACCAATATTCGAGGTGGGACATTCGAGATACGACTATTTGATTGGTTTAACCATTGGTCGAGAATAAGGTGGTCTTTGATTGGTTGGGTGGGGTGGTTGTGTCAGCTTTTGAGTATGCGAGGTTCTTTCCCTCTGCCTTAAAGATATATCGTCGGCTGACATTCTTCTCTGAGGGGAGGTGAGCGATGTTTTACCCCGTCTTAGCGTGAAATGCGTGTTGTTTGGCCTCCAACTCCCTTCTGACTAGGATTGTCTCGCGGATGGACCTCGCCTTTTTTGGATGGGTGTAGGAAAAACCCGGGGAATGACCTTGTGCTTTTCCAACGGCTTTTACCTCGCTATTTACTCTTTTCGTTCGCACATATATCGTTATTTTACGCACCATCACCCACATATGAAAATTGAGATTAAACAAGACTAGTATATAACTCAAAGGAGAATTTTATTAGAAGTTGAGTTTACTTTTGTTGGAGACTAGTATATAACAAGACTAGGTGGAGATCATTTGCTTTTGGTGTGTTTTGTATCTTTGTTTCACTTATGATCACAATCTCTAGTTGAGTTTTCTAAAGGTTTTGTAACCCAAAGGAGAATTTTATTAGAAGTTTTTTTTCTCCTCGTTTGTTTAGACACCTCTTAGATAAAGTGAGATTATTTTTTCCCTGGTATGAAAAATTGATAGACATCATCTTTTTTTTTTTTGTTATTTTTATATGCGTGACTCAAGCTTGATGTTCTCCGTTACTAAGACGTGGCCGTTTGGGAGTAGACCTAAGATATGGGGTTTTTGTCACCGTAAGTTTGGACTAAATAATAATAAGGCACTTTCTTCGATTACTTATAAGTGATGATCGAATACCATGCCATCAAGTAAAAAAAACAAATTAAATTGACCACTAACAAGTCGCAGTTGAGTTAAATTCAACATACGTACAAATTAACTATATAAAATTTGGCCAATCCCTCCTTGGATTGGGACGCGGGATCTACTAGGTACGGTGCTGGGGGATTCTTGGATCCGTGGCTACCACCACATTGATACTCCGGTTGTATAATGTAATGGCTTCTTCTTGAGCTTGGGTAACACGTTGAACTCTCTTCTTTCTACATGGGTGTGTAGCGAAGAACAACCCGTATTGCGGTGATCCTAACTCGTGCACCATACTGACCGCAATACGGGGATCATATCCGGCAGAGGCCATCAAGAGCAAGCCTATATATATAATCTGCTTCCAATTCCAGCCTAGGCAAAGAAAAAATCGAATCTTATACAAAAATTAATTAATTAAGCTAGAGATAGATCGATTTTATATATAACGATTGATCGAAACACAATTAATAGGATTACGTACGCGTACGTATATGTAAGTACGTGTATACTTACTTTGTAGATAAAGGCGATGTCACGAACAAAGCTGGCACAGCTTTAAGCATAGGCGGTAAGACAAATTTACGCAGGAGAAGGTGAAGGAGAATAATTAAAGCCGTGCCCATCGTAAGCGTTTCAGCACTATGTCGAGCCACAACATGTGCAACCTGATCGACCACAAAGATAACCAAGTTACCTTGCATTAATTTGATTTTGATATATCGATCGATCTGCAGCATGTATATATAACCTATATATGCCTCGATCAAGAATTTCATTTTTATCTCTACGTTATTTTCTATACCAATTTTTATCTCTATGTCATTTTTATCTCTACGTTATTTGTCTTGAATAAGGGTGTCGAAGCCCAATTAGTTGCTAGGCTCCCATTCAATTTTGTGTAAAATTTACTTATTAATAAGTTATATTGAAAAAAAATATTTATATTAAAAAAAATTTCATATTTAAAAAATTATTATATTCATTATGAAGTCAAAGATAAAGATCCTAATACTTAACCTTAATAAATAATTTATAAAAGTTGATATTTTTGTGCATATTAATATCTTAATTAAAAAAATCTTTAAAATATTCAATTCAAGTTAAATTAAGTTTTGGACCCCTGTGTGGCTTTGTAATTATTAAACAAACCTAAGTATGTTTCATTCGACACTTCGGGGAGCCACTATGTAGGTTATATTTGATAACTCTTCACAAAAACCTCAACTGAAGACGAAACCAACTCAAAAACAATGATATAGACCCCCAAATACTTTTTTTTGATAGAACCCCCAAATACTTTTGATCTGAGATTTTAGGGAGGAGGTGATTACCCTGAAAAGAAAATGACTCAAAGCATGTAACTGGAAACATTAACGGCATTTTCAGATTCAAGCTTCATCAGGCTCCTGATTTACAACTACATTCTCGAACAAAACGGAAGATAAACAACAGATAAGTGAAAGAAAAAAGAGCAGCGCAACAACTTATTGGCGGGCTGAAAAATAGTGAACTAAGAAGAAGAAAAAACTATATTCCCGAGCAATCAGCCAAGAACTACCTGCTTCATTAGCCTAATATAAGCGTATCAAGGGGAACAAAACCTGTCAATTTCGTCTGTAAGGGGAAAATTAGCAGAATTTTCGGGACTATTTTGCCACGCTTTGTTGCTCATAATCACCTCTACCACCCCTACCAGGTCCGTTGTGGTCAACCCTTTGGTAGGTCTCAGGAGCTCGTCTGTTTCGGGGAACGTACTCACCCCGACCATAAGAGCGGGGGCCGCCACCGCGTCCTCTGAAACTGTCGCTTCTAAAGCCGCCGCCTCTGCCCCCGGGAGGGTACCTCCCTCTTCCACCGCCACCGTTTGTGTTCTGTCCAACTGCAAGGACACAAAAAAAGATTAGACGGGGTTAATCGTGTTTATTTAAGGGTGATGTGCATTTTAGGAGATTGATCACTTGCCTCGAGTTGTTGTTCTCTTCTCCTCAACAACGGCTTTCCGGTTCCCTATCATCACAGGGGAGGCCTAGAGAATAACACGAAAAAGTTCTTCAACAGAAAACCCAAGTAGAATTCATCATTGCTCAGCACATTCAATACAAAAACTCATGTTGTTTCCACTTTATAATTCTTACTCTTTCCAAATTTCACTTTCAAGGCTAAGGTTTTTTTTCCGCTGCCTAGTCAAATCCTAGACTCTAATTATGTGCAAGAATTCCAGGAGTTGTTACGAAGTTATCCACAATATGCCACATTAAATTGTATGAATCCACCAATAAATATATTGAAAGTAAGAGCCAAGGAACACAATACAGAGAAGATTAATTAGGATGAATAAAAACAGAAAAAACACAGATCAATTGAAGCAAATAATGCACAGAATACGATGCTAGTGGGATACTTCGACTTTGGGAGTAACTCATGCTTACAAATTATCCCAAAGGCAATGTTAGCCAAAAGTGAATTGGCCTCCAGATTTAAAATAGATAAATAAATCTAGTGCAATCTATTAGCTCATTGTTGATGCATGTTTCCCCTGCTAGAGTAGTTGAGTGCCTTCAAGGATGATCTTACATGTAATAACAGAGATGATTTCTATATTATTAGTACGCATAAAAAATGCAGGTAAGAAGTAAAAAGACACACAAATAGTATTGAAGAACAAAAACCAAAAGAAAGGGGCCAAAGGGCATTATAATTAAACCATAATTTAGCCTACAAACACAGAAAATTACTGATGTCTGGATCATCAAGAACAATCAAATTAGATGCATCATCCCACCATCAAGAAGAATTAACCCAGGAACAAAGCATGACACAAAAAGTAGCAATTAAGGTTATGTAGTTCAGTCATTTTAAAACACAGCTGCAACCAAGCTTTATTATTATTCATCAAACAGCAGCCTATGTGCAAAATAAATTAAATTGCTTAACAATTCTGCTGTATGAATGTTATACTCTACAAAAACACTAATAGGAGAAGGCTTCAATGTATTCAAATATCAGTAAGAGGCTCACCTCAAGTGCACTTATCATGGACCCCGCTGATACGAACTCAACAAACCCATAACAGAATCCTTGCTGCTTCAGGGGGGAAATAGGCAACGGAAAAATTGAAATGATCAAAGGTAATGCAAACAAGAAAAAAAAAACAATGCAGCAAGAAAGAAAATTAAAATATATGCTTACCTTGTTACTTCGGACTTGGACTCCATCTTGCTTAATAGATCCAAATTCTCTGAAAACTTGCTCTAATTGTGCAGAAGTTGCATTTAACGGCAAATTCCTCACATAGATTGAGTGGCCTTCTGCCAAAAAATAAAAAAAAAAATTCTTTACTACCTTTGCTAGAAACAAGCTATTCTTAAAAGGAAGCCCACATAGCACTAGAAGAAAGTTTAAATCCCAAAGCTTCAAAATCACCTTAATTTGGAGTTTGGACAAGATTGAGCATATAAACAGCATCTCAATTTCTTGGGCACGTATGAATCCATAAAGCAATAGAGAATGATAAGATAAGCATTTCTTACCTTCATCTTGCACATTGTTGCTTTCTGGTGCAGTTTCAACGGCAGAAACTATCGGCTCTGGAACAGGATCAGGTTTCACAGGTTCACGTGATTTCTTTTCACTGTTTGAAGGAGGCACCCTGATATCATTAGTTGAAATATGGGCTTTTGTAGGTGTTGGATTAGCTTTCCTGTACTTCACCTGTAAGAAATACATTGATATAATTTCCTAGCAAGATGCATTGACAAAAATAGAGCAACTGGAAATAAACTTACAATCGACGCATAGGATTTCTTGGGTGCATCGCCTTCCGGAATGGAAGGCGGTGACTCTACTGCAATATTCTCACTCTGACTTGAAGCGGGAGGCTCAGTTACAACCTCGTCTTCAACAGCTGACCCATCATTATCTGAAGGATCACATACTTCGGCAGCATTATTTGGATCCTCTTCTGAAGTTTCAGGGACCGTAATAGGATCTTCAGGAACATGTGTTGGCTGAACTGGAAACAAAAAATAAAGGCCATTTGAATTTAAATTTAACTTTGACAACAAAATGATGACTAACACAAAGCATAAACATTAACTTAGAATAATCTACCTGGAGCTGGCACTGGAGCAGTTGCTGGTGTGCTTTCACTGAGTGCACTGCCACTGGCAGAAACTGGAGTTCTTCCCACCTGCTCATTTTCTTCGACGTACCTAAAAACATCGTTTAAGACAAAGTATCCCTTCTCCTGAGGTGCCAGAAAGAATGATTGTGCAAATTTTTTCCTCACATTGTCCTTTCCAGTTAAGCACCCAGTTACCAGAACAGTTACTCCTTCCTTAAAAGACAGCTGAGCATCTGCGGTCTTGATCTCGGCCATATAATCCTTGTAGTTCAAGGATAAGATCTTTTCATTAATTCCCTACACCGCGGGTAACAGAACATCATCTTCAACAGGTGGAAAAGCATTCAGCATAAATTTGACTTTTGATTATAGAACTTCTTGACTAAATAAAATAAAATGTTTAACGCTGATTATAGCTAAAGATTGATTAGTATCTTGAACTTCTTTGATAAAAGTGCACAATCTGCCATCAGCTTAGGAAGTAGAGCTTTCCTTATTGGAGTTTCCAAAATAATTGGAAAACTACATTTATCAGTTTAAGATTACCTGCATAGTGGTGACAGAAGTCATGACACCATGTGCATCAGGTCGACTAAGCACACTTGAATCTTGATAAAATCTAAAAACTAATTCTGGGGACTGGTGAAGAATCTGGTAATACTGTTCCACAAAGGCATTACCAACAACTTGTGCACTTGGGGTGCCAGCAGGACTATCTGCCTGCATTGCCATCTGAAATTCAATCTAAGAATATGAGTAGCAGAATAATCCAATGAAGTATCAGAATTACAGGAAACACGGAGTGATAGAGATCATGGTTTAGAAATTAGAGATCTCCATAATGGATGAATTCCCCCAGCAATTCCACTGTTTTACAGTAATTCTCTCAAAAGAACACTTACTTTATTATACTTCTACATATGCAAGCAAAGCATAATTGCCAAGCAATAATGTTAAAATCATACAACACACAACATATGCTTTAGAGAGCTTTTGAGTTAACTTTTTTTTGTATGATTCAGGGTAACACAGTTGGGATGAATATATACCATGGTCTAGGGTTTATCTGAAAGGTCTAGTATAGCGAAGCAACAAATTTAAAACCCAAAAAACCTTAAAAGGGTTTATCTGAAAAGGCCTAGTATAGCAACGCAACAATTTTAAAACCCAAAACCTCATAGCAATCTAATGAATATTACAGTATCAGTTCAACGAAAAAAAACATAATATAGAGCTGCATACGGAAACAATCCTACCATATGCAACCAACATAAGTACATTAAACACCAGCTTCAAAGCACTAATTTGGAAACAACGCCGTAATTGGGGAGAAAAACATCACAAAACAGCCGAATTTATGATACAATTGATGATACAACAAGGTATATTGCAACTCAAGTTCAAATCTTTGAATCTAATAGATAATGAATATCACAAAGCGAAATCATAGAAAAGGGGCAGAAAACCTAGAACTTAGGATCCAAATGGGATCAGGCACAAACAGGAAGAACTTGACAAACGCTTGCATAGGCGAATACATTTCGACTAATCTCAGACACCAAACGGCAAATAGAGGAAGTGAGCACCAAATCCCGAAGTTAAATCGACCAACAAAAGAGCACATAAATGAACAAAAGAATTAAGAATTCAAACACATTTAGACTTGAACAAGCTGGAGAAATTTGGAAATGGGGAGAGTGGATCGATCGTACCTTTGAGGATTTGGTTCCGCTGGAAACGTTGGCGATGGCGGAATCTGTGGAGAGGGAGAAACTGAGATACAGAGAGATCTAGAAGAGGGAAAAGCAGAGAGAGCACAGAGAGAAGAGTCTGCCAATGAGAGAGAAATCGGGGTAGAAAGATACTTTATTTATTTAGGATATAAGATTAATTTATAAATTCCAATAAATAATAGTTAGATCTTGGATGTGGTAGATTTTTGTTCCGAGATCATCACTGGAATATTTATTTTGTTCATTACTATTTTCACAAAACTACCTTTTTAAAAAGAAAACTTTTTCTTAATGAATTTTTCAAGAAAATCACCTCTTTTTTATTAGAAGGTATTCAAACAATATTACGTGGCATAATTTTTTTAAATATTATTTCTGCTATATATATTAGGTAGATTTTTAATTTTGATCAAATTTAATTAAATTATTTTTAATATTTTTGTCAAAAGATAAGTTAATTTTATGTTTAATGACTTATTTTTTAGGAATGATATCGGATCAAAACCGAACCAAAACTTGAATCTTAAAAAAATATGTGATCAATGAAACTAGAATTTTAGATTTGAAATAGAACCCAATTAAGTAGGTAATTTTTTTGAAGCCAAAGCGGAATGGTTCTAGTTTCGGTTGGATTTAAAACTAAAAACCTTGGCGGAATAAAGTGAATTAAATGAATTTTCATGTATGCAAATCAAAGGAAATGGAGTGTTTTATCCTCTTAATGGACATATTTGAGACAATTGAGCCACCACTGAATAGACGAAAAAGAGAGATTTTGATCCCCCGCAAACCGCAACAAAGAATGTATGGGAGGCTTTGTCGGTTCATATAGTCTAGTCTATAATCTATGTTAAGGATAGTTAAAAATAATCATTATCATAAATTGACATAGTTAATATCTTAGATTGATATGATTTTTTTTTTTTTGATAAGAAGATTGATATGATTGATATCATAGATTGAACTAATTAGTTTATCCTACTATATTTGATTGATAAAATGTTTGTATTTTAGGAAAGTATATTCTCATGTCAATCTCTTGTACTCCACTATTTTTTAAGTGAGCTTTCTTCATCAATATCCATTCCATTAGGAAACTATAAAATGTTCGTCGATGTCAATTATTCCACATTTCCGCTCACCTCCAAACCCAAACACGATCCTCAACTACAAACACCTATCATTGCTACAAACACCATCATCAACAAAATTCTTCCAACACCGCCATTAAAACATCTTCCAATGTCCCTCTTTTTCCCCTTGTGGCTTCGATTCACTCATTAATCATTGACTATGCTCCATGGCAATAGGAGGAGAAAATCATCTCTCTTATATGATAGACTTGGATCCTTTGAATTTTCGATGTGGGATTCACTATTGATCCAAAAAATTAAACCTCACTTGTGAATTCCTCACAAACCCTAAAGTCCGGGACCATTATACATCGAACTTGCCAAGAATTGCCTTTGACTCGCACACTCCGCATTGCATGCTCACTCTTGGAAATGAGGCAGCCACACAACGGGTCAAAAAGCGAACCCATTGACTGGCAACCGTGGAATTCGTCTCAGCCTAGTGCAACTGGCCTCGCACCTAACCATATCTCATACTACTTGTTAGGGGGAGAAACCCCTTAATGGGCCCAACTACCAAGCCTAACACATAAACTCATAGGTTAGGCTTATGCTACGGGCTTGGGCTCATTAAGGGTTTCTTCCCCTATAACAAGCCTATCATATAATATAGATGGACTACTCTTTCGAAATTGTTTTTAGGATGGAAGTTTTATGTCATGGTGATCTCATTTCCAACAGTGAGTGTGTGGCACGGTGCGTGTAATTGTGAATCCCACACCGAAAAGTCAAATATTCGAAGCGTAGCATATAAGATAGATGGACTACTCCTCCTATTGCCAATTGGTTTTAGGATAGAACTGCGTTGAGCTTGTGTATTGGGCTTGGTAGTTGGACCCATTAAGAACTCTTTCCATAACAAGAAGACATTAGGTTCCAAGGACAAAACAACAATCAGATCCAAAGACAAAACGACAATGGACTTAAGATGCAAACAACGATCGGATCCAAGGACGAAACCATAATTGATTCAAAGGACCAAACTACAATCAAATTTAAGGCAAATCACGATCGGCACTAGCAACAAAATAATCATCGATCTACAACAAGGCTTTGGTAAGACTTATCATCACCGACATGCAAACACATCTCTTCACTAGCAAAATTGTTGAAGGCAACACTTAGTATGGCCACAAGCGTAACCGGCGCATCCATTATATTGATCAAATCACCTCTTTCTTTGCCCACAACCACTCTAGAGTCAACCTTGGTTGGGTTCATTATATTTCGGAACATTTGGAAGTTGTTCATCGCCACCAGTACATGCTTAACATGAAAGTTATTTGCTATGGATACATTATATTTGTGTGTGACAACAAAACATGAATTAGTCAATACTTACCACATAGCCATTAGGTGTCCATGACATGATGTCCCACTTGATTGTTATGTTTCTAGATGGAACTAGTGGATCATAAGCTCCTAAAAATAGCAAAAATGTAACATCATGATCAAGAATCTATTAGAATTGAGAGGGGCAAAAATCACAACAAGATGGTCAATGTACATAAACATGAAATGTGAGTGTGAATGAACTTACCCACTTGAGAAAGTATCAAGAGAACAAAAATTGCTTGAAATGTGAATCGAATCATTTGCTCGGTTGCCATTTTTGGTGGGTTCTATGTATGGATAACAAGGTGAGCCAAAAGTATAGGGTTATGAAGCTAAATAAGATGATATTAAGATATTTCTATAACTTGTGTTCATGCCATATTAAAATAGTCTTTAGTCGTATTATTAGGTAGCTAGTGTAAGTATGAAGTGAACCACAGACTGAAAGAGAAGTTAACTAATGAAACGAAATTTTTGAAAAGAATTGTAGAGATTGTATCCAACAACATAGATAGTCTCAATTCTCTTGAGCAAATTTTATGATATGTGATATATCACAAAACAGTTAAAACACATATACGTAAAATCTTAACCTATCATGTCCAAAAAGTGAAAAACTTGTTCAAATAACTCACTGGCTTTATGATAACCAAAAGTCCAAAACCCATAATTGAGGTTATTTTCCGTAACTCTTTAATTTTGAGGCTATTTTCAGCAATTACCTTCAAAAATGAGGTTCTTTTCCTACAATTTTAAATGACATAAACTAGCTCAATTTTATGATATGTGATATATCGCCTCCGCCGCCGGCGACAGTGACTCTCCTCCATCGCCACTACTCCTTCACACCTTACCTCTGATTGAATTAAAACCCTAACTACCAAAACGACAACCTTTCTCGTCGCCATAGAGATATTGAATGGCTCTAAGGAGACCGTTTGTGCGCAGCCTAGCCTCTCTCCCCAAACATTTCTTCTCTCCTCCAAATCAATTTCAATCTCAATCTCGTTCTTTTGGCTATATCCCACAATTCTTGTCTTCATCATCCTCTCAATCCCAATACAGGAAACAAACTTTGCTTGCTAATCTGTTGCACAAGTTTGGCTTTCCAGTTTCTGAACTCCCGTCTTTGCTTTCCAAAAACCAATTCCTGCTTAAATCTGATGTATCGGAGGTTGAAAAATGTTTGGGAATATTACTATTTTCATTCAAACTCCCTCAAAATGTTGTTGTTGCGTTAACTTTTAGTTGTCCTGCTGTTTTGAGATTGGAATTTTTGAAGAAATGGGAAGCTGCCATCTTGGGCTCTGGCACATTAGGGAAATCTCCATTGTTGATCAGGAGTGTAATAGAGTTCTCCAAGAAGTTTCAGATTGACCCTGGAAAGTTTCTCAGTTGTATTCAGGTTTTAAAGGATTTACAGTTTACTGATGATACAATAAGTAGGATTCTATGTGAGTGCCCAAAGGTGATGGTGGTTAATGAGAGTGAACTTAAGAAGCATATGTCCATTTTTACATCAATGGGATTAAGAATAGATGAGATTAATAGGATTTATCTTTTGTGTCCACAAATTTTAGGATTTGGCATAGAGCAAAGGCTGAAGCCTCTTCTTGATGAGTTTTCACACATGGGCTTCGGAAGGCGTTTGTTGAGGCAGGAGATCGTTTGTGAACCGAGACTCCTTACTCTTGAATTGGGTCAATTACAACGATGCCTAGGGTTATTGGAGAAGTTGAAATGTCGGGAATCAATCAAAGAAGAGATTTTCAGCATGGGAGAGTTAAAAGCTGGGTTTGCTGTCAAATTGAGAGTTGATTTGTTGTGCAGCTACGGATTGATCCGAAGAGATGCTTTGAATCTGTTGATGAGAGAGCCAAGAACTATAATATATGACATAGAGGATATCAAGGAGAAGATTGAATTTCTTTTACAGACAATGAAATATGACATTGGGTGTTTAGTTGAAGTACCTGAGTATCTTGGGGTTAATTTTGACAAACAGATTGTTCCAAGATACAATGTGATTGAGTATTTGAGATCAAGAGGTGGGCTTGGTTTTGAGGTGCGGTTGAGAGACATTATCAAACCGAGTAGACTTAAGTTTTACAATTTTTTTGTGAAGCCATATCCTGAATGTGAGAAGATGTTTGGAAGGTTTTCCAGTGCTGAAGCCAAGAGTCGCCATCCTCCTGGGCTTTGGAAGCTTTTTAAACCGCCACCAGTTTCACTGTCAAAGGAAGAGGCAAAGAACATAAAGAACTTTATGGAACACTAGTTGTATCAGATTTGTAAAGACTTTGCTTTCTACTTCAATGTGAATCCTACTTTTGGCAGAGGGAGAGAGGTATGCCTTAAATGAATGCAAACTGTGTTGAGAATATCTGAATTTCATGTGTGTTTCTTTATTTTACAGATGTTTACATAACAAAGTTTGTAAATTTGATCCGTGATCTGGTTTTCACTTGGCTGCAGACCAGAAAGATGCACTGCTTAAGGGGTAAAGCTGCTGATGTATTGTGCGAAATTGGGGATTGTTATACTTGCAGAACATGTAAATCTGTAATGCCTGATCTATTACTTTGGTTTATAGTTATGTGTATAAGTAATTTTAGGTTCCTTCATAAGTAAGGTCCTCTACTGGGATCTATATCAACTTTGTTGTACGTGTTGAGCTATAGAACAATTGACTCTAATTATTGAACTTTCTTTTCTACAACCAATTATCTTGGATTCCCAATTGAGCAGTCAAAAATTGATTACTGCGGTTGTCGTTCATGTATTTCTTTGAAGGAAATGACAAACAATTTGTTGTTGGGGATAACACAAGTTCTCTTGGTCCTTTAGAATAAGAAAAGTCATCACACATGTTGATGTGCAATAAAGTTATGGGCTGAAACTTTTGATCAAAACAACTAATTTAATCTAGAATTCATATAATGTTGCTTTTTTTTAATGTTACAATATACACATTTATTAAATAGCATATAAAGTTTCTTTTTTAATCTAATTCATATAATATGAATTAAGAATCTTACAGGAGTTCTGGATGTTTAATGTAAACTAGACTGGATTATTTATATTGTATGATAAAGAGAAATAATATAAAATGAGTTAACAACACAAATTTGGGTTCAGCATTGCTCATGCTCTAAGATATGACACAATTGTCCCGTCATAGATTGCAATGGCATTCACTAGCATGTCCATTTGACAATATATTTCCAGTCATACATTTACCAACTACCTTCACCCAGATATTGATTTGGTTAAGGAACATATACCAATTTCTTTCTATGGTTGGATCTTGAATAACTTCAATTTCTAAATCTTGACTTGATTTGATTCCTTCTCCATGATTTTACTCATTACAAAACTAGACTTCTGTTTTGCTACCTTGTAACTGTCTTCTCACCAATGCAGTGTATATGCCATTCTTATTCAGAAGCTCTTCATGTGTACCCGTTTCGACCATCTGACCATCAGACACTACTGCAACAGTGTTTGCACTTTTGACTGTTGAGAGCCGGTGGGCTATCACCAACACGGTTCTCCCTTTCATCAAAGAATCCATGGCATCCTGCATGATAAATGTTACAGTGGGTTTCAGATATTGGAATTGTTTGTGTTTAAGGTAGTCCTTCTCTAATAAAAAAACCTATACAAATCAAATCTAAGAAAATATGTATAAAACAGGCCTTTGGGACATTTGATAGGAAAACTGATATACAATATACAAAGTTTTGAGTAGTGGACCTGCACTAGGTATTCACTTTCAGCATCTAGAGCACTTGTTGCCTCATCTAGGAGGAGTATTTTTGGATCCATCAACAATGCTCTTGCAATTGCTACTCTTTGTTTCTGTCCTCCTGAAAGCCTAACTCCACGTTCTCCAACATGTGTTTGGTATTTTTCTGGAAATTTTGATATGAAGTCATGGGCATTTGCCATCTTCTGCAAATTTTCCAAAGCCCAGAATTGGTGAAATATATAGAGGCAATACAATGTTCATAGTTTGAGGTTCTAAAGAAAGTTATTGCAATCTTACTGCAGCATTTTCTATATCAGCGATGCTTGCTTTGCCATTTAGTCCGTAAGCAATGTTCTCTTCTATGGTGCAGTTAAAGAGAGTAGGCTCCTGGCTTACAATACTTATCTGCAATATGACACAATTGTCAGCCAGATGTCATAAATAGCTATTTTTTTATAGAAAATTTAGAATAACCCTCTTTTAAGTGCATATTACCTTGTTGTGCAGGTGTTCATGAGATATTTCAACAAGAGGAACACCATTTAGCAAGATCTTCCCCTTGATAGGGTCATAGAATCGCTCTATCAAATTTGCTATAGTTGTCTGCAAGTATTGTGGAAACGTTAGACTGATCCTGCTTTTAATTTTGCAATTCTACTTTTCAATGCCAAGTATATGAAGGAAGAAACAGACATTATAAAAAAACAGAAGATAATTACTTTGCCACCACCACTAGGACCAACAAGAGCAACCTTTGAACCAGTCTCCAACTTCAATGTAATTCCCTGGGATTCCGAAGATGAGGTCTTTTAGTACACTAAAATTTCTTATTCTTTTTTAACAAACGTTCTCATCAGTCATCTCAACTGATTGATGTTCATTACCTTCAGTACCGTATGGCTTGGGCGGGATGGATATGCAAACCACACATCATCCAGCTCAACTTCAGCATCTTGTGTACTGGAAGAAGCAACTCCTTTTGTCAATTCAACATCAATTACCAAAGAAGTTTGGTTTACCCTGAAAAGTGAAGTAGAACATACTAACCTCAAAGGACATTGATCACCAGATTTCTGCATAGAAGATTCACGATCCAGAAGTTGAAAAACACGCCTACTGGCTCCTGCAGCTTTCATTGCCACAGTGTATAATCCAGATAGCCCAGAAACAGAAGAGCCCACTGCATAAGGAATTATCATATGGATTTTCAGAGTTCATTTTGATGATGAAACAAATGATATGAATTGAAATAACAAGTGCACGTTACCTGTAAGGCTATAGAGAATAAATGACGTTAAAGAACCAGTGGTCATGGTTCCATTGATGGTCAAGGTAGCTCCATATATCACAACTACAATGACTGACAAAGTAGATGCTGCATTTAAACCTCCAGAGAACAGCCCCACAACTTTCTGCAGAAGAACATGTCATTTTTTAAAAAAAGAGGATGGAAATAGAGCTCAGAAGCGTAAATTTGCAGTATTACAAGAGAACTTACAGCTTGTTTAAGTCCAAGGTTCAGTGTCTCATGGACTTGTTCAGAGTAACGCTCGATCTCGTAATCTTCTTGAGCAAAGGACCTTACCGTGCGGATTGCACCAAAAGATTCCTGAACACGATCAAATATTTTATGTGAACTCTAGTGCTGCATAAAAATTCTTTATAGTGACTTTGGAGCATAGCCTTGAACCTTCTACATAGTTTGGAAAGTAAAAGTGAGGAATGAATCAAGCACTAAATATGGGTATCTATGGTGATTCTTATAAGCTTCAAGTATCAAGAGCGATAGCATTTTTCTCTGTACAATTTTGTTTAACAATATCGAAATCCAGATTAAAGATCCACCAAAAGTAGTTCTTTTCTTTCTAGAGGTAAAAAGCAAGCAAACTGAGACCAATATGCAGAGGATGAAGACATGAAGTATAAAAAAGCTAAAAGGATAAACAGATAACTTTTTTGAGTGACATCAAAGAACGGGAAGAGCAAACCTCAGCAATTGAAGAAGCGGCTGCAGCTGCGGCTTGTGTCTTGTGAGACAATTCACGAAGAAAGCGACCAAATGTACGAACAGCGACCGAAATTGCAGGCACAACGGCCAAAGCCAACACTGAATCATTGGACAGATAATGAGAAAATGTACTTAAAAAAAGTTGGCTAATTAAGAAATCTTCATTCCCCAGGCTCTTACATGTCAACTTCCATGATGTTGTAAACATGAAACCAAGGCCAATAAAAGCAGTTGAGAGATTTCTTAAGGCCTCAGAAAGATTTGTTGTTGCAGCATTTTTGATAATTTGTGTATCTTCAGATAGTCTGCTCAGAAGCTCCCCGATTCGAGTGACATCAAAGAAGGCTATTTCCTAATGATGAACTTTTATTAATATGATAAAACATGATTTTCAAGATTCTCCATTATTAAGGGATAGTTCCAAGTACCTGATTAATGAGATGGGAGTATAATCGCTTCCTGAGTCTTGCAACGACCGTCTCACTGGAGGAATAAAATAGCCATGCACGGAGTGCTGTACAAATCGAGCTGATATAAAGATGAACAAATAAGTTGATGGTGACCAACTACAAGAGCCATAACTTTGCTAGGACAATCATATCATATGTTTGATCTCAACTATATTTCTTCTATCTAGTGTGTATTGTGTACATTATTTTACAGGCATCAATCTTTTGAAAGGATAGGTTCAATAAAAAAAAAACAGCCTGGAGAGGCACTACCAACTTCACTGTAGCAATCTAATATAATCCATTGATGAAGTTAAAAGTCGTATCCTGTCTATTTGAAGAAGCAACAAAAAGAATTAAGATGGATATAGCCCCTATATCAATTTTGGAGCATTTTAACTAAATTCAGTTAATATTGTCACATTGCTGAATTTTAGTTTTCCTTAGGTCTATCGGGTGCATCCTCCTGACATGTTCAGATAATGGCTGCACCCATCTTGACCTCCCAGATCCCGCTTGTGCGAGACTTTACTGGGTGATGATGATGATGATGATGTTGATATTTGATCATTTAAAAAAAACATACCCTACTATGACAATCAGGAAAATGTCAAGAATAGTGCTCTTGACTGCGTCAAGAGCTTCAGCCTTCTGTTCTGGTGTTGTCATGTCCTTTGACACAATATCAATTACTTTTCCACCAAACTTTGGCTGGAGCAAAAATTTGCAAATTGTTATTAAAAGGCCAGAGAAACAAAGTACAGAAAAAGGGGGTCTAAGAACATGATAATGGACTTACAATCAGAATGCTTGACGTGGATGCAATCAAGAGGGCAATAGTTGCAAGAACTAACTTGCCAGCATCAGGTTTTGCCTGTTATCAAGCAAAACATCTTAGCATCCATGATATACAGAACCAAGAGACTTTCGAGAGCAAATGTACTTACAAGTGATAAGACTCTCCCAAATCCTACATTTGCAGCCTAAGGAGTTTCAAAGCATGAAAAAGGTCAAATTTAGAAGCCTTTCCGGATAATCAATCAACTCAATGAGGAAAATATTAGAAGCTGAAAATCACCGGAACTGCATCTCCATGCTCTAAGTCAGTCAAACTAGGATTCACCAAAGTGTCATCCCTCTTTCTTCCCTGCAAAATCATTCATAATTACTATAAACTAACAGTTGCAATACTCACTCTTGGAAATCAATTGAGTCAAATCTTGAAGGCGCACACCACCCATTCGACGAAAAGACTCAATGAAAAAAGTTCCTTACCTCTCTACGTAGCAGAGGAATTCTTTCGCCACCACCAAACCCGTGCATTCCCCCTCCTCCTCCGCCTCCGCCTCCTCCCCCAAAGTTCATGTTGAGAAGTGTGAATTGGAAATGGCTGATCGAATATTCGGAACTAAAACTAACGTGGAAACGAACCTAGAGATAAAATAGAAGCCAAAGATTTGGAGAGCGTGGGGGAAACCACCAATTTTCAGAGGCCTTCTCCTTCACTCATTGGAGACTCAAGTCCAAACTCGTACGTGTTCTTATAGTCAATTGATGGCGTCACGAATGATATCATCTAATCTTGTCCGAATGTGCATTAAAGGCAATGAATGAATGAGAAAGGCTAATTGGGGATTTGTTTTATTTTAGGGTACGGGGGAGTGGAGTTATGTGCTGTAATCCCCAGTGCATACCGACCTGAAATTGTGTAGATTTTTTACTTGTCCTTTATTTTCATATTGCGGGTATGTTTGTTTTCACGAGTTCTTGCCTTCTTGGTATGGAAGACGATGAAAGATCTTCAACTTTTTAGTTTCTTGTTTCGCTATATAGAAGAAATGTTATGGTAGTACAATAGAGTTTCTGTTATGACTCTTTCGAGCAGTGTTTAAAATCAAAAAAAGGTATCGAATATAGAATATGGATATAAATATGATTAATATCTTTGATGTATTAAAACCGATATCGATATCCTCATATATCAAACAATATATATTAATTAGACCTGAGTCCGAATCCAGTGGAATCGGGGAACCGTCCGGTTCGAAACCGGTCCAAAATTTGCCGGACCGCCGGTTTGGTTCCAACCACGGTCCCGGTTCCCCACCCCAGAAACCTGGAAACCAGTGGTTCAGAACCAGGGTGGAACCGTCGATTCCCAGACTCATGTCCTGTCAATTTCAATCGAAACCACTTGAAACCGCGGTTGTGGTTTGCCAACAAAAGGCTTCTGTTGATCAGATAACAAAAACAACGGTCGTAGTTTTTGTTATTTGGCTAACAAAAACTCTATTCTACCTTAAAATTGGGGAACCAATTCAAGGTTAGTTAAGATTCCGATTCTTAGGTTCGGGAACCGAAACTGGACCCAAGTCTAATATATATCAGCCGATATCGGAATATACTAAACACCGTATAAGTATAGTCATATCCATGCACTATGAATACGTACTAAAGACCAAGTTACTCCTCATATTATTGGCTTAAATTCCGCTGCTAATAAAATTTGATTTGTTCAATAATCAATATGAAGAACTCCTCATAAGGGCTTGTTCTAATTTACTAGCAAAATACTCCTATATTTTTAACCTAAAATAACTTTTATTTACTGTAAAAGTATTTAATGGATTCACTTTAATATACTATCAGTTAAATTTTAACTTGGGGATGATGGGGTGTACATATAATGTGATATGATACAATCATACACAGTGTAAGCCAATTCTATATTTTAGATTGCATAAAAAAAAATTGGTTTTAGATTCCATGGACTGATGGACCTACACACATTTACAAAGTACACAAAATGCATGATGTAGGCAATTAGGTCACTCCTCCTTCACGTGGCTATAAGATGAACTTTTTTTTAGTGAAAATAATGAAATGTAGTATTTTTCTATTGATGATTGAAAGAATATAATGTCTTATTTTTCTAACATAGGCAGGTGAGCATATTTTAATTAATTAGTTTTAATAGGGGTTATCGTTTCTAATTTTAAACTGAATATTCAATGAGTATAATACTATAATGATATAGTGGTGTTAGATTTTTGAAGTGTTTTCTAAAAAATTTAGATTAAACCCTCATAATGAAAAATATGGAGAAATTAATATTGAGAGCATTTCTTTTAAAATATTACCATGAAGTACCCAACAAAGATATAAAGTGGTGTTGATCAATCAAACCGAATAAGCTAAAGACAAGACAAAAAAAAAAAACTTTGAATGGATACACATTAACCAATATGTTAATTAAAATAAAGTTATTGTATGTCAATTGTCACTTGTTGAGAGATTATCGATTTCTTCGTCTCCTAACAAAGTTAATTAATGACCTCTTACATTTGCAAAGCACGCAGATTAAATTTCTAAAACCGTTATCGAGGCATGGTTTTTCATTATTTTGGACACCAATCCATGCATGGAAAGGGCCTTTTCATTATACTACCTTTTGTTGCAGTAATAAGTAATCAAGGAAAAGAAACAATTTAGATCCATATACTAAGCTTATTTTGTAAACTCTGGAATAAGAAAACATCCGATCTATTGTTTAATTTCATAAATTATTTTGTAAACTCTGGACTAATATGGTGGTGTGGGACTGTGGGAAGAATATTTTGGCCGGTGCTCAAAAGCATGATGAACCAAAACAAAAGAAACCCCAACACGGCAACACACAAGTTACTTTCTCTGGCCGTATCAGAAGCAAATAAATTTAACTTCGTATTTTAATCTTCATTTTAGTGTAGATACATGTTCTGGAATACTAATGTCATATACTTGTATCTTAGCCATTGTTATTTATCAATATAATACTTTTTTGGAAAAGATTTATCAATATAATACTTGTTCAGGCGCTAGACATTGTTTTTTGTTGTTCCGATGTATTTGTAGTTTTGTACAAATAAATATTCACTTTTGCCATTCTTGTGACCTCTTCTATGTGTTTGTTGAGTTATTTACAATGTTCTAAGTTATCCTACAAAAAGGTGGACGTGCCGGAGTGGTTATCGGGCATGACTAGAAATCATGTGGGCTTTGCCCGCGCAGGTTCGAATCCTGCCGTCCACGTTTTTTCTCCTTTTTTTTTTTTTTTGATGGTAAACAAATAATAACAGGCTATTTCTAATCTAACAGTATAAACCGGCCCATGAAAAAAGTTTATATTTTGAGTGATCTCATGGCCCAAATTAGACAGGTTGATTTAGCAACGCATTAAAGGTAAAGCGCAAAAGGAAAGGCGCGTAAATCTGGGGATTTTAAATCATTACAGGGCCAATTTAGTCCTTTAATATTTACTTTTTTTGAGAAAAAATAAATCACGAAGTCCTCCTCCTCGTGCACACTCGAAAAAACAACGGTCAATTGTGAGGGGAGGGCTTACGCCGCCGCGAAATGGGGGCTCCGGCGCCCGGCTTAGCCACCAGGCTGAAGCGAGAAGACTGCCGTCACACCAAACACGACTCTGCTTTCTCCAAATGGAAGGTACAAGTATCCATTCTCTCTATCTGTAAACAAATCTCATTTTCCTTCCACTCAATTCCGTAAAAATGTGATGAATTGGATCAGATCTTGATCGGCGCGTGTGACTGGGAAAACCACTCCTTGCGCAAGGAAGGAGCGGAGAGGTACAGGATCCAGAACCTTCCGGTAAGTTCCGGGCCGGGGGTTTACGAAATCGGTGTGGGCGTTTGGGCGGGTCAAACCGGGTCAGGTCGGGACCTGGGGAAGATAGATCCGGATCGGATCGTGGCGGTGTACCTGGGCCAAGCTGAGAATGTGAGGTCTAGGCTTCAGAAGTATGGCCGAGGAGGCGCTCACCTGGACGATGCTTCTTCTACTGGCTTGTTCAAGCACATCTTTGCTAAGGGTCTTCCCATTCTCTACAGATGGGCTCCTGTAAGTAGTTTTCCCTTTTACAATTTTGTTTCAGAGTGCACTCCAATTGTTTGATGAAATGACCAGATTTTATACAGATGAGTAGTAAGAAGAATGCGGAGAGGACTGAAGCTGAGCCGCTTGCACACTTTGATTACGCTTGGAACAAGGTTGCTAACGGCACGAAACGGCCCTCTGATGTGCTCTTGAAAATAGACGAGGTTTCGTCGTCTACTACTATGCCTAAGGTTTTGAAGATGCTAAAGTCTATCACAGAGAGAAAAGTGGGCATCCCAATCAAACCCAGCAGCATCCCATCTTCCCCTAACAAGATTTGCCCTCATGATTCCAATCAAAGAGCTGAGTACAAATTGGGCCTTTTGGCTCGAGTGCTCAAGTTTGGAAGGTCTCATCCAAGGCCAATTGTCCCTCAAGATGATGTTGATGATGATGAACTTGCAAGTAGTGCTTGTGGGGTTAGATTGACTGATGGATCGGTTTGTAGAAACCAGGCTGTTGAAGGGAGAAAAAGATGCCCCGAGCATAAGGGTAAGAAGAAAAACGCAGCTAATGTTATTGATCTCAGTTCATCAAGCAAGCTATCTGAAACTGGCACAGGAATTCTTAATCTCCATGATAATGAGGAGAAGAAGCCTGCATTGGAAAGTGTTGATGGTGAATTGTTTGTCCCCATTTGTGGTGTGATCTTGCTTGATGGCTCTCCTTGCTCAAAGAACCCAATTTCGGGTAGAAAAAGGTGTGAGGAGCACAAGGGTAAGAGAATTCAGACACCCAAAATAGTAAGTTATCAAGAATTCTCTAGCACTGATATTGGCTTTGAGAATTCTGCAATGCAGAAAGAATCCATGTCAAGGGAGAATTCAGGGTTTGAAAATGATAGCAAGTGCTGTGGAGTTGTTTTAGGTGTTGGGAGTTACTGTGAGAGAGATCCGGTTAAAGGAAGAAAGAGGTGCGAGGAGCACAAAGGAATGCGTATTCGCTTGTGTAGCGCAGCAGATAAACCAACCCTGGATGGATCACTTGGCATTGGTAGTTTGACTACATTAGAAGATCAAATTGAAAGCAGCAGAAGTGAGTAACTTGTGCAATGAAACTCGAGACTTGAGAGGTGGGGAGATGAAAAGCTCCAACTTATTTAGCATTATACAGAGCATTGTATCTGAGAATACACACACAGCATTTGAGATGATTTATAATACCTGAATTTAGGGCTTTTTTTTTCAATTGTAACTCAGTTGTATTATTACTTTGAATGAATTTGAAAAAATAAATGTGATAGTTATTTATGATTCAGTGATATTTTCCTTGATGGATGAGAGTAATGCAAATCTTATTTGCGGATATATGTTATACACAACATCATTTATTTGATCATGCTACAAATGAGATGCAACTTCTTGATTCATTTATTTGATCATGCTACAAATGAGATGCAACTTTTATGTAATTGCCTTGTTAAGAGGTTGTACAACTAATCTTATTTGGATGCATGATCCACCAAAAACACGAGTTAGAATGCAGAGGTCCCTAACAAGACAAGGATTCGAAACCTCAACATCAATTCAAAACGTAAAATGTATATTAAAACTTGTACATACTCTTAGGGAGTGATCTTAGACAGCCTCTTTCCAAAAGCGCACAGAACGATCAGTTCCACAAGTAATGAAAGCTCCCTCATTTGGGGCATGCTCTAACCAACGAGGCGGGCCAGAGTGGTTCGAACGCAGTCTTGCTACTTCATCTGTAGTCAACGAATCCCAGACGACAATCTGAAATGTTGACCAAGACAAGTCAGAAATTAATTCACAGGGAATGAACGATCCTCTTTGGAAAGAAGCTCAACTCACCTCATTTCTTTGTTCATCCACTGCTAGGACAAACTCTTCTGTCACACTGAAAACAGCCTGAAAAAAAAAGTTTGAGCATTATTACCACTTTGCAAAATAGTCTGCCGACTCATACAACTTTACTATGTTAAACAGTCCTATCCAATTACAGCAATCAGGTAAATTAATCATCCAAGGGATATACATCCTTTATTTATTTTTTTAAAATGTCAAGAGTCAAGACCACAATAGGCAGATACCTGACATCGCAATTGTTTACGAGTGGCTCCCAAGTACTGCTTTACCATTCTTCCAGTGCCAACTTCCCATAGCTTTACTGTAGAATCCTTCCCAGAAGAAAGAATAAACCTGCGAAAACAGCAGGGCAATGATAAATAAACCATATTCAGAATTTTAGGATCAAACAAAAATTTCAAGTAAAGCTTCAAAATTATGCAAAAATAATTTGAAGATTAAGGGCTTCATACTTTTCATCCTTTGTAAAGATTGCACTGGTAACTTCTGCTGTACCATGTGCACCAATTATACTGCGCACACAATGTGCGTTGATGCCATTCCACAACCGAATAACTCCGTCTTTAGATGCTGTGACATATAAACCACCTGTGGAAGAGTATCTCACCTGCATTATGAAATTACTGCAGTAATTCTCCTACGTCCCCAGACAAGAGTTAGAAGAAACACAGATAATTGAGGGGGCTGATATACCTGATTTATTGCAGCATTTGCTCCAAGGTCTTGAGCATTTGCAGACAGATAACACTTAAAAGTATTGATATCGTACAGGTGTGGAATTGGATGGTCAGTTCCTGCAGTTGCACAACCCTCTACTATCAGCAAATTTGTCACATAATGCAAAGCATGCATGCATACACTCTAGACAAGAGAGGGTGGAAACAGAAAATGCAACTCTCCAGCTAATGGGAGAATAAAAAAACACCGCTTCTGAAAAAAAAAGGCCCATTATATATATCATACAAGTTGCATACAAGATAATTCAAAATGATTCAACCTGGACCGAAAAAGTTGATAGGCTGGAATCTTAGGGAGCCTTAAATCAAATAATTGGTCAAACAAATGCTCTACACTTAGAAAACCTTTTTGTTCACTAGTATTTTTATTTGGCACCGCATAAATGAACAGTGTTACAGTAGATTATGATTCCAGTAATCAAATACCTGCCAAAAGGTAGTCCCCGGAAGGATGGAAAGATACAGAACGGACATTGTGAGTATCCTGCAACATATCAAGTAGTTCAGAAAAATAATTTGATTTAAGTTGAATGAAAGCAGAAGAGAGAGTGGTAGAATGTCTAAACATAAGAACATGTACTAAGACAGTAAGACCTGAATGACTCTGAAAGCTCTTTTTGCTGTTGCTTTTGAAAAATCAAAGAACCTGAATAAACAAAATAAGAACAAAGTAATGTCAGCTGCCCAATGCTTATACAACAACATCTATCAAGTAAACTCCTGCCTCATGGAAAAAGAATAACGTTTTAGTCTATGAAGTAATAACCAAATGTAATGCACGGAAGAAATTATGCAAAAAAAAAAAGGGTAAATGGAAAATAACAGTAATTTGATAATAGTGATATCTCATACTTTATTGTCTGATCTTTGGCTGCAGATATCAGTATTGTGTTATGTGGATGGAAATCTAGATCATTTATTGGCTGCAAATAAAGAATATGCTAGTGTCAGAAAAGCAGCAAGATTACAATTCTTATAGATAAGTAAGGACCTTTGTCTTACGAACAGAAAAAGTTGCTTGGCCTAAATTTGAACAATATTACAGTTCTTGAGATAGTAAAGACCCTCTACACATAAAACTAGCCATTAGCAGCAAGGATATTACAGAAAATGACTAGAAAAGCATATTAAAGTAATAATAAAAACAGAAATAACATATATGTTTTTACCCTGAAACCAATCTATAATGTATAATTATGCACCATTGTGTAGTCATATTGATGAAACTAGAATATACCCCCTGGCCCCTGCATTTACACATCTCATTCATAGTCTTCTCTTTCTTTTCTCCCCTTCTTGAAACACGTCTACACCACTAAAAAAAATCTACCAATTTTTTTAGCAAAATTTGACGAACCAGAAAGTGTGTGCCTATTTACCATGTGAAGTTTTTCATACATCAAAAGCTACGAATTGAACATACCAGCTTTTTGAAAATAAATACAAAAGAATGTTTTTTTTTGCAATGCCATACTAAGGAACTATTGATTATTGAACCTACTATGGAATTGTTTTTAGCTCATCATTCATTCCAGACAATGTATAGGAAAATTACTACACTAAAGCCACCATATCACAACTCGAAAGGCCGCCATAAGAGGAAGGCTCCAGAAAGTTAAAAGAGATTTACTTGTGAATGTTCATAATATGTTCGAATAAGGGGTCGACCAGGTGTCTCTTTAGAATCAGGTAGCATCATCTGCTTGATCTTTGCAATCTACAACAATAACATTATCCACACCCATATCTGAGCCATATCCCACAAAACAAAATCCATACATGCCATGTATAAATATCACACACCTCAAATAGCTTGATAGACATGTCTGCACTCCCTGTTGCAACATACCTTCCATCAGGACTAAACCTGGCACATCTAGCAACATTCTTCCAAAACCAACAAAGCAAAATTAACACTCACCCTAAACCTAACTATTAGACAGCAATTCCACAAATTTTCTGGATGAAACACTGAACAACTATAAGATAAACCAAATCATTGAACATACTTTATGCTCTGAAACATTCCGTGTCTCGTACTCCCTGAAGCTCTTACGCAATGCTCTAACATCCTGTGAGGCACTGTTTCAGGGTAGGAAAAAAACAACCAGATTATTGACCTCTCCAATAAACATTCCAGTCTCATGCCAAAACATTCATATTTGCTTTTGATTCACAGAATCCTACCTGAAATCAATGGCAGCAGTTGGAGGAGCGAGCAGGGATCCACCCAAATCATGTCTCAGAGATGAAGAAACTCCTCTTACTGGCTCGCCTTTCTCCACTGCAAGGCCCTGCTCACATCTTAGACCCGTTCCGGATAACAATGGCAAAAGTATAAACGTGTATGAATTTTCAAGTGTACAAATCAGAGGAAAGCAAGAGGAGAGGAAGAAACAGCAAATAAACCTTGGCGACGAGATCAAGCAGGCGATTGGGAGGGGATTCGACATCCAACGGCGTCATCGTCGCCATGGCAACGGCGTCGGCTACCTGATTGAAGTCATTTTCGCGCAGATGAGAGACGATTAGCGCATTGACTTGGCGGTAGAGCTCTCCTTCGACTACTAATTGCTCAAAATTGTTATCTGTTCCCATTGTCTGTACCGTGGAGATGGAAGTACAAACCCTAATTTCCTTTACAGTAGCTTAAATTTCGATTTTTTTCCCACACACTGACACTGTAGTGACACACACAAGAATTAGTCTTTGAATATCCAATCGAATAAGCAATAAAGACTTGAGTTTTTCCAGTGCTAGAAGCTCTCTTGGTTCATAGTTATGAGCACCTCCAATGGGGCTTTTAGTGGAGTTTCTCATGAAAAAATAAAAGGAAATGTAAAATAAATTAGTGAGACTTTAAGAACAATTTTAACCTGGTTAACTATGATTTCGATTAGTTAAAATTAGGGCGATTCCTTATGCACAGGAAAAAAACGCCCCGCGCACACCGGAATCATACGCTTCATGAAGCGTATGACCCAAGGGTGCCCTTCGCGGGGACCTTGGCTCATGCGCTTCACAAAGCGTCACTCTTTATAAAGAGTGACGCTTCATGAAGCGTAAGGGTTTCCAGGGATTCCCCGCGCGCCACGCCACCGCTGCCATGGAATTAGGTGTTTACGTAAATTTGGAAAAAAAATTATTTTCATATATAATTTATATCTTTGTATCATAAGATAGATTAGATAACAAACATTTAAGTCCTATATATATTCATATATATGAAAAAGTTTATGAGTTATGAAACACAACTTTCACAAAATACAATGGCATCCAATAGATCATATGAAGAAAATTCATCGACGGAATCGCCTTTTTCAGATGAACCGTATGAAGCTGAATCATCATCATCTTATGAAGAGTTATCATCATCTTTTGAAGAAGAAGGGGGAGGAGAAATAGACGTTGATGAAGAAGAAGAAGACATAGTCGAGGTAAGTTTTTTGAAATATAAATTGCAGTTTATAGTTTTATATTTTGAACTTTGAAGGTATCGTTATTTGTATTTGTAAATTAAGAAAAATTAAATTATTAATCTTATACATTTGTACTGATTATATACCTTTAGAAATAATATTATTGTTATTCAATAGTGTAGAGTTGAGTGGAAAATAATAGTAAAAAATATGTTATTGTTAAAAACATACTGTGTATTTGCAGTTTAATTGAAAGTAATTTTAATTTATAAATAGGTAAACGGGAGAGATTTTTCTGCTGACTTTCATCACGATGGGGTGTGGGATAGTCGAGATCAAATGATAGCATGGGCTAGGCAAGTTGGGCGTGAAAGATATATAGCGTTGCTTATAAAAACGTCAAATGAAAATTTGGTCAGGCTAGCATGTCATAGGCATGGTATGTATAGACCTGGGAAGAAGGGTGATTGCATCCCTACTGTTACACCGCCTCCTGTGCGAACCCTTTACACAAAGTGCAAATGCAAATTCGAGTTGCTTGGCGTTAGAAGTAAATCGACCGGGAAGTGGGCACTAACGGTTGTGTGCGGAGTTCACAACCACGACCTCCCCACTAGTTTGCTTGGCAATTCATTTTCAGGCCGAATAACGGAAGCACAAAAATTGCTTGTGAAGGAATTGAGCTATATATATGTGCCACCTGCTCGTATAGTGGAGCGGTTGAGAAATCTTTACCCCGGAAATGTGACATCAAGGAAGCAAGTTTCAAATTTGAGGGCACGGTATTTGAAAGAGGATAGTGCAAATCTGACAACCACCCAATATGCACTGCATTTTCTACAAAGAAACGATTACAGAGTATTTCCGAATAGAATAGGTGGTTCAGATTATATTGATATCCTCTTCTTTGTGCACCCCACGTCGCTGCATCTACTGAAGTTGTTTCCGTATGTCGCAATTATGGACAACACATATAAGACCAACAGGTACAATCTGTTGGTATAATTATTTCATGTTGGTATATTGAGGCAAATATTGTTTTTCTAAAGTTGTATAATTATTTCATGTATTGATAGGTACGACATGGCTTTGCTGCAGATGGTTGGGTTTACATGCACTAATCGATCTTTCAACATCGGTTTTGCATTTCTCTCAAGAGAAGACACAGCTAGTTATACATGGGTGTTGAAGCGTTTGAAGCGTTTGTTCCAGGAACTCAGGAAGTGGGTGATGAAACCCGAAATGACGCGTTCGCTAAAAGACAAGACACGAGATTATTATATTCGACTGTACGAACCCTTGCTTCTTTTTATGATTTTCTTTACAACGAGGTTGTGGTAACACGAGGTTACAAACGCTTGGAAGTTTACACCCTAGATCTCCTACGATTATCCGAGATCTCGACCTAACAATGTTCGAGACCTCCTAATTGCTAGACAATTCTAAGTATTGCTTGCTTGACCTTCTGAGCGAGGTTGATCTAGCGGGACGGTGTTGACGACTTGCGAGATCGGGCAGCGAAGTCTTTGATGTGAATGAGAGCGAGGTGTAGGCGGCGTGTGAGATGGTGTAGCGAGATCTTTGGTGCGAGTGGGAACTTTGTGAGACTTGAAGTCTTTTTGTGGACTTCGCTTGTCTATAGCGAGGCTTTTTGACGATGTTTCGATCACGTCGATCTTCAACGAGCAAGATAGTTCTTGAGTTAAAGATGTTTTTCGACCCTTTCTCCATACGAGGTAACCCTCTATTTATAGAGAATTGGAGAGTTGGGTTTTGGTCATTGTCCGATGTGGGACGCCCGAGATCAAGGGCTCTGATTGGCCTAGAGGCGAGACAGTCGGTGATTGGCCCGAAGAGCGGCGTTCGCTGAGTGGTCATGGTGGGCGGGCCTTTTTAGAGTCGGTTACGAGGTCGAGACCTCGCTCCGAGGTCTCGAGGGACCTCGTGGTGGCAGGAATTTTGCTAAAAATAGGGATTGGTTGCGGTCGTGGACCCCGAGATCCACCTTGGGGGTCCCTTTGATCTTGTTTGACCCTCATACTCCGGGCCCACCTCTCGCTTTGCTATTTTGAGCATCATCACAATCCCATGGCCTGGGGACCTCATCCCGAGGGCCGCAGGGCATAAGTTCTCAAAGATCGCGGGGTGCGAGGCTCTGAGAGGTGGGTAGGCATTTTGCGAGGCTTCAAGGGTTTCCGAGGTTCATGGGGGGCATCTTGCGAAGCCCTCTTTTTGCGAGGTTCTACACTTAGCTTTTATTTGGTTGGCAAGGGTAAAGCTTTTCTGGGCTTGCTCTTCGTATTTTGCTTAATGGGCCGCTCAAGAGGGACAGGCCCAATCAAGCCTACCTGGGCAGGGGAGGCCCAAGCCTGCTCTTTATAAGTGCGCACTTCACACGCCTCCCCATTTATCTCTTCTTCCAACATTTTCGCCTTCTCTATTTCTGTCTCTTCGGCTTCCTGCGAGCGGTTTCTCCAGACGGTTTCCGGCGAGCCTCAGCCACCTTCCGGTTGCACCACCGCTTCCTCCTTGTCGATTCTGAACAAGTAAGTCTTCGACTTTTCTTCTCCCGTCTTTTGTTCGCTTTCGATTTTTCCCTGCTTGCTTTTTGTTTTGTGATTTTGGGGAGGCGATAGTGGGTCGCCTGGTGTTTCGCGCCGGTGTCTCGGTGGCGAAACGACGGTGGTGAGGTCGGCGTGAGCTTCCGCATGCTTTTCCTCGCCGTTTTTTTTTTCTTTTTGCCCTTTTCTCTTTCTTTTCTTTTCGTTCGGCCTTGCGCCCTAGCGGACAGTGGTGGCCTCTTGGTGTTTTGAACCGGTGCCATCGTGGCGGGATGGTGGGGTCAGGGTGGCGAACGCCATGCACTTGAACCTCTCGCCCTCCAACCGACGACCGTCTCTTTTTCTTTTTCGGCGGTTTTGAATTTTGAAGTTCTTGGAAACCCAAACGCCCTGACGGTTGATTGATGGGACGTCAGAGTCTCGACCGCTGGTTTCCATTTCACCTTCTCTTTCCTCTTTCTGGCGCTTCGATTTCTCCCTTTTTGGCGCTTCGTCTTCTCCCTCGTCGTCCTATCTTGTCAAAGTAGCCCCTAGGGCGCCACGTGGCTCCTCGCCTCTTATGGCCCAGAATTTCTCTTTCTTACGAGGTTGTGATCTCGTTCTTTTTCTTCCGAGGTTATGATCTCGCATTGTTTTTCCTTGGTTATAGTGCCCGACGTCTCAACGCTTCTTTCTTTTCCAGGTGCTAGCCTTCCGCGGCCTGGACATCGTTCTTTTCATGCCTAGGAGAGCCTCTGCGAGCCCTCCGCCCGGCTTCGCTTTCAGAGTCCAAGAGGGTTTTTACGAGGAGGTTTCGGAGTCCGCGGGAAGCGTAGAACTCAGCGACTCTCAGAACTCGAGGTCCCCTTCGCTGGTTTTCAGCGAGCCTTCCTCAAGCGACTCCGAGGTTTCTATCAATTCGCGCTTCTCCCATCTTCGAACGTCGTCGGGCGTTGAAATGGCTTCGTCTTCCACCCCAGACGAGGTTGTTACTGAGGTTGAGGTGCGGCCGGACGTGGGAACGACCTCGGCGCCGCCTCCCTACGTGCCTCCGAGCTTCCCTGCGGCGTATATGATCTCGTGAAGATTGCCAAAGACTTTGCCTGGCCCGAGGGGATTGAGCTGGCACTTCCCGAAGAGGGGGGCCGACCCTTGGCGTCCTACGAGAGGTGTGTGGTCGTGCACCTCTTCAGCCTTCAAGCGGGCTTCAAGTTACCCCTGGCCCCGCACATTGTTGATTATCTGTGGGCCATGAAGATCTGTCCTGCGCAGTTGTTTCCGAATGCTTGGCGGTTGCTGTGTGCCTACACGATTCGCAGTCGCGAACTCGGGGACGGACCGAGACTCGATTTCCTGTCGGCTTTATTCCTAGCGAGGAGAGACACTCGGTCCCCAAGCCTCATCAATCTTAGCACGCCTCTTATCAAGATCACCACGGCCCCCTCGAACGTCGGGTCGTGGAAACCGAATTGGTTCTTGGTTCGCGACTCCACCGGGAGATATCTCAACTTTCCCGTGGCGTCGGGCAAATTCGTTCGGTGCGTAACCCCGCTGACGGTTGATGAGCTTAAGGCACTCAGGGCCCGATACGCCACAGCGAGTCAGGCACCGCACCAGGTGTATCTTTCTCAGGACCAGCTTGAGCGGGCTGGTCTGAGTCTCAGCCTCCCTCCTAGCGAGGGCAAAGAGGATATCAATCTCTTTCCTGATTTTTCTTTTTGTTGTTGAGGAGCGAGGTTATAAACCTCGCCGGCCTATTTTGTCTCATTACTGTCTTTGAGCTGCGAGGGTTTAAACCTTGCTAACTTTTTTTTTTTGCTTTTCTTATCTAACTTTCATACTCCTTCTCTGTTTTGACAGTGGACCTACTTGGCGCTCTTACCTCGAAGTCGTAGGGCAAAAGGCCTGTGACTTCTTCTTCTATGGCCCCCGTTCCCAGAGGTCATAAGGGGGTCGTTATCAATGAACCGACATCGCAAGCGAGGCCTCCCGCCCCGCAAAGTAAGACGACAGCACCAACGTCGAAGGCGCCGGAGGTGAAGACGAGCGGGGGATGACGTCCAAGGGGGACACTGCGAGGACGTCCTCCCAAATCCCCCGAGGATCCGGGGATAAGGCCGGGTCCAAAAGGAAGGAAGAGGGGTCTCCCCGGGGGGAGAAAAGGAAGAAATGCAAAGGGGATGGGCAGGGGGAAACCCCGGGGGGAGAGAAGATCGAGCGCCCTGGCGCTCTGAGCCGAGTCATCTCGGCCTCCGGGCCTCCTGCCGAAAAGTTCCATTGCCCCGGACCCTCCCGGGGCGTGCCTGACGAATGGGACAGGACAGCCTGGAAGGAGGAGGTTGCGTGGAGCAACAATCTTTCGGAGGCCGCCATCAACGACGAAATCCTCCGTTATTCGGCGATGGTACGTGTTATTCTTACGAGGTCGCTTTTTGTTGGTTTTACTGTTATTGCTCGTCTTAACGTATTCTTCGCTTGTTTCAGAACACCTTCTTCGCGAACTACAACTGTGGTCGCGTCACCCTCCTCCATAGGAAAATGGATAGGCTAGAGGTGAGGCTTAAAGAGCGCGACACCGAGATCGAGAAGAGGGGAAACGATCTCGCGGAGGCCGAAAGGCGTGTTCGCGCCGCGGAGGTCGCAGCGGTAGATGAGGCCAAGGACGCTTCGAGGGTCAGGGAGGATTTGAGGAAAGCGAAGGAGGAGAACATGGGTTTGAAGGAAGAGAACGGGGACTTCAAGGACGAAGTCACAAAGCTCAAGGGGCAGCTATCCGCGGAGCATCAATTTTTCAGAGAAAAGGAGGCGGAGCTTCAAAGAGCCGAGGAGGAGATTACCAGGCTCCAGCGGCGTGTTGTTGAGCTTAGCAAGGAGGTGGAAGCCGAGGGGCCTAGGTACGTGAACTCTGAGCCCTATAAGGCGGAGCTGGTTGAGAGTGTGAGGAAAATTTTCCATCAGTCTGTCCGCATGGGGGTTAAACAGGCTGTCGCGAAGTACGGGCACATTGACCCCCGCATTAAGTTCTTCATCCCCAACTATGAGGAGACTATGGGGGAACTTGACGGAGAAGAGCCCGAGGGGGAATGCGAATTCTTCCTTAACGAGGACGACACTGTAGTCACCGACGTATCTCTCGCCGCGGACCCCGTTCGGGAGGACATGCCAAGCTCGCAGCAGCCCGCCATCCCCGCCTCTGCCCCGGAGATCTCCGAAAATCCCCTTGCTGATGTCTCGGAAGCTACTGCGAAGACCGCTGACCCTGCCGCTGAAACCCCGAAGATTTAAAAGATGTTGCTTCTCTTTTTTTTTTGTCGGTGGCCCTACGGGGCCTGTAATATAAACATCTCGGCCCTTGTGGCCTTTATTTTATGTCATTTTTCTTTCCTCATGATCGTTTGTTTGTTCTAGCTTATTCGCATATGCTCATCCTTATCCACCCAACCCCATGGATCGAGTGCCACAGCTTTTGTGGCACTCGGGCCACATCGGGTGCTTCTAATTCTGCACCGAGATCATGAATTTTTGCAAGGATCCGTCGAGGTTTCGAGCCTCGCTCGGATTTTGCACAATTAATCACGTCGAGGCCGTGAGTCCTGCTCAGACCTCGCATGTCAACGAGACTCTCCAACCCCAAGCGGGAAGCGAGGGGTGGATTAAACGAGGTTCTCCAACCCCAAGCGGGAAGCGAGGGGTGGACCAAAACGAGATTCTCCAATCCCAAGCGGGAAGCGAGGGGTGGATTAAACTAGGTTCTCCAATCCCAAGCGGGAAGCGAGGGATGGGCTTAACGAGATTCTCCAACACCAAGCGGGAAGCGAGGGATGGCCTTAACGAGATTCTCCAACTCCAAGCGGGAAGCGAGGGATGGACTTAACGAGATTCTTCAACACCAAGCGGGAAGCGAGGGATGGACTTAACGAGATTCTCCAACCCCAAGCGGGAAGCGAGGGATGGACTTAACGAGATTCTCCAACACCAAGCGGGAAGCGAGGTTTGGACTTAACGAGATTCTCCAACACCAAGCGGCAAGCGAGGGATGGACTTAACGAGATTCTCCAACACCAAGCGGGAAGCGAGGGATGGACTTAACGAGATTCTCCAACACCAAGCGGGAAGCAAGGGATGGACTTAACGAGATTCTCCAACATCAAGCGGGAATCGAGGTTTGGACTTAACGAGATTCTCCAACCCCAAGCGGGAAGCGAGGTTTGGACTTAACGAGATTCTCCAACACCAAGCGGGAAGCGAGGGATGGACTTAACGAGATTCTCCAACTCCAAGCGGGAAGCGAGGGATGGACTTAACGAGATTCTCCAACACCAAGCGGGAAGCGAGGTATGGACTTAACGAGATTCTCCAACACTAAGTGGGAAGCGAGGTTTGGACTTAACGAGATTCTCCAACACCAAGCAGGAAGCGAGGTTTTGACTTAACGAGATTCTCCAACACCAAGCGGGAAGCGAGGTTTGGACTTAACGAGATTCTCCAACCCCAAGCGGGAAGCGAGGGATGGACTTCAAACCCGAAGTTTCTATTTTTGAGAGAGATTTTGAAAGTCCAACCACCCTTTATTCACAAAAAGAGGTAACGGAGTTCAGAGAGTTTACACAAAATATTTCTTTAATCGGTCGACGTTCCACGTCTTACTGAGGGTACGCCCCTCGTTGTCTTTGAGCTTAAAGGCTCCGGGAGCGACCTCCTCGCCGAGGATGTATGGCCCCTCCCAGTTGGGGTCCAGTTTGCCACCTTCGGTTCTTCTCAGGACGAGATTGCCTGTGGCTAGGAACCGAGGTCTCACCTTCTTGTTGTGGTAGACGGCCACGCGGTGCTTGTATTCCCTGGAGCGAAGGTCTGCTACTTTGCGTAGCTCGTCTCGGAAGAGCAACTCGACCCTGAGATTGGCCTCGTTCTCCTTTTCATCAAAATCGAACACCCTTGCCGATGGGACCAGGGTTTCTACCGGGACTAGGGCCTCTGCCCCGTAGGTTAGGGCGAACGGCGTTTCTCCGGTCGCGCGGTGTGCGGTGGTGCGGTACGTCCATAGGACGAGTGGGAGAAGCTCTGCCCAACGACCTTGTGCCATGCCCAGCCGCTTCTTTAGATCGGACAGGATGCGGGCATTGACGTTCTCCACCTGGCCGTTGGACTGAGGATGGGCCACGGAGGAGAACTTGAGGGTTATGCCCAGGTCTGAGCAGAATGTCCGAGTCTCTTCACAGTCAAATTGGGGGCCATGGTCGGTCATGGGAACGCCGAAGCGGCAGACAAGGTTCTTCCACAGAAAGTCGCAGACCTTAGTCCCCGTGATCTTCGCCATTGCTTGTGCCTCGACCCACTTTGTGAAGTAGTCGACGATGACCAGGATATATCGCACCTGACCGGGGGCCTTGGGGAAGGGGCCGAGGATGTCCATCCCCCACATCGCGAAGGGGCACGGCGCGTGGATGGAGCGACGCTGCGAGGTCGGGGCGTGCAAGAGGTTACCGTGCTTCTGGCATCCATCACATCGCTGGACATATTCCCTTGCGTCTTGCCGGAGGGTGGGCCAGAAGTACCCCAAGTGGGCGATCTTATGCGAAAGGGTTCGCCATCCTGGGTGGCCGCCACAGACCCCTTCATGGGCCTCATAGAGGATGTGCTCCATAGATTCGGTCGGGACGCACAATAGATTGGGCTCGGCGTAGCCTCGGTGATAAAGGCAGCCACCTATGACGCAATATCGCGCCGCCTGCATTTTTAGCTTCCTGGCCTGTGCGGGGTCCTCTAGGAGGACTCCGCTTTCCACATACCGTGTTATCGGGATCCTCCAATCCCCCGCGGTGACAGATAGAACCTCGCTGTTCACACTCCGCGAGAGTTTTCGTTCTACCATTACGCGGTTCCCCACTTCAAGGGGGAGGGTGGATCCTAACCTCGCAAGCGCATCTGCTTTGGTGTTCGAGGTTCGCGGGATGGACTCCACCGCGAAGGTTTCCAGGCACGATACTAAGGCTTTGACCTTTTCTCGGTACGCGGGCAGGAACCCCGTTCTGGTGTCGTACTGACCGTTGAGTTGGCGCGCCACCAGCTCGAAGTCGGTGTAGACCCTGATTTTCCGGGCACCACTGAGGAGCGCCATCTCGATTCCAGCGATCATGGCTTCATATTCGGCCTCGTTATTGGTGGCGTCGAAGGCGAAGTTAAGTGAGTACTCCGTCTCGATCGAGGGCCCAACGAGGAATACGCCAGCCCCACCACCGGCGTCACATCGCGAGCCGTCAACGAACACCTTCCACTCTTCCGAGCTTGTTTCTGTCTCAGGGAAGGTGACCTCCACCATGAAGTCAGCGATGGGCCTGCCCCTTCATGGCGGTTCTTGGGAGGTAGCTGATGTCGAACTCGGAGAGCTCGACTGCCCACTTCGTCATTCGCCCGGAGAGGGCGGGCTGGTGGAGGATTTGTCGAAGTGGGAGGTCAGACAGGACCTGAATGGGGTGCGCATGGAAGTAAGGGCGCAGACGCCTGGCGGCGGTCACAACTTCCAGCGCCATCTTCTCTGCTGGGGAATATCGCTGCTCCGCACGACTCACGAAGTAAACGGGGTGCGTGGCCTTTCTGGTTAGCACCGCGCTGACCGTCTCGGGGCTGACGGCCACATAAAGTTGCAAGTCTTCACCCGCCAGCGGGGGCGACAGTGTGGGGAGCTTTGTCAGGAAGGCCTTTAGCTCAGAGAAAGCGAGCTCCAGATTCTCATCCCACACGAACTTGTCATTCTGCTTGAGAGCCGCGAAAAAGGGCAGGGACCTTTCCGCCAAGCGGGAGCAGAATCTCCCAAGGTAGTTGACGGCACCGTTGAGCCATTGCACCTCGGTGCGAGACCGTGGTGACCTCATAGAGAGGATCGACTCGACCTTGGCAGGGTTTATGTCGATGCCCCGTTTGCTAATCATAAAGCCTAAGAATTTTCCCGATGACACGCCGAAGACGCATTTCTCGGGGTTTAGGCTGAGACGGTTGTGCTTGAGAGTTGCGAAGACCTCAGCGAGGTCGACCAGATGCTCCTCAGGGGTCTTGCTCCGGACAACAATGTCGTCGACATAAGCCGACACGTTCCGCCCGAGATGGTTCTTGAAAACGCGGTCGACGAGACGCTGAAAGGTGGCCCCCGCGTTCTTCAGCCCAAATGGCATGACTTTGTAGCAATAAGTGCCTCGTTGGGTGATGAAGGATGTTTCCTCTTCTTCTCACGGGTTCATCAGAACCTGATTGTACCCCGAGTACGCGTCGAGGAAGCTTAAAACCCCGTGACCTACGGTTGAGTCAACGAGCTCGTCGATCAAGGGCAAGGGGTAACTGTCTTTGGGACAGGCTTTGTTGAGGTCCTTGAAATCGACGCACATTCTCCACTTCCTGCTGGCTTTTTTGACAAGCACGACGTTGGACAACCACCGGGGGTATTGAACCTCGCGTATAAATCCCGCAGCCAGCAATTTTGCCACCTCGTCATTTGCAGCGCTCGCCCTTTCTTCGTTCATTTTCCTTCGTCGCTGCACCAAGGGGCGAGTGGTAACATCGACGTTCAAAGAGTGCTGGGCCACGGTCCGTGGGACACCTCGGAGGTCCTTTGCAGTCCAAGCGAACACGTCGCGGGACCCAGCGATCAAGGCTTCTAGCGACGTCGCCGACACCCCCGAGAGGCATTCCCCGAGGTAGATCTTTTCAGACTCGCTCTCGAAAGGGGATATCACCCTTCTCTCTAGCTCTGGAGTGGGGACCGTGAAATCCCGGACATCGAGGTCGGCCTCGCCGGGAGATTCCACCACGAACACCGGACACTTCTGTTTTGCAGAGGTCGCGTAGCAAACGTGACCCTCCTCCTGATTGCCTTTGACCTCTCCCACTCCGCCATCGACGGGGAACTTCATTTTCAGGTGATAGATAGAGCTACCGCCTGGAACTTCATCAGGGAGACCCTCCCGATGATTGCATTCCACACCGAAGGCAGGCGTACCACGGTGAATTCTACCATCTCGGTCCTCCTGGTGGAGCCGGTGCCGAGCGTCATCCAGAGGTCGATGAGTTCGGCCACGTCGACTTCGTCTCCCGAGAAGGAGGTGAGTTTCCCAGCGTAGGGCTTCAAGGAGGTCTCGGAGATGTCCAATTGCTCGAACGCGCCATAGTACATGATGTCCAAGGAGGATCCCGTGTCCACCAGCACTCGCTTAACCATTTTCGAGCCCATCTGAGCGTGGACCACCAAGGGGTCGGAGTGTGGCATGTGGAGCCCCTCGGCATCTTCGGACGAGAAGGACAAACCTTCGTGGGCGCGCGAGGTTTGTGCGACGCTGAATACCGAGGGCTCATGATGGCTTTCCCTCGCGTATCTCTTCCGCTCTGCCTGGCTTGACCCAGTCGGTGATGGTCCGCCCGAGATGGTATGGATGTACCCATCGAGCGTCGTCGCTTGTCCAGACCGGGCCTGCTTCGCGGGTGCCTGCTGCTCGACGTTGTTGTTGTTGTTAGCCTGTGTCCGACTTGGGCCTTGCGGCTCGAGGTTGGCTCCTGACGTGGGGTTGGCGCGACCCTTTTCATTTGGGTCGTGCGCGGGACCTCCCTTGCCTCGGTAACCCCGCGGTCTCCCGCCAAAGCAGTTCCAACCTCCGCCACCGCCTCCGTGGTTGTTGTTCCGGTTATTGTTGTTGTTGTTGTTCCGGTTATTGTTGTTGTTTCTGTTGTTGTTGTTGTTTCTGTTGTTGTTGTTGTTGTTGTTGTAGTTGTTGTTGTTGTTGTTGTTGTTGGGGTTATGTGCCTGCGTTACATACGCATCGCGCGCAGCCGGCGCGGACACCTTTGCCTTTCCCTTGGCCTCGGCGACGATCTCTTTGTCAGTTCGTGGTCGCGAGCTCTGGTTGGCGGCATCCTCGGCGTATACTTGGGCCGTGATCCGGGCACACAGGCTTTCGTACGTCTCCGGATTCTTCAAGAAAATGCGGTTTTTGAAATCCCCGATGCACAGGTTGCCCATGAGGGTGTCGCGCACCGACGACTCGTCGACGTGCGCGATCTCCGCCACCGCGGTTGTGAACCTTGTGAAGAAGGCGCCTAAGGATTCGCTCTCCCCCTGCTCGATCCCGCAAAGATCCCCGCATGTTCTTTTGAGTGGTCATGGTGGGCGGGCCTTTTTAGACGCCCGAGATCAAGGGCTCTGATTGGCCTAGAGGCGAGACAGTCGGTGATTGGCCCGAGGAGCGGCGTTCGCTGAGTGGTCATGGTGGGCGGGCCTTTTTAGAGTCGGTTACGAGGTCGAGACCTCGCTCCGAGGTCTCGAGGGACCTCGTGGTGGCAGGAATTTTGCTAAAAATAGGGATTGGTTGCGGTCGTGGACCCCGAGATCCACCTTGGGGGTCCCTTTGATCTTGTTTGACCCTCATACTCCGGGCCCACCTCTCGCTTTGCTATTTTGAGCATCATCACAACCCCATGGCCTGGGGACCTCATCCCGAGGGCCGCAGGGCATAAGTTCTCAAAGATCGCGGGGTGCGAGGCTCTGAGAGGTGGGTAGGCATTTTGCGAGGCTTCAAGGGTTTCCGAGGTTCATGGGGGGCATCTTGCGAAGCCCTCTTTTTGCGAGGTTCTACACTTAGCTTTTATTTGGTTGACAAGGGTAAAGCTTTTCTGGGCTTGCTCTTCGTATTTTGCTTAATGGGCCGCTCAGGAGGGACAGGCCCAATCAAGCCTACCTGGGCAGGGGAGGCCCAAGCCTGCTCTTTATAAGTGCGCACTTCACACGCCTCCCCATTTATCTCTTCTTCCAACATTTTCGTCTTCTCTCTTTCTGTCTCTTCGGATTCCTGCGAGCGGTTTCTCCAGACGGTTTTCGGCGAGCCTCAGCCACCTTCCGGTTGCACCACCGCTTCCTCCTTGTCGATTCTGAACAAGTAAGTCTTCGACTTTTCTTCTCCCGTCTTTTGTTCGCTTTCGATTTTTCCCTGCTTGCTTTTTGTTTTGTGATTTTGGGGAGGCGATAGTGGGTCGCCTGGTGTTTCGCGCCGACGTCTCGGTGGCGAAACGACGGTGGTGAGGTCGGCGTGAGCTTCCGCATGCTTTTCCTCTCCGTTTTTTTTTCTTTTTGCCCTTTTCTCTTTCTTTTCTTTTCTTTCGGCCTTGCGCCCTAGCGGACAGTGGTGGCCTCTTCGAAACGAGAACAATGAACAGGTACACACGTTTTAATGTTTTACATATTTTTGGTTGTTCAAATTATGTGATTTACACATTTGTAATGTACATAGTACTAATATGTATGACACAGGGCGGAGGAAAGGGACAGCGTGCTTAAAAAAATACTTGACAGTTCTCGAGGAGGCTTCAACACAGTGATCGGAAGGATCCACAATCACATTCAGTCCCAAGTTAATGATATAAGGGGGGATTTGGAGATGTCACGTAGCAAGATTCCAACTGAGTTGAATAGTGTCCATAGTCGAGTTAGGACGATATTCATGCGCCTATTTTACAAAGTGTCAACTTTGTGCATTATGAAGTTGTTGAATATGTACTACGACCTGAACAGGGACGCCGCAGAAGGAAAATTAGAGAAAGAGTGTGCTGATTTTTGGGTACGGGAGTGCATGGGTCTTCCTTGCCGTCATAGGATTGCCCAAGCCATTCTAACTAAGCGACCGATTCCGCCAGGTGACATACACCCATTTTGGCATCAGGTGGTATGGGAGGGAGTTGATCCGAAGCGCATGCCCATAGAAGACAAAGAGGCAAAAAAACTTACCGATATCAGATGGGAAGATATGGTGGAGAGGAAGCGTCAGGGTGAATTGACATATGACTATGTGTACAATGTGCTGGGAAAAGAGTCGTCTTTGATTGAGCAGATAGATGCTATGAAGAGGGGACGACCAAAGGGGTCCACTAAGTGGTCAACAATGCCATATCAACATAACAAAGCATTACACAAGTGCTATACAAATAAACCATGACACCAATTAAACCAGTTCTTGTCACATATGTAGAATCATCTAGATCCACTACCCTCGTTGCGCTCATATGTAGAATCCCGATACGGCCTGCTCAAAGGAGGTGGAAGTGGTGGACGGTCGTCCCCTAATATGCTCAGCATGTCCTGCAAGTACAGCCTAGCCGGATGATCAGCGAGCATCCCTCCCAAAGCATCCAACGCGTATCCAACGGCCTGCTGCTGTCGCTGCATAAATTAAGGCATTTTTTAGGTATAATACCATACTAAAACAATTACTAATTGAATGAAATTATTGTCGAAACTTTAAATTACCATGACATCATCCACTACAGCATCCGGGTGGGTGTGTGGCTCGCGCGGACGGTCCTGTCGCTCTGACCTAGGATCGACGTATGGATGTGTGACTCCATCGAACCAATCCCAGTAGGTGAGGTCTGCCTGATAAGCATACCGAGCCAAAGGGTGCTGCTCAAGGTCAATGAGGTGGTCGTACCGCTGGTTCCAGTAGAGCTGATCGTCGGTAAAACCCACCTCATACTTGCGCCAAGACGTGCCACGAACCTCTGTATCCGGCACAATGGGCTCAACAGGTATGCACTGGACCCAAAAGTACTTACGCAGCCACCTATCGGGCATGTAAACCTCTCGTGTGCCAAAGCACTCAAGCACCCCTCGAAACCTGGAAATCCGATAACGCTCTGAATCGAAATCAATGTCTCTCCATGGATGCCACTTTATCTGCAAAAAAAAAGTCAAATATAACAACAAGCTCTACATTTTGTACATTTCCTACTATCCACATATTGTTGGTCTATTTTTTACCTCATCAGTGCGGACCCTGTCTAATACTTTCCGAATCTCCTCCAGTCGCTCAGGCTTCTTCGGAGGCGAGCACGTCTCCACTCTAGCTCGGGCACCCGCGCTAGTATCGACCAAAAGATCTACCCTCAGTATCGGATGCCCTCGGAAATGTTGTAGGTACTCCCATATCCAAGTCTATACAAAAATTATAATTGCTTGATTACGTAGAAAAAAAATATCATAAACAAATACAAGTACATATAAACTAATTCTCTTACCCTGAGAAGGAGAATACAACCCGCAACGCCCTTGCTATCTCGTCGAGACGCAACACCCATCTCGCGGAACAGGTTCGCCAAAACCGCAACACCCCATGCATATCCACTCGTGCGGTCGGGGTCTATGAGACAATGCAAGTACTGTATACTGTTACAGTTCGTGCTCTTGTTGCAAAAAAGCCCTAAACCGATGACCCACAACAAATATGCAGCAGATATCAAATGACTGGCCACCCCATCTGCAATCATCCGCATCACATGTGCCTTAAGCTCGTCACTCGGAATGCCACCGGATGAATATCTGCGAAAGGTCAGCGCATCAATCGAGAACATATCCATGACTCGCGCTTGAAACTCTGTGTCCTCAAACTGCGTGACTAGACGCTCCCCATCGATCGGAATCCCTAAAATGCGCTCCACGTCATGCAACGTGATCGAAATCTCGCCCCATGGAAAATGAAAGCTGTTGATCTCGGGGTACCAACGCTCTATGAAGGTTGATATGATGGCGTGTTCCGATCCGCGGTAATCAAGAGACCCAACTTGCCTCAACCCGCTACGCCCTGCAATCTCCCACCATGTACCCGACGCATCAACTTTATGCTCCTCTATATGAGTCCAATCCAACGGCCGTGAGTATGCTTTATACAGCTTCCTCCACTGTCACAATTAATAAAATAATTTCGATTAGTTCATTTATGTGCATACACAGAAACATTAAAAAAAACTTTATAAATAAGCTCACCAATACGTCGTCAACAACTGGGGCAGGAGGATCGACTGCGGCGGGAGGGGCCGGAGCAGCTGCGGGAGGGGCCGGAGCAGCTGCGGGAGGGGCCGGAGCAGCTGCAGGAGGGGCCGGAGCAGCTGGTGCAGGAGGGGCCGGAGCATCTCGAGGAGTCCACCTCCATATCGACTCCGCAGTATGCGTGGGGTAGTGTCGAAGGAGGACAGCCAAACGTGGTCCTCCTGGCTGCCACATGGGTACGTCAGCAACAGGAGGGACCGGAGCGGGAGGAGGCTCAACAATGGGAGGATCTGTGGCAACTAGAGGCTGAACAACAGCAGGCGGATCAAGTGGAGGCTCAGAAACTGTAGTCTGTATGATAGGAGGGGACGCGATATGAGGCGTCTGAGAAGGTGAAACCGAGGCAAGTGCAGGAGTCATATTGATGTCCCTCGAAAGATCCTCTCCAGTCCCAATCGGAGTCTTTAAAGTAAATGAATCAATGTGCTCAGACTCTAGTCGAGGGGTGGGCTGCTGGGTAGGGATAGGGGAAGACGGACCGACGTCCTCTGCCTGATCAATCACTACGACGTCCTTCGGAATCTCCTCAACAGTCTCAACCGGAGCAGACGGACCAACGTCTTGCTCTGTCTGAATATCCACATCATCATGCGCTGCCTCGTCTCGCCGTAGCTCAGATATCAACGTATCAGCCTCTAATCTCCTAGCCCTCTTTTTCGGCGGAGGGGCCTCAGCACGATCAGACTGTAGTATACCTCGTGCCTTCGCATTCCTAGTCCTCTTCTTCTTCGGCACAGCAGGTGTAGTCGCGTCGGGAGTACGCAACTCCCGACTCAACTCCTGAAATGCCTGTTTAGGATTTTCATTATTTGCTTACTTTCTGTATTACATTCAATTGCTATGTTTTTTAATAACTTTTTATACTTCAGGATTCAATTACATTTTCATACATTTTTTTTACAATTTAACTTCGGTTTGCATATTACATATCTTTTATGAATAAGTGTCTATTTACATACTTATAAGCTTAAATTCCCTAAATAAAGGCCCATAACTACATTACTATAACAAAACCAACTTAATACACTCCCCTCATATATTACAAGTAATACAATAACTAATATATGCTATTTTAAAAATTCTAATTTCATATTATTATTACTGAATTAGAGAATACGTACCATCACGGTAGCCTCACCCCAACCATCCCTCGTATCAGCATGAGTTGGAGAACCCCCGCCAACAGTCCTCAAACCATCATCTCCACCACCAACATCATCAGCCCTATCACTAGCCTCAACAACCATACCACCAACTGTATAATAAAAACAAAAAAAAATACTATAAACAACACCACCTTTAAAAGAAATCACCAGTAAGCTCAAACATACACAATTTAAAAGGTGAAGTCTAGTTCATTAGGGATGGGAACAAGAGCTTGAATGAAATCAGTATAAATTCTGCTGTCTCATTAAAGAACATGCAGGATGAAATCTTAAGCCTAAAGGAGTGAAAAGAGAAACTTGAAGAGGATCTCGAACTCCAGTTGGATCGAAGAAATACTCTTCAACAGGAAATTTACTGTCTGGAAGATTTGCAGGAAGAGAACTCAAAGCTAAAGGAAACGTGCCAGATTAGTGAAGCTGAGATATGTGTCCTTTTAGAGAAGTTAGGTGTGATGGAAGAACTTATTGAAAAGAACGTTGCTTTGGAGGATTCTCTCTCAGTATTAGGTGTTGAGTTGGAGGATGCAAGAGGGAAGGTCAAGGCATTGGAGGAATCTTGTCAGCTGCTCATGAATGATAAGTCCATAGTTCTTGCAGAGAAGGCCACTCTAATCTCTCCGTTAGCATTAACGACTGAATATTTGGATACACTCTAAAAAAGGAACACATTTTTGGTGAACCTCTTTTTGATGTAATTGCAAGAAACTGTTGGAGACATCCAATTTATCAGAATAACTCATTTCAAAAAGGAGGAAGTGACTTTTCCATTTTTCCCTTCTTTACTTATTCTTGTTGAGACTAAACCAGTTTCCCAATCAATTCTCAGAGGAGGGTTAATCCTAGCATCATAGCTTTTGTCACTTGGGTAATAAGCTTTTTATGTTTCCTACAATCTGCTTTTGCTAATAAAAAACTTCCATCCTCGGTTTCTAATGCTTGAATATTTGGGCCCTTGCTTGTAGAATTCAAAATGATGAAGTATTGTGCATGGGATTAGTTTCAGTCACATTATTTATGCTTGACCTACCTCTCTTCAAGGCAACAGATGGAATCCTATTCCAAAGTGCACCTCCAGGAATACATCATTCAGCCATAAGTAAATGCTATAGACAGGTAAAACCTTTTCTTGCAAATCACAACTATTCATCTTAGCCTTGATGATTACATATAAACCAATGCTGACACAGGTCTCTTCTCATGAAGATGTTGTGTTTTTTTACTGAAGTTCGATTTTGGGAGCTGGTGCCTGGTCACACTGTTGGCTCAGTCTCCCTTCAGGTAGCATGTTGTAAATATATTAGACATTTTCTATTCTGTTTTGGCTCATTTTTTTTTACCTTCTTCTATGTGAATTGGTGTCTGAATTTTCTCTCGTCAATAGATGAAGTTTGGGATAGAAGACATACCACTCTTATCATGGGATGGAGGAAGAAACATTATCCACTCTTAAACTAGTAGATGACCTTCATAATTGTGAGACACTGTTGGAGACATCCAGTTGATCAGAAAAACTCATTTCAAAATTGGAGCATGATAATACCGAGCAAAAGGAGGAAGTGACTTTTCTGTCTGATCATATCATGAGTTTGAGAATGGGGATGTTTCACTTGTTCAAGGTTCTAGAAGTTGATTTGGACCATGTCTCAAAAGATAATTTGGATGGGGACCAAATGGTTTTGCATCAGAATCTCTCTTTAGAGCCTGGGATGAGAATCAGAAGCTTGTCATCGAGAAGACGGTTCTTGTGACACTGCTTGGTGAACTTAAACAAGAGGTGGCAAATTTAAAGACTTTGATTGACAGTCTCCAGCAAGAATTCAACATACGGAATGACAAACTATCGTCTTTACAAGGAGACATGTTGAATCTTCTTCACGGCAATGAAACTTTGCTTATGAGAGTTAGAGAGACAAATCTCAAAGCCGAATTGCTTGCTACATAAATGGAGAATCTCAGGGCAAAGCTTCAGGAAATGCAAGGTGTTTGCCATGATCTAGAGAACAAAAGTTGCAGAATTCTTTAAGAGAATAGTTGATGAAGCAGTTACTCTAGATACTCTTGCACTGATAATTAAGAGCAGCATTCTGGAGAAGTCAAATTTAATAAACCAATTCATTGATGATACATACCCACTGCATTCAGATCTGAAAATGGAAAAGGATGAAGCTGAATTGTTGGAGACCATTGTTAGTACATCTTTTGTCGATCTACTAACCACTTCTGTTCGTGAAGCACTATATAGAGAGAAGATTTTTGACCTTACTGGAGAATATCAATGCCTTGTACATCAAAACTATTTCAACAATTTGGAGATTGTTCAACTTAGAGAAAGAGTTGGGTCATTGGAATGTGAAAAAAGCGAGATATAAGCTCAATGGGCTGAGTATGTGCCAGCCATGGCAACTATAAAGGATGCAGTAGCATCTCTTCAAAGACGTCTTATGCAAACTGAAGTTGACAATGCCAATGATGGAGGAAGAACGAGTAAAGTGCATACATAAACATTTTCGAATTCAATTTTCCAAGGTGTGTGTACAAGAAAGCTGCTACATTTTCGAATTCAACTATATATAAGTCCATTCATATAACCTACATGCCCCAATTCAACCACAGTAAGCTACGTTTAAATCGAAATCCCCAATTTTCCTCAAATTCAAACATATACATAAACCTACATGTCTCTTCACTAACAATTTGCCCCAAATCAAAGCACCACTTCCCGCATAAATAAACATCAACATGGGTACTTTTCAAGCGGATCTGAAATTGTAATTTACCAAGGGAATCGGAGTCTCTCCCAACGTCGCCCTCCACATCAGCCGCTTGCACATCGCCGTTGCCGTCTTGCTCCGTCAAACCACGACATCTGCCAGCACCAGTGATACAACCACCAACGACTCGCACCATTTCCGAATGACTAGCACGCAAATGTTTTTCAATAAACACTCTCTGGAATTGCACTCTGGTTCGGGAGGAAGGAGGAAGACGATGGTACCCTAACGCTTTTAAAAGCGACTAATATAACTAACGCGTCATGTTTCGTAAAGCTTTACGCTTCATGAAGCGTGACCCCATCGGGTATGTCCCCCCAAAGGGTTACCTTTTGGATCTTACGCTTCATGGAGCGTACGCTTCATGAAGCGTAAGATCTCCTGTGCGTCAGGCTTTTTTTTGGTGTGCATATAGATTTTCCGTAAAATTATAAACCGTAATCGAATTGTGAATCCCGGATAAACATAATTTGGTTAACCAATATTTAGATTCGGCTTTTCCGGTTAACCCATAACCATTTATTTAACTTTACCTTAAAATTAAAAATAAAATAATAAAATTTGAATAAAAAAAGTTCTCAAGCTTCGCTTTTGTTCTAGTTCCAGCTTTCCGTTCGACGTTCTTTTGTTGTTTCTTGTTTTCTTGTCTGCTCGTTTGGTAGCATGTTTGTCTGCTATCTTTTGCCGGGTTTTTTTCGGCCTCTCGATCTACCAGGTCTGTCTGGTACATTAAATTTCTTTCCTTATCAAAAAAAAATTAATATGTACTTAGAGTAAGCTTCAAATAAAACAATTCTTTATCTTATAAAATAAGGAGCGTTTTGAGCCTGTAGATCAAAGTGATCCAATTACTAATGTGTTATCCTTTTTATAGACACGGTGGCATTTTGGTAATTTCTCATAAATTACAAAAGTGCATCGTTGTCGTGAAAAGTGCATTGCTAAATATAAAAGTGCATTAGTAAGCCGAAAAAGTGCAAACAAAAATGAAGCTAGCAGGGCACGCACTCCATGTTCAATTCATTATAAAAGTGCATCGCTATGGTGGAAAAGTAAATTGCGAAATACCCAAAAAGTACATTACTAAACTAAAAAATGCATCATCATGGGTGTCCAATTGACTCGATTTAGATTGAACTCATTCACACAAAATATTTGGGTTTAGTAATGCACTTTTTGGTATATTATAATGCACTTTTTCACCATAACGATGCACTTTTGTAATTTCGAAGAAATTACGAAATGCCACCGCATCCCTAATTTTCGAGAATATCAGCCTGTGGAGAAGGAAAGACTCAAACTAGATCAATACCTTAAAGATCATGGAATTTAACCACTAAATAAAGCAAAGATAACTAATATTTGAAAAAAATATTAACATATTTTCGGTTAACCATTATATGTAAAGTCGTGAACCGAAACCGAACCGATAAACCAAAAATATTTTCGGTTCGGTTAATCAAATCGAAATTTCAAAAAAACTCGGTTTGGTTAATTGAAAAATAACCCGTTTCTCGGTTCGGTTTTTTGGTTTCAGCTTTTTAATGACACCCCAATGTGCAACAAAGTAGGGATGGGCAAAAAAACGTACTCAAAAAATCGAACTTAAAAATTGACAAACTGATCACTTTTATTGGTTAACCGTATCGGAAAAAAAAATTTATCCGGTTACGGTTAACCAACCTATACTTTTAACAGTTTATCTGTACAGATAAGACTATTTATATTTTTACGAGCGGTTAATCGATAAACTAATACTATTATTACTATATATTATATGTTTTTAGAAAGAGAACTATATACTATGCGCGATCTCCATGGAGTTGAACAAGGCGAGGATGAACCGCTTGGTGGCTTCTTCACAAGGTTTACCACCGCGGTAGCGGGATCTCACACGTTGATGAAGCGTTGGCATGCAACACTTTGATGGGAAACCTTTACCCCGGGATCGTTAAAAACTTCATATTCCTGAAATCCCCGAGAACATATGACAACCTCTGTGCCAAGGTCACCGCTCAAGTCTGTCGAAAACGCGGCGAATTAGAGTTCTCGACCAAAGAAGGAGAAATAGGTCGTTGTTGAGGCAAAAGGCAAGTCTAAAGTCGCCCCGTTGCCATGAAGGGATGCATACTTCGACACAAACTCAAGTCCCTTCCAAACCGCAACCCCATGCCAAGCAATAGGATACCCCAAGCAATATCGCATGGAAAGGTTGGGGCTGCTTTGGTAGCGGACAACGCGTGTATAGAGGGAAAGGTGGGCCCATGTATCGTCCAAAAGACACTAGGAGGGGGAACCCCACGATTGGTTCGAACAACGTGTCGCAAGGTCAAAACCACGCGGGGACCAACAACATAGAACAGCAAGCCCCGTCTAAGCAAGCCCACACGAGCCACTCAACGACACCCGATGGTTTTATTCATACCATCTCGGGCGGCCCCTGTTGTCCGGCTCCAACCAACAAGAAAGAAAGAGGTACACGAGCGTCAGTCATCATGATCCCTCGGTCTTTAGCATCGAGCAATCCTCGAGGTCCCACGCCAGTTTTTGACCTTCACCATGGAAGACACTAAAGGGCTACACATGGAGCATACTGACAGCTTGGTGGTACATACATAACTCGAATCCAAGATGGTAAAATGTGTTTTGGTGGACACTGGGTCCTTTGTGGATATCTTGTACTTCGGTGCGTTCAAACACTTGGGGGTTATCCACCACATCTTTGAAGCCATACGCAGGGAAGTTGACGTCTTTCTCGGGTGATGAGGTCGACGTCGTGGGGCTCATCTTTCTAAGGATGATCCTCGGGATAGGCTCGACCCAGGAGGACTGAGATAGTGGACCGTGGTAAGGCTCCCGAAGGTATACAATGCAATCATTAGGCGAGTATCCCTAATGAATTTTTAGGTTGTTGTCTCCATCTACCATCTTAAAATGTAGCTTCATGTGGAGGGCGACATTGGTGAAGTCAAGGGCAACCAAGAGGAGGGTCGCACATGTTATGCCACCTCCACAAAGGAAAGAGTCTAGTGTTCATGTGTAGGTACGGGGAGAGCGTTGATCTCGAAGTGTGTGAGCATGCCACCCCAAGGCTTCATAGAGTTTGAGAAGAAGGTCCTCGCACCCTTCGGAAACGATCAAGAAAAGCTTTATGTCGGGGAGTGTCTCCAGGGTCGGTCCATTCATTTCGTAGGCCCTAGGGCGAACAAGATTTTTAGGCCCTAATGAAAGATCTTTTTTTTTACAAATTTTGTGTAATTTTGGTATTTTTAAAAAAATTGCTACATAATTTAGATAACAAATTTTTTTATTACCATACATACTAAGGAAATTCGAAATGAAAATATAGAAATTAATAAAAAAATATAAACCATTTTGAAAATTAAAAAAAGGAACCCTCATGTATGTGAAATATAAAGATTAGGGGGAAAACAAAAAATTATTTAATAAAAAAATCAGGCATAAAAAACATAAGATTGGAAAGTTGAAAATTTGTGAAATATAGGTATGAAAGTATACAAATTTATTAAATAAAATTCAATTTTAAGATGTAGGCTAAAAATAGAATTTTAAAAAATTCCATGAGTCATTGAAATTTAAAAAAAATTTAAAATTCAATTTTAAGAGGTAGGGTTCAACATTTTAAATAGAGAAAGTGGACCTAAAAATTAATGAGTACGTCAAGACCTTTAGACTCAAAGGTAAAGCCTTATATAATGTGCTAATGGTTCTTTTTTTATCTACATAAAATACATACCTATATAACAAATTTAAAATATGGGCCCTATAAAAAGGTGATGTAGCCTGTCAAGTTAACGCGTGACTTAAATATCATCGGGCCATTGAAATTTACTTGTCAAATATTACCATATGACTTATTATATTAAAATTGGGCCCTCTAAAAAGTTGGGGCCCTGGGCCAGCGCCCTACCCGAACAACCCAAAAGGCCAGCCCTGAGTGTCTCACTGGCCACTCGGCCTTGTAGTTGGAAACCCTTCTGGTTGGGTCGTGTAATGTCTTCATGTGGACTGCCATTGATTTAAGGGGAATCACACAAGTGTAGTGGCGTAGCCAGGAATTTATGCCAGTGGGGGCTAAATTCCTTTGTTAATTTTTTTTGCTACAGAAATATCCCTGGAAGCCAGGTATTTTTTTGGTATTTTTTAATAAAATATAGAAACAAAATTTGTATTTTTTTGTATATATATAAAAAATTATATAATTTTTTTTGTATTTTTACATAAAATTTTGTATTTTTACATAAATTTTTGTATTTTTATGTATAAAAAAGCATTTCAATATATTTTTTATATATAAAAAAATTAATCTGCTTTTTTTCTGACCAAATAAATTAGTTTTTATCAAATTATCTAGTTTTTTACTGTATTTAAATTTATTTTTTTTGAAAATTCCAGTGGGGGACATCCCCCACTAGGCATTAACTCCCTCCGCCCCTGCACAAGTGGTCGCGCAACACTCTCTCAACATCGCCCGTACCACCCGCCTTGTAGTGCAAAGGAGAAGGAAAATGAACGAGGAGCAGGCGGAGGTCGCAAACGTGGAGGTCGATAAGTTGTTGGCCGCGGGGTTCATATGTGAGGTCCAATATCCTAGGTGGTTTTCCAACGTGGTGTTGGTGAAGAAAACCAACGGAAAGTGGCACATGTGTGTCGACTTCAAGGATTTAAACAAAGCTTGCCCCAAGGATAGCTACCCTTACCATCAATCGATGAGCGACAGACTCCATAGAGACTCCACAGTGGGGCACGCGGTGCTCAACTTCCTCGATGCATATTTGGGGTACAACCAGGTCTCAATGGACCCTCGAGACGAGGAGGAAACAAAATTTATCACTCAACGTGGCACCTTCTGCTACAGGGTGGTGCCGTTCGGTCTAAAGAACGAGAGGGCCACCTTCCAACGGCTTGTCAACTGAGTTTTCAAAAATCGCTTGGGGAGAAACGTGTCGGTTTATGTGGACAACATTGTTGTAAGAAGCACGACCCGAGAGGACCATCTAACTAACCTTGCCGAGGTATTCACGACACTCAGGAAAAATCGCCTGAGCCTTAACCCCGAGAAATCTGTGTCCGACGTCTCCTCTAGAACGAAATCGATTCTATCTTGGCATGAGGTCTCCCCGATCACGCATTGAGATGCAACAATTAAATGGCACACTCCCTTTATTTGCGGGAGGTTCTGCTCTCGCTTGGTAGATCACACACTCCCTTTCTTTACAACGCTTAAAAAGAGAGAAAATTTCGTCTAGGATGTGGAATTGGAGCAGTTGTTCTCGGAGTTGAAGGTTTTTTTATGTTACTAATATTACTAGCAAATTTATTGTTCTAATTTAGTATATAGTTTGTTTCAAATTTCTATATATGTATAACATGAAATATGGTTAACTCTATATATGGAGTTCTAAAACCCTATTGTAAATTAGTAAACCCTAGGGAAAAAAAATCATTAGTAGATGTGAAGATAGAACAAACTAAATCTAACCGTTAAATTATATTTGAATGATTGAGATTTAATCTAAACTAGTTTTACCCGTCGTACCATGTACGACTACGATTCGATATTTATAGACATTATAAATAGGATATTAATAAAAAAATAATATAAACTTTAATATAAGTAATTTATTTCTCATATAATGTATAATTTTTAATCAAATATTATTCTTCATATTTTATTACTTTTAATATATGTAAATGTAGAGATTATCAAATATTTCAATATACCTATTAAATATTTTATTATCTATTTTTATTAATTTTAAAATTTATAAATATTTATCATTATTTTTATAAAAGAAAATCACTATATACCTATAAATAAATTCGTCAAAAGATATATGCTAAAAGATTTATATTTATTATTTTATCTTTAATTTTAAATACTTGTATAAGGAAACTATCAAAAGATATTGTTATACTAAATAGACATTTGTTTGATGTTAGTGATAATTTTAAATAGTTAAAAAGAATTTAATAGAAAGAAGTTATAATAATAGAAATAAAATTAATTTTTTAAATATGAGGTGGGGCCTGAATCATTCTGATGGCTCGAAAAAGTACAACTTTAATATATAGTTATAGATTTTTTATTATAAAAGAAAAAATATATAGTTATATATATAAATAAATTCATGAAAAGATATCATGCTAAAAGGTAAAAGATATTTATACTTATTTTAAAATATTTTAAATTTGTTATCTTTAATTTTAAATATTTTTATAAGGAAGTTTTTAAAAGATATCATAACTATAATCTAAAGCGGAGGTTAAAAAAATTATTAAACCACACATGTCACTTTTAGATTGGACCACACCACCCTTTTTTTTAAAATATAATCTTTTATTTTTGGATATATGAATAGGAAGATTATTAAGATAATGTTTATGCTGTATATTATACAAATATTTGGATAGTTAGTTTATTTTTAGATTGAATGCATATGCTAGGTTTAGATAATTAAGTTTAATATAAAGATAGTGTAATGTACGTACAATCTTATATATGACTATAAACAATGAATAGAAGATCTCATTCTTAATTTTAAAAAAATAATCTTTTATTTTTAGATATGATAAATAGGAAGATTATTAAGATATTAACAATTATTAATATTTTATTTAAGCAAAACCCGTACAAGGTACGGGAAAACATACTAGTTGTTATACTAAATAGATGTTTGTTTGATGTTAAAGATAGATTTAAATATTTAAAGAAGAATTCAATAAAAATTTAAAATATCATGAATAAAAATTAATTTTGTAAATATAAGGTGGGGCCAGAATCGTTCTGGTGGCTCGAAAAGGGACAACTTTAATATATAGTTATAGATTCACCGACTGTCACCCTTTAAAGGGTTTTAAACTAACTAGTTATACCCGTCGTGCCTTGCACGACTCGGATTAAGTATGAACATATTTATTTTAATATACTGATACATAAAAGATAAAAAAAAAATTATACTCAGATATGATAGTTTTTTATTTTTAGAATAAAATAAATTTTGAATTTATAAATTTTTTATAAATAAATAGAGAGAAAAATTATTTTAAAAAGATAAAGTAATATAAATATAAGTTGAAATTTTAAAAATAAAGTTGGGCCAAAGTCAATGTGGTGGCTAAAAAAGATACAACTTTAATATATAGTTATAGACAAATTTTTTAACCAAAATTTAATTCTTAAAAAATCTTTTACAACATAAATGGATAAAAATACATAGATAATGTAATTTTTATCATCTTGTAATTTTTTATTTTTTATCATAATTTGATTTAAGAAACTTTTATAGAAATATAATTTATTTTAATTTTAGATAAAATCTTCTAGATAGAATCACTTATATACTCATAATATATCATATACTATAGTTTATTTTATGTTAGATAGAATCTTTTCAATATATTTAAATTGTGAGAATGACATGTACGAAAAATCGTAGGTGAGTGGTGACACATAATAAAATCCTACATGGTAGAAAGCTTATATTGTGATAGAAAAAATAACTTAAATAATAAATTATTATGAATAATATTCATCAATAATATTTTACCAAATATTTAATGCTTTTATAGTTTATTTTATTTTAAATATAATCTTTTTAACTTAAATAAGTTATCATATCAAATATTTAACATTAATACTTAAGATTTAACATTAGACAACATCTTTTCAAGATTAATTTATCATAATTCTATATTATCCTAAAATAATATCAATATATAAATTCTCAAAATAAAAAAATCCTAGGTGGCGAAATTCTAGGTGGCTTAATGTGAGAACGACACGTAAAAAAATCCTAGGTGGCGCAACGTGATGGCCTTATTCCTTGCGTCTTTTATATATATACATAGATTAGCCATTTATTATGTATATAAGAAATATTTAGGCCCAAATTCATTCATTTCTCAAAAAAAAGTTCTATCAACTGTTTTTAATTATTTAGCGGGCCGATTACAAGCTTGTCCAGCGGGCCTGTCTGTAAACAGGCCTAAGTTCATTCAACTGATTTGTTTATTTGTTTCAGGAAAGTTGATTCATCCGAGAATCATCAGGACGGAACGACGGACTCGGGAGAAAGAATCCGAATTCCGCACTGCCGGAATATCTTCTCTACCTCGTCAAAGTCTACAAATTCGTCTCCAAAATTGATCGGTTTGAACTTGTCTTTCTCAATTGAATTTTGTTTTTAATGTTTTTAGGTCAACTGTGGCTCAATTGAGAAATAAGATCCAAATTTTCATTGTTTTTGTGACGCTGGCTGAGAACTCCGGCCGCCGGTGGGGGCGGTCGCCCCCACCTGCCTCTTCCACTGAATTACCTGATCAAATTTTAATGAGATTCATGATTGTCCATAAACTGGTTCATAACATTTTCAACAAGAACAAGTATACCCCTGATGCTGCATATGACTCTAGTACATTGACTTATACTCAAACTGTAGTAAAGTTTAAAATGGAAGAAATTTTAGGAAGAAAAATGAACACTCGCTAATTATATACAGCACTTGCTTCTTACCAGAAAGGTCCACTGTAATGGTAGCTAATAATTATTGATATAAGTAAAGGTCCACTGTAATGGTAGCTCTATGTTGGGGAGTGTCTAGCTGGCCACTCGGCTCTGCAGTTGGAAACCCTTCTGGTTGGGTTGCATGATGTCTTTATGTGGACTACCAACGATTTAAGGGGAGTCACACAGGCGGTCGCGCAACACTCTCTCAACATCGAGCGTGCCACTCGCCCAGTAGTGCAAAGGAGAAGGAAAATGCATCAAGAGTGGGCGGAGGTCGCAAACACGGAGGTCGATAAGTTGTTGGTTGCGAGGTTCGTACACGAGGTCCAATATCCTAGGTGGTTTTCCAACGTGGTGTTGGTGAAGAAAGCCAACGGAAAGTGACATATGTGTATCGACTTCAAGGATTTAAACAAAGCTTTCCCCAAGGATAGCTACACTCTACCATCCATCAACGAGCTGGCAGACTCCACAGAGACTCCACATTGGGGCATGTGGTGCTCATCTTCCTAAATGCATATTCAGGGTACAACCAGGCCTCAATGGACCCCCGAGATGAGGAGGAAACAAAATTTATCACTCAACGTGGCACCTTTTGCTACAGGGTGATGTCGTTCGGTCTAAAGAATGCGAGGGCCACCATCCAGTGACTTGTCAACCGAGTTTTGAAAAATCACTTGGGGAGAAACGTGTCGGCTTATGTGGACGACATTGTTGTAAGAAGCAAGACCCCGAAGGACCATCTGACTGACTTGGCCAAGGTATTCGCGACGCTTAGGAAAAACCCTCTGAGCCTCAACCCCGAGAAATGTGTGTCCGACGTCTCCTCTAGAACGTTTCTAGGCTTCATGATCAGCGCTCGGGGGTAGGGATGTTCAACGGGTCAGGTCATCCGCAACCCGTTGTGACCCGACCCGCAATTTGCAGATCACGAGTCGGGTCGCGGGTTAGTTTTTCCTAAAAAATTTGGGTGCGGGTCGGGCAAAACCCACCGGGTCGCGGGTCGACCCGCACGACCCGCACCATTAAAAAAAATGGTTTCACTTTTACACTTTACTACTCCACTCAGAATTGAGAATTCAACATTTTAACTCCCGACTCTCCTCTTCGGTCTCCAGTCCACGCCTCCGCCTCCGCACAAAAACCCTAGATCTGTAGACCGCCGCCACTCAGCCTCTCCCGCAGCTGGACTCCATCCTCTTCTTCCAGAGAGTTCGTGCTCAACTACGCGCTCGCTCTAGAGTCCAGTCGCCGAGTCGGCGTCCACTCCTTCGCTCGCGGGACGCGGTCCACTCCTTCGCTTGCTTGCAGTCGTGTCATTTGGCTCTCCGCTCCTTCCTCGACTCGGCGACACCGTCCTCTTCCTCCCCAATGCTCATCCCCCCATTCTCATTTCTAAACCCCCAAACTCGATGGAACCCTAGATCTACCTTTTCCCGCAGTCCCACTGCTCACTCGTTCTCACGCCGATGGCGCTCCGCTACCCCCTCCGGTCAATGACTTCTCGCTCTGCTCGCATTCCGATCGACTTCACTGGCTCTCGCACGCCCACCATCGCCGGATCTGGTGCTGCCCTCTCCCTCCGACAGACCGACTCCGCCACCCCTTATCTTCTTGAAGTTTGTTGTTGGTTTGTTGAGCTAGACGGAATTTGATTAGATCTGCACACTTGCACATGGGGATGTTGTCCTAACCACAATAAATTGGCCTTATGTTCTCTCTTTCTCTAATGTTCTCTCGTATTTTAGTATTTGGATTTTGATTTTTGTGAACTGATGCAATGTTGTGTGTGCAACTGTGAATGAAATGGCAACAAGGAATGACTTTGGTTTCATTACTATTGGAATTTTGAGGAATGGGTCAAATGGGTTGACCCGCGACCCGACCCGCAAAACCCGCAACCCGCGGGTCAAAAGTAAAATTTTTTGCGGGTTGCGGGTCGACCCGCGACCCGACCCGATCCGTGAGCATCCCTACTCGGGGGATAGATGTGAACCTGACAAAAATTGATTCTATCTTGGCAATGCGGTCGCCCCGATCACGCTCTGAGGTGCAACGGCTAATGACACGCTCCCTTTCTTTGCGGGAGGTTCTGCTCTCACTAGGAAGACCGCGTGCCCCCTTTCTTTGCAACACTCAAAAAGAAAGAAAATTTCGCTTGGGAGTTGGGATGAGGAACTGGAGCGGTCGTTCTCGGAGTTGAAGGTTTTTTTTATCTTACTAATGTTACTAGCAAATTTATTGTTCTAATTTAGTATATAGTTTGGTTCAAATATATATATATATAAATATGCATGTATAACATGTAATACGAGTTAACTCTACATGCGGAGTTCTAAAACCCTATTGTAAATTAGTAAATCCTAAGGGGAATTAAAAAGAAAAAAAATCATTAGTAGATGTGAAGAGAGAACAAACTAAATATAACCGTTAAATTATATTTGGATGATTGAGATTTAATCCAAATTCACCGATAGAGTTTTTTTGTTAAACTCCACCATGACAAAACTCCATGATAAAATATTATTAATTATAGAACCGTCGCCCTTCATATTAAGGGTCTTAAACTAATTATCCATTCATAATAGGGTTTTGCTATTTGTCGCCCCGAAGGCAACAAATAAGATCCTTAAGATAGAAAGTTATCTTCTTAAAATTTGTAAGTCTATTTAGTATTAAAAATATATTTTTCAACAAACTAGTCACCAAATCTAATATTTAACTAAATTTATTTTATTTCATTTTCACACGTCAATATCTTCCCAAAATATACTCTTTAGTCTTTACTAATTACTTTATATACGTTTAAAAATCTTCATTAAAATGATAACCAAAAAATTACAAATAAGTATGTATATATTATTTATATCAAAAAATATATGTACATGTCCAAAAAATAAAATATACTAGAAAATTTATTAATCAAATATAATCAAAATTATTGTTAATTTATTCATTGTAAAAGTGAAAGTATATAACATGTAAACACTAACTAACTACTACATAAGGTAACTTTTAAACCATCGAATATAGTTTCTAAAAATTCAGAGCAATATATGCCTAAATAATACACCTTCCATTTCCAAATAAATAAATAAATAATAATGCACCTACGTATGTGAAATTTTATAAATACACTTAAATCTTTTTAGAATATAAACTTGTATGGAATAATAAAAGGAAAGAATTAGTTAAATAAATTTTAAATTAGGTAATTTTTTTGTAATAAAAAGATTTTTTTTTACCAATTAAAAATAAAATTATAAATTTTAAATAGATAAACTTCTATTTTAGGTATTTTATTCGTCGCCCCGGCGGCGATGAATAGCAAAACCCTTCATAATAATGTATATTAACATTTATCAAAAAAAATGTATATTAACAATTTTTGTCAAAAAGTATTACTACTTATTTGCCTTGAAATACGTAAACAATACAGTACTTACTTTTTACATATTTTAAGGTGAAAAAAGTATACTTATTATGAAAAAGTACTTTCTAATAGTAAAGTGTAGCAACCTTAGGCCCAAATTCATTCATTTGTCTATAAGGCCACCTCTCTCCTACACAACAATATAAACAGGTCCGTCCAAGTTCATTCAATTGTTTTTTTTATTATCTAGCGGGCCGATTACAAGCTTGTCCAGCGGGCCTGTCTGTAAACAGGCCCAAGTTCATTCAACTGATTTGTTTATTTGTTTCAGGAAAGTTGATTCATCTGAGAATCATCAGGACGGAACGACGGACTCGGGAGAAAGAATCCGAATTCTCACTGCCGGCATATCTTCTCTGCCTCGTCAAAGTCTACAAATTCGTCTCCAAAATTGATCGGTTTGAACTTGTCTTTCTCAATTGAATTTTTTTTTTAATGTTTTTAGGTCAACTGTGGCTCAATTGAGAAATAAGATCCAAATTTTCATCGTTTTTGTGACGCTGGCTGAGAACTCCCGGCCGCCGGTAGGGGCGGCCGCCCCCACCTGCCTCCGCCACTGATCAAATACTAATGAGATTCATGATTGTCCATAAACTGGTGCATAACTTTTTCAACAAGAACAAGTATACCCCTGATGCTGCATATGACTCTAGTACATTTACTTATACTCAAACTGTAGTAAAGTTTAAAATGGAAGAAATTTTAGGAATGAAAAATGAACACTCACTAATTATGTCCAGCACTTGCTTCTTACCAGAAAGGTCCACTGTAATTGTAGCTAATAATATACAGCACTCGCTTCTTATCAGAAAGGTCCACTGTGGTGGGTGCCTCTCTCTATTTATTTGCTGAAAATGAACATGGCAAGCAGCTCAAGTGTGGGAGGAGGAGGGCGATCTTGGCCGTCAACAACGTCAGTTTCAACATCAGGAAAAAGAATACAGAAAGAAATGGGAGAACTTCATTTGTTTCCTCCAGCTGATTGCTCTGCTGGTCCTATTGGTGATAATCTCTACCACTGGGTTGCAACCATCATTGGTCCTGCAGGTCAAACCATACTTCTTCTGTCACTAATCTTGGCCCCTTAGCCTATGTTTTTTTATTTTAGTTTGCTATGAATCCTATGATGATTAATTGATTCTAGATATGAGGTTGCATTCTTTCTTAGACAATGTTTCTGCAGATTGGCAGTAGTTGATAAAGCTATGATTTATAACCGGTTCTTTTGTTTTGTGTTTATAAATTGGTGAAGCTCTACACTATTATCAGGAAAAACTTGTTTTCTATTTTGCCTTCTGCTGGGCAATATGAGATTCAGTACTTTAGGGTCAAATGTAATTTCCACTTGCTATTATATCTTGCTTCTGATGTTTTTTTAGTAAATATATATGATTGAAGAAGTACATGAACATTAACAATGAAAGATAGAGAATTGAGAAACAAAATTGTTACTTCATTCAGAATGTAGAGGCATACTGACTAAGCAAAGCTCTAATACAGCTAACAAGAAATGTGAGAAAAAAAATTGAAAGAACATTAGAGTACAAGTGGAGAAATAGATTGAGAGCAACAAACACCATCCCTATATTTCAACAGCTTCAAATAAAAAAGTTATCTACATCCCAATAAAAAAGGGGCAAATTTTACACATTTTGAGATCAGATACGTGTAGACATTATGAGTTTTCCACCATAAGCCCCCAAGTATTTTGAAGTTGAGTAAAATCAGTTACTTCTGAAGCTATAAGAACCTTACAGAGTACTGCTATGCTGGTGTTTATGTGGCTTTCAGCATTGTTGGTGTGGCAAGTTTCACGAGTGATGATATGCTTGCTAAACTTTCTGATATATAAATATCATTGTGTGTAGGGACACCTTATCAAGATGGCATATTTTTTCTTGACATCAAATTTCCCAATGATTATCCTTTCAAACCTCCGCAGGTATGTGTCTATCCTTATCCTTTGCATGCTTTTCCTTAGAATTAACTATTTCAAGTGTACTGATCAGTCAAGTATAGTTTCTGCCATTTTAGCTCAAGAATCACTATGCTAGAAAGTAATCTGGCAATAATGTTCTACAAGTTTCAGTTCTAATGCAATTGAATAAGCCTTTGACTTTGATCAACAAGTCAATCTCGCACATAAAGTTGTAGTAAGATATTCTAATTTAGAGCTCAACAGGTGGTATTTAAAACTCGAATATACCACTGCAATGTGGATTCTTCCGGCAATGTCAACTTGAACATCCTGAAAGACGGTTGGAGTCCCGCCTTAACAATCTCCAAAGTTCTTCTTGCCTTAAGATCAATATTTCTTAATCCAGAACCATGTAAGTTATTATACTGTTGTTAAATGAATTGCAACTATGGTCAGCTGACGAATGAATCGGAAGTTTCTTTGTTTAATATAGTGTGCGTTTTGCTAAGAAAAATATCCACCCTGCAGATAGCACTCTTTCACCAGGCATTGCACACCTGTACATGGATGACAAAACTAAGCATGATGAAATAGCAGCTGAATGGACTCTCCGATTTGCTAGTTTAAAAGGGTTTTAAGTGCTGCAACTTCTCAGCTCTAAGGTATATGCTTCTTCTCCATGTGTGCAGTTAGAATTTTGGAGATCAAATTGCTTCTCCATGTGTGCAGTTAGAATTACGAGTTTCAAAATGCTGCAAATATGTATGTGTCATGTATTTGTGCAAGTAGCTTTTGATGGACCATGTGAGGTATCAACGTCGGCACATGAAAAAGAACGTGTGATATACTCATAGAGGTGTGTGACTCGCTGTAATTCACGAGCCCCTTCAAACATTTCACGACACAAAGGGGTGATTTGGTAAATTACAGAAATAAAAAATAATTGCAAGTAATCATTAATACTATTACATAGTGCATTATATACATCGGGCATAAGTTTAAATGGTCTGATTATGTACATCTTTCTTCCATTTGTGAATTTGCTTTTCATTTGACTTATTATTCCTCAGTAATGCGTATAGGAAGCGTTGAGAAACGGCATTGTTCCTTGACCTTGTCAATGAATTCAATGATACCGCATGGAAAAATAAATGCCACTAAATTTGACATTTAATTTGGGAAAAGTCCCCTGTCAGAGAGATTTTAACCTGCAATTAAGGAAGGACCCATCGTGTATACATGTGAAATTCTCATTCGGAACACGTCTTTAACTTTTTTAATTGTAGGTGGAAGTGGGACCCACCCCCATGAACTAATGTCTAATTTGATTCCAAATTTCCACCCCATCACCACCACCGCGTCCGCTGGCCGCCGGTGCCTTTGACCGGCTTTTGGGCCCCACCAAGTCAATCTAAACATACCGTGGCCGGTAGTTCGTAGATTTGGAAGAGTAAAAACCGACTACTTGTATTTGAATATAATCTGTACTTTGTTGCAACCGACGATTTGTATTACGTGTCCCTATCATAAATCAACAAGCGTAATCCCTCAATCATATGCTTCCACATCGTTCAAATTTGAATTTGAACCCAAACCTTTTTACGATAATCGAGTGCGGATATCATGCAATTGCTTGTGTTCAATAACTACTACAATGTAATTATGTAAACTATGTTATACTCACATTATCACATGTATTCATAGCTTTTTGACATAAAATTTCAGCTAAACTATACGACATATTATAATGTCTTTCAAAATCTATCACTTGTTTTTTTAGGGTCATCATTTTTTAGCTAATGATTTTCTTTTAGAAATTTAGCCAAATGATTTATGAGTGTACAATTTGGTCAAACACTCAAACTTATGTGTTTTGCAAATTAGTATACAAATTTTAAGTTTACATGGTGCTCGCCCAAGTCCAACAAATAGTGGCAGCAAGGTTTTATTTTGAAAACAAATGAGATAAAAAAAAAGGTAGGGATTGCATGTTTAAGCTCCTTGATTTGATTTTTTTGCTTTCTATGTAGGTATATTTTGTCCTTCTCTTTGCAACTTATGATTTGATGATTTGAATTTAGGATGCATGCCAATTAGTGGACCCTATGGTTATGGTCCCTATATCATAAATTTAGAATTATATCAATCGATTTTAGAAATAAAAAATCTCATACGTATCCGGGCCTTTAATTAACTTCCCTTAATGTTTGATTAATTACGTTCACCTGTATTTTCTGAGACAAATATTGCCTTTCATGGGTCTAATTACTTATTAATGATATTGCATACTATTTTTTCATTTTTTGTTTTGATATGGCTCAGATACCATTCTTATCCACATGATCAAAATTCATAATTATTATTACTATAAGCTAAGCTTAACAAACTGAAACATCCCAAATCAATTTTCAGTTACAAAGCAGGACTTTGGAAGAGAATCGTGATTAAATGCAATCCTTCGTTGCGATAACATATGAATTTGTATAATTTACTTCAATTTATAATCACACCAACTTAACGTGAAAATGTGGAAAAAAATCACTTGTAATTTATTCATGAATTTCACCTTCAATTTATTCATGAATTTTTTATTTGTCATTGCCAGCCCAGTTTAGCGGAGAGCTTTGCTCCATCAAACGCTTATGTTGAGTCTCGCGAGGGTCCCTTTATTTTTTGGGTGGGATCTGCTCTCCCAACAAGTTTATTTCTCCTCTACTGAGGTCGAGGGCAAAGGAAAGCATAGCCCCTCCCACTACATTACATGCTTGTTGGTATGAATTTTTTATTTTTACCTTCTTTTTCCAGCAATTATAACGCGCATTTTTACCTTCTTTTTCCAGCAATTATAACGCGCAATAGGGAATCCTCCTATAGCATAATTCCTCCCAATTCGGATCCGTGCCTAATAAATAGGAGCTCAACACAGACCTTTTTCTTCTACAGCGTTGACGAGCAATCTCTCTTCTTCTCCCTCATTCTCCACATCTCTCATACTAGATCTCTCCAATGGCGACTCCGGCGACGCCTCTTCTCAAGGACGAGCTTGACATCGTCATCCCGACGATCAGAAACCTCGATTTCCTGGAGATGTGGAGGCCTTTCTTCCAGCCCTACCATCTCATCATCGTCCAGGACGGAGATCCAACGAAGACCATTAACGTGCCCGAAGGATTCGACTACGAGCTTTACAATCGGAACGACATCAACCGCATCCTCGGTCCCAAGGCCTCTTGCATCTCCTTCAAGGACTCCGCTTGCCGCTGCTTCGGTTACATGGTGTCCAAGAAGAAGTACATCTACACCATTGATGACGATTGCTTTGTGAGTATTCGATTTCGTCTCACTTCCGTATTTGAATTGAATTGTTAGGGTTAGTGTGATGTCGGTGTCTCGGATCTCTTTGCGCTTTGGTTCGGATGTAAAGTGTTTTTCGTTTTTACTGGATCTGATGCGGATTGGGGTTCTGTTAGTTGAATTTTGCCTTTTCGTGTCTCAAGTCGCAATTATTTGGTTTTGATTGATATGGTGGTTAGGATTTTGGAGTATCTACTGTGACCGATTGGATCTCTAATCTGACTTTGTTCCCAAACTTTGTAGTACTCCATTAGATCGGATCTCGAACTTTTTAAACTTGATTTTGTCACGATCAGGACCAGATCTGCCTTGGATTTGAAGTATTTTTTGAATTTGACTTGTGATCTGAGCTCTTACTTTATTCGTGAAATAAACTTGGTCCAATCCTTCATTAGTACTCCTCTTGATCACATTTATGGGGCCCTTAAATATTATATTTCGGTTTAGTTAAGGGATCTACAATAGAAGAACTTCCTAAAACTATAATCTCGTTGACCATGCTTTAAGGATAACAGAAATCTTGCGTCTTTAGGTCTCCAAAAAGGACCGTCTTTGGAGTGCTTTCCTCTGCTTGTGAATTCTTCTGGTTACTTTTCGGGAAAGGGATCAAATTTTTATTTCTTGTGGTTGTTCTGTGATCTTACTTTGAAGTGCTGATCTCATTTCTTTTGTCTGCCATCTGACACCTTGAATCTGCTCTAAACTTGAATTGCCTACCAATGCATTTCATCTTCTCATCAAAAGAGCTTTTCGAATGTGCAATATCTGATGGAATTTTCTTAACTCTGTTTATGACAATGTATAAATCGTTCAATCCTCCTAACACTTGTTTATGATTCAATTTGTGTAATCCTGTTCAGAAAATGCTCATTAATGTCTTACTTCTTGCCATCACATTGTTTTCCTATTCCAGATCTTATTATAACTTCTCCACTCTTGTGTAGGTTGCCAAGGATCCATCTGGGAAAGACATCAATGCACTCCAGCAGCACATTCAAAACCTTCTATCTCCATCAACGCCTCTTTTCTTCAACACCCTTTATGATCCATACAGAGAAGGTGCAGATTTCGTTCGTGGATACCCATTCAGCCTCCGTGAAGGTATCTCAACTGCAGTCTCCCATGGTCTCTGGCTGAACATCCCTGACTATGATGCACCAACACAGCTTGTCAAGCCACTCGAGAGGAACACCAGGTATAAAAACAAGTCCCTCAATTCAAAAAAAAAGCTTTTGAACTACTTACTTGTGAACATAATTCTGAACATTTGTTTGCACATTTGAATCTAGGTATGTTGATATGGTCATGACCATTCCCAAGGGAACCCTCTTCCCTATGTGTGGAATGAACTTGGCTTTCAGGCGTGACCTTATTGGCCCAGCCATGTACTTTGGTTTGATGGGCGATGGTCAGCCTATTGGTCGCTACGACGACATGTGGGCCGGATGGTGTGTCAAGGTATCTTTCAAAATAATCAATACCTTGTATAATATTATTTGCTGATTGATTTTAAAGGCTCTTGGATCTTGTGAAAAGGACTCTTGTTACTTGATGGTTGATGCTATTGAGATTCAAAGCTTATGATTGAAGGCTCCTTTAGGATACATAAGATTGATCCTTTATGATTGAAGGTTTGAATTTTTTTTTTTTTGATGGAAAAAGGTTTGAATTTTGGTTGCATGACAATTAGTGGACCCTATGGTCATTGCTCCTAGAAAAATAAGAAAACAATATCAAGGTTTATCTTTTATCTTGTATATTCTAAGAAAAATAGCGCTTTCCATGGGTCTGTTTCTTAACTAATATTTTATAGTATTTCTTATGATATGGGTTTCTGATTTTTAATTAATGATGATATTTAATAGTCTTTCATTTGAAATGGGTCACTAAGTCAGATATCATTCTATCCATTTGATCAAATTCCAGATTACCTGATATTCCCAAATCACAGGCCTTTTCATATCAACAATGCCATGTATTATTTTAAATACCTGATTGAGCTTCAGAGAAGCTTTTAGACCTAATGAAATGACTCTTGTTACTTGATGAATGTTTCTATATAGGTTATCTGTGATCACCTTGGATTGGGAGTGAAGACGGGTCTCCCATATATCTGGCACAGCAAGGCCAGCAACCCATTTGTCAACCTCAAGAAAGAATACAAGGGCATCTTCTGGCAAGAAGAGGCGATCCCATTCTTCCAGAATGTGAAGCTCCCCAAGGAGTGCACCACCGTCCAACAATGCTACATTGAGCTCTCAAAGGAAGTGAAGGAGAAGCTTGGCAAGGTTGACGAGTACTTCATTAAGCTTGCAGATGCTATGGTAACTTGGATTGAGGCGTGGGATGAACTCAACCCATCTTCATCCACTGCCAACGGGACCTCAAAGTGAGCGAGTTAACCAGCGAATGAGTTCATTCTTTGTGGTCGTCGCTATTTCTTTTCCAGCTGAGGCTCGGCAGCGTTTTCTATCTTATTGCTTTGCTTTTCATGTTGTTTTAATTTGAGACACTAGCAAGTATTTATTGAGTTCCTGCAATCTTTACAATAGCAATGCTTTTAGTATTTTGAACTTGATGAGTTATTCATTTTGAGTCGCTTCATTTGGAGAAGTGGGCTTTTGATGTGTTATAGTGAGTAGACTCTGATTCTTGTTATTTCCTCTGGTGTTATGGCTACCTGGTTCATTACATTAGACCAATTCAAGCATCGGATTTTACAAGCTGCAGATCCTTTTTCCTTTTGAAATGAACAAGTGAAAAATAGAGTGAGAAATGACCAGGTGAAAACAGAAATCAACATAGTATTGGGTATGTGACTATGTTCTGAATATCTTATCAGCTTCAGGTTTTTAAATAGAAATTTAACCATGCTCAAGTAGTTGTCACATTTAATGTTAACGTCTGATTTGAGTCATTTGACTGTAAGATCTCTAGAATCTCATTGCAAGATTAGGATCTTTATATGATCAAGATAAAATCAATACAATGTTGTATACGATCCCGATTCTACATATGATACATTTTTGTTAACGATTCTTACTGTTCTACATTTTATGTCAATATGAACATTTATTTGTTATATAATTGATTGTATTGATAAATTACAACTAAAATATTATTGTAACAATAAAAATATCATACTTGTAATGTTCTCACTTCAAATCTAAGAATCTTACAATATATTTGGTCTTTTGTACCATATGTAGTCATAATATAGAATTGTAATTAGTTTAGGCAAAAGTATTGACACATGCACCGAAATAAAACCATTTTCATCTAAAATAGAAGAGAAAAAAAAATCGCCGTTGCCGGGGATCGAACCCGGGTCACCCGCGTGACAGGCGGGAATACTTACCACTATACTACAACGACTTGCGTGTTCGATTTTACTCTCAAAGTTTATTGATAAATCTACATAAGAAATTGAAAAGAGAAAAATTTCGCCGTTGCCGGGGATCGAACCCGGGTCACCCGCGTGACAGGCGGGAATACTCACCACTATACTACAACGACTTTGTTGTTCAAGTGACTAGGGTTTATAATTTTTTTAATAAGAAAGAATGCAATTAATTTGGTTTATGCCACTTACTTAGAATAAATAACAAAAGCTGCTTCATGAGAACAACTGCCACTCAATGGGCCTAACTTTGGACCACCAAATGCCATATATCCCGGCGCTTTCCCATCTTTTCGATGGTGATCGATCACCAAATTAATGAATTGTCATGTCACATGCCTTCTATATATTTTGTTCTCTTTATCATCCCTTGTTAATATATATCTCTATCAAGTGATGTGCAATTTCATCTACTCGTAAAAATTAAATTCGTACTAGGGGTGAGAGGTTATATTTTCTTTTTCATTATTATATTTCTTTGTATTTATACATTTAGGTTTCATCTGTTTGATGAAGAGTTTAGATTTATTTATAGTTTGCTCATGAATAAATAAGTCAAGTTTTTTTTTTTTGTGATCAAACTTGACTCATTTATCTTTCGAAAAAATTATACTTAAACACGGCACATTTACAAATAGAATCGAATATGACCGAGACTTAACCGAACGGAACACTAAAGACATGATTCAAATAACTCGTTTTATTTACAACCTAAGTTTGACCTTACATATACACTACTAGTATTTTTATATTCATATTATCGTACGTGGTGGGCAAAGCCTAACCTCTCCATTGTAAATCAAACTAGTAAACCAATAGAGTCAACTTACACTGTTCAATAGCTGTGATAGTTGCCGTTAAGACATACTATTTTTACCATTTTGTAGGTTCATATAGTTGTTGAGCTTACATTAATTTGAGCTTATTTATGGTTTACTATTATGTTTTTGGTCAGATTTTTGCTTTTATTCTATAACTTAGTCATACTTTTATATTTTGAAAATACAAAACATGTCTATATTACTACATATAATAACAATCAAATATTATCGAATAGTTATACTCTAGAGTTTGGTTCAAATGAAACAGACTCTTATCTTAAAACGTGAAACAAATGTACTTTTCTTAGTCCGTAGTGCACTTTTCATACAAAATTGCATTACAAAATACAAAAAAGTACACTATAAAAAATACGAAAAGTGTAAATCCGAATAAATGTACTCCGAAATAGGAAAAGTAAACTACAAACTAGAAAAAGTGCATTCGTTCAGGATAAGATTTCGTTTCAGGATAAGAGTTTTTTACGTTTGAATCAAACTCTTTACTCTATAAACACTCTTAACAAATCTAAACCACAAAGCGCAGGCTGACCTAAAATTAAAATCACAGCCTCACAGGAATATGAAAGTAAAATATACATGTAACTTGTGGATTCATTATGTGTACCAGCTTTATTAATTAGGTTATGGCATAAAAATTATCCGGTGCAATTCGCAAATCTTATTCTGCGTATAACATTAATCAGACTGGCCAAAATGTATTTTATCTAGAGTTGGATATTCTGCATCTCGAAGCCCAATAGTTTTACTGACTATATAAATAATGCATTTAAAATTATAACAAAAAAGCCCGTCTAGCTCAGTTGGTAGATTATATGCTCGTTTAATCTGTTTTCGACTTTGTTTTTTGATTACATTATATGCTCGTTTAATCTGTTTTCGACTTTTCGTACTATAAAGATCGGGATCAGTAAATGGGTGATGACGACAAACCAGATCCTTTGTTGCAGGGACGCAGAATCAGTTATTGACCGACACGTGTCCCCTGACAATGTATGTCACTTTCTAAGAATCTAAGGTGCGTGTTAACATCCGATAGACATTTTCATGCCCCTTCTTCCTTTTCATCCTTTTACACGAAGAATATATGAGTGTTGTTTTGAATGAGATTTCAAGATTATATATATATATATATAATCTTGAATAAGTTTGAATAAGTCATTCAATATTCGGTTCATGCTATTAAATAACATAATGAATCAACTAAGCCATGATTTGTATAGATTAGACAATTTTATTATGTTATTTAATTGCATGAACCGAACATTGAATGACTTATTCAAACTTTTTTGGATGTACATATGCTAAAACAATTACGATAAACCTATCAAATACATATAATTAAATATCATAGTTAGTATTTAATCAAGCTACAAGTATAAACTGAAATAACATGTACACTTAAAAACACATGAACTAAATTAAAATGTACCATGAACCATATTGTTTAGTAGCATGAACCAGAGCCTTACATTGCATGAACCGAACTTTAAATGCCTCATTCAAGCTTTTTTAATAAATTGGCATGCGTGGAGTATATACTACACAATATTATTAACCTATTCTTAAACAAGCATGAACCAGGCATTTAAAAATGCAAGGAACATATACTTTTAAATATAAAAATAATAATAGAAATAGCAAGTTTCACTGATTGTCTTCTCATAATCCGCATCCTCACAATCTGTATCATCAGAATCTTCATCTGCTTCTTCTTCACTTTCACATCCTTCAAACTCCAAGCTACCGGTTAGCGGAGTTGAAAGCTTTAGCATTTTCTTTCCTCGCGAACTTTGAGGTGTGGAGCTAACTTGTTTCTTTCTTTTCTAGTCTTTCGATGTTGTCGCTGTCATATACATAAAACAGAATAATTTACAAGTTTATACATTCGTAAAAATACAAAATATAACACAAATAATATAAAGGTAATGTTAAATGAATTTTCATGAACCTAAGTGTGAATTTTCATGAACCTGCCAATATAAGAGCATGAACTGTAATATGAAACTTCAAAATACAACACACATTAGAAGTATTTGCTTACTAAATCTTATGAACCTTATTGGCAAAAGTTATGAACCTAATAGCATAAGAACATGAACCATAAACTAATAAGCACATCAAGTACATTAATATACAAAAGAATAAAACGAGTGAGCGTTTTGGCCTATATTTGTACATGAAACATGATAACACTGCAAAATGAACCATATCATTTACAAACATGAACCACTATGACATGTTTTATGAACCACACATCAAGATGTATGATAAATACTATGAACTTGCAAAAAACTACTTCATTAACCTTTGTCTTGAGCGAATTTGCTTCAAATTTCTCTCTGTTAGACTTCTTCTTCATTTTGTTTTCCTTGTAATGTACCTGAACAAACACAATAATATCAACATCAGGTGCTCTTTTGACCATATAACAAGGTGCAAGTCTAATAATACCTTATTATTGAATAGCATGAACTGTATTATACCATAGCATGAACTATATTATACAATAACATGAACCTTATAAAGCATGAACCTATATTATGCAGGTGACTATAAATCGAGTGCAATAGGTGGTTCCAGCTGCAAAAGTTCATTAATGGTGAAATAAATAATACAGTAGTTCAATACAGGCTTCAATTGCAACTTCAATTGCAACTGAGACTTGCATATTCTGTTATCTCCAAGTCCAACATAACATAAGATGGGATTGATTTGTTTAAAACCGGCTCTTCGCTACCCTTCCCTCTCCCTCTAAAACATGGCGCCGTAGCCAGCTATATAACTCCCAAGTCATCCCCTCGACAAATACTCAGCCCTCTCCCTCTCTCTTTGCTACCCTTCCCTCTCCCTCTAATCTAATAAACACAAATCCAATTCATTCATCCATAAATAAATTGGAATGAAAATGCGAATAGAAAATCCAGTTCATTCATCCATAAGCAACGCGAATAGAAAATGCAAATCACACAAACCGGAAGTTCATTCATCCATAAACAAAGTAGCAGAAAGCAAAACCCTAACCGGAATGAAAATCCAGTTCAAGACACAAATCTAGTTCAAGCGGAATGAAAATTAAAACCCTAACCGAGGGCGGTGTCTTCCGAGCTCGCAAGCATCATCGGAGACGAGAGAAAGCACACCGGAACAAGGAGGAAAGAAACCGGAACGATCGTCGAAGGCAGGGATTGCCCAATCGTCGCCCAGATCGTCGCAACTCTGATTCTCTCTCTTGGTTGTGGGAAAGGGCAGGGTTTTGGGGAGAGGAAGAAGGGTATTTTTGACAGTACAATGGTATTTTTACAAAATTACATTCCGTGCCATTAATAAATGAATCAGTCTTTATTTTTTATTTTGCCTAGTCTAATCTCATCCGTCCATAATTCTCATCCAACGTTCATGATTTGTTCTTAGTTCTCACACTAAGAAATTTGCACATGGGAACCGGACTCTCTCTCTCTCTCTCTCTCTCTATATATATATATATATAGAGAGAGAGAGAGAGAGAGAGAGATTTAAGTTCAAGTGAGAAGAGTTCTTAAAATGTGAACGTGTGCATAGTTTGTATTCATGATTTTGAGTTATATATGCATGATTTTGTATGACTATATTCATGTTTTTAAGTTGTATATTCATTATGTTGAGTTACTCGCTTTTTTATGTATATACAACTTAAAAATATGATTTTGTAACTCTAAGAATGATAAAGAGATGTAATATGAAAAAAGCTTCAAAAATACAATTATATAAAAATATGAATATGTGATTTATAATCATGAATACAGTGTAGTATGAAAAGAATGAATATGAATTAATATGCAACTCAAAAATATGAATACAGCTATACAAAATCATGAATATGCAACTCAAAATCATGAATACAAATTGTGCACACATGCACACTCTAAGAATGGTTTTACTTCAACTCACCTCTCTCTCTCTCTCTCTCTCTCTCTCTATATATATATATATATATATATATATATATATATATATATATATAGTATTAGGATCTGGTAGAAAGCTAGTTAGGGTAGAAAGTGAGTGTAATTTTAAGCCATTAGATGAGAAAATTTTAACGTTCCAGATTTGTTAAGAATAGTTACACAATTGTAAAATAGGTGTGTCTCACCAGATTTTCTCCTTTTTTGAGACTTTTTAGAGATTTCATATCAAATATTTCTACTTATCTCTCTCATAAATTGATTCTTTCCAAACCAATTACATATTTCTTTTTCTCCAAAAAGCACAAACCACGTATTTCTCTTCTCTCCTAAAATCTGAAAACGTCCATGGTTTCAAACTGAAAACGTTCATAGTTGCAAAGCTTCAATGTCTATTATTCATTTCCAATTGCTTTACTTTTGGATTCCTCGTCTTTGATGTAAACCGAATCTGTGAGTTCGTGACTACCTTCGAGTGCTAATTCATTAATTGTCTCCATCTCCTTCATTTTGCCATATAAAACCACATAGATCTCAGCTAGTTTATATCATAGATCGATCTTCCAATGTCACCGTTTTACGTTTCTTTCTCAGTGATTCTTTATTTCCCCATTGAAGAAATCAGTCTGATTGCAGGTATTTTTCCTTCTTTATTGTAATATACATGAAACATTTTTTATCGGTGTTTTAGGGTCTAATTTTACTTGTTCTTTTACAGCAACAATCACTATCGATTTGGGAGTTTTGATGCCCTTGTTGATTCAGCCTTTCTTCTCGCTCAACTTTTGTATGATATTCAATCGATTTGGGTTTAATATTCATCATTATATTAAGTGATATTCCTTGGGGTATTAAGACATATTCTTAATATTAGACTGTTGTATATATTCGTCGCCATTTTTTTAAGTGATATTCATTAGAATATTAAAAGATACTCTTGATTATTACTCTTTGTTGTAATTATCAAGTGAATTTGATTATTTTTTTTCTTGTTGATTGAGTATTGCTAATAGATAATTATAAATATTCAATATTTTGTGTATATTAATTTTCATATTTGATATTTTGTGTGTGATATTCATTGTAATCAGCAATAATATTTACAAAAATTAGGTAGTAATATTCACGTAATTGAAATATAGCATTCTTGCCAAAAAAAATGATATGTATTATTTTTAAAGAGATTTTATGTATTGTTACGAATATTTATCTACTCTATTTTTTATTTGAAGGTTGCAAATGGTCAGAAAATATCGAAGAATGTTGAGGAAGATGGAGTCTACATAAGGGAAATGAATTATCATCATACATTTCACTTATTCGTGAGATTTGTACTTGGGTGATCATATTCACTATATTGGCTAGTGATATTCATGTAACCAAGTGGAAATATTCACCATATTAGCTAGTGATAGTCATTTAACTAGGTGGTCATATTTACCACATTATTTGGTGATATTCATGTAAACGAGTGAGCATATTCACCATATGAACTGATGATATTCATATAACTGAATGGTGATATTCTTATCAGTAAACGGTGATATTTATGTAGCCTTTTAATTCGAGTCATATGTATTATTTTTTTAATTGATATTCACAATTTTATATAGCAATATTCTTCGAAGTTGACATGATTGTCGAAAGTATAATATGATTATACAATTAATCATGTTGATCATATTCATTATAACAGAAATAGATATTCATTTTGTATTACGTCGGTATTCATTTGACATGTTACGAAAATGGGATATTCATTGTTTGTCACCTTGGTTTTCACTTGACAAAAGCTGATAGAATGAAGATATAAGAATTACGTCAATATTAATAAATTAAAAAAATAATAGAGATAATCAATATTAAAAATATATTAATGATATTAATTAATGAAAGAGGAAAGAAGAGATAAAAAAAATTACGTTAATTTTCATAGTTATCTCCTATTAAATACTTTCCTTTTTATTTTTTTTCCAACAAATTAACCCCCCTATTTTTAAGGAAATTACCCCTAATCAAATCTCTCAATTTTAATTGCATGAATCTCTCTCCATATTAAAAAGAAAATCACCTTCATATCTTACTATTAATCTATTTTAATCCAACGCACTATATTCACCCTCACTTTCTACTCTAAAAACCTTTCTACCAGAACCTCCCCCTATATATATATATATTCAAAGTTGAAACTGGACAGATGGGGCAAAGGAATTGAAGAAGATTGAGACTTTTATAGTTTTGTCTTAATTTATATTTTCTGTTAACCTAAATCTTAATTTTTCTTTATCTTCTATGTTCGTCGTGCAAGGTTCATATATATATATATTCAAAGTTGAAACTGGACAGATGGGGCAAAGGAATTGAAGAAGATTGAGACTTTTATAGTTTTGTCTTAATTTATATTTTCTGTTAACCTAAATCTTAATTTTTCTTTATCTTCTATGTTCGTCGTGCAAGGTTCATGACCCTCATCCACAGTACACATTACAGGCCGCAATTATCGGAATTTGAAGGACACCACGTTTGGTTTGTTTGATGTTGCTTCTTCTATATATTCTCATTGGACAAAAAGAAACCACGAGACTATATATATATATATATATATATATATATATATATATATATATATATATATATATATATATATATATATATATAAGGGCCCTGCGACTGTTCATTATGAATAGGAACTCATGGTGCATTTTTATGGGTGATTTCAATGAAGAACACTCAGACGAAAAATAAGGAGGCGCGACACTTCATTATTCCCGATTTAAACAACTTGTCAACTTCAAAAATGAATGTGACTTCAACGATATCCCAACTATCGGAAACAAATTCACATGGAGAAAATCTAAAATCATGGATAACAACACGTATGAAAAACTAGATAGAATCCTAATGAGTGAAAAATTATTCTGTAATACACATCCATCTCTACTAAAAATCACTCTTTCTTCTCATCAGACCACTTTCCAATTTCCTGTGATTTACCACGAGCGACGCTATAATATCACAACCATTTGAAATGATGTGGACTTCTAGACAAGATTTCCAGGATGTCATTAAAGAAGCATGAAGACAAAACCTTAACGGCTCCCAAATTTTTAAACTCATAAAAAAAACCAACTCTTGAAGGTTAAGGCTTGCTTGGAATAAATTCACTTTTGGTAATATCTTTGAATAAATTAGAAAAGTTGATGAAGAAATCCTTAAAATACGAAAAGAAATTATTGAACAAAAGACCATGCATCTAATCCAAAAGCAAGAACACCCGAATAAAAAAACGGGCATGCCTAATTCAATTTCATCACACTTATCGTAAACAAAGAGCAAAAAATACACACATTAGGCTAACGACAAAAATACCAAATACTTTCACAGAATGCAAATGGTAGAAAAAATAGAACAAAAATAAAGAAAATCACCACTAGTGAGAGCATCCAAATAACAGATCTTGATAACATTAAACACAAAATCTAGAAGGACTTTTAGAAAAGATTCCAGCACCAAGAAATCAATCGCTCTAAATTGATAGCCAACACCCAAACAATACAAAAAGAAATTACAAAAGAGGATAACCTCCAACTCACAAAACCTGTCTCAAATGTCAAAGTCAAAATAATGGAATATTGTTGGATATGATGTCATTAAAGATGGTAAAAGCTTCTTTCATGCAAGAAAAATCATCAAACAAATTAATCACACATTTATAACCCTTCTACCAAAATGTGAGAACCTAAACTCAACCAACCACTATAGACCCATAAGCCTATGCAAACGATTTACAAAATCATATCCAAAATACTCACATCAAGGCTTAAAAAATAACGCGGAAACTCATTCACCGCTTCAAGGTGCCTTTATCAACCAACACAATATCTATGATAATACCTTCATAACACAATATCTATGATAATACCTTCGGAATAAAAAAGGAATGGGTGGTGGATAGCCATAAAACTTGATATGGAAAAAGCCTATGACCGGATTAACTAGGAATTCCTTTTCCACATTCTCGACAAATTTGGTTTTCCATATTCGAGGGGTGGAACAAAAATCCCATTCTCGGCATTTGCAGATGATATCATCATGTTTGCAAAAGCAAACAACCAGACATGTCATAAAAGAAAAAACATAATTGGCGATTACTGTCAAATAACTAGTCAAAAGGTTAACTTTCATAAATCCGCTTTCCATGTTACTAAAAATATTAACAATAGCTCAAAAATACAACTTCAACAAATTCTCCATATTGCGAACACAATTGCACTGGATAAATACCTAAGGTGCTCCATAATTAATGGAAGAGTTACAAAAAACACCTTCAAACTACTCACCCTCAAAATAAGAGAGCAATTGTCCAAATGGAAAGCTAATTCTCTCTTCCAAGAAGGACGAAAAACTCTCATAAAATCAAACCTCTAAGCACAACTAAACTACCTGATGCAATTCTTTCTGCTACCAAAAGCGAAACTCAAAGAACTAGACGAAGTAAATAAAAACTTCTTTTTGAATAAGGATTACAACTATAAACTACTAATCAGCTAGAATTCGATTTGTACGCCTCCCCACTATGGGGGAGTAGGAATCACAAAGGCTGAAGAGATAAACTATACACTCTAAATGAAACTTTTATGGAAGATCTTTGCTGAACTTGACAACAATTGGGTTAAAATAGTCATAGAAAAGTACCTCAAAGAGGACAATTTACTCGACTATGTTAAAAAATGAAATACATCTTGGCAATGGTCCAAACTACCGGCCTGATCCAATTCTTTCCAAACTCATGAGCCTTCGCAGCCTTTTTGTTTCTAGGCTAATTTGGCAGGTGGGTGATGGGCAAGCCATTCATTTCTAGAAGGACAAATGGACTGGTTTTGGGACCCTAAAGCCCAAATCTAACATCAACTAAAGTATAAACTGGGATGAACATGTCAATAGTTATCTACACTACGATAGCTCATGGGACAAACCAAAGCTCTATCAAATTCTAGATCCAAATAAAGCAAAATGCATAGCCCAAGTCATAACACCACTAAACAAAATACCTGATGGACTATATTGGAAGCCAAGCAAAAATGGTTGATTCTCAACCTAATATACGATGCAATGGACTCACAATAACAAAGGGGAGCCCCCTATCAACCGTGATTGGATTTAGAAACTGAATATACCCCTCAAAATTAAAAACTTTTTTGAAAAACTACTTGGAACGGTCTAATATAGCTCAGTATAGCAACAATACTGATACCACACAAACTACCAAAACACCATGCACCTAGTATAAACAAGGAATGGGGCAAAGATGTTCTGCCTCGATAACTAGTTGTCCACTACCTTGATCATCTCCCTCCAGTTGTTCTCGCACTTTGTCAAATCTGTTAAAATCTCGATTGGTTAATAATTGATATCCTAATTTACACTATTCTACAAGTATTTTTTCGATCGATCCCTATTCTTGCGAAACTCTCCAAAAACCAAGCTTTCGCACATGTGGACGCGTCCCAGAACTCCGCCTCTGTACGGATGCGCGGATGAAGGTTCGGTTGATTTGAGTTATCCTGTCCCTGCCATTTTATGTGATTTAATAATACAAAATTAAAAAAAAATAAGAATAATTCTAAATTGGCCTACATATATACGTGTGAATAATAGTGTTGTCACACTAGGGTTTTCCATTTTTCTTGTATTATCTCTTTCTCCACCCTCACAAGGAACTTCAGTTGTGTTTATACAAGTACTCAAAAATGGCATGCTAAGTTAGAAGAAGCCAGAAAAATTGGCTGACCCAAAACTTTGCCAAACAAAGAAGGAGAGACAGAGAGTAGAGAGATAAATATTTATTACAATTATTACAAAAGAAGATGGGGAGGGGGAAAGTAGAGCTGAAGAGGATAGAGAACAAAATCAACAGGCAAAGTAACTTTTGCAAAGAGGAGAAATGGGCTTCTCAAGAAGGCTTATGAGCTCTCTGTTCTCTGTGAGGCTGAGGTTTCTCATATCATCTTCTCCAGCAGAGGAAAGCTTTTTGAGTTCTCTAGCACCAACAAGTAATTCATTTTTTTTACCTTCTGTTTTTTGCCCTTCAATTATGAGAAAAACCCTAGTTTTCTCTTCTTTTATTCTTGGGCTTCTGAATTGGTGTTCCTAGATCTTAATCATGAGCAGTACAGTTGATAAATTTTTCATCCTCTTCTTCTTTAAACCTGTTCATCTGCATATGTGAAAAGCTAGCGTAATCTCAATATAATCAGTGATTTTAATTAAATGTTTTCAACTTATCTAACCATGATTCTTGTTCTTCTTTTCTGGCTTTTGCTTGTTAATTTCATCCATTAAAATTTTGGATCTATATTAATTTTTCAAATTGAAATAAAGCCCACAAAATTGAAGAACGTAAAGGATAACAAGAGGACTTATTAAGAACCGGTAACAGACTAACAGTACTTGAGACTTGAGATCTGATTTGATTTGAAGATGTGATGTGATCTCCAGAGGACAAAAGGCTGCTCTTTTGAGTTAGTTTGCAGGAAGCACCTGATCAAGTTTCTTATCCCTTTGGAAATAAAAATTTCAACTTGAAATTTTAATACATTAAAAACTACTCTACATCTTTGTTTGTTTTTGTTTTTTACCGTCTTCCCTGACCTCGTTCTGTCAAAATCATACATGGAAAAAGAAGCTTCAGGTTACCAGGAACAATAATTTCTTACAGATGGTAAAAAAGGAATTGGTTTCAACATTTATTAATCAATTATGTATATTAACATTTCATTTTTTTATATTAAATCGTTCATTGCATTATCTTTATATGTAGTTCAGTATGTTTAACCTTGCTAGCTACGTACATATGTAACATAGATTAGAATCATTTTCCTCAGCATAATGAATACAATTGAGAAGTACCAAAGGCAAAGCTATGGCGCCTCGGAAGGAGCCATACTTCGCTGTGATTCTCAGGTGTTATATCTATCTAATCATATGTACGTTCTATAATATATGTTTGATGTATACTAAAAATCAATTAATTACATTAATTTTGTTAAAATTAATGTAGAGTGGATATCAGGAGTACTTGAAGCTGAAAGCAAGAGTTGAAGTCTTGCAACAATCTCAGAGGTATAATATATGGTTCCGTGTATATTTTTCTTAATAATCAATAGAATAATATGATATGTATTATGTAATGTACGTGTAGAATTGCAATTTTGAAGTCTTGTACGTTGAGATATAAGTATTTGATTTGATCACGTACTAGCTATATTGTATGTAGGAACATGCTAGGGGAAGATTTGGGGCCATTGAGTTCAAAGGAGCTTGAACAACTTGAGAACCAGCTAGAGACTTCACTCAAGCAAATCAGGTCTACTAAGGTGAACAAATTTAATGTATTCCATACGGATTTTGAACAAGTACGTACAACATATGAACATGGAGTTAATTAATTGGTCTATATATATAAAATTGAATCTTTTTTTTTTGGTCAAATATAAAATTGAATCTTTGTACATTATTATTGGAGACAATTGACTTTAGGGAGAGGAACTACTGACTTGTTAAGTTTCTTTTTTTTTTTCTTTTTTTTAACTTTTGCCAAATTCACAATAGTTTAGTACCACATTCTTTCAGAAATATTTTCCATTCTATGAATTAACAAAAATATTAAAAAACTGCTTGATTTTACCTAAATATCATCTTATAATTAGTTTGATTACTTTTTCTTTTTGTGAGTATTTTTTTAGGATATAATCGGAAAATATTTGAAAAAATATGTAAAATGATACTCCCTCCGTCCCATAATATATGGGGTTTTAGACTAATGCACACTTATTAAGAAATCTTTTAATTTTATATGTTTATGAGTGACTTCACCTCTTTTTCCCCATAATTTAATAAATGTTTGTATTCAATCTAAGAAAAAATGATAAACTTTTCCTATTCATACATAAAGAAAAACAATAAGAGTAATTAAATGTCTTCTTTTATCAAAATTGAATAACTTTAAATTTGAAATGATAAATAAAAAAAAATTAAATATAGTATAGAGAATTGGAAAACAAAAAACCCATATAATATAGGACAAAGATTTTGGCCTAAAAACCCATATAATATGGGACGGAGGGAGTATGTATTATTGAATAAAAGACATGTTAGAATGACAAATATTTAGAGAGTATTGTGAAAGGCTAGTTATATTTGGAACAACAACAACAACATTTACCCAGTGGAACTTCCCTTACGGGAAATCTGGGGTGTCGATCAAGATGGGGGAACCCCTGGCTAAAAGAGACGGGGGAACGACCAATAGACCCTACAAGACCATAAAACACATAAAAACCAAAAGAAACACATAAAGAACAAGGCAACCACAAGGCAAAGAAGACAAAACAAAACCGAGGTGAAAATAAAACATAAAACCAAAACAGAAGCACCAAAGCCTAAAGGCCCCCGTGAACCGGTCTGCTCGTGTGCCTAGTTGTCCTCCACTCGAATCTTCTCCCTCCATCTATCTTTGCTAACTGCCAGATCTATCGAAATCCCCAACTGGCTGACATCCTATCTTATATTATCCTTCCAACATTTGTTTGGTCGACCCCTCCCTCTGCGCACTTCTCCTAAAATCAAGCTCTCACACCTACGTACTGGCTCTTTAAGGCCCCGCCTCTAAAGGAAATGGGAAGGAAATATATTAAATTATTATGTTGTAGTGAAGGAAATGGGAACATAACTAGGGAGTAGAGAAATTAATTCAGTTCCTCATGATTGCATACAACTCCGGCTAATATGAGAGAAACATAATACCATTGCAACTACGTACTTGAAAATACATGGGATTAAATTATTTGGTTCTGAACTGAAAGCCATATAAGTACATAATGAATATAAACTGCATGTTTTTTGGCAGACTCACCACATGGTTGATCAGCTTTCCGGGCTAGAACACAAGGTACATGAGGAAAAAAAAAAGTCATCAAGATTTATTTTTAATTTTGGCAATACATCTTTTGTAAAAGTTTTGACATGATACAACTTATAAATTGCAGTACCAAACACTTGTTCAGACAAACAAAGAGTTGATCAAGAAGGTATTCAATGAGTTATCGCGCCAAAAACATTAATCTAGCTCGACAAATAACTAATTACTTTTTTATGCCATTTAATTATATCTTAATACAAATTAAGTTGCAGTTAGAAGAACATAGTGCACATATTCCTTGTCATTCAGAGGGATTTTTCCAGCCATTCTATACTCCTGCTTTACGAATAGGGTAAAACGTTACATTTATTTAATTAACTTACCTTTTTAAGTGAACTTTTGATCTTGTATGTTTTCTCATTGTGATTAATTCTTCATCTGATTTGTACATATATGCACAACATATGCAGGATCAACGAAACGTTCAATTCGAACGAGATGAGTAGCATTGGAGGTGAGCAAGCAAATGGCTCATCAATCCAAAATATGAACGGATTTATTCCTGGATGGATGCTTTAATTGATGAATTAAACATCCATCGTTTAGTTTGACGTCGATCTTAATTTGCTTGTGGTTGATTAGTGCCCAATGTGGAAGAAATAAGTATTGGGCATGGAATTACTTCTGCTTTCTGTTCTTTATAAGTGTCTCTATTTGTATCTTAAGCTTAATCTGCATGACATGCATGGAGTTAAATTTCAATTATAATTTAAGTGAACGGTTAAATATGTATTGACAATTTGACAGTGTATAATTAAGGGTTGCATTTGGATTGCCCATTGTTATGCAATATAATGTATTATTAGAATGTGCGATCCAAATATATCCTAAATATTTTTCTTAAGATGAATCATGTAACTCAAATCTCAAAGGACCATATTTATAGTTTTCGTCATATATAGATTTAAAAGTATTTTTTTGGAATATGGCTAAACTATATTTCCAAAGATTGCTAACAACAATCAAACATTTACAAGAGCAAAAAAAATAGCCCGGAAGACTATTGGGGAGAGGAATAATACACAAGCTAGGTACATATTCAAGCGAGCCAACAGGCCCGAAGCAAAAGGAAATACAAAGGGGAAACATCACGAGATGTCAACTGCTGCAAACCATCTTCGAACAGAAGATTTGCGGCAGTTAAATGCAACCAACACGTACTCTTGATTGCTTTCACATTGAAGAGACGAGTGTTAACACACTGCTGAATGCTGAATGGAAGCAGGGAGGCCTTCAAACTAGGGGTGTTCAAAAATATCTAATCCATTCATTCTGATCTGATGATGCGACGATTTGATCCGCAAAAATCCGAATCAGATGGAATATTATCCGAATTCTGTAGACACATGTATGAGTTATCTCACTGATGTGGCAACTCTAGTTTAGTTAGGCGGTTAGTTTGTTAAGTCACCGACGTGGCATTTTATCTCCTCCTTCTGTTAGAGAGCTTGTATATATACTTTGTTTAGCTACGCTTGTAAAGCACGCTTTCAATAACACAAAAATTCCCAAAATGTTTCCTGGTCTCTCTATTCGATTCCTGAGAGTTCATTTGGATCTTGATCAAGTTAGATCAATTGCATCCTTCTTTGTTTTATGTTTTTGGTTACAAATATCTGCTCAAGTCTTTACAGAGATTTTATATGGTATCAGAGCTGATCAGGTTTGATTCTGTTCAATTTTAGAAGGAAGAAGAAGATCGCGATCTAGGTTTACTTCGCTTTCTTCGAGAGGTGTTTGTTGCTTTCGATTTTGAGAAATTCGTTGTTTTCTGCATTGATCGTGTGAGATGGATGATGAAGAGTCTGTTACTGGAGGCCGATCACGATCGCCAAGGAGAGATCATTCTCCACGTCGCTACAGAACTCCGATGAGGAGGAATCGGTATGATCAAAGGTCTTTTTCGCCACGCAGGTACCTCAAGGAACATAGATTGTTTACAGGAGGTAATTTGAATTCTTTTGATCCGTTATTCTTGTCCAATTCGGATAATCCAGGCAATTAGTTGGTTGCAATTAGGTTTAATGGATCAAATTTTGCTAGCTGGAGTCGTAGTGTGAAAATAGCTCTAGGTGCTAAAATGAAACTCGGTTTCATAAATGGAGCTTGTATGAGACCAGATCGAGAATCTGAAGAGTGTGAACGCTGGGAGCGTTGTGATTTATTGTTGATGAGCTGGATCATCAATTCCATGGTAGGTGAAGTTGCTGAGGACTTCATATATGTGCAATCTGCGAAGGAACTATAGGATAATGTTGTTGAAAGATACTCAGAGTCGAATGCAACTTTGATATTCAAGTTGCAAAAGGAATTGAGCAACACAAAGCAAGAAAATCTGAGTGTTGCTGCTTATTACAACAAGCTGAAGAAAGTCTGGGATGAGTTACAGGCCATAGAGGGAGTTCCAATCTGTTCTTGTGGAGCAATTACACACTATTCTTGCAATTTGATGAAAAGAATGGTTGAAAAGGAGAATACTCTGAAGTTAATGCAGTTCTTGATGGGGCTCTCTAATGTCTTTGTAAATGTTCGTAATCATATATTGTCTTTGGATCCTTTGCCGAATTTGAACAAAGCATATCACACTGTAACAATGATAGAAAGGCAAAAAGAGATCAATGGAGGCAATAATTCAAGTCATGACGTTTTGGCTATGAACAAGCAAGGAGGTTACAGTCAAAACAAGAATGCAGGAAACAACACCCGTACCTATGGGAACAAGCAAAGCAACACAGGTTATGGTAAAGACAACAAGAAAGGCAAGAATGAAAAGAAGTGTGAATATTGTCAGGAAATAGGGCACGTTAGGGAAAATTGCTTTAAGCTTGTGGGCTATACAAACTGGTAGAATGGGCCGAAGTCTCAGGGTATAGGGAAGGTTATGGCAACAGTGCAAGGTGATAATGCTGAACAATATGATACTCCTATGGATGATGGAGAAAAGGATGACAATCAGGCTGAAGTTGCATTGGTGAATGCTGTTTTCAACAGAGTATTGAAGGGAAAGATGCTAATAGATGAAGGAACCAACAGTGGATATGTGAACACAATCGGATTTGCAGGTATGTTTGAACATTCTTATTGTTTAAACATGCAAAGTGATAGGAACTTGGTTACTTGGATTATTAATTCAGGGGCCGCAAATCATGTTGCTTATTATGAGAAGATTTTTTGTGATATGAGATTGCTTGCAAAGCCTATTAAGATAGGTTTACCAGATGGAACAATACAGATGGTAGAGAAATGTGGTATTGTGCAGATAACCAGAGATTTTCTCTTGTCTTATGTGTTGTTCATGCCAATGATTAAGCACAATCTGATTTCGGTATCCCAATTGCTTAAGTAAGATAAGCTTGTATTCATTTTTGACATGCATGGTTGCATGTTACAAGACCCTATAATTGATAGAGTCATCATTTCTAGGAAAAGAGAAGGAGGTCTTTACAAGTTTCTTGAAGGAAGGAAAGAAGACAATTGCAAAGTTACTGTTTCTAGCAATAAGAATAATGATTTGTATCATGAAAACAGTTTTGCTCATGTTAAAAATACAGTTTCTCCTAAGAAAATATCATTAGATTTGCTTCATGCTTGACTTGGACATATATCTTTATCCAAGCTTAAGCATGTACTTGAGAATGCATGTACTCAGTTACAGTCTTATGATTGTGATTCTTGTGTACTTGCTAAACATCATAAGCATCCATTTGAATATAGTTGTTCTCATGCTACACAGTTGTTTGAGTTGGTTCACATGGATGTTTGGGGACCATTTCGGATTCCAACTTATTGTGGAGCTAAATACTTCCTCATGGTGGTAGATGATCATTCAAGAGCAACATGGGAGTTCTTGCTTAATAACAAAGAGCAAGTTTTTGAAAAGATAGTACATTTTCTTGAATATGTGGAAACACAGTTTAAGACTAAGGTTCAGATATTTAGAACAGATAATGGGACATAATTTGTTCAGAAAAGGGTAAGAGAATTGTTACTCAGTAAGGGCATAGTGCATCAGAGGTCAGCACATGGGGTTCCACAGTAGAATGGTAGGGTGGAGCGTAAGCATCGACACTTGATTGAGACTGCTCGTGCAATCAGAATACATGCAGGTTTGCCTCTTCATTTTTGGGGTGATTGCATGCTCTCTGCCACTTACTTGATTAAATTGATGCCATCATCAGTGCTTTAGTGGAAGTCTCCTTTTGAATTGTTGCATAATAAGAAGCCTGTTTATAATGATCTGCGGGTAGTTGGATGTTTGTGTTATGCTTTGGATCTAAAGTCAACAGGTCCAAGTTTGATCCAACAGCTAGCAGGTGTGTGTTCTTGGGGTATCCTCCAGGTCAGAAAGCGTACAAAGTTCTAGATATGAACACCAATCGAATTCATGTGGTTCGACATGTTTTGTTCAGAGAGGATAGTTTTCCTTTCATAATGACAAGGTGCATAATGCGGGTTCATTGCCTCTTGTTTCTCTGGATGATGATTATGAGCAACCTTTGTCCTCATTATTGAGACCAAATTCACAAAAAAAGGATGCTAAAAATCCTCATTGTTCTGCCAGAGGTGATTTAGAGACATTGGTTGCACCAAATACAATTACAGGTCCAGAAAGGGTTATTTCAACAAAGTCTGCTTCAATGCCAGTGGAATCTGATGCTTCAGTGCATGATGTCCCCATGGATCTTTCTGTTGTTCCATTAAGAAGGTCAGAAAGAGTTTTTAAGGTTCCAACACGGTTTGAAGATTTTATTTGCAAGCATTTGCCAGGCAAACAACAATCTGATTCTGTATCACAAGCTTTTCACATGTTTTCATTAACTGATCTTCAAAGTTAATCAGAAGATTATGTACATTCCTTGTTTCATGTGTTGGCCATTGAAGAACCAACATCTTATGAGAAGGCCAGACATGTTGCCGGGTGGGTTGAACCAATGCAAAAGGAGTTGATGGCTCTTGAACAGAACCAGACTTGGGAGCTTACAACCTTACCACAAGGGAAGAAGGCCATTGGGTCTGTCTAAATGGATATACAAGGTTAAATTTAGACCAAATGGTGAAGTGGAGCGACTTAAAGCAAGGTTAGTGGCCAAGGGTTATAATCAGGTAAAGGATAAAGATTACAAGCATACCTTTTCTCCAGTAGCTAAGTTTACTACTGTTAGGGTATTGCTTGCCTTGGCTTCTATACATAATTGGCCTCTACATCAATTAGATATAAACAATGCATTTTTGCATGGTTTTTTGGATGAAGAAGTGTATATGGTGCCACCTTTGGGATATGATAAAGCAAAGCCTGGTCAAGTGTGTAAGTTGAAGAGGTCATTATATGGACTCAAGCAAGCTAGTAGGCAATGGAATATTGAGCTAACCAAGCATCTTTTGCACTTAGGATTTGTTCAATCCAAGCAAGACTACTCCTTATTTGTGAAGTCTGATGGTGCATCATTTACTGTGGCTCTGGTTTATGTGGATGGCATGCTTCTTTCTGGGAATAATCCTACATTTATAGCATTTACTAAATCCTCCTTGGATAAGGCTTTTACTATCAAAGATTTAGGACTTGCTAGATATTTCTTGGGTTTAGAAATAGCTAGATTAGAGGCAGGTATTAAACTGAATCAACGGAAGTATGTGCTAGATTTGCTTAAGGATGCAGGGATGCTAGATTGCAAAGCTTCTTCTTTTCCTATGCAGCGCAATTTGAAGTTACAACATGAGCAAGGAGAGCTTCTAACAAACCCTGAATCCTACAGACGATTAGTTGGTAAGCTTTTGTATCTTACATTGTCCATGCCAGATATTTCATTCCCTGTGCAACAACTTAGTCAGTTTATTGCTTCTCCTCATCAACCTCATATGCAAGCTGCTTTGCTTCTGCTTCGATACTTAAAGGGAACTGTTGATTGCACACTATTTTATCCCCGCACATCAGCTTTGTCTCTTATGGCATACTGCGATGCTGATTGGGGCAGTTGTGCATTCACTTGTCGTTCTATAACGGGTTATTGTGTGTTCCTAGGAGATTCATTAGTCTCTTGGAAATCGAAGAAGTAGAAAACAATTTCTAAATCTACAACTGAAAGTGAGTATATAAGCATGTCCCACACTTCTAGTGAATTGGTTTGGATGGAATCGCTCAAGGATTTTGGAGTTCATGTTCCTCTGCCTATCCCTCTTCACTGTGATAATAAAGTTGCACAACACTTGGCTGCTAACCTAGTATTTCATGAACGAACGAAGCATTTACGTATTGATTGTCATTTCGTTCGAGATATGGTTCATGAAGGGTTTATACAAACTATACATGTGCGTTCCAGTCTTCAATTGGCGGATATTCTCACTAAACCCCTAGGAGCTCAACATCATAATTTCTTAGCTTGCAAGCTTGGACTTCATTTCTCATGTCCAGCTTGAGGGGGGGGGGGGGGGGGGGGTTGTAGACACATGTATGAGTTATGTCACTGATGTGGCAACTCTAGTTTAGTTAGGCGGTTAGTTTGTTAAGTCACCGACGTGGCATTTTATCTCCTCCTTCTGTTAGAGAGCTTGTATATATACTCTGTTTAGCTACGCTTGTAGAACACGCTTTCAATAACACAAAAATTCCCAAAATGCTTTCTTGCTTTCTCTATTCGATTCTTGAGAGTTCATTTGGATCTTGATCAAGTTAGATCAATTGCATCCTTCTTTGTTTTCTGTTTTTGGTTACAAATCTCTGCTCATGTCTTTACAGAGATTTTATAAATTCGATATGAGAAAATTAGATGGATCACCGGATTGGATACGGATCAAGTCGTTGAACCCCTCAATTATCCGGGGGTATAGTAATGTACATATTCCATTGGATTGCAACAAATTAAAGCGCCCATTTCTTTGGTCATGGTGAATTCGTTGCAACAAAGCGCCATTTGCTTGACATACTATATATAGACCAAGAGACGAAGGTAAAAGAAGTTATTTCATGGAATAGAAAGTCATGACATAACTCATCTATGAGTTGGTGATTCATAAACCTACATTGTGGCATGACTAAGGGCACATGTAGTGGCGGACCCTGGATGTTTTCAAAACGGCCAAGATGCCAGATGAGTGGAGGCTTAGTAAGTTGATCCCGGTATATAAAAACAAGGGAGATGTGCAGCAGTGTAACAACTACAGGGATATCAAACTGCTTAGTCATACAATGAAGATATGGGAGAAGTATATCGAGATGAGGTTGAGGAGGCTAGTTAAAGTGTTAGAGAACCAGTTTGGTTTTGTGCTCGGGAGGTCTTCTATGGAGGCGATACATCTATTGAGGAGGTTAATAGAGGCGTACAGAGAAAGGAAGAAGAATTTGCACATGGTTTTCATCGACCCGGAGAAAGCATACGACAGAGTATCTAGAGAGCTGCTTTGGGAATGTCTGACAACTAAGGAGGTATCGGGCACGTTTATCAGGGTAGTCCGGGACATGTACGAGGGCTTGATGACCAGCGTGTACTCCTCAGGCAGGGGCACAAAGTTTTTTTAAGGTGGAGGCAGGTTTACATCAAGGCTCCGCATTAAGCCCCTTCCTCTTTACGCTGGTGATGGACGTTCTTACGAGGGAGATTCAGGGGGAGATCCCATGGTGCATGTTGTTCGCGGATGATATTGTGTTGGTAGATGAGTCTAGAGCAGGCTTGAAACTTGGAGGGAGAAGCTGGAGTCCAAGGGCTTTAGACTGAGCAGGACCAAGACAGAATATGTGGAGTTCAGGTTCGGGCAAAGTGCAACCCGCAGTGAGGAAGTGCTTCTAGGAGGGGAAGTCATGCCGAGAAAGGAGAGTTTTAGGAACTTGGGGTCAGTTCTGCAGAGCGATGGAGGCATCGATGAGGACATTACACACCGTATGCAAAGGGGTTGACAGAAGTGGAGATTGTAGTCGGGGGTCCTGTGCGACAAGAAGGTGCCGCTCAAGCTAAAGGGAAAGTTCTACAGAACAGTGATCAAAACGACCATCCTCTATGGTGCAGAGTGTTGGCCCACCACGAAAGCACAGGAACAAAGACTGTTGGTAGCCGAGATGAGAATGTTAAGGTGGATGAGCGGACACACGATACTGGACAAAATCAGGAAGGATGTGATCAGAAGCAGTTTGGGGGTGGCCAGTATAGGAGATAAGCTGTGAGAATCAAGATTGCGCTGGTTTGGACATGTTTAGAGGTGGGGCTCGGATGAGCCAGTTCGTAGATGTAAGAGGCTGACCTTGGGAGACGTTCGTAGAGGGAGGGGACGACTGAAGAAATGTTGGAAGGATAGTATAAGACAAGATGTCAGTTAGTTGGGGATTTCGACAGAGTTGGCAGTGTGCAGGGATAGTTGGAGAGAGAAGATTCGAGTGGTGGATTGCTAATCACCTGAACAGACCGGCCCACAGGACCTTGAGAATCCGGCGCTTCGTTTTATCTTATGCTTTGCCCGACTTCTATGCTTTCTCTTCTCTCTGCTTCTTTTTGTTTTTGTTTTGTTATCGACTTTGTTTTTTTCGGTGGCTTTGTTTTCTTACCTTTGGTCTGTGGTCTGTCGAGTCTTTTGGTCGCTCCCCATTGCGTTAAGCCAGGGGTGCCCCCATCCCGACCCCCCAGATTCTCCGTAAGGGGAGCTACACTGGGTCATTGTTGTTGTTGTTGTTGTTGTTGTTGTTGTTTATATTATAAATACCAACTAGCTAATAAGACATGTATATGTCATGAATATATATTAATTACACCATAAAAAATTAAAATAATAAGATGAGAATTTTTTTCATTCATTTTTAAAATTGATACGTATTTAGGAGAAATTTTATTTTAGTATATGATATTTATTAGGAAATAAAGTAATTGGTAGAAACATATTTTCAGCCCATCGTATTTGTTGCTGCACAAAGCTAATATAAAGTCACTTGAATTTTAGGAATATTCATTCATCAAATATCAAACTAGGGTCCTAGCAGAGAATTATTTTCCATCATTATTTTTTATATGTGTGTGAATATACCAAGGCCCAACAAATAAATATATATGTGAATATACCAAGGCCCAACAAAAAATAGGCCTAGAGGAAAAAAAATTAAGAGGCAAACAAAGGCGGGAGTGCTCGAACCTGGAACCGTTGGCATGGAGTAAAGGGGGTTTTACCACTGGGGTATTTAATCTTTGTAGTAAAATACCCTCTCATTATGAATTTATATCGCCTCAAGGGGGGCGGGCGCCCCTACAAGCCCCCTGGGTCCGCCACTGGGCACATGAACTTGCTCAAAAGTGTGAAAAAGATATCGATCAACCTCTAGTGCTGCATCGACCTCCTTGGTTGTGGTTAGAGATGAATTGATTAGGAACCTTGACTCAAATTCAAATGTGTTAGTGCTCCTTATGACCAATGGAAAGTATGAAATCGAAATGATTTAGGACTCCTTGAGGCCTCCTGGGGGCGTATAGCTCTAAAGCTGATACATATGGGGAAAATGCCGATCCACACCAAGACATCCTTTATAAGTTGGATGAATCTTAGAAAAAGTGTTTTGTTGAAAGACAAGATGAAGTAATTTGGAGTAGTTCAAAATGATGGTTGTGTTCTATGCAATGGCCATCAAGAAAACTAGGAACATAGGCTCAAAGGTGGGTTCATTTTTAACTTGTGGAATGCATGTCTCGTTAGCATTTTGTATGATGTGTGGAATTAATGCACAAAATCAGAAAGTGTTCAACAAGATTGATTTTGGTCACTTAGAGTGTGATAGTGTTACTTCTAACCAAGTGAGAAACTATATATCATTGCTTGTTGGAAGAAGATGATAGAGAAAATAAGAGGTGGATTGTACGGTTAGGTTTGGAGAATCACAAATCACGTAGGATTACTTAGGTTACTTTTGTAGCTTCCTTTTATCTAATATAATTACACTTTATATTAAAAAAAAGATTTTGAGGCCTCGTAACCCAAATTGTGTAGAGGTGATCGCTCTTATTTTCAACATTCAGGTTACAACCTTTTTGAGGGTCGTGCTTATGTAAGCATGGTACATTAGCCTATTGATATTTCATTCTAAAATTTATTGACAATAGGATTAGGAGGTAGTTCCATGCCCTAAGTTTGGGGTCGGGCATATGTAAATCTAGTACATAAGCTTAGTGCGATTTCAAGAGGAGTAGCCCAAGGACTTTTAAACTAGGCAAGTTTTTTTTAAATTTTTGATATGGAAAACTTTTATCTCCACACACAGTGGCGGACCGGGGGGGATCTGAAACTCCATTAACGGAGACCTAATAAAGGGGGAAGAATCGAAGAAGACGACGTATGTCGATTGGATTTCTTTCTTCTTCTTTTGGACATTTAAATTAAACAACGTCGTTTTGGCACAAGCCAAAATGACGAAATGAATGATTTTTTTAAAAAATCTATCCTAAAAATTTTGTACAAAGAAAAGTAACGCTTCAACTTCATTACCCCATTAGTCTGCTCCCTGCCTCTCAGAAATCAGACCATTCACGATTTAGCGATTCGCCAAATCCTCATTCCGCCAATCCGCCCCTGGCGGCAGATCGGCTCGTCACCGACCTCGCCCCACCAGACGCCGGCCTCTCCCCGCCCCACTAGACGCCAGGCCCGTCGGCCCCACAAGAGGCTCTTGTCTAGTTGGCTCTTTGTTTGGTAATTCTAAAAATTTTGGTTTGAAATTCTATTCAAGACTGTTAAAGTGTGAAATTCTAAAAAATTTGGCTTGATTTGGATAAATCTGTGAAATGACTTGTTTTTATTGAGGATTATTAATTGAAATAAATTGATTGTTGGCTTCATGGCTTGTTACCTTATTGGTTCATTTTCAAATACTTGAATTAATTTAGTTTGAATGTTTGATTGAAATAAAGTGATTGTTGGCTTGTTGCCTTGTTGGTTCATTTGGTTCATCATTCTTGAAATGTTGAATACTTGCAATACATTGATTGGTTTGAAGGTTAAAATGTTTGATTGTTTAAGTGACAAAATTAAATTGTTTTTCCTTTAGAATTATGGATGAATTTGTGGTTAGAAGTAAAATGTCAACAATCGGGTATTCAAATAGTCTTCATGAGAGCAACCAAATATTGATGTGAATGTCAATGCTAATTTGAATGCCAATGCCAATGCCAATGATGTAGGTGAATCCAACCCCAAATTAAAAGAGCTCAAATATGTGAGAGTGAAATTATTAGTGATTCGGGATTATGAAAGCCTATCAATGATTATGAACCCAATATTAGAGATGATATTAGGAGGGAATATGTGGTTAAAGGTCCTTGTCAACAACTTTCTCATGATTTTGTGCGAAGCTCATTTGGCAAAACTTGAAGGTGTTTTGAAGTTGAGTGGTTCAAGAAATGGGAATGGTTGGAATATAGTGTTTCTAAAGATATCGCATTTTGCTTTTGGTGCTATCTATTTAAGGGGGTGAAGGGAGAAGATTTGGAGATGGTACATTTGTGAATACGGGATTTCTTAATTGGAAGAAGACTTGTGATAGATTTAAAGACCACGTGGGAGCTCAAGGTAGAGTACACAATGATGCTCGAACATCATTCTTTGCCTTCAAGAATCAAAAGCAAAGTTTGACAAGAAAGGTGAATTTGGGAAAGGAAGCAATGGTTGAGGCATATCGCATTCGTTTGAAGGCAAGTGTGGATGTTGTTAGATATCTACTTCGACAAGGGATGACTTTTCGAGGGCATGATGAGTCAGCAAGCTCGCTAAATAGAGGAAATTTTCTTGAGCTTCTTGAACTTTTAAGTTCATATGATATTGATGTTCAAAATTTGGTGATGGCGAATGCACCGGGAAATAACCAAATTAGTTGTCCTCGGATTCAAAAGTGAATCATTAGGGCTTGTGCTTCGGAGACAATAAAACTCATAATGAGTGATATTAGAGACAAGTTCTTCTCTTTATTGATTGATGAGGCTAGGGATAGTTCGATAAAAGAGCAAATGGCTATTGTCTTAAGATATTTAGACAATCATGGTGTAGTGGTGGAACACTTTCTTGGTGTTGTTTATGTTGTTGACACAACCGCTTTAGCTTTAATTTGAAAAATGGCATTAATGAATTTTTTGCAAGGCATAATCTATCAACCTCTAAACTTAGAGGTCAAGGATATGATGGAGCTTCTAATATGCGAGGCGAGCTCAATGGCTTGAAGACTCTTGTATTGAATGAAAATCCATATGTTAGGTATATCCATGATTTTGCTCATTGTGAGTGGGTAAAACAAACATAGTTACCATAATTATTTTCGTTATTAAAGGTATTTCTTAATTTACTGCACATTTATTATTATTTTTATTTATTTTCCTATTATTAAAGATATGGTAGTTGTGCAACTTAATGGAAGATTCTATCCTTCAAATATGACGGAATTAAACTTGGAGAAGGGGGTATATTCTTAGCTTGGGCTCTAAGCAATTTGACTAGCCCTAGGATATGCAGAAAGTCGACCCCCTTGATCTCCTTCTTCCACTATAAATACACGCCTGAGACACATATGCATATCGACATATTCTGAAACTTGAACATGCTAATACTCGCTTAGCTCGACTGTTCAGGGATTCACTGTTCTCTCGTTGTACCTCGACGTTCGAAACGACAGACTGCTCTTTTAACTTAGGCATTGGAGGTGGATTAGGGGATCCCCGCCCCCTGTGTCCATTGTTTTGCAGGTTTTAGGTCAAAAGATACGGGTTGGAACGGAAGAGGAAGGAGTTCACAATTAGTGCATTGAAGACCGATTTTTGTGCACTAACAATTGGTGTCGTCCGTGGGGGAAAGAGTACTCGATCCACGCCATTATGGTGTTGGAATCGATCCCTGAAAATCAAGAAGTCGTCTTTGGAAACCCTAGGGCACCATCGCGAAGCGAAATCGCGCGAGGTACGCCCAACAAAGATGTAACACCCCGATAATTTATAAGGGATTGAGGTGATCCCCATGGCAACAAATGGTATTAGAGCCGACTCTGGGTTATGAGTTGACTTGGTCCGATGGACGATCACTCTATCCAGAGGGCGGTGCTTGGGCCTTGACGAGGACGTCAAGTGTTTAAGTGGGGGAGATTGTAACACCCCGATAATTTATAAGGGATTGAGGTGTTCCCCATGTCAAAAAAAGCTCTTCCTTTTTTGTGTTCGAGTGAGGAAAAAGAACTCAGAAGTTAAGCGTTCATGGGCGAGAGTAGTACTAGGAAGGGTGACCTCCTAGGAGGTCCTCGGGTCGGCATGGGATCGCTTCTAAGGCCTCAGGTCTTACAAAAGAAAACCGCAATCGCGGTACCAAGGGCCGCGATCGTGGCACAGTGAACCACGACCGCGGCTCGGTCCCCCGTGACCGCGGTTCGGTAGGAGAAATCGTGATTTCCAAAAATCGCTCGGAAAATCAAACCCTAATTGAAGTTGATCATGTTAATTCCGATATTCGTTCGGAAGATCAGACCTTTGTGCTTGGAAATGACTTGAACCGTGACCCGACCCCTCTCGTTGATACGGCTGTTCATCGCACAAACCGTTCGGGGCCTGAGTCGAGCGATAGAATCATTAGTCGTGGTACTTCAAGGCCTGAATCGATTGAATTTGATCAAGCTTGGGAATCGACAATGCGTGTTGTTGAAAACGGGAATAATCAAAGGTTTCAATAGCACGGCGAATCGATCTAAGAGATCGCGATCGCCGAACAAAACCGCGACCGTGGCCAGTCGAACCGCGACCGCGGGCTGTGTATTTCCGAGCCTTCTCTCTCTATTCGCGAGCCAAACCGTAATTTGGTCAGCCCTTGCTTAGAGCAAGGCCAATCTAGTTATGTCGGGTCTAATCCCGTGAGAGATGAAAATCGCATCACCTTGTCATCCGCTCCAAACAGCGGGAATGGGGCATCTACAACCACCGGAGATGAAGAAGAAGACGAGATCACTCATGCTTTGGCTACTACTCTAAGAGAGAACGAGAAGTACCAAACTAGGTGTGCAGAGACTGAATCCAGTTTGGAGCATGCCCTAGACGAAATCGCCAGGCTTAAACGCTCCTTGGACAAAGTTCAAGGCAAGCGCCCCATTGATGAGTCGGAAATTGGGAAGACTACTCGATGACTTGCTAGTGTTATTGAATTTGTCGATAACCGCCGTAATCCTCAATCGATCAGTTCTGACGAGTCAGACGAGATGCAGGTTGATTATGATAGCGACCGTAGAGTGCCAAGGAGTCGGCGAAAGGACCACCATCACAAGTCGCCCTCGCGTAAAAGGATTCGGGCCGCGGACCCCTCTCAATCCAACGATCCGTCCTTGGACGACTCGGGTGAAACCGATAACCGCGATAATCGCAGCGGACGAAGCTGCGACTGCGGCCGGTCGAACCGCGACCATGGGTCTTACGATCGACGCGATTTTTCGCATGAGCGAGACGATCGCTATGATCCTTCCGAAAATCCCGAGCCTAGGCATGACCAGGGCAAAAAGAAGAAAAAGAGGCGACGTAGTCAGCGTCGGAGTGTTAGCCTTGAAAGGCTTGAAGGGAAGGCCCACACTCTTGAGCATACTCAAAGAAGACTGCTTGATCTTTTAAGAGCTCCAGGTGGTACCTTGCAATCGGCTCGAGAACAAGCAGAACATAAGTTGGCTATGGTGACATCGACGCCATTCCACTTAGACATCCAACAAGCTCGGCCTCCATCAAAGTTTTCTCCCCCATCTTTCGCTCTATATGATGGAAATTCGGATCTTTTAAGCCACATAGCCTCTTACTCTCATAAAATGGCGTTGTGGGTGTTTGAAGAGGCTATCATGTGCAAGATGTTTCCGAGTAGCCTTGGTAAGGGTCGATTAAAGTGGTTTCAAAGCCTTAGGCCAGGATCGATTCGGTCTTGGGATCAGTTGGCCTCTAAGTTTGTGAGGCGATACATAGCCAATAATCGGGATGCTGCATCACTTGACACACTCTTCGGCCTCAAACAAGAGAAAGGAGAAAGCTTGCGCCGCTTCTCAAATCGTTTCATGGAGTTCTATGCTGAAATTGAGAGATGTGATGACAAGACCGCTATTACTGCCTTTAAAAGGGCAATCCTTGTTGATAGCAAGCTAAGAGAAGAGTTGACACTTCGTCTTCCTTCTACAATAGCCGAGCTTCAAGAGTGAGTTCATCAGTATGTGTGGTTAGAGGAGGCTAATTCCAAAGTAAGAGGATGGTCATCCTCTCCTCCTCGTAAAACTCACCGCCCTTTTGAAAGCTTTAAGAGAAAGGGTCAGACTAGAGCGGTTTACACCATATTCAGTGTACCAATCTATCATATCTTACCTCGCATTAAGCATGAGAGATTTTTTCAATATCCTCCCAAAGGGGAGTGCCATGAAGACGATCCCCGTAGTAGGAAGTATTGCATGTACCACAGAATTCGGGGACATGTGACTGAAGAGTGTGAGTCATTTAATAAGTCTGGTTGAGAAAGGTTATTTGCATGAGTTCATCAAAAAAGATAAGCATGTAAAAGGTGATGAGAATGGGTAGAGGCAAAGTCAATTCATCCAAACGATTCGGTGTCTTACAAGCATGAAGATGATGAAGCAAAGAGCAACTTTAGGAAGTCTTGCCATGAGCTTGAAGTAATGAGAGTTCAGCAGGCCGAGTCACGACGACCTCCTTACCCCGTGCGCGTGGTGGATGGGCTAGTTTTTAGGGACAAGGACCTTGCGACAGTCCAAGTTCCTCGTAATGACCCCTTAGTCCTAGCAGTCGAGCTAGAAGGCTTTAAGGTGTGTCGGGCTCTTGTTGATCCAGGGAGTTCAGTTGATATCATGTACTATGAAGTCTTCAAACTCCTTAGGAAAAGAAATGTAGATTTGATCCCGGTCGAGATGTAATTGACTGGACTTGGTGGCTATCTAACGTATCCACTTGGAATGTTTAAAACCCAAGTCAATCTAGCCAAAAAGTGATGATCGTTGAGTTCTTGGCTGTTGATGTGCCTTGACCCTATAATTTGATTTTGGGGAGGCCTTGGATTCATGGGATTGGAGCGGTACCATCGACCCTTCATCAAATGGTCCAATTCAGAGATGGAGACGCCATAGTCCGAGTTTGGGCGAATCAGTTAGACACTCGTCTATGCTCTAAGGGAAATCGCCCTAAATCAGTGTTTATGCGAAAAATTGAGGACGAGTCGAAGACTGAAGACCAGCCGCGAAACTGCGACCGCAGGCCCAAGGGCCGCGACTGCGGTATTGGAACTGAGAGCCAGACCCCGAAAGTTGGGCAAAACCGCGGCCGCGGGTCGCCAAGCCGCGACCGCGGTGCCAAGGACCGCGACCGCGGGGCACCTTGCCTCGATCGCGGGACTGCGTCCGAGAGCATGAGTTCACGAGAGCTTGATCGTGGTCACAATTACCCATCTTCCCCTGCGCAGGGATCCCGAGATTAGGAATTTCATGTAAACAAGGCACTCTTTTTCCCATGTGGTTTTGATGAGGCCCTTAGGATTTTTCATTTTTACATTCATTTCGTTTAGTCTTGTAAGTTCATAACATTCACGTTTACTTATTAATAAAAGTCAACTTTTTGCATTAGCTTGAGTCTTGCATAAAAAAAATAAGCGCAACATTAGTTAATCGCACTAATGGATTTTACATATGCGTGTATGTGAGATTAAATTTATGATATTCGCTCATAAATATGAATTTATGATATTCGCTCATAAATGAAGAATTTATGATATTTGCTCATAAATATTAAACCCCATGAAATTTGCTCATGTGTGTACGAATATATGAATATACGAAAGCGTTAGGGGACTTGACATCGACCAATCCACTTGGCCACTTCAATTAGTACACCTCTGGACCCTACGTCACCGTATATGACAAAACATATAAGGCGGTGTAGTGGGGCATTTGTGAGCGGGTAAAACAAACATAGTTACCATAATTATTTTCGTTATTAAAGGTATTTCTTAATTTACTGCGCATTTATTATTATTTCTATTTTCCTATTACTAAAGATATGGTAGTTGTGCAACTTAATGGAAGATTCTATACTTCAAATATGATGAAATTAAATTGGAGAAGGGGGGAATATTCCTAGCTTGGGCTCTAAGCAATCTGACTAGCCCTAGGATATGTAGAAAGTCGCCCCCCTTGATCTCCTTCTTCCATTATAAATACACGCCCTAAGCGTGTAGGGAGGGATGCATGTGCATATCGGCATATTCTGAAAACTTGAACAGGCTAATACTCGCTTAGCTCGACTGTTCAGGGATTCACCGTTCTCTCGTTGTACCTCGACGTTCGAAACGACAGACTGCTCTTTTGACTTAGGCATAAAAGGTGGATTAGGGGGTCCCCGCCCCCTGTGTCCATTGTTTTGCAGGTTTTAGGTCAGAAGATACGGTTTGGAACGGAAGTGGAAGGAGTTCACAATTAGTGCATTGAAGACCGATTTTTTGTGACTAACACTCATCAACTTCATTTAGTTGTTGTGAAGGTTGCAAAAACGAATAACTTTGTGAGTGATTTCTTTGGGTTTTGTCCATGATTACGAATGTGGTTGGAGCTTCTTGCAAAAGGAAAGACCAATTCCGACAAAAGCGAAATGAAGAAATGGTGGAGAGGTTGCTAAATGGTGAAATTTCTACCGGAAAAGGTTTGAATCAAGAAACTAGTTTAGTTCGTCCGGGAGCTACATGTTGGGGCTCACACTATACAACTATTGTTCGTCTTTTATGTTCATGGTCCCCAACTATTCAAGTGCTTTTCAACATATTTGATGATGGGATCCGACTCGGATGCTCGAGGCCTTGCCGCTAGCTTAGTGAAAAAATGAAGAATTATGAATTTGTTTTTATTGATCACTTGATGAAGCTTGTGTTGGGGATGACAAATATTTTGTCACAATTCTTGCAACAAAAAGATCGATATATTTTGGACGCCGTGAGTTTGATGTAAAGCACTAAGAAAGATTTGAGGGACAATAGGTTGGAAGCATTATTCCAAGACATCAACAACTTTTGTGCTAAGAATGGTATCATCATTCCCAACATGGAAGATAATGTCGGTCTCTTTCGCTACAGACGTGCTATTACTTATGACCACCACTTTCGAATTAAGATACATTATCAGGTACTTAAATTGTTTCTTTATTCACTACTTAACTAATTGTATTGCTCATAAATTATTTATGTTAATTGCATTTGTAGGTTGTTGACCTTATTGATCAAGAGATGAAGGATCGTTTCGTCGAGTCAAGCATGAAATTGCTCTTATGTATGGCTTGCCTTGATTCAAAGAATATCCTCTCCAACTTTAGTGAGTCAAAGCTACTTCGACTTGCGGAATTATATCCACAAGATTTCTAAGAGTGTCATCAAATGGAGCTTAAAGATCAATTGAGATTGTGGATTTTTAAGATGAGAGGAAATGAAACTTTCTCAAAGTTGGAAAATATAGGAGCTCTTGCTAAGAAGATGGTTGAGGTAGGAATTCACAACACTTTTCACTTGGTATATCGTCTTATCGAGTTGGTTTTAGCGTTATCGTTGCCACTGCTACAGTGGAAAGAGTATTCTCAACAATGAATATTATCAAGACTAACTTGCGTAACAAGATGGATGATGAGTATCTTAATGATTGTCTAGGGTGCTATGTGGATAAAGAGGTTCTTAGAAGCATTGATAATAAAAATATCATGCAACATTTTAAAAATATGAAAACTCATAAGATAGATTTACCTCCGTTGTCGTTTATAGAGTCGTACGTGTTGTAATGAATTGATGGTTCTCTAATTTTGTTAATGAACTTTTGGTTTCTATCTTTGTATGTACTTATATTTGAACCATATATTAAATGTCATCAAGTTTATAAATTTTATAAACCTGCCCTCCTTTCAACAATTTCTAGGTCCTCCACTATCCACACGTCCCCTCAAATATAATTGGCCCCACAATATATTAGTTGCACTTGACGTTATATCCTAAAGTCAACTACAAGAATAGACCAGGGACCTAGAGAAGGAGTTATCCAAGAACTTATATATAAGATAAATTTTCTTAAAATTTATAATGTTATAAATTTTTATCTCCACAATTTTCATGAGAATGACCTTATTCTTGTTGAACAATTTCCATCGGGCATATCTTATTCAATAAAGGACCATATTTACCCCTAAAAATCCGTTAATTTGAAAATCCAACAAAACTACCCAATTAATCACAACCATTTAGACCTGTCAATCGGGTCGGGTCGGGCGGGTTCGGGTTCGGTCATTTCGGGTTCGGATTAAATCGGATTCCGGTTTGTTGTGGGTCACGGGTCAATCGGGTCGGGTTGTAGCGAGTTTTCGGTCGGACCGACCAGCGGGTTTAAAATCTCCTTTTTTCTTATGATTATTAAAATTAATTTTTAATTAAATAATATTATTTAATTATAATATATTATTTTCATTTAGTTTGATAATAAAATATATTATAAGTTTTAAAATAAATTAAAAAAATTCTATAAATATACTAAATCGGTCAACCCAACGGGTTTCGGGTTTCAACCCAACGGGTTCGGGTTCTATCGGGTTCGGTTTATTTCGGGTTTCGGGTTTAAATTTTCGGATCTTAACCCTAAAATTATCGGGCGGGTCGGGTCGGGTTAGCGGGTTAGGTCAGTTTTTGACAACTCTACAACCATTATTACCCCTCCTCAAAGTCCCGTCGTAAAGGCATTAAAGAGTTTTAAAAATTCTCGTATTTCCCCTTTATTTTTTTAAACGGTAAAAATTAGGAGGTTCTCATTACGGATGACGTCTTAGAGAATCCTTTCGGATGAGAACAAGAAGTTCTGGATGATTCATGACGGAATCCATTGACGAACTGTGGCCCAACTTAGCGATTTTGTTGGCCACAACGTTAAAATTCCTGCTCACATGATTAATTCGGATAGTCTCAAACCACAAAAGCGAGACCGAAATATCTAAAATAACAATATCGATATCACATGGGCATTGGCCCACTTTTCGAACAACATTTAGCATTGTTAGGTTGTCTCCTTCTATTTTCAGAATTCTGATCCCCATATTTTTAGCTCGGATCGTTCCTTCTCTTAGTGCCAACGCTTCAAGTTTAACAACCGAAACCCGATTGTACTTCGACGTTGCCATATAAATAATATTTGTATTTGGTCATCTGATTAAAATTCCAGATGTCGCTGATCCATTCAGAAGTTTAGAGCCATCAAAATTTAATTTACAAAATCCGATTGGTGGTTTCCTCCACCCTATCTGTTTCTGCTTTCTGTCTGCCTTGTTTTTTTTTAACTCACTGTTTTGGGTTTATCTTCACTCCATTGTTTTGTTCTTTCCCAAGCCATTATCTGTATCTTGATGTACTGTGCTAAATTTGGTATAAAATCATTTGGTACTTGTTGAAATACAAGTTTATTTCGTTGATGACAAATCCCCACCAGATCGATTACAATTAATTCGGTGAAATCTTTGGTACCTATTAGCCTTGGTTGCTTTAGTTCATTAATAATTAGCCTTGGTGTCTTATTTCTTATATCGAATTGTTGTAGAATTTGTGTGTGAGTACATTTGATAGAGAGGTGGATGTTGTCTTCGTAAGTGCAATGATACATAATACAGCCCCGAGATCGAAACATGTATTTCCCCTTTATTTAAAGCAATTGAAGGCAAAATAATAAAGAAAAAGAAGATTCTTTACGTACCCTGCAAAACCCCAACAAATAGAGACGAGACACACGAGAATGCTAGCTAGCTAATGGCGAAATTTGAGTCATTGATCGACGTATATATCCAAATTTCAACTTCCTTCCTTTTGTTGGTTACTTTCGACTACTTTTCTTTTCTCTACCATGAATGGAGCACTGTCATGACTTTCTCCTTTCTCAAGTAGACCCTATTTCCCCCACTTTCTTACCATGAGGTATTTATATATGTGGAAAATGAGGTAAATTGAGTGCAGTTAAATGAACTTTTATTTAGAAAGCAAGAGTACGTGGTTAAATGCAAATTGACATTACATTCTATGATCCCTTATATGTAGACTATACGTTCTTATTTCACAAGTGCAATACGAGCTAACTCTTGCAATTAAGTTAACATTACATTCTATGATCCTTGATATTTGACATGTGTCTAAGCCAAAGATCTTATAGACTCTATAAGGAAGGATTTAATATAATCATATTCTAACAATGAGATAAATACTAGAATAAAATGTGCACAAATAACATATTTACAATATCTCTAATACTTGGATAACATGAAGTATGGTCATTATGTTTGTCTGCATAATAAAGCACATATGTCTCCTTCAAAAAGGAAGTCGGTAAGAAGTAATGTGATGAAATCTTATAAAGCCCATAAAATAGTATTGGTGAATTTTTTTTTTTTGTGAAAATGATATTAAAGTTTCAATTTGTAGTGACATTTGGAGTGATCATTGGCAAAATCATGTATACATGGGCCTAACATGACGTCATTTTATTGATGATAATTTTGTTTGTGCAAAAACGTGTTTTCGCTTATAGAGTATTTGAATTTTCTCATAACGCTTTAACGATTAGTAATAATATCCGTACTATTTTGGAAGAGTATAGACTACTTCATCGAGTTTTTTCTATCTCATTTGACAATGCGTCTAACAACATCACTTCAATCTAAGATTTGATTCCTAATTGTCAACTAATCCTTGGAGCAAAGATTTTCATATAAGATGTGTTTGCCATATTTTAAACTTATGTGTTAAAGATGGTTTAAGTATTATGTCGCCTTTAGTTCAACCTATTAGATATGTTGTTAGTCGTATGTGGGCTAGCACCTGAACAACCCAAGATTGAAAGTTGCTTTGTGATCAAAAAAGTGTTGCACACCAAAGATGTTTGCCATCGTTAGAACTCCATTTTTAAACTATTTCATGCATGCATGCCTTACAAAGATATTTTAACTTCTTTAAGGCATGCACTCAATATTTTCTAAACACTCCCATTATTTCTCAATCTTGGGATTATTATCATAAAATCTTAGATGTTTTGAAAGTTTTTCATGATGCAACATTAACTTTTAGTCATGTTTATAAACTTCGTGCTCATTTGTTTTGTTTTATTTTGAAACCTTGAATGTAGCGGGTGCTTTTTGTGAGGAACGTAAATTCTCCGAACTTTGTGGTGCTATTGATGCTATGAAAATGAGATGGTTGAACTATTATAAAGTTATTTCCGTTATTTATCTTGTTGCTTGTATATTTGATCCTAGGTTTAAGATGACTAGTTTAGAAATATTTTTGAATAATTATTATGATGCATTGGATTTGGATATTAATAATGATATTGTTAGTGTTGGGAGTATGATTAGTAAAGTTAGAAATTTAATTGATCGAGGAATTGATTATTGAATATTCATTTAGTGCCACTTTTTCTTCTCCATTATCTCCACAATCTTCATCCTCTTCGAGCTCGAGTGGCCTCGGTAAAAAGTTGGGAGCTAGTATTTTACAAAGCCTTACCAAGAGATCGAGACATTCGAGCTCAAATGCGGAGTTTGAGACATATCTAATAACTCATTTTGAGTTTGTTGAATAAGAATTTGATATTTTAGCTTGGTGGAAGACCCACAAGAAGACTTTCCCAACCTTGGTAAAAGATCACAACTCAAGTTCTTGTTTTTCCCGCCTCAACCGTATCAGTGGAGCAAACATTTAGTGAAGGGGGACATGTCCTAGGCGCAAAATGATCAAACTTAAAACCAAGGTCTTGGAAGCCCAAGTGTGCGTGTGTGATTAGAAGAGGGCAAAAATTCATCAACAAAAGTCGAACTTCACGGATACTCCTGACTCGGACGACCTAGAGGATGACTCCCAAAGCACTTCTGCCGGTTCCGATGGATAGTCATAGATGGTAAGGAAGTAGGGTTCCATATCGAAAGGTAAGAGAACTATGTGGCCTTAGATACTCTATAACCGTGAGAGGATAAGTAGACAACTTAATTTTAAGTTCAAGCCCTTTAATTATCCAACTCTTCCTATGTGTTCTTCTCGGCACATTGAACTGCGGTCGCATTTGTATAATAAAGACCGTTGTTTTCCAACAGAACGTTTTGTTGGAAAACCGTAATCGCTATTCAATGGGTCGCGGCCGCGACCCTTTTTCTTTTTTATCGGACTGAGATTTAATTAAAAAAAAATCGGGTCCGGCCTTGGAACCGGAACCTGCGATTTCGGAACCGGACCATGCCAACCTCCATCTAGTTAAACGACTAAGATTTATAATTAAAATACTAATATGTAATATTAAATATTATTTAATAGTAAAATACTAATATTTAATATTAAAAATAGACAATATTATCATTTTTAAATATTAAATAGCTTACTTTATTCGGCATGATAAAAGTCATTGTTATCAGGATTGAAATGAACAACCAAATAAATAAAATTTATATAAATGAGGGATGATAAGGGAAGAGAATCTTGGTCTTGGAGGATGAAGAAAGAAATTGTATATAAGGATAATTAAAGACGGAAAAAATAATAATTCTCTGAATAGAAATGGAGACACAAGTGGAGATCTCAATCAAGAAAACATGTGGGTTTAATATGCTCAATCTTATTATTTATCCGACGAGAATAAAGATAAGGACAATTTTTAATCTCCGACCAATCGAAATAAAGAAAAAAACAAGAACAAAGAGTAAAATCCTAAACGAAGATGAAACTCGAACCCACCTAGTTATCATATCTAATCTAAATCGAGTGACAATTACATTAAAATCATTTCTTTTTATCTACTTTGAAAAAAAGCGTCCACATATTTTTTGATTTTTTTCTTCATTTACTTATTGAACTTGGTAACCAATGAGAAATGGCTTTTGTCCCAGGAACCAATCAACAGTCGACAACGCATTTCTGAAAACCACCCTGGTTTTCCAAAACAGCTTGTACTTCCAAATCTTGCTGTATTTTTTAAGGCAAGGAAAAGCGTCAGGTCGACAACGCATTTCGGGAAACCACTCTGGTTTTAACAAAACCACCCTTTCTACAAATAAACAATCATATTTTCTACAACTTTTATTTGTACCGTGCAACTTTTGCATAAATAAACACATACCAAAAAAAAAAAAACACAGTTGCCAAAAGAACGGAGTTAATTTGTCTACTAATTAATGTTCATAAGTCTTGACCGTAAAAATATATTTATTCTTGAAGAAAAGGAAATTACAAATATGAGCCAGGCATAAACATTACTACGAATTGAAGCGTTACTTTGTCGAAAGAATTGAATGCATTCGTCTAAGTAAAATATACTCCGTATTACATTAATAAATTCGATTATTTTCTAATTTATAATTTAATGACTTGTTTTATACATAAAAAAAGAAGAAAATAACGATAACCCAAATTGAAAACTTAAATACATTTTCTCATTTATAAGTCAGTATGTCAATTTTAAGATGTGTTATATTGACATTTGACAGGAAAATAGTTTAATTATGACATAAACTTGAAGCTATGGGATGTGTAATTAATTATACTTTTTTGTTTGAATTTATACAAAAAAAAATATTTTTTAGAAATAAAAATAGAATAATGAGAGGGTATATATAGAAATTAAATGTGAAAGTGTCTGGTTGGTGAATAAGGTGCGTAGCCAATTACTACTACCCTCATTTCTCTCTTCTGACTTAAATTTGAGTAGCCCTGAAACCAACAAACTCCACAAATATGCCCATTTCCGGTACACAATAGCCCTTATTTTCTCCCCATCTGTTCACAATTAGGTCACAAAAAAACATTCTTCTGCACCACAAAAACAGACCAATTTGAGGAAGGCCACGGCAGGATTAATTGAATTGAAGATCGAAGAAGAAGAAAAGAATCAATCAATCAAGACATGGGGAGAGGGAAAGTGGAGCTGAAGAGGATCGAGAACAAGATCAACAGGCAAGTCACCTTCTCTAAACGCCGATCAGGATTGCTTAAGAAGGCCCAAGAGATCTCCGTTCTCTGCGACGCCGACGTCGCTCTCATCGTCTTCTCCTCCAAAGGCAAACTCTTTGAATTTTCTACTGATTCCTGGTACGTGTGTATACCTTTTTATTTCACTTCATTAATTTTTTAAATTTACTAGCTGGCTATAATTATGTGTACGTTTGTGAGGTCTAGTGAAAAAATTTCAGGCATAAAACAAATACAGTATTTTTTAAATCAATTAAATAATTTTCGCGATTTTTACTATTCTTTTGGTCTTAAGAGATGCTACAAATTGACCAAGTTGGGGGGATTCCAGGGAAATCTTTCGGTGCATAAATCAATTATCACCTCTCAATTAAGGATAAGACAAGTTAGATTAAAGGTAATTAATTACTGTAATAAACAAAACCAGCTAGGGCTAGCTGATATATTATATATATCCCAACTGGGATTTATGCATTTCTATGCTTTATTTTGACTGTCCCAACTTTTTATTGTTTGTGTCGGTTCCTTTCTTTTCTTTACTCATGATCGTGCATATGTACAGGTTAAAAAACTGTAAATTAATTGACAACGTACGTACGTGCACAACTTCTTATATACCTCATATCCTTTCAAATATCTATCTAGTTTCTAGTGTTATTGTAAATTCTACTATATGAACGTGTTTAGCATATACGATATGCTAATAGTTTATCGGTTTATCTATCTAGTTGAAATGTTGGGCATAGGTTAGAAAAATCGATAATTTATAAATGCACTAGTTGTTAGACACTCGCAAGAATCTAGCCCTTTCCGAACCTGGATCACGTACGTTAATTCACATGTTTTAATTTGTTGAAAAATAACAACTTTTGTATGCCACAAAAATGCTAGTAAGTGTCAGTCTATTTCATCAAAAGACAGAAAACCTCCTCCATGGCTAATCGGAAGGGGGGAAGTAGGAAGAAGAAGTCATTCTCTCCACAGTGTAGCTCATCCAAGGAATCTCATAGGGTCCTGCGGAGCCAATCGAAGCCTTGCCCATCTGCCAACCACTCCGACCCACCACCCGCCTCCCCCTCCAAGAGTGTACCCGGTGTGAATGGAGTCGACACGAGCCCATCAGAGACGGTGGTTGAAGAATCAGACCTGGAACCCCCACCTATAATTGCGGATCCGTCAAGGGCTAACCCGGATCCAGATCTGCCGAGCTTAAATCCAACAGAGGAGGCCAATATTGACCCTGTTCTTGGTACGTGTCGGGGGGATCTTGGCAACCCTAACCCGACCACCCCTGGAGTCCGAAGGCCCAAATCGTATTGTGAAGCCCTTGCTGGGAATCATAACCCTCTGCTTGGGGCGAAACTCTACCAAGCCCCAAATGTGAACGAAGATCTCGTTGAACTTGAGCCTGCTGATGTGGTTGATACTACCAAACATTGGGCAACGTCTTTGGTGGGATTTGTCCCGGGTGCAAAAATCCCCCAACCTGCTATGCAAAGATTTGTGAATGCAAGATGGGGATGTGAATCTGAACCAAAAATCCTCGGGAACAACTACGGTGTTTTCCTAATCCGATTTGATAAGTTTGAAGATGCCAATCGTATTCTTGAGCAGGGACCTTGGCTTTTTGGGGGAATTCGACCTATTCTCCTCAGGAAATGGGAACCTGGCCTCATTCTCAACCCGTCAGCGTTCACGAGCCTGCCCCTATGGGTGACCATTCCCAACCTTGACATTCGGTATTGGTCGGTGGATGCACTGAGCAAAATTGGCACCTGCTTGGGGAAGCCTCTGGTCACTGACAAGGTCACCCATGGTTGGGAAGGTATCTCGTTTGCTAGAATTCTCGTAGAAATGGACGCCCGACATGCAGCTAAGGAAGCCATCAACATTAAAGACCCGGATGGGAGGATTGTTAAGCAGGAAATCCACATTGAATGGAGACCGTGGTCGTGCATCGCGTGCAACTCCTTTGGCCACAAAGAAGGGGAGTGTAACAAGATCAAGGCCCCAGTCATCATACAAAATCACAGGGTGAGGAGAATGTGGAGGGAGAAAACTAGGGAAGACCACCAGTCTAACATACAGCAGGGCAGGGGCCTAATGGATTGGAGAGTCGTTGATAGGAGGAATCGAGGCTCTAAGCACTATGCTGAAGCTCAGAATACATTACAGAAAATCAAGCCGCAGGCTCTCGAACTTCAACCACAATCCCTCCAACACATCCCAGGAACAGCTGAACCTGTGAATAGCCAGCTGAAACATAGAATTGACAATATGGGAGGCCGCATCGAAATCATGCTTGAAGGTGATCTAGCCAAGCATGACCAAACCTCAAACCTTCCCCATGAATAGAGTCTCCCTAGGAGCCTGGAACATCCGGGGTTGCAATGATTCTGGTAAGCGTAGAGAACTTTGTAGATTTATTTCAGATTTTAGAATTAACTTACTTGGTGTGTTAGAAACTCGAATCAGGGGTGATGGTATTGATGCTATTACCAAGAACTTTTTGTCTGATTGGAAACACATTCACAATGGGGAACTCGGGGAGAATTCTCGTATTTGGGTCCTTTGGAATCCACGACTTCTTAATGTCAATCCACTCCTTATTTCTGAACAAATCTTTCATTGCTATATTACTCCTCATGGTCAATCTGAGAGAATGATGGTGACTTTTATCTATGCGGATAATGATAAGGCTAATAGAACTGATCTCTGGAATTCCATCATCTCTTTGCATTCGAGTATCACGGACCCCTGGATTGTGCTGGGGGACTTTAATGCATACTTGAAGCCGGAAGAAAAATTGAGAGGTGGAAATCACTATGGCACAGGATGTAATGAACTTGCAGGCCTTTTCGAGCAGACTGATCTTACAGATATTAGAATGGAGGGACACTTCTATACTTGGACCAACAATCAAAGTGGCCAACATCGGATCATCAGCAAATTAGACAGAGCCTTGGCGAATTGTGCCTGGAACTCCATGTTTAACCTGGGATATGCCAGATTTGATAATAGACGTGTCTCTGACCACTCACCCATTGTTGTTAACTTTGAGCCTGGCCAAAGAGCATCCCCGCCTTTTAGATTCAGGAATATTTGGACAGATTGTCCAAGATTTGATCCACTAGTCCGAGAGATTTGGGCCACTAACATTAGAGGACATGCCATGTTCAGAGTCGTCCGTAAACTGAAACTTCTCAAACCAGCCCTCAGAGAACTCAACCGTGATTGCTTTAGTGATTTGGAAGTGAAATCTAGAGACATGCAGGAGAAGTTGAAATCTGTCCAGGATTCTATAGCTACCACGCCACTCAGTCAGACAATTGAACAGCAGGAAAAAGATCTGATAAGGGATATTCTCGAGCTTCAAGGCCAGATGCACCAGGACCTATGCCAAAGAGCGAAGGCAATGAATATTGTGTTGGGTGATGAAAGCACCAAATACTTTCATGCGTCTATTAAACAAAAAAGATCTCTCAGTGCCATCCACTCCATCACTCTCCCGGATGGTAGGAGAATTGATGATTCTGCTGAACTTCAAGAGTTTGTTATCGACCATTTCAAATCCCTGCTTGGGGATGATACCCAGCTTGAGGCTATTGACTCTGAGGTTTGCTCCAGTGGGCATCTCGTTCAGATTTCACACATCTCATCACTCCTGCAGCCAGTCACTGATAAAGAAATCAGGGATGCTTTATTTGACATCCCAGATGACAAAACCCCAGGGCCTGACGGTTTTAATAGTAGTTTCTTCAAAAAGGCATGGCACATAGTTGGGCATGAGGTCTCCCTTGCCATTAAACAATTCTTCCAAAACCAACAACTCCTTTGTGAAGTCAACACCACCGCCCTCCATCTTATCCCTAAAACTGACTGTCCTCTGGATCTGAATGATTACAGGCCTATTTCTTGCTGCACAACCTTATACAAGATCATTTCCAAGATTGTTGCCTCAAGGCTTAAACCGGTTGTGGAACACCTTGTTGACCCGAAACAGAGTGCCTTTATTCCTGGTAGGAACTTAGTTCACAATCTCCTTGTGTGTCAGGATGTGCTGAAACATTACAGTCGAAGCTCTCTTAAAACCTCAAGATGCTCCATCAAGCTTGACATCAGAAAAGCCTACGATACTATTAATTGGAACTTCTTGACTGAGTTGATGAGGGCTCTCGGATTTCCAACCCAGTTCTTGGGAATCATCCGACAGTGCTTGATAACTTCCTCTTTCTCCATCAATCTTAATGGCAGCCTTGTTGGATTCTTTAAAAGCAAGAGGGGTATCCGTCAAGGGGACCCTATGGCTCCCTATCTCTTCGCTCTGGGAATGGAATATTTAAATAGATTGTTTGCTAGAATGGCTGAGAGTCGGGACTTCTCGTATCACTCTAGATGTAAAAGAGCTAAGCTTACTCACCTTGCGTTTGCTGACGATCTGATTGTGTTTAGCAAGGGCAATCTGAATTCTATCTATGAGATAATGAAGACCATCAATGCTTTCTCTAGGACCTCAGGCCTTCAGATTAACCCGAGCAAATCGAATATATTCTTTGCAGGAGTCCCAAATCATATCAAAGATTCTATTAAGGCTGTGACTAACTTTGATGAGGGGGACCTCCCTTTCCGCTATCTTGGCCTTCCGATGCACTCCAAGAAGCTCAAGATCACTGACTTCAATGACCTTATTGGTGGCATATCCCGAAGAATTCATTCGTGGGCGGCCAAGACCCTCTCATATGCAGGTAGAGTCACCCTTATTAAATCTGTTCTTTGGGGAGTCATTAATTTCTGGTGTCGTGCTTTTATCCTTCCCAAAGCTGTCATTAAGAAAATTCACTCGATGCTGAGGAGTTATCTCTGGAGTGGATCTGAACACTCTAAAAGAAGCCTTATTTCCTGGAGCAATATCTATAAACCGATTGATGAAGGTGGGTTGGGCATTAAGGAAACCTTGGCTTGGAATAGAGCTGAAATGGCGAAGCTCATTATTGACATTGATTCTGGAGCTGATAACATCTGGACGAAATGGGTCTCAAGCACGCTTTGTTGCAACTCTAACATCTGGACTGTTTGTGAGCATGAGGGTGATAGCTGGAGCTGGAAATGCATCATTCACATTAGAGATCTCCTTACAAGCACGAGAAATAACAACCCGGATCTTTGGGCTAGAAGCTGGTCCAATCAGGACCCTAGAAGGAGAGTTTCTTTCCTCTATCAAAGTTGGCGTCATAGAGGCCCCTCCATCCCTTGGGCCAAATTCCTTTGGAACAAGTTTAACATTCCGAAATGTTCTTTTGCCACCTGGCTGGCTGGAATGGGGAGAACCCCTACCAAAGCAAGATTAGTCAAGTTTAGGCTTGCTAATGACGATTCATGTGTACTCTGTAAGAGGGGGCCTGAAAGCATGCACCACATTTGGTTTGAATGTGAATTCTCACGCAAGGTGATTAGGAATACCATGGCCTGGGCTGGTGTGCACTACTATGTTCCCACGCTGGCGGAGTGGCTTGATTGGTTCACCTCCAGCGCTCGACAAAATTCGATTGTCTTCAAGATCCGATTTAGCTGCTTGGTAACCACTGTCTACTCCATCTGGGCAGCACGCAATGACAAGTGCTTTAGAGGGCAGGACCCTAGCCCCGAGGATTGCTCGTTCTCGTGCATCAAAATGCTGAAAACAAGACTCAAAGGACGGCTGAAGGCCAAAACCAAGACCGAGGAAGGCTGGCTTAGAAAGCTTCAGATATAGCATGTGGGAGGCTGGTTCTATCTCCCCAAGGATAACTATTGTGATTTTGTTTCCTCTTGAACTATCTTGCCATTTTGAGTGTCTTTTGAGGCTTTGATTCGAGTTTGTAACAGAATACTTTGCTGGTTTGCCCAGTACTAACACCCTTTGGAATATAATTTAACTTTTCCAAAAAAAAAAATGCTAGTAAGTGTCGATTAATGCTACTATGTATGTACTCTAGCTTTATATACTAGATCAACTTACTCTTGAGCTAGCCATTTGAGAACTTGATTTGATAATCTCGTTTGAGCCAGCATAGCTGAACTAAAGGTGCACATTGTCTTCATTACCATAATCTTTGCATAGACTGCATTCTAAAAATGTTGATAGCTCAACTAAATTATGGTGAACATTAGTAGGCGTAATTAAGATATACAATACAGATTATCGAATGCGGTTTAGAGCTCTTGGCTTGGGTTGTCACTCCAATTCGGGATGGACATGTACGTCATCTTGTTCGCTCATGAACTCTTAAATACATTCTCTTATGGCTCTAGAATGAAATTATGTTTCATTACAAGAATTATTGTCGTTATATATAATTAACCACCTTCGTGTTCCATGTACACATGCATATATGTGAACTTATTTTGAGGAAGCTTGTGTAGTTAAGGATATATTGTAGTCGAATAAGGCTTGATGGCATTGAGTGCATTAAGAATTTAAGATAAATAAGGAAAATGGACCCCAAACTCTAACAAATGATTTGTTAAACATGATTTTACTTTTACTTAGATTTTATTCATAGAGGATGATTTAAGGGGAATTTTACAAGTAGCATTCATTGTTTAGGATTATGCATATACCTAAAATATGCAACTCAAACATAATCACCATATATGCAATAATAGAATAACGCCATCCTATATCTAGTGACATAATAATTACTATCTCATTCACACACAATTAACATTATCACATTGCCAATTGAGATTGTAAATTAGGCGACCGACTCGGAGTGAGATTCGCGATCTGTGACGACAGATTTCATCCTTTCATCTTGAACTACCAAGGAATAAGCGGTGCTAAGATTGGGAAGTGAATCTCGAGCCATGAGATTAGACCTGACTGTTTCATACTTATCATCGAGGCCCATAAGAAATTGGTGAACATTTTCAATTTCACGATCTTTGGTAAAAGCAACAGAAAGATTGCAAGTGCATTTACCGCAGGAACATACACGAGTAGGAATAGAAGTGACCAACTCTTCCCAGAGACGTTTCAAAGTACCATAATAGGCAACAATGTCCCGACTGTTCTGTCCACAAGAAGCAATATTGGAACGCAATTGAAGAATTGAGGGTCGTTACCTACATAGAATTGTTCGGCGAGATCATCCCATAACTTCTTAGCAGTATCATAATAAGTTATGGATGAACGGAGAGAGGGATCAACTGTTTGAACGATCTAGGAGACAAGCATGTAATTGACGCTATACTAGTCTTAAATTTCCACCAATCCCGAAGAAGGCATTGTGATCGAGTCGTCGATGAAACCAATCTTACGTTTCACACAAAACGAATGACGAATAGCAGTCGCCCATTCACGATAATTGTTACCCTTAAGAGCTGTCGGGCAAATCGTAAGTCCTGGATGATCGAAAGGATGCAAGTAGTAGGGAGATGCATGATCGAGGATGGGACGAGTGTTGCTGAAACCACCAACTGGTTCTTTACATCCAATCATGACTGCAAAGGAAGCACAAAGGGAGCTACGGGCAACGAATTAGCAGCAACGATGGCTGAGAGGCGACAATGCAGATGTTCGACGATGGCGGAAAAAATTGTGTTTTAGGGTTGGCTCTGATACCATATAAATTAGGGCACAAAACTTCTTAACAACGTGCAGATGTCTATATATAGAATGATGTGCCAGGAATTTAAACCATTTAGCATATAAGGTCATAATCCACTTTCTAACTAAAAAACTTAAGCCAATAGGTAGAGTTATACCTCCACTTATATATTAGTGGTTTATGGCCTCATGCAACCGATGTGGGAATGGCCATTGTTTTTTCCTAACATATACTGCCTAAAAATGATTAATTGAGGAAAAATGTCCTTTTAACAAACGTTAAGAGTTCATGTAAATTAGACAAATTAATTAGGGATACATGGGGATTATGATGAGAAATTGCTGAATTGCACAAACAGTACATTGGGTTTTGCACTTCTAGCATTGCTTTTGAATTGCCTTTTCAATTTTGGCTACATGTGAATATGTGATATATGTAATAAAAGTTTGTTCATGCCCTTTTTCTAACGTTGATGTAGGATGTAGTAGAGCATTTATGGTTCAAAAGTTTTGACCACAAAGGCACAAATGTCTTATGTTTCATACACAAAGATATGCTAATGGTTCAAAATTTGACATGCTTTTGATGCTTTCTGTCATGTTAAAATTATCATGCCAGTTAATTTACATCAATTAATCTTGAAATCTAATCAGATCCTAACCAACTGAATTAATCCCGTTTTCATAAACAGCATGGAGAGGGTTCTTGAACGGTACGAGAGGTACTCCTACTCAGAGAGGCAGCTCAATCCACCTGATCCTACTTCATATGTATGCACATAATTAATTTGTTCATTAAAAAAATTGCCAAATTTTAAATCATGTGAAATACCTTAATATATATCATTTAATTACTTAATTTATTGAGATATATCGTTCTAAAAACTCTATCGTGATAATGTATATGTGTATAGGGAAGCTGGGCGTTGGAGAAAGCAAAGCTAAATGCTAGGTTGGAGGTCCTTCAGAAAAATATGAAGTAAATGAATTAAGCTTGATCAATGTACATATTGAAGTGAAACATATATTAATGAAAATGAAATAAAGCCAAAATCGATTACATTGTCGATCTTGATCTTTGCAGGCATTATGTGGGAGAAGATCTGGATACTTTGAATCTCAAGGAGCTCCACAGTTTAGAACAAAATCTTGAGAGCGCTCTTAAGCACATCCGATCAAAGAAAGTATGCGTAAAAAAACATGTTTGATCGATCTATATATATATATATATAATGTGAATATATAATAAGATGTTTATGTTGATATATTGCAGAACCAGCAGATGCATGAATCAATTTCTGTGCTTCAGAAAAGGGTAATTAAATTGATTAACTCGTCATTAACAACTTATTAATTAAGGAGATTGTACATAATTAGAAATGATGTCAATTCATATCTGGGTTTTGGTTTTTTCATGGCAGGCCAAATCACTTCAGGAGCAGAACAGTGTGCTTGCAAAGAATGTTGGTACCAAAATGATTTATCTAGTTAAATTCACTAATAGCTTGACCCAAATACACACTATATATGAAAATGAATGACTTTGAATTCTTTGTAATGATTAATTGTGTGCATTAGATTAAGGAGAAGCAGAAGGAGCAAGCTCAAGAGGCTCACCAGGATCAGCATGAATGTGACCTGAACATTGGGTAAGTGTCCACATCTTTTGCTTACATTTCTTAGTTCATTTTGATGGTGAAAACATATTATTAATCCAAGATTAACTTGCTTAATTATTAGTTAAGACTGAATAAATGAAATACGCAGCGGAAGCAATGGCTATCGACCTAAGATAGTTGGTGATGAGGAAGGAAATGAAATGCAAAACCAGATTGGCGCACAGATGCCTTCTTGGATGCGTCCCGTGGGAGATTAGTTAACATGGAAAACATGTTTACTGCTGGTTTTACAAACTTAATTATGTGGATATGCACGGATTTAGGGTTTAAATGCTGGGCAATCTTGATATCCTAATTGATATGTGCTATAGAAGTATAGTATATATATGTGTGTATATATGTGTGTCCTCCTGTAGGAAAGTATCATGTCTCTGGAACTTAATCTATCAATCTATTATCTATCATCATGGAGTGTTTTTTTGTGTGAAGTTTGGTATACTATTTTGTGTGCTTAATTAATTGTAGGGAAATTTGCCGCTGGCTGTTTCAGCCCATATGTAGTTTGGGCCCATATTGGTATAATATAATGGATTGGATGAATGAGGAATAAGTAGGATCAATTCTTCATAGTGTACATTTTAGTTAAAAATCATCATTGTCCCAGTATAGTCAGTCATGCACAAGCATATACAGGGTCAAGATAGGAGCATTTATATTCTGAATTTTTTTAGAAGGATGTGCCCGAAAACTGAAGATCAGCTATGCACAATAATATATGAATTTGGTTAAAATGCGCCAAAATTAGTATAATAGTTATATCAATCTCAAAAGTACTGTATGGCCAATATATGATTGAGCAGGAGGATGTACCCCATCACTTAAGCCATTATAATGGAAAAAAAGGATTTGAACTCGTGAACACTACCAAGTTAGGGACTCACGGTATGTTGTTATCACTTACCAATTCCTTCTACCAAAAAAAAAAAAAACTTACCAATTCCGCTAGTGAAGCTTGACCTACTATTTGCTTCTTAGGTTTTAATTAAGTGGAAGCATTAATTCATTAGATAATAGTTACTAATCTTAAAAGGTAAATGAACTAGTAATATTACTAATCAAGAATATTCCATTAGAGTATGAAACACAAAGTAATATATTAGTAATCTTACAACATATACTTTTTTCATGCAGTACGTTCACACATCATTATGCTCTAGACTTGTTAATCTTGCTTCTCAGCTCGTTTACAAATCAGACAAATTTATGCTACCTAACTCTCCAAGTACAAGTCAATCAAAATATATAGGTTTTAGCAATTCTGAACAATTTTTACACTAATTAAGGCAGATTGAGGTCATATACAAAAAATGTGCTCTCCATTAATTAGTTCATCAAATTAAGAACCGACTCATATAATTATATATAAGGTCGTTACAGAGAGAAATGAGGCGAAATGCAAGCAAGTCATGATTGAGAGGGCTAATAGGACAGAAGGTGAGTTTAGAAAAGGATATTTGGAATCTCTCCAAATCAAATTACCTAGTTCCTGATATAGAAAATCTTGAAGGAGTCAAAATTCCCTGCTATTGTTTTCATACAGCTAACAAACTGCAGCTGGCCACATACAGCTCTTTGATAAGTGACCACTACACTTGTCAATCCCTAATTTAATATGTTTCATAACAGCTACATAACTTCAAAAAGTCCAATCTTTCTTTTCTTCTTCTTCTTTAAAGTAATGTGCAACACACTTCAGTGTTAAATACCAAGTTCGTAATCCAGTGAAAATTAGAATCAAGTAAATCGGTTTGCGTCGATTAGCTCAATTCCTCAATCAAAAAAAAGGAAAAATGTTGTGACTTATTTTTTTTTCCAAGTAGAATAAAAAGCATGAATTTTAATCAAAATTTATTGTGTTCTATTCGGGTTACAAAATTGTTGGATCGATACGCATTAGTAAGAACTTGGGAACTGGCGGTTAGGCTGTTCCCAAGGCAGCGGAAGTAAAATAGCAAGCAAGTAAACAAAATGCAATTGACACAGTTCCTTTATAGAGGAACCCCACAACAACCAACTAGTTGTGTGGGTAAACCTCTACCTCAGCTTGGAGGATTTTGAATGAACTTCTTATCTTATTGATTGTTCCCTAGTTACAAAGGCAAGACTTACACTAGCTTCTCTGTTCCTAGCAGTTCTACCTAACTCTAGCAACACTAGTAACTCTTCTCAGCCTTGTTCCTAATCGAACACCTCAACTAAGCATAAGATAGATCGAACCTTACACCTTGAGTTCAATGTCGCAGTTCCCTATCTCCCGGGAACTTGGCTTCACCGTCGTCGAGATCAAACACTCGCCGCCGGGTCTCTTTCTTTCTTTGTAAGTGAGTGTGAGTTCTGGGAGAAGTGCTTTATCCAAGCACTATTCATTTGGCTTTATACTCGTCCTTGCTTGGGCTGCAATCTTGACTTTCATTGTCTCCAAAATGCCCTTTGTCTTGCATGTCAAGTCTTTATCTTACACATGTGACACATTGTGTCTTGATTTGAATTGAGTCAACTTTGAGAATCAATCGGGCCGTCGCATCACTTGCTTCAGTCTGTTCCTCAAACTGAGCGCTTGTTTTGTCTTGAGACAGGATCCCGTGAAACGCGCTGAGTGGTCTTTGTTTGTACATGTGAATTCCCATGTGATGGGAACTATCTTCTCCAGAGTTCCTTTTGAAAGGAACTCTTCGTCAAGTATTCACGTGTTCCTTTATCATTCTTGGAGATTCTTTATTAAACCTGATGTTTCTTAGAAATACTTGAATGTAACATGTTAGTTCCCAAATGAAGTTTGTCATTATCAAAACTGGAGACTAATATCATTGTTCCGATGTTTGGAACCAGAGTTCCCAACACCGTCCCAACAAAAACACTCTCGTATACTTTTCAATATATCGATGCTTATATTAAAGTTGTAGGATGATAAACTAGTCCCAACTTTTCGACGTGGGTACTTTATGTTCCGACACGCCTCGTAAGCATACTTGGATAAAATTAGTCTAAAGTGTGAATTTCTTATAACTGGCCTAAACAATGAGTAAATATTTCAATTTCTTTATAGTCACTCAATCCAAACACTAGAAATTAACCGAGATCAAACTTAAGACTGCAGTAAATTTAACACATAAGTCTAGTAAAAATTAACCTTATATCTACACAATATTCTTGAATTACCCATCTAGAAGAAGTCCAAGAATATTCTTAAAGCTTAATTTTTCAGTAGTTGTAGTAGTAGTAGACCCCTTCAAACCCGGTATAGCTTTTAGTGGAAACCACGTCATAAGAGTGTAATGGGCTCCATTTAAGAAAACTCAAGAAACAACCAAAAAAACTTCAAACAAAATTAAATTGGGGTGCATTAAGCCACCTAGTCAAAGTTTACACCATCATCCCCATCCCCTTATAATCCATTAATTTAGCCCCCAATTATTCAATTTTCCCCTCTTCATTGCTAACAATAAAGATTCAGAACAAACAATAACATGAAGAAGTTAGTTCGAGTTCGTCCCCAAATTCCCACCGTATGCTTCAAATTAAACAAGGCCAGGATTCGAGTTCGCGCGCCGCCCTTGCAATCTAATCCTGCCTACAACTCAATCCACAAGGCGGATCGAAAGACCAACGATTTGTACGAGAATGACGGTGATTTGAGTGTCGAAGGGGATACGCCGAGAACCGAAGATGGAGATACACCAAAGAGTGGTGTTGATGGCAAGAACAATGGTAACAGGATCATGGTGGTGATTGATTCTACCAAAGAAGCTAAAGGTGCACTTCAATGGGCTCTTACACATACTGTTCAAAAGGAGGATACTATCATTCTCTTGCTCATTGCTAAGCCCAAAAAAAGAGGTGAGACACTCAAATTAAAATTAACATGTACGGTTTAACTTATAAAAATAAAACATTTTGGAAGTTTATAATGCATAGGTTTTCCATATTGCATGACATTATAAAAGATCAAATTTAAACAATTGCAGGTCCAGATGCTGGTAGTAAAATTAATCCCAAGGATGGGCTTCTTTACTCAATGAAGAGCGTTTGCCGGACCAAGAGACCTGGGGTAATTAAGTAAAAATCATCTTCATTTTAATGTCCCAAATCAGTTGTAAAGTTATAAAAAGTTATGTTTAAATTATGTGATTTTTGGTAAGCAGGTGAAAATTGAATCTGTAGTGCTCAAGGGGAAAGAGAAAGGTCCATTGATAGTGGAAGAAGCCAAGTTGCAGAAAGTGTCATTATTGGTATTAGGACACAAAAGGCGGTCGATGACGTGGAATATGATCATGAGATGGACGAGGAAACAGACTAGTAGTGTGGTTGCAGATTATTGTATTGAGAATTCAGAGTGCATGACGATTGCTGTGAGGAGGAAGAGCAAGAAGCTGGGTGGGTATTTGATTACCACTAAGCGTCATAAGAATTTCTGGCTTCTGGCTTAAGAATTGGGACTGGGCTTGGATTTAGATGATGCAGATTTTCAATACGCAAATGGAGGAAAATTACATGTTTGTAGAGTTAAATTGTTTTAGGGTATACAGTAGGAGTCATGTAATTGGCCATCAAAACAAAACTTATGGAAATGCGTATGTAAAGTAAGAATTGAAGAATCACTTCACTACGTACCCCAGTTGAGATTCTTAAAAGAAATGCAAATTTAACCTTGATAGTTGATAATCTTTCAAGTTATTTCATAATTAGTGATTCATAGCTCTAGCAATCCAATTTATCACAATTAATCCGGCCATATTTGTACCAATCAATTGGTAAAAATCTTATAATTCATGAATTTATTTTGGAATATTGAGGTTGGTGCCCATGAGTTTAAGAGTATTTCGGTTGATGTTTCAAGATTTAACTTTTTTTTTAATTGGTGTGTCCTCGAATTTTTGGTTTGTTTATTTTTTTAAGATTCGTACCTATTTGGTTTAAATTGATCAAATCTAAGCTAGTGGTTACCCTAGAGCATCCGAGGGTAAGCACATCCAAGTCAACCGCAAGCGTAATAGAGGAGACACGTCTAAAGGATCCAAAGATGAAGTCCGCCACAGATTTGCACTCACGAAAGACCTGAGAAAAACTCCAATGCTGGAACCGGGCAAACAAGCAATGGATATCCGAACGCAACAACTCAATCTCCCACGGGGTAGCACCAGTCACCAAGAACGTCCTTTATCAGCTGCAAATTATCGCCTTCAATATGGATCCGGGGAATGCCACGTCTGATGGCCTCGAGAAGTCCTGGCGCAAGATGATGGTCTCAAAGATCAAAACAGATTGTCGACCAATCAGTCCTTCGTCAATATAGATGGGGGAGCCATCAGCGTCCCCGATGATGGACCCAAAAGAAGCCACGTCATCCGCACACATTGCACCATCAAAATTCAACTTAATGTAATCCCTCTTGAGTTTTGCCCACTTAGCACGCTTTCTCCCCACTCCAGCTCTCGCACTGTAAGTGCGGGAGCTGGGGAAATCAGAGTAAACTCTTAGATTATCGACATTATTCAAGTTTGCTTCATTGTTGTTGTCAAATACTCTCTTATTTCTAGAGAACCATAGGCTCCACCAAGTGTTAGTGAGGAGTTCCAATTTCACTTTTGTTGGCATTGTCCTAATTTTCTCTAGGACTTGGTGTGGTTTTTTGCCGTCTCGGGATACTTTGTCGACAATCCAACATAGTTTTGGGCTTACGGAATTAAGGGTCGCCCTAGTAAGGGAGCATGAGAGTAAGATGTGGTTTGTGTCTTTGTAATAACTGCGGTTTTTATGGATATTTTTGAATTTTTCTCGGATATCCTTTTAACCTTTTTGTCCGTTTTCAACGCTTAATCCAATATTTTTGTTGGAGATTAAATCCTAGAAAATTGTTGGTGATATCCTAAAATCACAAAGAAATGATTTTATGGATCAGTATGAATTCTAGGATTTTTCAGTGGAAAAAGAATATTTATTGGATAATCTGTCCTTTTAATTATGTACTGTAAAAGATTTAAAATACGAAACGGAAGCCTTAAAAATTGAAGGTAGCGTGATAAAATCATGGAAAATTGATTTTATTGGTCTACATAATTTACGGGACATTTTGTATTTAGTAAGTTTTTCCATCCGAAGTACATAATTTTACCACTTTAACGCGAGCTCCGTTCCAAGACGGATTTTGGCTTCAATTTCAATATTTCTCCACTATGTTAAGTAATTGATGGGATGAGGATAGAATTCTATCCTCCCGGCACATCTTTCCTGCCATTTCAAAATTATCCATTTGGTTGAAAAGTGAGGAAAGGAGCGAGACCGAGAAGAATCAGGACACGACGGACTCGGGAGCAATTCTCATCGCCGACCACCTCATCACTTCTTCTTCCTCTAGCTAGCTCCTCCACCTCTCACCTTTTTCTTCCATGTGCGAGCTGGCTGCAAGGGGGAGCTGGACCAGGCGGGGAATCGGGTCGGAACGCCGGACTCGGGGAGAAAGAATTCCTTCACCGCCGGCTGTCTTCATGCTCGTCAAGCAACGTCGCCGGTGTTCAACAGCCCTCCGACCACCAACCACCATGGGAGCTGCTGTCGGGCAATACCCGGCCACCCTCGGGTCGTTGGGTCGAGTCGCCATCTAGCCGAACATGCTAGAAATTCGAGTGAAGGTATTAACGCTCAAAATTAATTAGCGGGGTGGTTACGGAGCCACCGAAAGGACCTTTCGATTCCGCTTTGCTAAGTAAATTTATGGTTTTTATAATCTTGACGTTGATACGGTTCCACAAGTTCAAACCGCTCGAGAAACGAACATCTGGATCGTTACTTATTGCGAAGACAAGTTTAGACATCGATTGGCAGGTAAAGGACTTCGGATAATTACTCAGGATTCGTTGTTAATCCGTTTGATCCGAGATTTGGTAACCTTTAAGAACTGTTGCTGATGAACAATTTTTATTTAGAAAATTGTTTTCAAAAGTGAAGCGGATAATTAGTTATAATTCCGCCAAGATGGCTCCTTGAAGCATGATAACTAAGGATTTATTATATATCGATATTCGGAAATTAAATCGTTTATCGATTAGGAAGTTGTAGGAGTTGAGAATACAACTAAGAAGTGTTTCTGTGAGCTCGTTGCTGAGAAATCCTTTTGTTATATTGTCAGAGGGATGATACAGATTACTGTATGAATTGCTAAGGATGTCGAGCACGCCTTATAAGGCAAGTGGACGATTCTCTCTTGCGTTATTGTTATTAAATGAGGAATTGGATCCCATTTAATATTTGCGTTGGGAACAACTTGTATGATTAATAAAATATGATAGGTTGTTATATTTGTTAGAAATAATGACCATGTTGTTTATTCAGTTTTGCGGTAGAACTGGATTTAGGTCCGTTATGGGTGACCTTGTATGATGTCTCACGTTGAGACATTGTTGTGATTCAGATAGTTCAGGGAGTGGTTTTATATCCTCTCTTTAAAACAATACTACATTAGGAGGGGCCTAATCCTAATGGCGAGTCATGACTCTGATCCCCTACTCCCGTGTGAGAGGGTTGATAGGCACTCTAGCTAAGTGCAGGTTCGGTACGGTGGAGTGTAGACGACATGGTAATAGGCCTCTGTGATCTCTACCTCACCATATGCAAATGAAAGATCAAGGATAGCTTAAGTCTTAGGATCTTGGTGTTGAGATGATTATGGATGAAACATGTCCTCTAATCTCTACAACATCGGGACTCGTGCTATTCGGGTTGTTCAAGGATGAAATAAGCCCTCTGACCTCGGTAGCATTGTGTTCCATCGGCAGTAGTTCGGGCCGATTAAAAGCCACCAACTTGTTGTGAAAAGTTTTGAAAGTTATATAAGATAAGTGTGTTAGGCACATTAATATACCTGAATGGTTCGTCCAGTCGGAAAGCCATTCTTGCTCCCGGTTATGAATGATTCTTAATCAAACTTTGGTTAAGTCAATCTGATTAGTCGATGGAGGCTTTTCAAAATGTGATGTGATTAATATGAATTCCCAACAATTGTTTATGCTTCTTAAAGAAACCACAAGCGGTGGTATTCTCTCTCTTGATTATGCGAGTCTCCTTCTTATTCTCTATAAGACTACTAACTGTTGGATCATAATCCGAGTCTATTCGGATTTGGATGCCAATATGTTTAGTTACAACCATAAGAACCAAGTTAGATTCTCCGCTTGCTAGTCTATCATTAGACTAATCCGTCCATTTTCTTTTCTTTTATATGGTCGGCTGGTGTCCACTGTTGTATACGATACATCAGGTTCTTCTTGGAAGTTGATTCAAGAGGCGGATTCAGATGTTTGAAGCTCCAGAAGTTGAAGAAGGGTTTTCAATGGTTATACTTGAGTGAAGATCATGGTTGAACTACTTCAAAGTGAAGCTAAGTTTCAGAAATAAGAGCTTAAGGAAGACTGGATGATGATTTTGTTCAACTAGAGAATGGTTGTTCTATTTATTTATTCTTTTTGGGTTAAGATTTGTATAAGACCAATTGTTTTTATTCCGCTGTAATGTTTGTTTTAGTTTGTTCAGTCAGTTTAAAGCCTTGGGTAGCTTCGGTTTAGTCTTAATCGAGGTTACTGACGGTAATACCTCCAGGGTAGGAAGGGGGTGTTACAGAAGTGGTATCAGAGCTAAAAGTTCCTAAGTCTTGCTTAAGACTTTCATCTTCTATATGGAATTATGGAGAATTCTATATGGATGTTGTCTTAGAACCATTTACGGAAAGTGGTTAAGATTGGAGGTCAGACTCGTGAAGAGATAGAAGGAGAAAAGGGAATTGGAGAACATGAGGTAATAAGTTGGTAATGGTTTATGTGAAAAAGGTCCTATAGTGGACATTTGATTTCCTGGAGATGGGAATGGATTCCGAGAAGGATCCAAAGTAAAATTAGGTGAAGATTCCTAAAGTTGAACCGGTTCTTGTCCAAGTTCTCAATGAATTCCTATTCTCTCTTGAGAGTCTGAATTAGGTGTACCCTCGTCTTTCTTCCATGTTATTAGGAAACTTCTTGTGAGATTTTGAAGTTAAGTATTGTACTTCATAAAGACTTTCTAGTTTGAAGGTTTCCTATTTTAAGATCGTATGATGGAAGATTTCAAGTTAAGAATTTTTATCAAAAAGGATCTTGATTCAATTTATGTGAAAGAAATTCTTTTCTTGAGATATGAAAGTTCAAGTGTTGTCTTTAAAAAGGAAATTTTAAAGTGAGTTTCTTTGACATTGAAGTCATAGATTAAAAGTTTTCCCGAGAATATTTCTTAGGAATTTCTGAATTTGGTTGAAATTCGATTATCAATAGAAGTTTGGAGTTGGAACCTCTACTTCTCAATGTTGAGATTTGGAAAATCTTATGAGTCTTTTGAGTGATTCTAAAAAGATCAGTATGGATCATGAGGTGATATAAGAGAATCCTGAAAAGAAAAGGATTGTCTTTGGAAACTTTCTTCAACAACTATGTTTGTGACTCTATAGTATAGAATCATGGATATTCTGTACTTTTCTTTGCCCAGTGGGAAATTAAAGAGCTTTGAAGTGCTCAAATGTTGGATCAATTGAATTGTTAATCTATTGGAAAATGCAGTTCAATTTTGAACCTGATAGTGTTCAAACTCGGATTTTCATATATATGTTGTTATCCTTTGAGTTAAGAGGATTGAGAATCCTAAATGGAATGGAAATTTCTTATGATTATAGTAAGAAAGAAAGGAAGAATGTTGGTTCAGTTTAAGTTGTGAACAAGTGGTTAATCATCAAAGTTGTTGCGAATAAGGTTGATTGGTCAAAATGGATTGAACAGGTGAAAGTTCATCAGTAATGTGTTTATGTTCAATTAACTACTTAGCACAAGTGTTAATTGATTACATGAGTTGTTGATATCCAGATGACTAACCTATGTGACAATGTTGTGGGAATTCTGCTACATTATGCCCATCTTGGGATAGTAATAAGAGACTTGAGGTCTATGATTGACTATTAATGGAATCAGTAGTAAGATGTTCTAAATTGCCAATGGTATTGACTTATGTTTCTTCAAGGATGGAAATGATAAAGTTCAGTTTTGAGAGGATCATTCAAGGAATGATTTGGCATGTTCCTTTTTGATATTTTTAAACAGTTGGGAGAAACTATTGGATTGTTATAAGTTTTCTTGGAGAAAGCAATTCATTAGGGAATATGATTTGCATAGTGAATGACGAGGACATTTGGTTTGATTACCAATGTAGAATTGGGAAGTGTTTAAGAATATCATGTTTGATCATGTGCTTTTCCTTGCTATAGGGTATTGGAAATTAAAGGAATTTCCTTATATGTAGAGAGGTATATGGATTGAAAGTCCTTAAACTCATCAGAAGAGTTTGATAGTTCACTCTTGGATATCGGAATTTATATGAAGATTCACTTGTAGAAGGCTCGTTGTCTTGTGAATGGATGAACTCAAGCATTGAATTTTGGTAACATATCATTGTTATATCACTTTAAAGTGGGATGTCAAGGAGACATACAAGTTGAGATCGACCTTGGAAGAATTTGTTATGAGTAAGAAGATGTTGGAATCATATTTTCCCTAAGGATTGCAAGTAGATTGATACAAGCAATCAACTTCTTTTATTGAGCTTGTGAAGTTAAGTTGGGCTAGGACTGAGTAAATCAGGCAGAGATTACTCAATACTATGAATTATAGAAAAGTCTAGCAGTATGTCTAAGTGAGAAAAGGTCAAGGTACGTCTCCAGGAACTACCTTGAAGAAGAAAAGAAGTGTTATACTTCAAAAGGGAAATGTTGGGCTCAGAAGTGAATTGGATTATCTTAGCTCCTTTGAGACTTGATTTTGATTCAAAACTTTTGCCAAGTTGGTAAGGTCAGCTAATGTGCAAGTGTCAGCACAAAATTAGGGCAAAGCGTAAGAAGCATCATTAAGATAAGGTCAGCAATTTTAGTTGATGCATTAGCTTGGTGTGCCCAATTCTTCAAGAGAATAGTTAATCTTTATTTCCGCGACATTCAAAGTTAAAGCCTGTATGCTTGTAGACTATGTCGAGTTCTTGTCAAGCTGTCATGATTTAAGGGATATTTGAAATTGTTTTGTGATTTTTCTCTTTTGAGAAAAATCCTATGACCTTGTAGAATTCTGGTAGGAATTTTTTTTAAAAGAAATGTTGATTTGATATACGAAATTCATGAATAAAATTTTCTACGGTTTTCATGGTGGTGAGTAAGAATGTGATTTGTCTTCCATCTTGATCACATGGTAAGGCAAGATTACATGTCTTATTCCTATGAGAATGCAGTAAAGGATTATGTTTATTTTATCTCCCCATCCTGATCACATGGTGGAATAAGATCACATAATTCCTTGGGTTTTAAAGAATAGTTTCTAGTATGATTTGGCAATCATATAAGTTTTGCACTTATATGAGTTTTGCAAGTATAGTTGGTTGATATGAAATGATGCAAGCTTTCTTTTGCATTATAGCAATTTCCATATCTAGTATCTTGTAAAACTCCTTTGAGTTAGTACTTGATACCCTATACAATTTAAGGAGTATGGTCAAACTTCCCAAAACAGTTCGATTATAAGTAAAGAAATTTGGTAAGATTCTTTACAAATTTGTGTTGGTCTCTGAAGAGCATGGAGTAGCTCCGTACTTCTCTAAAAGTTTGGGATTGTTTTTAGTCAACGATTATTGGAATTCTCTAAGCAGTTTGATAGTAGTTCATCTTGGTTGACGTCATGACCTAAGAAAGTCATTGCCTTTTCAGCGGAATTGTCCTTGAAAGTAAGTTGATATGAACTCCTGGGATGGAACCCTTTCTAAGGAATAATATTGTAGTAATCCTTTCTTTGGAATAAAGGATGTACTAGTAATTTCTCCATTAGTTGTTATTTGTTTTCATGTTGTCTTGAAAACTTAAATCCCTTTGAGATAGGGGTGCTCACGGGTCCGGGTCGACCCCGACCCGACCCGACCCGCAAAATGCGGGTCGGGCGCCCGACCCGCAATTATCGGGTCGGGTTGCGGGTCATGAATTTGAAAAATTCGGGTCGCGGGTCGGGCCAAACCCGACGGGTTGCGGGTCGACTCGCAGACCCGCACCCTTTTTTAAAAAAAAATAAAAAAATACGTAAATACTATATTGAAAAATTAATTGGGCCTCATATTTGCCTCAATAGTCAGTACCCGCGCCTGAGCGCCTCCCTCTCCAAAAAAAACCCTAGGGCGATTCTTACTCGCGCCTCCCCCGCCAACCTCGTTCCAGATCGGCTCCCTCCCTCGCCAACCTCGCGGGTCGACTCATTCCAGATCGACTCGTTCCAGATCGGCTCTCTGACCGCCGGCTCGTTCCAAATCTCCGTCGTTGCTGAAGCCTGACTCCATATCTCAGCCTGGACTCGCCTGAATCCGACAGTCGACTGCCAAACTCGCCTGAATCCGACAGGCTTGACACGCAATACACCGCTCGCCAACCTCGCTTGCTCGCCCTCGACTCGCACCGCTTGCCAAACTCTCCTGCTCGGAGCCTCGAAGTGAAGCTGCTGAAGTGTAAGACACTCTAACCTCGCCATCTCGTGGTTAATTGATTAATTTCTCTACTAATTAGGGTTTTGTGATGCAATTGAGGTGGGAATTTTGCTTTTGATGTTAGATTACAGCCAATTTAGACTCTTGTTTGTGAATTGCAGACCAATTTCTTATTGTGTCCAAGTGGGTTTTGAAGACTCGCACCGCTTCATGCATAAATAATTAAATATGGTCTACTTTGCTCTTGTTGTTGTTAAATACAGTAAATGCAATTAGGAGGCTAGGAGAAGATTCTACCGTACCATGCCTTAAAAGTTAAAACACAAAGGCGTGATTTTAATTTATATATGTACTCATTCTTGCTCCATCATTAATTCATTATGTACATCAAACTGTATACTAACCATGCTGACAATAACTTGTATAAACGGCATTTTTTCAGTTTTTTGAAATTCATGCGGGTCAGCGGGTCGACCCGCGATCCGACCCGCAAAACCCGCAACCCACGGGTCGGGTCGCGGGTCATGTCTGAAAAATTTGCGGGTCATTGACCCGACCTGTGACCCGCAAGTACGGGTCGCAGGTCGACCCGACCCGACCCGTGAGCACCCCTACTTTGAGATAAGATAGTCAAGTGAGGACTTTAAGCAGAACTCCAATAGGTCTGGAGTTTGGAGATGTAAATTAGTATTGATATTCAATCTCAGCCTGATAAGTTGTTGAATATAGAGAGTGGACACGTGAGGATATGTTTTTAATCCTAAGAGTTAAGTTACTCAACAAGTTAGAATGTCAAGTGAAGTCTAAACAGTTCTTCGGTGAAAAAGACTGAAAATTGTCAATGGAGACAATTTTGTTGGAAATTATTGGACTAAAGGTATTATTGTCCAATATGTTGGTATAGTAATGCATAAGAGTTTAGTTTGAAGTGGTTGAGTAAGATAACTACTTTTGAATGTCGGTATGCTCAAGCTGAGTTTTGGTTGAGAAAAGGATGTAAAGGATTGACAAGATAGATTATTAACTTGTCATATGTTGGATAAATCTCATATTCTTGGTTAAAGTAATACTGAGATTTTATCTCAAAAAGGAAATTGAGTAAGGATTTTAAAAAATCCTAGTAAAGAAACTAAAATTGAGAAGGACTAAAAGTTTAGTTTGGATGAAAACAAGGTTGTGTGAATCCCCTAGGATTTTATTCAAAATTTGTTAAGCATATCAAGGAAAAGTAGTATGGGAAAGTAATAGTGTTTAAGATCAATGAAGAAGATCAAGAAGGTAAGATATTGGGATTTGTTATTCAAGTTTATGGATTGCTTGGTTTTGAAACTGTTCATGTGTATCTGTTGTTGATGAGCTTTGAAAGCTGATTTCAAAGGAAGCATATTTATTTGCTTAGTTAGTTCATCCTGGAACAAGTAAATGTATAAGGATTTAAGATAAAACTTTTGATGGATTGACATGAAGCGAAATGTCACCAAATTCGTTTTGACATGCTTGGGTTGTCTGGAATTCCTGATTAAGCATAGAAGACCAGATAGAATGTTATAGTCTCTTCCTGTTTCAGAATGGAAGTGGGAAGATGTTACAATGGATTCTTGTCATTAGTCGTTCAAGACTTAATGAAAGAAGGATGCAATATGGAGGTTGTTAAGAAACTCACCTAGAGTGTTCTTTTTAATGCATTTAAGATGACTTAAAGAGTACATAAGTTAGCTGAGGTGTTCATGCATGAAGTTTTTGATCTTCATAAAACTTCAAAGACTTTTATCTCTGATTGAGATAGGTGGTTTATGTTAAAGTTTTGAAAAGAAGGGACATCAAGCTTTATGGGATGAATTGATTTTTAGCGTTGGCCTCCCTCATCAAATTGATGAACAATGCAAGGAAACAAATTCAAACCCCCGAGGACATGTATTCTGAATTCCACACAAATTGGAATGGTAGTTTGAGTTTGAGTGAATTCACATACAAGAATTTTGATTTCACGATAAAGAAAATGACTCTTTTTGAGGCTTAGTAAGGCTGGAAGTGTTGGTTGTCAATTTGTTGGAATGACAATGGTGACAAGGTTTTTCATGGGCCAGATTTGGCCAAGAGAATAACAGTTAATATCGCACTAACATGTTCAAGGGTGTTAACTGCTCAAAAGCGACAACAGTTGTGTGTTGTGCTAAAGCGAGAACATGTTAAATTCATTGTAGAGAACAACGTTTTTGTTCTGGTATCCGCCTTGAAAGGCATATTCCGTTGGGGAATGCGAGAAAACGTAAATGCTCGCTATGTTGAATCTTTTGAGATACTGGAAAGAACCTTTGGTTATGCTACTTGGGTCTAAAAATGGAAATGAAGAAAAGACTTGAGAAACTAGACAGGAAATGCTGAGTCATTTTCCAAAGTTAATGAACGTTGTAAAAAAGAGTTTGGTAACCAAGCAATGGTTGATTGTGCTTGGTGCAGATGTAACAGTATTTTTTTAAGGGGGTACTACAAACTTCTGTATAGGTTTGTAGTGGTGGTGTGTATGTGCTTGTGCTATCTTTCCTTGTGATCTGAGTTCTCCTTGGTTTCGAGGACGAAACCATTTTTAAGGGGGTACTAATGTAATAACTGCAGTTTTTATGGATATTTTTGAATTTTTCTCGGATATCCTTTTAACCTTTTTGTCCGTTTTCAACGCTTAATCCAATATTTTTGTTGGAGATTAAATCCTAGAAAATTGTTGGTGATATCCTAAAATCACAAAGAAATGATTTTATGGATCAGTATGAATTCTAGGATTTTTCAGTGGAAAAAGAATATTTATTGGATAAGCCGTCCTTTTAATTATGTACTGTAAAGGATTTAAAATACGAAACGGAAGCCTTAAAAATTGAAGGTAGCGTGATAAAATCATGGAAAATTGATTTTATTGGTCTACATAATTTACGAGACATTTTGTATTTAGTAAGTTTTTCCATCCGAATTACAGAATTTTACCGCTTTAACGCGAGCTCCGTTCCAAGACGGATTTTGGCTTCAATTTCAATATTTCTCCACTATGTTAAGTAATTGATGGGATGAGGATAGAATTCTATCCTCCCGGCACATCTTTCCTGCCATTTCAAAATTATCCATTTGGTTGAAAAGTGAGGAAAGGAGCGAGACCGAGAAGAATCAGGACACGACGGACTCGGGAGCAATTCTCATCGCCGGCCACCTCATCTCTTCTTCTTCCTCTAGCTAGCTCCTCCACCTCTCACCTTTTTCTTCCATATGCGAGCTGGCTACAAGGGGGAGCTGGACCAGGCGGGGAATCGGGTCGGAACGCCGGACTCGGGGAGAAAGAATTCCTTCACCGCCGACTGTCTTCATGCTCATCAAGCGACGTCGCTGGTGTTCAACAGCCCTCTGACCACCAACCACCATGGGAGCTGCTGTCGGGCAATACCCGGCCACCCTCGGGTCGTTGGGTCGAGTCGCCATCTAGCCGAACAAGCTAGAAGTTCGAGTGAAGGTATTAACGCTCGAAATTAATTAGTGGGGTGGTTACGGAGCCACCGAAAGGACCTTTCGGTTCCTCTTTGATAAGTAAATTTATGGTTTTTATAATCTTGACGTTGATACGATTCCACAGGTTCAAACCGCTCGAGAAACGGACATCTGGATCGTTACTTATAGCGAAGACAAGTTTAGACATCGATTGGCAGGTAAAGGACTTCGGATAATTACTCAGGATTCGTTGTTAATCCGTTTGATCCGAGATTTGGTAACCTTTAAGAACTGTTGCTGATGAACAATTTTTATTTAGAAAATTGTTTCAAAAGTGAAGCGGATAATTAGTTATAATTCCGTCAAGATGGCTCCTTGAAGCATGATAACTAAGGATTTATTATATATCGATATTCGGAAATTAAATCGTTTATCGATTAGGAAGTTGTAGGAGTTGAGAATACAACTAAGAAGTGTTTCTGTGAGCTCGTTGCTGAGAAATCCTTTTGTTATATTGTCAGAGGGATGATACAGATTACTGTTAGAATTGCTAAGGACGTCGAGCACGCCTTATAAGGCAAGTGGACGATTCTCTCTTGCGTTATTGTTATTAAATGAGGAATTGGATCCCATTTAATATTTGCGTTGGGAACAACTTGTATGATTAATAAAATATGATAGGTTGTTATATTTGTTAGAAATAATGACCATGTTGTTTATTCAGTTTTGCGGTAGAACTGGATTTAGGTCCGTTATGGGTGACCTTGTATGCTGTCTCACGTTGAGACATTGTTGTGATTCAGATAGTTCAAGGAGTGGTTTTATATCCTCTCTTTAAAACAATCCTACATTAGGAGGGGCCTAATCCTAATGGCGAGTCATGACTCTGATCCCCTACTCCCGTGTGAGAGGGTTGATAGGCACTCTAGCTAAGTGCAGGTTCGGTACGGTGGAGTGTAGACGACATGGTAATAGGCCTCTGTGATCTCTACCTCACCATATGCAAATGAAAGATCAAGGATAGCTTAAGTCTTAGGATCTTCGTGTTGAGATGATTATGGATGAAACATGTCCTCTAATCTCTACAACATCGGGACTCGTGCTATTCGGGTTGTTCAAGGATGAAATAAGCCCTCTAACCTCGGTAGCATTGTGTTCCATCGGCATTAGTTCGGGTCGATTAAAAGCCACCAACTTGTTGTGAAAAGTTTTGAAAGTAATATAAGATAAGTGCGTTAGGCACATTAATATACCTGAATGGTTCGTCCAGTCGGAAAGCCATTCTTGCTCCCGGTTATGAATGATTCTTAATCAAACTTTGGTTAAGTCAATCTGATTAGTCGATGGAGGCTTTTCAAAATGTGATGTGATTAATATGAATTCCCAACAATTGTTTATGCTTCTTAAAGAAACCACAAGCGGTGGTATTCTCTCTCTTGATTATGCGAGTCTCCTTCTTATTCTCTATAAGACTGCTAACTGTTGGATCATAATCCGAGTCTATTCGGATTTGGATGCCAATATGTTTAGTTCCAACCATAAGAACCAAGTTAGATTCTCCGCTTGCTAGTCTATCATTAGACTTTTATGGTCGGCTGGTGTCCACCGTTGTATACGATACATCAGGTTCTTCTTGGAAGTTGATTCAAGAGGCGGATTCAGATGTTTGAAGCTCCAGAAGTTGAAGAAGGGTTTTCAATGGTTATACTTGAGTGAAGATCATGGTTGAACTACTTCAAAGTGAAGCTAAGTTTTAGAAATAAGAGCTTAAGGAAGACTGGATGAAGATTTTGTTCAACTAGAATGGTTGTTCTATTTATTTATTCTTTTTGGGTTAAGATTTGTATAAGACCAATTGTTTTTATTCCGCTGTAATGTTTGTTTTAGTTTGTTCAGTCAGTTTAAAGCCTTGGGTAGCTTCGGTTTAGTCTTAATTGAGGTTACTGACGGTAATACCTCCAGGGTAGGAAGGGGGTGTTACAGTCTTCAACTTGGTTATTACACGCTTCACAACCTTGTGTTACCGAAATATGGTTGGCAACAAGCCTCGTTTTGGTTGGTAGGCTGTTTCGTGCCACTTTACATAGGAAATTCTTCTTTTTGAGGGGATGTTAAGCTTGCCAATCCATTTTAGGTTAATTTTGGGTTCACCTTTGGATTGGTGGAGCCACTGCATGGTCGAGTGGGTAGAGTACCAACCATTTTACTTGGTTGTCAATACAATCTATCCGAGATTTTCTTAATGGGATTGATAATTTTGGAATTTTTTCAAGGTCATCATGATTGACAAACTCACTCAATTTTTCTATGTCCCATGAATATTCCTCACGGAGGTACGAACCAACAGATTCCTCCCAATTAATGAGGGTTTCAACCTTTGTTTTTGGGTTACTAACTATTGCCTATCCAGTTATCTTTCTAAAATTGAACGGTTTTCTCGTACCCCACTTGCCAGATGGGCCCCTTCACAAACAAGTCTCTTAGGCCTATTAGTTTGTACCATTGCCATGATGTGTTATGTTTTTTTCTTGTAGTTCAAAATACTTTCCGTTTTGAAGTATTTTTCTGTTACTATTTTGACCCAGAAATTGTCTGATTCCGCTAAGATTTTCCATAACAGTTTCATTTGAATCTTGGCCTCTCTACCTACTTTATTGGATTGCGCTAGTATTGTATTTTGTAGCCAAATATTGGTTTCTCGTCATAAAAAAATTAACAACTTTGTTAAACTCCATAAATTATTGAGTTCACATGAAGGTAATGAATTTCACTGGTAAATAGGGATGCTCAATGGGCGCAAGTCGTGTCGTGGATCGACCCGTTTCACACGTTGGACTAAATCAATTGGGTCACAAAATGATTTTTTTACACATAAGCATAAAAAAATATTCTTCATAAAAAACTCGTCGAGATTGGGGTCGACCCGCAAACCCAACGAATTTTTATAAAAAATATTTTATATATTAATAAAATTATACATATTTTAAAAATATTGTGAGTTGACCCGCTCGGGTTTAATCCAACCGAAGCCGTAACCCGCAAAATAAAAAGATTGACCCGAGATCCGACCCGTTAAACATTCCTAATGACAAAGATTGAAATGTCGATATTTGTCAATTATAACGTGAAGTCAAACCTAAGTAGTGACCGAATTTCAACCAAAAAAAAAAAGTTGTGACCGAAGATTTGCGATTAGACTTTGTGATGGAAATGGAAACAAGAAAACCCCGTAGTAATTTGAGTTGTCTGCTACAAATTCCCCTTTCTCCCGTCAAAGCCGAACTGAACTTTCATGGAAAGTAAATCTCCCCCATTCAAAGCCTCGTCTTAATTCCACTTTCATCTCTCTCACAATTCAAAGTACATATCTTAACAATTGCACAATATTTAACTCTGAGCAGACAGCATCTTGCTTTGCTCTTCACACACTTCATCTCCCCATTACAACTCATCACTCCCTGTTCACATTCTCTTTTCCCCCAAATCTACCCTCTTTTCCTCTCTTCTCTTTGTTTGCATTAGATCGAATTGGGGGTTTTCTGATTTAGGGCGTATCAAATTACGACCGCGTCTGAGCGGCGAAGGCTCTGATTGGAATTTTTTTGGTCGAATTTGAATCTAATTGGCTGTGAATCTGTGGGCGGCGGTGTGAACTTAAGATGCGGCGACGGGCTGCCGATCACCGGCGCCCGGTTCGAAGACGGATTTCTATTTGGATCTGGGCGCTCTTTGGAGTGTTTTCCTTTGCCGGCTTATTGCTGCTCGTGTTTCACCATAATCATGATCAACATGACGCTGCCCAACCTGTTCTGGTCAGTAATTAGCTACTCATTTGATTCTTCTATACCTATCTTCACCTTTTCTGTATGCTTTTGCAGAATCAGATTGCATTAGTTAAACTATTTATTGGCTAGTTTCATCAGTTATGTATCCCTACTAGGAAACTTGTTTATCTCAAATTAGTTCTTTCCTATATGTTAAGATTAACGGTGTTTATAGCAGAAATTAGGATATGCTCAGACATGAATTTAGAGATCTCTGGATCTATTAGGAGCACTTAGTTTGGGTCAGAAATGTTGTATTGTATCTTTCATGCACATTAGTAATGGATTGATTCTGTACTAAATAAAAATGCTGTTTTCAGTTGATGCGTTTTCAGGCCCTGAACTCTTGATAGGTTATGGGGGAATAAGATTGGTAAAATGGTTGAATTCTGTAAAATGCTGGGACTCCTGGGAGTAGTGATGGTTGTAAGGGTGATATTGATCCACTAAATGAAGATGCATGTTCTTCACTTCAACTAATGATCTCCAATATCTGAACTGAAAAGTTCAACATGAATGCTCTTTCACTTGCTGTGCACTATTGAACCTCTAAAGACTGCACCTTGCACAATGCCATTTCTTGAATGACACTGTCACACACAATTTATGGAGTTTGACTATCTCTAGTTCTTGGATCAGAAACATCCAGCTAGACTAATGGAAATTCCTTATCTTTGCTTTTTTTTTGATATATTATCTTTGCAGAATTTATTGCATCTTTGCTTGTTCATGAATGAGTATCTAATTTTTTTTGTAGTGCTTATGTTCTTCCATATTGTTCCTTTTCTGATAGTGCTTCTTATCAGCATGCTTTGGACTATTTGCATGGTAAAGATTGTGCCCTCTTTCTATGTAAGAGGTTTGCCTTGCATATATATCATTATCTGACGAAACCAAGATTGTGCCCTGCCTCTGTCTTTGTAGTTTGTACTAGCAGGGAGGGAAATAATGTGTTTTCTGGATCCTCAAGCCTGAAACATCTTTTTATGTAGATTTTCATGGAAAAAGAAGCAGATTGCATTCAACTTTTTTCAATTATAACCTGAAGAAAAAAGAATTGTTTGCTAAAGATTATTGTAGCTTGGTAGCTCCACCTAGCTGGGGCTAGTGGATGACTCGATATTGAAATCTTGTTCCCAGCAACAGATTTAAGGAATTAATCTTCCTAGCTGTAAATTGTTGGGTCTCTTACCTATCAGCTACTCACATTCAATTGCTCTTTCATTCCAAAATAGTTCAACCTGCTTTCTGTGATGTGCCATTTAAATTCTCAGATTGGTTATCTTAGTCAGATTTTCTCAAAGAATTGCTTTCTAACAGTTTTCTTTATCAAATTCATCACATTTGACAGGAAAAGATTGAGAAAACGGAATCTCTTCCCGAACATGTATATCCCACTGAAGAGTTACAAAGTGCAGCTTCTCTTTCCAGACAGTTAGCTGAGCAGATGACCCTTGCAAAAGCATACGTCATCATTGCAAAAGAACACAGCAACCTCCAACTAGCTTGGGAGCTAAGCTCAAGAATCAGAAGCTGCCAACTATTACTGTCAAAATCCGCCATGAAAGGGGAGCCCGTATCACTAGATGAAGCAGAGCCAATAATTAAGTCCCTATCATCTTTAATCTACAAGGCACAAGACGCACACTATGACATAGCAACCACAATAATGACCATGAAATCCCATATTCAAGCGCTTGAAGACCGCACTCATGCAGCAAATGTGCAAACCACCATGTTTGGACAGCTGGCAGCTGAGGCGATCCCGAAAAACCTCCACTGCTTGAAAATCAAGCTCATGGCTGATTGGCTTGAAAAACGCTCCCTACAGAAATTGGCAAATGAGAGGAAAAACTCTCCACGTCTTGTGGACAATAATCTGTACCATTTCTGTGTATTCTCAGATAATGTTTTGGCTGTGTCTGTGGCGGTCAACTCCACCGTGTGTAACGCTGACCACCCAAAGCAGCTAGTCTTCCATATTGTTACAAACGGTGTTAGCTTTGGTGCTATGCAAGCTTGGTTTCTCAGTAACAACTTCAAGGGTGCTACAATTGATGTTCAGAATATGGAGGAATTTTCTTGGTTAAATGCTTCTTATTCTCCAGTTGTTAAGCAACTCCTTGAGCCAGATTCAAAGGCTTACTGTTTTGGGGGCTCAGAAAATCTCAGCATTGAACCCAAGTTTCGAAATCCGAAATACTTGTCACTTTTAAATCATTTGAGATTCTACATCCCTGAAATCTATCCTCATCTGGAGAAGGTGGTCTTTCTTGATGATGATGTTGTTGTCCAGAAAGATCTCACACAACTTTTCTCCCTGGATTTACATGGAAATGTAAATGGAGCTGTTGAGACTTGTTTGGAAGCGTTTCACCGTTACTACAAGTATCTCAACTTCTCAAACCCAATAATCAACTCAAAGTTTGACCCACACGCGTGTGGGTGGGCTTTTGGAATGAACGTCTTTGATTTGATTGCTTGGAGAAAAGCAAATGTGACCTCGCGGTATCATTACTGGATGGAGCAGAATATTGATCGGTCTCTGTGGAAACTGGGGACACTTCCTCCTGGTCTTCTTAGCTTCTATGGACTCACTGAGCCTCTTGACAGAAGATGGCACGTTCTTGGGTTGGGATATGATCCGAATATTGATATTCGCTTGATTGAGAGTGCAGCTGTAGTTCACTTTAATGGTAATATGAAGCCTTGGCTGAAATTGGCAATTGGAAGGTACAAACCGTTATGGGACCGGTATGTTAACCAAAGCCACTCTTATCTCCAATATTGTGTATCAAGCTGAAGATAATTTTTAAAATGCTTGAATTTTTTCTTAATCGATGTGATTATGTGGGCTAACACAGTTACACTTGGAGAAAAAATGTGATTGTAGCACTCACAGACTTAGGGAGGTTGTTTTTGCCCAATTCAATTTTGTTTTTTATTTGGATATATTATGGTAGGAAGAAGAGGCAAGTCATTCTTTAGACATTTTGGAAGGAATTGTGTTAGGTTTAGGGTGAATGAAGAGGGCATTTTGTGTCGTGTGTTATTGAGCGATTTGACTTTAGCTAATGTGATTCTGGACAAGGAAGGAAATTCTTGTTGCCATAGTTTTGATGAAGTTGTAGAATCCTCTATTTATTCTGTATTTCTGTAAGAGGTTTCACCAATAAGCAGAATTTGGATTCTAGATAGCTCAATTATTATTATGCTCTTCATTCTCTGAACTTATGAAGTCTGTTTTAATAAGTTCAAATGCTTGTTGGTTGCCTTTTAAAATGTGAAACGCTTCTAAAAAGTTTGTCTGACAATACTCTTTTTGAGTTTTATTAGTTCCATAGATAAATAAAAGGTGATTATGATACTCTATGGCATTATACTCAGCCCACAAATGCTTATATGCATTATAAGCATTTGTGGGCGAGTCTAAAAGCCAAAGTTTGAGATCATTTGGGTAGAACTAGAAGTTCTGAAATTGGGATGGCAGGATTCAACTTGAGAAGAAAATTTGAAGAGCTGCTGTACATTTTTATGATATTAAGAAAAACAATTGCAGTGCCAAAGTCTCAAAAGGCCTTCTCTGAACTAGCCTGTCTCATAAATCACTCAAGAAAATGCAAGTATGTTCTACTATTCAAAAATCACACGAGCTTTATGAAGAATAGGCTTTTGGGTTGACAAGTGTGTCTGATTTACTTGTATAGTTTGCCGAAGGTACCTGGTATGAAAAAAAATTCTTATTTCTTCATCCAAATTCATATAATGAGTAATTCAAACTGATTTCTTGAACTAAGAAAATTTTAAGAGACGTGTAAAAACCTCCTCACCAGGTGGCTCGAATACTTAAAAACCTCCTCACCAAGTGGCAAGAACATGCATTGTGAGCTCTTAGTGTAGCCATTGTTATGACAAATCAGCATCAGCTATCCCACGTTTCATCTCTATCTACACATCTTTGACACGTGTACTAAATTCATCTCCAAACCACCTACTTAAAAATCCCCCTTCACGTCTAGCTAGAGAACCCAATATGGAATCCATGGCTTCTCAAGGAGACAAATTACAAGCCCCCAAAACCCACAAACACACCACCCTAATCTCAAAGCTTGAAAATGATGCAGGCAAATGGCTATCAAATGACTTCCCTATATACAAATACCAGGGCTTTTGGTACGGTGAGATATTTCTAGAAGGAATCCTAGAATTCCAAGAGCTAGACCCATCTGATTTCAACCTTTCACCATCCGATATCATCATATGTAGCTGTATAAAAAGCGGCACCACTTGGCTAAAGGCTTTAGCTTTCTCAATTGCAACCCGAACCCGATTCAACCCCTTCTCCAAAGGCAACCCTCTTTTCGCCTCGGTTCCACACGACTTGATCCCGTTCATAGAGATCGACATCGCTCAAAACCGAACCCCTCGAGATCCCGAGCTCCCCTTGTTGTCCACCCACATGAGCTACTCAGCCTTGCCCGAATCCATATCGTCTTTCGGGTGCAACATCGTCTACATTTGTAGAAACCCTAAGGACGTTTTCGTCTCGATGTGGCATTTCATGCAGAAGATTATACCCAAGAAAGAACTTTTTCCCTTGGAGAAGGCGTTCGATCTCTTTTGTAGGGGGATTTCGCTATGTGGGCCCTACTGGGATCATGTGCTGGAGTATTGGAAGGCGAGCTTGGATCGTCCTAATAGGATATTGTTCTTGAAGTACGAGGATATGATGGATGACCCGGATTTGTATGCTAGGAGGTTGGCGGAGTTCATGGGCTATCCGTTTTCGAGCGAAGAGGAGAGAGATGGTGTTGTGAAGAGGATTGTGGAGATGTGTAGTTTTGGGAGTTTGAGTAACTTGGAGGTGAATAAGACTGGAAGGCATCGAGAGGAAAGCGATTTCATTATGGAGAATTCGAGTTTCTTTAGGAAAGGTAAGGTGGATGATTGGAGAAACTATTTGACGGAGGAGATGGGAAGTAAGCTTGATCAGATCACCATTGAGAAGCTTGGTAACTCTGGCTTAACATTAGTGTAACTTGTAAGACTAGCTAGATGTATATAAGAATAATATTGCTGGACCGTACATTGATCATCTCGATCACGTACGGTAGTAAGAAATATGTACTTAATTACTGTCATTATGTAAGAGTTGAATTGTTATTTTGATTTTCTCTTTTTATGTACAGTACTCTTTTGTTGAATTAGCTTCATTGTCCGCCACATATATATAATGTTATATATATATATATATGTGTGTGTGTGTTTAATACTTGTCACTATTTCTTTGTTTTTTTTGTGCGTGCCTTTTGAGTTGTGTTTTTGATTTCATTGATGAAAATCCGAAATAAATGAATGTTAAGTTTGTGAACTTAAATTAATATAAATTGGATATATAGAAGAAAACTTCATGCGTGGGAATTATTCGCGCACGTTTAAAAAATGTGTGTGCTATTACAACTCTCGACGTTTTTTTCCTCGTACAAATAAAGACTTAGGGCTCGTTTGGTATTGATATCTAAGGTATGAGATATCGGATATCGGTATCGGTATGGATATCAAGATATTGGTATGAGTGATATCTAGATATCGGATATGGGTATGGATATGGGTGATATCTTTGATATACCAATTTCCTGGGGTATATGAAAATAACACTCTAATATCACTCTGATATCCTTTTGATATCAGCTGATATCGATATACTCTTATACCAAACAACAGATATCAGTTTGATATTGATATCAGGATATACCAAACACTAGATATGGGTATCAGTCATATCCATACCCATATTTGATATCCTGATATGGATACCAAACGGGCCCTTAGAATCTTTTAGTATTCTTCCTCGTAAATAACGAAGTTCTCCAAAATGTTTCAATATGTCAAGTTTCAGTTAATAAGAAAAGATCTTAAACTAGAGATGTTTTTGACTCTTGCAACCTTTGTCTTATTTATAGACGTTTGGGGAGGTCGAAAGTTGCAGTTTTTCGATGTAGGAGAACATTATTGACCTTCGAAGTGTCGATTGGTGGAGACTGTGGAGTACGTGTGAAGTGTACGATGTGTTGCCTCGTCATTGGTGGGAGATATTGTTCCAGTTGGAGTTTCAAGATCTTCCAATATGGGAGAGATTCATTGGATCTTCAAGGTGTCGATTGTCAATTGACGGAGTGTGAGGTGTGCGACATGTTGCCTCATCATGGGTGGGAGATGCGGTTCTAGTTGGAGTTTCGATATCTTTTGATATGGGAATTTTTTTTTATCTTCGAGGTGGCGAAAGTTGATTGGTGGAGCGTGATGTGTGCAACATCATCGATCGTCATCACTGATTAGGGTCTTCATAGTTTGTGACCTCACCCACCGTTTATTCAGTGCACTGTGTAGGAAAGGTGCCGAACACCATGTAGGATGTGTATGCTATTTTCACTCGGGCTTTGTGGGAGCTATTCACTCGCCTTGGGGTCTTTGTGTTCTAAGTTGATTTTGTGCGATGTTCGTACACTAGTGACACTGCCTTGTTTAGTCGAGCGTGTGCGTGGCTAGTGGGCATCTGATACTTGTAAGTTTTTGTAGGGTGTGTGCTTTTTAGTAGTATCATTATCATATTACGTTGAATTCTAAGTTTTCACACGTCATTCCCCCTCGTTTTCACCTTTGCTTCGATAAATCCTTTTATCGCTTAGTACTTGGATTAATCGCACTCCATCAATCAAGTTGCTTTGATTTTATTGTAAGTTGTGTGTGTGTGTTTTGGATTATTTCTTGATGCCTCGTCATTTATATGCATGTCCCTTTTATTTATGCTTCAATTTTTTAGTATTTGGTGTGTTTTGACCTTATTTGTCCACTTTTTTACTTCATATATTCATGTCTTTGAGTCTATCAAAAACGATCTCTCTGTTTAAGAAATGGATGTGTGTATACAACCTCTCCATGCGCACAAACAATATATATTTTATCATTAACGTTGATAATGATATGTTATTGTGGTTGTTGTTGTTGTTAATGTACACAATGTTACATAGAAATCTAGTATGGAGATTTGTGTCAAGCTACGTACGGATCAGGACTCGGGAGACATCGAAGTTGACGAGATGAACCAATCAAGGAATCCTCAAAAGAGAATGAACTCAAGGAAGACTTGTGTTGAAAGTATAATGGGAGATCAATTTGGAAAAGGGGAAGCCGTTGATATCGATAAATAGCTTGAAAATAGAATTGTTTCTTTAGTTTAGAGATTGTTGGACACACATTTTTGTTGGGCCCATAGGAACTTGTTTATAAATATCTGGCTCGCTAAGCATTGGACCCTAATGAATAAAGCCCACAAATTAGATATTTGCAAATAAGCATGTAATAGTGAATGACGATGGTCACCAGACACAATAAAGCATGACCGTTGATGGATCCTGAAAAAACGGAGTGGAAGACGACCATGACGGTCATGCCGGGTATCTCACGAAGTGGGTTCAAGTAACGACTTCCTTGAGTTGCCCTAACGGAAAAGATATAAGGGCAAAGATCTTTAGAATGTATTTGATCTTTTGGCGAGATATTCAGTTGTAATCAAGAGAAGAAAATCTAATCTTTATCGATTAAGCTATGATAAGAAGTGTTTGTCTTAACTTTCCTTTTTCCGATCTCAAAAAATATAAAAACACGATTGCACATTTGATTGTGACCCCTATGGCCCTACCAATGATGTTTGAATACTAAGCTATTTTTCGTCTAAAACAATTTGCACCCACCGTGGGGCTATAGTCAGAAAAAATCATAAAGCAACTCTATTCCAACAACTTCCTCCATGCCCGACCATGAAGAAAAAGATCCTGGCCACGATAGTCTTGGAGACCCCGGTCTCCACGAAGATCCAGTAGTAACTAACCACCAAATGGTGGAGTTGGCAGATTTCACCCAAATGCTCCATAACATAGAGAAGGAATTGTCTGACTAATGTGCCAACAACGAGAGATACCAGGCTAGCGTTGAATGCCTCACTACCGAAAATGACGCATGCGGACGCAGTTGTGATCTTTAATTGTCGTCCCCTCCCCCTTGTGCCCGAACGACGAGAGACACTAGAGGCTTGGTCGTCAGGCTCCACCTTGATGGGGGCGAGGGAACATGAAGGAACCCGATAGACCATCACACCCACACAACCTCCACCAAGTTTGTGATACCTCTCACCATCGTCCCTGAGGCCCCGTCGAGCCTGCCTTGCAAGCATGGAACATCGGGGAAATGTGGCACCTTCCACTACTCTCCAGTCGGCGGGAGACGTCCCTCCGCTCTATCTTGAGGATATCTTGATGGTCGATGACAATGATCGGGATAGGGGGCTTCCCCACGATCTTGAAGAAATCGTCCAAAGAAATGTTCGCGGAGCAAATGGCTAGAATCTCGGGAGTCCCCCAACCCATCGAGAGGGAAGCTGTGGACATGTGCGATGAATCTCCTTTCACCCCTTCCATCGCAAGGGCTGAAATACCCCAGATGTTCTCAGTTCCTCTCATGACCGCCTACGACGGTACCAGTGACGCCGATGAGCCATCTTCAAGCAAAAGATGATGGCGAGCGCAATCCCCTACCACTCCCGAGAGGCATTGATGTGAAAAGGGTTTGGAATGGATATAGCGGGGCCCGTCCTTAAGTGATTCATAAATCTCCCCAGGGGTAGAATAAGGTCCTTTCCCGACCTTATGGATTCTTTCGTGGTTCAGTTCGCTAGTAGCCGGAGATTTGAGATACAATCAAGCGATTTGTACCGGATAGTGAAAACGCTAAGTGAGTCCACAAGGGATTATCTCGACAGGTTCAATCGAGAAAAAATTTCCATGATTGCAATTGAAGCCTTCCGTCAGGGGGTAATCCAAGAGGGAGACTATACAAGGAACTCACCAAGCATCCATGTGTTAGTTTTGAAGACGTATGGACTAAGGCTCTAGGTCAAGTCCGTCTTGAAGAGGACTTAAAATTGAGAAATCAAACGAGCTTATGGGATCGCATGGAAACGAAGGTAACGATTGACCATCGGCGAGAGCGCCGGAATCAGCCCTACATCCGTCCTCACCAACTCCGTTAGAGTAAACGTCGAAGAGTTTAACTTTGGTATATCCCAAAAGAACTGTTGTATATTTTTTGTTAGCTTATTTAGCTGAGTCATCAGTTAGTTTGTTGAGTCAGAAAAGACCACATTTTTAGGCATTTTATGTTAGTGAAAACGTGTGCTAAATTTATGTTTATTTATTGGCTATTTAAGCCTTGATCTGAAATTAATCAAGAATGCAATTATCAGAGTCACTATTCCTTATTCTTTCTACCAATTATAACACTCTATGGCATTTACTGATAAATAGAGACTATTTATATGCATCATAAGCATTTGTGGGTGAGTCTAAAGCCAAAGTTGAAGATCATTTGAGTAGAACTAGAAGCTCTGAAATTGGGATGGCAGGATTCAGCTTGAGACAAAATTTGAAGAGCTGCTGTACATTTTTTCTGACATTTAAGTAATAAGTCACCTAAGAAAATGCAAGTATCTTCTACTATTCAAAAATCGCACAAGCTTTATAAATACTAGGCAATTGGGTTGACAAGTGTTCATCCTAAATTATGTCTACCTGGTGTGAAAGAATCTGATTTCTTCATCCAATTTCGTATAATGATGAGTAATTAAAATTGATTTCTTGAACTAAGAAAATTTCAAGAGACGTGTAACAAAAAAGATTGAAAATCGTCTATCGTCATATCCTTTAAAAATACATATATAGAGCCTTTTGTAAGGGAAAAGGAAAAGTTGAAAGTTTAATTTGATATACATCAAGATTTAATTAAGAACTGTCCAAAAACAAACCAACTTCACCAAGTGGCTCGAATTTGTGAAGCTGATGAAATTTTGCCGCCACGAACATGCGTTGTGAGCTCTTAGTGTAGCCATTTTCGTAACAAATCAACACCAGCTACCCCACGTTTCATCTCTATCTACACATCTTTGACACGTACTTACTTAATTTGTCTCCAAACTACCTACTTAAAATAACCTTTCACGTCTAGCTAAAGAACCCAATATGGAATCCATGGCTTCTCAAGGAGACAATTTACAAGCCCCCCTAAAAACCCACAAACACACCACCCTAATCTCAATTCTCGAAAATGATTCAAGCACTTGTCTATCAAATGATTTCCCTCTATACAAATACCAAGGCTTTTGGTACGTTGGGATATACCTAGAAGGAATCCTAGAATTCCAAGAGTTAGACCCATCTGATTTCAACCTTTCACCATCCGATATCATCATATGTAGTTGTATGAAAAGCGGCACCACTTGGCTAAAGGCTCTAGCTTTCTCAATTGCAACCCGAACCCGATTCGACCCCTTCTCCAAAGACCACCCTCTTTTCTCCTCAGTTCCACACGGCTTGATCCCGTTCATAGAAATCGACATCGCTCAAAACCGAACACCCCGAGATCCCGAGCTCCCCTTGTTGTCAACCCACATGAACTACTCGGCCTTACCCGAATCCATATCGTCTTTCGGGTGCAAGATAGTGTACATTTGTAGAAACCCTAAGGACGTTTTCGTTTCGACGTGGCATTTCATGCACAAGGTTATACCCAAGAAAGAGCCTCTTCCCTTGGAGAAGGCGTTCGATCTCTTTTGTAAGGGGATTTCGCTATGCGGGCCCTACTGGGATCATGTGCTGGAGTATTGGAAGGCGAGCTTGGATCATCCTGATAGGATATTGTTCTTGAAGTACGAGGATATGATGGATGATACGGAGTTGTATGCTAGGAAGTTGGCGGAGTTCATGGGCTATCCTTTTTCGAGTGAGGAAGAGAGAGATGGTGTTGTGAAGAGGATTGTGAAGATGTGTAGTTTTGGGAGTTTGAGTAACTTGGAGGTGAATAAGACCGGAAGGCATCGAGAGGAACGTGTACGAGATGAGGATATCAGCGTGGCGAATTCGAGTTTCTTTAGGAAAGGTAAGGTGGATGATTGGAGAAACTATTTGACGGAGGAGATGAGAAGTAAGCTTGATCAGATCACCATTGAGAAGCTTGCTAACTCTGGCTTAACATTAGAGTAACTTGTAAGACTAGCTAGATGTATAAGAATAATGCTGGAACCGTACATTGATCATCTCGATCACGTACGGTAATAAGAAATATGTACTTGATTACTGTCATTATGTAAGATGTTATTTTGATTTTCTCTTTTTATGTACTACACTCTTTTGTTTGATCTTTAAGATGTCGAAGGTTGATTAGTAGATTGTGAGGTGTGAGAAATCATTGATCGTCGTCACTGATTAGTGTCTTCCTAGTTTGTGACCTGACAACCGTTTATTCAGCACACTGTGTAGGAAAGGTAGTCGGATGCCATGTAGGATGAGCATACTGTTTGCACTTGGGCTTCGTGGGAGCTATTCACTTGGGGTCTTTGTGCTCTTAGTTGATTTTGTGCGATGTTCATACACTAATGACGCTGCCTTCTTTAATCGAGCGTGTGTGTGGGTAGTGAGCATCCGGTACTTGTAAGTTTTTGTTTCTTGATGTCTCGTCGTTTATATGCATGTCCCTTTTATTTGTGCTTCAGTTTTTTAGTATTTGGTGTGTTTTGACCTTGTTTGTTCACTTTTTGACTATCATATATTTCTGTATTTGAGTCTATCGAAAACGAATTGGATCTTTGCAAATAAGCTTGCGATAGTGGAAGACGACGATCACCGGACTCAGTAAATCACGACCGTTGATGGACCTCGAAGAAAGCGGAGTGGAAGACGACCATGATGGTCATGTCGAGTATCTCGCGGCGGGGGTTCAAGAAACGACTTCCTCGAGTTGCCCGAGCGGAAAAGATATAAGGGTAAGGATCTTTAGAATGTATCTGATCTTTTTACGAGATATTCAGTTGTAACCAAGAGAAGAATCTATCTTTATCGATTAAGCTACGATAATAAGTGTTCGTCTTAACTGTCCTTTTTCCGATCTTCTCCGATTACAAAAAAAAAAATCAAAACTCAATTGCATATTCGATTGTGACTCCTACCTTGGATGTTTGAATAGTAAGGTATTTTTCGTAAAAAACAATTTGGCGCCCACAATTTGAAAAAATCATAAAGCAACTATGTTCCAGCAATCGCCGCCATGTCCGACCATGAAGAAAGAGATCCTGGCCAAGATGGTCTCGGAGACCCCAATCACCATGAAGATCTACCACTAACTAACCACCAAACGGAGTTGGAAAATTTCACCAAAGGCTCCGTAACTTAGAAAAGGAATTGTCCGACCAACGTGCCTACAACGAGAGATACCTGGCTAGCGTTAATGTCTCACTCGAAAATGTTGTGGATGCATGTGTGATCTATAACCGTTGGCCCCACGCTTGAAAGATGAGAGACACAAGAGGCCTGGTCACCAAGCTCTACCTAGCTTGATGGGAGTGAGGGAACATCAAGGAACCCGACAGGCCATGACTCCCACGCAGCCGCCACCGAGTTCGCGACACCTCTCGCCACCATCCACGGGCCCTCGTTGAGCCTGCCTTCGCAAGCATGGAACATCGGGGAAATGTGGCACCTTCCACTACCCTATAGCCGGAGGGAGACGTCCCTCCGCTCTATCATGAGATGATGACGGGAGCAGTCCCCTACAACTCCCGAGGGGTGTTGATGTGCAAAGGGTTTGGAACGGCTCTAGCGAGGCCCGCCCTTAAGTGATTCATAAATCTCCCCGTGGGTAGCATAAGGTCCTTTGCCGACCTGATGGATTCTTTTCAGGAACAATTCGCTAGTAGCCGAAGATTTGAGAAATAGTCAAGCGATCTATACCGGATAATGCAAAAGCCAGTTGAGTCCACAAGGGAGTATCTTGACAAGTTCAATCGAGAGAAAGTTTCCATCCTGCACTATGCCATGCCGAATGCTATCGAAGCCTTTCGTCAGGGGTAATCAGAGGGAGACCTATACAAGGAACTCACCACGCATCCATGTGTTAGCTTTGAAGACGCTCGGACTAAGGCTCTAGCCCAAATTCGTCTCGAAGAGGACTTAAAACTGAGAAAGCAAACGAGCGTATGGGTCACATGGAAAAGATGGTAACTAGTGACCACCGACAAGAGCACCGAAATCAACCCTACACCCGTCCTTACCAAGACTCCGTCAGACTAAACGTTGCTAGCACCAAGACTGCTTCTCCAAAGGTTGTCAAGCCACTGCCACCTAGGTTTGAAGAGTTTAACTTAGGTATATCCCTAGAAGAACTCGTAAAAAACCTTACCTAGTTAAAAAGGACCATCAGTTGGGCAAAAAGAAACGAGAAGTCATACCCAAACAAGGACATGGCAATTAAGTGGTGTGATTTCGACGACGATTGTGATCACGTCACCAGTGAGTGCATAGCGCTTAGAAGAGAAATAGCATTTCTAGTCTCCCGTGGAAGGATAACCGAATTCGCCCCAGACGCTCAAGTTCCGCAAGAAGTTGCAATGTGCTACCGCGGGGAGTTATGCCTTATTTTTTGTTAGGACGGTGTTGGGAACTCGCATTCCACAACATCGGAACAACAATCCTATCCAGTTTTAATAATGACAAACACCATATGGGAACTAACATTTTATGTTCAAGTATTTCAAAGGAACCTTAGGTTAAACAAACATTCCTCTAAGGGAACACAAGAGCGTAAAATGATGACTGAATGAAAGAAGCAGTTCCCATCAGGGGAACTCATGAGAGACAAGTTCCCAAGACATGGGAACTCACATGTGAAGACAAGACAGTGCAACGCAAAATGCGGAAGCCTGTTCCAGACAAAGCAGAGCCGCAGTCTGTTCCTCAGATTGAGCCGATTGATCCAATGGTCTAATTAGCTTCAAGAGTTGACTAATTTCAAATAGAATCACATGTAAAGAAAGTACATACTTTGCTAGAAAGACAAGGACATTTCGTAGAAGAGCAAAATGAAAATTCAACCCCAAACCTGAAGAGTATATATAAGCCAATGAATATTGTACTTGGAAGTCACTTCTCAAAAAAGCCTCAAGCAATCTGAAAAGGAGCAAGTCAAGAACGAAGCAACCAAGAGAAGTCTCCGACGACGAGTATGTGATCTCGGCGGGTGAACCCAACGTTCTCTGGTGAAATGGAACCGAGTCAAGATACAAGCGTAAGGTTTGAGTTCCTTGTTTTAGTTGATATGTTGTCCTAGTACTTAGGTTGAGAAAGTTCATTAGTGTTATCAAAGTTTGGTAACTGTTGGGAAAAGAGAAGTTTGAGCTTTACCTTGTAGTAGATTAGAGAACTATAAATAAAAGAAGAAAGTCATTCAAAATCCTCCAAGTGAAGGTACGGGTTTACTCATACAACTAATTGGTTGTAGTGGGGTTCCTCTATAAGGAAAATGTGTTCTGTCTTGTTTAGGTAGCTTTGAACAGTCCAATGTTTGTTCCCAACTCTCTACTAACACATCACGATCCAACATTTTTTAATATGTTCGAATGAATGTTGGATTCCCTTATGAAATGTTAAAACACGACTAAAAAATTTGTCCGTCAAAATTGTTGATTGTTGATTGATGATGGATTTCTTCTCGGACTATTGTAGGATGACAATACTCTTTGAGTTTTATTAGTTCCATAGATAAATAAAAGCTATTATGATACTATGGCATTTGTTGATAAATAGAGACTGTTTATATGCATCATAGTCATTTGTGGGCGAGTCTAATGCCAAAGTTAGAGATTATCTAGGTAGAACTAGAAGCTCTGAAATTGGGATGGCAGGATTCAACTTGAGACGAAATTCGAAGAGCCGTTGTACATTTTTTCTGATATTTAAGTAACAAGTTTAGAAAAGGCAAAATACATCAATAAATACCTGAACTTGTACGTTTTTGTCAACCGACCCCGTGTACTATGAAATATTTAAAGAAACACCTAAACTTAACTGAATTTATTCTATTAAACACTCTACGCTAACGTGCTCTAATTCATGTGTTGCACTTGCTCTATGTGTGAGTGAGTGTCTAAATGATGATTTGGATGTTTTTTAAAATAATTTTTTTTGATTAATATGTGTCTTCTTCCCCAATTAATTTTCTAGGGTTTGTTTCTCTTGGGCTAAATCTGTGAGGGCGGGGTGAAGAATTCTTCATTCTCTAGGCCGGAGATTCTCAGTCAGGCGCAAGCACGGTTGACATGTGAGATTATCATGCCGGGGTGTCTTCTTCCCCAATCGAATTCCTCAAATCTAGCAAAAAACAAGTGAAAATTTGAAGCTTTATCAATTGAGAAATAAGAAGCAGGATTGACATGGAGACATTAGGAAACAAAATTCAGTTCAGAACGGCAAGAGTCTGAATTTTTCATTTTGGATCTGGTTTAATTGGATCTTTCCTAAATAAATTTTGGAACTCTTTCTCAATTGAGAATTCAAACTCCTTGTCCGAGTCCGTCGTTCTGGCCTATGAGTCTGGTTTTGCCATTTTGGAGCTGGTTCCTTTTACCGGCAGTGAAGAATTCGAACTCTCCTCCGAGTCCATCGTTCCGTCCTCACTCTCTTTGGTTCTTTTTGCTGGCGGTGAAGATTCAAACTCTCTGTTCGAGTTTGTCGTTTCGTCGTTGCTCCCTCTAGTTCTGGATCTGGTTCCTTTTTTCCGATGGTAAAGAATTCAAACTCCGACTCTGTCGTTCCGTTCTCACTCTCTAGTCAGGAAGAAGACCCAAAAAAAGTATTTACATTTTTTATTAAAATTTAATAAAATTAATGAGGTAATCTTATGTGGCAAAACACATACCTAAATTTGGCTTAGGTGGCTTAAAAAAATGCACACATCCGTGCACGTAATATTCACGATCAAAAGAGTTAGACGTGTTTAGTAGTGCCAAAATAACTAAGTAAAAACGTAAAAATTGAGGCGTGTGTTGATATATTTTGCCTTTAAGAAAATGCAAGCATCTTCTACTATTCAAAAATCACACCAGCTTTATGAATACTAGGCAATTGGGTTGACAAGTGTGCATCCTATGTGACTATGTCTACCAGGTATGAAAGAATTTCATTTCTTCTTCACCAAAAAAAAAAGAATCTCATTTCTTCATCCAAATTCATATAACGAGTAATTAAAATTGATTTCTTGAACTAAGAAAATTTCAAGAGACGACGTGTAACAAAAAAGATCGAAAATCGTCTATCGTCATATCCTTAAAAAATACATATATAGGAAAGCCAAACCCGGGCATCAAGATGAATATTTAATTTGATATACATCTAAGATGAACTGTCCAAAATACCTCTTCGTCAAGTGGCTCTTGGAGTCTTAGTGTAGAATGTTTATGACAAATCAACACCAGCTATCCCACGTTTAATTTCTATCTACACTGCCTACACATCTTTGACATGTGCTTACGTAATTCGTCTCCAAATTGCCTACTTGAAATTCCCCTTATCTAGCTAGAGAACTGTTTTGGGCAGGATAATCGCACTAACACGTTACCTGCTAAGATGCGGGAATTCCTAACCAAATAGAAATCGTAACACGTTATAAGCTACAAACAAGTGGTAAAACAAGATAAAAGGTAATAAAAGAATGGCAAAAGAATGATAGGATTCGTATTATGATCTAGATTGTGAATGAATCTTCTGTTAACACAAGCGAATACTATGAATGAAATAATGTGACTAAGTAGGAAGGCTTGAGCTCTTGTGAGTGACTTCCAGAGTTCGTCCCCCCTGTAGTCCTTGCTTCAGGACTATTTATACCTCTTTTCCCTATTTTGACCATTGGTTGAAACGTTCTTCCCATCCCAGAGATCTCGCCCCCAACGTTAATGGAATAGCCGTTGGTGTCGATCATGGGTTCGAGATCTTCACCCTGCATTGACTGCTCCATCATCGTCTGCTTCTATCGATTTACTCGGATCAATTATACTGGGCTTGATATTCTTTCTTGGACCAAGTTTCGGAGGGCCCAACAATACCCCCTCAAAAACCCGGGAAAACTCTCTCCACCGCTTTTCTAGGGTTTTTTATTTTTGCTTCTCGGAAGTTGTAGCGCGTAGAGGCATGTCCCATCAACCCGTATTTATAGCAGTCATGATGGCCTCTAAGACTTCAGTTGTACTTCTCGGTGTCCAGGTACGCTTCCCTCTACTTTGCTTCTTCATCTTCAACCTCTCTTCTTCCCTTTACTATGGCAACTTCCAGTTCCTCCTCTCTTTATTGTCTTGAAGCCACCACTCCTCCTTCCCTATCCTCTTCCGGATTCCTCACTTCCTATCACCGGAGGGATAGTACTTCGGAAGACCCCCATATCTTCGCCTTCTCTGCAGGTTTCCCTCCGCATGCAGAGGTATTCTTTCCTCCCCCGGGTATCTATGCTGACTTCTATTCTGACGATTGGGTGTGCTTGTACGAGTACCCTTTTCGTATCGGCCACCGTTTTCTGTTTTCTCCTTTAGTCGTCGATTTCTTGTCTACTCTCAATGTTTCTCCGGGGCAACTGCTTCCCCAAGTTTTGAGACTTCTACTTTCCGTCGATCGATTGTGCTCTTCTCTTGGTCTTCCCTTCAAAGCTACCGATTTTTTCTTGAATTATCGCCTTTCTAAAGGTGTTCCTGGCCGTTTAATTTGAAAACCTTCACCAATAAATCTGATCTAGTCTTCAACATATCAAAATCTGACCGGGGTTGGGCTGATAAGTTCTTCTTCGTGAGATTGTCTTCTCTGGGAATCGTTACGTCTTTCCTAAAAAGTCGTTGGCAGTCAACAGGTAGTGTTTCCCTGTTGTACTCGTTGGTCGTTATTCAAATCTAACCACTGGTCGTTTTTTGTGCAGAGAATCTTGCTACTCCTCAACCCCGCAAGGTGTCATCCCAAGTTATCTCCCACATCGAGGCTCTTCCGTTGGAAGACAGATCATATCCCGAGTTAGCAAGAGCGTGTTTCGCTGAACCCAAAGATACCAAGATGTCAAGTAAGCTTTTCTTTCTTCTTTTTCCTTGTTTCAGCGTCTTTATCTTCTACTAATCCTGTTACTCCATGCTGCCAGGTTCAAGAACTACCAGATCAACTGTTGCATTATCAACCTTGGAAAGAGTCGAACCCAGGAAGAAGAGGAAAGCGGAAACGGCTTCTACTACAGATACGTCTTTGGCGGTAGCTCTCCCTCCCAAGATTGCAAGCGACCCTCCTAAGGTCTCTTTATCAAAGAAGGATGTATCCTCTCGAATGACGGACCTTCCTAGCACTATGATGTCTCTGGACATGGACGCGGGAAAATGCCTAAAATCTCTGATGCCGCTTCAAGTGAGCTGTCTTCGGGATTCAGGACATCGGTCCACTTTACCTGACTTCTTTGGTGAGATACTGGCAGCTCAGTGGCAGGTACTTAACAACTTTCCTTCATCTCTATTGCCAACTGTCTTAGCTCTTGATGGTTTTATATTCGTTGTTCAGGGTCTTCAACTTGCTCTTGCGGCTTTTGACGCCTTCAAAGATTATCCTGAGCAATTGGCCCAGAGCAAGATCAGCACGCAGCTTGAGAAGGACATGACAGTTATTCTGGGGCAAGAGAAGAAGGTTCTGGAGAAGAAGGTTGCAGATCTGCAGAGTGCCCTCGGGAAAGCTGTTGGAGAGTCTAAAGCATGGGAGGACAAGTTTAACGTGGCATCGAAGAAAGGCGCTGCTCTTGCTCAAGAGATCGAGGATACGACTGACTACTGGTCGCTTCGAGCCCGTGTCGAGACGATAGAAGAGTTTGCTGTGGGGAACCATTCTTCTTGGGACGCTGTAAAGGAAAGGGAGCAGTTTGAGAACTTGTTCCCTGACGAGGTCAACGCATCCAAGAAATCTTCCCTTGTTGAGGAAATCTCTCAAGTTGCTAAAGAAGTGGCTCAGGTGGAAATGGAAAACCAGAAGACAGTCGAGGAAGTTTCCAAGGATTAATTTCCTTCCGTTTCCTTTACCTCTCAAACTTTATCCTACCCCCAGTATGTTGGGGTTTAAAACTCTTTGTTTTGTATGGCCGCTCGTTTTAGGGCCTTGTTGTGGACAACTTCTATCCCTTGTTGGTGTTTAGGGGTTTTATGTTTATTTAGTAATGTTTTAGTATTTTGTTATGGTTTTGGATCTGTTTTTTGTCTTTTTTGCAGGTATAACAGGTTTACCGCCGAGGAATAAATATTAACGCGTTTATGATAAACTGTCTTTGTTGCAAAAGTGTTTTACTCGTAGTTTTATGATGAACTTCCCGTTGTAATAGCGCTTTCTATGTAAGATGCGGAGAGAGAGAAAAATGATGCTTTTGACAAGATGTAATCATTTGTAATTTATAAAATTATGAGTCGCGTTACAAGTACTTGGTGACGTGAAAAACTCTCCTTTGTTCTAGAGTCTGTGTTACACGTTCTCATCTCTTGCATCTTTTTGACTAGTCGTTGTGTGCACAGCGTTGCCTGATCATAAGACGAGGGCCTATGTTTTGGCCTGTAACGTCACAAGGCGTCCCTTGTTAGTTTTTTCTTTCAAAATCGGTGTCGTCTTATGTATGTATGAAGATGTAATGATGCAATGTAAAAAAGAAAATAATATGTGATATGTACCTTGCTATGTGTTCTAGAAATGATATAGCTTCAGGTTCATCGCGTTCCAACTTCTGGGCACTGTCTTCCCATCAAATGATACCAACTCGTAGGCCCCTTGTCCTACAATCTTCGTGATCGGATAAGGTCCTTCCCAATTCGCTCCCAACTTGCCAACATTTAACTCTTGCGTGTTTTGAAAGACTTTCCTCAATACCCAATCTCCCACTTGAAACGCCTTTGCATTAACACGTTTGTTGTAATTCCGAGCTACTCTTTGTTTATATGCTGCCAAGCGAACTGATGCTTCATCTCGTAACTCGTCAACCGTGTCAAGATGATGTAACAAGTTAGGTAAATTTGACTCCTCGATAGTAAGTCCATATCGAACTGTGGGCAAAGTTACTTCTACCAGTAATACGGCTTCACATCCATAAACCAAGGAAAAAGGCGTATGGCCCGTAGCGGTCTTAGGAGTCGTTCGATCGGACCACAGAATGAGGGGTAACTCGTCTGCCCATCTTCCCTTTGCCTCCTTGAGACGTTTCTTCAAGTTATTGATGATTACCTTGTTGCTCGCTTCTGCCTGACCATTTTCTTGAGGATAACGTGGTGTCGACATCATCAGTTGGATGTTGTATTGCTGGCAAAATGATCTCGTCTTGTCGCTGATGAATTGGGATCCGTTATCACATACTATGGTGGCAGGTATTCCAAACCTACTCAAGATATTTCTTTTTATGAAAGAAATAACATGAGTGTCTTTGACTTCTTTGAAGGCTTCAGCTTCAATCCACTTTGAGAAGTAGTCAGTCATTGCTAAGATGTAGACGCGTTGTCCTGAAGCTGGAGGAAGTTTTCCTATGATGTCCATTCCCCACTTCATGAATGGCCAAGGGGAAGTTATGGGACGTAGCAACTCCGAAGGTTGGTGTGGTATAGGTCCATGACGCTGGCACGCGTCACATTTGCGAGTGAACTCCACTGCGTCTTTGTTCATAGTAGGCCAGTAATAACTCATCCTGCTCGCCTTCCTTTCCAAGTTGCAACCCCTTGTGTGATTTCCACATTCTCCATCGTGTATGTCTTGTAACACCTTTTGCACTTCTTCCTCCTTTACGCATCTGGCGTACATTCCTGACGACATCCACTTGAACAAAATGTTATTCTTAATAGCGAAGGTAGAAGCTTTTACCTTAAGTCGTCGAGCTTCTTCTTTATCATCTGGTAGGACTCCATCTCGTAACCACCTTAAGTAAGGTGTTACCCACGAAGTGTCTTCATCGGAATCTCGAATCTCAAACATATCTGCTTCTTTAATTATGGATGGCGTGTCAAGGTACACAAAAGGTATTTTGTTGTACTCTCTTGGGTCGATTGCGGATCCGAGGTTGGCTAAGGCGTCTGCTTGCGTGTTAGCATCCCGAGGAACTTGTTTTATCTCAAAATGTTTGAAATGTTTAATGATCTCTTGAACTTTCTCTAAGTACGCCTTCATCTTTGAATCCCTGGCAACATATGAGTTCGTAACTTGATTTACAATAAGTAAGGAATCACAAATTACCTCAATTTCTTGCACATTCAAGTCTTTAGCAACGAGTAACCCTTCTATAAGCGCCTCATATTATGCTTCGTTGTTAGTGGCTTTGAACGTACATCGAAGAACCTGGGCTATCCTACCCCCCTGTGGTGACTTCAGGACTACCCCTAGTCCTATGCCAACCTGATTTGATGCTCCGTCTGTATGCATCAACCACTTACCGCTTCCTGTTACATGTAACACATCTTGATCTTCTTGTTCTAAAGTGGTAGGAGTGAAGTCAACCACAAAATCCGCCAAGGCTTGAGACTTCATTGCTGTTCTGGGCTCGTAAATGATGTCATAACCATTTAAGTGGATCAACCATCTTGTTAACCGACCTGACAATTCTGGCTTTGACATGATACTCTTCATTGGATAGTTAGTTCTCACGATGATAGAATGACTTTCAAAATAAGGACGTAATTTTATTGAAGCCATTACCAAAGATAATACTAATTTTTCCATGAGGGAATACCTGGTTTCCGCATCAAGCAAGGTTTTGCTTACATAGTAAATGGGCAATTGCTCTCCATTTTCTTCTCGGATCAAGACAGCGCTCACCGCTACTTCGGACACGGCCAAGTACACGTATAACTTCTCATCTGGCTTGGGTTTGGAGAGTACCTGCGGGTAAGATAAATAATTTTTCAACTCTCCAAAGGCCTTTTCATGTGCTTCCGTCCATTCGAATGACTTGTTCTTCTTCAGGATGTCATAGAACAACTTGTTTCTGTCCGAGGATCGCGATATGAATCGATTCAGCGCAGCTACTCGTCCTGTTAACTTCTGGACGTCTTTGACACACTTTGGTGATTGCAGCTCCATTATGGCTTTGATCTGTTCTGGACTTGCTTCGATTCCTCTCTGCGTCACTATGTATCCAAGGAATTTCCCTGACGTAACTCCAAAAGAGCACTTGGTTGGATTCAATTTCATCTTGTAGCTCCGCAAGATCTGGAACGTGTCTTTCAGGTGAATAATGTGGTCCTCCGCCTTCAACGACTTGACTAACATGTCGTCGATGTACACCTCCATTGTATCCCCCAGTTTTTCCTGAAACATCTTATTAACCAATCTCTGATAAGTAGCACCTGCGTTTTTTAACCCGAAAGGCATAACTTTGTAACAATAAGTTCCCTGATTGGTTACGAATGCGGTTTTTTCCTGGTCGTCGGGGTGCATCATTATCTGGTGATACCCACTAAATGCATCCATGAAAGTTAAAAGCTCATGCCCTGCCGTCGCATCCACCATTGCGTCAATATGAGGTAAGGGGAACGAGTCTTTGGGGCATGCTTTGTTTAAATCGGTAAAGTCCACGCAAACGTGCCATTTACCGTTTTTCTTTTTTACGACTACCACATTCACAAGCCAATCAGGATATTTAACTTCTCTAATTTTTCCAGATTCAAGTAAGGATTTTTCCTCATCGTTGATTACCTGATTTTGCTCAGGTGCAAACTTACGCCTTTTCTGCTTGACTGGTGGTACTTTTTTATTGATATTGAGGGCGTGAGTGATCATGTTAGGATCTATGCCTACCATATCCTCGTTTGACCATGCAAAGCAATCGTTGTAGGACCGCAGAAACTCCACCAGTTGTCCACGTAAAGTTGGCTCCAAGTCTGCTTCTATTTTGATTTTTCTTGACGGGTCAAATGGATCGAGAGCTACTTCTTCAAGCTCTGGTGCCTCCGGCTTTACGTAGTAAGTGGTTGTTCTATAGTCCTTTAATTGCTAATCAGACGACTTCTTTCCTGTTTCAAGTTGTAGATTCTTGGAAGTCGTTGCCTTCATTGTTACGGAATAGCATTCCCTTGCTACTTTTTGTTCCCCCTTAATTTCCTGAACTCCCCATGGCGTCGGGAACTTCACGCATTGATGATAAGTAGAAGGGATAGCCCTCATCCTGTGTATCCATGGCCTGCCCAAAATGACATTAAAGGGTGAAGGGCAATCAAGTACTTGGAATTTTACCTGGTAGTTAATTCCTCCTGCAACGGTGGGTAAGGATATCTCCCCTAACGTGTTGCGTGATTCTCCACTGAAGCCTACTAGAGTCGTGGACTTTTTGACAATATCATCCATTCTGAAACCTAAGCTGTACAAGGCATCCAACATTAGTAAATTAGTGGAGCTTCTATTATCAACTAATATTCTTTTGACAAGAAAATTGGCTATCGTTAAAGAAATTATTAAGCAATCATGGTGAACTTCCTCTTCTTCGACATCGTCGAAGGTGATCGGCATCATAGCAAGACTTGTTCGTGAAGGAGCCTTAGGGCATTCCCTTCTTGTATCCCTTGCGATCCTTTTGGCTGCGGAGTATGTTATACCGCAAATCTCTGATCCCCCAGTGATAACATTGATTACTCCAGTGTGCTTCGGGGGTGGCGGCAGACTAGCTTTTTCTTTGTTGCGCTCCAACTGCTCCTTCGCTCTTTCTGATATTAATTCTCTGAGGTGCCCCCTCCGTAGTAACTCGTTTACCTCCTTTCGCAACGCGATGCACTCATCGGTCCGATGCCCATGATCAAAGTGGAAATCACACCATCTAGACTTGTCTTTCTGATGTGGGGGCACGTTACTCTTTCGAGGCCATTTAACAGTATCCCCCATGGTGTTGAGGGTTCGGACTACCTCAGTTGCATCCACGCAGAAGTTGTAATGGGAGATTTGGGAGGTAATTTGGGGTTTTCATATCTTTCGCCCTGCCTGGCAAATGTTGTATTGACGGTTGTTTTATTATGAGGTGCAGTGGGGTATGGAGCGTATCTTGGTTCTCGCCTCCCTTGCCTCCGGTCCGGCCGGTGGGGGTTGACCGTTTTCTCGACAAAGAGGTCGTCTTCCTCTAATCGAACATGTGCTAACGCCTTCACATGTACTTCATCGAAATTCGAGCAAGGGTATTTAGTCAATTCACGATACAACTCAGGATTACAAACCGATATGCCTCTTCGGAATGCTTCCACAGCCGTAGCGGCGTCGCATCCCTCGATGGTCACTAACTCCTCGTTATAGCGGTTGAGGAAGTTCTTCAAAGATTCACCCGGTTTCTAGACCATGCGGTACAAGTCGCTTGACCGCTTCTTGGCATGTCGGCTGCTTGCAAATCTTATCCTGAACATGTCAATTAGCTTGGCAAAAGATGAAATACTTCCAAGAGGTAAGTGCGAATGCCAGTTGAGTGCGGGTCCAGATAACGTGTTCCCGAACCAACGACACATGACAATTTCTTTCATATCAAAAGGAACTATACTTATATTCATAGCCTGTTTAAATGCGGCTATATGTTGATCAGGATCCGTTACCCCTCCGTACTTGGGTACGTCAGGAACGTGATACTTTCGGGAAATATCGACTCTTGCGATAGCAGGCACGAAGGGAGAATCAATGTAACCATCCCTTCTTTCCATTGCTATCGGTTGGGGTGCCCCTGGGACCTGAGTGATTCGATCCTCTAGGGCTCTGAGGCGTTCCCGTAATTGGGAAACCTCATTATCTTCCCGTACCGCTCTTAAGAAATTACCATTTACCTGATACCCGGTTACTGGTCGGACGACGTCTGGTGTTACGAGATTTGGGTCATCCATATCCAATCGTCTATCGACTCCTTCTACCACATCAGTTCCGCGGGGTCGGGTTGGAGCTGACTGTACCTGAGATCGAAGCACATTACGTTCATTAGTTAAAGTTTCAATTTGCTTTTCGTATACCTCGGTGAATTTGGCTTTAGCCTCTTTCTGGCTTTCCAGATCCTTCTGAAGAGCGATCATTGTTGCTCGGAGTTCCATGATGACGTCGGTATCGCCTCCTCCAACTCCTCGTTGCTCGGAAGTACCTGGATTGACATTGGTGTTTCTGGAACCTTGCTCAACTCCATCCACGTTCCCAGCACCATCCATGTTTCCGGCACCATCAACGTTCCCGACACCGTCAACGTTCCCGGCGTCGTGATTGTTGGTTTCCTCATTACCCTCTTGATTGTCGAGGTCTCCTACATGGCTGTAAGTAGTGTGGATTCCATCCATCTTGCTAACGGATTCTATGGATGTTTTTAGCACGACTTCTTTTCAGCTAGGGCCCCATGGTGGGCGCCGATTGTTTTGGGAAGGATAATCGCACTAACACGTTACCTGCTAAGATGCGGGAATTCCTAACCAAATAGAAATCGTAACAAGTTATAAGCTACAAACAAGTGGTAAAACAAGATAAAAGGTAAGAAAAGAATGGCAAAAGAATGATAGGATTCGTATTATGATCGAGATTGTGAATGAATCTTCTGTTAACACAAGCAAATACTGTGAATGAAATAATGTGACTAAGTAGAAAGGCTTGAGCTCTTGTAAGTGACTTCCAGAGTTCGTCCCCCCTGCTGTCCTTGCTTCGGGACTATTTATACCTCTTTTCCCTATTTTGACCATTGGTTGAAACGTTCTTCCCATCCCAGAGATCTCGCCCCCGACGTTAATGGAATAGCCGTTGGTGTCGATCATGGGTCCGAGATCTTCGCCCTGCATTGACTGCTCCATCATCGTCTCCGATTTACTCAGATCAATTATACTGGGCTTGATATCCTTTCTTGGACCAAGTTTCGGAGGGCCCAACAAGAACCCAATATTGAAACCATGGCTTCTCAAGGAGACAAATTACAAGCCCTCAAAATCCACAAACACACCACCCTAATCTCAAAGCTTGAAAATGATTCTGGCAATTGGCTATCAAATGACTTCCCTCTATACAAATACCAAGGCTTTTGGTACGTTGGGATGTACCTAGAAGGAATCCTACAATTCCAAGAGCTAGACCCGTCTGATTTCAACCTTTCACCATCTGATATCATCATATGTAGTAGGTATGAAAAGCGGCACCACTTGGCTAAAGGCTTTAGCTTTCTCAATTGCAACCCGAATCCGATTCGACCCCTTCTCCAAAGACCACCCTCTTTTCGCCTCGGTTCCACACGACTTGATCCCGTTCATAGAGGTCGACATCGCTCAAAACCGAATGCCTCGAGATCCCGAGATCCCCCTGTTGTCCACCCACATGAACTACTCGGCCTTGCCCGAATCCATTTCGTCTTTCAGGTGCAAGATTGTGTACATTTGTAGAAATCCTAAGGACGTTTTCGTTTCGACGTGGCATTTCATGCGAAAGGTTCTGCCCAAGAGAGCCTCTTCCCTTGGAGAAGGCGTTCGATCTCTTTTGTGGGGGGATTTCGCTATGTGGGCCTTACTGGGAACATGTGTTGGAGTATTGGAAGGCGAGCTTGGATCGCCCTGATAAGATACTGTTCTTGAAGTACGAGAATATGATGAATGATACGGAGTTGTATGCTAAGAAGTTGGCAGAGTTCATGGGCTATCCGTTTTCAAGTGACGAAGAGAGAGATGGCGTTGTGAAGAGGATTGTGGAGATGTGTAATTTTGGGAGTTTGAGCAACTTGGAGGTGAATAAGACCGGAATCCATCGAGAGGAAGGGGATATCAGCGTGATAAATTCGAGTTTCTTTAGGAAAGGTAAGGTGGATGATTGGAGGAACTATTTGACGGAGGAAATGGGAAGTAGGCTTGATCAGATCACCATTGAGAAGCTTGGTAATTCTGGCTTAACGCTAGTGTAACTTGTAAGACTAGCTAGATGTATAAGGATAATCCTGGACCGTACATTGATCATCTCGATCACGTATGGTAATAAGAAATATGTACTTAATTACTGTCATTATTTAAGAGTTGAATTTTGCTCTTTTGATTTTCTCTTTTTATGTACGGCACTCTTTTGTTGAATATTGTCTCTATCTATCCTAATACTCCCTCCGTTTCTCAATATAAGTCGTTTTTAGCTCTAAAAGATGTTACATAATGTAAGTCATTTCTTCCCTTATTTAATGTAAAACTTTCTAAAAATAGGTCATTACTCTATTTAATTTACTTACATTCCAACAACATTCATTAACTCAAGCAATTCTAATGGTTAAAGAGTAATAGTGCATGTGATAAAACAAACATTAAATTATCATCTTTTCCATTTTAAGCTTGTCTTAATTCCTGTGCAAAATAAAAAAACGACTTAAATTGCGAAACGGAGGTAGTACATTATAAAGCAGAACCAAAGAATTTGTGACATGTGGCATTTTTGAATAAATTAATTTGAAATTATATTTTAATAAATTTTGTAACAACTTATAGTATTCTTGATATATATACTAAATAGATAACATGTTTATATAATTTTTTATGTATATAATTTTCTATCTATGGATTATGTATAGTTTACTACAATAGATAACATATATATATATATATAATTTTTATATGCGTAAATTCCTATGAGATGATATTTTCCATATTAATTTAATATTTTTATCTCTTAAAAAAATTTAGGGTCTTAATATTTTTTTAATCTTTTAACAAGGCTTGAGCTCCAAGTATAAAATTTATATCTGTATAATGATATAATTTTAAATAATAAATTTTGTTATGTTGATATATTTTTTTTGAGAAAAGATATAATTTTATGTTGATGACTAAGATTATATGTAAATATCAAAAAAATAAAATTTCGAATTTTAATTTAAATTAATAAATTAGATTTTCTTTATCTTTTTATGCATTTATATTAAAGATTTTTTCATAAATCAAAGTTTGATAAAAAAAAGAAAAATTTACAATCTTGATGATACTTGCTTAAATTGAATTTTGATAAAAATTTACATTAAATTTTTCTTAATTTCATTTTTATTTTATTATGTAAATATAGAATATATTTTGGCGATTTTGCAGAAATACACCAACTAAAAGTGTTTATTGCAAAAATGACCATGTTATACTTAAATAGCATTTGAATACCCACGTGGACATCTTTGCTATAAAATGAACATTAATAAATCTTTTTTTAAATAAATAAAAATTCTTTTTTTGATTTATGAGTTTTAAAAGAAATATGAAAATTATATCCTGTCTTTCTATATAGTACATCCTGTCATTATGTATGCTTTATCCTGTCGCCGGAAATTTTTTTACTGGGAGTAACCGCCGAGCAGGGGGCACCAGGGCGAGGGGGGGCAGTGGGCTGAGGGGCATCGGGGCGGGCTGCACGAGGCACTGGAGGCTTCGGATTCGAGTTGCAGACTTGCAGGGGGAGGCGTCGGATTCGAGTTTGAAATGGGGGAGGCGTAGATCTGAAAAAGAAAGAAGGGTTGAAGATGAAGGGAGTAGCCGCAGAGCAGGGGGCACCGGGGCGAGGCGGGGCAGTGGGCCGAGGGGCACCGGGGCGGGCTGCGCGAGGCACTGGGGCTTCGGATTCGAGTTGCAGACTTGCAAGGGGAGGCCAGCGGCCTCAGATCCGGCTCCTGGATCTGGTTCTTGAAATCGAGCCCGTTGTTGTGGGCCTCGAGGATGAGCGGGACGTCGTCGGCGAGGAGATCGTTGGGGCCGAACCGGTTGGGGAGGAGGTGGGAGAGGGGCTGGAAACCGGGTTTGGAGGACGAATCGGGTTTGAGAGGGATGAGGATTTGGATGGAGGGGGCGAAGCGGATTTCTTGGAGGAATTGGCGGCAATGGGGGAAACGACGACGTTGAGGAGGTGGGGACGGGGCTGGAGGTGGACGGAGAGGTTGGTGAGGAAGAATTGCTCGGCGTGGACGGAGTGGTGGAGGGGGAGGCTCTGGAATTCCAGATTCACGCCGAGGAAGACGGAGCCGTCGGCGGCCAGGGCGGCGGCGCACACGGGGAAGGCGGAGATCGGGACGCGGGCATGGCGGCAGCCGAGGTCCACGAGGCTCGGGAGGAAGTCGGCCACGGTGGCGAAGCCGTGGGATCTGGCCAGGGATCCGGCTTCGGCCAGGTTTAGGACGAGTAGGGGGCACCGGGGCGAGGCAGGGCAGCGGGCCGAGGGGCACCGGGGCGGGCTGCGCGAGGCACTGGAGGCTTCGGATTCGAGTTGTAGACTTGCAGGGGAGGCATCGGATTCGAGTTTGTAATGAGGGAGGCGTAGATCTGAAAAAGAAAGAAGGATTCAATTTTCGTATTAAACAAAATTAAACATAAATATTTAATTTAACTTTTTCTTTAATTCAAAAAAAATTGCATTTGGGGGATGAGTGGGTATTTTTGCAATAAAAATGAGTACCCACTTAATTAATTTTGGTAAAGTTGCAATTTTAAAAAAAGGTATACCTTTTTCGCAATATTGACTTTTTTTTTGGTATATTTACTACTAATTTGTCATATATTTTTTATCTAGCCCCACCTTACATTTAATTTTTTTTATCCCTATGTTTTTTTTAATTTAATATGGATGATAGTTTGATTAATACATTGAATTTTGTAAATTTTCATATACATTTATTTCCTTTATATTTTATTTCTTCGTAAATTTAGTGTGGAAAAAAACTTTATACATGGATTGAATTTTGCAAAATAATACATAGATAATTTTCTCCATACTTTATCTCTTAAATCAAGGACAATTCTCTTCTATTTTAATCTTTATAGTATATTTTTCATATTTTCAAACATTCTTATTATTATAAAGTAAAAGATAAGAATCCTAATATATAATTTTAATAAATTAACTTTAAAAAAATATTTTAATAAATAATATTATGCTTTGTAGATAACCTATCCTAATTACTATTATCTTTATAAAAAACCAAGTATTTTATATATATTAGCATCTAAAAAACAAGAAAATATTATTTTAAAAATATTCAATAAAAAGTAAAATTAATATTATCTCGTGAATATTATAAATATATTTAGTATTTTAAATTAATATCTTAGAATTGTATAGTTTTTTAGTAAAATTATCTCGTGAATATCACGGGACTTAAACTAGTTTCTTTTTAAGCACGTCCCACGTCGAAGATATACAACACATACCCTCCCACATTGATGAACCGAGCAAAAGTCTAGAATCAAATGGCTATAAATAGAAAGAAAGTGAGGCGGAATGAGGGTCGAAAAATCTCTCGGGTTTTCATTATTTGGGATTTCGTTATTTGTAAAGAGAAGTACAAACGTGTTTAATCTCCGAGAGTGTTTAATCTCTAAGATTTGGCATTTTATTACGGATTTCAACAATGTCGGTACTTGTGCCCTGACCTTGTTTCCTCTCAATTTCAACAATGTCATTTGGTACTTGTGCCCTGACTTTGTGTTTTCCAATTAGGGGTGAATGTCATTTGGTACGTGTGCCCTGACTTTGTGTTTTCCAATTAGGGGTGAAGTATATTAAATGCTATGAGTTTAAACTAGTTTGGTGATTTCGTCGTTTTCATATTCGGAACCGTATGATTGATATTAAATCAGAGGATTTCTTTTCCTACTCTTAGTAGCTTTAAATTTTTTTTATATATTTTATTTCATGTAGAGAATTAGAAGCCTACTTATATATACCTTCGTGATATTTAGCTCTATTTTCCTTTCTTAGGTTTTAAGATCGGTGAATAGGTTGGAAGAACAAACTAAGAGTTCGTTTTTTTTCTTCTATTTTATGCCATAATTGCACTAAAATCCTAAATCTTGCTTTAGAAAATAGGATCCCTATGAAAAAAAGAACAAAATGTAAATTAAAAATACTTTTGGCTTCACACTAACCTTGTTTCCCCTCAGTTTTTTGTAGTATTTGGTACTTGTGGCCTGACCCTGTTAGTCCACTTTTTGACTAATAATTTCTCCATAACATGGATGTGTACATTCAAATTCCCCGCGCAAGTAAGATATATTTACCCGTTAATGTTGTTGCTGTCGCGGTTGTCGTTGATGTCGATATTGTTGTCGTACATAAAAATCTAGTATGAAGGTTTGAGTCAGGCTGTTTACGGATCGAGAGACATCGACGTTAACAAGAGGAACCAAGAAACATATAATCATTGACGCTGATGAGAGGAACCAATTAAGGAATCTTTAAAAGATAATGAACTCAAGGAAAGACTTAAATTGAATCGTACAAAAGGAACTCAATTAATTGAAGGTATATGTTGGAGATCAATTAGGAAAAGTGCAAGCCGTTGATATTAATAAAGAGCTCGATCGAAAACAGAATTGTTTCTTTAGTTTAGTAATCAATAGATTTTAGAAGCTAATCCGAATGAATGCGTGATAATGATAGTGATGAGTGAAAACAAGCTAATTTTAATATCATATCTCAACTTCCATTTGTTTGACACCATATGATTTAGTTCGCCCTTTCTTCTTCTCTTCTTCAATACCTTTCACTTTTACTAGCTTGTTGGTACGTCCACTCTTTTGTCACCGCCTTCATTTATCTCGTGCTCTTCAATCCATTTTTGACAATATTCACGGATAACATCTGGAGTCTGAGAAGATACAAACTCAAATTGTATTAATACAAATACATAAAACTAAGGGAGCGTACTTGTTGTCATACTAAGAAAAGATAATGGCCCTAAAATCATTACTTAGTTAAGTGAACTGTCAAATTCCTTCTAGTGGGTCGAGATTAGACTGATAATATGTTAGGAATTTAAACCATTTTATATATAAGGTTGAGATCCACCTTCTAACAAAAATTTAAGCTAATAGGTAGAGATTCACCATACTTTATAGATTTATGGTGTTTAAATAATTTTTGTCGGGTGTCGAATTAATGATATTTGTTATCCAACATGAACATTTTGAAGTAACATATATTTAGCTATAAACGAGCTGCTGAATTTAATTACCGGTTTAGGCAACTCAATCAAATGTTGAACAAACAAATCCAACTCCTTGAACGAGCTTCCGCCTTCGCTCATAGCTTCAAGCTCATCCTTCTTGAGTTGCATTGCCCTAGCCCTCTCCTCCTTGAACCCTCCGCTCACTGAATCGACTAGAATCTTGGCCAGCTCATTCGGGTCAGGTATTAGCTTCGCCATTCCTTGGCCAACCATAACCCCAACCTTCAACTTCTCAACAACCAATTTGGCATTGTAAATCTGGTCACCAACTAAGGGCCATGCTAGGAGTGGGACTCCTGCGCCAAGTCCTTCCAACACCGCGTTCCAACCACAGTGAGTCAAGAACGATCCTACTGCTTTGTGGTTTAGAATCACAACCTTCAACAAATTGTCAAAATACAAATCAAATTAATGTATTAGAATCACAACCTTCAACAAATTCCCTATTGTACTAATAACAAATTGATTCTACAATCTATTCTAGCTAGTACTTTTTAAAAATTTTATTGAATAAATATCTATTTTTTTATTCGAAAACGAACCAACTAATAAAAGAGAAAATATTTTTTTATTATAGATTTGAAAATGAGTGATTTTATTTTTGACTCCCTACTAGACCGATGAAGACACTCTTTTTTCGGTCAATGAAGACACTCTAAGTCTCTAACATCAATTGCATTTATGCAAACTTGTATCCTTATGAAATACATTCATATTCATAAATTGTTACTCTATTTAGGAAATCCAAATCCTATACAAAGGTTTATTATGAAAACCTAAATGAATAACATTAGCAAATATTTTTCCAAATTTGAGTATTTTTTTTTTGGTCAAATTTCGAAATTTAGGGTGAGTATTTAGAAGATCGCTTTATGTAATACGTACCTGTGGGGCCCATTCCGTAATGACCAGACCTTTCCCAGCCACACGATCTTCGAATCCGGGGGGCAACTTCCCGTACGTTTGACCGTCTCCCATTGCGGGCACTTTGACCTTCCACACAAACTTGACTCCGCTCTTCTCCAACGCGAGCGCCACCACTTCCAACTGCTCTTGGGTCGGCAGCACTTGAGCCCCAAACGACACGTACACCACCTCCCCCTCCCCACACGTGTCAAGCCAAGACACCACCTCCTCAACCGGGCCGGATCCGCCCCTCGACTTCGGCCCATACCCAACCTCATTCTCCGGCGGAAACAACGGGCCCACGGCCCAAACCCTATCATGGGCCGCCAGCTTCTTCATCTGGCCCAGGTAAACCGAATCGATCGCACTAAACGTGTTGAACACGAAACCCCAGCTCTCGATATTACTCTTAAGGATCTCCCTCCGCCACGCGTCTTGAGTCTCGTCCGTACATCCGAAGGCCCTATACAACGGGAGTAGCTCCCAGCAAGTGAACTCGGTCTTGCAAGGGAGATCGTCGACCACGACGACGGCGTCTTCGTCGAAGTCGCCAGTTTCGGTTCGAGGCATGGGAGGGAAGCGTTGGCGGACGGTGTACGAGGCGCCCACGGAGAAGCCGCCGGCGGGTGAGAAAACGATGCGTTTAATGTTTAGTTGGGAGGCGAGTGGGAGGGTCCAGCTGGATAGGTAGTCGGAGAGGATGACGGAGGGAGGGGATGGGTGGGTGGAGAGCCACCGGAGGAGGGGTGTTTTGAGGGCGGGGAGGACGGATATGAGGGAGTGGAAGGAAGACGGAGGGAGGTCGCCGGTGTTCTCGCCGCCGGCGGGGATGGAAGGGTGGGTGGGGAAAGGGAGTGTGAGGGCGGAGAGGGAGGTGGATGGGTGGTGGGAGAGTAGGGGTTGGAGAAGGGGTTGGTTTTTTGGGGTGGTGAGGATGGTGGCGGTGAGGCGGCCGCCGCCGTGGGTGAGGAGGTGGTGGGTCAGGTCCAGGATTGGGATCATGTGGCCGTGGGCCGGGAAAGGGATTACGAGGATATGGGTGGTGGCGATAGTGGGAGAGGTGGAGGGAGAGGTGGCATTGGAGATGGAGGCGATGGTGGGGATACTGGGTCCGGTGGAGGTGTCGGTGTCGGTGGCGGCAGCATTGTTGTCGACATTGGTGGTGGATAAGGTGGCAGTGGCGGTGGTGGGAGAGGTGGCATTGGAGATGGAGGCGATGGTGGGGATAGTGGGTCCGGTGGAGGTGTCGGTGGTGGCAGCATTGTTGTCGACATTGGTGGTGGGAGAGGTGGCATTGGAGATGGAGGCGATGGTGGGGATGGCAACGGTGGATGAGGCCATTCTCAGGGAGAGTACTGTTTTAGGGTATTGCTTAATATATTTTAGGGGTGTGTGTAAATGTTACGTACAGATCGAAGTCATAGTAGATGGAGTATTAAATCGTATTTATATGTATCGTCTTGAAAGAATGTAGGCATGAATATGGTGAGTTAGTATACCGGAAAGCTATATGTATATACGCGAAAATTAAAAGGTGATTCAATCATTTGCTTTTGAAAATTTTCAGAAAGGGGAAAAATGAATAATTTCTTTCACCTGCCTCCAAATATATTACTAATCAAAGGTGAGTTAGTATACCTTATCGGGAAAACAATATCAGAAAGATGGGCTAAGTGGACTAGCTTAAACAATAAGGGCCCGTTTGATACGATATTTTTTTGGCATAGGAATCGGAGTGGAAATTATTTAAATCTAACTTGGTGTTTGATAGAGAAATAGTGTCTTCCACGTTCCAAATTTTCAAATTGGCTCGAAATGATAAATATGTATAGAAAAGAGATAGAGAATACATAAGAGTAAAATTAACAAAATAGTCTCACTAAAGACATGACCATGAACAAGCACATAGTCTGCCCACAAAAACCCAAAACCTAGCGAAGTACTCACTAAGAACCTAAGGGGTAAAAGACTAGTCCAATCGACAACACCCTCAACAAGAGATCCTAAAAACAACTCTATACCAAGGTGCATCTTCGTAAAAGGAGCTCACATTGACCCTAACAAGGTCTCAACCAAAACTCAAAAACCATCTACTGCCAAGGCTAACAATGCCAAGCACAACACAAGTAAAGTCCTTAAAAGACAACATCAACACCAAAAAATAGCCCAAAACAAGTAAGAGAAAACGGCTATACAAACATGTTGGATCGTAGTTTGGTCGAAGCCAGTTATGGGAACTGTATCGAACAGTTCCCAGGCGCAGCGAAATAATTAAGTATGCATGTAAGCAGGGCCGGCTAATAGGGTAGTGTAATATCCGCAAAATTTCAAGATTTTAGAAATGAAATTTAATATAATATTTTTTTTATTATTATTATCTATTTCTATTTCTAAAATTTTTATAATAAACTTTAAACTTCTCTTGGAAAAGAGAATTTTGTGAAAAATTAATTAAACAAAATTAAGGAATACTCCATAAGGATTTTTGGGCAATTTAAAAAGCTTTGAATAAAATAAGGGCTTATTTTAATCTCAAGATTTATTAAAATAAATAAAACACATTAAAATAAATCCTTTTATTATCATTCTTCAACCTAAAGCAATTTACGTAGAATGAAGAAAGGGACCAATGCATGCTCTCCCTTCCACCATAGCCTACAATCCTAGTCATGACATCATCATGCTTACCTCATCAAGATGACATCACCATTCTCACCAACCCTCCCCAATCACCATTCTCCCTCCTCTTCTCCATTGGTCAAAATCCATGGCAATGTCCCATGGATTTACCTATTTAAAGAGGCTGAAATCCCCATTTAGAACTCACCCATCTCATTCTTCTCCTTCTCATTACAATTTTGCTCTCAATTCCCCTCAAAAATCAGCCCTTCAAGTTGAGTTCTCCTTCCAAAAATTCCACCAAGGAGCCCCTCTTCTCCCTCCTTTGGACCGCCGACCACCACTTCCGACCACCAGCACCACCGTCGGCGACCACCGCGCCCCCTCTAGCACGTCGCCTTGCCCGCCGCCGCCCCCTGGTGTCGCCCCCACCGCCGGCCCTCCTTGCCTCCTCTTCCCCTGTGTTCTGTAACATAGGCAAACATACAATAAACCCCCAAAACCCTTAATTCTTTTTTTTTAATTTATTAATTTAATTTAAGTTTATTATATGCTAGTATTAGTAAGTTGGTCAAATAATAGTTGCTTGCAAATTATTAAGATTTATAAAAATTATTTTGTTAGTGAAAGGAGGGGATAAATCATTTTAATAAACTATTATTAAATTATTATATCCTAATATGAATAACAAGGACATGTTTGTTTAGATAAATTTTTATGAAGCTATTATAAAAGTATTTTATTTTATAGCTTATGATTTTGTCTCTATATTAAATATCACCATTATAAAGGTATAAGCTTTTCCAAGTAATACTTTTACTTATCTCTAAGTGTAGAGAAATACCAAATTATATGGAAATAAGAATATTAATAATGATTATTTAATTATTTAATATAATATTAGTTTAACTTATCTCTAGGGTAAAGTATTCCTACAAGGCCTAAGTTCTTTTATAAATACAAGGGTATGGACAATAATATGAATTATAACATTATACTCCGTATTGTTAAGTATTTAAAAAAAACTCACCTAGAAAGATATTGTATAATATAGAAAAGAATATTATTTTGTGACTTAGAATATCATAAAAAGTATATTATAAGAAAATGATTGGGTATTTTATACCATGATCTTATAACTATAGATAAATTATGGGAGGAATTTTGGAAATAAAATAAATAAGAATATTTATTTTATATTATGATAGTTTTAGAAAGCTTACCCTATCAAGTAAATATAAGTTTCTATCTATGCAAAGTTACTAAGAATTAGCCTAATATTATTCTACCTTTCTTATTATAACCCCTTTGTTAAAAAGGATTTTTATTGAGAGAATATTATTGATAAAGTATTTTCGTAAAGGGAAAATGATTTTAAATAACCCTTGAATATCATTGAAATTAAGGAAATTATTTTTGAATAATCAATAAGTTTTACTTTAAATGGAATAAAAGGATATTACGAAATAAAGATAATAATAAAGGAATATTATTATTTTAATTTAGCTACCTAAATTATTATTATAATAATTTAGAATCTTTCCATCCACCTAAGCTAAGTACACTTGAGAAATCCGAATCTTAAAAGGAATTTCATATCTAAAACCATTCGTAAATTTCCGTGTCGATAGGTCGGGAATCTCGTTCAAAGTCGCGAACCCCACGTCCGTCTTATCGCTAAGTCCGTTATCTTCCGAACCAAGGCAAGTGGATTTTTCCCCTTGTGACCTTTATAAATTCGTTTCCGTGAACTTCTCGATGTTGGGAACAACTTGTGTGCTAAGTTACGAATGAACCTAGGAAATATCGATTGTTAGCTATAACGACCCTTGTTAGTATAGTTTCGCTATTATTATCTCATAGGACTATTTATGCTAGTGTGATTATGGACTTGGTTGTTTATGGACTCGTTTAGAGATCCACGTTGAATGAACTAGTAAGGGGCGCGGAATAACCGACGCCTCTATACAACCCTTCTAAGTCGTAAGTGCCTACGTGTTTGAAGTACGACTTTCGGGATCTTGATCTCATCCGCTCCAATTGCAAGGAGGGATGTGCGCACTCTAGCTAAGTGCCGGGAAACTGGGTTTCCCTTGGTGGATCGGGCTCACCGAATTCCCACCCTTTTTAAAATCATTAAATCAAATACGCTACATAAGTGCCAATGCACATTTAAGATATTAAACTCAGACCGATCTCAAATGATCGATCTGGCACTCGGTCCGCTCAGGGCGTGAGAGGTTTAACTCGTATGAATTAATAATGTTCCCAACATATCTTTTATTCTCGATGCTAAAAGAGGCCTACAATTTAGTAGTCTTCTCTAAACTAACGAGCTATCATACGCTCTCCTTCGTACCGTTAAAACCCCACATAAATAAACCCTATCTTGAAACACAACCTATTGTTATCTTCGTCATTATTTCGTTAAATTATCGAAGTACCCTTGGGAAAGTTCCGCTCCCGCTTGCTTAGTCTCTTAGACTAATTCTTCTTTTCCGCATGTTTGCCTGACATTTTATCGCCCCTCGCGAATTATGTCAGAACCTAGGATTAATCCCAAGGCGTTAGGTGAAGGACAAAGGAAGGGCAAGAAGTTTCAAGATGTAATCGAATCTCCTTTTTAGTTATTTTCATTATGCTTTAAAGACGGTTTCTTTTACGAATTGTAATTTCCGAACAAGTTTCTAATCATGTGATTTGGGTTGTAAGAACAAAGTCTTCTTCGGAAGCACCTTTTATTTATCTAAGTACGTTTAAATTCCGCATTTTTATTCTATATCATTCTAAAAGCCTTGGGTGACTTTGGATGGTAAAAATCCGAGGTCACTGGCAGTAATACCCAACGTTGAAAAATAGGGGTGTTGCAGGTAGTCTACATAGGGCAGCTGCCATGGGCCCCCAAATTCTAGAGGCCCCATCTGAAAATAATAATAGTAGTACACTAGTACATATAGGCCCGTTTAAAAAAAAGCCCAATAGGAAATTAGGTTAAAACACATTTAACTCTTTTTTATTAAATGGACGAACACTTATTATTCTAGGAAATAGAAAACACGCTTCTTCAGTCTTCAATTGCACATAGAGCGCACAATTTTTCATGTTCTTCACCAGACGCCAGTTCATCCTTTCACTCTCTCTTCCTTCAATTTTGCCTCTTTCAATTCCAAGAGTGATTTCCAACCAAGAGTGAGTCTTCTTCCTTAACCCATCAATTTTTCTTCCACTGTTTCTGTAAATTGGAACATTACTCTTGAGTCTGAGGTGTGCCGAAGGGCCGCACCGGCACCGCCTAGTCCACCCTTGCCTCGCCGGCTTGCGTCGCCCAATTACTCGGAGTTTGAGACCGACCTTTTCAGCCCCAAATCCTTGATCTATTCTCTTACAAGTAAGTTGTTCACTTGTTCAAATATTTATATTAATTGATTAATTAAATAACCCAACACATACCACTTTCGCCAGAAACAAAATTTTGCATGTTGATTTTTAGTGTTAAATCTTGTTGGTTCAACACTTCAACCTCTAGACATAATCTCTTTTTTCATACCTAAAACAGTGTGTTTAGTTACAAATTAATTGTATTTTGTTTCATTTTTGCAGATTTAGGGTGTGCTATTTGGTAAATCTTTGCCTAATTCTGCTCAATTGCAACTTACAAGCGCACTGCATCCGATTACATGTGTTACTGTTCCTTTTGTACTGAAGCTGCTATGCTTTTTTGTGTTGGAGTCTACTTACTGGTTTTGTAGTTTTGAATTTATTTTTGTGAACTTGATATTCATGTAAAACGATTTAAGTAGTTTGAATTTAAATTTCTTTTATGTTCTTAAAATTTTTATTTTTTATGTCAAGGGCCCCTTAATTTTAGTTGGCCCTAGGCCCTTGAAATGTTTGAGCCGGCCTTGCATGTAATAAAAAAGAGTAGAGGCAGTTCCCTTATAGAGGAACCCCACAGTGATCAACTAATCGCGTGAGTAAACCTCTACCTCCGCTTGGAGGATTTTCGAATGAGTTCCCTTTCTTTATTGCTTAGTTCTCTTCAGGTTACAAGGCCGAATACAAACTTCTCTGTTCCTACAAGGACTCTCTCCCTAGGCAACACTAATGTATTCTCTCAACCCTAACCCGGTGAACGCTCACAATCAAAGACAAAGCGAAACTCAAACCTCTTTGCTCTTCTGTCTCTACACTCGAGTTCTCCTAGATCTAGTAAATCCTTCTTTCTTCTTTCACCGTCATCGAGATTAGCTCGCCGTCGGGGACTTTTCACCAACTTCATGGTCTTCACTCAAATAGCTCTTCAGCGCTTCTCTTTGTGTTTGGATTTGATAAGTGTGAAAAGTGAGCAGCAAGGTCACTGTTAAAGCGTTTCAATAAGCGTGATGAGCAACCCTTATCCATTTGAGGTATTTGTCTTAAATACCCTTTTTGCCTTGCTCTCCAAGCATGATCTTTAAGGTTGACATTTGACTTGATTTGAATTTTGAATTGTCAACTCCTGAATCACTCCGGACCGTTGAATGGTCGTCTTCATCTTGCTGCATCTCTGATGTCTGAAACACCCTTTTGTCCGGCATAGACAGGATCCCTAAAAATACGCTGAGATGTCGATTTCATGCATGCTCCAGTTCCCATCCAAAGGGAACTCTCGTCTTCTCGGTTCCCTTGTCTTGGGAACTCTTCTTTGACTTTGAGGGATTCCTATTCTTCTCATCCAATTCCCATCGTGTGGGAACTCTGTTCTCTTCAGAGGTTGGTCGCTTTCTTTTTCGTCGTTGCCTTAGTTCCCATGTGTTGGGAACTTATTGTTCTATGTTTTACTTTGCGACGTGCAACCTGTTAGACTGAAACACGTGGCAATTGGTATTAGTTTCCATGATGTTTGTGTAATATCCGCTAAATTTTAATATAATAAAATTGATATTTATCCTAATAATTTTTTTTCTCTAAAGTAGAGAACTCAATAATCTTTATAATTTCATATTAATTTATAAAGAAATTATATATGTTTATTAAAATGACAATTAAAATTTTCAGTAAATATATTAAACAAGTCGGATACTTAATTAAATAATTCTTTTCTCTTAAATAGAGAGTTTAAATATCTTTCTGAATTATAAAAATATTCTAAGGGGTTATTAAAGTGACAAAATAATTTCAAACAAAAATAAATAATATAAATTTCGAATTTATTAGTAATGTAGTCTACTAGTCTTACAAGGCTAAAAATAATAACAAAGCAAATTAAATAAAAAAGGAGACAAGAGCCGGGACTTGAACCCGAGACCTCTTGCATCTCCATCCCACACAGACACTTCAAACCGCTATGCTAATGAAATTTGACCACCCATATCACAACTCTTTTAATTATAAACCCTATATTTCTTCTTCTTCTTCTTCTTCAAACAAGTCAACAAGTCTGATTGATTTTGACGTACACCAATCCATGTCCAAATTTCCTCCCAATCCTCCATCTTTGCTTCAAAGACCACCCAAGACTTTGCATCATCCATTGTCATCAACAAACTAACACAAAACCAACCTATTGTCATCAATCTCCTCTCCCACCATTGGCCAATCTCCATTGATGAGGATCAAGGGAGCTCACAAATTTGCCTATTTAAAGGCTGAAACTTCATTGTAAATTCACACAAACAAGTTCCTCTTCTTCTCTAGCATAAATTCGTCCTAATTCAAGCCTAGAAAGCCCAAATTAATTTTTCCATCAAATCTGATTTTTTTAAGGAAAAAACACAAAATTCCCTTTCTTCCCTCCTTGGAGCCGCCGACCACCGAGGACGCCCGGTCGGACCGCCACCACTGTCGCGCGCGCCGCCCAGGACCGCCTCGCCGGAGCCCTCGCCACCACTGGCCGCCACTTGTCCCGTCCTTCGTCCATCGTTGTGCGTCTGATTGCCTCACTGGTTCTCACGTGAAAACAGAAGAAGGAAGAGGAGGATAGTGGGCCTAATCCTAATTAATCTTGGGTGAATTTTAAACTTGGGCTATTAATTTTTGGGCCTAAATCTCTACTTATATCAGATTTTGTTTTAATATTTTTTCTTATTCATAAAATTGAATATAATCAACTTGCATGTGTATTTTGTATAGAAAAAAAAATAGGGATAGACATGGAAAAATTTTAAATAAATTATGAGAGTATAATATGAGATTTCTAAGATTAAAAAGTGTGTTTTAATAATATTTTTACCTTGCTTGGATTTTTATTATAAGGAATTAAAAAGAACTAGATAAAGGGATTTATTAAAGTAAAGAAGTTATTAATAGAAAAATACTAACATATCCCACAAAATCATATTATAAACTTAAATATATGTTGATATGATGTGTTAGTAATAAGATATATATTTTTATGAGTAAATTATGGAATAAAAAGATATAAGGAAAAAAGACTAAAGATATCATATGATAAGAACTTTAGTGATTTTTTTTCCACCATGAGAGTATTGTTTCTATAACCAATTTAGAATATAAATAATATGGATAAGATTTTATTATCATAAGAATTCATATGATTAAATTGCAAGACATATTAAGATATCACATAAAAATATCTTATATAAAGTTATTATTTTAAAGTTGTAGCTTTTGATTATTAAATAATACCTAGTTAGAAGAATATATATATATATAATATTATAATATGGCTTATCTCTAAGTGTAGAGATTTTAAAGATATAAGTTTTATTTAATAACAATGGTAGATATGATGACAAGTTAATATATAATATGATAATAATATTGCTAAATTGTAAAAGTTGTCTTGCATGAAAAGATAATGGAAAATAGAAAAGATGATATTTCTTGAACTAAGATATTATAATAATATACTATAAGTATAAAGTAAGATATTCTAAGCCATGATCATGTTTTATGTAAACTATAGATATGGAAAGAAATATGAGAATAAAATAAATAAGACTAATTTAATATTATGTTAGTTTTTGGAAAGCGTACTTTATAAAGTAAATAGAAAGTTATAATTATGGAAACTACTAAGAATGTGGCCTATTATTATTTTATCTCTATACAATATGGTTTTTATAACTAGACAAGGTTTTACTAAAGTATGGATATTAATAAAATATTCTTTACTGAGAAAATAATATTTTAAGTATTATATGGATATGTTTGAAAATAAAGAAATATTATAATAACTCTAAGTTACAACATTTTAATAATGTTGTAAAAGACCTTTATAAACCTAAGGCGATATATAAATTAAAAATACCTTTTTAAGTAAAATATGTTATCATATGCCTTTATGAGGTTTTACTTGCTTAACTGTTTTAAGAAGTTAGCAAGTGAAATCAAAATAATTATTTAATAAATTGAATAAGGATTTTAAGGAATAAAAGGATATTACAAAATTAAAATAATAATAAAGGAATATTATTATTTTAATTAGTCACCTAGATTATTATTATAATAATTTAGAATTCCATTCTCTTATACTAAGTATATAAGAGAATTCCAAAATTTAAAAGAAATTCATATTTAAAGATCGTTCGTAATTTCCGTGTCGATAGGTCGAGATTCTTGTTCGGAGTCGCGAACCACACTTTCCGTCTTATCGTTATCCTACTCGTGAGAACAAGGCAAGTGGAATTTCCCCTTGCAACCTTTATATTTCATTCCGTAAAAATTCTCGATGTGGGGAACAACTTGTATGCCTAGATAAAAATGAACCTAGGAAATATCGATTGCTAGAAATAACGACTATTGTTAGCATAGTACGCTTTATATTCCTTTGTTAGGATTATATATGCTAGTCTGTTTGTTATCTTGATTGGTTACGATCTCGCTCAAAGATCAATCTCGAATAAGCTAGTGAGGGGCGCGGGTTAGCCGACGCCTCTATATAACCTTACTAAGTCGTACGTCCATACGACTTTCGGGATCATGATCCCCTCCGCTCCGATTGCAAGGAGGGATGTGCGCACTCTAGCTAAATGCCGGGAAACTGAAGTTCTCCCCCCCGGGTGGCTCGGATTATCCGTGTCCCACCACTCTCCATTAAAAATCATTAACAAAGTCAAATATCTTTCGTCACTATATAAAATAAGTGCGAATGCACATTTAAGATACCAAAACCGGACCGGTCTCAAATGATCGATCCGGCTCTCGGTCCGCTCAGGGCGCAAGAGGTTTTTACTTGTATGAATTAATAAACGTTCCCAACATACTTTCGAAATCCTAAAGAAGTCTACAATCTAGTAGCTCTTCTATCGCTTATCGAGTTATCTTCGCGTAAGATATACTCTTCTTCGAACCATTAAAGCTCCACATAAACAAGCCCCGTCGTAAACACAACCCCATTATCTCTTTCGATAAGAATTAAAAGTACCAAAATACCCTCGGGAAGTTCCATTCCCGCTTGCTTAGTCTATTAGACTAATTCTTCTTTTCCGCATGTTTGCCTGGCATTTTAACGCCCCTCGCGAATTCTGTCAGAACCCAGGAACCCTAGCAAGGCGTAAGGCGAAGTGAAGTGAAGGAAGGTCAAGCACTCTCAAGATGTATTTATCAGTTCGTTTTTGTTTTGATTTCACTTTGTTTCAAGAACAAGATGGTTTTGTTATTCGATTTCAAGGAACTTTAAGTTTGAAAACAATGTAAGACGTTTTGTAAGAACCAAGTCTCCTTCGGGAGCGCCTTTTCTATTTTATGAATTATGTTATTTCCGCATTAATAATGTTATATATCATTCTAAATACCTTGGGTGACTTTGGACGGTAAAGTCTGAGGTCACTGGCGGTAATACCCAGTGTTGTAAAATAGGGGTGTTACAGTTTGTCATTGTCAAAACTGAGGACGTTGTTCCAATGTTAATGAATGTGAGTTCCAAACACCGACTCAACAAAACCCACCAAAGTATGAGCTAAAGTATCAAAAAGCCTCTCTATTTTCTCTCATGCCTCCCATTTAAGTCAATCTTGCAAGAGACTCTCAATCCACATTTTTCAAAGATCCTCAAGAAACACGTGGTGGCATTAGGTTCAACACCACCATGAAAGAGCCTCATTTCTCATCATTTAGACAAAGTAAACCAAACAAGAGAAGGCTAGGAGGCGTACCTTATAGATGAACGCCTTCTTGGCTTGAGACTCATGAAACCAAACTAGCCAATCTTCAATGGAGCTCCTCCTTACTGGATATTCAACCAAGTGAAGAATCGGCTGCAACGTCATTGGTGAATGGACAACTTACCACAAATGATTATTGTCCTCCCTTCCTTGTTTGCACAAAACATAAGTGTCCATGGATGAAATTCCCCAAGCATACATCTTTTCCTTTAAAGGAATTCGGTCTAGCCCGGCCATCCAAGTTTGGAAGCTCCACCGTTTGTTATAAAAGATTCCTCTCCACAACCTCCCAAACTAAGATGGGCTTTTTCACCCTTAGGAAGTCATAGAGGACATAGGTTACGTACCTCCCATTCGGCCTTTGGAGGTCACTCAGATCGACCTCTAGCTCCTCTCCAACTTGTCGGGATATGCCCATGCCAACCAAAAGATCATCCCTAGCCCGAAGGATGCATCTCAACACCCATGATGCTCTCCTCTTTGCCACAACAATCGAGATAGTCTTGTCGTTGCTAAGATTGTGTTGGAACAACCTTGTCCAAACACATATTTCCAAAGTGGATGTCCAACCCGAGCTTCACAAGGTTTTCCTTATTCCAAGCAAGGATCTCCTTAAAACCAAACTCTCCTTCATACCGAGCGACTAGGGCATCCCAAGCAACATGACTCCTCCTAGACCCTTCCCTCACCACCCAAACAAAGCTCCTCCATAACCCCTCAATCTTAGTGATGACACTTTTGGGTATCAAAATAGATTGGCTCCAAAACGTTAACACCCCAAAAGCCATCGCTTTCACAAGTTGTATTTTTCTCGCATAAGTGAACTTCCTAGTCGACCACCTAGATATTTGTGAGGAAATAGTCTTTAAAAGTGGGCCAAATTCCCCATTAGGAGACTTCTTGTAGTTAAGGGCTCACGGGCCAAACCCCTTTTTCAAAGTCAATGACCTCCACCACCCTCTCCTTTTCCTCCTCCACAAAAAATAGACTTTTATTTAGAATCACCTTAAGGCCGAATTCCTCTCCAAATTCCTCAAAGTACGCTTCAACACTCCCACCGAGTATACATCCGCCCTACAAAACAATAGCAAGTCGTCCGTGAAGGCCACAAGAAACAACCTCATCTCTTCACACCTCGGATGAAAGTTAAATTCTATATCTTGACTTGCTTCCTCAAGCCTTCTACTAAGCATCTCCAAAATCAACACAAAGAGGTAAGGAGACAAAGGGTCTCTGATGTTCGTGTTTTTAGTATAGTTTTTAGTAGGTTTTCTTTATTTATTAGGTTTAGTTTTGATAAGTTTAGGTTTAGTTTGGTATGTTTTTGGATAGTTTTGCATATTTTCATAGAAAGTATAGAAGCTACTCTATTTTGTGTATTTTGTAGGTTTTAGCAAGGAAAAGAGCTATATGGAGCTGAATTTGGAGCGCTACAGTGAAAGACAGAGGAATACAAATTTGAAGAAGTCAATGTCAAGGTTTTACGAGTTGAAGTGTAGAAGAAACCAAGCCCAAGCTCGTTAACGAGGCTGTAAGGGCTCGTTAACGAGGCCACGTGATAAGAAATTTCGAGGGTTGACTTTGTAACTCACCGATCCTGTGCGGGAAATTATTTCCGTGTCGGTAGAGTATCTTTTTATAATTTTTAGGGTTATTATATTATATTTTAGGTCTTGTTATCTTTTTAGATTTTGTTTCTATCTTTTTAGGATTTTATTTCTATCTTTTAGGAAAGTTTTTATCTTCTAGCCTTATTAGTTTTTAGCTTTTTAGTATAAATAGCCCTCTTATTTAGCCTAGAAGGAGGGGGGATCGATCATAGAGAAATCGAGCAGAGAAGAGCGAGAGCCGAGGAGAGGATCGGAGACGAGTCGTCGAGTCGGTGGACGAGAGTTACCGAGTTCGTTGATCAAGTATTTCGGTTCGGTATTTGTTTGTTTTCGGGTTTTCTTCTGATTTTCTGTGTAAGACGATATTTGTTATTTAATTTGAGTAGTAATTTATTTTCAATGATTTCTTGTTTCGTAATCATGCTTAGTGAGTAGTCTTCTTTTCTAGGATCGGGGTTAAGCCCGGCATAGTTGAGTATGTTTAACGAGTAAGATTGTGTGTTGAATGCCTTTTATCTATTATTGAGATTGTTTGTTGTGTTTATACCGAGATGAAAGTTGAGGTAATTTGAGTTTTTAATTGGATTGAAAGAGAAAGTTAGTAACTTGAAAGTTGATATTGTTTGAATACGAAAGTTTCAAGCTTTAGATCCAAAACAAACAATTAAGTGAGTTAAGTTGCGAAAGTAGGTTAATTTGCTTCATGGTCAACGAAAGTTGATAATTCTATCTATTTAAAGGCATGATCTATTCTTCTTACGAGTTTATATGCTTGGCTATGTTGTGGTGTCCCTAGTCCTAGATCTTTGTTTTTATTTGAATTATTTTAAGTGAATTTCGCTGCTGAGTTACTTGGCTCGGTACCGAACTTGTGTAGGTCGTTAGTTGAGTTTTTTTATGTATGGTGGTTCGTTAACGACCCTGACAGCATCGTTAACGAGGCTACTTGTGTGTGTTTTTGTTTGATTTTGTTTGCTTTTTAGTAGTCGATAAACGAACAACCTTGCTTCCCGTGGAACGATCCTGGCTTTGCTATACTCAGCGGGGTCTTGACTTATAAATTTATTTGTTGTCAAGAAATACCCTCTCAACAAATTGGCGCCGTTGCCGGGGAAGCAACGTGTTTGTTAGTTTATCTGTGGGTTCGGGAATAGCCCGACCCCGTTTTTGTTTTTAATTTTCGTTTTCTTTGTCTGTTTTCTCAGCGTATGCCGGTAGGACGACGAAGGCTCGAGTTTGACAACACTGGTTATTACTCAGAACCCGAACGTTCCCTGCACCGTAGACTCCGAGAAAACCGAGCCATGGCCACACCAAAAGAGATGGCTCTTCAAATGGAAGACCTCCGAAATCAGATGGAGGCGTTGAAGACTGAGAAAGAAGGCGCTGCTGCTGAAGCTGAGCGTCAACGAGCTGCTAATGCTCGTCTACAAGAGGAGCTTGATGCCTATCCAAGGAATGCCAAACAGTACATGCATCCAGAACTGAGGGTGCCAGAGTCCCCGATTGTGCTTCCAGTGATAGAGAAACCCTTTGAGATCAAGTCTCAATTCATATCCTTTATTAAACGGGCTCAGTTTGAAGGGAAACCTACTGAGTGCCCTATGGAGCATATTAGAAACTTTATTGATTTATGTGACACCATAGCTGCTGAAGGTGTCTCACTTGAATATGTTCTGTTAAAAGCTTTTAGGTGGTCCCTTACTGGAAAGGCCCTGAGCTGGTTGGAGAGCCTACCTTCTAAGTCTATCAGGACTTGGAAAGCTTTGTACAATCAATTTCTGACAAAGTTCTTCCCTCCTGTTAAGACGACGGAGTTGAGGAAACGCATCACCTCCTATCATCAGCTGCCTAATGAAACATTCGTTGAAACATGGGAAAGATTTAAAGAGATGCTTAGACAGTGCCCCACTCATGGGCAACCTTTATATGTTTTGCAAGAAATCTTTTTCCAGGGTATCAACGCCGAGACCAAGAACCGCATCAACACGCATACTGCGTGCGGTTTTATAGAGATGAATCCGACGGAGGCATGGGAACTGTTGGATAAGCTTTCCAATTACGATGCCATGTATGGAACCCAGCAGACTCCACAGCCTCAGAAACGTCTCTACATACTTAACCGAGACGAAGTTGATCCGGATGTTAAAAATCAATTCTTGCAAGATGAGGTCAACCGTCTGAAGAAGCAGGTAAGTTTTCTGAAATCCTCTCAATCATGTCAAGAATGTGGTTCTTCTGCACATAGTACTTCTGCTTGCACTAACATAGAGCAGGTTAGGGCCGCTGACACAATAGCTGAGATGAATTATATGAGAGGACCATACAGGAACCAGCCTAGCTATAATGACAGGTCAAACAACTATCAGGCATGGGGCAATCAGAATACCAATCAAAACTATGCAATGCCTCCACCAGATAGACGACCTGCACCTTATCGACCTCCAGGCCATCAGGAGCCACCATCATGGGTTCAAGGATTACAAGAAGGCATTAACGGCGTGACCAACAAAGTTAACGAAGTTCAAGCCAACCTGAACCAACAAAATAAAAGATGGGGAGAGTTCGATATATGGAAGAAGAGTGTTGACTCCCAACTAGGGAACCTCGCTGCCCAGATTCCGAGACCACCAGGGCAACTCCCGGGCCGCCCCGAGGAGAACCCTAGGGGACAAATAGCAGTAGTGTACCTTAGGAGCGGGAAGACATTACCGGAGCGAGTCCAAACTGAGGACAAGAAGGAAGAGGACGTCACCAAACAGCTCGTTAACGAGCCACCGAGAGCAAATAGTGAGCCCCTATACCAAGGTGACGAGGGTCCAAGGGTATCTAACGACCCTAATCCAGGTAAGTCTACTACACCGATCCTTCCTCTCTATCCCAGGGTAGTTAACGACCCCATCAGGGTCGGTAACGACCCGCCGAGCATACCTGACGACCCTAGTGTCGACCCGGTACTCCCACCTCTCGAGCCTAACTTGGTTCCGAGGATGGTGAAATCTCTTCCATTTCCAACTAAGAAATCTATGGACTCTACTGAGAGTAAGTTCAAGCGTTTCGTAAAGATTCTTCAAGGCATTAATATTTCCATCCCATTCGCTGAGGCCCTAAGCGAAATGCCGGCTTACACAAAGTTTTTGAAGGATATTCTTAGCAGGAAAAGATCCATTACAGAGCTGCAGGATGAAGTAAGATCAATAGCTCTACCGGAAAAGCTAGGAGACCAAGGGAGATTTGCAATAACAATCGGCATAGGCAACCACAAGTTCAAAGCTTTGTGTGATCTGGGCGCCAGTGCTAGTTTAGTTCCTCTCTCAATCTGGTCTAAAGCTAATATGGGACCACTAGAGTCGGTAGATATGAACCTGTACATGGCAGATGGATCATGCGTCAAGGCCACAGGAGTTGTGGACGACTATCTTATCCAAGTCGGGAAATTCTTTATACCAAATGATTTCATCGTCCTCGATATGCCTGAAGACCCTCATGTCCCCATAATTATGGGGAGACCATTTTTAGCCACAGCAGGTGCAAGAGTAGATGTGAGAAAAGGACTCTTCACTTTTGATATTGGAGAGGAACGGGTAGAATTCAACTTGGATCAAAATGCCAACGACCCAATTGCAGTCGCACAAATCGAGTTGACTCAACCAGAACTCGATTCAGCCCCTAACTATGAATCTGCTAAAAACGGTCATTCCTTATCTTTTATTCCTACACCATGCCCCATCATATGCACTACAGAGGAATCCAAACCACCTTGGTTTTCGGATTTCACTAATCATAATGTAGGAATATTGGGCATACTAATAGAGAAAAAGGGGCCTAATTTAGCGACTCAGGCACATAGAAACTGCAAAGCTAAGTATGGGGTACCTCAAGACCCCAACATAGCCACACAGGAGCCACCTTGAGTCAAAGGAGTACGTCAGGCAGACGACGTTAAAAATAGCGCTTACGGGAGGCAACCCGCTTTTTAGTATAGAATTAGATTTTTCTCTTTTTTTTACTCTTTTTCTTAGCTTTCTTTTGAGTTCTTTTTAGTTTTTAGGATAGAAATTAGGATTTAATTTTGAGCTAACAAGATGCAGGAGAAGGGATCGAAAAATCACTCCAAGAGGCTACGGTGGCTCGTTAACGACCCACCCAGGGTCGTTAACGACCCGGTTCGGACGACCCGATTCGGCAAAACGGGCAGGTAAGTTTTTTTTTAACCTAATCTATTTTTTTTACTACCCTAGCCGCCACCCCTCTACCCCTTCTTATCCCTTCCCTCTCCTATATAACCCTTCTACCCCTCCCAAATCTCTTTCACTCTCAAATCCTTTCAAATTAAAAACTCAACCAAAAACCTTTGAAGACCCCTTCCCACCGATCGGAATCCCGCGCCAACCATCACCAAGCAACCGTCGTTACCGAAGCCGGAAATCCCTCCCTTCACCATCGAAGATCCGAGGCTTTCGATAGCCCCCACCGAGCTCGTTACTCACCCAATTCCCGACCCCTTGTTCTTCAAATTTCTCGGTTCTCCGGTATGTTTTCTAAACCCTAACTCGAAATTGCATGATTTATGATTTTTAGGGTAGAAATTTCATGTCTAGGATTGAGTTTATATAGAGGATCGGTGTTCATGATTAAATATTGCCCATGGTTGTGATTTTTGCTTCGTTTTTCTAGATCTAGAGAGGGATATTCATGTTGGATGTTTTATGGTGAGAAGTTAATTGTGAAAAGCATGAATTTTTCTTCTTCTTGTTCTAGTATCAAGCTACAAACTTTGCATGCCAAAATTTTGGGCAAAATTTAGCATGTTCTGGTTGGGTAATCGAGCAAGTATGGGGTGCGCATTTCCGATTGTGTGGCTAGTGAGGAGTATAGAAGATGCATGCTTGAATTTTGGCTTTATTTTAAAGTAGAGTAAACTCGGAAATCTGCGATCTGGTTCTCGGCGGATCGTTAACGACCCACCCAGGCTCGTTAACGACCCTGCATAATCTAAAAATTCAACAACCAGTCCAGATTCGTAAACGACCCAATTGGGTAGTTAACGAATAATTCCGAGGCTATTTCGAGACCAAGTATGGGGTCTCTTGCCTATCTATTTTAAGTAGATCTTATCTTGGAAATTTTTTGATTATTTTGTAGATCTCATGGCAAGTTCAAGTAGACCCGCTACCCGAGCTCAGAAGAAGAGAAGGAACCAGAGGTCCCCATCTCCACCTCGCATGGACAACGTGATTTTGAGTACTCAAGGCCAAGTGCATCGATACCGTGCCATTCTAGAGAAGGACCACAACACTCGTTGGTTCTCGAAGTCTAGTGCTATCAACACGGGGATCTACACGGATGTCAAGGAAGCCTTCCTTATCCTTGGTGCAACCCATCTCCTGAAGAAGGAGAATTTACCACACTTTCCGGCCCTCACATCCGAGTTCTTGGCCACTCTAGAGACGAGCTTCCCGTCAAAGACTTCGGCGGGACGAATCAGGTTTCGGCTCGGTAACGTGAGCCGTGAGTTCACCATGGCAGAATTCAACGCAATCCTAGAGCTTCCAAATCCGTCTAGAGACTACAGTTTGAAAGACTACAGAGTGACTAGGACATGGAGCTACATCACGGGAGAAGAACAATCGTCCACAACGACATTATCTGGGGCAAGCATCATCAACCCCATCTTCAGGATCATTCTTCGAGTCCTAGCCGCTATGTTTTGGCCAAAGAGAGAGATAAACAGGCCAACAAGGACGGAAGTTGCTTGTCTCCGCACCATCCTTTTCGAGGAGCCCAACCCCTTGAATTTGGGGTACGAATGGCTCTACTACGTCGAGAAATCAACCAAGTCCAAGGAGGTTTGGTCTAACAACTTGGTTAGCCTTTTGGCTAAAAAACTTTGGAGTTGACCTCACTCGCTACACACCGACCCACGCTCAACTCCTCAACAAGAGCTATTGGTATAGCTCCGGTATTTTCATCCAAGCCGAAGGAGGATTCAAAGTTAAAGTTCAAGACCGCTTCGTTAGGCCCACCTTCGACAAGCTAGAGTTACTCTATGTACCAAATTGGTACGAGGCGTGGACGGGGCATGCTTACCCGTTAGAGCCTAAGCCGGAGGATGAGCTATCACTACGGCCGTGTGAGACAAGATTTGAGCGAGAGGAAGAAGCAATGGATGAAGATGAAGATGAAGATGAGGATACCGAGGTAATTGGCGACGACACTGAAGAAGCCGACACCGAGGGAGGAACTGAGGAGCTAAACCTCGAAGATGAAGACCTCGACACGGAAGTTTTGGGCACCAACGTCCTCGTTGAAGAGCTTACCAGGTTCGTTAACGACCATTTCCAGCCTCCTCCCTACATCCCTAACGAGGCACCCAGCTTCGTTAACTAGGTACTGAGAGATTCTGTCGACCCACCGCCAGCTCCTGCCGATCCTCAGTCTTATGGACTCATGCCATACAACCCAGTGTTGTACCAAGACCATTTCCAGCCTCACTATCCACCACCCCCTCAGCCCGAGTACACAGGATCGAGTATACCACCACCATGGGCCGAGGATCTTTCTGCTCGGATGCATCAACTCAACCTCCAGCAGGACCACATTCATCGGAGGATGGATAGATGGGAGACCGTCTATTCTGCTCGCATGTCGATGGAGGATGAGAGGCATCGTCAGAGAGAGGCGGATGATGCTGAGCGTTGAAGGACAATGTATGATTTCATGGGTACCTTTGAGCACTACTTTCCTCCACCGAACCAGTGATTCAGCCTGAAGATGCAGTTTTCCTTGTTTTCCACTTTTGAGACTTTGTAAGTTTTGTTTTTCTTTTTTTTTTTCTTCTTATTTTTATCTTTCTTTGATTGTTTTCTTTTTCTATTTTCTTTCCCTTCTTCTTATTTTTCTTACAGTGGGAACACTATAATTTTAAGTATGGGGTGGGAGAAAGTAGAAAACTTGTTATCTTATGTGTTTATTTGTTTTAAGTAGTTTTGTTTCATAAAAAAAAATCGGAAAATTTTGATAAAAAAAGAGTTTTAGAATTAATAGATATCTCTTTCTTAGGTTCTATGATAGTAATTGTTAGCCTAATCATATAATTCCTTGCGAGCATGTCTTTAATAGTATAGCCGGAATCTTTAACTTGAAATGGTTTTTTAGAAGAAGATAGCATTTGATGAAATTGAGCACATATACTTTATAGCATAAGTGATGCAATCCAACAAAAAAATTGTTACCTAGTGAGGAATTGTGATGTTTATAGCCTAATCATATAATTCCCTCTTCTTTTCTTGTGTGATTTACTCTCTATATGTATATTATCTCTTAGAATTGTGATGTTTATCTATTTCTTGAGACCCGTATGGGATTTATAGTTCATTACTTGTGAAAAGCATATGATGGAGAACTTATTTTTATGAGCCCTATTATTCCTTATCTACCTTTACATGATCCTTCTTTTGATAACCAATTCTAGTCTGAAGCCTTTTATTTTTAGCTCCACAAAATTTTCCCTAGCCGAGATAAGCTTGACCCTATCCGAGGATTAGGACTTAGATTGGAGAGGTATTTTGTTGAGTGTAAGAAAGAGGAGTGATATATATTGTTTGCTATGATTGAGGGATCATTGGGAAGGGTAGATTGGAAGTCTCTTGTTTTACTTGTAATAAGAAAAGATCTCTTGAGAAAAAAATGCACAAAATAAGGTTGTTTGTTGAAGAAGAAGAAAAAATGATGGAAGAAAACACGATGAAGCTTGTTAACGACCCTGAAGTGGGCTCGTTAACGAGGCAGTGAAAAGAGAAGAAGGAAGTTTGAAGTGCATATATGTTTATAGACAAAATCAGGGATTCTTTTATTTCTTATGAGACTTTCTAGGATATGTTGGGTGAGTAAAATAAGTGTGCATAATAAGAGAAGTGAGTTTGGTATATGTTTTTTTTATGAGAGTTTTTTTTATGTGAGTTTTTAGGAGTCTTTGATTCCCGGATATTATTAGAACCACATGGCCAAAATATTTCCACACCTTATTGTCATTACCAAGCCCCATTACAACCCGGCCGAATGAAAGCTTCTATGAAGTTTTTCATTGAGCCTAAAGTTTCTCTTGATGATTTTTGCTTGTTTTGACAAATCTTGGGTGGAGAGTATTGGTGATATAAGTTCCAATTTCTATGAGTTTTTGCATATTGGATTGAGTTGAGAGTTATTTATAAGCCTAAACACTTGAGAGTTGAGTGAAACACATTATATCCCTTGTGAGGTTGGATTGTATTTTCTTATGTCTATTTGGTGCATATATGTGTAATGATGTTAAGTATCTTTTGCTATATTTTTCTCATGTGTAGATGTTGCTTTTTGGAGGATGGCTATTTCTTGATGAGTATGTTTGTTTGGTTTTGGTTAGTGTTTAGTAATTGCTTGAGGACAAGCAAGTCTAAGTATGGGGTATTTTGATGTTCGTGTTTTTAGTATAGTTTTTAGTAGGTTTTCTTTATTTATTAGGTTTAATTTTGATAAGTTTAGGTTTAGTTTGGTATGTTTTTGGATAGTTTTGCATATTTTCATAGAAAGTATGGAAGCTACTCTATTTTGTGTATTTTGTAGGTTTTAGCAAGGAAAAGAGCTATATGGAGCTGAATTTGGAGCGCTACAGTGAAAGACAGAGGAATACAAATTTGAAGAAGTCAATGTCAAGGTTTTACGAGTTGAAGTGTAGAAGAAACCAAGACCAGGCTCGTTAACGAGGTTGTAAGGGCTCGTTAACGAGGCCACATGATAAGAAATTTCGAGGGTTGACTTTGTAACTCACCGATCCTGTGCGAGAAATTATTTCTGTGTCGGTAGAGTATCTTTTTATAATTTTTAGGGTCATTATATTATATTTTAGGTCTTGTTATCTTTTTAGATTTTGTTTCTATCTTTTTAGGATTTTATTTCTATCTTTTAGGAAAGTTTTTATCTTCTAGCCTTATTAGTTTTTAGCTTTTTAGTATAAATAGCCCTCTTATTTAGCCTAGAAGGAGGGGGGATCGATCATAGAGAAATCGAGCAGAGAAGAGAGAGAGCCGAGGAGAGGATCGGAGACGAGTCGTCGGGTCGGTGGACGAGAGTTACCGAGTTCGTTGATCAAGTATTTCGGTTCGGTATTTGTTTGTTTTCGGGTTTTCTTCTGATTTTCTGTGTAAGACGATATTTGTTATTTAATTTGAGTAGTAATTTATTTTCAATTATTTCTTGTTTCGTAATCATGCTTAGTGAGTAGTCTTCTTTTCTAGGATCGGGGTTAAGCCCGACATAGTTGAGTATGTTTAACGAGTAAGATTGTGTGTTGAATGCCTTTTATCTATTATTGAGATTGTTTGTTGTGTTTATACCGAGATGAAAGTTGAGGTAATTTGAGTTTTTAACTAGATTGAAAGAGAAAGTTAGTAACTTGAAAGTTGATATTGTTTGAATACGAAAGTTTCAAGATTTAGATCCAAAACAAACAATTAAGTGAGTTAAGTTGCGAAAGTAGGTTAATTTGCTTCATGGTCAACGAAAGTTGATAATTCTATCTATTTAAAGACATGATCTATTCTTCTTACGAGTTTATATGCTTGGCTATGTTGTGGTGTCCCTAGTCCTAGATCTTTGTTTTTCTTTGAATTATTTTAAGTGAATTTCGCTGCTGAGTTACTTGGCTCGGTACCGAACTTGTGTAGGTCGTTAGTTGAGTTTTTTTTATGTACGGTGGTTCGTTAACGACCCTGACAACGTCGTTAACGAGGCTGCTTGTGTGTGTTTTTGTTTGATTTTATTTGCTTTTTAGTAGTCGATAAACGAACAACCTTGCTTCCTGTGGAACGATCCTGACTTCGCTATAATCAGCGGGGTCTTGACTTATAAATTTATTTGTTGTCAAGAAATACCCTCTCAACAGTCTCCCTAATGGAACCCTCTCTCTTCTATGAAGAACCCTTCTATCTCACCATTAATAAAGACCGAGAAAGAGGTGGTAACACATTCCATAATCCATCTCACCAAGGGTTGTGGGAGGTTGAAATACACAAGTGTCCTCTTAAGAAAGGACAAATACACACAATCATAAGCTTTATGGAGATCAATCTTCATCAAACACCTCGGTAAAATTCCTTTTCGATCACAACAACAAAGAAGCTCTAGAGCTAGGGCATGATTATGAGTAATTGACCTACCCAGAACAAACGCACGATGGGCATCAGATACCACATCTTCCACTAACTCCTTACACCTTTCTACTTAAATTTTTGAAATCACCTTGAGGGTCACATTATAGTGTGAAATCGGTCTAAAATCTTGCATAAAGGTCGGGTTGTCCACCTTGGACACTAATGAGGTATTTTCAGTGGTCATTATACCTATCAAAGAACCTAACTTAACCAAATTGAGTAGACTTGTAAGTAAGGGTCGATCCCACAGAGACTCATGTATAAGTGTTTTACTTGCATGCCAAGTAAACAAGATAAGGGGAGTTTTATGATTGATTATCTATTCTAATATGTAAAAAATCTAAATATAAATGCAAAGATGATTATAACAATATGAGAGAAACGTGTTCAACTAGATAAATCCATCATGATTTTGCTTTGTTGATCATTGATTCTCTTAATTCTCAATTCACTTGAATAATCTATAGTAGATTATGATCCAAACTTTAGGTTTAGTTGATAGAACTGACAATCTAAACAACCTTAATCATTTAACTACTTAGAAGAACTTCTAGATTCAATTAAACAACAACTTTAAGTTTCAAGTATCGATAGAAACAACCACTTGAAGCAAACAGTCACTCAAGTTAGTTGTGGATTTATTCCCTTCTATAATTGAATAGCCCGAACGGGTCCAAAAAAATTGTAGATTCTACTTTATCTAACTAATCCCAAACGGAAATTAATTAGATTAGTTGTAATTAACTTAGAAATTCTATTAGGTGGCCAAACACAGCTTATGCAAATCACAATCTAACAAAACCTAGATAAACTTTGATTTAATTAAGCATAGATAATAAAACCTATTCAAGTTTGTTGAGAATCAATCAAACCTCACAACTTATGCAAATCACAACTTCAATTAACTAGCCAAACACAAAGGAAATCAGCAATGCATGATTGAATTAAGAAAGCTTACAAATTTTGTTCAAAGGTTGACTCTTGAGAAAACTCCGTAGAAAAACCATAGTCTCCAAATTGTGATTAGAGTATGAAAGAAAAGTCAAACACAAGGTTTAAATACCACAAGACCACTAAAGATAAAAACAACCCAAAGCTACATTAATCTCGTCGGACATTAAATCATAATAGCCCATCTCGTAGCCCATACAACCGGCTCAACTTGTCCGTGTAAAACCATGAGACGCGGGCTCCCAACAAAGGTGCGCGGCCGCGCATGTTCACTCTTGAGCCCGCGCTCTGTCTTGCTAAGCCCACTTCGCCTTCAATTTGTTTCTTTCTTTTCTTTTTCTTCACTTTTTCTTCTTCTTATTGCCTCTTTTTCCTACTCTTTACAAAATATTATGAAGACTACTACTATGAAGCTTAACTTTTCTTTCCCTTTCAACATATCCTTTTCATCTTCATTTTTTTCAACGTTCACTCTAGAGTTGTTCTTTCCTTCCACCTCTACATTGAAATTCCCCCACACTTAATCACAGATCACATAAAACAAAACCACCTAAAGTCGTAAATCCCGTATGGGTCAAACTTATTCGGATATGGATTATTTTATGGAGCTTATCAAATATAGGCTTTAAGGCTCAAAAGAAATGGGGTGTCAAAACATTGATCTTGTAAGGTAAGAAGGGAAATAATATACTAGATAAGAAACATGCCTCAATCATTTTAATGTCATGCATCTACTCATGAAGATCAGTCTTGAAAAAGAGTCATAACGCAAGTTCTAGAGCTAGCAATAGTGATATACTCAAGAATATAAAGAACAATATATGAATAAAAGGCCAAATACTCTCACAAGCTTATATGCATGCTCAATCCTATAAACAAAGTATATAATCAAAGATCGTGCTCATATCATAGAAATTTCAACATATCATGCAACTCATGGGTTAGGATTTCATCAATACATAGAAAAACAAGAGGTATCAAACAATGGGGAAATAAGAACCTAAATACAAAAACACGGGCCGCGTCATGCTTCGTTATGCCCGCACTCCAAAATTTTAACACATTGTCGGAGTTACGCGGACTTAGCCCATGAAGGCGCGATCGCGCCTCATTATTCCCTTGCCCGCGCTCCATTGGGTTCTTCGGAATATTGATTTTCGAACCTGGGGTATCTAAAACACAAACAAAACTACTGATATGCTCTCTTTAGTATAGGCTAACTCTTGTATTTTAGGCATGATTTGAGTGTGTTTAGGAAGACCGAAGACACGATTTAGAGAATTGCAAGAGTTTTGAAGACAAGTGTTGAATTGGAGTTGTTGTTTCGACACCACTTTCTTGTAACGCTTATTTCGGGAGCTACGGTGGTCGGATGAAGCTGAATTTGGTATCATTGGAAAGCTGACTCGAAGAGCTACAATTCATATTTTACTTCGGGTCGAAATTCCAACTTTAAGGTGGTCAAAACATCTTCTGGAAACGCCGCTGGAATTCTGTCACGATCAGGTCCGCGATCGCGGAGAGTGTTCACCGCGCCCGCGGAAGTCCACCTCAGCAAAAATCAAAGAGCCGACTTTCCTTTCCTTTATTCTATCTTATATCTTATTTTCTATCTTTTAGGTTTCGATTGTTATTTCGACTATTTAAGTTTAGGTTCAACACATTCTAGCATACTTTCAGAGATTATTTTAGTTTTTAATTTTATTATGGAGAACTAATTTCCCTTTGGAGGTTGTTTGATCAAGGAAGCCTTTTTATGTAATTCGTGAGATTCTGGTAACTTTTCTATCCCTTGGTTAATATCAAAACTCTAGTGCTTAATTTCATGATTATCAATTGATTTCTCTTGGTGCGCAACTTGCTGAATTTGATTGATATTCTACTGTTTGGATTAGTTTGATTGTTGTCTGTGCAATCTTATTTATCCTTGAAACAACACTTCTCTAGGACTGTGGACTAGAATTGAGAAAGAGTGTTTGATTGTTATTTTATGCATGAGACTCGTAGCTTGATTGCATGATTTAATATCCTTCTATCCTTAATACTTTGCATGATTTGAATTAAGCGTTCTTGTTCATATCATAAATCTGCTTGGACTGTGGACAAGCGGAAATCTTTTATAAGGATCGGAATTAACGTGGGAATTAATAGAAAAGTGGATGAATTGATGATCGAATGATTAAAAAGGTGGAATTGGTTGAATAAACTCTGCTTTTCCTTAATTGATTTGATCCTTAATATTATTTGCTTATTTGCTTGCTTAGACTTCCAAAAACCCCTGTGTTGTTTCCTGTTGATTATTCAGAATCCCGATTGTCTTGGGTTCGACCCCTTGCTTACTTACTATACTAGTTAGTATAATAGGGTTATTTATTTTTATCTTGGCAACAACGACTTTAGCCGAGTCAAATTTTGGCGCCGTTGCCGGGGAATCGGTTTTTAATTTTCTGATAAATCGGCATTTTTTACGATCCGCGCTCTCGGTTGAAAACCGTGCCCGCGGCTGAACCACGCCCTAGGATTATTTCTGCGCCCGCGGTTTGTGTTCGTCCAGAAATCCCGAATTTCTTGTGTAGACCTATCTTACGGTCTACACTTGTATATAATAATGTCTGCATTTAGGTTTCTTCAGTTACAGGATGAACCCTTTCATGAGTACTTCACTAGGTGCCAGGAAATCTTGCGTGATCTCTCTGTCTGGGGATTAACCATAGGGCTTGATGATGCTTGCAATCACATCTTTAGTGGGATGACTCTTGAGTACCAACTAATGATGTAACGCGAGAGCGATGCAAAATACGTCGTTTGGAAACCCATTGACCGATGGGATTTCTTTTGTTATATCCGAGCCAAAGAGATCGAGATGCAGAAATTGGAGAACCAAATTGCTGAACAAAGAAAATTAGAGGAGGTGTTGGCCATCAAGACGGAAATTCTTGAAGAACCAACAGATCTCCCTAAAGAGCCAGTTCCATCCTTTCTAGAGGAACCCATAGACCTTTCATTGGATGAAGAGATGGATGATCATAGTCATGTAATGACAGAGCCCATATTTCCTTAAGTTAGACAACTCTTGGAGTGATGAAGACGAGCCTGATGACTCGAAGAAGGAGCCAGATGATGATATGGAGATTTCCATTCCACATGAGGAGATGTCTATGTCTCCTGCCATGGAGCCCTTTGTTATGATCGATCATGATCCCTGTATCCTTTCCTCTTCTTCCTTACTTTCTATTGATATCTGTTTGCCTGATATTTCTGCAAAAGGTCTTGAGCATGATAGTTTACCTAGTGATTTCTCAAAATTTAAGGGTGGTAATGCTAACATGAAAATCATTACTCTTGATTTCTATTTTGAAAAACTACCTCGTCCTTTCAACTGGTTCTATCCTAAACCGACTAACCCTGATTTTTCTAGTGGGTTTGATAAACTGAAACGGTGTCTGAATGTTATATTATTTAGTTTCAAGTTATCATTGTTCTATATTTGCCTGCATGAGAATTGTTCGCAGGATTTTGACAGATTGCTTAGGGCTTTGACGATGTCCGAGTTTTGAGGTAATAGGTTGACATCGGGCCAAACGACGTTAAACAAAGGCGCTGCTCGGGTGGCAACCCGAGGTAAGTTTTTCTTTTCTTTTATTTCTATCTTTTTAGTTTAGTTTTTTTAGTTTTAGTTTTTCGTTTTGGTTTTGTCGGGCTAACTTGCAGGTACAATTTTTTCCATCAAAAAGAAGCAGACCCGAGGCGAGGACGAGCCCGCAGCTCGAACCGCGTCTACGATCGAGATCCGCGCTCGCAGATCTGCCTTGACAGAATTTAATTTCCGTTTTTCCAGAAAAATAAAAAAATAATTAAAAAAATGAAATAAAAGGCTTTCGGGTGAAACCCCTGAAATAAAAGGTTTTCGGGTGAAACCCCCGAAATTCTACCTTCTATTTTCCATCCTTCTATCTTTTCCATCTTCTTCTATCTCCATTCTTTTTGGAGAATTTTATGGCTATCCATGGTTATCCTCAAGTATGGGGGAGTCTTCATTTTCAAAACTCGTATTACATTAATGCTTAAGGCGAGATTCAGAGTTCGTTTGTGAGTTCGTGTTCAGTTTTGTTGATCGTGTTCTCTAACCATTTTTTTTTCACGATCGGAGCACCACCCGTGCCCGCGGTTTTTCCTGACGACGGATCATCTAGAGATTTCCGAGCTATTCATCTAAGCTTTCGAAGAGTTCTTCCATATCTTCTTTCGTATGTGAGTCTTCTGATTTTCCTCTTCTATGCTTATTTCCTTTTTCTTTACTTCATTGAAGACAATGAAGGATTTAAGTATGGGGGAGGAAGTACTCACTACGCTTATCATAGATAGTTACTTTTCACTTTATTTTTCGTTATTTTTATGGGATTTTTGTTCCATGTTTTGTAAAGAGAAAATTTTGAAAAAAAAAATTAAAAAAAATGAAAAAGCCATAAAAAATATAAAAAAAGGCATAAAAATCCTGGGATGAGTTGAAACCCGAAAGGGCGGCTCAGGTAATAAGCAGGTAACCCGAACCGGCATTAGGCTGGGGTAATATGAGGTTTATGAGAGATGTGAGTATTTGTGAGCACACCTAAGAGAAATGAAAAGAGTGATTAGGTGAAAACCCGAAAGGGCGCCTAAGTAGAATGAGTGGTAAAATCAGAGTGTTTAGGATCATATTCTACTTTGGGGCTTAGGATTTACATTTTAGATGTTGGGTAGATTCTAGGACGCTCTACACTTTTTGGAGCTTGAGAGTTTATTGATTATGTACCTATGTGAGGTGTGTGTTTGAGCTTTCATGTCTTTTGTTCATTATTTCTCTATTTTGGGTTCGGGTTGGTGAGGTGAGTGATTTTTGTCTTCCCTTGTACTATGCTGTAAACCTTGATAGGATTTCTTGTTATATTTATTTTGAGCTTACTCGAGGACGAGTAAGGTTTAAGTATGGGAGAATTTGATATGCTCTCTTTAGTATAGGTTAACTCTTGTATTTTAGGCATGATTTGAGTGTGTTTAGGTTAATTTTGAGCATAATTGTCATATGAAGACCGAAGACACGATTTGGAGAATTGTAAGAGTTTTGAAGACAAGTGTTGAATTGGAGTTGTTGTTTCGACACCACTTTCTTGTAACGCTTATTTCGGGAGCTACGGTGGTCGGATGAAGCTGAATTTGGTATCATTGGAATACTGACTCGAAGAGCTACAATTCATATTTTACTTCGGGTCAAAATTCCAACTCTAAGGTGGTCAAAACATCTTCTGGAAACACCGCTGGAATTCTGTCACGATCAGGTCCGCGATCGCGGAGAGTGTTCACCGCGCCCGCGGAAGTCCACGTCAGCAAAAATCAAAGAGCGACTTTCCTTTCCTTTATTCTATCTTATATCTTATTTTCTATCTTTTAGGTTTCGGTTGTTATTTCGACTATTTAAGTTTAGGTTCAACACATTCTAGCATACTTTCAGAGATTATTTTAGTTTTTAGTTTTATTATGGAGAACTAATTTCCCTTTGGAGTTTGTTTGATCAAGGAAGCCTTTTTATGTAATTCGTGAGATTCTGGTAACTTTTCTATCCCTTGGTTAATATCAAAACTCTAGTGCTTAATTTCATGATTATCAATTGATTTCTCTTGGTGCGCAACTTGTTGAATTTGATTGATATTCTACTGTTTAGATTAGTTTGATTGTTTTCTGTGCAATCTTATTTATCCTTGAAACAACTCTTTTCTAGGACTGTGGACTAGAATTGAGAAAGAGTGTTTGATTGTTATTTTATGCATGAGACTCGTAGCTTGATTGCATGATTTAATATCCTTCTATCCTTAATACTTTGCATGATTTGAATTAAGCGTTCTTGTTCATATCATAAATCTGCTTGGACCGTGGACAAGCGGAAATCTTTTATAAGGATTGGAATTAACCTGGGAATTAATAGAAAAGTGGATGAATTGATGATCGAATGATTAAAAAGGTGGAATTGGTTGAATAAACTCCGCTTTTCCTTAATTGATTTGATCCTTAATATTATTTGCTTATTTGCTTGCTTAGACTTCCAAAAAACCCTGTGTTGTTTCCTGCTGATTATTCAGAATCCCGATTCTCTTGGGTTCGACCCCTTGCTTGCTTACTATACTAGTTAGTAGAATAGGGTTATTTATTTTTGATCTTGGCAACAACGACTTTAGCCGAGTCAACTACCTAAAAAGCAAAAGATTAAAACTGAAATTAAATTTACTCTAATCCTTGGGTTACCTCCCAAGAAGCGCTTGTTTAACGTCATTAGCTTGACCTAGATCATGAATTGACAAGATTAGACATTGTCAATGCCCTTAACAACCTGTCAAACCCTTGTGCACACATCTTAGAAAAGGATAAGTAACACAATGATAAATCAAAGATGCATAATATAACTTTCAAAGACCGTTTTAATTTATCAAACATGGGTGCCCAATTGGCATGAAATGGCATATGCTTAAATAAATTCACAAGTGGTGGCTTTAGAAAATACTTACAGTATGGGTCGAACTACTTGTCATCACTACCACTTTCTTCAAAGATGAACCCCATATATTTTTCATTTTCCACCTTGTGTTGTAGACTTGGTTCCTCATATTGCAACTCCATAAGATCTAGATGTCACAAGGTGGGGAAACTAAAGCATGGGATTTCAAGGTCTAACATAGGGTACACAATGACAACGGGAGCCTTAACAAATGTATCACGTTGATTTTCTCCCTCATGGTTGTCTACTTCATCAGCAAAGAAGTCATCAAGGTCAGCAAAATAATCTTCTTCCAAAACCACAGAACACTCAAACTCATCACTCCACATGGGTGAAGATGACACAAGCTTCCTAGGCTTTGTAAGTAACTCTATGCCAGCACAAACTTCATTGGGCTCTATGATAATCTACTCATCATGCCTTATAGGTGTGAATTCATATTGGGCATCAAATCCATCTTCATAACCCATATCAAGTGCAGTAGATTTCTCCAGAACATACATCTAGGTGTTTGACTCGTGATAGTTTGATTCCAATGTGATTCCACCACTCCTTTCACACAACTCAAAAGGGCATGAGATTGTGGAATGGAAATTTGAAGAACATGACTCACATTGCTCCTTGATTATAGTATCAACCCCTATGGAGAGATCCTCGATTATATCCTCAAGAGACGTATCAACCGGCTGGGGTGGTTGGGAAGATGACTTAACTAGAAATCTCTAATGGCTCATAAAACATAAGAAATCCCAGCATTCCTCAAGTCCCATATATAAAAGCCTCTCATTACTCATGTAGTCGACCAATCCCCATGTCTCAAGATTCATACCATGGATAACTCCCATGTTTACCTCTTCATCACTGCATTGATGTCGCACTTTTTAGTTGGTTTTTTTGGGTAGTTTTCTAGCTAGGTTGAGTCGTTTTTAGGTCTATTGTGTTGTTTTGCATATAATTCCGACCCTCTCTAGAGAGTTGGAGTCATTTGTGCTTGTTTGTTGTTTTTGTAGGTATTTGAAGCGTTGAGGAGGAGATATCCAGGTTTTTCAAGCTTTCTAGGAGGTCGCGTTAGAGTTGTCTTGTGGCGGTGTTGATAGAAGGGCGAGAGTCATTGTCTTTGAAGATTTGATGAGTTTCAAGATGAAGTTTGCAAGATGAAGATGCCTTAGAAGGAGCTAAAGGAAGTCTAAGAAGACCAAGGACGTTTAAGGAAGAAACATTGAAGAAGAACCAAGCTTTGGAGCAAGTTTCGGGCAAAGAAATGAAGAAACCAAGTGATGATGAGGTCGATGACGACCCACTCTGGGTCGGTACCGAGCGCCTCGGTGCCTAGCGGAAATAAATTTGCGCCTTAAGTTAGGTTTTAGTAAATGTTTTATTTATGGGCCTTTTTAAGATAGAATTTAGTTTCCTTATAAGAACATTCCTACCACTACTATATAAGGTCTTTTAGGGTTAATTTTAAGAAGACGTTTTTTTATCTAGAGGGAGACGTTTTTGGAGGCACAAGACGGAACAAGTTTTTAGTTGGTTTTCTAGGGTTGACTCTTATTCCGAGCTCTTGGACAATTTGAGAGAGCTTTGGAAGTTTGTTTGAGATTCGTAAGTTGTTATTTCAATTAAAGTTTGTTTTGTTTTGAATTATGTCTTCTCTTTTATTTTTGATTGTTGTTTGCATTATGAATCGTGAGTAGTCTACTTTTCTAGGGTTGGGGTGAAACCCGACAAGTTGTGCATGATTAAAGAATGAATCTTTGATTAAAACCATTCCTTTTAGTCTCTATCCTTTATCCTTTTGTTTGCTCTTAATTCCTTGATGAAAGTTGAGGCATGTTCATGTTCATGATTGAGTTGAAAGATTAAATTATGAATTTGGGTAATATTTGGGTTGAACCGAATGTTGAAACCTTTAGATAACAAGTAGGAATGCAAGTTTAGATCTTTACGAAAGTTGAGATATTTGCTTGATTATTCATGGCGAAAGTCATTCATGAGATTATGGTTGGTTGATTTTTGATTCATGTTTGCATGCATAGCTTTGTTGTGGTGGATCCTTTGCTCTAGATTTCTTTTAATTTGATTTTTCGGAGTTTATTTGTTACCCGGATAGGTCGGTGACGACCCCCTTTTAGGTCGGTACTGTGCTCCCAGTGTTTCCAGTTTTTCCAGTGTTTTTGTGTCGTGAAGTAGGTCGGAGACGACACAGTTGGGGTCGGTGTCGACCACCCTTGCGTGTGTTTTGTTTTATTCTTGTTAGGATTGATTGCTAGACTTAGATTCTTCTAATTCCCGTAGACGAACCTGACCTCCCTGTACTCAGCGGGGTCTTGATCTATAAATATATTTTCTTGTTAGGATCAAGGTAAAACCCTTTCAACAAATTGGTGTCGTTGTCGGGGATTTAGTCTAGTATCTTTGTCTAGTTATCTTTCGGGTTTGGGAATAGCCCATACCCTTTTGTCTTTACTAATTCGTTTTCTCGTGATTGTGTGTGTAGGTGTATGCCCTCTAGTTCGCGAAGGGGAGTTGAATATTTTCTTTTTGATCCCGAACTTGAGAGAACCCTTCACCGCAGGCTAAGAGAACGAAGAGCAATGGCCAACGCTGAGGAACTTTCTCGCGAGATGGCTGAACTTCGCCTTCAGATGGATGGTATGCAAAGAGAGCGTGATGCTCAAACTGCTGCTGCACAAAGAGAGAGAAAGAGAGATGTTGCGCATAGAGAGAGAGAGAGAGGTTGTTGCCCGTCTCCAGGAACAACTTAACGCTATTCCGCGAAGCGCTAAGCAATACATGCATCCGGAATTCAGGGTTCCCGAATCTACTATTGTGCTCCTTGTGATTGAGCACGCCTTTGAGATTAAGTCTCACTTCATCACTCTTATCAAGAGGTCTCAATTTGAAGGCAAGCCCACAGAATGCCCCATGGAGCACATCAAGAACTTCACCGACCTTTGTGACATCATCGCCGCTGATGACGTATCGCTTGAATATGTGCTCTTGAAAGCGTTCAAGTGATATTTGGACGGAAACGCACTTACTTGGCTTGAAAGCCTACCTCCCAGGTCGATTACTACATGGAAGGCTCTACATGATCAGTTTCTGACAAAATTCTTTCCACCGGCTAAGACTACAGAGCTAAGAAAGCGCATCACTTCTTATCATCAACTTCCCAATAAGACTTTTGTGGAAACTTGGGAGCGGTTCAAAGAACTTCTTCGACAATGTCCTACTCATGGACAACCTCCCTATGTGCTTCAGAAGATTTTCTTTCAAGGGATTAATGCCGCTACAAAGGACCGAATCAACCTCCACACCGATTGCGGGTTCATTGAGATGGATCCCGATCAAGCTTGGGCTTTGTTGGACAAACTCACGAACTATGATGCAATGTATGGCACCCAACAAGCCGTCAAGGTTCCAATGAAGAAGCTTTATGATCCTAATGCCGAACCGATTGATCAAGATGTGAGGTTTCAATTCATGCAAGATGAGATAAACCGGCTAAAGAAGCAAGTAAGCCACTTCAAATCCACCGCTCAGTCTTGTCAAGAATGTGGTTCCCAAGCTCACACCACCGCTTCTTGTACGAATGTGGAACAAGTCCGAGCCGCCAAAGCTTATGCGGAGGCGAACTATATGAGAGGGCCCTACGGAGGTCAAAACAATGCTTATCCAGGAAGGAACAACAACAACAACAATTATCCTCAATGGAACAATAATGTCCACGGTCAAGGTTTTCAACCACAACCACAAGAGCAAAGAGCCCCTAGTTATAGACCTCCCGGTTACCAAGAGCCACCAACTTGGGCGCAAGGTCTCCTAGAGGGGATAAATGGCGTCCACACTGATCTTAAAGGATTTCAAAATCAATTGGGAGACTTTGAAGCATGGAGGAAGAATGTGAACTCCCAACTTGGTGACCTAGCGGCTCAAATTCCAAGACCCCAAAGGCGATTACCGGGCCATCCCGATGAGAACCTGAGAGGTCAAATAGCTACAGATTGAGAAACAAGCAAGAAGGCGGCGGACGAAGGGGACCAGTGTAGCTCTGGGGAGGTCGTTACCGACCCATCTAGGGTCTTAACTGACCCTATCCCCACTATAGAGGAGGTCATCACCGACCCTCCCCAGTTCGTGACCGACCCACTTCCCGGAGTCCCTACACCGTTCCTACAAAGGTGCTACATTTCCTATCCAAAAAGGCTAAGGATTCCACGAAAGGCAAATTCAAGCATTTTGTGCAGGTTCTTCAAGGGCTCAACATCACCATCCCTTTCCCCGAAGCCTTGAGTGAGATGCCCGCGTACACCAAGTTCCTAAAAGAAATCTTGTCCAAGAAGCGGTCGATGTCCGAGTTGACCGATGAAGTTTGATCTCTAGAGCTCCCGGAGAAACTCGGCGATCCGGGTAAATTTGCAATAACTATTGGTATAGGTGCTCATCGCTTTAAAGCTTTATGTTACCTTGGTGCAAGTGCTAGTCTCCTTCCCCTTTCTATATGGTCCAAAACCAACATGGGTCCTTTGGTCCCGGTAAACATGAAGCTCTATATGGCGGACGGCTCTTGTGTAAAGCCAACCAGAGTTATCGATGATTTCCCTATCCAAGTCAGCAAGTTCTTTGTGCCTAATGATTTCATTGTTATGGAGATGCCGGAAGATCCCGTTGTCCCGATCATTCTTGGGCGACCATTCCTTGCAACCGCCAGAGCTATCATTGATGTGAAGAAAGGCCTCCTTACTTTTGAAATCGGCAATGAAGTAGTTGAGTTCCGGTTCAATCCAACGATGAAGGAGACTAATGAAGCTATGGAGGTCAAGATGTTGTACACCTGCTCCGATTACATTGACTGCAAAGATCCGATAGAGCATTTGCTTGGGGCTTACACAAGTAAAGATGAAGACGAGGACGAAGTTGCAGGGTCTTCACCGACCCCAAATAGGTCGGCACCGACCTCACTTAGCTCGACACCAACCCCCATTCCACTCATTTCTGAGGATTTTGCTTATGCCTCTGGCTCGGTACCGACCCCCTTATGGTCGGAGCCGACCCTTCTGGAGGTGAATGAGGATGTACAACTCTCAACCGAAAGTAATTACTTTGAGGAGCTATTCAAGATAGAGCAGGATGATGACATTGTTACACCACTACCACCCACTCCGGAGCTTAAGACTCTCCCCGAGTCTTTGAGGTATGAGTTTCTTGGCACAAATTCCACATTTCCCGTGATTGTTAATGCTAACCTTAATAAGGAAGAAGTTGGAAAGTTGCTTGATGTGCTTAGGACTCATAGGAAGGCCATTGGGTACTCACTTGAGGAATTGAGTGGTCTTTCACCTTCTTTGTGTATGCATCGTATTTTTCTTGAGGAAGGTCACAAGCCAACCATTGAACATCAAAGGAGGCTTAACCCAAACATGAAGGAAGTGGTAAAAAGGAGATCTTGAGAATGCTTGATGCAGATCTTCCTGATTTCGGATAGTAAGTGGGTAAGCCCGGTTCATGTTGTGCCTAAAAAGAGTGGTCTTACTGGCGTTGAGGATGAAAAAGGCGAGTTGGTTCCTACTAGGACTACCACTAGTTGGCGCATGTGCATAGACTATAGAAAACTTAATAGTGCCACTAGAAAGGATCACTTCCCCTTGCCTTTTATTGACCAAGTGCTAGAGAGATTAGCTTTGCATGACTATTTTTGTTATCTCGATGGCTATTGTGGTTTTTGGCAGGTTCCGATACATCCAAATGATCAAGAGAAGACCACCTTCACGCGTCCTTATGGCACGTTTGCTTATAGGAGGATGCCATTCGGGCTTTGCAATGCCCCGACCACCTTTCAACGGTGTATGATGGCCATCTTCTCCGACATGCTTGAGGATATCGTGGAGGTATTTATGGATGATTTCTCGATTTACGGTACCACTTTTGACTCTTGTCTTGATAATCTTGCTAGACTCCTTAGGAGATGTGAAGAGACAAAACTCGTGCTTAATTGGGAGAAGTGTCACTTTATGGTGCAAGAAGGGATTGTCTTAGGTCATATAGTGTCTAAAAGGGGGATTGAAGTTGACAAGGCTAAAATTGAATTGATTGAAAAATTGCCACCCCCTACCTCCGTGAAAGATGTTAGGAGTTTCCTAGGCCATGCCGGGTTTTATAGGAGGTTCATTGATACGCTATAGTTTAGTATAGGTTAACTCTTGTATTTTAGGTATGATTTGAGTGTGTTTAGATTAGTTTTGAGCATAATTGTCATATGAAGACCGAAGAAACGATTTGAAGAATTGCAAGAGTTTTGAAGACAAGTGTTGATTTGGAGTTGTTTCGACACCATTTTCTTGTAACGCTTATTCCGGGAGCTACGGTGATCGGATGAAGCAGAATTTGGTATCATTGGAAAGCTAACTCGAAGAGCTACAATTCATCTTTTTACGTCGAGTCCAAATTCCAACTCTAAGTGGGTCAAAACCACCTCCGAAGTTGACACCAGTAAGCTGTCAGAAGATCCGCGCCCGCGGAAAATTTCCGCGCTCGCGGATCGTTGAGCATCCGCGGCCGAGGGTAGAGGATTGATCCGCGCCCGCGGATTATTTCCGCGCTCGCGGATTTTGGCTTTTCAGCGCCGCCTTCGTTTCTTTTATTCTATCTTTTTAGTATTTTTCTATCTTAGGGTCTCGGATATTTTTCTACTATTTAAGCTTAGTTTCGTTTTCAGTTTAGGGAGACACAATCTAGAAACACAATTTAGAGACACAATTCTAGCATACTCTTACTTTTAGGTTTTTATTTCAGTATTATGGAGAACTAATTTCCCTTTGGAGTTTGTTCAATCAAGTCTTTTTATGTATTTCGTGAGATTCTGGTAACTTTTCTATCCCTTGGTTAATATCAAAACTCTTGTGCTTAATTTCATGATTATCAATTGATTTCTCTTGGTGCGCAACTTGTTATTTTTGTTCCATGTTTTGTACAAAGAAATTTTTGAAAAAAAAAATAAAAAAAAATAAAAAATGAAAAAAAGCCATAAAAATTGAGAAAAAGGCATATAAAATCCTGGGATGAGTTGAAAACCCGAAAGGGCGACTCGGGTAATAAGCAGGTAACCAGGATCAGCATTAGGCTGGGCTAATAAGAGGTTTATGAGAGATGTGAGTATTTGTGAGCACACCTAAGAAAAATGAAAAGAGTGATTAGGTGAAAACCCGAAAGGGCGCCTAAGTAGAATGAGTGGTAAAATCAGAGTGTTTAGGATCATAATCTACTTTGGGGCTTGGGGATTACACTTTAGATGTTGGGTAGATCCTAAGTTGCTCTACACTTTTTAGAGCTTGAGTGTTATATCATGTATCTGTGAGGTGTGTGTTTGAGCTTTCATGTCTTTGCTCATTATTTCTCTATTTTGGGTTCGGGTTGGTGAGGTGAGTGATTTTTGTCTTCCCTTGTACTATGCTGTAAACCTTGATAGGATTTATTGTTAGATTTATTTTGAGCTTACTCGAGGACGAGCAAGGTTTAAGTATGGGGGAATTTGATACGCTATAGTTTAGTATAGGTTAACTCTTGTATTTTAGGTATGATTTGAGTGTGTTTAGGTTAGTTTTGAGCATAATTGTCATATGAAGACCGAAGACACGATTTGAAGAATTGCAAGAGTTTTGAAGACAAGTGTTGATTTGGAGTTGTTTCGACACCACGTTTTTGTAACGCTTATTCTGGGAGTTACGGTGATCGGATGAAGCTGAATTTGGTATCATTGGAAAGCTAACTCGAAGAGCTACAATTCATCTTTGTATGGCAAGTTCAAATTCCAACTCTAAGTGGGTCAAAATCACCTCCGAAGTTGACACTAGTAAGCTGTCAGAAGATCCGCGCCCGCGGAAAATTTCCGCGCTCGCGGATCGTTGAGCATCCGCGGCCGAGGGTAGAGGATTGATCCGCGCCCGCGGATTATTTCCGCGCTCACGGATTTTGGCTTTTCAGCGCCGCCTTCGTTTCTTTTATTCTATCTTTTTAGTATTTTTCTATCTTAGGGTCTCGGATATTTTTCTACTATTTAAGCTTAGTTTCGTTTTCAGTTTAGGGAGACACAATCTAGAGACACAATTTAGAGACACAATTTAGAGACACAATTCTAGCATACTTTTACTTTTAGGTTTTTATTTCAGTATTATGGAGAACTATTTCCCTTTGGAGTTTGTTCAATCAAGGAAGTCTTTTTATGTATTTCGTGAGATTCTGGTAACTTTTCTATCCCTTGGTTAATATCAAAACTCTTGTGCTTAATTTCATGATTATCAATTGATTTCTCTTGGTGCGCAACTCGTTGAATTTGATTGATATTCTACTGTTTGGATTAGTTTGATTGTTGTCTGTGCAATCTTATTTATCCTTGAAACAACTCTTTTCTAGGACCGTGGACTAGAATTGAGAAAGAGTATTTGATTATTATTTTATGCATGAGACTCTTAGCTTGATTGCATGATTTAATATCCTTCTATCGTTAATACTTTGCATGATTTGAATTAAGCGTTCTTGTTCATATCATAACTTCGCTTGGATCGTGGACAAGCGGAAATCTTTTATAAGGATTAGAATTAACTAAGGAATTAATAGAAAAGTGGATGAATCAATGATCGAATGATTAAAAAGGTGGAATTGATTGAATGAACTCTGCTTTCTTTCACTTGATTTAATCTCAACAATATTTGCTTATTTGTTTGTTTGCCTGAATTTCCAAAAAACCCTGTCTTTGCTTTTGCTGATTTTTCAAAAATCCGATTCCCTTGGGTTCGACCCCTTACTTGCACACTATACTAGTTGTTAGTTTAGGGTTATTTATCTTTGATTTTGGCAACAACGATTTTAGCCGAGTCATTCATTCAAGATTTCTCTAAGATTACTAAACCATTAACTAACCTATTAATGAAGGATGTTGTGTTTGAGTTTTCTTCCGAGTGTCTTGAAGCTTTTCATAGGATCCGGGATGCACTTGTGTCGTCCCCTATCATGCAACCTCCGGATTGGACACTTCCCTTCGAGATCATGTGCAACGCTAGTGACTACGCCGTGGGCGCGGTTCTTGGGCAAAGGAAAGAGAAGAAGCTTCATGCCATTAACTATGCGAGCAAGACGCTCGACGAAGTCCAAATCAAGTACACAACTACGGAGAAGGAATTCCTAGCTGTTGTTTTTGCTTTTGAGAAGTTCCGGTCATACTTGGTGGGCTCCAAGGTAATCGTCTACACCGATCATGCAACTATCCGTTACCTTATGGACAAAAAGGACACCAAGTCGAGATTACTCCGATGGATGCTCCTATTGCAAGAATTCGATCTTGAGATACGAGACAAGAAAGGAGCGGAAAATCTTGTGGCGGACCACTTTTCTAGGTTGCCCATTGAGCACATCAAGGAGTCCGGAGACACGGTACCCATCAATGACTCCCGCCCGGACGATATTCTCTTGAGCAATGAAGTTCTACGGATCAAGGTCGACCATTCTGGGTCGAGTACGACCCATCATGGGTCGGTGACGACCAGCCCTGGGTCAGTATCGACCCCCCATGTGCAAAATCCGGTCGACTCCGAGCACGACAACACGACTCGACCCTATCCGGAGTCGATTCAGGTCACTTTTCTCCCTCTTCTCGTGTACTTAATTGTATTCTTCCTTATTCTCCTCCCATTCTCTCTTCCCATTCTATACATGCTATTAGAGGGGCGACAACCCCTTGGTTTGCGGATTTTGCTAACTATGTTGTAGGAGGCATTATCCCCGATGGATTGACTTCCCAAGCTAAAAATAAGTTCCTCCACGACGACAAGCAATACTATTGGGACGATCCCTACCTATTCAAGCAAGGGAGCGATCATATCTTTAGGCGTTGTGTGTCGGACGATGAGATAGAAGGAGTCATCCGACATTGTCATGCTCTTCCAACGGGCGGGCATGCTAAGGGATTCAAAACCACCGCGAAGATCCTTCAAAGTGGATTCTATTGGCCCACCCTTTTCAAGGATGTTCAAGCTTATGTAACGGCGTGTGATGAGTGTCAACGCGCTGGAGATATTACATGGAGGAATGAGAACCCACTCACAGGAATCCTAGAGGTCGAGCTCTTCGACGTGTAGGGTATTGACTTCATGGGACCCTTCCCCTCTTCGGGCCCCTACAAGTACATCCTCGTGGCGGTCGATTACGTCTCTAAGTGGGTTGAGGCCATAGCCACAAGAACCAATGATGCACGAGTGGTGGCCAAGTTCATGAAGACCAACATCTTTCCTCGCTTTGGTGTTCCCAGAGCCCTTATTAGTGATGGCGGTTCTCACTTCATTGAGCGGAGCTTCAAGGCACTTTTGACCAAGTATGGGGTATCTCACAAGGTGGCAACTCCTTACCATCCCTAAACAAGTGGTCAAGTTGAGCTCTCTAACCGGCAGATTAAAAGCATCTTGGAGAAGACGGTTTCCCGCTCAAGGAAGGATTGGGCCTCCAAGCTTGATGATGCATTATGGGTGTACCACACCGCCTACAAGACGCCACTCCGCACTACTCCTTACAATCTTGTGTATGGCAAGTCATGTCACTTGCCCGTCGAGCTTGAACACAAAGCTTTATGGGCTCTTAAGGAGCTCAATATGGACCTCAACGCGGCCGGAGCAAAGCGATTCATGGACTTGCAAGAATTGGAGGTGTTAAGGCTAAAGGCGTATGAGAATGCCAAAATTTACAAAGAGAGAACCAAGAAGTGGCATGATAAGAAGCTTGTTCCGAAGACCTTCAACAACGGTGATCAAGTACTCCTTTTCAACTCTAGACTTCGAGCTTTTCCCGGAAAACTACGAACTCGATGGAGTGGACCATTCATGGTTCACCACATTTATCCACATGGGGCGGTCGACCTCATAGACGAGAATGGAGGGACTTTTAAGGTCAACGGGCATCGATTGAAGAAGTACTATGCAAGGGCAGAACCCGATGAGGAAATCCAAGCCACATGGGCTCTCACATCTTTTGACTAAGTTGAGGTACTTCTCTTCTAGATAAAGACGTTAAATAAAGCGCTTACGGGAGGCACCCCGCTTTGTTTTTGTTTTTGGACTTTCTTTTTAGCTTAGAATAATTTGTTTTTATTAGTTTAGAGTAGCTAGGATTCTTGTCTTGCATCTCCACTAAGGTTTTGTAGGGACCCGAGGCGTCGAAAAGGGAACAAAAGGGGTCGGAACGCACGACAACGCAAGGGAAAAAAGTCAGGGGAGGTCGTCACCGACCCAAATCCGGTCGGTACCGACCCTTCCAAGCAAAAATGGTAAAATTTCCGAAATTCCAAAATTTGCACGTAAGTCCCTGAACTTTTAACCCTTTTTAACCCTACTCCTCCCCTTCTTTTCCCCACGCCGCCGACCCATCTCCCTCTCAAAAACTTCCATTGCCTCCATTGCTCTCCAAGCTTCAAAAATCTATCACTACCCCTCTCAAACCTACCAAAATCCATCCTTGGCTACATAAATCCTCTAATTCCATCACCCAAAAACCAAAAAAATCGGCCCTCCCCACAAATCTCAAATTTTGAACCGCTCTAAATGCTCGGTTACGACCCTTTTCTACTTTCATTCTTCTAATTTCACTCAACTTTGGCATGTTCCTCTACTCCTTTGCTCTTAAATTCAAGTTTACTTGATTAATTTTGAAGGGTTAGTTGAAAATCTAGGTTTTGGGTGTTCTTGAGTATGAATATGGAATTTTGGGTTGTTTTTATGATATAGTAGTTAGATCTACATGTTATCATGATGATTGTGGTTTGTGAGTGGATTTCTTGTTAGATACTCGGTTGTTTGGTTGATTATGAGCATATATGATTTTTTTAGGATTTTTGGTAGCCATTCTAGGGGATATATACTGAATTTCGAACAAGTTGTAGCCCGGCATGGTCGGTGACACCCAAAGTGGGTCGGTCACGACCCAACAGTGCCTTTGTGTTTGTGTCTTGGCGTGTTTTAGGTCGATAATGAGCCTCCAAGGGTCGGTTTCGACCCCGGTTGCCTCGCAATCTTGATTGTTGCATGCTTATTTAGCTAATTTGACCATGATTTGAGTAATTTTAGCATGAGATTTCCCTCTCCTTACCTACTTTTTATAATTAAGCATGCTTGGTTGAAATTTTTCTAATGAAATTGAAGCATGTGCTTAGTGTAAGTATGGGGTACTTCTTTGGTGGTGATGTATGTGATCTTTGTATGGTTATTGTCCTTTATAATGTCGGAAATTATCTTGGGAGTTTTGAATGTTTTGTAGGATCATGGCCTCTTCCTCTAGTCATCCCACCAAGAAGCAAAAGAAGAACAAGCAAAAGGTAGATTATGTGGAGTTTGATTCCAATGAGCAAAAAGACCGATTTGTTGAGATGTGGAAAGGAGATGTAATTGTGCGTGCGTATCAAAGAGCCGGCGCCATTACGATTGGTTTCCATGCCGAAGTGCTTGAAGCTTTTTCTTGGATCGGGGCTCAACACCTCATTCTACATCCTATTGAGGAGCATTATGTGGCTCTCACATGCGAGTCTATGTCTGATTTTAGCTTGTATGTGAATGACTCCGATATCAATAAGTCCACGGTCAGATTTCAGCTTGGCAATCGGCGCCATGAGATGGACATCAAAAAGTTCAACAAGCTCCTTGGCTTCCGTGCACCATCCGGGGTGTACTCAACAAAGGACTTCCCTACTAAGGATTTGTGGTATTACATCACCGGGAGGGACGAATTCCCCACCAACGCCCTCCCCGGACGGTACATTGTTAGCCCCGTCTTCCGGGTCATCTTGTGTATCCTCAGTTTAACAATTTGGCCAAGGTACGAGCTCTCACGCCCCCACAAGCAAGAGCTTGCATGTTTAGCCAATATGCTTTTTGAGACACCCAAGCAAATGAATTTGGGGTTTGAGTACGCATCCGCCGTCGTTAGCCACCGTAATCAACACCACCACAATAACACTTACTTTGGTTGGCTTGTTGTTATCCTTGCCAAGTCGTTGAAGATCAAACTCTCCGCCTATTCTTCCAAGAGGGTCATTTTTATGGATGTGAAGAACTACACCAATGCTAAGGTTGTCCACCAAACCACTGCCGGCTTCATCAACAACTTCAAAATCGATGACAACACGACACATGACGTGTTGCTCACAAAGGAGAATCTTGAGCTCATTTACCGGCCGAATTGGTATGATGTATGGGCTCCTACACCCTACCCTTTGGAGCCCAATGTTCGAGAGGATGAGTCAATTCGACGTCAGCCTAGCCGATACCGGAGAGCCGAGCCCAACCCGCCACCGAGAGAGCATGTCTTTGAGTGGGAACTACCACAAGGCCAGTCCGGGGGGTCGGGGACGACCCACAGGGGGTCGGTAACGACGCAACAGAGGGCGGTACCTACCATCAACAGCACGGGGCCGACCCTATGGACTTCACGATGGGACCTCAAACTGACATGGTCCCCTATTATTCACACCCCTATGGCTTTGATGTGTTCGGCGGCTCTCATTTTCAAGGACAAGGCACATATCATACCGGGTCGAGTTCGGGTGGCAACCCCGATATCTCCTTTCTCTCAGCTAAGATGGACGCCCTTATGCTTCACCAACACCATCTCTATGGGGCGCTTAACCACCACCACAACCAATTTGTCAACCACCACAATGAGCTTAGAGATTTCCGTATTGAGTATTATGAAGATCACAAGCAAGATGTCGAGCGGTGGAATGCTCAAGTAGAATACAACAATTGGTTGGTGCAACAACTCTTCCACGCGCCATCACCTCCTAACCCTCCTCAAGAGTGATTCTCCTCCTTTTCGAACGCTTCAAGGTGTCCAAGTTAGTTTCTCTTTCCCTTCTCTTTACTTTCTTAATCAATGGGGACATTGATGTTTAAGTATGGGGTGGTTTGGGGAAATTGCTTGTTTGAGTCTTGTGTTGCCTTTTGTTTATGTGTTTGTGTTTGTTTGTGTTTATGTCTAGTTTTGCTTGAGTCCTTTCTTTTTGATTTTAGATGGATAAATGCCCTTTTTCTTAGATGTCCTAGGATGGAAATTGTTTGCATCATCATGTAACTCCTATAACATGCTTTAAGAATTGCCTAATTCATGATCTTGCTTTTTGAAATTTGAGCTTATAATGGATATTGAGCATGCATATTTCTAAGTGAAAGCAATCCAACAAAATTGAACCTAAGTGAGATATTTTTGGCCTATAAAGGATATATGTCTTATTCCTTTCTCTTTCATGTGTGATTACTCTTCCAAATGCAATTTACCACTTGACAATGACGTGGTTATTTTAAACTTGAAACCAATGGAGATGTGTTCATTACTTGATTGAATCAAATAATTTTGAACTTATTCTTATAAGCCTATTATATTCCTTTTCCTACCTATACATGATCCCTCTGTTTGTAGCCCCTTGTTTTGAGCTTAAAGCCTATTTCTAGCTCCACAAAAATTCCCTAGCCATGATAAGCTTGACCCTTTGATATGGGAATTAGGACTTAGAATGAATTATTGAAGGTTGTTATGGCATGATTGGGTGAAAACAAAGTGATTGTGAAAAGTAGATAAGGAGTGTTGTCTTTGAAAAATTAAAGAGTGAAGTGTTTTGGGCTCAAAAAATCGCACAATACAGCTCGTTACCGACCCAAAGAAGGTCGGTACCGACCCCCCTGAAAAAAAAACGGGGTTAATCATATAATGAGTGCAAGAGTCCAAGGCCTTCTAAGTAAGAAAAGAGGAAAGACAATAATGATAGGTGAAAAGGGAAGTACATTGAAAAAGTTTGAAGTGTTTGGTGATTGTAAGAAGAAAGTGTGTTGTGTAGTCTAAGAGTCTTTGATTCCCGGATTGGTTAGCACCACAAGGAAAAAATATTTCCACAACCTTTGAATTATCAAGCCCCATTACAACCCGACCGAATGGAGACTTCTTTGAAGTTTTCATTGAGCCCCCCCAGTTCATTTAATGATTTGACTTGTTTCGATTTCTTCGGTTGAGAGTTTCTGATATAAGTTCCATTGACTATGAGGTTTTGTGTTTGGAATTTGAGTCGAGTGATTATTAATATACCCTAAACACTTTGAGAGTTGAGTGAGACACATTCTTTGGTGAGGTTGGATTGTGATTGCTTAGAATGTTCATGTGTGCTATGATGTGGAAGTTGTTTACTCACTATTCTACATGTGCTTCTTTTTCCTTAAAGGTGATTCTTGGGCTTTGTTATTTGGTATTGATGCATGTTAAGTGATTGCTTGAGGACAAGCAAGTCTAATTATGGGGTGTTTTGCTGTCGCACTTTTTAGTTGGTTTTTGTGGGTAGTTTTCTAGCTAGGTTGAGTCGTTTTTAGGTCTATTGTGTTGTTTTGCATATAATTCCGACCCTTTCTAGAGAGTTGGAGTCGTTTGTGCTTGTTTGTTGTTTTTGTAGGTATTTGAAGCGTTGAGGAGGAGATATCCAGGTTTTTCAAGCTTTCTAGGAGGTGGCGTTAGAGTTGTCTTGTGGCGGTGTTGATAGAAGGGCGAGAGTCATTGTCTTTGAAGATTTAATGAGTTTCTAGATGAAGTTTGCAAGATGAAGATGCCTTAGAAGGAGCTAAAGGAAGTCTAAGAAGACCAAGGACGTTTAAGGAAGAAACATTGAAGAAGAACCAAGCTTTGGAGCAAGTTTCGGGGAAAGAAATGAAGAAACCAAGTGTTGATGAGGTCGGTGACGACCCACTCTGGGTCGGTACCGAGCGCCTCCGTGCCTAGGGGAAATAAACTTGCGCCTTAAGTTAGTTTTTAGTAAATACATCATGATATTGCTTTGTTGAAATTTGAATCTCTTGATTTTCAATTCACTTGAATAATCAATAGTGGATTATGATCCAAACTTCAAGTTTAGTTGATAAAACTAACAGTCTAAACAACCCTAATCATCTAACAACATATAAGAACTTCGAGATTCAATTAAACAACAACTTTAAGTTTCAAGTATCGATGAAAACAACCACTTGAAGCAAACTGTCATTCAAGTTAGTTGTGGATTTATTCACTTCTACAATTGAATAGCCTGAACGGGTCCAAAAAATTGTAGATTCTACTTTATCTAACTAATCCCAAATGGAAATTAATTAGATTAGTTGTAAATTAGCCTAGATAATTCTATTAGGTGGCCAATCTAACAAAACCGTAGATAAACTTTGATTCAATTAAGCATAGGGAATAAAAACTATTCACGTTTGTTGAGAATCAATCAAAGCTCAAAACTTATGCAAATCACAACTTCAATTAACTATCCAAACACAAAGGAAATTAGCAATGCATGATTGAATTAAGAAAGTTTACAAATTTGGTTCAAATGTTGACTCTTGAGAAAACTCCCTAGAAAAACCCTAGTCTCCAAATTGTGATTAGAAAGTATGAAAGAAAAGTCAAACACAAGGTTTAAATACCCCAAGACCACTTAAGATAAAAACAACCCAAAGCTACATTAAACTTGTAACACCCCATCTTATAATCCAGGTTGTTACCTAGTTGTGAACCACATTTGGGTCCACCAGAACAAGCCTGACAACAAATTCACGAATATTGGACCTTGCAACAAAAGCACAGCAAGAAAAGCTAAGAAACACATCCAACTTATATCTACTAGATCAATTTTAGGAAAACATTATGCATGCAATTATAAACAAACTAGACCATATACTAAGCTTTAACTACCCACCAAGTTCCTATACAACATTGCCTTAAACTATCTTACAACCAAAACCAATTATCTTCACAACAAAAGAACTTAAACCAAACATCTTTCCCCTATGACACGTTATGTCGAGAACGAGCATCGCCATCCAGAAATTGATCTCCTGGCACATCTCCCACACCAGAATCTTTATCTAAAAACATTAGAATATCAACACATTAGCTAACAATCCTGGTATGGGCCAAACAGGCAAATCAAACATGTAGAATAAAACATAGATTATTAAAATAATACAATCAGTCGACCATATACCTACCAAACAAATATGTACATCCAAAACACATCATATAGTTATATAAACTAGCATATCAAATTCCAAACTAACTCTCAATTCCACAATAATTCATAAGCATGAAGCTAAGCAATAAAATGCTCATGCAATACAACAACCAGCAACAAATCCGCCATAAACCAAATCATAATCATTCTCCAGTTCAGGCAACCCGGACCTGCCTTTGAAACATGGTACACGGCTAGCGCGCACGCTAAACTCATGCCCATTTTCTTTCCCATCACCCTTCTTTCCCCGGCTAAGCCTCTACTAGAGCACTTGCACAAACAAGCAATTTTTGAAGGTGATCTCCACACGCCGCATGACTATGTCCGGGGTCTCTTCTCCTCCGACTTGTCCATGTCCATAATCACACCCGCAGAGATCAAATTGCACACAATAAAAATTATTGAAACTATTCCAATTGCATTCAAATTTAAAAATATACTATGGAAGAATATTCCAAAATAGAGGTCCACACATTCAATTTACTAGTTTAACACATAACATGATCGCAAGCTAAGTAAGTCTAGACGACTTACCTTAAACGATTAATTCTCAACGATAACGGAATGGACTTGGTCAAGCTAGATATCTAGAAAGAAGAACAACACTCAATAAGAAATAGAGGTCTAACCAATCCAACTAAGGTTAAATTAACGGAATTCGACCGGGCTAATCTACGAGTTGGCTTATTATTAAAATATACTAAAAATATGCATAATTAGCTAATCTTAATCTAATATAAACCTTCCCACAATAAAACCAATCAATTAAACATCCTCATAGTTGGACTTAATCCCACGTACATAATAAGTATACATATATATATATAACCTTCTCCTATTAATTACCAAGAAGATGTTATAATCTTATATAAAATCATTGTTTTTAATGGTGATTGAATATAGCTTAACTAATTTTATCTTAACTAAAAAAATATTTAATGAACCTTTAATTACTTACATAATTGTACTATTCAACCAGTTTCAAGATTTTCCAACCCGAACCATTAAAGAGTTCAATTATCCTTAGCAACTCTTAGCTTAACTTCCTAGCAAGAACACCCTTGCCAAACATAACTTCCATGTATGCTTCAATCTAAAAACCCATCATCGAGCCTTCTTTCCACTTTAACTACAAAGAATTACTTAATTAACTCCCTTCCAACCATTAGGCTAATAAAATAAACTTTAGGATGATTTGTACAAGTAAATGCTCACGTTAAATAAGGTGATGGAGGATCGATTCGGCGTCGACGGCGGTCGAGTGATGAGATCCAATTGTGCTTGCGGTGGAGCTTGAGCGACGGCGAAAAAGGGATGTGTGAGAGTGGGTGATGAAGAGGGCTATGGAAATGTTGGTAATTAAGGTGGGCAGTGATGGTGGTTTAGATGGTCGAACAAGAAGAACGAAAGAGATGACAACAACAAATTGAAAAGGGGATGAATCTGAATTTGTGCCCAACGCGTGTATATAAGCTTGTACAAAGTCGGCTATCATCATGAATCACATTTCAACAATTACGGCCACGATACTTAACAAGGAAGGTAAACTTAGTTTTATATTTTCCATTTTTATATATATATATATATTGAAAGACTTATCCTAATAACCCATAATTATATATATGTATGAATATGTATATATACGTGTATAAGATTAAGTCTAGTGATCCCGTAATTACTTTCTAAAATAGTTTACTAAAAACCTAGTGTCGAACTCTAGCAATTATTTAATAAAAGTAGTTTTTAACTACTATAGAAAATTAACTAGGTTTCGAAACTCAGTCCGAAAAGATTATCCGGGTATTACATATACCCCTCCTTAAAATAGAATTTCGTCCTCGAAACTTATATTAGCACATTGGTAACCATCATATGCATACTAACAACCATGTCAAAAATTTCATCAACCTCACATAATTCAGAGGTAAAAGATCATTCTAAAGGCAAGCACAGAGGGCTACCTATTCAATCATATCCACTTCTTCTCATCACCGAATCTTGCAAACTTACGTATGACCAAACATTTCAACAAATTCATCAAGATTAAATAATCTATAAGCAAAGGTAAGTCATGAACACTAACTGACCTGCTAAACCCCTAATTCATCCTTGCTATCAAGCTAGGGTAAAGATCAGGATAATTTTGTTGTATACTAGCTTCAGTCTCCCAAGTGGCTTCCTCGACTCCTCATCAAGATCATTGGATTAACACTAACGGAATCTCTTTGTTCCGCAAATTCTTCATACGACGATCCAAAATTGCTATTGGCTGCTCTACAAAGGTATGATCAGGCTCAATCTTCAGTTCTTCATAACTGAGCTTATGATTAGGATCTGGTATATACTGTCTCAGTTGAGACACATGAAATACTGGATGAACCCCTTCTAGAGATGGAGGTAAACCTAAACGATATTATCTTTCTCCTACTTTTTCTAGGATTTCAAATGGTCCGATGTATCGAGGACTTAATTTCCCTTTGATATCAAATCTTCTTACTCCTCGGGTAGGAGATATCCTTAACCATACAAGCGCTCTGACTTCAAATTCGAAAGGTCTTCGCCTTCTATCAGCATAAGACTTTTGACGACTCTGTGCAGCTAACATATGTTCTCTAATCAACGCTACCTTCTCGATGGTATCTTGTATCACCTGAGGTATTTCACCCACCATGTCCGACGGATCATTCCAACATAGTGGCGTTCTGCACTTTCGACCATACAAAGCCTCATAGGGGGCCATCTGAATCGATGAGTGCCAACTATTGTTATATGCAAACTCAATCAGCTCTAGATGCTCACACCAACCTCCACCCCAGTCTAGAACACAAGCTCTCAACATATCTTCAAAGGTTTGAATTGTTCACTCTGTTTGTCCATCTGACTATGGGTGGTAAGCAGTAGTGAAATGAAGTTTTGTGCCCAAGGCCTCATTCACCTTTTGCCAATATCTCAATGTGAAACGACCATCTCTATCAGAAACAATGGTCTTTGGCACACCATGCAGTCTGACTATCTGCTTTATAAACACATCTACTAATCTATTCATTGGCCAAGACTCTCTAATTGGAAGGAAACGTGTTGTCTTTGTCAATATATCAACTACAACCCAGATAGCATCATGCCTACGGCTGTTACGTAATCTTCTAACAAAATCCATCGATATGTCTTCCCATTTCCATTCCGGTATGGAGAGTGGTTGTAGTTCTCCTGCTGGTCTTTGATGTTCAATCTTGACCAGTTGACAAACCTGACATCGTGCCACAAACTTAGCTACATCATGCTTTAGACCTTCCCACCAAAAATGTTGCTTAAGGTCTTTATACATTTTGCTAGCTCCTGGATGTATTGAATAGAGTGTAGAGTGAGCCTCTTAAAGTATTATCTGTCTTAGCTCCTGATCTCGGGGTACACATACTCGTCCATGAATTCTCAAAATTCCATCTTCTCGAATTTCAAATTCATGTTCTTCTCCTTGGTGCACCCTCTGACAAATATCTTGAATCATCGAGCAATTCTCTTGCTTTTTGCGGATCTCCTCTATTAAACTAGGTTGGTATTCTAAAGTATGTAACTGACCTTGATATCTCTGAATCCATACTTCAATTCCATTCCTTATCAAATCCTTTTGCAGAGACGGTTGAGCAGTCAAGTGCGACAACATTCGTTCCTGGGAAGATTTTCGGTTGAGTGCATCAACAACAACATTTGCCTTGCCTGGATGATAAAGGATCTCTAGGTCATAATCCTTAATCAGTTCGAGCCACCTACGTTGTCTCATATTGAGTTCTCATTGGGTGAAGATATACTTAAGACTCTTATGATCTGTTAGAATTTGACAAGTTGCTCCATACAGATAATGACGCCAAATTTTCAACGCATGAACCACAGAGGCTAACCCTAGATCATGTGTCGGGTAATTCTGCTCATTTGGTTTTAACTGCCTTGAAGCATAAGCAATTAATCTACCATTCTGCATTAGAACACAACCTAATCCAAGTTTTGAAGCATCACTATATATAACATAACCTCCATTCCCTTGAGGAAGAGCTAAGACCGGAGCTGAAGTCAATCTATTCTTCAATTCATCAAAACTTTTCTGACAGACATTTGACCACTCAAATTTTGTTGTTTTACGTAGTAGATTGGTTAATGGTTGGGCTATAGAAGAAAATCCTTCTACAAACCGTCTATAATACCCAGCCAACCCAAGAAACTACGTACCTCCTTCACATTCCTTGGAGGTTCCCAAGCTGCCACAGCTTCGATCTTTGTTGGATCAACCATTACTCCTCTAGTAGACACAACATGACCCAGAAACGTTACCTCTGGCATCCAGAATTCACACTTTGAAAACTTGGCAAACAATTGGTGGTGTCTCAAAACTCCCAAAACTGTTCTCAAATGGTCAGCATGCTCCTCGTGGCTTTGTGAATATACTAATATATCATCTATGAACACTACCACAAACCGATCTAAATAATCAATACAAATACGGTTCATCAATTCCATGAATACGGCTGGGGCATTTGTCAATCCGAAGGGCATCACCACAAACTCATAGTGCCCATATCTAGTACGGAATGTTGTCTTCGGAATATCTTCCTCTCGGATTCTCAACTGGTGATATCCAGATCGTAAATCAATCTTAGAGAATACCACATCTCCTTGTAATTGATCTAGTAGGTCATCAATTCTAGGCAACGAGTACTTGTTTTTTATGGTAACTCGATTCAATTCTCGATATTCAATACACAATCTCAACGACCCGTCTTTCTTCTTTACAAACAAAACTGGAGCTCCCCAGGGTGATGCACTGGGACGCACATATCCCTTTTTTAACAACTCCTCAATTGAGTCTTCAACTCTTGCATTTCCATTGGAGCCATACGATAAGGAGCTCGCGATATTGGTCTTGTACCTGGTTCCAAGTCAATACTGAAGTCTACCTCTCGTTGAGGTGGTAGCCCTGGCAACTTCTCAAGAAAAACATCTTCAAATTCTTGCACTACAGGAATCTCACTAACCTTTGGAACTTCTTTATCTTCTTGCAAGATATAACACCAGTAGCCTATACAACCATCCTTTATCAACTTAGCCGCCTTCATTGCGCTAATTATTGCTCCACCCTTCTCCTTTCTTGAATCTTTCCATACATGTTTGGAACCATCATCGACAATTAATGTTACAGTTCCCCTATGAATATCCAACACTGCTTGGTATCGCTTCATCCAGTCCAATCCCAAGATTACATCATCATTTGGTAGAGCCATCACGATAAAATCTGTTAACCAGTCTCGATCCCCTATGCGAATTGGAGATTGAAGGATTTCTTTCTCCCCACTGACTTTACTACCATCCGGTAAACCAACCACAAAAGGAATACCAATAGAACAAATCAAATGTAACCTATCTACGCATGCAGTAGCAATAAAAGAGTGGGTAGCACCAGTATCAAATAGAATCTTAACAGGCTCATATTGGATCCAGATCGTACCTATAGTAGTTGGCACATTTGGTTCTTCAGCCTTTCTCATCTCAAATGCTCGAGGTGGATTAGTCCTTGAACTCCCAACTGCACTACCGCGACCTCTGCCTCGACCCTGTCCCACTGAGCTATAAGTCTGAGGAGGTAGTATGGATTGAGATCCTCCAGTTGACCCAAGAGCAGGTGACGAACCTTGAAAAGGAGCAACCCCTTTGTTTTGACAAAAAGTCATAAGATGACCTTTTTGTCCACAATTATAGCAAGTTATCGGTGGCTTGTTGCAAGTATTTCTCAAATGGTCAGGACTCCCACAATTATAACATTTCCTTGGCCCAACTGAAACTCCAGACTTTTGAAACTGACTTTTTTGACCTTGTTGGGCATAAGGGTGTCCTTGCCTTACACCAAAGTTATTACCTCCTTGAGGTGTAAAGCATGGCCTCTTATCATCCTTGAATCCTATTGGGGTCTTTTGCCTCTTGCCACTTCCCTGGGTGACCTCAAAACATCTAAAAGCTGGATTTGCCATCTCACATGCCATAGCAACATTCTGATATTCCCTCAAAGTAGGACATTGAAATCCGGCCACATACTTTCGAATCTCAGGTTCCATTCTTTGAGAGAAAGCTTGAATGCGTTGCTTCTCAGTGGTCACCGTATCTTCTACATAAGTCAGATCTCTTTGAAACTTCTGAGCAGCTTCTGCTACAGAAATATTTTCAGGCTTTGCATTGATGAACTCTTGAGCTCGAGCATTTCTAACAGCAACTGGACAAAACTCGTTTCTTAACATTTGAGAAATTCCTCAAAACTCGCCTCATGATCGAGAATCTGCAGCGACCACCAGTCAAAAGCATTATCTCTAAGCAAGCTTTGAGCTAGAGATACCTTTCTATCATTAGGTTCCTTAATCGTATTGAGAGCAGAAGTAACTTGTCTCAACCACAAATCCACATCTTTCCCGTAAGCTCCCGTGAAAAAGGGAAGTTTCATGCAGCTGAACTCACGAAGCCACTTGTCAGGCCCTGAATCTTAGTGACCCCTCGCAGCTTGTATTGATCCTTCAGATGCTTCTTTAACTAGTTGTGGCGGTCTTGGAACATCTGGCACCGTATTAGGGGGTGGTGATGACATTCTAGCAATAGATCCTTGGGAATTTGGCGCCCTTGAACCAGATGGTTGAGAAACAGCAGCAGTAGAATTCGGTACTTGATCACTCCTAAAAAGATTTTGCAAGAAGGACATAACCCTTTCTTCAACCAAGGTCCGTATCTCAAGTAATCCAACAGGCACTGGAGCGGGAGGTTGCCCCTGAACTTCATTATTACCAAGAGACCTTGATCTAGCAACACCTTGACCTACTGATCTAATGCTTCCAACGTTAGAACGATTGTCATTTTGTCCTAAAGGAACACCTCCAACTTGTCCATGGCTTTCAGCAGTTTCCTCAACTAGAGGCTCGATAGCAAATCCCCTTCCTCTGCCTCTAGGTCTTCCTCTACCTCTTCCTCTTATCATGACTGAAGCACGTTAAAGTATAATAAATCACTTAAGTTACTATAAATATATATATTCTACTAAACAAGAAAAATGTTTGAGGAGATCTTCCTGTATGATGATGACGTCTCGACGTGTCTTTCTATCCCAAATGCATAATGCCCCAAACTCAAGTTTTTGTTTAAAAGGAACTCTAAGTTGGACCTCACGTGCTCTATTGTTAGGACCTTGTGCCCTTGTTGTCAACCTCGGCTCTGATACCAATCTGTAACACCCCATCTTATAATCCGGGTTGTTACCTAGTTGTGAACCACACTTGGGTCCACCAGAACAAGCCTGATAACAAATTCACGAATATTGAACCTTGCAACAAAGGCACAGCAAGAAAAGCCAAGAAAAACATCCAACTTATATCTACTAGATCAATTTTAGGAAAACATTATGCATGCAATTATAAACAAACTAGACCATATACTAAGCTTTAACTACCCACCAAGTTCCTATACAACATTGCCTTAAACTATCTTACAACCAAAACCGACTATCTTCACAACAAAAGAACTTAAACCAAACATCTTTCCCCTATGACACGTTACGTCGAGAACGAGCATCGCCATCCAGAAATTGATCTCCTGACACATCTCCCGCACCAGAATCTTTATCTAAAAACATTAGAATATCAACACATTAGCTAACAATCCTGGTATGGGCCAAACAGGCAAATCAAACATTTAGAATAAAACATAGATTATTAAAATAATACAATCAGTCGGTCATATACCTACCAAACCAATATGTACATCCAAAACATATCATATAGTTATAGAAACTAGCATATCAAATTCCAAACTAACTCTCAATTCCACAATAATTCATAAGCATGAAGCTAAGCAATAAAATGCTCATGCAATACAACAACCAGCAACAAATCCGCCATAAACCAAATCATAATCATTCTCCATCTCAGGCAACCCGGACCTGCCTTTGAAACATGGTACACGGCTAGCGCGCACGCTAAACTCATGCCTATTTTCTTTCCCATCACCCTTCTTTCCCCGGCTAAGCCTCTACTAGAGCACTTGCACAAACAAGCAATTTTTGAAGGTGATCTCCACACGCCGCATGACTATGTCTGGGGTCTCTTCTCCACCGACTTGTCCGTGTCCATAATCACACCCGCAGAGATCAAATTGCACACAATAAAAATTATTGAAACTATTCCAATTGCATTCAAATTTAAAAATATACTATGGAAGAATATTCCAAAATAGAGGTCCACACATTCAATTTACTAGTTTAACACATAACATGATCGCAAGCTAAGTAAGTCTAGACGACTTACCTTAAACGATTAATTCTCAACGATAACGGAATGGACTTGGTCAAGCTAGATACCTAGAAAGAAGAACAACACTCAATAAGAAATAGAGGTCTAACCAATCCAACTAAGGTTAAATTAACGGAATTCGACCGGGCTAATCTACGAGTTGGCTTATTATTAAAATATACTAAAAATATGTATAATTAGCTAATCTTAATCTAATATAAATCTTCCCATAATAAAATCAATCAATTAAACATCCTCCTAGTTGGACTTAATCCCACGTACATAATAAGTATACATATATATATATATATATAACCTTCTCCTATTAATTACCAAGAAGATGTTATTAATCTTATATAAAATCATTGTTTTTAACGGTGATTGAATATAGCTTAACTAATTTTAATTTAACTAAAAAAATAATTAATTAACCTTTAATTACTTACATAATTGTACTATTCAACCACTTTCAAGATTTTCCAACCCGAAACATTAAAAAGTTCAATTATCCTTAACAACTCTTAGCTTAACTTCCTAGCAAGAACACCCTTGCCAAACATAACTCCCATGTATGCTTCAATCTAAAAACCCATCATCGAGCCTTCTTTCCACTTTAACTACAATGAATTACTTAATTAACTCCCTTCCAACCATGAGGCTAATAAAATAAACTTTAGGATGATTTGTACAAGTAAATGCTCACGTTAAATAAGGTGATGGAGGATCGAGTCGGCGTCGACGGTGGTCGAGTGATGAGATCCAATTGTGCTTGCGGTGGAGCTTGAGCGACGGCGAAAAAGGGAAGTGTGAGAGTGGGTAATGAAGAGGGCTATGGAAATGTTGGTAATTAAGGTGGGCAGTGATGGTGGTTTAGATGGTCGAACAAGAAGAACGAAAGAGATGACAACAACAAATTGAAAAGGGGATGAATCTGAATTTGTGTCCAACGCGTGTATATAAGCTTGTACAAACTCGGCTATCATCATGAATCACATTTCAACAATTACGGCCACGATACTTAACAAGGAAGGTAAACTTAGTTTTATATTTGGCATTTATATATATATATATATTGAAAGACTTATACTAATAACCCATAATTATATATATGTATGAATATGTATATATACGTGTATAAGATTAAGTCTAGCGATCCCGTAATTACTTTCTAAAATAGTTTACTAAAAACCTAGTGTCGAACTCTAGCAATTATTTAATAAAAGTAGTTTTTAACTATTATAAGAAATTAACTAGGTTTCGAAACTCAGTCCGAAAAGATTATCAGGGTATTACAAAACTCGTCGGACATCATATCATAAAATCCCATCTTGAAGTCCATACAACTGGCCCAACTTGTCCGTGTAAAACCATGAGACGCGGGCTCCCTCCCGAGGTGCGCGGCCGCGCATGTTCACTCTCGAGCCCGCGCTCTGTCTTGCTGAGACCACTTCACCTTCAATTTTTTCCTTTTAAGTCTTGACTCTTAGAAATCTTCACTTGCACCACTTCTTATCTTCATTCATGTCCTCCAGTGCACCACCATAGTCAGCTGGATCACATCCCGCCTTGCTCCATCACCTAATAACCTATAAAACCGAGCAAAGCAAGCATAACTACCCGAAAACCCTAGAACCTAGAAACTAACTTAAAACTAACTAAAAAACATGCAAAACAAACATAAATATGCAATCTAAGCTATACCTAAATACAAGCTATCAGGTACCAAACAAAGTAAGGTAGCATTTTGTTGCTTGAGTAAAGAGCCCCTCAAAAAAAACTCTTGTACCTCCTCCACCAAGCTCACCCCCACAATGTCCCAACACTCCTTGTAGAAGGCGCTTCCAAACTCTTCAAAATCTCAAATACTCTAGGTCGGCCACCCCATAATCCGTGATTGCACTCAAAAGCTCTTCAAAATCATTCACAATAGCCCTACTAACATTGCGTTTATCATCCGGATTTAAAAGGCAATTTAGATCCCCATAACAACCCACGGTTCCACACAAGAGTTGGCAAACTCTCTTAGAAAGTCCCAAGTAGGGCCCCTCCCGTGAGGGGTATTAGCTTTGTAAACTACGAAAACAAACATATCAAGCTTACCATCCACCGCCGAGGCCTTGAGATGCATAAGTTGTCCCGAAAAAAAATCCACCGAGACAACAAACATCTTCGGATCCCACAATAACCACATAATTCCGTGGTTCATAAAACCACTATTGGTCATATGACACCAACCTCGAGGCAAGGCCTTTTCAATTAAACTGACGTTCACACCAACTTTGTTTTCCAAGAGAGCAAGTAACTAGTGAAGTTGAACAAAGCATAAGTTAGAGGCCATCTCAAACTTAAGTTGGTAGTTACGTCCTCTAACAATCTAAAATTCGAAGAGGAAACTAATCATGAGTCCTGGAAGAAGGGCTATTACGACCCTCTTTATCTAAATTCTCACCCTTCGGTGTTCCAGGCTTGTACTTCCATCTTCTCTTCACCTCACTCCACCCACCATTCTCATCCTTCAGATCAATCTTCAAACAAGATTCTTTTGCATTCACATTTTTCCATCTAATCCGGCCTCAAGGCCTATGACAACATCACCTTCCCTCGGCAAAGAAGAGGTCTTAGCCACATCCTCCTCACAAACAACTTAAGGACTAGACATCGAAGCCTACACGCACCAAAACAAGGCCTCAAGGGCCAAATTCCAGATTCTACATTTTCCATCGGCGTTTCTGGAGTCCTTGGTCCAGAAAAACGGCGCAGTTTTACGAAAAACGGGCTCATTTGCAAACCAGGAGGAATTTACAAGCACTTCAAGCTCAAAAGGTCTTCAAACTCAGTGGGCTATTGATGGTGAAAAAAGGGCCTGAAAAAATTCGAGGATCACAAAAGGCGATGAGCCACTACTACTCAACACGTGTTAAGAGTGCCTCTTGCTAACGTGATGTCGCGACTTGTTTCGTACACTTTAGGGAAGTCGTCCTTGATTTCTTATTTGTCCTGTACTTTTTGTTTTTACAGAATTATATCGGTCTCTACCTGATTGCACTGTTTCTTTGTTGTACGAGTTTAAGGACATCATGCCAAACGAGCTTCCGGAGGGCTTGCCTCCTATCCACGAGATTGAGCATATGATTGACTTCATGTTGGGCACCTCACTTCCAAACCGAGCTGCATATAGGTCATCACCTAAGGAGACTTAATAATTACAATGCCAAGTCATGGAGCTTTTAGACAATGGGTTCGTTCAAGAGATCCTTAGCCCGTGTGCAGTGTCGGTCATCTTGGTGCCTAAGAAAGATGAGACTTGGAAGATGTGTGTGGATTTCCGTGCCATCAACCAAATCACCGTGAATTATCGACATCCGATTCCTCAGCTTGAAGACATGCTGGACGAGTTGCATTTAGTGGAGTTGTTTTCCAAGATTGATTTAAGGAGTGGCTATAATCAAATCCGAATGCAAGGGGCGATGATTGGAAGACAACCTTTAAGACCAAGCACAATCTCTATGATTGACTCGTGATACCCGTTGGCCTCACAAATGCCCCTTCTACTTCCATGCGTTCAAAGAACTTTGTTTTGCGTATTTTATAGGAAAGATTATCGTCGTGTATTTTGAAGATATTTTGATTTATTCTAAGAACTTAGATGATCATGTGAGGCACCTTAGGTTGGTGTTAGATTTCCTTTGCAAAAACTCTTGATATGTAAGGACGTGGAAATTTTCTTGGGTTCGTCGTGTCCATGGATGGACTCAAATTGGATGATGACAATATCTGCACCATCCGAGAGTAGCCCACCCCATGACTCTAACGATGGTTCGATCCTTCTTAGGCCTTGTGGGGTTCTATAGGTGATTCGTCAAGGACTTTAGTTCCATTGTCGGACCACTCTACAATATTACCAATAAGTCGACCACTATCAAGTGGATGCCGCATCATGAGGCTACCTTCAAGGTCGTGAAAGATGCCCTATGTTCCGCCCCAATCTTGCAATTGTCGAACTTGACCAAGCGTATCGAGATAGACTACAACCCTTTCGACTATGGCGTAGGAGGAGTACTCCTTCAAGAACAAAGGTCCATTGCCCACTTTAGCGAGAAGCTGGCTGGTATGACATTGAACTACCCTACATATGACAAAGAGCTTTATGCATTAATTCGAGTCTTAAAGACAAGGAAACACTACCAATGGCCAAGCGAGTTCGTAATTCTTATAAATCACGTGGCCTTAGGCCCTTAGCATATCTCAAGAGTCAAACGACTCTAAATCGATGACACGCTCAATGGATTGAGTTTATGGAGACATTTCCTATGTCATCACCCACAAAAAGGGTAAGGAGAATGTTGTTGCTGACACCCTCTCCAAAAGGTACATTTTCTTAACGCGCCTCCAAACTAAGTTGCTTGGGTTCTCCTTGATCAAGGACCTATATTTGCTTGATTCGTTTTTTAAACCTATTATGGAGAACTTAGAAGCATGTAGAGTTCATAAGTCCTATTTCTTGGATGATGGATATCTCTACCAGGTCGAGAAGCTTTCCATTCCGAGCTCTTCGGTGAGTCACATATTGCTCAAGGAAGCTCATGACTGTAGAGGCCATTATAGCATAGCTAAGACCTTAGGAGCAGTTCGTGAACATTTATATTGACCACACATGGCTCAAGATGTAAACAAGTACTATAAGGGTTGTGTGTCGTGCTAAACAACCAAGGCCCAATCTAATCCATATGGCCTCTACATGTCACTGCATATCCCGGATTCCCCGTGGGAAGATCTCTCCATGGATTTTATTATGGTCCTTTCAGTGTCACGACGCGATAGAGATTGTATCTTCATAGTAGTGTACCGCTTCTCCAAGATGGCAAACTTTATTGCATGCAAATGGAACAATAATGCGATTGAGATTGCTAATTTGTTCATTGAGCATGTGGTGAAGCTACACAATGTTCCTAATACTGTTCTTAGTGATAAGGACACTCAATTTTAAAGTCATTTTTGGAGAATGGCTTTGGGGGAAGCTAGGTACACAAATACTCTTTTCTACTGCTTATCACCCCCAAACCGATGGTCAAACTAAAGTCACCAATCAGACATTGGTCACCCTTCTTCGGATGGTGCTCAAAGCTAATCCACGTTAGTAGGAGGACTTACTATGTATCGTTGAGTTTTCTAATAACATGTCCTTTCACTCTGCGACGAACAAGACACCCTTTATGGGCGTAATCCACACACGCTCCTAGATTTGGTGTCGCACCCATTGAAGAAAGATGAGCACATCGATGCAGAATGGCACGTATGAGATTTCTCTCATGATCTAAGAAATCTTTAAGAGATTTAGATTTTATGAGATTTCTCTCATGGACCAAGAAACGTTAAAAGTTTATTTCAGATTTTATCTTCTAATGATCATGTTAAACATTTAATCTATATAAAACAATTAAGAAAATTGAAGGTCCATCATGTTCAAACCCGAAATAAATGAGCACTAAATTCGAAGAATTGAATTAATAGAGCACGGGCACACAAAAGATTTCACTCTTTATTCTGCGCGTGATAACGATTCGCGCACGCTTTGAAAGAGACTATACATTTTTAAATGCAAGGGTTATCTATGTTTTTTTCAAGATATACACTTTGTTTTACGTACTATAAACCTTCTTAGTTCTCACGGGTTATTAAAGTGTTTTCTCTCTTTAAAATAGAAACTTGGAGTCTTTTAGAATTTCCTCTCTTAAATAGAAAAGTTCTTCAAAAAGTTTGAGCTCTATTAATAAGAAATGATCTTAAGCTAGAGATGTTTTTCGACTCTTACAACCTTTGTCTTCCTCTACTATCTATAGAAGTCGGGAGAGGTTGAAAGTTGGAGTTTCTCGATGTGGGAGAGGATTATTGATTTTCAAGGCATTAACCGTTGGTTGATGGACTGTGTGGTGTGCGACGTGTTGCGTTGTCGTTAGTGGAAATTCGGTTTAGTTAGAGTTTCGAGATCTTCTGATGTGGGAGAGTTTTGTTGATCTTCAAGGCGTTGACCATTGATTGGAGTGTGAGATTCATGCTACTTGTATTATAGGTCACTAAATTGAGCATGTGATGTCATCAATCGTCTTCATCATTGGTTAAAGTCTTTATAGATTGCAACTTCATCTGGTGTTTATCCAACACACTGATTATGCTAGGTAGTTGGCCGCTACGTAGGATATGTGCTCTGTTTAAACTTGAGTTTCATGGGAGTCGCTCTTAGGGCTTTATGTTCTAAGTTGATTCTGCGTGTTGTTTATGTACTGGTGAAAATTGTCATGCCTAATTGAAAGTGTTGTTGGGCGAGGAAAATGGTATTCCTACGTTTTTGTAGGAGGTGTGATTTCATGGGGGTCGCTATGTCATGATACGAGTTTTGAGCTTGCACGCTTCATCCTTTCTTGATTTACTATCTTGCTTAGGTCATTCTTCCTTTCCGTTTAGCGCCCAAATTACTCGCGCTCCATCACATCATATTCTCTTTTGATAGTTACTTCTCCATGTACAAAATCCGCAGAAATTTAACTTAGGCAAAACAATTGTTTTGGCAATTCATAGTTTTTATTATATCCTTAATTTCATCCAAGCAAAACATTATTTATTTCTAATTGATAATTTGCTAAAAATTTACGTATCTAGAAATTTATTTTTTTTGTAGTTGTCTTCACATATCATAACTACACCCTAAAGCGGAGATTAAAAAAATTATTAAAAGACACATGTCACTTTTAGATTGGACCACACCACCCCTTTTATTTTAAAAAATAATCTTGTATTTTTGGATATGATAAATTCTTATCCATATTTTTAAAATATAGGATAGAAAATCTCATTATTAAATAATCTTTTATTTTTGGATATGATAGATAGGAAGATCATTATTATAATCCAATCATTTGTTACATTATATGAAAAAATCTTAATTAGTTATATGATATGTAATTGCCTTATCATTATATGAAAAAATCTTATTAGTTATATGATATATAATTGCCTTATCTTTTTACGCAGATTATAACAAAAATTTATATTTAAGTATTTACATGATTATTTTTCTCAGTTTTAATAAATATATTTAAAAATATTTTATTATTAATATTTTATTTAAGAAAAACCCGTACAAGGTACGGGAATACATACTAGTTTATCCAACTACATGTAATCAATCAATATATCTATTACTAATAACTAAAGCCGAAGCAATTTCTGCCACCACGTTGCGCCACATCACCCCTTTATTAAAATAATAATTTTAAATAGTTAATTATGTAAAAAAAGTTATCTCAAAGTAAACATAAAGATAAAATAATATTTGTAAAAATTTATCCCCAAATAAACATAAAGCTTAAATAATATTAGTAGATTTGACCAACATAGATAAAAAAAAAAGGGGACATTATATTTATTATATTTGTAAGAGATAAAATAAAATAAAGATAAGAAAAAATATGTACATATGATCACATATGTATCTTTGTAATAAATATAGCCATATAAATGATAATATTTTTGAAATATAGATTATGTGTAATTTTAAATAATTAATCTTTTAAATAAAGATAAAATATATCTGCCACAATATTGCATCACATCACATTATACTAATATAACTATTTAAAATAGTGATATTAAAAATATACCAATTTTTTTATTTGTGATAACTTGAACAATAAAGATAGAAAAATATTAAAAATTAAAAACTGCAATCTTATCTTATTATATGTAAAGTAAATATAGATTTCTATCTTATCATTTACGCAAATAATAATGAAATATTTGATTTTTTTACTTATTATCTTCTTTCTAGAGATAACACGATCAAATATATTTTATTACAAAAATATATATATATTAATGTTTACTTCATTTTTATGTGATTTTTTATTCTTATAAGGTAAGACCATAAAATTATTATTTTTAAATTTATTTTTTCATAATTTTTAATTTTTTTAGTATAGATAATATAATATTTACTTTATTTCTCAAAGAATATTTTTTCTATAATATATCTAAAAAATATTGAGTCGTAGTCGTGCAGGGCACAACAGGTACAACTAGTTTTATAGGCTAAGACAAAGCAAGCTAAAATAAGGACAAGAGCAAGAGCAAACCTCAAGGGGTTGGTCTAGTGGAGCAAGACAGGAATCAGATCTGACAAGTTGCAGGTTCGATTCCCCACTAGTTTCTTTGAGGTGAGGCAAATGTAAATTCCCTTGTAAGAGCTCTCTCAACCCTTGGGTCTTCTCTGTCTTTGGACTGGGGAAGAGCATCAAGCTAATTAGCCCAACACAAATTAAAAAAATGAGCTATTTTTTATACGTCAAGCAAATAAGTAAGCTCGACATGACATCAACATCAAAAACCATCACAAAATCAACAAACTCATTAGCTTAGCTTCTTAATTTCAAATCTAGCAACTTTTATTTAGGATACTTGTGTTCTCTTTTTCCCAATTAAGGGCATTTGAACTCAAATTTAAATTTGCATTGAGCTGCTTGCTTTTGGCTCGTGGAGTTGTGAGCGCTTATAGTAATTCAATTGGAATATTCTATGTAATTCATGATGATTCAGTTCTATACCATTTCTTATATATTGGGACTTGTGTTTTTATGTACGTGTACATGTTATAAAATATTCTAATTAAACACGCTTTGTTAGAAAATAAGCCACCAAATAATATTATTGAAAGGTCTATAATGAAATTCCTGCAATAGCAAGGACCATAGATGATAGAATTACCGTAACAACCCATTAAACCTATTACAACACCCTAGAAATCGATGCGCGCAATAGACACATATTAAAACCGCTTCTTTGAGGGAACGGAGAGAACCGCCTCTCCTTCAACCAAAAAAAAAAGCTTTCTTAGAGTATTGTCATTGGTTGACCAATTTTTGGTCATCAACATAAAAAAATAAATATTAAATGAGGAGAGAGAGAGAGAGAGATGGAAACCTTGGTCATACCCATGACCAAATTTTCATTTGGGCATCACCTCTCACTTTGACATGTGTAAAAGGAGAGGAGAGAGGGGATAACTTTAAAAAAATTAAATAAAGAAAAAGAAAACCAATAAAATAATCCTATGACCAAAAAATGTGGTTAACCATGCTCTTAGGTGTTGTAGTAGCGAATGTGCAACATTATTGCAACGGTTGCAAATTTGGAACTACGTATTAAAAAACCGCCATTACAAATCAAAGCAGATGTAACGATTAAAACAACCACCTATTTGTAGCGGTTTTAATTTGGACCATATTGTAGCAGTTGAAATTTTCTATAAAAAATAAAAAGAGTTGATTATAGTAGTGAACTAGTCTTAATTCTCGTGCCCTGCACGGATTTTATAAAATTACTAGGTGGATGGCCCGTGCTATCGCACGGGTTCTCATTGTTTATGGTTTATATTATCTACGTGAAGTTATATTTTTTGTATATTATTGGTATATTCTTTTCGCTTAGTGGGATGTGTAAAAATATAAGCACACGGGTCATTTGTTACATTTCAATGTAAATCATTGTATTACCCAATGTAACTCATTTGTATTTACCCCTTTACTTTTATTTCTAACAGTAGTACAGAACGTGGAGATATTAAAAATTAATTAATTTAATTAAATATATCATTGAAGTGTAGTTGATTAATTGAGTACAAAGATAATATAATATTAACTATAGTATGTTAAATTAGAAGGAATAAAATTTTGAATGTAGAAATTAATTTATGTTAAAAAATCTAAATTCTCACATCGTATGATCGTGAAATACATTTTTCATTTTTCATTATATATTTATTGATAGATTTAAGCATCCATAAAAAATCTAATATAAAAAATACATTGATATTGTACCTTGTTGTAAATAATCACTATCACTCTTTTTTTGGACATGCTCTTAAACATTAGAGTTGTCTTAATCTATATTCATACCTTGATACAGAGATAACGTATACTTGCATCCATACATTTTCATGTGTACATCCACATATTCTCCTCTTCTCTACTACCAATTTGGCTTCTTGTAAACACTTTTTAAATTTTCCTCTAATCTACCATTTTTTCACTTGTTGTAAACTTGTATAGGGATAGGAGATATTGCATTTAGTTATCAAACCATTTATAGTTGTCAATATGAAGAGGATGAAGTGATATTTTATATTACAAAAGTTTGAAGTTTAGAAATGTGAAAGATTATTTAGGAATGTGAAAAGTTGGAAGACTTATTTTATATGTTACAATTGCGCTTTTAATATGAATATGTGTTTTGATTATATTTATTTTCTTCTTATCTTTTGATATTTATTCATATGCAATATGTAATGCCAAAAGCCTATTTAAGGTGCAAACTGATGTTCTTATTATCATTTCAAGAGGACTATTTTTTGGATTGAATGAATAATATACCATTAATTTAATTTGATAATTAGATTTCTTTAATTTTTCTATTTTATAGTATATATAGAAGATTATAAATTATTTTTATTAATTATGTATTTGCATTGTTTTTTTATAAAGAACATAGGTTAATTTATCAATTTCGATTCTAAATTTATTGTAAAGCTTTCTTAATCTATTATCTATTATAAATTTAAAAATGTTTGATTTATAAGTTTATAATTAATATTTTTTTATTAATTCCATGAGCATTAATGGCAAAATAATTCTCTCTATTTTATAATATATAAATAAATTAGACTATTAACTAACAAATTATAATGAATCTCACATGTTTTTAAACTCACAAATTCTATATATTGGCGCTTCAAAAAAAACTCGCAAAAAATAGAACCACACTGTAAATCCTAGTCGGTATTTAAAAGAGGAATAAGGGACTTAAGAATTTGTACGGACATTTGATAATGAGAAATAAGAGGTCTTGGAATTTGTAAGGTCATTCAAAATTTTTTGGTGAATTAAAAACACATTTTAATGCTAGCTCTCAATGTAAAAATATAACCTTGGGTGTTTTTATATTTGTTTGATATTTCTTAAAATCAATGGAAAACCAAAAGGCATTTCCAAATCAGTAAAATGATCACTACAATTGATGTCATTAATGGAAAACCAAGAGTCTATTTTTTGGTCAAAGAAAACTAAAAGTCTGGGATGCATACAAATATACAAAAGAACCCATAATATTTTGTGGGAGGCTACGATTTTTTTAAAATCCAAAATATTATTTCTCATTGTCTAAAGAACTTAATAATATTTTATTTTTAATATTTTGTACGTATTTTTTAAATCATACAAAATATTAAATTTGTGATTTAATATTTTATGACTTTATTTATGCAAGCATGAAAACTTTAATATGTATTGATTTGCACAATGTTTTCCGTTCTTGGTTTAATTAATATTTGGAGTATATATATTGTTTTTCAACAAACTGAACCCACATTAATATATTGAGTATATTGTCTTTCAAATTAAAATTATATGTTCTTGTCACTATATACTTGTAAACATTAATTTGTGCTTTTCGATTGAATTTAAGAAATTGAAAACGCTCGTATTTCAGAAGAAATACATAATAGTTACTAACTTTTTTTTAGCACCAAGTAGTTACTAACTTTTATTTTCACTTTCTAGTTTCTACCACTAAAATTTTTTTGGAGCTACTTGGTTTTTTTTTTACATACGTATAACTCTTTTTATTATTATTGGGTAGAAATTCTATAATTTTGTTCTTTGATTGGAGATGTGGAATTTTTTTGAAACTATAAAAATACTATACATGTTAAGTCCAATTAGCCTTTGGAAATATTAAAATACGTTACCTTGCAACATTTAAAAAAAATTGCAAATTCGAGCCAGTTATAAGATAAAAAAGAAGCAAAGTTCTATTTTGTGTCAAACCCTAAACACCCATCTAAACTTGTCCTGCCAACACAACTCACTGGTTTCTGCCGCCTTGCCATCAACATGTCAGCCCTCTCCAGTAGGAATTTCTCCACCCCGCAATTTATCCAGTAGGAATTTCTCGATTCCGGTCTTATTTGGAGCTTCTCTTCCTACAGGGGTTAGAAATCAAGCATCTTGTTTCTGATTCAGCGAGAATGTAGTTGAATTTAAAATATATCAAAAGTGAGAATCGGCCGGTGATTAGTCGGGGATGATCGGAGATTGGAAGCATCTATCAAAAAAGGACATTTGAAATGCCATCCTCTTCCTCAAGCCATGGAGAGGAAAAGCAGGTGAGAACCCTGGAGTTCATAAAATTGTTGATTAGATATTCAGACATTCCAAATTTCTTACGCCCTAAGCACTAATTTCTTTGTATAAGAAATATGTATGTATTGACTCATCTTTGGTTTGCATACTGAGGTAGCATATTGGTTTCTTTGTTTTTGCAAATATGGAATTGCATAAATGATAAATCAACTGACTCACAGTAAAAAGTAAGAATTACAATAGTGAATCTGATTGTCTTTACAGGATTGAAAAAAAGAGATTACCATGGAACGTGATCTACACCTGGTTTATGCAGTGCTCTTGCGACCGTTGCCAGTTTCAGAGAAGCATTGGATTTGCATTGCTAGGAAGCTAGTTATATACTGATGTGTGCACTTTAAGCATTTAAGGTGAAGTTGGAAAGTTAGGCAAGGGGCAAGTGTTTATATGTGCAAAGTGCAAACTGGTGTCATGTGCATTTAAAGTTCAAAATGGACTGTCTAACAGGACAGGAAGATGAATGGATGTCAAAAACCTATTTAACGTCCAAATTGATCTTTTAATTATTATTAGAAGATAAGGAGACTATTATATAAATTTTCTTTTTTTTTATCTCTTTTGACCTTAAATATGGATTGTCATAAATTACCCAATTTTTCTATTTTATATGATATATAGATTGTTTTATTTATTTTGATTTGTTAACTTTTGATTAAATTAATATAGGTAAGGATATTTAAAATAATATATACATATATTATCTAAAAAATATTATTTTTAAAATTAATTATTAAAAATTGACATAATCAATTATATTTTTAAAAAACTATACATGTCTTATCTTAAAAAAACTATCCTATCCAAAAATAAACTAATGTATTAATTATTTTATTTTATATTTTTATACAGCTAATTAAAAATAATTTAATTAATTTTAACCAATCAGATTTATTTAAAAAAAAGGATGATGTGGTTCAATGTTGGATTGTTTTATACTCCCTCCGTCCCCTTTTGTTCGTCCTAAAGGACGGTTTTTGTGGTTATTAAGGGAGATGTAAAGTGGTATTGGTAAGTGGAAAAAAGTGGGTAAAAAGTAAAATTTATTGGGGTATGTTTGTAATTTTATAGAGATAAAAAGTGTAAAGTAGTATTGGTAATTAGGAAAATGAGTCAAATATGATATTAGGTAGGAGAAGATGAATAGTTGATGGGATATAAAGCTAAAAAGTGGGTACGAACTGATGTTGGTTAAGGGTATTTTTGTAAGAAATGTATGGATGAAAAAGGAAAGGGGAAAAAGTACGACAAATATTTCGAGACACCCAAAATAAAATATTGGACAAACAAAAAGGGACGGAGAGAGTATATTACTTTAACCTCCACTTTAATATATAGAAATGATATATTTATTTTGAAGTCGAATTCAAGGACGGGGAAACCAAAGTAGAGATATGCTCTATCGTCTTATGGAAGATGAAGGAAATTACAAAGGCACACAATATTATGGGTACAGAAATCAATTGCTTGAATTGTAGAAGAAAAACAAGCAAGAAAATACACGTGCGCATTATTATTGTACTCGTAATATTGGTAGATCGTTCGGTATTTATTCTCCGTTTTTTTTTTTTTCTTGTAATTAAGGGCCATTATTTATTTTTTGAAACATACAAACACGCCTCGTTGGCTCGTTGCATGTCATAGACTTGTATATATAGCCGGCCCGGCCGTGGTCACCAATATTTCAATCTATTCTTGAAGCCGGGTCAATTGTTTGTAGAGAAGTCATTGCCATAGTCATCCGATCTTGCTCTTCGAGCCATGTTTGGCATTTTTGGATAACATCTGGATGCTGAACAAGAAACGTAGATGTTATTAATCTTCATTGCTAAGAAGAATACATCAAATATTACTTAAGGGTTAGACACCAAATAAGCTATAGGAGTAGCTAATTAATTAAACATCTATATATAGTGTAAGTTATTGTGATAATTATGAAAATAATATACAAAGATCAATATAATAATCTACCTAATATACAATACGTACTAAACCAAAATCAATGTCTTCACAAACAAATATGTCATGTGTCCTAATCTAATTAAAATTACTATATGTCCCACTACCTCCACTCATTTATATTTTTTGTTTAAAAATTTTAAATCAACATAATATAATGCTAAGAGAAAATATTTTTTTAATTTGATATGTATTTCACAATTTCTTTTAATATTTTTTAAAATAGTTTTTCTATTAAGATATCACTTTTATTGAGAATCAAACATCTTTAATAGCCTTCCTTTTTTAATCATTTAATGCTCTTAAGAATAAGTTATATTAGATTAAATGGTTTGGTGGATTTAATTATATTTAAAATTTGATCCAATAACTAATACTTTTTTTGAGTTTAGGTTTATATTACAAGTATCTAACCTACATGTAAATTTGTATTTTTTATATTCAATGCTTTGAATTTAAAGCATTCAATTACCTTCTATACACTTAATGTCATACATAACTTACATACTCTACCTTAGTCTCTTGACCAGGGCCGTCCCATTGTATTTGAGGGCCCTGTTCAAAATTAATAGGAAATCCTAATAATAAACCTTAACGGTATATAAAAGAGTTTAATTAGTTTGGATAGTCCGATTTTTTGTTATAAAATTAATTTAGTTGCAATTGTATTGTTTATCGTACGTTGATCAAATAATATTTGACTAGCAACATTTATATCCTATGTTTGCATTTAGTTATTATTGCGTTTGAAATATCACATATTATTATTTGTATAAATCAAATTAAAAATGAAATTGCATAAGATATATTAAATAATTTGTGTACAACTATCTCCAAATGGAACAATAAAGTATCTTGTTCAAATATAGAGCGTCATTGACGCATAGTACCAAGCGAGCTGTATGTAATGCATGTAATATCAAAAACACAATTATATCAACCAAAAAAAACTCTCATTAGTTGTAAAATGCTTAAGAATTTAAAGCATCATGACAAAATATATTAATAACATTACTGTAAAAAAATATAATAAGAAAAATTAATATGTTTTTTTTTCTATCTTGAATGATGTTAGAAGAAAATTAAATAATAATAAGACATTTAAAAACAAAATCTGCTCTTTACTTTAGTAATGGTAAAAAGAAAATTAAAAGCAATTAATTTAAGCGGAAAAAACGTTTCCAGAAACAAGAAAAAAAAAGCATAATGTTTTTTTTGAAAGAAGTTGATAGAAGATTGGGGCCTCATTAATAAAAATGGTAATAGAAAAAAGTAAAAGAAAAGGTTAAGAGTGAAGTGTCAAAACCACACGCTCATTACCAATGTAATTAAAATAATACTAGTACAAACCTTTACTTAAGTATAAATATATAGAGGCCCTATAAATGTGGAGGCCCTGTGCAACTGAACAGGTTGCACCGCCCCCGGTCCGGCCCTGCTCTTGACCTTCCACACATAATATTTACTCAATATCGTACATCAATCATATAAACTTGATCTTTGCCTCTTAGGTTTTCACAAATAATATTTACTTATTATCATACATCATAAAACATACATCATATATACTTAATCTTAACCTCTTGGTCTTCCACACATAATATTTACATAATATCATACATCATACATACTTGACCTTAGGATCTTGATCTTCCACTATAATATCATGCCTACATTTTTATATTTAAAAAACCTTTTATAAAAAATATAATAAAAAATAATGAACATTAATAAATTAATCATTTTATGAAATCAAAATAAATTATTAGTAGATATTGAATAGGTTTCATAATCTTAAGTAGAAAACGTGCACACTAAAAAGGATTAGAAGGAATTAAAAATAAGTGCAGAGATCAATAGTGTAATAACTGCGGTTTTTGAGGATATTTTTGAATTTTCTCGGATATCTTTTTAACGCTTAATCCAATATTTTCGTTGGAGATTAAATCCTAGAAAATTGTTGGTGATATCCTAAAATCACAAAGAAATGATTTTATGGATCGGTGTGCATCCTAGGATTTTTCGGTGGAAAAAGAATATTTATTGGATAAGCCGTCTTTTTAATTATGTACCGGAAAGGATTTAAAATACGAAACGGAAGCCTTAAAAATTGAAAGTAGCAAGATAAAATCATGAAAAATTGATTTTATTGGTCTACATAATTTACGGGATGTTTTTCGTTTAGTAAGTTTTTCCATCCGAGGTACATAATTTTACCGCTTTAACGCGAGTCCCGTTCCGAGACGGGTTCGGTTTTACAAACCGCCTCTTCCTTTTCTTTTTAAAGAAGGAACCAGTGAGTTGATAAGATGGAGATTGGAATTGATTGAAAACAAAAGAAAACAGAGGAGGTCGAGAGCGAGGGAAAGGACGGGACAAAACGACGGACTCGGGAGCAGTTCTTCAACGCCGGCCTTCTCCTCCGTCACCCGCCACTCCCCAGCCTTCCTCCACCTTTTCACCTCTTCTTCTTCCCCTTGCTGGTGCTCGTGGCTGCTGTTAAAAGAAAACAGAACCAGGGATAGAATCAGGGCGGGACGACGTAATCGGGTGGAAGAATTCAAGGTTTAAGCGTCGGCGATCGTCTCCTCTACCCAGCTCATCCCCAACCACCACAACCTCACCTTCTTCCTTCTTCTTCCCTTCTGAATCTTGGTGGGTTGGTTGCTGCTGGAAGCCAGAACCGAGCCAAAGAAAGAACAAGACGGAACGTGGACACGGGAGAATACCTTCACCGTCGGCCAACCTTTTCGACCACGCCGTGCGACGTCGCCGGTGATCGGTAGCTACTCCGACCACCACCTACAGCGAGGGCTGCTGTCGGGCAACGCCCAGCCACCCTCGGGCTCGGGGATTGAGCCATGATCGAGCCACACGAGCCATGGGCTCGAGTGAAGGTATATACGATCGAAATTAATTAGCGGTTTGATTGCGGAGCCACCGTAAGGGCCTTTCGGTGCCGCTTTGCTAATTAAATTTATGGTTTTTATAATCTTGACGTTGATACGGTTCTACAGGTTCGAACCGCACGAGAAACGGACATCCGGATCTTCCGTTATAGCGAAAACAAGTTTTGGATACCGATTGTCAGGTAAAGGACTTCGGATAATTACTTGGGATTCGTCGTTAATCCGTTTGAGATGAAATTTGGTAATCTCTTAGAATTGTTGCTGATGAACAATTTTTATTTAGAAAATTGTTTCAAAAGGGAAGCGGATAATTAGTTATAATTCCGCCAAGATGGCTCCTTGAAGCATGATAACTAAGGATTCACTATATATCGATATTCGGGAATTAAATCGTTTATCGATTAGGAAGTTGTAGGAGTTGAGAATACAACTAAGAGGTGTTTCTGTGAGCTCGTTGTTGAAAATCCTTTTGTTATATTTGTCAGAAGGATGATACAGATTACTGTTGGAATTGCTAAGGACGTCGAGTACGCCTTATAAGGCAAGTGGACGATTCTCTCTTGTGTTATTGTTATTAAATGAGGAATTGGATCCCATTTAATTTTTGCGTTGGGAACAACTTGTATGATTAATAAAATATGATAGGTCGTTATATTTGTTAGAAATAATGACCATGTTGTTTATTCAGTTTTGCGGTAGAACTGGATTTAGGTCCGTTATAGGTGACCTTGTATGTTGTCTCACGCTGAGACATTGTTGTGATTAAGATAGTTCAGGGAGTGGTTTTATATCCTCTCTTTATAACAATATTACATTAGGAGGGGCCTAATCCTAATGGTGAGTCATGACTCTCTTCCCCTACTCTTCGTGTGAGAGGGTTGATAGGCACTCTAGCTAAGTGCAGGTTCAGCACGGTGTAGTGTAGACGACCTGGTAATAGGCCTCTGGGATCTCTACCTCACCATATGCAAAATGAAAGATCAAGGATAACTTAAGTCTTAAGATCTTGGTGTTGAGATGATTATGGATGAAACAGGCCCTCTAATCTCTACAACATCGGGACTCGTGCTATTCGGGTTGTTCAAGGATGAAATAAGCCCTCTGACCTCGGTAGCATTGTGTTCCTTCGGCAGTAGTTCGGGCCGATTAAAAGCCACCAACTTGTTGTGAAAAGTTTCGAAAGTAATATAAGATAAGTGCGTTAGGCACATTAATATACCTGAATGGTTCGTCCAGTTGGAAAGCCATTCTTACACCCGGTTATGAATGATTCTTAATCAAACTTTGATTAAGTCAATCTGATTAGTCGACGGAGGCTTTTTAAAATGTGATGTGATTAATATGAGTTCCCAACAATTATTTATGCTTCTTAAAGAAACCACAAGCGGTGGTGTTCTCTCTCTTGATTATGCGAGTATCCTTCTTATTCTCTATAAGACTGCTAACTGTTGGATCAAATCCGAGTCTATTCGGATTTGGATGCCAATATGTTTAGTTACAACCATAAGAACCAAGTTAGATTCTCCGCTTGCTAGTCTTTCATTAGACTAACCCGTCCATTTTCTTTTCTTTTATTTGGTTGGCTGGTGTCCACCGTTGGTATTCGATACATCAGGTCCTTCTTGGAAATTGATTCAAGAGGCGGATTCAGATGTTTGAAGCTCCAGAAGTTGAAGAAAGGTTTTCAATGGTTATACTTGAGTGAAGATCATGGTTGAACTACTTCAAAGCGAAGCTGAGTTTCAGAAGTAAGAAATCAAGGAAGAATTGATGAGGATTTTGTTTAAATAGAAGGTTGTTCTATTTAGTTATTTATTCTTTTTGGGTTAAGGTTTGTATAAGACCAATTGTATTTATTCCGCTGTAATGTTTGTTTTAGTTTGTTCAGTCAATTTAAAGCCTTGGGTAGCTTCGGTTTAGTCTTAATCGGGGTTACTGGCGGTAATACCTCCAGGGTAGGAAGGGGGTGTTACAAATAGTTCAATTAGATCGTGGAATATGTTTAAAGAAGCACCAAATAAATTCACAATGTCATTGAAAAAATTATAATGTCTCATTTTTGTATAGTTTATCATATAGTCTCTATATTTTTTTAATATACCTCATTTTGATTAATAAAAAATACTTTTATACGGAGTATATTATAGTACACGATTTTTTTACATAGTACTCTACATTTATAACAAAAATAGTAAACTAGCACATTTAATTATGAATCTCTTTATCCTTCACAATTAATGACATCCTTATCTTTTCGCTTTTTCTTAATTAAAAAAATTCAAAAGCATTTAATTAGGAATCCAAAGTGATGACATCTCTATATATTTTTCTTTTTTCTTAAAGCAAATGGAAAAAAAAATCAACTTCATATATACAAAAAAAAAATTCAACAAATAAGAACATTATAAGCAAGACTATTGACCTGTGTGAAGCACGAGCATAGCCTTCTAGTAATTTAGGATAGTTATTGAAGTTATTCAATCTACTCTAATTAAATTAATGATTCTCTTGTAAATTGAAATATGAAATATAAAATATGATACAATAACCAGTTATAATAATATATTCAATTTTAAACAGTAATATATGATAAGTATTTATATTATGCATGCATGTACATCATAATTTGAATATTCTATTTTAAATTAAATAACTTTCAATGAAAAAAATTAAAAAATATAAATTAAAATCACATTATACACTACCCGTACATGGCACAGAATTTGTAATAGTTGTATTTTTTTTGGTAGAAATTTGTAATAGTTGTATGTGTATGCACTAACTAATAATTAGGATTTAGGACCATTAATTAACAATGTCGTGACTTTGGGAATGGAAAATGATCGTGATAGCTAGGAAAGTTTATACGCAGAATTACGTACCGGTTTAGGTAACTCGAGCAAATGTTGAACAAACGTATCCAACTCTTTGAACGAGCTTCCGCCTTCACTTATTGCTTCAACCGCTTCATTCTTGAGTTGCATCGCCCTTGCTCTCTCCTCCACGAAACCCCCGCTCACTGAGTCTACCAAAGTCTTAGCCAACTCATCTGGGTCGGGGATTAGCCTCGACATACCTTGGCCCACCATAACCCCAACCTTCAACTTTTCAACAACCAATTTGGCATTGAAAATCTGGTGGCCATGCTAGGAGTGGGACTCCGGCGCCGAGTCCTTGCAACACCGCGTTCCAACCGCAGTGAGTCAAGAATGATCCTACCGCTCTATGTTTTAGTATCGCAACCTTAAAGACAAATGAATGAATTAAAGCATTGGCGAAGAAGCAAATTATTGATCGACAAATATAAACCTAGCTTCTTATGTTTTGACAAGGTAACAAAAAATACCTGAGGGGCCCAGGTCGTGATGATTATGCCTCTCCCAGCCACACGATCCTCAAATCCGAGAGGCAACGTCTCATGATCGTTGTTGAACTTCTTCCACACAAACTGGGTTCCACTCCTCTCCAAGGCAGACGCCAGCACCTGGATCTGCTCTCGAGTTAGCATGATCTGAGCACCGAAGGAGACATAGACCACTTGAGCAACGTCCTGACACGTGTCAAGCCAAGACATCACCTCCTCTACTGGGCCGGATCCATTTTCCGGATTGAACACCGGGCCCACGGCCCAAATCCTATCATGACCCGCCAGGACTCCGAGTTTTGGTCGTCGCCACAGGCAAACGCCTTGTAGAAAGGCATCAGCTCCCAGCAATGGAATTTCGAGTCAAGTTCGTCGACCAAAACGACGCCATTTCCGTCGATGTCGCCGTTTCGGGTCGTGGGCAAAGGAGGGAAGTTTCGGCGGACGGAGAAGGTGGCGGAAAGAGAGAAGGCGGCAGTGGGTGAGAAAACGACGCGTTTGATCCCCAAGTAGGAGGCGAGGGGGTGGGTCCAGCTGAGTAAGATGTCGGAGATGATGGCGGAGGGAGGGGAAGGGTAGGCGGCGAACCACCGGAGGAGCGGCTCCTTGAGTCCGGCGAGGGAGTGGAAGGAGGCCGGCGGGAAGGACGAGGCCGGAGAGGGCGGTGGCGCGCGGGGTGGCGGGAGAGGAGGGGTTGGAGGAGGGGGAGGTTTTCGGGAGTGACGACGACGGTGATGGTGAGGCCGCCGGCAAGGAGGCGGTGGACGAGGTCGAGGAGTGGGATGATGTGGCCTTGGGCCGGGAATGGGAGTGCTAGTATGTGTGTGCTAGTGGGGGATGCCATTTTAATTTCAAAAAGTGGGTTGTTCGTAGTAAATTGGAGGGAGGGAGGGCTGTTTTTAATGGGCGGGGATTAATTTTAGATCCCTAATTTGAGATAGAGTAGGAACGGATTTGAGACGAACTAGTGGGAACGGATTTCTGACTTGAGAGTTGGAAGGTTTGAGGACAAGCAAACACGAATTCTAAGATTTCGCAAACAATAAAATCCTAGAACAAAGGATTGGAATTAAGAGAAAACTCTCTAAAATTTATACAATAAAAGATAATATTGTTCTCAAGGCTATATACGAATATACTCCCTCCGTTTCAAAATAGTTGTCCATATAGACAATTTTTCTTGTTTCACAATAGTTGTTCATATAATAATTTTTTCCATTTATACCCTTAATAATTACACCACACTAAACATACACTTTTTCCAAAGCAACTTTTTAGAGTAGAAAGTACCACTTTATAAGGGTATTTTTGGAAGAATTTTTCCCCCTTAATATATGTGCACTTTTGTCTATGAACAACTATTTTGAAACGGAGGGAGTATATATATAAGACATGGGCGGAATTATTTGGGGGTGGGTCCAATTCAAATTTTTTTTTTTATATATATAGGACATGGTTCCGGTGTGGACCACCCTTATGGTAAGGATTAGGCTTAAAATGAAGACTAGTCAACCATTGAATTTACTCAATTACTACGTATTGAATGGTCAAGATTTTTTTTAATTTTTTAATTTTTTAATTTTTTAATTTTTTAATTTTTTAATTTTTTAATTTTTTAATTTTTTAATTTTTTAATTTTTTAATTTTTTAATTTTTTAATTTTTTAATTTTTTAATTTTTTAATTTTTTAATTTTTTAATTTTTTAATTTTTTAATTTTTTAATTTTTTAATTTTTTAATTTTTTAATTTTTTAATTTTTTAATTTTTTAATTTTTTAATTTTTTAATTTTTTAATTTTTTAATTTTTTAATTTTTTAATTTTTTAATTTTTTAATTTTTTAATTTTTTAATTTTTTAATTTTTTAATTTTTTGTTTGTGAAAATCGAATTTTATAAAAAAATGAACTCAAAACACATAAAAATTGAACTTATCATAGATAAAAAATGAACTCATAGAGTATGAAAATTGAACTCATACAATATAGAAAATTGAACTTCTAACATACAAAATTGAACTTCTAGAATATAAAAATGAACTCATAGTATATAAAAATTAAACTGTCATATTTACCGTTTTTATAGCTCTTTTTTTAAAAGAAAAAAATCGAAAAAAATAAATAAAACAATTGAAAAAAAATCAATTATTTTTTTAGTTGTGAAAATCGAATTATATGAAAAATGAACTCAAAGCACATAAAAATTGAACTTATCATAGATAAAAAAAAATGAACTCGTAGAATATAAAAATTGAACTCATACAATATAGAAAATTGAACTCCTACCATAAAAATTTGAACTTCTAGTGTATAAAAATGAACTCGTAGTATATAAAAAATGAACTTTCATATTTAACATTTTTAATTCTTTTTTAAATAAGAAAATCATTTTAAAAAGGTAAAAAAAATAAAATAATTGAAAAAAAATATTTGAAAAAAAAATCATTTATTTTTTTTAAAAAAATTTTAGTTATTTGAAAATCGAAATATTTGAAAAATGAACTCAAAGCACATAAAATTTGAACTTATCATCGATTGAAAAATGAACTCGTAGAATATAAAAATTGAACTCATACAATATAGAAAATTAAACTTCTAGTGCATAAAAATGAACTCGTAGTATATAAAAATCGAACTGCCATATTTAGCATTTTTAAGCTTTTTTAAACAAAGAACAATAAAAAAAAATCTTGACCTTCCAATATATAGTGATGAGGTAAATCTAATTGTTGAGATTAGTCCTCATTTTAAGCAAAGGGTCTTACCACAATAGTAGTCCTCACTTGAACCAAAACCTATATATATATATATATATATTTGATTAGGTAAGGATTAGGGTGCTCTCCTTCACGGAAGGCGCCCTAGAGCATCCTTGCGGATGAGAACTAGAAGTTCTGGATGAGTCTTGATACACTCGACAGTGAGATTGTGGCCCAAATTAGCGATTTTGTCGGCCACAACATTACATTCCCTAAACACATGATTGATCACTAGGTCCTGGCTTTCGTGTATGGAAACAAGGATGTCAGTGATAATGAGTTCGATCTCCCAAGGGCAATGGGTTTTCCCTTTAATATCATTAATGACCTGGATATTATCCCCTTCAATTTTAACATTCCCTATTGATCTGTTTTTATCTGCCTTATCGCTTCCCGGAGAGCTAGGGCTTCAGCTTTCAATGCTGACACTTTTCCAAAGCTAGTCGTCAAAATATCCACTACCTGACCAAGGTAGTTCCAGAATACAATTCCCCCAAAAGTGTTGCCATTGGGTAACATTGAGGCATCAACATTTACTTTAATATATCCCGGTTTGAGTTTTTTCCATTTCCTTTGCATTCTTATGGTTTTGCTCCTATTCTTTAACCGCAATGTTGGTATAGCTTCTACATCCTCTTTCCATTTAGACGCTTTCTCCAAGTTTGCTAATTGATTTCTTATGTAAGTTGTTAAGTCTGTTATTCTTTCGTTTTGTCCTTGTTGGAAAATCAATTTGTTGCGTTGATGCCATATACTCCACCACACTACTGCTAAACAAGTGAAATCTTTCTTCCCTAGAAGTTGGTAGATTTCATTAAGAATTATTCTTGGTGTTTTGTTTTGTGGGTCATAACCCTGAATGGAGCTAGCAATATTATGGTTTACTTTGTTAGTTATGTAACTTGTGTACCGGCACTTTATTAGTAGGTGGTTTATGTCTTCATTATTACAGTCACACAATACACATCCTCCTGGAGATATGATTTGTTTATCCCTAAGTCTAGCTTTCGTGGGGAGTCCATTATTATCAACTTTCCAAAGGAAGTTTTTGACCTTCGGATATGTATCTAATTTCCACAACCAGTTATTTATATGCAGTGTCTGTCTTTCTAAGTTTGTAATTAGGTCTACGGCAGATGAGGTGGAGAACCAACCATTCTTGATTGGGGCCCAGTACAATCGTTCTTGGATACAGTTATCCGGGATTGGAGTATTTTGGATTTTCTCGACAATGTTGTCAGGAAGGATCTGTCTTAATTCTTGTATTTTCCATTTATGGTCAGTCGTAATCCAAGCACTTACCGTTATTGTTTCATCTACATCTGATGGGTTCTTTGCTCTAGGTCTAAGGGAACCTCCAGGTAGCCAGTTATCTTTCCAAAACTTTACTGTTTTCCCATCTCCAATTTGCCAGACTAGGCCTCGATAGAATTCTTCTCTTAACTGCATCAATTTCTTCCAGTGCCATGAAGTGTTTGCTTTTATCTAGTATGTAAATAGATTGTCATTTCTAAGATATTTTTGTGAAATTATCTTGACCCATATGGTTCTGCTAAAATTTTCCAGAGCAATTTCATTTGAAGCGCTTTGTTCATATGTTCTGTTTTCCTGATTCCTAATCCTCCTCCCTCTTTAGGTTTGCAAATCTTATCCCAGCCCACTAGGGGTTTATAAGTTCTATCCTTGTTAGATGATGAACAAGATCCAATCTTGGACCGCCAAGAACCTTTCCTACGTTGGGCGAGTGGAACTCATTAGATCTGTCCTCTATGGCATTCAATCCTTCTGGTGCAGAATCATGCTCTTTCCGAAAGAAGTTCTCGACAAAATTGAAGCTATCTTCCTCTCTTTCCTCTGGACGGGCTCGAGCTCTTCCAGAAAATCCCCGATTGCATGGGCCACGGTGTGCACTCCACGAGAGGAGGGAGGCCTAGGCTTTAAGGAACTCCTCTCTTGGAACCAAGCTTGCATGACTTAAACCATCTTGGAACTTGTTGATGCCCCAACCAATATATGGGCTCGTTGGATCGTCCGGCACCATCTTTTGCACGACAATATCTGGACCGTTGCACCTAAAACAAGCGACAGCTGGGTTTGGAAGGGGCTCCTACGCCTCCGCGATCAACTCTTGAGCAGCTCTACTCCAGAGAATCTCATCCTTCAAACCGCCTCACACCATGGTACTTTCTCTTCCAAACAAGCCTATATTCTTCTCCGTCAAAGATCCCCTACTGTCTTTTGGGGCCGTCTTATCTGGCATGGAATCTACACCCCTAAATGCTCTTTTATTCTCTGGATGGCCCTCCACCGCAAACTCCCCACAAAGGACCGTATTTGTAGATGGAGCCAAATTAATGACCTGTCATGTGAGCTTTGCAATACCGCTGATGAGTCGGCCGATCATCTTTGCCAGCATTGCCCCTTCTCCACTGCCATCTTTTCAGATCTCCTTGACTGGCTTCATTTTATCCATCGGGAGCATAGCCTTTTTGCTTGGATTGAATGGATTCACCATCACCGTCAATCCCCTGGTTTCAACGCCCGCTTGGTGATGGCCATGCTCTCTGACTTTGTCTATTTTGTCTGGCACAGCCGAAATGAGGCCATCTTCAACAACAAGAGGTCGCGCCCACGCGACTACACTCGCCGCATCATCTCTCACCTCAAGAACTGCATGGCTACTCGGAATGTTAGACCCCCCATGTTTTATGGTCTGCTGCTTGGCAGCCATTCTGGTTCTCTAGGTCTCGATTTTTGATAGTTCTCTTGGAAGTCTGTATATTCCTCTAGAAACTATGATTTTTTGGTGTAAATAACTCCTTTCCCTTCTTAATATATTTACCTTTACTTCAAAAAAAAAACTTCTATCCTTGTTCCAGAAGAATCCTCTATTGGTCCTATCCATTTCTGAGTGTACGTGCATATGACGAAAGCATAAAACTTTGCATTACGTAATTTGGTTTTGTGACTAGGTTGGCTCTAATCAGTGTCGTCCTTCCTTCTTGGGATAGCGAGTTTGCCTTCCATTTTGTGAGCTGTTTTTGTGCATTTCCAAGAGTCTTTAAATGTGTCTTTATTGACTTTACTGTTAATAATTGGACACCCTAAATACTTTTCTAGGTTCGTCATTTGTTGCAATCCCCAAGGCTTGTTGTGATTTTTTTGGTATATATGTTTTTTCTTATCAATAACTTTAATTTGATATATTATGCACTTTAATTTGAAATTTGAGAAAAAGTTAAATTGGATGTAAATACACCAACAAGTTATTTACTTAATTAGAATGTTTTTATCTTTTGCTAAACTTTCTACTTTCATAATATAATTGGACCCGAAAGCTTTGAAACCATAAGTTATTGTTGGAATGCCTTGAATCACACAATTCATTATTAATTAGCACGAGGACTTTAGTTTTAGTTTTAGTTTTAGTTTTTAGTTACAAGTCTTAGGTATTTATAGATTCAATCCGTTTGTATTTTGAAACATTGTTGTTTTCTTAATCTAAATGTATTCTGAAACATAATTATATAAGTTGTCTGTATAATTCTTTTTTCTTAATGTGGTTGTATATATTCTGAAATATTTTAGTCATTCATTAATAAAATATGATCTCTTCTTTGTCTAAATTTGTACTTTTTTATTTCTACATCTTTCTAAATCCTATCTTATATAATATTTTTTTACTATTGTGAAAAAGGTATGCATGTTTTAAGTATTAATTCTAGGAGTTTGGTTCTTGTGAAACAAACTCTTATCCTAAAACGTGAGACACATGCACTTTTTCTAGTTCGTAGTGCACTAACATAAAAGCTTATGGCATCTAGTCAATCAGTTAAGTCTTCAAGGGTAGTACCCAGAGGTCTTTAGTTCGACTCAATCTCATGGGTAGTACCCTTCACCAAAAAAAAGATAAAAGGAAGAAAATCTGAAATTGCAGAAACACACAAAAAAGTATTAAAATACGATTTTAGCCCTAAAACGATCACGAATACTCCAAAAAGTCCTTAGGTCATGGCAAAGTCGTGAGTTTGACTCGTAAGTTGATCCCCTATTCGGAAAGTTATAATAGAGTTCAATCGGACATTGAACGGCTATGCCTTTCTACCACCAATAGTCTTTCTACTAAAAAAAAGAGTCTGAAAGTAATGGTTGACAATGATTGTTACTCATTTTTTATAAGGAAAAAAATTAGGGTGGGCACTAACAAACTTGTGATCGCCCTAGTGCATCCTATCGGATGAGAGTATCCAAACCCGAATCAACTACAGACAGGATAGAAGTGACCCGTCGAAAGGAACCAGAGATGAAGTCCGCCACAAAATTGCACTCACGAAAGATGTGAGAAATACTCCAATTCTGAAACCAAGCAAGCAATTGTACGTGGATGTCCAACCGCAACAACTCAATCTCTCACGGGCAGCGCCAGTCACCTAGAACGACTGTTAAGCTCTTTCTTTCTTTCTTTTTTTTTTTATAAAACTCGTACATCTAATAGGTTTTTTTTAAACACGCTCATACAATCATTAGGATCTTTTTCTTCAATAAAAAAACTACATTATAATTTTTTTTTGTGAAAGACACTGGCTCTTAGAGTCAAACCGGAAATCTTTAAATACTACTCCCTCCATCCCAATATGTTTGTCCATAAAGCAGAAATGCACAAGATTTAAGAAAAATTAGAGAAGAAAAAGTAACCAATAGGAGTGGGTGAGAGATTGTGATATTGATAGATAAAGTTGAGAAGAAAAAGAAGAAAAAAGGAAATGACTAAAAAGGGTATTGGGGCAAATTTTTGATTGGATAATATAGGTAGAGATGATATTGAATAGGAGTAATATTGTAAGAAAACCATAGATATAAAAGGAAAGTGAATAAATATTTTGGGACAACGGCAAAGGAAAGTGGAGAAGACTTACTACGTACTAGTGTCACGCAGCGTGTTCCTCGGTCCGAGACGGACACGGGAAAAGACTCCTAGGCACGAGCCTAGGAGATTCTAGAGGCTTTCGGGACGATCTAGAGTAGGTGCGCCGATTCCGGAGCCTTCTAGGCAAGGCGCGCCCATAGAAGGGACAAGGCAGCTAGGCGCACCCTTCTGGAACATTCCAGGAGGGGCGCGCCCCATCGGGTATCGGTGCACACAAGGGCGCGCCCTTCTGGAACCTTCTAGAAGGGGCGCGCACCTTCTATCGACGCAAGAGAGAGGAGCCCGCGTCTAGAATTCTCTAGGTCGGGCGTGCTCCTTCTTGGTGGAACTTCCATGGGCACTTCCACCCTCATTAGGCTAGAATTATCTAGAATTGTCTTAGTCTAGAATCTTCCCTTGTAAAGGGGTTAGCCTCACCTATAAATAGGCTCCACCCCTCATTTTGCCAACCATCCAAGCTTTAGCCATCAAAGCCATTGTAAAGCATACTTGTAAAGTTCTCTTCACTTAATACAAAGCTCTTTCTCACAAAATACCTAGCCATCTTCCTTAGCTTCCAAAGTTGCGACATTGGGCAAGCCTTGACTTAGCCATCGGACGGGCCGAGAACGCTAAGAGCCGCACGAGTTAGAGTCGGGATCTCTCACTGCGTGTCAATTGGTATCAGAGCGCAACGATCCAAGGGAGACATGTCTAACAACGAGGGTATCACATCCGAATTGATCAAGCCATCGGCTAATCCCAAGAAGCGTATGTAGAAGAACCGAGATAGCTCCAAGGACTTGGTGTCTAGCTTCGACTCACGCTTGGAGAAATTCCAACTAGACGTTGGCGAGGTTCGCGGCGCTGTGGAGGACGTCCACCGCGAGGTCGAAGAGGTGGCAACTTGGGTTGAGGAATTGGAGACATCCATGGAGGGAGTCCAGGAGGGGTTGCACACCACCCTCAACAAGACGCACTCGGAGCTCGTTGCTAGGGACGACGCCCTAGAAGCCTTGGTGGTCTCTATGAGGGAGGAGATAGAGCAGCTCAAGAAAACGCTCGATGTATGCCAAGCAGCCGTGGGGGTCGGATTCATCGGGGCTACACCTGTGACCAAGTTGGACATTCCAAAGCCGAAGGAATTCAAGGGAAGCCTACGGGCCAAGGATGTGGACAATTTCTTATGGGACGTGGAGCGCTACTTCCGTGTCACGGGGATCACGGAGGAAGAACGCAAGGTAAGTACCGCTTCGATGTACCTTACCGACGATGCCTTGCTTTGGTGGCGCCGTAGGACTTGTGAGAGGATTGGGGGGTCCCCAATCACAACTTGGGCCGAGTTCGAGGCGGAGTTGCGCAAGGAATTCTTCCCAACTTACGCCAACAACGAGGCTCGGGATAAACTCTCCAAACTTAGACAACGGGCTACGGTTCGGGAGTATGTCAAACAATTCTCCGATCTCATCCTCCAAATCGACGATTTGGGCGAGGCGGAGGGACTCTTCATGTTCAAGAAGGGCCTTAAACCCTGGGCACGACAAGAGATCGAGAGACGGGAGGCAAAGACCCTACGGGACGCTATGACCACCGCCAACTCGCTCATCGAGTTCTCTACCCGCCGAGACTCGTCCCCACACAAGGGAAAAAGTGGGGGAGACCGAGACAAGAGCAAGGCCAAGACTCCGTCAAAAGACGAGGGGACGTCCAAGACCAGGGAGCGCTCAGGTCGGGAACGAGAACGGGAGAAGGGGAAGCGCCGAGAGCGACAACCCTTGAACTGCTATCTATGCGGCAGCGAGCACATGATGAAGGACTGTCCGTCACGGGGCAAGCTCTCCGCCATCCACACTCGAGAGGAGGAACCCGAGGCAGATAAATTGAAGCTCGGGGCTATGATGTTGGGCGCCATCAAGACCAAAAGGTTCACCAACCGAAAGGGGCTCATGTTCGTGGACACTACCATAGCTGGGACCAAGCTATGCGCGCTAGTGGACACCGGAGCATCCGACCTCTTCATGTCTAAGGCAACCGCTAAGAAGCTGGGGCTCGAGGTTACCAAAAGCAACGGGTGGGTCAAGACGGTGAACTCTAAAGAGGTATCGATAGTGGGGCTCGCACAAGGAGTAGAAATGAGCATGGGGAACTGGACCGGGAAGGTCACGATCGAGGTAATACCCCTGGACGACTATGATCTTGTCATTGGCTTAGCTTTCCTCGATCATATCAATGCCATCCTTGTGCCCTTCGCCAACTGCCTTTGCATCTTGGACCCGACCCACCGATGCATCGTGCCGGTGCACCGGGAGAAGGGCCCAAGTCAGAGGGTCATTTCTGCCATCCAACTGTCGAAGGGACTAAGGCACGAGGAGCCAACCTTCCTCGCGGCCCTTAAGCTCGAGGAGCCTTCCAACGAGGACACCCCGGTACCCTCGGAGGTGAGTCAGGTGCTGGGGGAATTCAAAGACGTCATGCCACCTGAGCTTCCCAAGAGACTTCCACCCAAGAGGGAGGTCGACCACAAGATCGAGCTTGTGACCGACGCTCACTCACCAGCCCGCGCACCATACCGCATGTCACCACCGGAGCTCAAGGAGTTGAGAAGGCAACTTAAAGAGTTGCTTGACGCGGGCTACATCAGACCGTCCAAGGCACCATACGGAGCGCCCGTGCTGTTCCAACGAAAGCACAATGGGAGCTTAAGGATGTGCATCGACTACCGGGCGCTCAACAAACTAACCATCAAGAACAAGTACCCGATCCCGCTCATCGCTGACTTATTTGATCGGCTTGGGGATACTAAATGGTTCACCAAGTTAGACTTGAGATCGGGCTACTACCAAGTCAGGATCGCGGAGGGGGACGAGCCAAAGACCGCTTGTGTCACTCGTTATGGGTCTTACGAGTTCCTTGTCATGCCGTTTGGGCTAACCAACGCACCAGCCACATTCTGTACTCTCATGAGCAAGGTACTCCAACCCTTCCTTGATCACTTTGTGGTGGTATACTTGGACGACATTGTTATCTATAGCCGCACCCTTGGCAAGCACGTGGCGCATCTACGGCAAGTATTTCAAGTGCTACGGGAGCACGAGTTATACGTCAAGAGGGAGAAATGCGCCTTTGATCAAAGAGAGGTGCCATTCTTAGGTCACATAGTCGAAGGGGGTCGAATACGCATGGATCCTGCCAAGATCCAAGCCATAGTAGACTGGGAGCCACCGACTAAGGTGACCGAACTCAGATCCTTCTTAGGACTTGCCAACTATTACCGGAGGTTCGTTATGGGCTACTCTCACATTAACACGCCACTCACCAATCTACTTAAGAAGGGGAATACCTGGACGTGGGACGAGGAATGCCAGGGGGCATTTGACCGACTCAAAAGGATCATGACGGAGGAACCGGTACTAGCCCTACCCGACTACGGCAAGCCATTTGAAGTTCAAACGGATGCTTCTGACTTTGCCATCGAAGGAGTGCTGATGCAAGAGGGGCATCCAATTGCCTACGAGAGCCGCAAGCTCAATGATACCGAGCGGCGCTATACGGTGCAAGAAAAGGAGAGGACCTCCATCGTCCACTTCCTAAGGACTTGGCGCCATTATCTCGTGGGGTCCAAATTCGTGGTCAAGACCGACAACGTTGCCACCAACTACTTCCAGAGCCAGAAAAAGCTAACTCCAAAACAGGCACGCTGGCAAGACGTCCTCGCAAAGTTCGACTACGAGCTAGAGTACAAGCCCGGCAAGGCCAATCTTGTAGCCGACGCCTTAAGCCGCAAAGTGGAGCTAGCAGCTATAAGCCGAGCCCAAGGAGCCCTGGAAGACCGCATTAGAGAGGGACTTACCCAAGATCCAACCGCCAAGAACCTATTGGAGTTGATCAAGGACGGCAAAACTCGGAGATTTTGGGTCGAAGAGGATCTCATCTACACCAAGGGGCAACGACTCTACGTGCCACACTATGGGAGACTCCGTAGAGAGGTGATTCGGGAATGCCACGATTCCAAGTGGGCGGGACATCTAGGAACTACACGCACCCTTGCTCTCTTAGAGGACAAGTACTATTGGCCTCAAATGCGGGACGATGTGGAGGTATATGTCAAGACTTGTCTAGTTTGTCAACAAGACAAGGTGGATCAACGACTACCGGAGGGACTGTTGCAACCATTAACAATACCCGAGCATCCATGGCAAAGCGTGAGTATGGACTTCATCGTGGGACTGCCTAAAGCCGAGGGTTATGGGAGCATCATGGTGGTCGTGGACCGATACTCCAAGTACGCCACATTCATCCCAGCAAAGAGTGCCCCGCAGAGGAGGAAGCTCGTCTCTTTCTCAAGCATGTGGTCAAGTACTAGGGCTTACCACAAACCATCATCAGCGACCGAGACGGGCGATTCACGGGCCGCTTCTGGACTGAGTTGTTCAAGCTATTGGGGTCGGACCTACGATTCACGACAGCGTTTTATCCTCAGACTGACGGACAAACTGAGTGGGCCAACTGTTTGCTCGAGACATACTTGAGACATTACGTGAGCGCATCACAAAAGAACTGGCCAAAGCTCCTTGATGTGGCTCAGTTCTCGTTCAACCTGTAACGGAACGAGTCCACGGGTAAGAGTCCATTTGAAGTCGTCATCGGATTTTAGCCAAGCACACCAAGCACCGTCACCTCAGGGTACAAGGGACTGACACCAGCAGCATACAAGTTCGCAAGGGACTGGCAAGAGGAGCTAGACTTAACCACAGTCTGCCTACTCAAAGCCAAGAAGCGGACTAAGAAGTGGGCTGACCAGCGACGGCGAGACGTCAAGTACCAAGTGGGGGACTTAGTCATGGTCAAGCTGCACTACATCATGAGACATCAAGGGCTGCACAAGGCATTAATCCGGCGCTACGAGGGACCGTTCATGGTACTCAAGAGGGTAGGGACAACGGTCTACAAGCTAGAGTTGCCATCAAAATTCAAGATTCATCCGGTGTTTCACGTGAGCATGCTCAAGCCATATCACGAGGACAAGGGCGATCCATCCAGAGGGAACGCACAACGGGCACCAATGGGGGGTCAAGTCATCTTATGACAAAGAAGCTCAAGAGATCGTATCTGATCGGGTGGTTCGAGAGAAGTATCGAAGACCACGGCTCGAATACTTAGTGCGATGGAAGGGACAACCCGACACCGAGATGTCTTGGGAGCCAGCCGAGGCACTCTGGCAATTCAGGGACAAGATCGAGGCATTCGAAGGCAACGCAACGAGGACGTCGCGAGATTCAATGGGGGAGAATGTCACGCAGCGCGTTCCTCGGGCCGAGACGACACGAGACAAGACTCCTAGGCACGAGCCTAGGAGATTCTAGAGGCTTCCGGGACGATCTAGAGTAGGCGCGCCGATTCTGGAGCCTTCTAGGCAAGGCGCGCCCATAGAAGGGACAAGGCAGCTAGGCGCGCCCTTTTGGAACATTCCAGGAGGGGCGCGCCCCATCGGGTATCGACGCACACAAGGGCGCGCCCTTCTGGAACCTTCCAGAAGGGGCGCGCCCCTTCCAGCGACGCAAGAGAGAGGCGCGCCCAGGCACGCCTCCCCCAGCCCGCGTCTAGAATTCTCTAGGCCGGGCGTGATCCTTCTTGGTGAAACTTCCATGGGCACTTCCACCCTCATTAGGCTAGAATTATCTAGAATTGTCTTAGTCTAGAACCTTCCCTTGTAAAGGGGTTAGCCTCACCTATAAATAGGCTCCACCCCTCTATTTTTGCCAACCATCTAAGCTTTAGCCATCAAAGCCATTGTAAAGCACACTTGTAAAGTTCTCTTCACTTAATACAAAGCTCTTTCCCACAAAATACCTAGCCATCTTCCTTAGCTTCCAAAGTTACGACATTGGGCAAGGCTTGACTTAGCCATCGAACGGGTCGAGAACGCTAAGAGCCGCACGAGTTAGAGTCGGGATCTCTCACTGCGTGTCACTAGAGGGTACTAGCTAGTAGCTATCCAATCATCCTTTAAAGATTACCTGCTACATTATTTATAATCGAGGGTACGGCCATAATTCCTGCTTCGCTCTTTATCATCATTGGCCAATAATATTTAATTTATTTACAAGAGTAAAAGGATAAAACTTATACTTGTATTTCACTATTTCCCTCCTTCCCAGCATGGCAGCATCTTTGTCTTCTCCTTGTAAAAGTAAATGATACTAATAATTGTTCAACTATGTTTCACACACGGGGAAGTTTCTCTCCTTCCCTTCTTCCTCCATATCACAATAAATGGAAAAAGGTAGAATAATGAAAGCTCGGCAGAGCTTATAAAGTTAAATGATAAAACGAAAAATAAAAATAAGTATAATGTAAAGGTCAAATCTTAACAACTCTCCTCTTTTCGACTTCGAAATCTAAGGGCTCGTTTGTTTCTATACTCGGAATCGGGTTGAAATGAGGTATCGGGTTGGGATAGGAATCACCCATACCTTAAGTTTGAGGTGGGTATGAACTCTAGTGTATTTTCTTGATATGAGAATTACTCATTCTCATCCCTTAGTTAAAACAAACATAGGTATGGGTTTGACCCATTCCTAACCCCATTCCCTATACCATGAATATAGAAACAAACAAGCCCTAATTGTCCTTCTCTATGGTTGCTTGGCCCACAGTAATTAAAATCATTTAAAACTCTTGAAATAAGTAAGCTACTATGAGCTTAAATTAACATAGAGAGTTTCAACTATTGTGAGCTTAAATCAGCTAGGTGGTTAGGCAAGTTGTTAGATTATCTTCTTAATCACGGGTTGTAAAAATCTGAGACACTCAAAGTTGGGAATTTTCCTCTGCCTTCTCATTAGAACAAGTTACAATATATAGGAAAATCCTAGCTTGGGCTCCAAGGATTGTAAAAGATAATCACAAGATATCCCAAAACACATAATATCCTAATACTCCTCCTCAAGTTGGAGCATAAAGATATCAAATGTCCAATTTGAACAAGAGATATAAGAGCATTTTTATCGGTAGAAAATGGGGTGCTAGATGCTCTCTTTTATTATTATAATAATGGGGGATGTGGGGGAATATGAGAGCACCAATGCTAGAAAGGGGAAAAAAGAGCATTGGTGCTCTCTCCCCAAAATATAGGTCTTTTTTTTTTTGAAATACTTGTATCAAAATGAGGCGTTTTGGCCAAAGGGGGGCCAAAACGTCGCGTTTCACGCTGGAGAAGGACAACGCGTGATGCTTTTAATACATTAAAAATGTATTTTCTGATTTGTAAACTTAAAAAAAATATTTACCATAAGTCTAGATTTTTTTTCCTCTACATTTAGACATTTATTTTTATTAGATTTGACATTTTTTTTTAAAAAATGTATATTTTGTGTATCTTTAGATATCCATTTTTTTTTGATCGACTTAGATATCCATTTTGACTATGCTTACATGTAGTTTGCGCGTGCGACGACGGCGGTGAAAAAGGACCGTCGGCTGATCTCCTTCTCCCGAGTTAGGTGTGGCTCTAGGGTAGACATCCATTTTTATTAGATTTGACATTTTTTTTTTTAAAATGTATATTTTGGGTATCTTTAATATCCATTTTGACTATGCCTACACACAAAATAGGTTATTCCGCTTCTACCAATCTTATGATCTTATCTCCGATTCTCCACTATTTTTCTTTTCCATACATGATACGGAAAATAATTTGGTTTTAAGAACATGATATATATTAGTGAAATGTATAAAGGATAACATAAATTAATTATTAATAGTTTGTATAAAATGAAAAAACCTAAGATTAATTATTGCATTAATGATGACAACAATACGCATGAGACTAATATCGATCAAAACAAACAACTAATCCTGAGCGGATTTGAATTGGCTGTTTCTTTGACTGGTGGCTCGGGGTCAGGTTCTCACAAATATGGATAGGTATAGGAGATTTATGACAACTGATGCAAGGTGTGAAATTTTTTGGACTAATTTTGAGCATTTAACGCACGTCTTAAGAGATTGTTCGGGGATTGCTTGTTTGTGGAATGTGTTTGTTTTGGCTCAGTTTAATCGGGATTTTTTTTATCGCTCCCAATCCCATTTGATTTGTGGTTGGATATAATTCGAGGTGCAATAATGTAGTTGTTGATGTAGGTGTCGTGGATTCTCTGCTTCCTAGTTCCCACCGAAGATCTTGTATCTGTTATTACTCATGGAACAGTGCGTTGTTGAAGCCGTGAAGTTCCTCTTCGTGAATGTAGTTGAAGATGGCGACTCTTCAGTAGATCAATCATATGAAATACTTTATATAGGTTTGAATTACGTAGAAATGCTTTCCGAAATCAATATTTCCCCCCCCCCCCCCTCCCCACATAGCCTTGGGGAATCCACGGAATTTGAAGTGAGATAAGACAAACCCACTGATCCCAAACAAGGCTCATGAAAGGGATCAAACCTAGAGTTCATGTAAAATGGATATTAGACTCTATTTGAAGTTCACTCATGGAGAAAGACATTCTCCTATGATTATGTGAACCAATCCGACACTAATCTCCCAATAGCCATTTATATTGGCAAAGGAAAATAGTTACAGGGAACGGTTGCAGCAATTACCGACGGTTACTAGGAGTTAACGACAGATACCAAGTGCCACGAAAGGTTATCATGAATAACCCACGTCACTCATCAGTTATTACTCATTAATGAAGTTACAATGCAGTTATACAACAGTTTACATGATCGTTATCAACAATTAAACACGTGCCGAAATTTTAGTCATGCGTAAGAGAACTATTGTTCCCACTCAGGTGAACCACTGTTCCCGCCAAGGGAACAGACATTGTTCCCTCCAATAGGGAACAAACTCATTGTTCCCTCTCATGGAACAAGGCCTATTGTTCATCCTTAATGTCGTATATAGAATTCTTGTTTTAGACACACGTTTCCCCTTAGGGATAAAGTTCCATCACTAACTTCTCATTAATGTTTCCCTCTAGACCTCAACCATTCTTACACGAGCGCGCACTCCGCACACCTAAACTCGTGACACAGCAAAGTGAGATTTCATAGTGTCGTATGAACCCCAATCACACTAAAAGGCATTGTTCCCATATAAGGAATAATCACTGGATGACTTTCTATTTTTTCTCGCTCTCAGATTCCGTTGTAGCCCAGATTCTACGTACGGTAGCGGAACCTTATTGGGTCAATGTTGTAGTCTGGTGTGCATGAAAATGACGAAAATTTCCCTTTTATTTTATCTTATGTGAGCTTTTCGGATTTTATAAGGAGGCAAACACATGATTTTCACGTAGTGTTGGCTAAGGCGTCGGGGGTTGGGATGTGCTCGATCACTCTTGATGAGTTGTGGGTGCGTATTAAGGGTTGCAACTTGCTTGAATGGCGAAGTTCAGGCAATTCATATTAAAGGTTGATTTTGCGACGGACATTCGTATACTCGAAAAGGGTGTAAAATAGTTCACCCTTATTATTCCCTAGCACATCAGTGCTATGGCTTTGTGAGAAAGGATTGTAATGTCTGAGTTCGGCATGCTTATAGGAGACTAAATGTGTTGTTGATACATGGTGCCTAGTTAGCCTTGTTTCTTGTTCTTAATAATAAGCCTTCTAAGGCACATCTTTGGTTACCCGGAAACACAACTAAATCGTTGGGCGGCATCATTTACCGGATTGCATATATATAAGTTGAATATGAAGATATTGTATGATAAGTAATACGGAGTAGGATTTTTTTTTTTTTTTTGTTTCAAAAACAAATAGAATTTTTGAAAGGGCTTGGCTGACATCATGACATGTATGAGATCGAAGACGTTATTAATTCAATATTATAGCCAACTTTTTTTAAGTATGAAAAAATAAAGCTTTATCAAAAAAAGAAAAACATAAAGCCAACTTCGTCGAGAGAGAGAGGAATCATTTTGGCATGTTATATAATTTTCTTGCAAGAGAAAGCGTAGTTGCTTAAGCGGTGGAAATCGTAATATCTTATGGGTTAGGTGGACTAACTGCAATTGTTGGCAAGAGCATTTATGCAAAAGGATAAATATAGCTGGATTGTTGCCATTTAGTCGGTGGCAATATATGAGCAAGATTTCAACAAAGGATCAGATTGGATCATATTTCTTCCTCCGTTTAAAAATATATGTTATTTTAACCTGACTTCTTTGTTAATAATAATACTCCCTCCGTTCAAAAATATATGATGTTTTAGCTTGATTTTCTTGTTCAATAATACTTGATGTTTTACATAATTTATCATATTTTTTCCAATATTACACTCATTAATTAAAAAGAATAATAAATATAAAAAATATAAAAGGAAGGATCTTTACAAGATTTATGGGCATTTAAGTTAAATCACATACCTTATTAATTTTAGAGACAAATCCTAAAACATATATTTCTGAACGGAGGGAGTACGTGTTATTTAACATATTTCACTACAATTTTTCTAATTTTATTCTTATTAATTAAAAATAATTACATTAATATATAATAGAAAGAGAAAAATTTCAAGAAAATTGAAGGTACTTAAGTCATATAACTTTTTAATTTTTAAAATAAAATTTAAAATGATACGTAGTATTTATTTTAGTATTTAACATTCTTTGAAGTTTGTCCTTCGACCCAAAAAAATTCAGGTTTGAAATGCGAAAGTGAACAAGAAGAACTCAAGCAAACAGAACTCAAAAGCAAAACAACCAAACAGATTTTATTAAGCTTTTGAGCCTCAATCGAAATGCCAGAGATCCAAGAGGAGTTCAGAGGGCAAAGAGAACTGAAATGTAAAGCAAGTAATCGGAGAGAGTGGTGCAAGTTCAGAGAAGCACAACTCGAGCAAGTCGAACAACCACGAAGGTCTCCAAGGTGCTCTCGTCCCCACACTTCCTTTGTTTGGATTTCAGAGGGAGCTCAGGTCGCCGGTGTCGAGCTCAGGCAAGCAAGGCCGAGGAGACACTACAAGCAAAAACCCTAGAGAGCTCTCTAAAAGAATCCAACGAGAGGCAAAGGAGGAGAAAGCGTGTTTTTATATGCCACGCATCAACCCTAAGCTCCAGACGACGTCGTCTAGCAAATGAGCATGGGTCACCAAACTTGGGTTGTCTCGGGTGACATAGCATTGGGCCGTTTGGCCCAATACTGCCTCCAGCGAGAAATAAGCCCAGTCTGGTAAAACACACACACATACTAGATATACATATTACAAGCCCATATCCAAACTTAGGAGATTACAAGTTTATACATACAACTCTACAATTTTCCCTTCTAATTCCTAAGTTTACATCAATAGTAAAATTTGTATCCTTGTTTTATTGATCCCTGGTCTTATAGTCTTTCTATCATCGACCCATTTGTACCCTTCTCAGCTCTGTTCTGGCTCAATCACATGTAGGAAATCCCTGCAAAAATTAAACTTATCAGTTGTGACAATTTTGGTGCCAAAGTCAGCAGGATTCTTCTTACCATCGATCTTTTCTACCAGAATAATTTTCTATGCTACCTTTTGTCTGATGAAATGGTACCTCACATCAATATGTTTGGTCCTTTCATGGTACATATGATCTTTGCACAGATAGAGGGCACTCTGACTGTCCATATGCAATTTGGACATGTAATTTTTGCCTTCAATCTCCCTCAACAGTCCTTGGAGCCATATTGCCTCTTTGGATGCTTCAGTAGCAGCTATGTACTCTGCCTCAGTGGAGGATAGAGCTACAATAGACTGCTGCTGAGACTTCCAAGAGATGCAATTACCACACCAAGTATAGACATATGAGGTAGTTGATTTTCTAGTGTCCTTATTGCTTGCAAAGTCAGAATCAACATAACCATAGAGTTCAGAAGGAGAGGAATGAACACCATAGAGCAAACCAAAGTTGGCAGTACCAGCAATTTATCTTAGACAGAATTTCATAGCATGCCAATGTTTCTCACATGGCTCAGACATGTATCTACTCAGAACACTGATGGCAAAAGCAAGATCAGGTCTGGTGCATATCATGGCATACATCACTGACCCAACAACAGCATCATAGGGGATAGAAGACATTCTTCCCTCCTCTTCCTTGGAGAGAGGCAGCTCGGCTTTTGTCAAGTCAAGGTGCCCTCCTAAGGGCATGGAGGAAGGTTTGGCATTCAAAGCATGGAATCTATCAAGCACCTTATGCATATAATCAGATTGAGTAAGCATGATTTGTTTCTTAGACCTATTCCTAACAATTTTAATGCCTAAAATCATTTGAGCATGACCTAGGTCTTTCATGTCAAAGTTCTTTCTAAGGGCCCTCTTTACATCATTGATTTTAGTCATGGATTTGCAAATCAAGAGCATATCATCAACATAAAGCAAGACATAAATGGGCAAATCAGTCTTGACATGCTTAAAGTACAAACATGAGTCATACTTGCTAGCCTTAAACCCTAAAGATTTCATGCATTTGTCAAATTTTATATTCCACTGCCTAGGTGATTGCTTCAAGCCATATATGGATTTCTTTAACAAGCATACATGATCAGGCTTAGAAGCATCAACAAAACCCTTAGGCTGTTTCATATATATAGTTTCTTCAAGGTCACCATGCAAGAAAGCAGTTTTAACATCCATTTGTTCAACTTCAAGATCATAAACAACAGACATAGCAAGCATTAATCTCATGGTTTTATACTTAGAAACAGGAGCAAAAATGTCATGATAATTTTCCCCCTCTCTTTGAGAGAAGCCTTTTGCTACTAGCCTAGCTTTGTATCTAGGTGGATCAGTAGCAATGGCCCTCTCTTTGAGTTTATAAATCCATTTGCAATCAATAACTCTTGAATTCTTAAGTTTGGGAACCAGAATCCAAGTCTTATTGTCATGCATGGATTTAATTTCCTCTCTCATAGCATTCAACCAAAGGTCAGAATGAACACATTTAATAGCATGCTCAAACAGGTCAGGAGTATAAGCATTCAAAACATTAGCAATTATGAAAGCAAATTCATCAACATTATTCACATATTTTTTGTTTGGAATTTTAACCCTTGGGGCCCTATCTCTAGTCAATTGGTAATTATTCAGATTAGGCACCTCATCAAAGGGTAAATCAACAACAGAATCATCAACATCATGCACAGAGTCATCAACATCATGCAAATCATTATGTGGATCATGCACAGAATCAAGCAGAGGCTCATGCAAAGATGAAGAAGAGGAAGAAGGATGTGAACTGACATGTCCACCGTGATGGTGAGGTTGCACAACTAAGTGTTCTTCAGTACTTGTTTGAGCATTCAAGTGCTCATTAGAAATACCAATGCCAGAGTTTTCAGAATTTCCAGAGTTTCCAGAATTTTCAGAATGAGAAGGAGAGTATCCAATATCAAAGTCTTCATCAAATAACTCACTCTGAGGTGGAGCAACATAGAATGGTGGATGAACTTGTTGTGACCTGTCTAATTGCTCAGAAGTAGATGTGAGAATATTTTTGAAGTGGAAGCCACTTTCATTAAAAGTGACATCCCTTCTCACTATCACTCTATAGCCTCCAGGCTGTATGAGTAGTAGTTTGTAGCCTTTTACCCCTTCAGGGTATCCCAACATAACACACTTTTGGGCTCTAGGATTTAACTTCCCTGCATTATTAAGAGCATAGGTTGTACATCCAAAGGGCCTTAAGTGTGATATGGTAGGTTTTGTTCCACTCCACAGTTCTTGTGGAGTTTTGAAGCCAATGGCAGAGCAAGGGGATATATTAATCAAGTAAGCAGCTGTAGTTACAGCCTCTCCCCAGAGGGAATGTTTCATCCCAACACTGATTAGCAAGCACCTTGCCTTTTCAAGCAAAGTCCTGTTCATCCTCTCAGCAATGCCATTTTGCTGAGGTGTTCCAGGCACAGTTAAGTGCCTCTCTATGCCATTTTCATGGCAAAAGGAATCAAAAGCGTGATTGCAGAACTCAAGACCATTGTCAGTTCTAAGGCATTTCACCTTGAACTGAGACTGGCTTTCAACAGTTTGTTTTCAATATTTAAACATGTCAAATGCTTCACTTTTAGCTTTGAGTAAGTGCACCCAAAACTTCCTGGAATAGTGGTCTATTAATGACAAGAAATACTTCTTGCCACCAACAGTATCCACTTGGGCAGGTCCCCATAGGTCTGCATGCATATACTCAAGTGGCTTTTGAGCAACAAATTTGGATTTGGAGAAGAGAGTTCTAGCAAGTTTCCCAAACACACAATTTTCACACATGCTCAAATCAGAAGGTTTTTGACATATATACCCATTCTTGAACAGGTAATGCAATCCCTTGTTACCTATATGACCTAGTCTAGCATGCCACAACTTAGTTGAATCAACACTCATACATGCATTCACTTCAGAGGACATGATCATGACAGGGGAACCAATGACATGATAAAGGCCACGTTTTTTAATTCCTTTTACAAGGACTTTCCCATTTCTGGAGACATTTCTGACTCCATTATGGGTGTGGATATGACATTCAAGGTCATCAAACATGCTTTCAGACAAAAAATTTCTCCTTAAGTTAGGTACCCACCTAACATTTTGGATTATTCTAACAACACCATCATGCATTTTAAAAGGAACAGTACTAACACCCTTAATCTTAAGAGAAGAATGATCACCCAGCCTAACCTCACCCTCATCACAGAGATGCAGATAATCAAAGACATGTCTATGAGGTGTAACATGCATAGTGCAACCAGAATCAAGTATCCATGCATCATGATCAGAATTAACATGATGGGAGCACATAAGCAATTCAACAGGATAGGAAAGGTGTGACTCAACAATTGCAGAAGTACCATTTTGTGGTTTTGTGGAGGTAGCTAAAGCCTCATCTTTTTTCTTCTTAAAGCAATCATTAATCAAATGAGTTCCCTTGCCACAGTAGTGACATTTTAGGTTCTTTTTCTCAGATTTGGGTTTGGTATTCCCAGAATTGGAGCTAGAAGAGTCAGACTCCTTTTCTTTCTTCTTGTAGCTCTTTTTCTGATTTTTATGTTTTCCCTTAGTAATCATGACTTCAGTTTTAGAATCTTTGTCAGGTTTACACTTAAACACTTTCAATGTCTCATTTTTCTGAGTTACAGCATCAATTATCTTCTTCTTAGTCAGACCTTTTATTCCATCATGATTAAACTCAATCACATCCTTAAAGTTGTCAAATTGAGGTGGTAAGGAGTTTAGCAAAATCACAGCTTGGTGAGATTCTACAACTTTATCACCACACCTTTCCAAATCCTGGTTCATCTTAAGAAACTTATCTAAGTTATCATTCAGAGACACAGAGACATCCATTTTGAAAACAAAGATGCGACTCATCATGCTAATGACAGAGGGAAGGGATTTTACCTGATAGAGGTCATTCAACGCCTTCCAGAGATTCCTGGAAGAGTCTACTTCGACCACTTGACGAGCAACTTCATCAGATAGCCTAATAATAATCTCAGAGTGGGCAATTTGATCCATTTCCTTCTTTTTAGCAGCATCAAATGTGTCAGGCCATGATTCATCAACAGCAGCCCAACATTTTTCTTTAATCAAGATGGCTTTCATCTTCAGTTGCCACATAGCAAAGTCAGAGGAGCCATCAAGTGGCTTTATGCGGACAGAAGAATGATCAGACATAGTGAGCCAAGCTTAGAGAGAGAAGAGTAGTAGCTCAGAGAGAGAGTAGAGACTGAAAGAGTTTCAGCAAGTGAGTCTCACAAGGGAGATTCCTCACAACAGATCTAACAATCAACCTGCACCTGCAAAGATGTACGCAAAGAAACTACACAGCAGAGCCAACAAGACAAGGCTTTGGTCTGTTGTAGGCTCAAAAGATATCAAGTGAAGTGGTAAACAAGCAACAGTAACAATCAAGTCAGACAAACGGATCAGAAGCCCCAAATCAAGCTTTAGGGTTTCATATCTAAGCAAAGACGCTCTTTTGCAAGAGCTTGGTGTAGGATTCGACAATAGGATAAACCAGTATAACTGGAACCCGGCTTATCAAGGATCCTCCGCCCTCCCTTTCTAGTACGGGAAGTCGGTAGTTCTACCACTAAGAAGCAAGAAAGAAAAGCAAGCAACTTAAACACTTGAAAGAAGTTGAGACTACAAAGTTTAAAGCGATTTAAAGTGATTTTCTATGTGGAGCTAAACCGATCTGAGTTCTAGAGAGTCACTTGACTCTAGAACTCCCAGATCTAGCCCAGAACGGCCGAGAAGAGACTCAAGACTCTAGATCCAGAGAGTAGGAAACTCTCAATGGAACGTAGCAAGAGAAACTTCGAGAGCGAGTGAAGGAAAACGAAGAGCAACAATGAGAACTCAAGATCTGGGAGTATAAACCCCAGATCCAACAAATAGAGTCTCAAATCTCAAGATCCAACACAAGCAACAACAAGCACAAACCCTAGATCTGAAGATCCAGGACTCGGAAGTCCAGAAACCTCAAACCCTAGATCTGTTCGAGCCCTAGGCTCTGATACCAAATTGAAATGCGGAAGTGAACAAGAAGAACTCAAGCAAACAGAACTCAAAAGCAAAACAACCAAACAGATTTTATTAAGCTTTTGAGCCTCAATCGAAATGTCAGAGATCCAAGGGGAGTTCAGAGGGCAAAGAGAACTGAAATGTAAAGCAAGTAATCGGAGAGAGTGGAGCAAGTTCAGAGAAGCACAACTCGAGCAAGTCGAACAACCACGAAGGTCTCCAAGGTGCTCTCGTCCCCACACTTCCTTTGTTTGGATTTCAGAGGGAGTTCAGATCGCCGGTGTCGAGCTCAGGCAAGCAAGGCCGAGGAGACACTACAAGCAAAAACCCTAGAGAGCTCTCTAAAAGAATCCAACGAGAGGCAAAGGAGGAAAAAGTGTGTTTTTATATGGAACGCATCAACCCTAAGCTCCAGACGACGTCGTCTAGCAAATGAGCATGGGTCACCAAACTTGGGTTGTCTCGGGTGACATAGCATTGGGCCGTTTGGCCCAATACTGTCTCCAGCAAGAAATAAGACCAGTCTAGTAAAACACACACACATACTAGATATACATATTACAAGCCCATATCCAAACTTAGGAGATTACAAGTTTATACATACAACTCTACAAGGTTGTCCACAGTCATTATTTGTTCACGACGGGTAGGTAATGAACAACGATATATGGTCGGGTTACTTCACTTACTCACAAATGACGGGCCACTACAACAATTATTGTCAATTTATAATTTTATATTACTACTAATGATATAATTAATTGTATATCTTCTCGAATTTTGGTAAAAACAAATTGCCATATAATAATCAACTTAATGAATACCTAGCCTGTCACTATATCTTGAAGATTTAAATCTCTATAATGTGACAGATCAACGAGCCCAAATAATTGAACTTGATCGGAAACACTAGTTCACTTCGCCTATATAATTAAATGGCCATGCATCTCTATTATGCACATATACTTCTTTACATATATCTTCCAAAAACAATCCCCTTTCCAAAAATACTCAAAACTAAATCACATGAAAATGGAGTCCATCAGCTTGTCAAAGATCTCTCAACCTCATGATCAAGATGGTCAACATGTTGACCCACAACCGAAATTCGATCCACAATCCATAATCTCTACACTTCCACAAGCAAATGGATGGGTTTCTTCCGACGAAGTATCCATCTACCAATACCAAGGATTTTGGTATTGGGCTTCTATACTTAAAGGAGTTTTGGCCTCTCAAGAGCCCTCCACATTCAAACCCTCGCCTTCCGACATAATCATATGTAGCAATCCTAAGAGTGGGACAACCTGGCTCAAGGCCTTAGCATTTGCAATTACTACTTGAACCCGGTTTGATCTCTACTCAAAAGAGCACCCGCTTCTCACCGCGGACCCCCATGCCCTAAACCCGACCATAGAGAAGCGAGTGTCTCAAAATCTACAAACCCTAGTTCACAACCTTAACCTTTTGGCTACTCACATGCCTTATTCCGCTCTACCCAAGTCTTTGTTCGATTACGAGTGCAAGATTGTGTACATTTGTAGGGATCCGAAGGATGCCTTTGTTTCGCTCTGGCACTTTGTTCATAAAATGAGAGTTAACAAGGATGCCACAGAACCCATTCCCTTAGAAGAAGCTTTTGATCTATTTTGTCAAGGGGCATCACCTTATGGGCCCTATTGGGACCATGTTATTGGGTATTGGAAGGCGAGCTTAAATTGTCCTCGAAAAGTACTATTCTTGAGATACGAAGATATGATGCAAGACACAGTTTCACATGCCATGAAGTTGGCGGAGTTCATGGGTTGTCCTTTTTCGAACGCGGAAGAGAAAGAAGGTGTTGTTACAAGGATCGTTGAGATGTGTAGTTTTGAGAGTTTGAGCAACTTGGAGGTGAACAAGAGCGGGGTAACTCCTTCTATGTTAGGGTTTACTAGTCTTAATAACGATAGGTTTTTCAGGAAAGGTAAGGTTGGGGATTGGAAAAACTACTTGAACGACGAGATGGCGAGTAAAATTGATCAAGTTACTGCAGACAAGCTCAACCCTTTTGGTTTACAACTTTAGATGTCTTCCGATCAATGTGATCGAAGATCTCCATTGAATCCTCCGTTTTAATTGCTTTTACTTATAAATGTGTTATCCGCTGTCCAATCTGTTGTGGTAATAAAGGTATCTCAATTCGATATGCCAAGGAATGCTTGGTTATGTATAAACGAAGGTGTCAATGAGATGTGTTTGGCTGGCTTTGAGTAAGGTGATTTGCTTGTAACATTATTATATATATAATATATCATGTCACGTTAGTCACTACGATACATAAACCCCTAAACTTGTAGCAACTAGTCACTAAGATATCTGAACTTTGACAATATTTGATTGAACACATACACTTTAACAATTTAGATTTTAATGAACACTTGATCACTGAGATTTTTTTACGTCACGCTCCCTCGTTCACTCATGTCCTCGAACTTCAATGGAAGGTTTCTTTTTTTTTTGGCTTGAATTGAATTATTTCTTCAAAATATTGCTTGGATATATCTACCATATTCTTGTTGATCTACTCTAATATATTATAAAGCAGAACCCAAGTCTGTTGTAAAATTTGCGCCGCGTGGCATTTTTGAATAAATTAATGTGAAATTATATTTAATAAATTTTGTAATAACTTATAGTATTCTTACTATATATACTAAATAGATAACATGTTTATATAATTTTTTATGTATATAATTTTCTATCTATAGATTATGTATTAGTTTACTACAATAGATAACATATTTATATAATTTTTATATACATAAATTCCTATGAGATGATATTTTTCATATTAATTTAATATTTTTATCTCTTAACAAGATTTAGGGTCTTAATATTTTTTTTATCTTTTAACAAGACTTGAGCTTCAAGTATAAAATTTATATATATATATAATGATATAATTTTAAATAATAAATTTTGTTATGTTGATACATTTTTATCTTGAGAAAAAGATATAATTTTATGTTGATGACTAAGATTAAACGTAAATGTCAAAAAAAATAAAAATTCAAATTTTAATTTAAATTAATAAAATTATATTTTCTTTATCTTTTTATGCATTTATATTAAAGATTTTTTCTTAAATCAAAGTTTGATAAAAAAAAATTACAAATCTTGATGAATACTTGCTTAAAAATTTAAGTTACATTTTTCTTAATTTCCTTTTTATTTTATTTATGTAAATATAGAATTTTTTTATCTAGCCGACTAGCCCCACCTTTAATTTAAATTTTTTTTTATCTCTATGTTTTTTTTGTAATTTAATATGGATGATACCATGATTAATACATTGAATTTTGTAGATTTTCATATACATTAATTTCCTTTATATTTTATTTCATCGTTGTGTAAAATTAGTATGAAAAACAACTTTATAGATGGATTGAATTTTGCAAAATAATACATAGATAATTTTCTCTATATTTTATCTCTTAAATCAAGGACAATGTTCTCTTCTATACTAATATTTATATTGTATTTTTCATATTTACAAAAATTCTTATTATTATAGAGTAAAAGATAAGAGCCCTAATATATAATTTTAGTAAATTAACTTTAAAAAAATATTTTAATAAATTATATTATGCTTTATAGATAACCTATCCTAATTATTATTATCTTTATAAAAAACCAAGTATTTTATACATATTAATGTCTAAAAAAAGAAAATATTATTTAAAAGTATTCAATAAAAAGTAAAATTAATATTTTAATAATTTCAATCTAAATTTGGACAAGATCTCCACAAATAATGGAAAAATATTTAAAAATATATTCAATTAAAATATGCAGTACAATCTAAAAAAAAATCTCTCCATTGCAAAATGTATTATGATATTATATAAATATATTTAGTATTTTAAATTAATATCGTAGAATTGTATAGTTTTTTAGTAAAATTATCTCGTGAATATCACGAGACTTCAACTAGTTAATGGTTTAAAACGCATGCTTGGGTGTTTTATATGCACAATTGTCCGAATTTGCTAAAATTAGGGTTCTCGAACCTGAAAATTTTCAATCTCGAATTTACACTTGTTTATGCATAAATCTTGAAATTGATACATGCTATTAGTAGATTTAAGGAATATGCATGATTATCCCATGATTTGCATGTGTTTTGGTTAATACTTGTGCTTGTTTGAGGATTATGCGAGAACTCCCATCCCATGGCAGCTCGCGAGGACTGGTCGGGCGCATCTTCCGTCGGTAGCCTAGTAAAGTAGTAATGGTGGACTGCCGTTGTCGTTGCTCCTCTCGGGTGAGCCTGGCGGCTTTGGCGTCGCCACCACCAAGTTACAAGCGGGGCTTTGGCCTTTGGGGGAAGACGGGTCATGTCAGGCTTGCCTAGTGCAATCGGACTTGATCCTTCGTGGGCTTGGAAGTCGGGCTGATCTAGGCTGACCGATTGGACACTTTTCAATTAAAAAAAATTTACATCACCATCTTTTAAGTCTTTCACTCGCTCTAAAGGGAGTAAATTGTACTTGAATTGCAACATCAACGATTTGGGGTTTAATAGAACACAAGAGTGTTTAGTTCAAGAGTTCAATCAAACATTGTTAAAATTCAGATATCTAGATGATTATTTAACACAAGTTTAGAGAAATACATATGTATTTACCAGACATTTTAACATGTCAAATTTATGCTAAAAAAACGTGTCAAGATTTTTAGGCCATCCATCCCGTTCGAATTATTCAAGACTTGATTGGTTCAATTGAGTTTAAGTTACTTTGATACTATTTTGAGTTAACTCAATTCAGATTTTGGTTTAGGCCCGATTGCATAAAAACGGGCTTAAAATAGAATATTTAGGCGTTTCAGACAGTTTGTACGGAGTGTCGTATCGTATACCTGTACATCGGCGGGCTTGGGCCGGGCCAAAAAAAAATTTTGTCCACGTCAACGGGCCGGGCCTATTTTTTTGTTCAAGCCCGCCCACACACACGGACCGGGCCGTCCACGGGCTAGCCCGGCCCGCAATATAAATTGTATATATAATATAGTAATATTATTATAAATTATAAATGATATTAATTTTATTATAAAATATAAATTATATATAAATTAATGATATAATATATAAATAAAGTATATAAATTAATGATATAATATATTAATAAATTATATATATAATATATACGGGTCGGGCCGGGCCGACGGGCTTTTGTCGTTGTCCAAGCCCGGTCCCATATTTTACGGGCCGGGTCGGGCCGGGCCTTTCGGGCTAATTCCCATGTCTAAGCCCGTGTTTTTAGCGGGTCGGACGGGCCAGGCCGAGCGGGCCGGCCCGGGTTTGTACAGGTCTAGTCGTATGAAAATTTGTTTCAGACAGTTTGTACGGAGTGTCGTATGAAAATTTTGGTATTCGATCTTTTCTTAAAGTAACCGTTATTTTTATTTTAACGATGGGCCCACCTTTGGTGATAAATTTCGAGTCTGTGTACTAACCGGTAAAGTGCACGAACCAGGTAAAGTAGCTTGCACTGACCGGCTCGGCCTAATAATAGGAAGAATGGTGAGACTTGATTTTTCATACAAGTGAAGAGACATTGGACCTCCCAACATCACCCCATGCCTCTTACCATTAACACTTATTAATTCGTTTTTATCAGTGCAATTTTTGGAAACGTAGTACTCTGTATATACAACCTTTGCATGAAAAAAATATACAATTCTCATTCATTTTTCCGTTAAAAGTGAGTTAGTACTCTCTCTCCCCTCAAAAAAATATTAATAATATAAAAAAGAAGTTAAATAGTAATCATCAAACAAAAATAGTTTGATCCTTTGCATCATTCAAAAGCAAATGACAAACATCCTTAGAAGGGTCAAACAATACATAAAAACTTAAGCTAAAGAGGCGAGATATTCAACAACACTATTCGCCTTTCTATAACATGATGAAATTGAATTTCCCAATCTCTATAAATAAAACCTGGACATTTGTGTATCAAGCTAGCGAGCAGATTATTATAGAGTCTCCCAAGAAGTAAAACCGGCCACCAACTGTGAATTTATTTCTAGAGAGGCCTTCATTTAGTCCTTGCTCCCCATCAAAACTAAACTCATGAACAACACCCAATAATTCCTCCATTGGAACCATACACATACTAATATTATGCACAAAACCTACTTGTCACTAACCATAACGAATTAAACCACCAATACTCTCTTTCTTATGTCACTTAATTACAAGTTTTTTTTTCTTTTTCGATCTGATATAAAATACTTAGCTCATTAAAACATGTGAGGGATATATAGACTCGTGCCTAGTAAGTAGGGCATAATATTTATTTTAATTAAAAATATATAATTTTTATTTTATATATATAAATTTCATACAGAACACAAAAATTACACTAATTAGTAGAGAAATCATAAAAGAGATCGACTTATTTTATATAATAAAGATTGTCATAACAACTAATTAAATCAAATTTGATTTGATTGAAAGTAAACTGAATTGTCATATCTTTGTCAAAATATAATTTTTTTCTCCCGATGATATGATTTAAAATTATTGGGCAGAATTCAATGTGCTCATTAAAATAAGTAAAGATATTATATGGGATAGAAAAATAAGGCTTCGTTCGGCAATAGGTAGTTGATGTAATTGATTTGAGTTTATGGAGTTGATAGAGTTGATAGTAGTTGATATTTTGCAAAAAAATATAAGGTTGGGGGAGGTACATTATCTAGTTGATGTAGTTGATTTGGGGGTAGTTGAAATTTTTTTGACATTGCCGAACGGAGCCTAAGTCAAAAGAAATTTAGACTTTTCAATGAAAAGTTTACAAAACTTCTATCTTTTATATATGAATAGAATAGAACTAGTATGTGTTCCCGTATCTTATACAGGTTTTACTTAAATAAAATATTAATAATGAAAAGTTTTCAAGTATATCAATTATACATGACAAATGAATAAATATTTTAAATCACAAAATTATAAAAGTTGTCATATTCTTATCATTTAAAATTAATAATTATTTTATGAATATTATGAATTACATTAATAGGCCAAACATTGTTTTAAATAATTATGAAAAAAGATAAATGAAAATATAGATTTATAAATTAATTATATATGTGAGGTTCAAGCATTCATGATTCAACTAATAAAAAATATTGTCAATTAAATTTTAACTAATCATAATATTTCAATAGATGTGGATCGTATATGGTTGACATGCTTAAATGTGAATGTGACATCTCCATAAAAAAAAGATACTAACGATTGGATTAGATAAATGCCAAAATTTTGAAACTTTCATGATCTTACATAATCTTCCAAATTGATATTATAATAATCTCATTTAATAAACTAAAATTTTAAATTCACTTATAATCATGCAAGAAGATGATTTTTTAATTAAAGTAAATAAAAAAAGGAGTAACTAGATTATATATTTTAGGATATTATTACAATCAGCATAAATATAAGATGATACAGTTTTTTTAAATAATACGTAATCTTTTATTAGATTAAAATCGTTATATATGTCTTCCAAATATTGCTAATATAGATATATGGATTAGTAAAATTATTATAGGTAATATAAGAAATATTATTATAATATAAGGATTGTAAATACTAAAAAAAAATAAGGGCAAAGAGGTAAATGAAAAAATGGATATGCTTATGTGACATAGTTAAGACGACGACACATAGGATATAAGGATTCGACTTTAGTTATAGTACTAGTCGTACCCGTCGTGCCATGCACGACTACGACTCAACCATTTTTAGATATATTATGAATATGATATTAACAAAGTAAATATACAAAAACAAGTAAAAAACCAAAAATAATGTAAATTCTTAAAAAAATTAAACAAATTCAATTCTTTCAAAATCTTTTCAATAAAAAGTTAAAAAGATAATTAATAAGAATGGATAAAAAATACAGTATTTTTTAAAGATAAAAATCTTCTATATTTTTTTAAATTAAAAATATAATTTTTTTATAAAATTTAATTTAGGCAAGTAATTATATAGATATTTAAAAATGTTATTTTTTTATCAAAATTTGATTAAGATAAATATTTTTTTATAAATTGATAAAAACATAAAGATAAAATAATTTTCGTTATTTTTAATAAAAATTCAAATCAATTTTTTCCACATAAATAAATAGAAAGTAATTTAATTGGAAAAAATAATATAAATAATTTTTGTAATATAAGGTGGAGTCAAAATTAATGTGGTGGGTAGAAAAGTTACAACTTTTATATATAGTTATAAATAGATGTGACTATTTTTATTTCTAAGATATATATGTGATCGTACATACTTTTTCTTATTTTCTTATTTTATATTTTACAAATATAATAAATATAATGTCTTTTTTTATCTATATTGCTCAAATTTAGTAATATTAATTATTTTTTATGTTTATTTGGGGATAAAAATGAAAAGATAATTCCCAATGAGTCGGATTAAGGAAATTCCCATTGAAGCAAAAAAATTGACTTTATCGTATAATTTCCCATTGAAGCAAAAAAATTGCCATACAATTATTTTTTTATGATGTGGCAGATCAACTAACCCAAATAATGGAACTTGATCGAGCTGTGATCATTTGCAAACTTCACCTAACATAATCAAGTGGCATGCATATGTAGGGACATATAAACTTTGATATATCTTCAAAATTAACAATTCCCTTCCCAAAAGAATTCAAACCAAAAAACCCAGAAAGATGGAATCCATCAACTCCTCAAAGATCTCTCAACCTCGTGAACAAGATCAAGATGATCAACAAATTCACCTCCAATCCATAATCTCTACACTTCCACAAGCAAATGGTTGGGTTTCTTCCGACCAAGTACCCATCTACAATTACCAAGGTTTTTGGTATTGGGCTCCTATGGTTAGGGGAATTTTAGCATGTCAAGATCCCTCCAAATTTGAACCCTCTCCTTCCGACGTAATCCTATGTAGCATTCCTAAGACTGGAACCACTTGGCTCAAGGCCTTAGCCTTTGCAATTACAACACGAACCCATTTTGATCTCTACTCGGAAGAACACCCACTTCTGACTACACTCCCCCATGCCCTAAATCCGGTCATAGAGACTCAGATTTCTAAAGATCTCCAAGCCCTTGATCATGACCCTAACCTCTTGTCGACTCACATGTCCTACTCGCTTTTACCCAAATCGTTGCTCAGTTATGGGTGCAAAATTGTGTACATTTGTAGGGATCCAAAGGACACCTTCGTTTCGCTTTGGCACTTTATTCACAAAATGAGAGTGAATAAGGATGTGACGGAACCCATACCCATACATGAAGCTTTTGAGCTCTTTTGTCAAGGAATATCGCCTAATGGACCCTATTGGGACCATGTCTTAGGTTATTGGAAGGCGAATCTAGAGCGGCCTGAAAAGGTATTGTTCTTGATATACGAAGACATGATGCGAGATACGGTTTCACATGTCCACAAGTTGGCGGATTTTTTAGGTTGTCCTTTTTCGAACGAGGAAGAAAAAGAAGGTGTCATTACGAGGATCATAGAGATGTGTAGTTTTGAGAATATGCGCAACTTGGAGGTGAGCAAGAGCGGGATAATTCCTTCTTTCTTGGAGCCTACAAATCTTAGTAATGCTATGTTTTTCCGGAAAGGTAAAGTTGCGGATTGGCAAAACTACTTGAGCATTGAGATGGCGGATAGAATTGATCAAATCACGGCCGAGAAGCTCAACCCTTTTGGCTTACAACTTTAGTTGTCTTCCGATCAATGCGGAGACCGGTCTACGATCCGTTGCATCCACCGTTTTAATTTTTACTTAATGTACGCTTATCTATGTATGATCGATCATGTGGTATTGACGTGATGATTAAATAAACCAATATAATGTACTAGTTTGGCGATTGCGTTAAATTAATGTATAATCTTTATAATGAATAAGGTCATAATGGAAGTGGCGCCTTCAAGGCTGACCAGGCCACTGTGGCTTGCTAGCCTGCTAGGTCTGCAACAACTATGATTTTTTTTGGTCGATTCGAATGCAGCAACTATGATTAGGCCAAGGTTGATCTGTTTTTGTATTGGGCCCAGGCTGATTAAAGGTGGCATGATATGGACCCATTCGCGAAATAGGAAGAAAGTCCAACAGCCAACATACCACAGAAACCATATTTTATGAGCGCAATATTATGGGAATTTAAAAATAGTAGAGTTAAAATAAAAGCATCAAAAATTAATTTATTTGATTAAAAAAGGCCAATTCTTTGTGCACACAGAAAAAATGCCCGGCACACACGGAAAATTCACTCTTTATGAAGAGTGAATTCTATGGATACCCGGTTGACAAAAGATATCAAGCTTCATGAATCGTGGCTCTTCATTAGGGATGCTTAATGGGTCGACCCAACCTGACTTGCGGGTCGCGGGTTGACCCGTAAAAAAATTTATTGACCCACGACCCGACCAGCGGGTTGCGGGTCGGGTCGCGAGTTGACCCGTTTGACACAGACAAAGGCAACTCCGGATGTCTCACAAGTAGGGATGCTCAATGGGTCAACCCGGCCCGACCCGCAAGTAATATAATAATTTTTTTACTCTTTAATGAAATAATATAATATTTTCTTAAAAAAGTTGTGGGTCGGGTCGATCCGTTGAGCACCCTTACTTATGGGACATTCGAAATTGCCCTTTTTGTGTGTCAAACGGGTCGACCCGCAACCCGACCCGCAAAACCCGCAACTAGTGGGTCGGGTCGCGGGTCAATAAATATTTAACGGGTCAATAAATTTTTAGCGGGTAAACACATGACCCGCAAGTCAGGTTGAGTCGACTCATTAAGCACCCCTAATGAAGAGCCACACTTCACGAAGCGCGATAAATTTTGTCCATCGAGTATCCATAGAACTCACTCTTCATGAAGAGTGAATTTCCGTGTGCGTCGGACACTTTTCTTGTGTGCACAAATATTTCTCGTTAAAAAAACAGTAAGCATCAAAAGTTAATTTATTTGTTTAAAACAATAGTGTTCACTTTTTTATGTAAGGAAAGTAATTAGGGAGCTTAACCTATGCCCTTGCGGCATAGGTTAGAAAAATCGCTTAATAAAAAGGAAGTTTTTCTATGTCATCTTTGTGGGCGAGGTTTTAGAGACCCGAATCAGTAAAAAGTGGGACGAATGAAATGCAACGGAAGAAACTAACAATGTAGTCACCAACATAGTTGCCCTCCCGAAAGGCATGAATGATACTCCAAATCTGAAAAACGGGCTAGTAAACAATTGATATCCACCCTAATCAACAGGATTTCTCACGGACAGTGCCAGTCAACAAGCACAACATTGACCATCTGCAAATTATCGCCCTCTATTACGATATGGGGAATGCCACGTCGAGTAGCCTCAAAGACCCTCTGGCGAAGAGAGATGGCGGGCTTTCGACTAATTATTTCACCGTCAAAAAAGAGTGGCAAGCCCGAGAGATCAAGCAGGACAAAATCGGCCATGGAAACACCACCCGAGCTAACTGCACTATCAAAATTTAGTTTGATAATATTTTGTTTGAATTTGACCCACTTAACTGTTAATCTTTTCCTTACTATTTTTTAGTTTTTAGAGTGAGGAGGTATACATTCAACAATGTTCGCAAATGAACTCAAATACTCAATTATGCTGTCATGATAATTGGTATTTTGGTTGTCTGTATTGTGGAATACAAGAAAGGACAACATAATTGAATATCAATGAATGTAATTCGTTGCACGTCTAAGTCTACTTTGAGTTGGGAGCCCATGATAACAAACTTAGTGAAATTTTCATTCCCTTTCACGGTTTTTATTGCGCTACATATAAAAATATTGAGGCATGTTTGTTTCTATATCTGGAATCGGGTTGGAATAAGGAATCGGGTTCTGTCATTCCTGAAATTTGCGTTTGGTATGATGCTGGAATCAGTCAATTTTGAAAATGCCTACATTTCACATTTCATAAATTTGAACATAATTTCATGGGAAAATAGGAAATTCAGATGCCAAAAAATTCCCGACAGCACAAGAATTAGGGTAGTAGATTTTCATATGTAGAAAAAGTGCTCAACAACATAAGAATACATATCTCACATATATACAAACGAAATCTAATTGGGTATACAAGCTCACCAAATTCGAAGGTGCAAGTTTGCAGGAGAGCTGAAAATTCAAGGGCGCAGCTATGGAGAAACCAGATAGATGAAGGAGGCAGAGGCGTTTTTTTTATATTAGGTTTTGGCTCATTCCTTGGTTTTTAGGAGGGTATGAGAATTAGTATAAAGGGCTGGTATAGCTCATACCCTGGATTTTATTCCCAACCCAATTCCTGCTAAACACCAAAATAGGTATGACTCATTCTAAACCCGATTCTTTATTCCAGGGGTATACAAACAAACAGGCCCTGAATTAAATTCAATTTTTATAGGTACATGTACATTACATAATTTACATTACGAATATGTCAGATGCTCTCTTTTGAACTCGTTTTTTGCCGCCTAGGGTTTCTTAACCAAAATTTCCGTTCAACTTTAGTTGCGCCGCCTTATGGCGACGTCGCCCGACGCCGATGATCCTCCTCCTCCACCTGCACCACCAAATGTCCAACCACCAGTGGAAATGGAGGTTGATGTCCCACCCACATCTCCAAAAACTGATCCACCAAACAAGTCACAACCAAGTCCGGGGAACGTCCTAACCCAACCACCGACGGCGACAATGTCATTCCGTGATAAAGTGGCTGGTTCAACAAGCACCCAGGGCACGATTGACTCGCTTGTTTCGGCTTTAGAGGAACACCCAGAGCTCTATGACACAGATGATGATGAGGTTCCGGAACACGATGATCCCGCTTGTCCAACGATAACTCTAACGAAGCAAGAAAAGTGTGAACTCAGGAGGCCTTGGGCACACACGCTGATTATCAACACATTTGACAAAGGCCCAGGGTATGTTTTGTTGAAGAAAAGACTGGAGCAAAAATGGGCACTAAAAGGAGGTTTAACGTTAGTCGACATAGGAAACGCTCACTATGTTGCCAAATTCTCGAACATGGAGGATTGAAACCATGTTCTTACTCAAGGGCCATGGATGATCGGCGACAACTACCTGCTTATAAGAAGATGGGTTCCCAACTTTGATCCCTATGAAGATAAAGCGAAGATCTTAACAGCTTGGATTCGAATTCCGGGATTCAGCATGGAGTATTTTAACGCCAAGTTTTTGAGTCGCATTGGTAATGCGGTAGGCAAAGTCATAAGAGTCGATAAGACAACGGTGACTGCAGATAGAGGGAAATTTGTTCGCCTCGGGGTTGAAATTGACCTTGATCATGCTTTGCTTTCCAAGTTTCGGTTCAGAGGAAGAATGTGGTCAATACAATATGAAGGGATCCGTTCCTTATGCTATGAATGTGGTGTCATCGGCCACACAAAAGATACGTGTCCCATGCTTAAACCAACGGAACAAGAATTTGTTGAGGAGATGGAAATGCCTTCTAAAAAGAAAGAGCCACGTTTAAATGTGCCTGAAGCGTCAATAAATGAGACATTTGGTCCGTGGATGCATGTGAGGAAGCCAGTTCGACGACCCAAAAATCAGTCAAGACCCAATTCACAAGATTTTGCGAAGTCACATGTTCAAGCTAAGGCTAGCACAGGATCACGTTTTGCCTCTCTGCAAGCTGTTACCGATGAGGGGGAACCAAGCCACATTCAAGATTTGCAAGCGTGTGAAAACCAAGAGCAAGCAACTGCTAAAGACAAGGGCAAATCAGTTTTGCCGGATGATGCTACTAGAATGGCGTATCATGCAAACCCTAATGCTGAAAATCAGGCAAAGCACATTGCAGAGAATGCTGAAAAACAGGCCAAACCAAGAACCGACATTCATGCAAACCCTACTCATGCTAACCCTAATACCCGAACCGGTGAAACTGAGCCTCGCGTGGTCATCTCGCATGCCGCAGCCTCTGCTGCAAAAGTCAACCCGCAAGATTTTGGGGCTAGAATTATGGAAGCAAATAATATGGGGATCACTAGTCATGATTTACGAGGAAATCGTAATCCGAAGAAAAAGGATAAGAAAGATCCCAAAGATGCGATATTATCTTCTACGATTAAGCATCCAAAAAAGCCATCCTCTTTGACAATCGTATCTTCGAAAGATACGGAAGTTAGGAAAGCACAACTAATTGCTGAAAGCTTGCCACACACGTCAACAAACCCTATTCCTAAACAAGATCCACAACCCAAGAGCGAGTCCCCTCCAACCACGACTCTTGCCGCCAACAAACCACCAAACCCACCAAACCCAATCCATGGACCACCACCACCACCAACACCAGCCCCTGAACCTCAGAGTCGAGTCCACATTGGTCCTCAGCAGGTCAAGTACGACGGTCTCAAACCGCCCGATGAACCCCAAATACTTGTGGCTTCCCCGGCTAGCAAACCGAATGATAATGGAGTTCCTTCCAATGCAAACAGAGACTCAAACAGTTCTGTGCTGAGTCTCAATGCCTCCTCAAATCAGTGATGTGATGCGCTGCATCGCACGAGCGGCTGTAGCTTATGCAGTCCGATCAAATTCTATGCATGACCCAATTTATGGGAACCTTATTAATTCAGTTATATCTATGATTAGTCTCAGTTTAATTATCTGGAATGTTCATGGCGCAGGTAGCGCAAACTTTATGGCCTCCATCAGAGAGTTGATCAGAGCTCACAATCCTTCTGTTTTTGCTCTCTTTGAACCGAGAATAAGTGGGGTGCGTGCGGATGTGGTATGTCGACAGTTGGGTTTTGATGGAGTACTTCGAGTAGATGCAGTTGGCTATTCTGGGGGTATTTGGCTTGTTTGGAGAACTGCTGACGTTCTGCTTATTCCGTTGTCATTGAATCCACAACATATTACTGTTGAAGTGAGAAGGCGGGATGAAGAGCCTTGGATGCTTACGGCGGTTTATGCATCTCCGGACCCGAACGATCGAGTGCATCTTTGGGATAATCTTGCTATTTTAGCCCGTACTAACAACCGACCTTGGCTTATTTCGGGTGACTTTAATGCGACGATCAATTCCAGCGAACGCTCGAACTCCTTTGTTGGATCTAATAGATCTTTGGGTGCCTTTGCTGAATGCATCGACAAGCTACAGCTTATTGATCTGGGTTTCGAGGGTCCGTAGTTTACTTGGTCTACGGGGAATTCCCCCGCCACGTATAAAGCGGCTCGACTCGATCGTGCTCTGTGCAACAGTAAGTGGCGTCTGCTCTTTCAGGAGGCTGCAGTGAGACATCTTATCACTACTCACTCGGATCATCTTCCTCTGCTTCTTAATACCTCGGTGGTTGCTCCGCCACGGACTTCAGACCGTCCCTACAAGTTCCAAGCAGCCTGGCTAAGTCATGAAAATTTCAATCCCTTTCTTCGAGAACAATGGGATGGTAATACTGGTAATCTTAATGAGTCTCTCCATCAGCTCTCAAACTCTCTGATTCGGTGGAATAGGGACGTGTTCGGGAATATTTTCTTCAAAAATAGGAAATTGCTGGCTCATATCGAGGGAGTTAGACGCGCTCTGGGCAACCACGTTTCTCCGGGCTTGGTATGGCGAGAACGAGAACTGTGTAAAGAGCTTGAACAGGTTTTTCAATAGGAGCAGACCCTCTGGTTTCAGAAATCTAGATCTTCCTTTTTGCTCGAAGGAGATCGAAACACGAAATATTACCATCTGACTACGGTTATCCGACGCAAGGCCAACAAAATTACTACCTTGAAGGATGAGAATGGTACTTGGATTACAGAGGAAAATGATATCAAATCTATGGTGCTTTCTTTTTTCTCGGATTTATTTTCCGATGATTCAATGGAACCGGATTTGTTGACTATGCCGATCCCGATTAACTTCCCAGTGCTTAGTGATGGTTTATTAACAGAACTGGGAAATCCCTTCACTGCTCAAGATGTCTGGAATTCGGTCCACATGATGGCTCCGTTTAAAGCTCCGGGTCCGGATGGATTTCCGGCGGTGTTTTACCAACGAAACTAGCCTATCGTAGGTCCCAAAGTGACGGAAAGTGTGTTACAGATGTTGAGTGGAGGAGAGGTTGAACTAGAGATTTGCAAAGCTCTAATGCAGTTGATTCCGAAAGTGGCGTCTCCATCTTCAGCAGCTCAGTTTAGGCCCATTTCCCAGCTTAATGTGAACTTCAACATTGTGACAAAAATGATTGTTAATCGCTTGAAACCGGCACTTCCTCTGCTTGTCTCTCCCGCGCAAGCAAGTTTCATTCCGGGGAGACAAATAAATGATAATGTGGTGGTCGTTCACGAGGTTCTACATTCATTTAATTCAGCCTCTAATCGAACCAAAATGATGATGATCAAGGTGGATCTAGCTAAAGCTTATGACCGTGTTCGTTGGAGCTTTCTCAAAACTATCTTGAGGAGTGCAAGGATCCCTTCTCATCTTGTTGATATCATCTTTCAGTGTCAAACGAGGGGTGTTACTGAACTCCTTTGGAATGGGCAGAAAGCTGGCTCTTTTAAACCTTCAAGAGGTATCCGTCAGGGAGATCCGCTATCTCCATACCTTTTTGTCTTGTGTATGGAATACCTCTCTCATATGATCCAAGAATTGGTAAACTTGGGAGCTTAGAAACCGATATATGAAGGAGGGGTTTGCCTTTCACACCTATTTTTCGCAGACGATCTTATTCTCTTCGTTGAAGCTACATATAATCAGGTTCGGGTGATAAAAAATTGCCTTGACAGCTTCTGCTTGTATTCTGGCAAAAAAGTGAATTATGCCAAGAGCTCGGTTATGTTCTCCAGGTCTGTCAATCAAGATGCAAGAGAAATGCTTAGCTCTGCTTTGTCTATGTCTTACACGGAGGGCTTGGGATCGTACCTTGGAGTCCCTACTTTGTGTGAAAGAATGACAACTTCTCGCTATACTTCGTTATTGGAGAAAGTTTCGGCCCGCCTAAGTTCTTGGCAATCGAAATATCTCTCTTCTGCAGGCAGGATTACACTTTCCAATTCGGTCCTTTCGAGTATTCCGGTTTATACCATGCAATCCACCTTAGTTCCTCGGGAAATTTGCGACTCCATTGATCAACTCATAAGAAATTTCGTCTGGGGATCAACGAGCGAGAAACGTAGGATGCATTTGCTCAGTTGGGAGAAGATTGCTCAGCCCAAGCGACTGGGAGGTTTAGGCCTAAAGTCTATGAGGGCATCTAACTCGGCCTTGTTGGCTAAGCTAGATTGGCGCCTCATAAATGAACCTCAGTCCATTTGGAGCAAAGTAATTCGAGGAAAATACTGCAATAATCAGTTAAATTCTGACATCTTTCAATCGCGAAGTCGTTCGTCTTACATGTGGAAAGGGATGGTTCATGGGGCTAATGTGTTATCGAAAGGCGTTGGATACTCTGTTGGCAATGGTTACACGGCCCTATTTTGGCTCCATCCTTGGCTCATTGACGAACCGTTAATTCAGGTTGCCATTGCTGAAGTCCCTGCGCAGGATCAGAACAAAGTAGCAGCTGCCTACTATGGAATTCATGGGTGGAACTGGGCTCTGCTGTCGCCTCTTTTGCCTCCACATATTCTGCAGCAGCTGGCTACTTGTACACTGGTTTTGGAGAATGATGCTGATGATAAAGTCTTTTGGTGACCAGTGTCTTCTGGATGTTTCAATACAAAGTCGGCTTATGAACTGGTGAGGAATACAACACACCAACAGGATCACCTTGTCTGGGTGAAAATTTGGAGGGTTGATGCGCAGCAACGGGCACGCCATTTCCGTTATTTGGCGGCTCATAATTCAGTCCTTTGCAATGAGAATAGGCTCAGGAGGCATATCGGGTCTTCGAACGCTTGTCCTCGTTGTGGGGAAGTCGAGTCCCTTTTGCATCTACTGAGAGATTGCCACCAAATTAACAGGGTGTGGTTGGCGCTTGCTGGTAATACTATCCCACCGAATTTTTTTACTCAATTGAATTTTGGTGAATGGATCTTTGCAAATATCAGTCACCTTGATTCTTGGAGCTCCACCTTTGTGACGATGTTGTGGTTCACTTGGAAAACTCGAAATCTGCTGGTGTTCGAGTCTAAAGACGAGATTAACAGACTTAGTTTGAAGGTTGTGTCTTCAGTTCAGGCCTACACCGCAGCCAAGGTTGCGGACATAGCTTTTCAATCTTCTGTGAGTACACCACAGTTGGCTCGGCACTGGAATCCCCCTCCGCAAGAATGGATTGCTCTCAATCCGGATGCCATATCCAAGGGTAATACGGGACCTGCTGGAGGTGGAGGAATTTTCCGGGATCACAAAGGCAATTTCATTCAAGCCTACTCGTTCAAGTTGGGCTCTGCTGATGCGTTGAGAGCTGAATTGAGTGCTATTAAGCAAGGTTTATTGATTGCGAAGAGAATGGCATTCACAAGACTAATTGTTCAGTCGGATTCAGCCCAAGCGATTGCCCTCCTTTCACAAGCTGTACCCCGCCCACATAAGGATTATTACTTGATCTTTGACTGCCACAGACTTATTAATGAGGAACCCTGGAGTATTGAGCTCTGTCATATTTCCCGGGATGCAAACAGAGTTGCTGATGCTCTTGCTAATTTATCTTTAGGAATTGATGTTCCTTTAGTAGAATATTTTTATGTTCATGACAATTTTGCTGCCATTTTGGCTTTAGATGTACACCCTTCGGGAACCATGTTTTCTAATTGATGAACAAATACCCGTAGGAACCTAGCTCCGTTTCCAGACCAAAAAAAAACATAATTTACATTACTCTAGTGACGCGACTCTTCATTTAATTGCGGAGTGATCCCCGAAAAATGATATTGGCTGTGTTTGCTACTTGAATTTAGCTAAGCGGGCATGCCGGCATCCCTAATCTTATTTCTGACTAAGAAATTCCCCCATGATTTAGAATGATGCACGCTTTCCCGCTACAAGCACCGCCGCCTGTCAAAACGCCGTCGAGGAGGAACGAATTGACACCGGAAAACTTGCCTGAACTTCGATTCTTGAGTTCCAATCTGATCTCCAATTTAGTAAATCATGATTTTTAGTCGTTGTAGGGATGCAGCTCGCTCGTGCTTTCGATCTCACCCATCGCGTTTGCCGCCAAGCTCCAGACGCCCAATCACTCGCCAGCCACTACGCCGCCCATCTTCAACTATGCCGCAGGCGCCTACCCACCTCCTATTCTCTCGCTCGGACCGTTCACGCGCACATGATTACATCCGGGTTCAAGCCCCGGGCTCATATCCTCAACACCCTGATCGACCTCTATGTCAAATTCAACAAGCTAACTTATGCCCAGAACCTGTTCGACGAAATTCCCCAACCAGATGTCGTGGCAAGGACTTCCATGATCACCGCCCACACTGCCCTGGGGGATTTGAAGCAGGCGAGGGAGGTTTTTGACCAGATTCCGATTCGCATGAGGGATGTTGTGTGCTACAACACTTTGATTAGTGGCTATGGTCGGAATGGTGACGGGCATGGCGCTGTTGGAGTGTATAAAAATATGGTGCAATTCCATTTTAAGCCTGACAATTACACATATTCTTCTCTACTTAGTGCTTTGAGGCTTATATCCGAGGGTGAAAGAGAGTGTGAACAGCTACATTCTATTGTTCTGAGGTCCGGAACTGGATGCTGCACGTCGGTGTTGAATTCCCTTTTGGCGCTTTATGTTACATGCGCTTCCTCTCCATTCGTTTCATCAGCCTATTTGTTGGAGGCCGCTAGGAAGCTGTTTGATGAAATGCCAGAGAGAGATGAGCTGACTTGGACTACCATGATCACAGGGTACGTGAGGAACAATGACTTAAATTCAGCATTCGAGGTGTTCAATATGATGAGCGACAAGCTGGTGGTCGTCTGGAATTCCATGATTTCCGGTTATGTCCACCATGGATTTTATTCACAGGCAGTGGATCTGTGTAGAAAAATGTGTCTCACAGGAATTCCATTAGATGAATTCACTTACACCAGTGTACTCAGTGCTTGTGGTGAGTCTAAGCTATTCAATCATGGAAAATCTGTACACGCATACATATTGCGAAAAGGGGATAAATATGAACCTCATGCTTCATCATCTATATACAACAGCTTAGTCACCCTGTATTCCAAAAGCAGTGAAATTAACAAGGCAAGGTATATTTTCAATCAGATGCTTGTGAGAGATATAGTTTCATGGAACGCAATTTTGTCTGGTTACATGAATTGTGGATGCATTGGCGAAGCCAAGCAGCTATTCAGCAAAATGCCTGAGAAGAACCTCTTAACATGGACTCTAATGGTATCAACTCTTGCTCAAAATGGATGTGGTGAAGAAGCCCTTAAACTATTAAATCAAATGAAATTGGAGGGTTTTCAGCCTTGTGATTATACTTTTGCTGGTGCAATTAGTGCTTGCTCATCTTTAGGATCTTTGGAACACGGGAGACAACTCCATGGTCAAATTGTTCGGTTTGGATACGAATCAAGCCTCTCAGCTGGAAATGCTCTCATAACCATGTACTTCAGATGTGGTGTTGTGGACTCTGCTCGGTTGCTATTCCTCACAATGCCTTTTGTTGATTCCGTATCATGGAATGCAATGATTGCAGGTCTAGGGCAACATGGACATGGAAATGAAGCCTTAGAACTCTTTGAAATGATGCTTGAAGAGCAGATTTTACCTGACAGGATTACTTTTTTAAACGTCCTCACTGCCTGTAGCCACGCTGGGCTGGTAAAAGAAGGCAAAATTTACTTCGACTCCATGTATAACACTTATGGAATTACCCCTGGTGAAGATCACTATGCTCGTATGACTGATTCACTGTGCCGTGCTGGTAAATTCTCAGAAGCTAAAGAATTGATTCAAAAAATGCCCTTTGAACAAAGTGCGCCTGTCTGGGAAGCTTTTCTTGCTGGTTGCAAGATCCATAGAAACTTGGAACTTGGGATTGAAGCAGCAGAAAAGCTTCTAGAATTAATCCCTAAACACGATGGAACGTACGTGCTTTTGTCCAATATGTATGCAGATGCAGGCTACTGGGAGGATGTGGCAAGAGTAAGGAAAATGATGAGAGACAGAGGAGTTAAAAAAGAACCCGGGTGTAGTTGGATTGAGGTTGAAAGCAATGTTCATGTGTTCTTGGTAGATGACACAGTGCATCCAGAGGTTCAAGCTGTGTACGATTATCTCAAGGAATTAGGGCTTAAGATCAGGGAACTTGGGTACGTACCACAGACTAAGTATGTGTTACATGATGTGGAGTTAGACCAGAAGGAGTATAGTTTGTCAACTCATAGCGAGAAGCTTGCTGTTGCTTATGGATTGTTGAAGCTACCTGCTGGGGCTACAGTTAGGGTTTTCAAGAACCTAAGGATCTGTGGAGATTGTCATAATGCGTTCAAGTTTATTTCAAAGGGAGATTGTTGTTAGGGATGGAAAAAGGTTCCATCATTTTAAGGATGGAAGCTGCTCGTGTCGAGATTATTGGTGAATTTTGAGTCTTTCTCTGCCATGATTTATCTAATTGTTGCAAGAATGGTTCATGTAAGTGTTGTTTCCATAGTAGCACGCTTTTAGTGACAAATTTTGATGGGACTAGAAATAGTTTTAAAGTTGTTTACATTCTTTGGTTTGAAAATTCATCAGTTTTGATTGTGATGTTTGCATCTTGGTATTTACATGATGACTTTACTTGTCCATACTCGTATGAACAAAAGGAGTTATCTTGCAGATATCGGACTTAACACTACTTGCCACCGTGCATATACACTTCTTGTTTTGAATTATGCCTTCAAAATTGTGATCTTCGTTCTTAAATCTTAATTATGCCTTCAAAAACGTGGATGTCATTAATTTCAAGTGTGCCCACATGAATTTTTTTGACACGGGTCCATGCCACTTTTAATCACCCGCAAATCACGTGCTTTACTACTACATCATACACATAAACCAAAAGCTAACCCTACATATAATTTTTAATATTATTAAAATAAACTGATTTGTCAAATTATTGGAGTCAATAATAATTTACATCCAATATCTAATCCCATTGCTTTATGTCTGGCCCTCTGCATATTCAATAATTGAACTTGGCATTGAAACACTATCGCCAATTTGCAAACTTTACGTGTAGGCCTATATAATTAGCGACATATATGCATCTCTTGGACATGCTTCATCACATATATTCATTTCTATTCTCTAAAAGACTCAAAACAAACACACACAAAAATGCAATCCTTGGCCTCCCCAAAGATCTCTCAACCTCAAGATCAAGCCCACCCGCAACCAAATCCCGATCATGATGAGCAATCCATAATCTCGACACTTCCACGAGCAAATGGATGGGTATCTTCCAACGAAGTTCACCTCTACCACTACCAAGGATTTTGGTTTTGGGAGCCTGTACTCAAAGGAATTTTGGCTACTCAAAATCCCAGCAAGTTCAAACCCTCGCCGTCTGACATAATCATATGTAGCAAACCTAAGAGTGGAACCACTTGGCTCAAGGCCTTAGCATTCACAATTACAACCCGAGCCCGGTTTGATCTCTACTCGGAAGAACACCCGATTCTCATCATGAGCCCACATGCCCTAAACCCGGCCATAGAGAAAGGGTTCCCTCAAACTCTCCAAACTACCCTTAGTCATGTCGACGTTAACCTTTTGTCGACTCACATGCCTTATTCATCTTTACCCAAATCAATGCTCGATATGGGGTGCAAGATTGTGTACATTTGTAGGGATCCGAAAGATGCTTTCATTTCGCTTTGGCACTTTGTTCACAAAATGAGGAAGAACAAGGATGTCACAGAACCCATACCCTTAGATGAAGCTTTTGAATTGTTTTGTCAAGGAATATCGCCTAATGGACCCTATTGGGACCATGCCTTAGGGTACTGGAAGGCGAGTTTGGATTACCCTGAAAAAGTATTGTTCTTGAGATACGAAGATATGATTGAGGAATCAGCTTCACATGTCAAGAGGTTGGCGGAATTTGTGGGTTGTCCTTTTTCGGACCAGGAGGAAAAAGAAGGTGTTGTTAAGAGAATTGTTGAGATGTGTAGTTTTGAGAGTTTGAGCAACTTGGAAGTGAACAAGAACGGGATAACTCCTTCTTTGTTGGGGATTACTAATCTTAGTAACGATAGGTATTTCAGGAAAGGTAAGGCTGGAGATTGGCAAAACTACTTGAGTGTTGAGATGGCGGATAGGATTGATCAAATCACTTTTGAGAAGCTCGGTACTTTGGGCTTCAAAATCTAAGTTATGTTTCCATTACATCCACCGTATTAGTACTAAATGTATGATTTTCTACTTTGGAGTATTTTTCATGTTGGCATTACAATTGTGTCATATGCTAAGTTGTTAGTTGTCGATTCCGTCAAGGTCAAAGGCGAGGGTGTTAATTAGTATTTAATAAGAATTTATAACGCTATCGATATCGGTTCTAATCGATCTTTATGTATCAATTTATTATTATCTGCTTCTTCTTCTTGTGGTTGTGGATGTGGATCGAAAATCTTGCTTTTTAAAATAAACTAGTTTAATATAGTGTGGGGTCCACATGTTCGTTCGGCAGACGATACAGCTGTCATGTACTCCATATTAAGATTGGAGTTAATTCGATAATAAAATAGGAAGTTAGGACTACAATTGTAAATAGGCTGAGTTTGTTTGCGAGAGTAAAAGGGGAATGGGAAACTCAGTGTAAACAACTTTGATTAATATAAAAGAAAAAACCTAAATTTTCAGCCGCCTCCACCCCAGAATCCAAATCTGACCAAATCTCTTCCCATGTCCGATCTTTCCCTCTCCCTTTCTTCCGCTCATGTTCCATATCTCTGCCTCTGTTGGCATTGAGATTCCAAATCTAAATTGAACCCTTCTCCGATGGCTCCTGCCCCTTCGTATATCACCTTCCCAATTTCCGGTCTGGAGCCGGCGCTTGGGCTGAGATTCACTAGAGGCGCGCGTCCTTTGGCAGATCTCCTCCCCTCTCGTGCTTTGTGTGGCAGGTGTGTTCGATGTTGTTTCCATCTTTAATTGTGTTTTTAGAGAAAGACCTTTCCGAGGATTGTTTCTCTTTTTGAACCATGTTTGTTTAAACCCGTTTTTGGATTGTCAATCTGAATATTGGGAAATTTGTTCATGTTCAATAGGCTGTGCAGATATCTGTAAATCTTTGTTCTTCTCTTTTTCCCTTTTTCGACTTCTCAAATGAAATTTTAGGGTTCGGGTTTGTTGTTGGTCCATTTCTTTGTGGATCTGATCTTGCTCGTTGCTCTTTTGCCCCTTCTCGGATTGATTTCCGGATTAACTTCTCTTTGTTGGTTTGCTTAGTTGAAGTGGTTTGGTGTGCCCTTTTGGTCTGGTGGTGTTTCGCTATAGATTTCTCTTTTTTGAGAGATTTATGGCCAAGCTTTGTATTGTTCTTGAGCTTCTATTGAAGGGGAAGATTCTTTCTTGCCCTTATTCTTGATTTTGGTTCTCGGCATCTACAGATTTGAAGATTTGATGATTTGAAGTTTTAAATTTTTGAAGATTTGAAGTTTTGAAGTTTTGAAGTTATGAAGATTTGAAGCCTTAAAATTTGTTTTGCCTAAGTTTGGTTTGTTGTTGTTTCAAGATCACCATCTAGTAGATGGTGATTTAGGCTAGTCTTGCTTTTTGCTGGTAGCCTAGTTTTTGCCATGTTGTTATTGTTGCAATAACTTATCAAAAAAAAAACTTTGATCAATAGACAAAATTCTTTCTTTTCTCCATCTCTCTTTCTTAAACTCTCTTCTCAACTCTCTTAACCATGTGTGATTAGAACAATTCTATCTCGGATTCTCACAACATCTTTGTAAATGGAAGACTCGGAGTAGAATGTAACTATCGTTTGCAACTTTTCAATGTCTCTTTTAAAGTCTACCAGGCCCATATAATGTGGGGGTCCACACATCCCTCTGTGTGCATATGCGTGTTAGTCCCAACATATAGATTTCATCCTAAAATCAATTGACAATAGAAGGAGTAACACAAAAGTTTATATGTTCTGCTTTAATTCTTCAAATTTCAGGAAACTTTTTTTGACTCCACAGTCCCGCCTGTTATCTTAGATCTGTTATCTTAGGTGTAAGAGTTGAGCCCAAAATTTTGCAAGAGTCGGAGAATTTGGCATGTAGGAAAAAACATATTATTTGTTGGAATAAGCTTGGTTTATAAAGTTAATTTGGACAATATGTTATGTATATTTTTTATTGACATTAAAAGTTAATTGATGTCTTATATTAGTTTATATTAATCTGTTATGTTATGTACAACAGAAGTTAGTTGTAAACATGTGTGTGTGTCAAGTCAGTTGTGTAAAACTGGCGTCATTTGGTAGTTAATTAACTGTCATATGAAACAGTTAATTGGTAGTTAAGTCAGTTGTTAGAACTTAGTATATAAGTTAGTGAAATAGATTTGTTGGATCGTAATCGGTTAGCAGTGAGCTTGGGAACTGGCAATTAAGCTGTTCCCAAGGCAGCGGAAGTAAATAATCGCAAGTAATAAAAACAGTTAAGGGGACAGTTCCTTTATAGAGGAACCCCACTACAACCAACTAGTTGTATGGGTAAACCTCTACCTCCGCTTGGAGGATTTTGAATGACTTACTTATATTGATTGCTTTGTTCCTTAGTTACACAGCCGGATTTACACTTCTCTGTTCCTACAAGTTCTTCCTAACTCTAGCAACACTAGTAAATCCTCTCAACTGAGTTCCTAAGCTCACAACAGCAAAACACAAGTAACTCAAACCTTACGCTGACTTCTCAGTTCCCTTGCTCCAGGGAACTTCAGCTTCACCGTCGTCGAGATCACACACTCGCCGGCGGGGACTTCTCTTCCTTTTCTTTCTTTTCTCAGATGTGGGTGTTTTGTAAGTTCTGGGAGAAGTACTCAAACCGAGTACTATTCATTTGGCTTTATAGTCCATTTGTCTTGGGTAGTAGCATCTTTCGTTTGTGTCCAAAATGCCCTTTGCTTGATGCCCAAGTTGTACTTTCTTCACATGTGACTTTGGTTTGAACTAGGTCAACTTCTTGAATCAATCGGACCGTTGGATGAAGCGTGATAGTCTGATCCTCAGACTGTTCCCTCTGGCTGTCTGAGACAGGATCCCGCGATCTGCGCTGAACGGTCGTTGTCTTCACATGTGAGTTCCCATTTCATGGGAACTGACTTCTTCAGAGTTCCCTTGATGGAAACTCTTCATCGTTGTAAGCTTGTGTTTTCTTGTTTGTTTCTGGGAGTTCCCACTTCATGGGAACTTTCCTCTTCAGAGTTCCCTTGATGGAAGCTCTTCATTGTGGCTAGCAGTGGCTTTGTCATTCATAGGAGTTCTTTGTTGTACCTGTGTTCCTTAGAAATACTTGAACAAACCACATTAGTTCCCTATGGTGTTTGTCATTATCAAAACTTAAAGAGGAGTGAATCGTTGATCCGTTGCTTAGAACCAGAGGTCCCAATAACGTCCCAACAATTTCCCCCTTTTTGATGATGACAAACCCATCAAAAAAAATGCAAATATTTCAATGAATGATATGCTGATGAGTTCCTAAGTATGATTTTGGGAAATCACTCTTAGTGAGACATTTAGATTTAGGGAGCCACTTCTGGTGAGACACATAGTTCCTATTAGGCTTTTTATGCAATTGTTCCCCCTTAGCTTATGCGTGGTCTGTGATGACTTAAACTTTGAACTCATCTCACATTTTTTATCTTTCCCCCTTTTGACATCATCGAAAATCAAGCAAAGCAATATTAGGAAAGAATGGAACACGCAATCAAAATAAAGACCATTTCAGTACTTAAGATAATATGTACAATGGGAACCCAAGTACAATTTTGTGGTCATTTTTGGATTAAGGGAACAAGAAGGGAGAGATCATGGGCTCTGAGGAAACAAGGCGTCACAAAGGCGCGTAAGGACTTGGGTAAGCTTTTCTTGTCCTCTGGCCAAAACTGCCTGGTCCCTAGCAATCTGATCGAGGGTGTTGGCGATGCGGAGCAACACTGGAGAGTTCCCCTCTTGTTTACCAGACTCTAGGGGAGCCGCCTCCTCTACAGGCTCCGAGTGCCTCATCTTCTGGGCAACTTGAATGTCCAGTTCCCTTCCAAGCTCGATTTCTTCTTTAGAGGCATCGTAGAGACCCTCTTTTTGTAGGAGCTTTTTGATCAGCCCGGAGTAGGGAAGGGAATGGGACTTGGAGGCCATGCACTTTTCCATGTGCCCAAGGATAATGCGGGGAAGATTTATGGGCTTCTTGAGGAGGAAGTGGTAGAGGATGATAGCGTCGGGGATGTTGACAACCAGGCGCTTTTCTTGACGTGGGACCACCACGTTGATGATGAATTGGTGAGCGAGCTTGGCAACCAAGGATAGATGATGCGTCGAGTGGACCTTAGAGGGAACCCGACCCTCAAAAATTGTGTTGTACACCTCGGCGTTGTTGAAGTCGCCCCAGAGCTTGTTGGGCAACTCGCTAAGCCCTTGACCAGGGACCTGGAGTTGAAGGCGGATCGTAGACGTTGTAAAAATGAACTCGTCGCCTTCGTGGGAGAGAGTTCCCTGAGTGCCGTCGTTGGTGATAGTGAAGTTGTTGTAGAATTGACGCACTTGTGAGGGATCTACGCTCACAGTTTCTTGGCAGAGTCTCTCCCAGCCCTGGGCCTTGATCAGTTCCCATAGTTCCTCCAGACCATTTTCAGTCAGCGCCTCTTGGGAAACTATGAGGTGATGGAGAAGCTTGCGGCGCTCACTTACATGATGCTTGGTGGTCCCCTTCCCCTTTCTGGACTTGCTTTTGGATTTGTTCCCCCTAGAGACCGTGCGAGGTCCTTTCTGCTGAGGGGGTGCAGCCGCTTCGATCATGAGCACGCGGTCCCTTGGTTGTGGGGAACTCGCGGACACCACCATTTGGTGTCCAGGTGTAGGGATGCGTGCTGGCTCCTTTGAAGCTGGAGCTTCTTCTTCTTCTTCGACCTCATCATGGGAGGTCCCTTCTTCCTCGGAGGAGCTCGAACCCGAGCCCTCCGCGTCATCTCCAGGATGACTTGTTGTTGCCTCAGCACCTCCAGCTGGTGCGAGGTCCCTTGTCTCTGTTGGCTCTTGAGGAGCAACCTTTTCTGAGGACTTTGTCCCTTGGGAGACTGTGTGCTCAGAGGGACCCCTGTTGAGTTCTTCCTCGATGTCCTTGAGCTGGGCTTCCTCCTCCAAAGTTCCCATGATGATCGGAGGAGGGTCCTTGGTCATTTTGCCGATGACCACAGAAAGAGGAAGATCGTCGTCGTCTGAGGAGAGGGCGACGGTACTTTTGGATGGTGAGGGAGAGGGGAGTTTGGTGGTGGTGGGAGATGTGATGGAAGAGGGGAGAGGAGAAGAAGGAATAGGGGTTGTGAGTTGAGTGGAGATGTGTTTTGGGGAGGAAGAAGAAGGCGTTTTGTGAGGTGAGGGTGGAGTTGGAGATCCCGTAGTGATGGGAACGGGAGGAAGTGAAAGAGGTTGGGATGTTGGAGTTCCCATTGTGGCGGGAACTGGAGGAGGTGGCGGAGGAGGTCCCTTGATTTGAGGAGGAGGGATGGAGGAGGAAGAGGGAAGTAGACTCTGGGGTTCGGAGTTCCCATCGTCGGAAGGAAAAAGGTAGGGAGGTTTGGGAGCACAAGAACTCTCCTTGGAGCAGTTCAGGTATTCCTCAAAGCGGAAGAAAGCCTTCTTTCTGGGCTCCGAGAATTCAGAGGCCTCAGAGTGTTTACGCTTTTTGGATTTGGAGGGGTCGTGGGAGTGTTTGGATTTTTTGGATTTTGAGGGATCTTTTGATGAGTGGCGATGTTTGGATGAGTGGCGATGTTTGGATGAGTGGCGATGTTTGGATTTATGGGGTTTTTCATTGATGGAGGGGCGAGCATCTCCGAAGTTGTCAACGATGACAACTCCGGAGGAGGTGTTGGTGGTTGGAGGTGGAAGAGGAAGAGATTCGGAGGAGGAAGAGGTCCAGGAGACGGTTTCATCAACCTGAGGAGGAGGAGGGGGCAAGAAAGGGCTTACTTGATTGTATAGCCCTTGAATGAGGACATCTTCATGGTTGGGTCCTGTTCTTGCTCGATCTCGTTCAGTTGAGTGATGAAGAGAGTGCGAGGATTGGCAAGTACCCACTCTTTGATTTGTGCGAATGTGTGTTGAGGGGCCATTTTTGTAAGAATTTGGGAGGTTTTGGAGGTTTCTTGAAAAGAGAGTGAAAGGGATTTGGGGAAGACGAATGACAGGGATGAAAGATGGAGTAAAGGACCTAAAAATGGCAAAGAGGGGTTTTAAAGGAGAGAGGAGGTGAAGGGTAGAAGGGGAAGTGGAATAACCTCGATAACCGTTGCCCAATGAACGTGGGGCGCCGTTTCAACTTCTCAAGCACGCTTCTGGACACGCGTCACAATCTCTTGGGAAGTCCTTTTCAAATTTTGAATACTTGGCCTGTAACGCTTCAGAGCTTCTGACACGAAAGTCCGCTTCACAAGTGACGGTTTTTCTTTGAAGATTAGTCAGTGTTCCCTTTGTAGATGCAGCGGTTCCCATGATCTTTTTAAGGTCAGGGAGAGTGAAGTGGTTGAGGGAACTTCACACTCATCCTTTTGTGGGGCGAGGGAACTCAAAGGGAACCAGACAATTTGCAACTCGATAAAGGAAATGTTTTGGCTCATGAGAAGTATTTGTCTGGTCCCTAGCTTAGGGTGGGTCATATGATCAACCGTCATGGTGGCTTGTAATGAGGGATAAAGGGAACTCTGGTTGATCATTTTGGGCCAAAAGAAATAGAGTTCCTTTGTACACATTTTTTTCTCTAGACTAGTAATCATGGCATAGTGAAAGCAATGAATCCAAGTTCCTTATCATGCAATTTTAGATAAACTAGTCAGGCATTGGGAGAGAGATAAACAGGGACTTGTTTAGTTTAGAGTTATCATCCCTAGAAGCATTCGAAAACGCTGGTAGGGACGTCTGTCTAAAGCTTTGGTAAGAATATCCGCAATTTGCTCTTCAGTTCTACAGTGTTCCATCGAAATGTTCCCATTCTCAACATTGTCACGTAGAAAGTGATGTCTTATATCAATATGCTTAGTTCTAGAATGATGCACAGGATTTTTTGAAATGTTTATGGCACTAGTGTTATCACAGAGTATGGGAACTGGGCCAAAAGACATACCGTAATCCTGGAGTTGTGACTTAAGCCATAGAACCTGGGAACAGCATGATGCGGCAGCCACATATTCAGCTTCAGCTGTGGAGAGTGCAACTGAGTTTTGCTTTTTAGATCCCCACGAAACTAAGCAGGATCCTAGGAACTGGGCCATTCCTGAAGTGCTCTTTCTGTCAACCAAGTGCCCTGCAAAGTCAGCATCTGTGTATGCAATGAGCTCAAGGGAACTGTTCCTTGGATACCAAAGGCACAAGTTATTGTTCCCTTTGAGATACCTGAAAATTCTCTTCACCTCTTTCAGGTGTGATTCCTTAGGGTTAGCTTGAAAACGAGCACAAAGACATACGGAGAACATGATATCAGGTCTACTAGCTGTTAAGTAGAGAAGGGACCCGATCATACCTCGATAGTTCCTTTGGTCCACACTGATACCTGTTTCATCTGCATTTAGCCTTGAATTTGGTGAGATGGGAGTGTCAATGGGCTTTGAATGTTCCATCCCATACTTCACGAGCATTTCCTTGATGTATTTCTGTTGATGGATCTTTGTTCCCTCCTTTGTTTGGGATATTTGAAGTCCCAAGAAGAACGTGAGTTCCCCAATGAGACTCATTTCAAACTCACTGCTCATGAGGTCCTGTCATACCAAGCTCGGGGAGCTTGTTTGAGTCCGTAAAGGGCCCTTTCCAGGAAATAGACATGGTTGGGCATTTTCTCATCTTCGAATCCTGGAGGTTGGGCCACATACACTTCTTCCTTGAGATGTCCGTTTAGAAAGGCTGTTTTCACATCCATTTGATAAAGTTTGAATCCCTTGTGAGCAGCATAGGCGATGAGGAGTCTGATTGCCTCTATCCTGGCAACTGGTGCGAAGGTCTCATCGTAGTCAATCCCTTCCTCTTGCCTGTATCCTTGTGCTACTAACCTAGCCTTGTTCCTTGCTACAGCTCCAGTATCATCGAGCTTGTTCCTAAAAACCCATCGGGTTCCTATGATGTTCTTGTTTTTGGGCCTAGGAACTAGCTTCCAAACTTTGTTTCTCTCGAATTGGTGGAGTTCCTCTTGCATGGCTTGAATCCAGTCCGGGTCCTTTAATGCTTCTTTGATATTTTTGGGTTCCACCATTGAAACAAACGCGTTAAAAGCACAAAAATTATTGAGAGAGGAGCGAGTTAGAACACCTTTATCAAGAGGGGAGATGATGTTCTCAAGGGGGTGGTCCTTCCTTTGTTGAAAGGTTCTTGCATGAGTGAGTTCCTTTGCATGTGTATTATCCTCATGGGAACTCGCATCTTCAGCTTCTTCATTTGATGTTTCTTCAGAGATTTCTGGCAGGTTCCCTCTTTGTTTCCCTTGAATACTTGATTCTGGCAGTGTATTGTCTTGGGGGACAGCAGAGTTGTTCCCTGAAGAGGGGACCTCGAGAGAGTTGGAGGTTTCTTGTAGTTCTTCGGAGGAGGGAGCCTCAAGGGAGGTTTGATCAGTGAGGGTTGGACCTTCGTCGTTGTTCCCTGGTTGTGGGATATGGCTTGCACTTGGATAGTCTTCATCCCTTTTCCTTGGTTCATCCTCGTCATCATCATCATCTTCATGTCTGACTAGCTTGAACAGAGTTCCCTTCCCTTGGGACTCGGTTCCTATCTTTACAGACTTTTCATTGAAGACGACATGAATGCTTTCCTCTATCTTCTTGGTTCTTTTATTGTAGACTCTGTAAGCCTTGCTTTGTGATGAGTATCCCAGGAAGATCCCTTCGTCGCTTCTGGGGTCGACTTTGCCAAGATTGTCTTTTCCGTTGTTGTGAACAAAGCATGTGCAACCAAATGTTCTCAAGTGTGAGATGTTTGGTTTTCTCCCTTTGATGAGCTCATAGGAAGTCTTGTTGATCAGGGGCCTTGTCATGGCTCTATTCAGGATGTATGTAGCTGTGGAGATTGCTTCAGTCCAGAAGTACTCGGGAACTCCACTTTCGATCATCATGGTTCTAGCCATATCTTCCAGAGTTCTGTTCTTTCTCTCGACCACTCCATTTTGCTGAGGGGTGCGAGGAGCTGAAAAGTTGTGAGAGATCCCATTTTGCTCACAGAAGTTTAGGAACTCCGAGTTTTGAAACTCAGTTCCGTGATCAGATCTGATTGCTTTCAGTTTCAGCCCCAAGCTTACTTCAGTTCTTTTGATGAAGGGCTCAAATTCTTCAAACGCTTGTGATTTTGCCTTCAAGAAAACAACCCAGGTGAATCTTGAAAAGTCATCAATTAAGACATACATGTACCTTTTTCCACCGTAGCTGGTTGTTCTCATGGGACCACAAAGATCCATGTGAATCAACTCCAGGGACCTGGTTGTGCTTACCACCTTCTTCGGTTTGAAGGAGGTCCTGGTCTGTTTCCCTCGAACACATGCTTCACACATTTTGACTCCTTCGAGATTGATCCGTGGAAGACCAATGACCAGATCCTGTAGATAAAGCTTCAGGATTTGATTTACACCAGCATGTCCCAGTCTTCGATGCCAGAGTTCCGTGTCATCTTGGGAACTCGCAAGGCACAGCTTCATTGGTGGTTCAAAGTTGGTGTCCACCACATACACATTGTTGTATCTTCTTCCTCTCAGAATTACTTTGTTGGTCTTCTTGTTGATGACGAGACATTCATCTGAGTCGAAAGTGACGATGTTGTTCCCTTGATCACACATCTGGGAGACACTCAGCAGATTGTATCCCAGATCCTTTACCAGATTTACGTTGCTAACTTTAATAGATCTATTGAGCAACACTTCTCCTTTTCCAATAACTTCTCCCTTGTTCTTGTTGCCAAATGAGACGTGGCCTCCTTCGGCATGAGTGTGGAGTGAGATGAGGATATCCTTGTTCCCTGTCATATGGTTCGAGCATCCACTATCTATGAACCATGTACTGTTCCCTCTCACAGCCACCTACAAGGAAAAGTTAGTGTTTTGAGACCTAGGCAAGATGACTCTTGCCAGGTCCCTTGCAAGGGAAAACATTTTCATTTAAGATATAGTCAGAAATGTTGATGTCTTTGGAATTTTGAGAGTTGGAGTTCCTTTGGTGATGAGCATGACGTTTTTGTCTGTTTGGGAACTCATGGCTTCTAGGGATTTGGGCTCTCTTCTTGGGACATGCATCCTTGTAGTGCCCATGAGCACCACAGTGCCAACATGTCTTGTAGTATTCTCCCAGGTAGTATTTTGGGTGTGGTCTCTGGATACGGTTCCTATCCATGGTTTCTTTGTTGTACACTCGAGACCCATTTCCCTTAGCAATTTTAACATAGATTCTATGTCCAGAGTTCCCAGTATAGTAGTCTTTCTCACCATTGTTTCCACTTTCTAGGACCCTGATTTTTTCTTCTAGATGAGCATTTTTCTGTTTCTCGCACTGGAGTTCTAAGGCCCTACACTCATGGATCTCATGTTCGCTCAGGGGTGAATTTCTGTTCTTGGAGCACTCACCTTTGTATCCTATGCCATGTCTGGCTGGGACGAACTTGATTTGGGAACTAGAGGCTTCAGGGTGTTCGGGAGTCTTACTCAGGTTTTGCAGGAGGGTGTTCTCATCTTTCTCTAAAGTTTTGATTTCTCTTTCTAGATCTACGATGTGAGACACATGGGACTTGAGTTTTTCTAGAAGGGATATGCAGTTGGGACAGGGCTCAAGACCAACCAATTGAGAATTTATGTGTTCCTGTTTTTCCAACTTGTTTTGCAGTTTTATGTTATCTTTAACAAGACTTGAAAGGATTTTCAACAGTTCAGGTTTTTCATAACTACTCAAGGAATCAAGAACAGTTTCAGTGGTTACCTCACTGGGTTGTTCCCCAGTGGTTTCTCCTATGGCCATGCCACACATGTCCGGGAGTGCCCATGCTTCAGGATCTTCGTCTTCATCATCGCTCCAAGTAGCGATGTAGGCCTTCTTTCCTTGCTTTCTGCCTTCAGTTCCTTGTGGACATTCCTTCGCAAAATGTCCTTTCCTGTTGCATTTGTAGCAAGTCACTTCTGAGAGATCCTTCTCTGTGGGCTTTCTTTGGGAACTCTGTCCCTTTCCCCAGTTCCCACTGTTCCGTTGAGACTTTCCTTTGTAGAAATTTCGAAGAGCCTTTGTTACAAGAACTAGCTCTTCATCCTCTTCTTCTTCAGAGTCTTCATGTTGTTCTTGGGTTGATTTGAGCATCTTTTCGATCTTGAGTGCGATCCCTCGATGAGCTCGAGTTTGTTCCTTATCATCGATCTTCCTCTTCTCATGTCCCACTAGCTTTCCAAACACTTGATGAAGCATAAGTGTTCGATTTTCTGGGTTTTCCTTGAACATCGTTCTCTCGTTTGCCCATTCTCCAGTCAATCCATTGAAGAGCTGTTGGACCTTCATTTTGTGGGTGATTTCTTCTTTTGTGATCCCCAATCCTTCCATCTTAGTGCAAAGTCCTTCAAACCGGGATTGGTAGCTATCGACGGACTCTCCCATCTCCATTTGGAAGTTGTAGAACTCCCTCTTTGCGTTCATTTGAAGATCTTCTCTGAGATCTGAGTTCCCAACGTGCATTTGTTGGATGGCTTCCCACATTTCCTTGGCTGTGTCAAGGTTTGCAACCCTGTCACAATCTTGTACGCACATAGACCTCTTTAGGTACTGTTTGGCTTTGTAGTTTGCCTCCATGCACTTGTACTCGTTGGGACCCCACTTTGAGAGGTCGTTGACAATAGCTGGATCGATTTCGAAGTTCCCCCTTTCGATGACGCACCAGGCTTGGTAGTCTTGGCCACGCATCCAATCTTTCATGTCTCGTTGCCAGCTTTCAAATCTTCCTGTTATAAGCCTTGGCGGCTTGCTGGTATTGTTCCCCACCTAAGTAAGTTCCTGAGCCATTTTGACACCTGCGATGCTAACACAAATCTAGAGCGCTAGCTCTGATACCAATTGTTAGATCGTAATCGGTTAGCAGTGAGCTTGGGAACTGGCAATTAAGCTGTTCCCAAGGCAGCGGAAGTAAATAATCGCAAGTAATAAAAACAGTTAAGGGGACAGTTCCTTTATAGAGGAACCCCACTACAACCAACTAGTTGTATGGGTAAACCTCTACCTCCGCTTGGAGGATTTTGAATGACTTACTTATATTGATTGCTTTGTTCCTTAGTTACACAGCCGGATTTACACTTCTCTGTTCCTACAAGTTCTTCCTAACTCTAGCAACACTAGTAAATCCTCTCAACTGAGTTCCTAAGCTCACAACAGCAAAACACAAGTAACTCAAACCTTACGCTGACTTCTCAGTTCCCTTGCTCCAGGGAACTTCAGCTTCACCGTCGTCGAGATCACACACTCGCCGGCGGGGACTTCTCTTCCTTTTCTTTCTTTTCTCAGATGTGGGTGTTTTGTAAGTTCTGGGAGAAGTACTCAAACCGAGTACTATTCATTTGGCTTTATAGTCCATTTGTCTTGGGCAGTAGCATCTTTCGTTTGTGTCCAAAATGCCCTTTGCTTGATGCCCAAGTTGTACTTTCTTCACATGTGACTTTGGTTTGAACTAGGTCAACTTCTTGAATCAATCGGACCGTTGGATGAAGCGTGACAGTCTGATCCTCAGACTGTTCCCTCTGGCTGTCTGAGACAGGATCCCGCGATCTGCGCTGAACGGTCGTTGTCTTCACATGTGAGTTCCCATTTCATGGGAACTGACTTCTTCAGAGTTCCCTTGATGGAAACTCTTCATCGTTGTAAGCTTGTGTTTTCTTGTTTGTTTCTGGGAGTTCCCACTTCATGGGAATTTTCCTCTTCAGAGTTCCCTTGATGGAAGCTCTTCATTGTGGCTAGCAGTGGCTTTGTCATTCATAGGAGTTCTTTGCTGTATCTGTGTTCCTTAGAAATACTTGAACAAACCACATTAGTTCCCTATGGTGTTTGTCATTATCAAAACTTAAAGAGGAGTGAATCGTTGATCCGTTGCTTAGAACCAGAGGTCCCAACAACGTCCCAACAAGATTAGTTTTGGTCGCCCCCTAGACTGTTGTAACACAAGAAGTCACTTTGTCTTACAATGAAGCAAGTGTTTCACAAGGAAGTTTCTGAGTTCTTAGTTGTTTTCAAACGTTTCTGAATTGGATTCAGACTACATTTGGAGTCAGAGCACAAGGAAAGGATATCAATCATGACCGGAGATGAAACTTCTGGTGGTTCTAGCACTCTAACAAACATAGAAACTTCTAATGGTGCATCACGATTTCATGGAGAAAGGACAATCACTTTCCAGTACCCCATGTTGAATAAGACTAATTATAGAGCATGGGCGATCAAGATGCAGATCTTTATGTCTGCACAAGCTGTATTTGAGGTGATTGATGAAGAAGGACCAATTGATGAAAGAAAGGACAAACTGGCTCTAGCCGCCATCTACCATGCCATCAATGAGGAGACTTTGTTGCAATTAGGAGTAAAGAAGACTCCAAAGGAGGTCTGCACTGTGATCAAGAACATGAATGAAGGGGCTGATCGCATCAAGGAAGTAAGGACACAGACCTTACAAGGAGAGTTTGAAGGTTTGAGAATGAAAGAAGGTGAAAGTGTAGACGATTTCACAAACAAACTCAATATAATTGTAAGTAAGTTGAGAGGATTGGGAAATCAAATTGACGAGGAACGGGTTGTGAAAAAGTTATTAAGGTCTACATCGTCAAAGTTCATTCAGATAGCTTCCACAATTGAATAATTATGTGATCTGAAATCCAAGACCGTTGATGAGATTATAGGCTCATTAAAGGTACATGAAGAAAGGTTGCAGGATTTTAGTGAAAGTTGTTAGGAAGTTGCACTAATGACTCGTGTAGAGTGGAAAGAAAGGGAGAAGAAAACTCTAAAGAGATCGAAGAATGTGAAAGAATACTCCAACAAGCCTAAAGGTACTGGAAGAAATCAGTATAAGAATAAGGGCTAGGGAGATTCAAATTCTGAGTCGGATGAAGAAACTGATGAAGGAAAGAAGACTAAGAAGAAATTTGACAAGGGAAAGATAAGATGTTACTCTTGTGGAAATTTGGGTCATATTGCTTCAGAATGCGACTCAAAAGATAAAGAAGAACAGGCCAATCTTATGATGAGAAGGAATGATGATGAAAAACATGTATTACTAATGATTAAGAGTCAAGAGATTGAAGAGGAAGCAGGTTTCTGTTCTTAACTAGTGCTTAAACAAAGCTGAGGGGGTTGAATGTTGGAATAAGCTAAGCTTTGTTTATAAAGTTAATTTGGATAATATGTTATTTATATTATGTATTGACATTAGAATTTAATTGATTTCTTATATTAGTTTATGTTAGTATGTTATGTACGTTATGTACAACAGAAGTTAGTTGTAAACATGTGTGTGTGTGTCAAGTCAGTTGTGTAAAACTGGAACCATTTGGTAGTTAATTAACCGTCATGTGAAACAGTTAATTGGTAGTTAAGTCAGTTGTTAGAACTTAGTATATAAGTTAGTGAAACAGATCAGTTTTGGTCGCCCACACAAGAAGTCACTTTTTCTTACAATAATAAAGCAAGTGTTTCACAAGGAAGTTTCTGAGTTCTTAATACGTTGTTGTCAAACGTTTCTGAATTGGATTCAGACTACATTATCTACTTAAAAATTTGCTCATCGTCCAAATAATATGGATCGTTCACAAGGTCTAATCTAAATTTGAAAGGCAATATTGAACACTAACCTAGTCAAAAATATACACCAAATATGTAGTAGTATATATATCACAAGGCAATTAATCAACAAAGACAGATATGAGATATCTATATTGTAAGCCCCAGTTGGTTGCTCATAGATCGAAAAGAAAGATACCTAATCTCTAATCTAAGCCCTAAGTAGCATATAAGTCTGCATGAGCCCCGCCACGGAGCGAGATGCGGCGGCCTTTGCACCGGTCTCCGCAGCCCCCTCCAAAGAAACCATCCTAAGTGCCTTCTCCAACGGGGTCTCGTCCAGTAAAAACTCGGTGATGCGGATACAGACATTGAACTGGCCATCGCCGCCGCATCGATGGGCGGCCTTTGCGGAGCGGAGGATCGACGTGAGCCGTTCAGCGACTCTTGTAGCGCAGCTCTTTGGGACGACTCTGGGGAGGTACTCGCTTTGGAGCTTCATGGCGAACTGGCCTTGGAATTTACGGTAGTATTCATCATCATCATCGGTCAAGTGTGTGCAGGGGATGCTGAATCGAATGCGGCCGCCGACGGTGACTTGCGCCACAAGGCAGGGGCTGGTTGCTCTCCTGAGTGCTGGGTTTTTGTGATTGGGGAACTTGGGGACCGGTGGGTTCTGACATTCGGTGGTGATTCCGATGCTGTATCGAATCGCCTCCGTACAATATGACTTCTCTTGATCCTTCACCATGGCCATGGATGCGAGACGATCAAATACGTACACAGCAACCAAAGTTTTGGGTACGTACGTAGGTTTGATGATCGGTTGATGGTACTTGGCCCATATATATAGATACGGCAACGATACGTTATATCTTGTGTGTATTTGGAAACAAATTTATCCTTTTTTTTGGTCGAAGAAACAAAAATTTATCTTTTGCACACTTTTTTTCTCCAAGTAAATACCATGTTATATATTTCAACCAAAAAAATACCATGATATTAAACTAGTTGAATTCCCGTGATACTCACGGATTGATTTTACTAAAGATTATACAACAATTTTAATATTAATTTAAAATTTAAAATACTTTTATATAATATAGCAACAAAATTATGTAATTTATAAAAAAAAAAACTTAAAGACCGTGCCACATATTTTAATTGAATATATTTAAAACTTATTTTCATTATTTGTTGAGATCTTGTCCCATATTTGATTAAAATTTTTAAAATGTTAATTTCAGTTGAATTGAATATTTTTAAATATTTTTTTACTTTTTTGTTAAGATATTAATATGCATAAAACAATAAGTTTTTTATAAAATATTTATTAAGGTTATGTATTTGAGTTCTTATCTTTTATTTTGTAATGAATATAATAGTATTTTTAAATATAAAGAACATTAATATAAAAATTAATATAGAAGATAACATAGAGAAAATATAAAAATAATATAATGATATAACTTAAAGATAATTACGGTAGGATATCTAGCAAGGATAATATAACTTATTAAAATATTTTTTAACGTTAATTTATTAAAATTTAGGTAGATATATCAATTTATATTAAAATATATCATATATTTTATAAATAATTTATTATATTGCAAAATATCAACATATAGATAAAAAAAAATTATATACTTGGAGTGCAAGATTTTTTAAAAGATAAAACAAAATTTATTAGCAAATAAATCATGTTTTGTTAAAGGATATGCATAAAATTAATATACTCTAGAAAGTATCAACATATAGATAGATTAAGTTATTATAATATAAAAATTGGATATAGAGAAAAAAATAATACAAGTTATTATTACAAAGTTTGAAATTATTTTATTCAAATAATGCAACGTGGCGTAATTTTTTAACCGACATGATTTCTGCTCTATAATGTATTAGGTAAATCGATTTTTCTAACCTATGTCCTAAGGGCATAGGTTAAGAGCCTAAAAATGGCAATATATTTTAGAATTGTATTTGTTTAGATTTAATTATTTTTTCAATAGGGTTTATTAGTTTCCTATTAGGGTTTTAGTTCCTAAAATTAGTACTCTCATCCTATACCCTAAGGGCATAGGATAGAAAAACCGTAGGTAAATTAAGTACTAATCGGTTTGTTGGTAATTAATTAACTTGTGGGTGTTCAGCTCGTTAGTGAGTAATAAATTGGTTTTATAAAAAAAAAATTTAAAAACATATATAACCTGTGCAATTATATGAGAAGGGAGATTTGAACTTTTACATCCTAATTACTATCTATCGATTGTTAATTAAAAAAAACGTATGAAAAGATATTAGCTAACTGTTAAAATTTATTAGGTAAATTAACCAGCTTTATCAAACGGTCAATTACTAAAAATCAGATAGATAAGTGACTCAAACTCTTATTCCGTCAGAATAAAATCTCAGACAGATTATAGTGGCAAACTAGTAAGAATGGTTGGTATTCGACTCATTCCACAATGCAGTGGGACCACAAGAATAAGGGAGAACTCCAAATTAACCTAAAATGGATTAGTAATCTGAATGTTTCTCTGAAAATGAAAAGTTTCACTTGGAAGATCGCCCGGAATGGGCTTCCCCACTAAATGTCGACTCGCTGAAAATCACATCAGTGTCCCTGAAAATCACATCAGTGTTGTTCAGGGTTGTGTTGCGTGCGATTGTGCGACAAACCCAATAAGGACATCAACCATATTCTGCTTGAATGCTCCCGCACTAAGGCCATTCTGAGGATTGTCAACCAAATCAAACCAAAAGCGAAAAATCCTAGCCTGATCCTAGATGAAATAAGGGCCTTGTCGTCCAATGCTGAGTTGTAAGTTCTCATTTGTTTCTAGTGGAGCATCTGGTTCTTCAGAAGCAAGGCTATCTTTGAACCAAATGAAACCAATCAAGCAGAACACCGTGAGAAGATTTGTGAATTTATTCGCAACCAAATAAAGGATTGGTACAACGTTAAAAGACCAGCGATTCTGACACCATGATAATGGTCAAATTATGAAGAACAAGCGAAACCACGCGAAGTAGAAAAAGACTAACACAAATTTTACTAAACTCAATTTTGATGGTGCAGTGAATGCTGATGGAATGGCTTCGTTCGGGTTTATCCTCAGGGATTGCAGTGACGAACCTATCCATTTTGACGGAAGACTGATTGGTCGACAATCTGTTCTTATTTCCGAGACCATCGCCATGCGACATGGAATTATTGAGACCATCCGACGTGGCATTTCCCACATTCAGATTGAAGGCGACAACTTGCAGTTGGTCAAAGCCGTTCTTGGTGACTGGCGCTGTCCTTGGGAGATTGAGATGTTACGTGCTGATATCCACTGCTTGATTGCCCGGTTCCGATGTTGGAGTATTGTCCATGTCGCGCGGGAGTGCAATTCGGTGGCGGGCTACATTGTTGTTTCGTTTCACCAAGTCTCTTCCGCCCCAATTACAGTCGATTCGGTTCTTCAGAACCTCATCTTTCAGATGCTCTAGAGAGGCCGCTAGCCTGTTAGCGGTTACCCTAATCTCTTTCTTATAAAAAAATTACTAATCGGCCAAGATATTGGTATTTAAAAGTGAAATGTTATACTATAGGGTATTAAAAAATCTCTAATAACATTTTGGTATTATAAATATGAAATCTGGACATTTAAGTATTATTTTTGGAATAGAAAAGGAATTTAGCTAAAGTTGAGTTACTCTAGTACAGAGTTTAAAAAAACTTAGTCATTAATGGAATTTTTAATATTAGAACGACTCATTTCGCTGACTCTTTAGTGACAATTCTATACTTAATCCTATATCATATGTTCAGCAAATGCTATGGCTGATAAATTAGCTAATCTATGACTGGCTAGTTTCAAGTTCTTTTACTGAACTGACACAATAAGATCAAGTGCTCTTTGAATCCTTGATGATTCACACAATTCGGAGGTTGGATTCGATCTGATTTTTATATCTAAACTAAACAAAAAATGGAAGAACTGGTTTGTAAAAATTAAAAGTATCAACCGGTTTACTTACAAATACTTTAATATGGCATTTTGGCCATTACTAATTAAATATAGTCATTGACAGAAATGAGCTGGATTTTATTATTATTTTTCTTAATTAGAAATGTTTTTTTTCCCTCCCAATTTATATGAGGCAAGTAAGTTAAATACATGTGCTATAAAATTACCAAAATCCAAATTCACCTTAAAACAATAAACCAATATCCAAGATCGATATGGCAATTCAAATGCACATCCATCAGCATAAATTGGCAATTTATTGTTCCTTGATTTACTCTCATACGAGTATATAATTACTACCATGCTTTTAAAAATCAGTGATTCAACTCTATAAGCATATGGTAATTCAAATTCAAACACTTGCATTTTTTTGTCTCTCTTACCCTAATTGTACAATGTACCCAGCCATCATTTGAATCTTTCTTAACTTACCGCCACGCAATTAACTTTGAAGCTCCATCTCTTCAAGCAAACTCACCTAAAATGTGCACACCATGGACCTTGCGGCGGCGTTTTCTTTTTGGACATAAATCCAACGATGATGGCCGTCTCAATCTATCAAATTCAAGATCTCAACTAGGTAATTCATTCAAATTTAAACACTTGCATTTGATTCACTCAATCTTTTCTAGATTCTCATTGTACACCCTCTTCTGTGTACATACACTCATGTATTCATGTTGAATTTCAATTACAAGTTCTTAATTATCTTTGCATCATATATACATACTTCGCATTACTGCTAGATAGATCAATGAAATCGAATCTCTCGATCACTGATTTCAATCCATCATTTTACATATTATTTGAGAGGTTGAATGGGCTATTGAGTCTTAAACCCACAAAATCATTCTCAACCGTACAAAATATAAAAACACAAGTTCTAATAAGGTCAAAGCTAAAACAATATGAATATGGGACTTGTTGCTGCAGATTCAAGTCGGAGAATAATAATAGAGCAAAAATGAAAGAAAGGTTTTGGAATTACTATGTTTGAAGTTGAAGATTGTATACAAGATGATTAACATGCAACTCTCATTTTAATAAACCTTTTAATTTGATGATTACAATAATGTGGTATTACTCTTACAATGACCTTGGATTATTCGATCTAATACTTTAAATAATTCTAACTTCATGAGCATGATGTCAAAACATGGTGGCCTTAACTAATTAGTATGCTAAAAAACATTTTAAAAAAGTCTCCTTTTTGGAGAAAGGAAGAAACCAAAGCCTATCATCAAATAATTCTGCAATGCCAAAATCTCTTGCATTTTTCCTATGCATTACCACTCTTTTCTCTTCTCCGTAATGTGCAAATGTTCATATATAATTGCAGAAGACAACGACCCAAATAATCCGGTTCTCTCAACAATCCAACCACCTCAGTCCAACATCACACAACCTTCCTCCTCCACCGCCTCTCCGAGGCACGACAGGTCAGCCACGGCTTTGATCACAAGACACGATCATCACCCTAGGAACAATGAAACAACTTTGGCGCCTTCTAGAATCTCGGTGATTAAGAGAGGCAAACATAAGAGAAAAGTGACCATAGGGTCAAACCAAACCTCGAGTAGCTCTAGTAGCTTAGGTGAGGTCGATGGTGGTGGTGGTGTTGATGAGACCGATTGGCCTCCTTTCACCGACGAGGATTACATTGTCTTTTGCTTTGAAGAGGACGGGGAGTTTCATGTTGTGATGGATGAGAATTCTAACTCTCAAGATTGCTTTGACCATGGACATAGCCCAAGGCCTTTCAACCAAAAGGTATTTTTTTAAGTTGTTTGGCTTTCAAGAACTCTAGACATTGGGTTCATGTTGGATTTGATCTTTATATGTGTTCTTCTTGTGTTGTTATATTCGGGTTTCTTACAGTTTCAAGATGAGAATGATCACACGGAAGCCAATCGCAGGGATTGCTGTCTACCCAATAAAGCAGTAAGAAATGAAGCATTTATTTGCTTTATATATATACATGAATTTTCTTATGAGTAATGATTAATCATAATCTTGTTGCAGGTAGAAGAAGAGCGTTTCTACTTCAGTCCAAGATTGCAATCAGATGGGATTAAGAGCCTTACTCGGTTCAAGGCAGAGGTCGATTTTGAAGACATGAAAGCAGTCAAACCTCGAGATAGAGTGGATGAAGGAATGGATTATGAGGATATGGATGGAATCAAGAGAAGAGGAGTACAACAATGCAATGAAGAAAAAGAAGAAGAAGATATTTTGTACAAAGACGATCTTGAATTTCCCAAAACATCCATGGAGTGTAGAGATGGTTCCGTTGAATCCACCGATTCAAGTCAATCGGATTGGGTGAGACAGCTTCAGGTGACGAAAACTGATCAAGAACTCGGTCTTTCATCTTCTTCACAAGCTCAAGGCGATCCGTCATCAAGCAAAAATGCAAAATTTAATTGGGTACGTGATCATTCTCTCTATGATGTCTATTTTTTTCATTATTGGTTTAGGGTGCAATACCTAAACCTTTTTGTTAATTATTGGCGCTGGTTTTTAGGTTGATGATGAAGAAAGCCTCTACTTGAGCCCAGAGTCGTCGCAACGAGCAAGTCAGGGTTTTGACCAACATTCAAACGATGAGGCAGCATTAGATTCTTCTAAATCCATATCCATCTGCAGCACAAGTAGCTCAAGCTCTTTTGAGTTTCCAGTGTAAGTTTAAAGAGTACAAAATGTATGCAAATTGAAGAATCGTTTTTGTTGTATAAGAAAGTCCGTTCTGATTGAGGTCTTGGCTTGCAGGTTGCAATGGGATTCAATTGGTAGTCCTGTGAGATGGCCGAAATCCCATTCTATACGTCTGAGAAAGCCCATGTCTCGTCGTGTGTGCCTTCGCTGTTGTAGATTCTAATTTTCTCAGTTTTGTGACCCACACCATCAAGAAGCTTTTAATTCATTGTACTGACATATCTGTTGATATATAATGGTACTGATATTGACATTTTTTGTAGTCAGGCATTCTTCTAAGACAGCCTTAACAATTTTTCATTCTGAATTGCTCGTTATGTCATACACTCATGCAACATCTCATGGTCAATGTAGGAATTTAGTATAACAATATAGACATAACCAGGATGAAGTAACTTAACTAATACAGCAGAAGTAAGCTTTCAGCCAATTATCAGTTTACAGATCTACTTGAAGACGAACGACTGGAGGAGTAGTCTTGCATTTGCTGCAGCTTGGAGAGACTCTTCATCTTGTGTTTCCTTAGCTGCAGCAAGATACATTTTTGAGGCTGCCTCCATTTCCAGCATCTCATTCTCATCCATATCATCCTATTTGAAAAACATTACAAAAGTTAGTTTTCATAAGTTTTGATGTGCGTAATGGTAAAATGCGATAATTTGGTAGTCGTCTTGTACAAGCAGTTGTATATATAATCAGTCACTCAAAAAGGTTGCCATCTCCAAGAGATCTATCTACACATTATGCAGTCTAGAACAACAAAGTCAAAATCTGCAAAAGCATTGAAGTTGCAGGTTATGTATACTCACTATGCCTGGAAGAGGATTCATATAGTAAGGCTCAACTTCATAATCTTCTGTATCGAAAGTTGGATCACCATTTGACAAGCTCTCAAAAAGCGTTGTGAATGATGACATCTGTGTTTGCAAGGAATCTATTTCCTCCTGGAGCTTATCAACTTTCTGGTTAGATGTCATTGCTTCCCATTGTGCCTTTTCAAGAGCTGCTTGTTTGTCTGCTAGCTTGATCTGTAAGGGAGAAGGAAGACGATCATTTATAGCTAATCCATATATCAACTTTAGGCAGAAACATTTTACTCCTAACAGAGTTAAGCTTTGATAGCATCAACTTTTTAACATTTTAAACAAAATATCAGGATCCGAGTTCAAACAGAGGTTTTCAAGAACCTTTACTCAAATAAATGACACTATTAATCACTGGAGAGCTACTACAAGATTGACAAATATATAAAGGATGTATTTATGACAACCAACAAACAGGAAAAATATATTTATTGAAATGCACCTTTGCATCAGATAGATTAAGTTCTGTAGATTGAACTAGTGAATCCCTCTCTGCAGCCTGTTGCCTGAGATCATTATAGTCTGATTGTAGCAAATTCATTTGATTCTTAGCATCCTCTGCATCTTTAAGAAGTTCATCTTTCTCGGATAATTTCCTCTGCAGATCTTCTACCTGCTGCTTCAGTGCAATAAGCTCATCTGTGTCTTGTTCTGATGAATTGTGAAGTGAGAAACCATCAGCTCCATCTGCATCATTGTCAGAAGTTTTACTTTGGTCTTTCTCTGTAAGATCGCTTTGCTTCCTTCCAGGCACAGATTTAGCAGCATTTTTTCCTCTTGCGTCAATACTCTGTAGCAAATAAACAAACAAAACCAACTAAGGATCCAAGTATAACTTTTTTACAGAGAAAGTTATCACTACTTCAACGAAATCTATAACTATTACCAACAGCATATATACAGCCTGCTTATTCCAAAGCTAGAAAGCCTTGAGCAATGCTATAATTATCCAACAATTGAAAACATTTCATAATTTTCACTGAACCCATCCAATTAATCCATGTTTTGGTAACAATAATGATGATGTACCACTGCTTTCAGTTACTCTGCAAACACAACTTCCAAAACTGAGACATATATAGTTTGTGGGTACAGCAGGACACAAAACAAAGAGAAAAATGTAAGCTTCGCCTTCCACTATGCAAAAAATCAAATAAGAAAGAACCTTGTATAGGAAAGCTAGTAAACAAGTTCAAATTTATATGCAGATGCATATTCACATATGATCATCATCAAAGGCAGGTTGTTGAGTAAATGATGAGTGACTGCATTTATATGCCACGGCAATTTGTTAAGAAAGTGACAAGTCTGTTGTATATCATTTAAGCATACAGATAGCTGATATGTATCAATTAAATGCCTGAACTAACAAATTCAGCTATAGATGTCAAACAGAGTATAGTTTGTGTGAGCATTGTGTGCATTGATTAATTGCCCATATGGAAATTCAGCTATCAACTGCCCCCATGTTGAAATCAAGCATTGTGAGGTGAAACTATTCTACCAAGGCTGAACCCTGTAAGTCTATAACTAGCAGGGTTGAATGAAATATTTTCCAAGCATCAAATAAATAAGCTATATCCAAGTAAAATTTTCTACACTACAAGTAACATGTTCCAGTCCAATCTAGATTCTCCTCAAATATAGCCTCTTTCAAGACAATATCTTTTTACATTACCATCTACCAAGAAACCTTACATGTGCATAATATACTATCAATTCCTAAATTAAAGCAGGATATACAATTAGTCTTGTAGCACCATCAATAACTTAGAATGTAATGTCAAGTTCAATCATTTGCAAAGCAAATTCACCCAATTGCCTTAACCACATTCAAGTCAAGTTGCCCAGAATAACAACATTTAAACCACTTTCAGTTTATAGAGATTTGAGTCACATTTATTCAAGCACTAAGCATAATTACTGTGATAAAGATTTCACAAAATTAGCAAAAATAATGGCTGGAAGAAATGCTGACAAGTGTGGAAAACCTCAATCATTAGCACACTCAAAAGAAATTTCAACACCAAGTTGAACTAAAAAGACCAGGGGAAAAGATTGTTTTGATTTATCTAAACCTGCACAGCTATTACACATATGGAGTACAACTGCTTCTAAAGTGGGAGAGGCAACACTGTATAAAAGTCCATGGATTCCTAATGCCAACAATATGGGCGTGTTTCCACAGCAATTCCTAATGTTAAATTGATCACTGTATGGAATCAAAGCTATGAAATTCGGAACTGGAAACTGAAATATCCTGCAGACCTAGCAAAAGGCAGTTCAAACTTAAGGCTGAAAATTGCTCTCGTTGCACATAGGATAATGGTAAACAAAAAGTTGTGCACAAGAAGAACAAATACGTTAAATAGAATTATAAAGATAGCGCTAGCAACAACAGCAATTGAATTATACAGTTGTACACAAATTACATGATTAACTTTACCAAATAAAACGCAATTGACAAAACGCATTACCTTCCTGGATAAATCTCTAGAAGGCGTCTTGGTGTAAATCACGGAACTTCTTCGCGTAAACGAGTTGTTAGGTTTCCGATCCTTCTAAAAGAAAGGCCAATCAGAAATTTTCACGCTCATAAGCAATAAGAGAAAGCAAAGAACGAAAAAAAAAATGGGAGCAAACTGTAAAATTCGTACAGAAACCGTCAAAATCACCAATTTTATTGTCCCACTACTACCAGAGAAATACAATTGAACAATAAAATCGACCAGCGAAGTGAATAGGACTAATCTCCATTTTCCGACAGAATCTAGAGCCCAGTCCCTCGGTAGAAATCCAAATGGCGACGTTAGAGAAAAAGGAGTTAATTACCATGAGAGATTCAACAAGGCTAACGACATCAGCGATATCGTCCATTAGAACGCGATCCACATTGGCAGGAGGCGGCGGAGGGGCGGCGGCGGATGAGGCGGGCAGAGGAGGAGGAAGAAGGGAGAGAGAGGATCTAGGGTCGCCATAATCTGCTGGATTTTCTTCGGAATCAGCGTAGTTTCGAGACGGTTGCTTCTTGCTGTACGCTCTTCTGCTGTTCATCATCGCTCGACTTCTTTTCTTCGAGAAAGCGTAGTGTGTCCGAGAGTGGGAGAGATAAAGGAGGCACTACGGTTTGATTTTGAAATGCTCTCTCTTTCCTTTTTCTTTTTATTCTTATTTTTGAGCAAACACTTTATAAAATTTACAAAAATGGCACAATATTCAATGAAATATACTCTTAGGGCATCTACGTTGGGTGACCAATGGGTCTCTCACTTAATTAAATATTAATATTTTATACATATTATTTGAAGGATCGTCTCTCTTGGTCCCTAATTTGAGAGACGTCTCTCACAATAGTTTAAACCAATTCATTTTTTAATATTTTTCTGTTTTGGTATTTGGTGAGGGATTTTCCAATAAAAATGCTATTATATTATCATGGTGACATAGTCCATGAATGAAAAAAGATACATCAATAAGTTTCTATTTTATATTATTCTATAACAAAAATAGAGTAATTGTTGTTTGGAAACGAACTATGTATATCGTATACCTATTATATACTATAGTTTGATTTTGTAATGGTCAAAGGTGTTAATCCATTGTTATAATATGTAACAAATTTATCTTTTACTAGGGTAAGTATACATAGATTAGGTAGTGGCTAGGGGTGAATTAATGCCTAATATATCACAAGGCCATGATCAAACTATAAACCACCTTTCTCGAGCTGCTTGACCATACTTGGTTAAGTATGGCTCGAAGAGGTGTTAAATGGACAAATGGGCATGTGCTTAGCAACTTGGGCCGTGATCCAATCTTGAGCTTATTGGGCCTTTTTGATTCTAAAGCTATTGGAGATAAGCGAAACACATCATTTCGTTTAAATAAAAGGGAAAAGAAAGCAAACGACGTCGTTCAAGAGTTGGGGTTAATATAAAAGCATAGATGAGAAATATTAACCCTCGCATTGCTCATCTTTGTGTGGGCAAGTTAGGGTTTGAGCTCTCTCAAGCGAGCTCTGGCGATGGCACTATAAGTTCACCGAAGGTGATCCAAGGCCGAGAAGAAAGGAATGGGAAGAGGGAGATTAGAGCTTGTTGGTTGTCTCTAAGCTTAGCTTCATATGGGGTTGTGTTGAGTTCTCTATGAACGTGCTTCCCTCTACTTTTTCTCTTCTTGTTTTGTGCTACTTTCTATTCTTGCTTTCGCCCCTTACCTTTGTCGTCTTTATATGCTTGCTTGTAAATGATCATTGTTGGCCTGTGTTGCCTAGTGGATTGGGTGAGTCTCCACTCTTGAGGTTTTGCAGAGAAGGATCTACATGAACTGTGTCAACAAATTTTCTCATGTCCACTCTTTTTCATTTTTAAAAGATTTCAAACGAAAACTATTTTTGAATGGTTGAAGCAGATCTGAACTTGATATTTACAAAAAGTTTTGTAAGAACTTGATTATTCGAACCAATTGTGTATTGATAAGGTGTTCTTTCTTTCCTTATTGATGATGTAAAGGGTATGACTAATCCGCTTGATTATTATGTAACCTTTTAAAAAATTAAAATAAAAACTTTTCCAAAAAAGGAGTGAGTAGTAAAATATTATAACTTAAATATAAGTGTTTATTGTCATAAACCACCTTTAAAAGAGGTATTTTTTAACAAACTACCTTTTATAATATTTTTTAAGTAAACTACCTTTTATAATGTAATTTGTTTAATTAAACCACCTATTTCTATTTTCTAGTAAAGTTCATATTTTATTGACCATTATTTCCTTTATATATATACATATTGTTTTAAGGAAAAAATTTAACACCATTCCTAATTTTGTAATATTTTTTCAAAAACCAACATCATAATATATTTTTAAAAAAATTATTTTTTCACAAAAATCACCAAAAAAGACTTTAAAAGTTGAGATATTTTTCATTTAATTTATAAATGTTGTTTTCTTATGCCTCTCTTACTTATTACATTAAATCAATTAATAAGTATTTTTATTTTTTAAATGATAAAAAACGTAATTTATCTTTTTCAATTTTCGTTTGATATATATAAATGTTAGACGATTGGAGAAAAAATGTAATAAATTAGGGATAATTTTTTAAATTAATTAAATATGTAGTTAAGGACATTTTGGTCCAGATTTTATTATAGGTGGTTTAACTTAAGAAACTATATTATAAAAGGTGTTTTTTTTTAAATTGTAAAATGTGGTTTGTTAAAAAGCACCCCTTTTAAAAGGTGGTTTTTTACAAATAACCCTAAATGCAAATATATTTTGCTTTATTGTAATTTAGACTATTAGCCTAGAAAATCTATAATATATTTCCAATTCTATAAATTTAGAGTAATCCCAATCATTTTCAACTAATTAAAAGAAATGTGTTCTACTATGACAAATAAAGCCAACACATAACATAGATTCTTTTAAATAATGAACCAACTGACCATCTATACTAAAGAGGGGCTTGAGACAAGGCAATTATTTACTACCCTTCATCTTTTATAGTAGGGACTAAGTTTTTGGCTAGTCTCTAAATTGCCAATGAACAAATAAGAGATTTAATTAAGATCTCGCTAACTAAGGCGTGTAACAAGATCCTCTATACATCATTTGTCGATAACATCATAATTTTTGCATAAGTGAATCAAAACTTATGCTTATGTGTTAAGAAAATCACTGAAAATTACTCTTTGGTCAAAAGATAAACTATCACAAATCAGTATTCTATTTTTTTTTATCTGAAAGAGGGCCTAGCCCTTTTATTAAGGCAAATTAAGCAAAGTTACCCATAGGGGTTACATCACGAGATAAAATAGGACTGATACAAACAGGAGGAACCAGAAACTCAGAGAACTCAGTATTCAGCTCAATCGAGTAATTGGCTAGGCGATCGGCAACCTGATTACTCTCTCGTGGTGTATACGCAATAGATGTGCTCCAATGATCTTCTTGAAGAAGCTTGTGACATTGCTCGAGGATATGAAAATCAGCATCCGTCGATGGCATAGGCTTGGACAGCAGCTTCCAAAGTTCCATCGCATCAGTTTCAACCTAAAGTTTGGGGATTCTCATTGATTTTGCTAACTTAAGACCATGAAGAATGGACCATAACTCGGCCGTTCGTGCCCTGCAAATGTCGCAAGTAAAAACAAAGGCCCGACAGAAGTTCCCCGCAGCATCTCGAAAAATTCCTCCCCCACCAGAAAAACCGGGATTACCTTTCGACACAGCATCAGTGTTCAGTTTAATGACACCCTCGGGCGGGCGAAGCCAAACAGCTCGGGGTCGTTCATTGTGGTTATCAGTCTGCATTCGAGTAAAATTGCGCACCACTTCAGCATCTTTATAGTGATGTACAACCTGTTGAACTACTGGAATAATACGGCTAAGATTATCCTCGCCATCAAACACCAATCTGTTACGATTTTTCCATATTTGCCACAACATATTAACGAATATAGAGCAGAGATCACCCTTGTTGCTGATGTTCCTGAGCACCCAATCGCAGACATTGGTATCGTTGAAAAAATTGGCATCCACGAACTCAAAATTTCCTTGTCTCCACAAAGAGCCAACTTCGGCACAATCTCTGAGGAGATGCATAGTAGTTTCAGGCAAAGAGCATCGAGGACAGTCCGTTGAGGCGGCAATCTGGCGATGGAACCTGGTGTGATTGCAAAGTATTGCTTCGTGACACGCCAAAAAGAGGAAATGTCGTGCTCGTTGTTGAGCTGGGCATCTCCAAATGCGTGTCCAAACATGTGATTGTGGAACAACACTAGGAGGTCGAATTAAGTTCCTCGCCGATGAAGTCGAGAAATTACCGGAAGGTGTAGGACTCCAGAAAAGGTTGTCAACCGCGTTAGCAGACTCACGCAGCCTTATTGAACTCAATTCAAGACAAATATTCGACGGGAGCTTCGTCTGAAGAATACTCCACTTCCAACTAGTTCCGGTCCAAAGATCTGCTACCACGGCCCCATAATCTTCTTCAGACAAATTGCTGATAGCAAAGTTAGACAAAGGTTGATCCCTAAGCCAATTATGGACCCAAAACAGAGTGTTTAGTCCATTTCCGATGGAGAAACGAGCTCCTTTTGTAAGGATCTGCCCACCATGAACCAAGCTCTTCCATGTGTGAGATTGCCTCGGCCTTCTAACAAACATATCGATGTCAGCTCTGTGATTGCAGTATTTCCCTCTAATTACCCGACTCCATATCGAAGTTGGCTCCTTTAGAACTCTCCCACTCAGTTTACTTAGGAGAGCTGCGTTCGATTCTCTCATACTACGAACGCCAAGTCCCCCCATGCTGGGTGGTTGTGTAATTTTCTCCCAAGACACCAGATGTATTTTCCTAGCTTCATTTGTGGAACCCCAAATAAAGCCCCGGATTCTCTTGTCAATAGCATCACATGTTGATCTTGGCAACAAAGTTGATTGCATTGCATAGACCGGTAAGCTCGAAAGAACAGCATTAGCGAGCGTTACTCTTCCCACCAAGGAGAGAGTTCGAGACTGCCATCCACTCAGTTTAGAGGTAATTTTATCAAGAATATACTGATAGTTCTCTTTCTGAGCTCTTCCGTGAATGATAGGAACGCCGAGATACTTGCCAAGATCCAAAGCAACCGGAATATTAAGCCGTTCGCCGAGATCAATCGTCGTGGAATGAAGGACTGCTTTGGAAAAACAAAAAGAGCTTTTATCCAAGTGGATTTTCTCCCCGGATTGAGCACAAAACTGTTCAAGACAAGCCTGAATTATGGCTACCTGAGAAGCGGAAGCTTCAGCAAAAAGGAGAAGATCATCAACAAAAAAAGGTGTGAGATTGGCACTCCCCCCACCGAAATAGGCTGCCATAGTCCCGAAGAAACCGCAGATTGAATAATATGGGATAATTTTTCCATACACAATACAAAAAGATAAAGTGATAAAGGGTCACCTTGTCGAATCCCACGGGAAGGTTTAAAAGAACCATCATATTCACCATTCCATAACAAAGTAGTTGTTCCGGAAGATTGCCCCATCATAATCACATCAGTAATGCGATCCGGAAAGCCCGCCTCTAACAAAATTTCTTTGAGAAATACCCATCGTACCCTGTCGTAAGCTTTAGCAAGGTCGATTTTCAGCACCATCCACTTGTCGTTGGACGCCCGATTCTCCATGGTGTGCATAATCTCTTGTACTATGACGATATTGTCAATAATCTGCCTTCCCGGAATAAAACTCGATTGCATCGGTGAGACCATATCTGCGATATGCGGTTTAAGCCTATTGACTATCATCTTTGTGCTGATTTTAAAGATGACATTCAAAAGAGAGATAGGTCAAAACTGAGCCGGTCTAGTCGGATTATCCATTTTCGGGATAGGGACAAGATAGGCATCCGTAAAACCCGTTTCCATATGACCATTATTAAGAAACTCGAGCACTGTCTTTGACACATTTGCGCCCACCATGGTCCAACTTTTTTGATAGAACACGACCGGAAATCCATCCGGGCCAGGTGCTTTGAAGGGGCCAATTGATTTAGCCGCCTGCCACACTTCGTCATCAGAAAAGGGGGTAGAGAGGTCTTCAATCAGCGCCGCAGAGGGTGTTGGAAAGCCACAGTTTAGTTGGATAGGCAGAGAAACAACAGGAGATCGTGGAGCTTCTTCCGAATACAAAGTCGCAAAAAAATTACGTGCTAAAGCTGCGACTTCTGTTTTGTTGGTGATCTAGACATCTGCATGATCTAAGAGTCTCTCTACATTATTTGCTCTTCGTCTGATAATAGTAGACAGATGGTAGTAGCGAGTGTTTCTGTATCCATCCAGAAGGAAAGAAGATCGAGATTTTTGAAACCACAATAGTTGCTCTTGTTCCAGTACTGCTTCAAGCTCCCGAATCAGATCTTTTTCTAACTGAATTAGCCGATCATTCACATATGACGCTAAGCATCTGCGGACCCCTGCTAAGCGAGCCCAGAGTTTCCGTTTTTTCTGAAAAATATTTCCGAACACCTCCCGATTCCAAGCTTTTAACTTGTCTGCCATATCATCTAGTGCTTTCATGCTTCTAAAATTTGTATTCCAGCCCGCAACAATAAACTCCTGGTACTGATTATGTAAAGCCCATGCCGCTTGGAATCTGAAAGGTCTGTTCCTCCTGGTGTCAATGCTCTGAGTTTGCAGATGAAGAATAATTGGCGAATGATCTGAGTGTGGTGCCGTCCCGTGCTCTACCCAAGATTCAGCAAATTGGAGACGCCATAACTCATTACATAATACCCTGTCTAATCTGGCCGCCTTTCTTGTTCGACTAGAATTGCCAGTCTGCCATGTGAAGGGTTGCCCAGAGAAAACGAGATCAATAAGTTATAGTTCATCTACCCACTCCCTGAAACGTCGTGAGTTGGTGTTTGAGCTTACAGAGGATGGCATACGCTCATGTGGATGAAGAGTAGCATTGAAATCCCCTACCAAGGCCCACAGACGATTATGAGAACGAGCAAAAGACTCCAGCTCGTTCCAAAGATTGGTGCGGGTTACCGCATCCGGAGATGCATAAATAGCCGAGATATACCACGGATCTTCTCTAATTCTCGAGATTTCAACTGTCAGATGTTGAGGGTGGAGAGAAATAGGTACCACTCTGACCTCGGTTGTGCGCCAAAGTATCCAGATTCCACCCGAGAAACCTTCAGCCTCGACCCAGAGTCTTCCATCAAAACCAATTCGATTACAAGTTCTATCCGCTTGCTCCCCGCTGATATGTGGTTCCACAAGAAATAATACTCTAGGATTATGCATTCGAATGAGTTCCCTCATAGTCGAGATAAAGTGATCGCTAGCAGCTCCGCGGACATTCCATATCAATATATTAAGATCAATCATGTTCATCAGTGAAGCATTTATGAAATCAAATAAAGGCAACATATCGTGCGACAGTCGCGAAGTAAACGCGAGAATAGCGTCAGACAGCCTGATTGACGCATCCTGAATCACTGGTGGTATCGAAGCCTTGCAAAGTATCGGGTTTGTTTCCGTTGTCATTGGAAAGAGCTCGATTCTCATACGGTGGATTATGCGGGGTGTTATAATTTTGAAGGGACCCGGGTGGATGTGCGAGATCATCAAACTTCGCGAGTCTCTCACCATCTTGGTCACCACACTCGGTACCCTGTCTTGCATTGCCATTGGATTCCCATGCAGGAGGCGTGTCTTCAAACAACGGATTGTTAGAGAATTTGTGTTTCTCCTCTGCCAACTTCTTGACCGTCTCTCTGAGTTTCTTTTTCAAGCTAGTAGATTGAGTTTGGTGGGGGGCGGTGTTCAAAGTTGTTGGCTTTGTAAGATCAATTGATGAAAGGTTCTCAAGGGCGAGCTTTGAAGATTTGAAATCTTCGTTAATCGGCATAGAATCTGAAACGGGGAAAGGTTGGTATCTGTTAAGGGAAGATTTTTTGTTCTTCAAGATCTTAAAAGATTTTGGTTTCTTGGGCCGGCCCATTACAGTTGGATCTTTTTCCTTCATTGCATTAGACTCCACCATTCCCATCGAAGGAGAACTAGCCAGATTAAGAGATAGGGAAATATCTTTTGAAGACGGTTGGGATACGCTTTCCATAGGGGTAACCTGCGGGATAATATCCATGTCTGACGTGGCAGCAGCAACGGGTGGATTCTTTCCAATATTTAAGGAAGTTGTTTTCTTTTCCAGGATAAAATCTTGGACTACCTTAGCTATTTGCTCATCCTTTCCATCATCGAGCAAATCAAAAGCTTCAAACGGATTTTTGGCAAGAATAGCGATTTCTGAGGCTGGTGGGATTTCAATTTTCCTTTTTCTTGCCCTGATTGGTTGCTATTTCCACTTACCTTCCTAGAATTGCTCGCTCGAAGATTTTGCGGATTTTTCCTTTGAGGTTGACTTTCCGTTTTTCCACCACCATCCAAGCACCGTAGGATCCTTTACTTTCTCCGGTATCCTTCCGGCCAACAGTGTCCGATGGCAAAGACGTCGAGGCTCCCAGACTTCCATTTTTGCTGCCGCCACTATTGTCCTCCATCAAAGTGGCCACTGACTGCTTGTTTGTTGCTGCTTGATTCCCCGAGTTTATATTTCCTTGGCGGAACGGACAATGATTTTTTACATGGCCAAACCTCCCACAGCTGAAACAAATTGTAGGAAGGCCTTCGTATTCAACGAGAAAACGATCGCCATTAATACTGATCGAACCCTTCAACGGCTTTTCTATATCCAATTCAACACAAATCCGTGCAAACCGACCCCTATCTGTATACAGAGTTTTTGGGTCTACTTTTATTGCGCGACCAATGGACTCCCCAATCTTAAGCAAAATTTTCTCTGCGTATAACGTTACTGGCAAATCGGTGATTCTAATCCAAGTTGGGACTGTTCTGATTGGCTCCGAAGTTCGGAAATTGGGAGACCAACTTCGAACAATCAAACAACGGTCAAAAATGGTCCAAGGACCTCCTGTGAGTGCGGACACTAAGTCGTCTTCCTTCCCAAAGCGGATGAGGTAGCAACTATTGGAGAGATCCAAAACTTGAAATCGTATATTGGTTCTCCATAGTTCTCTGAGCTTTTTCTCCATAAGTGGAAAAGTAATGGGGTGTCCTAGCAACTTAACCACCACCGACCACTTCCAAACTGAAGCCAGGGCCTCTATAACTTCCTCAGCAATAGTGATGGCCGGATCTCCATCCATACCATTCGGGTGATGGATCTGAATTTTGCCTGCAAGGAATTCGTCATCAATAATGGTCTTTTGCTGGGAAGCACTCCCAACTACCACCACATCTTTCCACGATCCCACTCGATCTGGAGGATCACCGGGTTGTTTTTCTCTTGAATCTGTTGTGCTATCTTCCATTGTAACCTCATTCTCAATTCTTGAGGCAGTCACCGGAGAAAGATCGGGAGACATTCTCAATTCCGTTCGAAAATTATGTTGTAAATTAAAATTGAGTGGTATTTTGGTCCAGACTTTCTATCCCCTTGTTACAAATCAGTATTCTATGCCACTTAGTAAAGTAACAAACCGATATAAACGACAACTACAAAATGTCCTAAACATTACCAACATGGTTGCACTTGATAAATATTTATATGATGTGCAATTATTATTGAGAAGGTTAATAAGAACACCTTTGATGAGATCATCACTAAATCAAAGGCATAATTAAGAAAATGGAAAGCTAATTCACTATCTCAACAAGAGAGAATGACAAATTCCTATCTTAAAACTAAAGTTGACTATATAAACCATGAACTAAACAATCATAATAGAAGCTTTTTCTTAAAAAAAGACGGTATAAACCATTAATTGAATAGGACCATATTTTCAAACTCACAACTTTATAGGAGTTGAAATCCGGGAGACGAAAGATATGAATCTTGCTCTACAAAATTAAACTAATTTGGAAGATTATGGTTGAACCTGACAACATAAAAGTTGAAATAGTATGAAAAACATTTTTAAAAAAACTAAACGCATCTTAGATTATGAGAAAAAGAGTAATATCTCATGGAAATAGTCTAAGATGGTAGACCTTAGGGACTGCTTTATAAAATGACTTATTTGGCATGTTGGTGATGGTAAAACAATAAAAATTTGGATTGATAGGTAGGCGGTAGGCTACAAGTGAACATCTCCTTAACAAAGCACTTGTAAGGTCCAAGGCCTTAGAAGCGGTATCCCATGCCAACCTTAGGACTTTCCAAGAGGTCACCCATCCTAGTATTACTCTTGCCCTTACACGCTTAACTTTAGAGTTATTTATCCTCACTCAAATTTTGAAAAGGAAGAGCTCTTGTTGAGATAGGGGGCACCTCAATCCCCTATAAATTACCGGCGTGTTACAATCTCCCCCACTTAAACACTTGACGTCCTCGTCAAGGCCTAAAGACCGCCCTCCGGTTCGAGTGATTGCCCTCCAGGCCAAGCCAACTCATAACCCAGAGTCGAATCTGATACCATTTGTAAGGCTTGAGGCCAACTTGAGGACTTCCTAAGAGGTCACCCATCCTGGTACTACTCTCGCCTTTACATGATTAACTTCAGAGTTCTTTGTCCTCACTCGAACCTTGAAAAGGAAGAGCTCTTATAGTCTTATTGACATGGGGAGCACTTCAATCCCTTATAAATTATCGGGGTGTTACAACACTAACATCACAAAGTATATATTTTAATTTAAGGGTCGATATGTTCATTGACGACCAAAATATATGAAGGAACGAAACTCTACAAGATGTCCTACCTCAAGACATTTTGAAAAAGTATTTGATACCTTGATCCCAACTAACCACATACAAGATCAACTTTATTAGGAACCTAGTAAGACTAGTTGGTTTTCTACGTCGTCGCATATGAAGCATATTACAAAGCAATTGTAATACTCTCTTTGTGACAATGCCTAGATATGGAAACTTAATACATACCCTAATCTTAAAAACTTCCTTTGTAAATTTTGAAGAAAAAAAAAAGTGGTTCACATGAAGATATCCCACATTTGTACTTCAAACTTCCACGTTCACAACTTGATTAGGACGATTAATATAAAATTAAGACAAACCATTTAAACTATGACCCAACTAATAAATGGCCATAGGATATCTTGACTGGTTTGGGGAGCTCCAAGCCAAAATAAGATTTCACGGACCTTTTCGTCATTGGTAGTGCATTTAGCATCTAAGCAATAAAATCATTTTATTAACAAACCCCTAGAAGAAGAGGCTAACTTTCAACAAACAAGACCCACTAGAAGTAAAAGAAGAAAGAGGAGAGATATAAAATGATTAAACCTCCATAAGATTTAGTGAAAATAAAGTTTAATAGCTCAAAAGCACAAAACGAGAAAGTGTTATAATATTATTATATTTAGATGTATATAGTAAACCCTAATTTTGGGCTTATCTATTAAATCTTGTATTCTCTATATAAGGCCCCTATGGGTGACCTAATAACATAACTCTGATATCCCCCCTTCTCCTAAATCTCTCTATTTTATAATACGTTATCAGCACGATTGTTTTAGGTCGAGGGAGGTATGGTTCTTACTTATTAATTAATTTATATCACTTCGCATATATATGTTCATTCGTTCAATATGTTCATTTGGTTTACCGAGTTCATCACATGTTCGAACTTCACGTAAGCATATTGTATGTTCGATCTTCTCATACAATTCTTTCAATTCTGTTCAATATTTAATTCATTCATTACAAATTGATCGTTAATATTCATAATATATCTTTAATTGAATTGTAAATGATTTATGACTAATCAACATCATAGTTCGATAGTTTGATAATGAGTTTGTTTTTCATTGATCGTTTGTATACTTAATTTTATATATATATATATATATATATATATATATATATATATATATATATATTGCGATCTGTTTGTTCAATTTTGTATGATTTAATATGTTACATCCCCGAAGTGGATGTATTCATAAACAAATTTGTCCTTAGTGAGACAAACAATATGAACATATAAAGATAATAATTATCCCCGAAGTGATAATTTTTTCATAATTTTCATTCCCTGAAGTGAATGAAACATCAATATATAATCCCTGAAGTGATTATTTCCATTCTCTGAAGAGATTGGAACACCGTTGTAACCCTGAAGCGATAATTATTTCCTCCCGAAGAGTTGAATTTACAAAACAAAATTATTCATTGTATTATCCCTGAAGCGATAATTAATTCCTTTTGAATTTACAAATAATATTATCCCTGAAGTGATAATTATTTCCTCCGGTAGAGTTGAATTTACAAATAATATTATCCCTGAAGTGATAATTATTTCCTCCTGAAGAGTTGAATTTACAAATAATATTATCCCTGAAGTGATAATTATTTCCTCCTGAAGAGTTGAATTTAAAAAATAATATTATAATTTTATCCCTGAAGTGATAAATTTCATTCCCTAAAGTGAATGAATTCTTTTATTTATTTTATTGTTCTTATATTGTTTATTTATTTATTATTTTCATATATTTAATTATGTTATATTACTTCATCTTGAAGAGTTGATTGAATGTACAAAACAAAATTATCCCTGAAGTGATAATCCTCATTCCCTGAAGTGAACGAAATAACTTATTTATCCTTGGTGTGATAATTCTCATTCCCCGAAGTGAATAAAGCAACTTATTTTATCCTTGGTGTGATATTTCTCATTCCTTGAAGTGAATGAAACAATTTTATTTTTAACCCTAAAGTGATAATTCTCGTTTCATAAAGTGATGAAAGAATAAAAGTTTCTACTCCTTGAAGTGAGTGTTGAAACTAAAGTCATCTCCTGAAGAAGATGACAAAATTCATTCGAAAACTGAAATAGAAGAAAATTTTCATCTCCAGAAGTAGATGATAAAGTTTATTCATATGAAAAATATAATCACTTGAGTAGAAAATAAACAACCTATATATATCACATCCTGAAGTATGTGACTGAAAGGATTGAGAGATTTTTGATTAAATTTCTTGTCACCAGAAGTTGACAATGTGTTGTTTCTTTAATTTCTTAAATTATGTCTCTCAATTTAATTATTTCTGTAATTATTTATGTACACTATTATTATTATTTTTTAAGTTAAAAGAAAATTTGTCATCCACTAAAGTGGGTGTATATACATCCCGCAAAGTGGATGAAATAATTGAATCAATCCCTAGAAGTGGATGAATATAATAAAAGTTCATACTCCTTGGAGTGAGTGGTGATACTAAAGTCGTCTCTTGAAGTAAATGACATGATGTATGTGCAAATTGAAAAAGAAAAATATCATCTCCATAAGTAGACGATAAAGTTCATATGACAAATATTATCTCCTGAAGTAGATAATAATATACCCACATGGATATCACATCCCGAAGTATGTGATTAATAGGTCTCATTGAAATCACATCCTGAAGTATACGATTGAAAGATCTTATGAATAATCACATCTTGAAGTATGTGATGGAAAGAAGTCTAGAAGACTTTGTATACAATCTCTTGTCACTAGAAGTTGACAATATTTTATAGTACTTTATTTCTTTAATTATATTTTTCAATTTAATTATTTATGTTATTGCTTATATACATTTTTTATTTGTTCTTAAAGTTAAAACTTGTCATCTCCTGAAGCGGATGCTAGTATGTCCCAATAGAGACAAATTTCAAATCATCCCCGAAGAGATGAAATAATAAATCACATTACCCCTGAAGTGAGTAATGATAGAAAATATCACTTCCTAAAGAAGATGACAAAATTTATGTGACAACAATCATCTCCTGAAGTAGATGTTTTTATACATAAGAGTATTATCCCTAGAAGTGGATTTAAATACAGAATTTATTACTTTTTGTAATGGTTTAAGAGATAACTTATTCATTGTCACCTGAAGTTGACAAATAAGATGTTTGGGAGAATTATGCATCACTTCAAATTCCAGTAGATTTGTGCTAAGCTATAATGGTAAAGTATCATATCATCAGCTCCATTTGAGTTTGAAGAATCGAATTTTGACAAGTAGAGATCGTTATAAACTCTTGGAGAGTTAACAGATCTCATACCAAACCATGTACTCTACATGTAGTACAAGAAATATGGCATGTACTCTAGAAGTAGTACAAGGAATGTGGGTCGTTACAATATTCAGAACTGTCTAAATGACCACCTACCTAGCATGAACTAGAAGTTCAAGGTCATGTTTGACCAACCTCTTGCATGCCGGAAGCATGCCTCCTCTGGAAGAGGGTGTGAAAGAGGTTACGGTATATTACGCATGCGGCCGTTAGTCATGGTTATGACTTATAGCTAGGACGTCGTGGGCTAATTTGATGTCTAGAAGAACATCTAAGATAAGGGATATCCTATAAATGACATAATTGATCATCAGTCTTTGTACCAGTTGTACAAGAACCACACCTTATGAGTATAAGTGTGGAGACCGGTCTAGTCTATATTAGAGTTCTGAATGCACCCATTTTGAGGCATCTAATGTTAGAAATCAAGATAATGGTTTATCTAATTTGAGTTGATGAGCTCCCAAACATAAGTATGGATCACCGACATTTTTCAATGGTGTCACACCACATTGTATTTGAAAATCAGAAGTTTTCACAAGTCATGCGCAAATTTTCGTGTGAAGGTTATGATGACTCTAGAAGAGTATATCCCATTGAATAATGTAATCTCACTAACTGGAAGTTAGTTAATGATAAGATATATATGTGGCATGATTAACTTGGTCACTCAAGAGAAATAATATTGCGCATGATCGGTATAGGACCGAAAGATCTTGAGACTTGAAGTCTCTTTCTAAGAGTGATCTTGAAAGGCTTGTGATCTTGGCAAGTTAGTAGCAAAGCCAGCATAATATGCAAGTAAATACAAAGTCTCATATGCTCCTTGACTATGTTCAATTGATATAAGAGGACACATTACATCGCCATATGAACCATTGTGGATTAATCATATAATGTTGAAAGATGCCACAACACATTGGTTCCAAGAAAAATGAAGGAGAATGGAATAAATCAATATGTGTAGTGATTGAGCATTGGATAGCTCTCACACATATACACAAAACGACCCAGGTAGAGTCGTCAATAATGCGGTCATAATTGATAGCCAGGCAAGTGCTATACATGGAATACGCGACTTGGAAGAGTCGAGGTTAAATAGGGTCATGAATATGAATATCGATTATTTAATTCGACAAGACCGACCGCTTATAGCAAATTCTCCTAATGGAAATGCTATATATGTCCTCCACCCCCAAATAATTTTTAAGTAATGTCACACAATGAAAGTTGGGATTAGACAAGGGGTTTGGGTCCTTATCGTTTATAAAATACCTAGAGCTTATAAGCGGTGATCAATATATTGCTCGGTATTAAGATTAACACTTTGGCGAGGTGAAAATCCCAACTTTAGGGGGAGAATAAAATGAGACTAGAAGTTAAGAGATTGCATGGGATGCAATTTGTTATCCAAAGAAAGCTAAACCAGAAGTTTAGCATATTGTATAATTAAACCAAAAGTTTAGTGACTAAGACATAATTACTATTTGAGAATACACCAGTCATTTGGAGATTCCAGAAGTAACTCCAAACCAACACATAAGCATGAGAGACATTTTTGGATTTAAGGATACATTCCCCAGAAGAGGAAAGAGCCATTTACATCCCAAAAGGATGATATGTCGACTGGAAATAAACATGAAGATAGAGCTCCTGAAGAGATTCTATCTAAAGACTCTAAAAGCAAAGAAAATGACATGAGCGAAAATTTAGAAATGTCGATTAATTATGTAAGTACTGGTATAGGTTATCGGGAAGATATATTTGCTTATTCAGTTATCGTAAAAGTCATTGGAGAAGATGCCAATAATCCCCAAAAAATGGAGGAATGTCGACATCGAAATGGTTGGGAAAGCTGGAAAGCAGAATTGGATTCTTTAAACAGACTAGGTGTTTTTGGGCCTGTAGTTCCAACACCAGAAAATGCAAAACTAGTCTGTTATAACTGGTTGCACAAGGGTTCTCGCAAAAAACTTGGAGTGGATTACATGGAAATGTATTCACCAGCAGTGGATGCAACAACACTCAGGTTCCTTGTTGCTTTAACCGTTGTTGAGCGTTTGAAAATGCAATTCGTGGATGTGGTAACAACATACCTATATGAGTCATTAGGTACCAACACATACATGAAAATCCCAGAAGGATTTAAAATGCCTGAAGCATTTGAATCAAAACCACATTACATTTATTCCATTAAACTTAGATGATAGCTATATGGATTGAAACAATCGGGAAGAATATGGTATAATCGCCTTAGAGAATATCTACAAAGGCAAGGATTTGTCAGCGATCAAATAGGTCCTTGTTTGTTCATAAAATAACAAATTTGGGATATGTAATCATTGTTGTTTATGTTGATGATTTCAATATTATTGGGACTCCAGAAGAGATCCTAATAGAAGCTGATTATTTGAAAAGAGAATTTGAAATGAAGGACTTAGGAACTACCAAGTATTGTCTCGGCCTGCAGTTCGAGCATACAAAGGATGGAATGTTTATCCATCAATCAAACTACGCAGAAAAGGTCCTAAGGCAATTTAATATGGATAAGGCGCATCCATTAAGTACATCAATGAGAGTAGATCGCTAAGTGTGGAAAAGGATCACCTTTTATCCCCGATTAGAAAATAAAAGAGATATTAGATCTTGAAGTACCATATCTCAATACAATAGGTACATTAACGTACCTTGCTCCATTACCTCAATAATGTCATTTTATGTGACAATGATTTATTGTCTCTTTTAAACATAAAATAAAGATAATTGGTCCAAAAGTACCAAATCTTCTACAAAAGTTCATAATGGCATATATCTATTGCATAAAGAATGTATGTTTATCTGAGAGGGAGCATTATTATACGACTGTACTCTTTTTTCCTTGGTTTTGGTTTTTATCCAAACAAGGTTTTTAATGAGGCAGTTCGTCATATAAGGTCTCTGATGAGACAATCTCGGTCTGAAGTTCGAGATATGTGAAAGAATAGAATTTTTATCCATCCATCAAATCAAGTTGAAAGGAGCCAACAATGATGTATAAAGAGAATTCAGCATGAAGTGATCAACCAAGTACATATCACCAAGTGTTCTCAAACTACAATATTCAACTCAAAGGCGGGATGGATGTTCAATTAAAACAAGCAAGGAGGATATATTTCAAGTTGAGAGAAAGAATCATAACTGCACTCTTTTTCCCTTAGTCTTGGTTTAGTCCCATTGGGTTTTCTAGACAAGGTTTTTAACGAGGCAGTTAGTGATGTACATCTAAGGGGGAGTGTTATAATATTATTATATTTAGATGTACATAGTAAACCCTAATTTTGGGCTTATCTATTAAGTCTTGTATTCTCTATATAAGGCCCCTATGGGTGACCTAATAAGATAACTCTGATCTCTCCTCTTCTCCTAAATCTCTCTATTTTATAATAGAAAAGCAATTTGTGGATATATTATTCAGGCTCATAATGGGAGACCAATATTCGGGGAGTAGAAAAATATGGCAATATATATGTGATGCGAACGCGTCTCTGAAAGGAAGAGATCTCGTCCGGATCTTTGACTTTGATCACGTATTGTGTCTCGTGATACAACAACGGGAGCGGTTTTGATTTGAACGAGAGGTTCTTGATTGTAAGCGATAAGAATTTGACCAAGTCAAGGGAGAATTGATCGAGAGAGAAGAGAGGTTGAGAGAGATTGACGCACCAAACAAGAAGAAAGCAGAAAAGCTTCGACTTAAGTTCTTGTAATTAAAATAACGCGTAACCTAAACAAGGTGGCCGATCTCCCTTAGAGAGACGCCAAAACTAGGGTTTAACAAGCAAAGCAAGGTGGCGAACTAGGGTAGGTGCAACCTAGGCCCAACGTCCAACTAAGCCCATAAATAAGTTACTAAAACAAGCTAAAATATAATTAGAAAGGTTCGAAATAGAAATAACAACTAAAAATAGCAATAAGGGATAGACGTTGTGGCCAAGGGGTCGAGAGTGTTAAGACCGAGGCATGACAAGGCTGTCGCGACGCATGACACGCATAAGAACAAGCTGGGCGCAGGCACTGGCATGCGCATATAGATCTTGGCACGCCGGGTTTCGTGGCTGGCAAGAACTTCGTGTGTCGAGAGGCCTTGGCACATGAGCGCCGAGGTTGGAATGAAGTGGCGCGTTGAGTCTGTGGTGTCAAGGACAAGGACACAGACTGGGGATGTCATGGGCGATAGTGCACTGTGGCACGCCAAGGTGCGCGACACAAGCAATTGCGTGGTTGTAGCGATGGCACGAGTCTGGTTACGAGATCGTCGGAGCGCATGGACATGGTGAGCTTCTCTTGGGTGGCGTCCATAGGTGGAGTCGCATCAATATGATTGTACTCAAGGATGAGACAATGGTCCTTCGGAGCAATATTATCAATGTTAAGACACTCGAATTTAGAATAATTGAAATTGAAGGAGGCAATCTTAGTGTGATTTATTAAGAGAATTTGGCATTACCATTGGAAAATCATATAACCATATCTGATATCCAAATTCATTTAAAATCTTTCGAAATAGTTCAAATTTCGTATATTTTCAGGCAAGTAAATGTGGGGCAAATAAAATTGCTGACCTTGAACACTCATTATCAACAAACTATCTAGTCTTGTTTATAACTTTAAGTTTCCATCCTTAAAGATACTCGAGGTTTGTCTTATTCTTGAGGCATTTCTAATTCTTCCGTAATCAAAAAAGTATTATAGGAATTCCATGCTGGGCAAATTCAGCGATGAGCCCATTTTGGGGTTGTCGAATGATAGAAGGCACGGGGTGTTAGGAGGCCCTAGGTTCGATTCTTGTATCTTCTCTTTCACTTGGATGAAAAAACTAAGTCTTATTATCTTTCCTTCCATTAGGTCGAGCCGTTCAGCGTAAGCCAATTTATCTGGTTCGTTGTGATTGTTGTCTGGATCACGAGTCCAAAAAATTTCAACAAAGGTGGGTCACTCGTTAAAAAAAGGCCATATTTTTACAGCTTAGTTATTTCATTCTCCATATAAGAACAAGGATTGCTCATTTTTTACCTGTTCAAAACTTCGAATACCTCCAAGCACGGATGCGGGGACGGGTTGGGGTAAAGCCTGTCCTAAAAAAATATAAAGTATTAATATTCATCATCATCATTGACCCAACGAGGTTCCGCTACAACGGAATTTAGGGGTCCAGATGGAGGTACCGCTGCCCAAGGAAAAGTGGTACGCCCGATAGACCCAAGAAAAACTGAAATTCAGCTATGTGACAATAATAACTGAATTTAGTTAGATTGCACCAAAATTAATATAGAGACTAAATCCATCTCAAATGTAGTATATAAAAGTCAATGAGCATGAGGATGCGCCCCATAAAAATAAATTAATAAAAAAAATAGTAAAAACTAAGTTAAATTTAGTACTGGTTGAGTAGAAATTAAGACAAGTTCAACCTATTAAGATAAATTTAGGCAAACAAAGTAAATCCACCCAACTAAAAATTTAATACGGAGTATCAAATAAGTAGAGATATAAAATGACTAAAAACCTCCATAAGATTAGTACTCCATCGAGTAAGTAGAAATTAAGCCAAATTAAGGTAAATCTAGGCAAACAAAGTAAATCCTTCCTATTTCTACCAAAAAAAAAAGTAAATCCTTCCTACTAAAAGTTTAATTCCTGGTTGTGGTTTAATTTTTTCGATTAATTGAATTTATAAATAACATTTCGATAGCGATTATATAACCATGATTCTTGCAACTTGCTCCAAGACTTGATATTGCTTCAGGAGGAGAATCCTTAATCTTACAGCATGCTATAATTTAACCCCCACACCACCACCAACCCATTTCATCGAGATTGTATGTACCCAAATAATATATGAATTTTGTTTAATTATGTGCATATATGTTAATCTAATTGATTGAACTTTTCTTTCTTTTTGTTGTTAATTGGTAGGTAAATCTTACATTTTCTTAAACAAACATATAATTATATTATACAACCCTGTGACCTGGAGAATGATTTCTTTTTTTAGTGTGTGTTCGTGTCTAATACAAGGTCTTTTTGTTCTCGGTATTTTTTTTTATTGCCCACCAGAGTTTTATTTTAGCTACGTCCAGCTCGATCCGAATCACACATCTGATTTTAGTGTGCGGGTCTCCTAAAGAAAATGTTTTACATCTACTAAAGTTGAATTTCACGCCTCGTGAATATATGTGAATCGAAATAGACCGCTTATCACCTAAGACAACTCTTTTTATTTTATTTTTCTTGGTATTTGGTTGTGGTTGATCCAAGAAAGTTCTCGTTAAATTGATCACCTTTCTCATATAAGAGCGCATTAAATTGTTACAAGATATGTCAGTCTATAGTTCCTGTTCGATTCTTTTTTCGGTTTAAGGATCCCTTCCATTCCCTTCAATCAAAGTTTCATCAAAATTAATCTAAAAGATGGGAACTCAGTTGATCTTATCAGACTGAGGTTATCATATTATATAGAGAAGATTACATAAAAAGATTACAAGAGATTTACAAAATATTATCAGAATATACTGAGAGAGAAAAATATATGCAGAATATTATATACAAGGAAATATGACTATAATATCGCTAATACCCCTTCCAAGCTCATGGAGCAGGTTCGACATGAAGCTTGGGATGCAAACTGTCAAAATGACGGGAGCCAATGGCTTTGGTAAAAATATCTGCAACCTGATCAGTAGCACTGATGTGACGAACAAACAACTCATTAGCCTCAACCATATCATGAACAAAGTGAAAATCAACATGAATGTGCTTGGACCGCTTGTTAAGAACAAGATTACGAGCCATGAAAGTGGCACTGAGGCTGTCACAAAGCAACACAGGTCGAGAGACAAGCCGCTGTCAAAGATCGAAAAGGACTGACTGAATCCAACTAATCTCCGCAACAATAGCAGCAATAGCCCGATATTCGGATTTGGTGCTAGAGCGAGCAACAACTTTCTGCTTTCGCGAGGTCCAACTAATAAGAGTGTTGCCAAAATAAATGGCAAAGCCAAACTGGGAACGACAATCATCAGGGTCAGAAGCCCAACCAGCATCCGAAAAAGCTGTCAAAATGAACCGAGGGGCTGGTTGAATGTAGAACTGATGAGTCAGAATACCCTTGAGATACTGCAAAATGCGCTTTACAGCGCCCCAGTGTGATTCCATTGGACAATGCATAAACTGACAGACACGATTGACAGCATATGAGATCTCGGGGCGAGTGATAGTGACATATTGTAGAGCCCCTACCACACTCCGGTAAAGGGTTGGATCGGGAAACGGGTCACCGTCCTTGGAAAGCCGAGAATGCGGCTCAACTGGATTGGAAATAGGCCTAGCATCTGTCATCTTAGACCTGTCAAGAAGATCTCGAATATACCTTTGTTGACACAGAAGTAACTTGTCAGAGGAACGAGTCACTTCAATGCCCAAAAAATAATGAAGAGGACCCAAATCCTTCAAAGAAAAAGCCTGATTAAGCTTAGAAATAGAAGATGCAATATGAGAGCTAGAGCTGCTTGTAACAATAAGGTCATCAACATAGACAAGAACATAGATCACACAGGTTGACTTGAGAAAGACAAATAGAGAGCAATCTGACTGACAAGCACGAAATCCAGAGGCAAGTAAGAAGTACTTGAGCTTACTAAACCAAGCTCGAGGAGCCTGTTTCAAGCCATACAGTGCCTTTTGAAGAAGACACACGTGTGAGGGCCGGGATTGATCAATGAAACCCGGTGGTTTCTCCATAAAAACCTGCTCAGATAGGTCACCATTCAGGAAGGCATTATTAATATCAAGTTGTCAGATAGGCCAATGAAAAGTAAGAGCAATAGTCAAGACAAGCCGAATTGTAGTAGGTCGAAGGACAAGACTGAACGTGTCAAAATAATCAACTCCTTCTTCCTGATGATATCCTTTTGCTACAAGTCGAGCTTTGTAGCGATCAATAGTGTCGTCCGCTTTCCGTTTAACCCTGTACACCCACTTACAACCAACGACATTAGTAAATTGAGGATGAGGAACCAAAGACCATGTACCATTTTTAGATAACGTATTAAATTCTGATTCCATGGAAGTAACCCACTGAGGAGATTTCTTGGCTTGATTGAAAGTTTTTGGTTCATTGTCCGAATTAGGATCCAGAATAATAGGGTGTTTTGTGGAGTGAAAGGATTTCGGTTTGAGATTGCCGGTTTTGGCCCGGGTGGTCATGGGATGAGAGCTGTTATCAGTAGATGCGGAAGCATAGGTGGAGAAGAGGAGGCAAGAATGGGGGGATTAGGGTCGGTAGAGGCAGAATTGGCCTCGGTTGAAGTTGGTGGCGAAGGCTGGGCAACAGCAGGAAACTCGGCCTGGGGCACGACCGAGTTCTGGACCGAGGGATGTGTTGGTGGCTCGAGTTCGGTCTCATTGGAACGAGCAGATCCGGCCGGTTCAAGGGATCGATCCGATGGCGGCACGTTTGAGGCAATTGGCGAACTAGATGACGAATGCAACATGGCGGAGGAGAGAATGTCAAGAGAGGTGGAAGAAGGTGAAGGGTCAACTTGTGACGTTAAAGACGACGCCACAACAGACGGAAATTTGAACTCATGAAAAACAACGTGACGACTAACATAAAGACGTTTGGACTCAGAATGATAGCACAAGTAGCTTCTGTGAGAGGAACTGTAGCCAAGAAAAATACAAGAAAGAGTTTTAAACTCTAATTTGTTTGACCTGTAAGGACCTAAGAAGGGAAAGCATATACACCCAAAATGATGAAAAGACAGATAATCTGGAACTCGATTGTAGAGAGATTGAAAAGGAGATTTGTTTTTTAGGACAGGAGTTGGCAGTCGATTATGAAGATAAACTACAGTATGGAAGGCATGTTCCCAAAATTCATGGGGTAGGAGGGATTGAGCGAGAAGAGTTAATCCTTTTTCCTAAATATATGGTGCGATTTCTACGCTCAACCATGCCATTTTGAGAGGGCGTGTGAGGACAAGACACCCGATGAATGATGCCCTGGAATTGAAGTAGAGAAGACAGACTTCTAAATTCACCCCCCCCCCCAATCGGTTTGGAGTTCTTTGATTTTGGAGTTGAATTGAGTTTGAACCATGGATTGAAACAATTTGAAAAGCTCAAAAACTTGGGATTTATGTGTCATGAAATAAACCCATGTAAAGCTTGTGCAATCATCCACAAATAAGAAAAAATAACGACTGCCATTAATTGATAAAACTGGGGAGGGACCCCATACAACAGAGTAAACAAGCTCGAAAGGACGAGTTTTTGGTATTGAGACGAAACAATTGGTAATCTATGACTCTTTCCTAAAGAACAAGACGAACATGGCTGAAAAGCCTTATTTGACGAAACAGGCAAATTGAAATGACGCAAAGTAAAACTAAGAACAGACTGACTCGGGTGACCATGACGATTGTGTCAGTGACTCAGAGATGTACGCTCGCCAAGTAGAGCCGATTTAGACGCCTTAGTGGAGGATGGGCGCACCTTGTAGAGGCCATCACTGACGATTCCTTTGAGAAGAACCCTGCCCTGCAAATCCTTCAACAAGCAATGGTCAGGGTAAAATTCAACAGATATATTGTTGTCCTTTGTAAGCTTAGAGATGCTAATTAAGTTTTTGGTCATATCAGGGACAAGCAAAATTTTTGTTAAGTCAATAGGACGGATATATGAAGGTAAAGAAGAATGGCCAAGATGTGTAATAGGAAGAGTTTTACCATTGCCAAGAGCTAGTTGGTCACTACCATGATACTCAGAATCAATGGACATCTTATTGAAATCACCGGCAACATGATCCGTGGAGCCCGTGTCAAAGTACCAAGCGTGGTCTTGAATAGATGACTGAGAAGCCGTGTAAGCAGCCGGTGGAGGAGCCTGAGGTGCCTGATTTAGGCGTTCTGGGGGATGCCGAGATGGAATTTCTTGATGATTGAGTCTACTGTAACAGTCACGAGCAAGGTGCCCAGGAATGTCACAGAGTTGACATACATAGCGGGGTCGAGAGCGATCCGTGTTGGCATCATTATGGTTGCTAGAGCGCCCAAAGGGACGAGACTGACGATCAGAAGAACCACGATACTGTTAGGATAGGCCATTGGACCCCCCCCCCCCCCCCGCGCGTTAAGGAAGCTCGCCTGAGCCGCGGCGTTGGTTGGAGGGGCCACGTTGCTGGCCGAAGTTGGCAGCCGGCTGAGAGCCAGCCAAGGAACGGGCTTCCTCCGCAAGCCGTTCTTCTTCCCGTAATAGATAGCCGAGAAGATCGTCCGGCACCAGATTGTCAAGCTTGATATTAAGGGCGGGGTTTGAGCGGTCCGTAAGAAGAATCCAGTCCATGTAACACAACAAAGATAAAATCCTCGTCGGAGACGGGGTGAGAGCAATCAGCAAGTGCATCAACAAAACTGCGCTTTTTCTCAAAGTACTTGATCATAGAAAGATTACCTTTCGGTAGAGTGTTGAGTTGATGTTTCAGATGCATGGATCGGGCCCTTGATTGAGCTTGAAACATGCATTCGATGGTGACCCACGCATGACGAGACGTCTCGGCCTTTGTTAGATATCCGAGAAGGGACTCAGAAATAGTTGTACGCATCCATAGAAGAATGAATTTGTCACGACACTTCCAGGTAAGATACTCGGGATTCGGAGTGACAACCGGGGGCTGAGTCGTGTCAGCCGCCGGCGTTGAGATAGTAGTCGATGGTGCAAGATCAGTAGTGACAAAAGATTTCAACTCGTATGCATCTAGGGCATCCAGAAAATTAGCACGCCAAATAGAGTAGTTGGATCGATCCAACTTGAAAGAGAACGTCGGGAAGTGAAAAGTCCCGAACGTGGATCCGCCAAGGGCTGCGGCTAGAAGGGATGCGTCGGCCTTGGAGGAGGAGGCAGTTGCTTCGGTGACGCCGGTGGTGGTGGCAGTCGGAGTGACCATGCCGTCGTCGAAAGGTGATGCCAGGTGGAGCAAGAGGGGCGGTGCTGGGCAAGAGTTTAGGGTGTTTGAAATTTTTTGGATCTTAGCTCCGATACCATAAAAGATGAGAACTCAGTATATCTTATCAGACTGAGGTTATCGTATTGTATAGAGAAGATTACATAAAAAGATTACAAGAGATTTACAGAATATTATCAGAATATACTGAGAGAGAAAAATATATGCAGAATATTATATACAAGCAAATATGGCTATGATATCGCTAATATAATAAGACGCGTATATCTTCTATTTCAACTAATCCCTTATTTATAACGTACTCGCTATTTGTTAATTGTTAATCTTAATTTGTAGACAAGTGATGCAAGAGTTGATAGCTCTATGTACCATCCTTAAATTACCTAACAACGTGACATCAAAACACTGAGTAGTAGCATTGAATAGGTGATAAGTACGTCTTAGTCGTGTTCCTCGTGAAACACTCCCCGGCCGGCGGCAGTATCAACAACTCCATTAGTATTATAATTTACCATTTCCCTTAAATTAAATCACGGGTCCGATCTTGTCAATTTTATTATATGATAAAACTAAATCGACAAGGGTGCAATAGAGTTTGATATTATGATGCAAGCATATAGCACAATTTTTTATCCTTCCTTCAATAATTTCGAGCACTGTACGGGTGTGTATATATGCACAAGACAGATTACACAATAACACACAAACTAAGATCAACAACATACGTACATATAGCTAGTTGATCAAGCCATGGCACCGGCGTCTGATCCACATTCCTCCTCATCTCCAAAGGCCAAGTACTTGGAAGAAGAAGACATCGGCGACGAATGCAAACGACTTCTCCTCTCCCTCCCAAAAGACAAAGGTTGGGTTTGCACTCATCTCTTCCAATACCAAGGCTTTTGGCACACCTCCCGCAATCTCCAAGGCATTCTCAACTTCCAATCCAACTTCAAACCCCATGACTCCGACATCCTCCTCGTCACCACCCCAAAATCCGGCACCACATGGCTCAAAGCCAAACTCTTCGCCCTAGTCAACCGCCACCAAACCCACCCGGTCAACACCCTAAACTCTCACCCATTGACCACCCAAAACCCACACACCTTAGTCCCCTTCCTAGAGATCAACCTCTACGTCGACAACCCAATCCCTGACCTCTCTAGCTCGCCTTCCCCAAGGCTCTTTGCCACCCACCTTCCCGTGGGGTCTCTTCCGGCCTCTGTGCTTGACTCTGGCTCTAAGATTGTGTACCTCTGTAGGGACCCAGGGGACACTTTTGTCTCCATGTGGCACTTTGCTAACAAGTTGAGGAACCCTAATGATGAGCCCTTGCCCTTGGAAGAGGCGTTCGAGAGGTTCTGTAGAGGGGTTAGCCTTTATGGACCCTTCTGGGACCATGTTCTAGGGTATTGGGAGAAGAGTCTTGAGAATCCTTCTAAGGTGTTATTTTTGAAGTATGAGGAAGTGAAAAAGGATCCGAGGTATTGTGTGAGGAGGCTTGCGGAGTTCTTGGGGTGCCCGTTCTTGGAGGAGGAAGAGAGGGATGGGATTGTGGATGTGATTCTTCAGTTGTGTAGTTTTGAGAATTTGAGTAGCTTGGAGGTGAATAGGATCGGGAAGTTGGATGCGGGTGAAAAGAACAATGCCTATTTTCGGCGTGGGGAAGTTGGAGATTCCGCGAATTATTTGACACCCGAGATGATTGAGAGGTTGGAGAAGATTAGTGATGAGAAGTTGTGTGGTTCGGGGTTAAGCTTCTAAGTTCATTTATCTCAAAACATGTGTGCTCTCTCAAGTCTCAAGTTGTAAATTTGCCTTCTAGTTTCACTTTTGTCAATTTTGTGTTATTTCTTAAGTACGTGGTGCAGCATAACACCACGATTGTATGCTAGTTAGTAGCTACTATGTTTTTTCAATAAAATTATGTGGTAAACTTCTTGCCTGTGAATCACTTTGCTTCTTTTTCCATCTTTTGTACTAAAAGTCGATCTATATTTTACATTACTATAGTTGGGTACTTGGGTGTGTAAGTATACATATATATTTATATCTAACTTGCAGATCAAGCCCAGTTTCTAGATCCTTGGACTTAAAACAAAAGTTTGATTCAATTCTTCAAAAAAAAAAAACTCTTAATTTTCTTGGATGTCATATGATTGAGCCAAAATGGTCCAAGCCCAATTTATTTAAGGTTGGACGGGAGAGTTACAGTGTTTCTCGCTAGTGCAAGGGGTGAGAGATTCGACATATGCCCCTATATCCTGAACAAATTGCGAATGATTTTTTGATAAACCCGGAGGAGGCATGAATAAAGAGAAAAACAAAAATACAACAAACAAGGGACAGTTAGGACCATAACAAAAGAGTACACACGAAACTAAGGCGACTGATAAACTACACGAAAAAATTGTAGTTGAGCTTCCTGCCTTTTTTGAAGGAAAAGAAAACCCTGACATATAAAAGAAAAAGGGTTAAAAATAATTTCATCACAGAGTCATGCCACTGTCCGAAAGAATGAAATACTGAAGAATGAAATTCGAGAAATTGGTACCCCTTTCGCTCCCTCCCCACCAATTGAAATTAGAAGATGACATTCGGGCTTAAGCCCAACTCATGCATGTCAGGCGAAGGCTACAAAAAACATCACCCTAATTTATAGAAGGCTGGCTGCTGGGCTGGGCCGAGCCCGATTTTACATGCAAAAATCCTGCCCGAGTCTGCCATTTTCATACTACCAATCTTAGGAGTTACGACCCGTTTGAAGTCCCAAACACACTATTGTAGTATTATTTTGAAAACTTAAACAGATCCTAACCCTAAACTCAACATACTAAAGTGTAAATTTGTTCTATCATAAAACCATCAACACGAGGTTCCATGCCAAAAAAAAAAAAAAAAACCAGGATCAACAATTAATTGTGAGTAAGTTATGAAAATTGTTATTGAATGTGTTTGGTTTAAGTAATACGTCCTCCGTCCCTATTTGTTTATCCATTTCCATTTTCGTTATTCCTTTTGTTTGTCAACTTTTCTTTTATAACTACACTTTTTTTTACTATATTACCCTATTTAATATCATTTTTATCCAACTTTATCAACTACTTTATCACTTTTAAACTTTTTATCTTCATTAAATTATAAAACTACCACTATTTAATCTCATTTTTTACCCTTATTATTCTACTTTCTCATTTACCAATACTATTTCATACTCTTCTTAAACAAATAAGAACGGAGAGAGTACTATTTTTTATTTATTCGATTATCAATATTTTTTAACTTACATATTAAAACGACTCTTATTTTCAATCGAAAGCACTATAAATTTTTAAGTATATATTTTTACATCGTAACTTTTAAAATTTTTATTGTAATTATTCTAATTTGGTTGATAGCTAATGAGAGAGAGAGGGCGTAGATAACTAGATATAGGCGGCCCATCCTATTCGAAGAGCAGGCAAGAAGATCGCAAATAGCCAACAAGCAATGCCACCCAGAGTGCGACGTCTCCGTGGACGAAGCGAAGAATTGTTCAAGGGGCAACGTGGACGAGCCTGCATCGATCAATTCAGTCGCCGCTGTGGGTCCCGCCTTTGCCAAATCTGTGCGCGCCAAGTCGTTTTCAGCGCGCTGCGTAGCCTCCCCACATGCCATTTTTACTCCATCCTCATCCGTACAGCCTCATACATACTAATAATAATATTATTATACACGTCGTTAACCAACCAAACGCCACCGTTTTATCACTTATCCGTTGAGGGGGCTACCGTCCGTGGCCCTACCGACACAAAACTCCGTGTTCTCCGCCAATTACGATCCGAAATGTACGTGCTACTATACTCAACTGCAAGTCTGCAACTGACCCCTATAAATCCGATTTACCTCAATTATGAAGCATGAGAAAGGCGTTATTCCTTTCACTCAAGAATTCTCTTTGTACTTTGAATTTCAACGAGTTCATGGTAATAATATTCAATATACAATTAACTTATCCTGACGGTTGACGAGGACGAGACCATAAAGCTACCGGCTACCGCAACAATATACTAGTATAATTTGATAATTACAATTAGCTTATGGATCCAGCATAACAATGCATGGTTTGATATGGGAAAATGAAAATGCAGAAAGAGATGAAAAGTTTCAACTGCAAAACATACATCACATATCTCTATTCAATTAATTATCATACACAAAGGTAAAAATTAAGTACATTAGAAAGATCAAATCAACCCCGATAAAAAAAAATTGGGCAATTACACAAACGAACAAACAAAAAAAACAGAGAAGTTAGTAGCAACAATCTAGGATCATATTCATAATCATTAAGCAATATTTAATATTCATATATGTATTCTCCATTCAAAATCCCGGCCCCTTCTCTACGAAAATGTGTTTTTAATTTATTCTGTAATTTGATATGGTTTCAAATAATTTTGAAATTCAGTTGCGTGCTATGGAGGAAGATAGAGATGGTGATCACTCTCATTCCATTGAGACGATTGGCTCCAATCACTACCAGGTGTTAAATCAAACATACCTAGGTGGCCCCCACCACCTCCAACGCCGCCGCCGGAAACACCATGCCAGTCCGGTCCGGCGAGCGCTCCATCACTTGCTCTGTTGTTGGGGAGATGATCAACGTAGACCGTCTGATCAAAAATTCCGGCCCCCCAATCATCTCCTACGCCGTTGAATTTCTCCTTCTGCCAATTCCGAGCACTCAGATTCTGTAACAATAGCTGATTATGCGCCTGATTTTGCTGGTGAATCTCAAACGGCGTCGTTTCAATGTGGCCGACGTCGCCGAATCCAAGCAGATTTTGTTGCTGATCCCCGTCCATTACGCTCACAAACCCTCCCATCTCCGTGAACATCCCACCGGCACCGGGATCAGTTCCAGCAGTGGCCTGGAGGCCATTCAACGGCTCGAAGTTCACATCCATGCCGGAGCAAGAAGGGATCCGCGCCGTCGAATTGAAATTAAACGTCACCGGAGGCTGCTCGGAGAATTTAAAAAGCGGAGACGACGAGTACTCCGCTCCGGCTTCGCTAATCGTCGTCGCCACACCGATTGCCTTACCAGAACCAACCGCGCCGGCGTAGCATCCCGCGGATTGAGCTTTGGCGCCGGTACTGGCTGCGTTGGCGGAAGTGCTTTCGCTGCTGGAGCGTGAACTGGATTTATGTCGCTCCTTTCCGGCAGGCGTCCGCGGAGGAGGCGAAGCGGAGGCCTTACGCTTAGAGGAGCGCTTAGATTTCCGGCATCCGCCACCGACGGGGACGTTACGGAGGACGCCGCCCTTGGTCCAGTAGCGGCGGCAGTTCTTGCAGAAGTGGCGGGGCTGAGAGAGGTTGTAGTTGTTGTAATAACAGAATTTCGTGTTCAAAGAATCGCACCGGGGGCACTTGAGAGCCTGGTGGTGGTGGTGTCCTTGCGCCGCCGCTCTCAGTCGCCGCTCACCGAAGATCCGTTCCCCGCTGCCGCCACCACCACCAACGGCTGCAACGCTGCCTAAAATCTCGTGTACATCCTGCATACCGATTCCGCCGGAGACAAAGCGCACAGGAGTCTCGCCTATGGATAAAAAATCCGGAGGAACGGAGAGAGGATGAAATTTTGCAAAAGAGATTAATCAAGCTATTCTGTTTGGTCATCAATGGCGGTACATTTTACATTGTGCGCGTTTGACAAATATCCTCGCACTCCAGATACATCACCTGTCCTGATCCCATACCCCCTATCAATTACTCCTACGAAATGCCGAGAATGCCCCTACCGCCTCTTTGAGTAGTAGTACTCCGTAGTAGCTAGTGATCTTTGACGTGTTAGTGATTTTGAAATGACAGGGACGGGCCTACTTAAAATCCTTGTAGATTATGGGCAACTGAAACAAGGGCATTTTGGTAAGTTTAGGATGAATGTGCCATGACTTGAATTGATACCAGCGGATATATGGAGAGAGGGGGAGGGACGTGGACGAGACCGTACGAGAGCCGTGGCCGGAAGATCGGCCGTCGGATGGTGACACGTGGACGGCGGGAGATGGGAAACGGAACAAAAGGGAGGGTGGAGGGTTGTCGACTTGTCGGCCACCTTGAGCGTCCGATCAGTTAACAGTACGTAAACGCACTATTGAAGTGCACATCACTCTGTGGTAGGTGTGGGGCCCCGGTCACCAGTTTCAAATGGCTCACAGACCGACACGTGCCGTCATGCGGTTGGTTGGTGGGTATATGTGACTTGTCCGGCTACATAGGCAAGTGGATGAGGTTTGGCTCATTTCCAATTAACCCATTTCCGGTCCTCTCATGCATTCGTTCGGTTTGCAAATTGCAATAGTAACTAAATGAGGACTCTTGTTCTTTGATAACCTCATATATATGTACATATATATGTTTCGGTTTGGATTGATATAGTTCATTGATACATTTGGAGAAACATACAACATGTATCTTCATGCTAATAATACTTGATTAATAAACGCGGGAAGACTAGACTAAATGAGTTTTTTATGAAAAAAATAATATACAAATAACCCATGATAATTGATTATGCGTTTTACTTTGTCAAGATTAGTTAGGAAGTTTAAGTTTCATTCTCAATAAAGAAAACTGTAAGTTCTAGAGTAGTCCATTATAATTAAATTGTTGTCTAACAAGCTCAACACATGACAAGATTAGACAGTTTGTATCAATTGGAAGCTAGCTAACTGCCATGATATATAGGGACTAGTCACTAATTACATATATATAATGTAGGGTATACGCATATATATAGGCCATAGATTGTCGATTAAATCAAGCAACTTGGATAATGTACACATATATACCATCCCTTAGTAATTTGTTTTCGATCTCGAGGACTTAGTTAATATAACAACACTTCCAAGCCTTAAAAAATGGTGTAATATTAATGATACTTATATATTTAATGAGCTAATTATTAATTTAGAAGCTCAATGCATGCTCATTTCCATTATAAAAACCAAATTAATGTTGCAAAATCTTCCACATAAGTTGAAGATCAAGAAGAAGCCGACGCCACATTGAAATTCATGATAGAAACATAAACCTATATATAGTATCATGGATCAATTGGCCTCATTATACACCAAAAAATCTTATAGGTATCATGAAATATCTTATGCGTATATCGGGCCAGGATGAACATGAATGAACCAAGGTGGGCTACACAATGTATATGATCGATCGATTGTGTAACAAGTTGGCATCAACGTAATTATGCAACGTGTGTGGCTTCTAGGATTGCACAGACAGGCAGGATGAAGGCGATGGAACGAGAGCGAGTGACGGGGATGGAGGTGGTTTAAGGGTAATAATAGCGTCTTCATCCAACGATTTCATTATTTGAAGTATACAATTAATGGTCTAATTTATGTATATTTGTGTTAATTAAGATATATAGGTTGGAGCTATGATCACGTCTTTTGATCGATTACTGATCAGCATATCAGGCTATGTTACTTGATCGAGCTCGTATACATGAGTATAAATTAGTGCATTTGCTTTTGTTAATGATTTGCTATATTCGTTTAAAAACAAAATAAATGAACTGCTAAAGTCTGGTTAATTAGGTCAATCAATGAACATAAACGTACACATGCGCGATAAATATTTCAGTCAAAGCCTCAAAGGGGTAATTAGGGTTCTTGGGGTCCGTTGGGGATCAATAGACCCTTCTCCTGTTCTCCATACTTGCTATATTAATACGAAGCATGAAGTATTATATGTGATTAATATTAATTAGTAGCAAATATGATAATAAATTTGTATAGAAATATGTTGTAAGTTGAAAGTTACTATAGGAAAATGTGCTATAATTTTTTATATAAATATTAAATTCATATTAAAAATGTAGTATCAAATTTATACAAATCGATTCAACTAAACATGATTTATTTAAAGGAGATCTAGTTCGGGCAATATACAAAGCCGAGTGAAGATGTATGTTTAGAAGGGGAAGTCCTTATGAAAAAGAGTGTTTCGAGTATTTAGGGTCGGTCATGCAGAGTGATGGGAGCATTGACGAGGATATTACTTATGGGTTTTGTGTGAGAAGAAGGTAACACTCAAGCTCTTAGGTAAGTTCTACAAAGTAGTTATAAGGCTCACACGTCCTATATGGTGCGCAAAGTGTTGGCCGACCACAAGATCATAGGAGCAGAGGTTAATGCCAGTTGAGATGCGGATGCTTCAATGGATGTGTAGCCATACTAGACTAGACAAGATCAAAAATGAGGTGATCAGGAGTAAGGTGGGGTGGCCAGTATAGGGGACAAGTTACGGGGATTGAGACTTCGATGGTTCGGACATGTACAAAGACGTAACCCCAAGAGCCAGTCCGTATGTGTGAGAGTTTGATTTTTGGAGACTTTCATAGAGGTAGGGGACATCCGAAGAAGTGTTGGAAAGATAGCATAAAGAAAAATATCAACCATTTGGGATTTCAGCAGTGTTGGTAGGGTGCAGGGACAACTGGAGAAGAAGTGTTCGAGTATTTAGGGTCAGTCATGCAGAGTGATGGGAGCATTGATGAGGATATTACTTATGGGTTTTGTGTGAGAAGAAGGTAACACTCAAGCTCTTAGGTAAGTTCTACAAAGTAGTTATAAGGCCCACACGTCCTATATGGTGCGCAAAGTATTGGCCGACCACAAGATCATAGGAGCAGAGGTTAATGCCAGTTGAGATGCGGATGCTTCAATGGATGTGTAGCCATACTAGACTGGACAAGATCAAAAATGAGGTGATCAGGAGCAAGGTGGGGTGGCCAGTATAGGGGACAAGTTACGGGGATTGAGACTTCGACGTAACCCCAAGAGCCAGTCCGTATGTGTGAGAGTTTGATTTTTGGAGACTTTCATAGAGGTAGGGGACATCCGAAGAAGTGTTGGAAAGATAGCATAAAGAAAAATATCAACCATTTGGGATTTCAGCAGTGTTGGTAGGGTGCAAGGACAACTGGAGATAGAAGATTAAGGTGGCGGACAACTAGGCGCTAGGTCGTACAATAGGTTTAGACCTGATCTTTGCGGTTTTGACACATTATGGTTTTTGTTAGTTTTGTTGTTCTTTCGTTCCATTGTTCCGCTTTTTGTTTTGTTGTTGTTTTGCTTTCTTTTTGGGTTGTTGTTTGTTTGTTTGGCCCCGTCCTTTGGGCCTTTTGGGCGCAACCTCTGCGTTAGGTAAGGGGTGCCTCCATCTTAGCCCCCTAGATTCCACTATAGCAGAACTCCATTGGGTGTTTTGTTGTGCAAAATGAGAAAGTGCACCAGTTTTTGGTCTTAAAGTGATGAATATGTTCTTTCTTAATAATTTTGCACGGGATCCATATATATATATAGGTAGGTTCTATAGTGAACAATCTCCTATAGAGAACAAGAGAACAAATCTCATCCATTGGATGAGATTGGAATGGATGGTGGGATTTGTATCTGCAATAGCAAAAATAGAAAAATAGGAAAAAAACCAAAAATAGGAGAGATATAAGATATTCTCCCCGTGATTTACTCCATCTTAACTAACATAATTAAATTTTGGTTTTGATTTTGGAAAAATCCAATTATACCATAACCTCCATCATCCAACGTAGAAAAAAATCCTCCAAATCTGCATTGGAGAATTCCGGCAACCTGTGTAGCGCAAGCCACTTGTGTCGACCGACGACCGATCCCGCAAGCCCCAATCCCGCAAGCCACCGACGACCACCACCACGATAGATCGCGCAAGCCACCGGCGAGCCACCCAACGTTCATCGCGGCTAGGGCGAACGGCGACCGGTGATAGATCCTCTGCTCACCGGCGACCACCAGCGTGTTCTCACCAACCACTAGTGTTCCGGCGACCGACGATAGATCCCCTGCTCACCGGCGACCACCAGCGGTAAGCAATTCCGACGAATTAATTCGAAAATATACGTAAAACAATGCAATTCGTAACAACCAAACCCTACAGATTTTCTGTATACATACATTGTAATATTGTATATAACGAATTGCTAAATGTATATACAAAATTGGTATGGCTGGATACTATTTGCAGTACTGTATGTACAATTAATAAAAACCTGTCTATTACATGTACAATTTGAATTATATATACATTCGATATTATCGTATATACATATAATTCACATTTAATATACATGAGTTATTTGTAAACTATTTTTATACATGTATACATGAGTATGTGGTTTATATACATGATTATTATACATGTATACATGGATTTGAAATTAGTTTTTTATGTAGATATCTCAAGTAGAGCGGATTGTCAACATATTTTTGACTTCCATACTTCGAACATTGGGGTTTAAGCGATCGAAGATTGGTGGCAATATTGAACATTAGATCTTATGTTGTATCTATACACCTTTTTTTGTTTCATTATGTAATATTTAATTTTTGGTTATACCGATACAAAATGACAATCATGTACATATAGCTGAATTCATGTATATACTCTCATTTACTCATGTATACACATTTAAATTCATGAATGCAATTCATAATTTCGCGTGAAAATACCAATACACTAGTATCATGAATATAAAAATCATGTTCTTGTATATACTTTTACGTACTTATGTATACATTCAAAATTGATAGAATCAATAAAAGAGGATTGTATAATCATTATAATATCATGTATACAACAATTAAAATCATGTATATGAGCAATTGGTTTCGTATACAATTATGAATTATGCTATGAGCAACTGTATATAACAATTAAGAATCATGTATATAACCATTTGATTTCTTGTATACAATTCTGCGAGATTTAGTGCCGGATTTAAATTTAATTGTTAAATTCCTATAATTATGGGATTTTATAATTTTTTGAAATAAATATGGAAATTAATGTAATCAATGAGAGCAAATTCGAGATTTTTAAAAAAAATCCGAAAATTGGGTCAAATTCGATGGAAATTGATGTAATCATGAATATAACCACCCCCATAACCCACCTTCCTTTTGTGATTTTTCAATAAATCCGAAAATTCCTTTATTGTTCCTATAATTAAGGACATGATTTATTGTTTGAAATTTGGCCAAATTCGAGATTTAATCTAAGCCATCCAATCGAATCCCATCCAATGGCCTACAATTGCTCTCTTGTTCTCTCATATTTAATTGTTCTCTATTGAACCTCAATCTATATAGAGTCAGGTTCACGTGCGAATGGGCGCTCATGTGCGAAATAAGAAAGAACAAGAGCCGTTGGATCAAGAAAAATTAAAGGCGCTGATCATTTCACTTAAAAGGGGAAAAAACGGCACGGGCGAATTATTGGCGAATTATTCGCGTATTTTAAAAAAACGGAAATAGGACACGCGCCCAGATTGTTCATCAGTATTGTGGATTTGTTCATCAATAATGTGGATTTGTTCATCAAAACTGTGATTTTGTTCATCAAAACTGTGATTTTGTGAATAAATAAAATATTGTTTGTGCATCAAAAATCTATTGTTTGTACATAAAAAAATGAACAAATGTGTATCAAAATTACATGCAATATGTTCATCAACATTGTGATTTTGTTCATAAAAAACAAAAATATTTATTCATTGGTTTTGGTATATTTGTTCATCAGTTTGTGCATATTTGTTCATTAGTAACATCAATTTGTTCAATAGTTTATGCATATTTGTTCATTGCCTTTTTCATATAATTGTTCATTACTAGATGCATATTTGTTCACTAGTAACGTCTATTTGTTCATTGCTATATGCATATTTGTTCATTAATAACATCAATTTGTTCATAGCTAAATAAGGCACAAGCACTCCTCTTCGATTTGTTGCTAACTCGTTCTCTTAGCATACACCATATTATTGCAAAGTCAAATTCTTTATCTATTATCTTTTGCATTCAAATTTCTACATCAAACTTATCTTAATTTGGTACTATATTGAGCATTTCATTCGTATTGACAAGTTAGCCTTAAATCACTTCATTCGTATTATACTTTGAATTCAAGATGGCCTTAAAGCACAAAATAAATGCAAAAATGCACAAATAGATAATCCTAAATGTACAAGTTGATGGTATTAATAGTCCTAAATGTACAAGTTGATAGCCTTGACACATAAAACATAAGTTTATTTCAATTCACAAATAAGGGTATAATAATGAACAAATAAGGTTATATCAATGAACAAATAAGGGTATATCCATGAACAAATAGGGTATATCAATGAACAAATAATGGTTTACCAATGAACAAAAAAGAAGTATACTAATGAACAAATAATGGTATACCATGGGTATATCAATGAACAAATAGGGGTATATCAATGAATAAATACGAGTATATCAATGAACAAATATGGATATATCAAAACTAATTATATGTGAATAAAAAACTTCATAATATTGTATTCCTACACATAAATAAGGTTAAAAAATAAAATTAAAAATTAAAAAAGTTCGAAATCAATGAACAATGCTATCAAAAACTCAATGCACAATGAGTTCGTATTGATGAACAATTGGTGAATATTGATGAACAAATCGCTATTTCTGATGAACAAACTGGGCGTGTCTCATAAAAACGTATTTTTCGAAAAATTCGTGAATAATTCGGGAAAAATTCGTCCGTGTCGTATTTTATTGAAAATACGCGAATAATACGGGAAAAATTCGCCCGTGTCGTATTTTGTTTTTTTTAATGAATGTTTAATCAGGGACGTTGATTTTTTAGAATGAACGATCGAGATTTATTCTTATTTCCCACACAGGCGACCATTCGCACGGGACTCTTTTTCATATATATATATATATATATATCCATCTTATATTCATATTATTTGGATAAAATTTTGTTGCGTCGACTTTTTCCCATTTAATAAAAGGTATATCTTCATCTTAATCATCAATGTATTATAATTAAAGTCGAATCTCTCTATCCTATCTGTCATTATCTTAACTATGTCACCTAAGTAATTTAATTTTTCAATATATTGATTTGCCCATCTAAATTTTCAAATACTACTTAATTCTACCACTTTATAGTTTTCAATTACTATTTAATTATACCACTTTACCTATTGGTCAGATTTATTATATTTTACTTACTTTTCTAATCTTATGATCTATAAAAATATATATGTTTATAAAAGTTATTGACTTCTTAAGATCAACCTATAAAAAGTAATTATTACTTAATTATATTTTTCTTAATGTACGTAACTTTATTAATTAATATCAATTCATATTAAATAATTATATTTTAAGATAAATTCATCATTACTATATACAAAAGTATAGATTACAAATATATAAAATGACATGTGTCAACTTCACATTGAAAACTTCCCATTTAAACAGGTTAATTATATGGTTCTTATCTATTAAAATATATGATTGATTAAAATTTAATTGAGAACATTTTGAGTGGTTGAACCCCGTTGATTTATAAATCTTCTCTCTTTAGTTATCTTTTTCATAATTATTTAAAATATTACGTTCTGCCCATTAATTTAATTCATGAAAGAATTTGCTAAAAGGGCAAAAAATATTAACCTAATTAGGCGCTTGTAATTGAAATTATTTTTTTAGGTTTTTATCAAGTATAAAAAGTCCTTTTATTTTTTCTCTCACCTCCAAGACTTCTTTCTTCCGAGGTCGTGATTCCGTCCTTATTCTCTCTGGTTCCTTCCTTCCCCCTCCCTCTTCCTCCGAAGGAATCAGATCTCAATAAACAAGTGAGAGTGGAGATCTATCAAATTCGTACGTTTTCCGAGGAATTCGTCGCAAAAGGAATTGAGATCGGCAAGTAACAAATCGTCGGTGTCGGCAAAGAGAGCATCAGATTCGGGATCTTCGACGTTGAGCCAGTAGTCACGGAACCAGGGGGAGGATTGGACGAGGCTCCACCATTCATTGGAGAAGTCCTCGACGACGTCATAGTAAGCCATCGGAATGAACGTCGAAGCGTTGGAATTCAGCGTCGAAGAAGGCAGTGACGCTGGTGGTGGAGGGTGTCTAATGACGGAGAACGTCCATATTGAGATCCAGTTCGCCAACGGTGACATCGGTGGGGCGCTTAGGGCTTTGGATATGGGGTTGATTATGGGAGGTGTGCTGTTGAGGTCGGATTTGGAAGCTGCGGTGGAGAAGGCGAGGGATTTTAGGGGTTTACAGGAGGAGGAGGGGACGGGAATGGAGATGGAAGGTGTTGTTGCTGGTCATAAGGCAGGGGAGCTCTTGATTGGCTTCTCGTGAAATCGATCAGGCAGAGGTGAGGTTTGTCCTCTCTTTTGGATTTATTCACATTCAACTTGTTTTCTAACCAACAAGTGCCAATCTGATTTAACTAGAATTATCTACAAATTTTTTTGCCCAAGATAGTTGAAGTCTGATAGCTTTTCGATTCGATTCGAACAGTTCTTCTCTTACACCTGATTTCGCTGCAATTGAGTTTTGAGATCTTTCTTTTTTGCTTTCTTCGGACTTTTAAATCTCTTGATGTCTTTGGGTGGAGAGTTGGATAAAAACTGATCTTTCATATTGTTGTGCTGTTGTATTGTATTGTCGGCTAATATTTAGGCAGGGGTTGGATAAAGAACAAAACTGATGCCATGAAACTTGCAATTGGTGATGGTGAGTCTCATTCCTTCTTTATCCTTTTTTTTTACTTCGCATGATCTATATTTTATAATATGATCCCCTACTATGCTATAAAATATGCTTTAGGTGCAAATGATGTGTCTTATGATCTAAAAGGTTGATGTTGGAGTAGAAATCAGTGGTCAAGAAGGCTGACAATCTGTCATGGCACTGGTTTTGAAACATACTCCGTAATATATTAAAGTTCTCAACTATATATGATTGATGAAATTGGTATTTTAAGGAGCTTGTACTTTCTTGCATGATCAATAATACTCATCAATCATATTGATTTCTATGTTAACATTTTTATTCTAACTTTGTTTAATATTGTTTTGCTTAACATTGTTCTCGCGGTATATTATTTTGTTTATTATGTTCTTTTAATTTGGCTTGAAAGGTAATGTGTCTAGCCTATTAGCTCAAATGGTAGAGCATTTTTCATAAAGAAAAATGATGTGGGTTCAAATCCAACATAGGCTTATTAATAATTTTTATGATGACAAGATTTTATGTGGTGATGACAAGTGTTGATATTTGATGACAACTTTGTTTTTTTTGTTGATGACGGTTGTTCTGATGTGTTTATATTTAGTGATGACAAATGATAAATTTTTTTTTATAATAACTTGTTATTTTAGTGATGTCAAATGTTGTTTATGTGGTGATGACAACTATTTTTATGTGGTGATAATATTTGATGACAACTATTTTTTGTGGTGATGATAAAATCCAACAAGTCTTAAGTGATGACAGTTTGATTATACTTGATGATACTTGTTTATCATCAAGGCCCTTTTGATGACAAATAAATCAATCAAACTGTCATCAAGTAATGATGACAATTGACGACAATCGAACCGTCATCAATTAGCGATGATAATTGATGACAGTCGAACTGTCATCAAATAGTAATGACAATTGTCATCCAATAGAGATGACATTTATGATGATAGTTGATGACAATCAAACCGTCGTCAAGTAGTGATGACAGTTGATGACAATCAAACCGTCATCAAGTAGTGATGACAGTTGATGACAATCAAACCGTCATCAAGTAGTGATGACACTTTGAATAATGATACTAAAAATTATATGTGATGATACTAAAAAATTAAACATGATGATATTTGATGACACTAAAAAATTAAACGTGATGATAAATATGTGATGACAACTTTGTTTTTTATTTGTGATGATAATTGTTTTTTATGCGGTGATGATAACTATTTTTATGTGGTGATGAGATTTGATGACAACTATTTTTTGTGATGATGATAAAAATGAATAAACTTTGAGTGATGACACTTGATGACGGTTGTTTGTCTTCAAGACCATTGTCATCAAGGCCCTTTTGATGACAAATTAAACGAACCGTCATCAAGTAGTGATGATAATTGATGACAATCGAACCGTCATCAAGTAGAGATGACATTTATGATGATAGTTGATGACAATCAAACCGTCATCAAGTAGTGATGACAATGATGATAGTAATTGCACATATTTGATGACGCTTAAGTGATGACAGTTTGATGACACTTGTTTGTCATCAAGGCCCTTTTGATGACAAATTAATCGACCGTCATCAAGTAGAGATGATAGTTGATGACAATCAAACCGTCATCAAGTAACAATGACAATGATGACAGTTGATGACAGTTCGAACCATGTGATGACGGTTGTTTTTATATGGTTGAATGACTTTGATGATACTTTTTACCTTTTATTACACTTTTTGTCATCAAAAAATTGTGATGACGGTAAAATAAAATTGTGATGACGGTGAAAAAATTTGTGATGACAGTTATGAATGTGATGATAGTGATGATGGTTAACGTCGGTCAACGGCCGGTCAACTCCGGTCAACGACCGAGTCAACTCGGTCAACGGGCGAGTCAACCCGGTCAACAACCGAGTCAACTCGGTGGGAGTGGGGTGGGGGGTGGGTGATGGGGGGTTTTGCTATTTAGCTAATTTTCACACTCTCCTAAATATCCACCTAATTAGGTATTTTTTTTTTGCTATTTACTTAATTCATCCTTTAATTCATACTATTAATAAAATAACTATTATTTTAAATGATAAGGATATGAAGACTTTATAGTTTTGTGATTTTAAATATTTATTTTATATTTTTTATATTAAGTATTTATATGATTATTTGTCATGAATGATTGATATATTTGACAAAAATTTGTTATTAATGTTTTGATTAAGTAAAACCCGTACTAGTTTTTACCTGTTAAAAAAAGGTATATTTTTTTTCAACCAAAAAAAAGGTATATTTAGACAGGGGCGGAACTCGAAACTTCTCATTGTAGTGGCCAAATTTCTTTTTAACATAGCTAACATTTTTCCAATTTCAAAAAAATACAAAATACTAAAAAATATTTGAACAAAACCTAAAGAATATTTGAACTAATTGTTTCGACGCTCTTGGGTTTAATTACATTATGAAACTATGCAATCTAGCAAATCTTTAATTAAGTAAATGACTTGTAAAAATAGTTTGTGTACCGTCAATTTTTAAATGCTCATAACTTTTTACCCAGATGTCAGATTAAAGCATATAATATATCAAATCGAAGCTCTCAACAAAAGGAACATATATATATATATATACACTTAAGGGATCATTTTGTATCGATATCAGATATCGATATCGGTATCGGTTCGGTATCAGATATGGGATATCATTCATATCTCATATCTCTCATACCTCTTTTTTTTTGGGGTATATCAAATATAATGTCTTTGGCCTTGTTTTGATATCAAGATATGGCCCGATATCCATATACTCTCATACCAAACACAAGATATGGCTCGATACCGATATCTAAATCCATATACTTCCATACCAAACCCAAAATATGGCTCGATACCGATATCTGATATCAGGATATCAATACCAAACGGGCCCTAAAAAATTTTGGATTGGGGGGCCATGGCCACCTCTGGCCCCACTATAGTTTCGCCCAGGGGCAGAGCTATATTGGGGCGGGTGGGGGCCATGGCCCCCCAATCCAAATTTTTTTCCGTATATATGTTCCTCTTGTCAATAGTTTCGATTTGATATATTGTAAGCTTCATTCTGATATTTGGGCAAAAAGTTAGGAACGTTTGAACATTGGATGTATACAAATCACTTTTAATAAGTTATTTACTTATTTAGAATGTTTTTATCTTTTGTTAAACTCTTGTTTTCTTAATGTAATTGCATTTTGAAATATTTTAGTACATCCTCTATAAAAATATGTTCTTTTTTTGGTCTAAATTTATATTTTTTATTTGGGAAAATTGCATTTAACCACCCTTTATTTTACACTTGTTGCAATTAACCACCCTTTATATTTTTTTCTACAATTAACCACCCCTTATTTATAAATATGTGCATTTAACCACCCATTTTGATGAAAATCATTATTTTCTTCGTTAAGTAAAGTAAATTATGTTTTTACCCTTCTTTTTTAATTTTATTTACACTAAATAAAAGAATTTAGGAATAAGTTAGAGCTTAGAATGTCATTATCATTGGATTTTGGCCTACATCTCAACCTTTTGAATCTCGAGTCGTTGTCCATCAACTTAGACACAACCGACTCCAAGGGACACTCAAAGTCAACAGAATCAGATCCAAAACCCATGGTCTTTGCATCGGCGAAGTCGTGGTTCTTTTTCGCCATTGGATGGAGAGAAGGAATTATTATGGAGGAAATTAGGCCAGGGTTGCAAAAATTGATCGGCGTATCGGAACTTAAAAGTGTCAATTCTGGTTTTATCTTTATTTATTTATTGAAAATAAAATTTAAAAAGAAAGGAAAAAATGTAATTTACTTTACTTAACGAAAAAAATGACGTTTTTCGTCAAAGTGGGTGGTTAAATGCACATAATTACAAATAAGGGGTGGTTAAGTGTAGAAAAAAATATAAAGGGTGGTTAATTGCAACAAGTGTAAAATAAAGGGTGGTTAACTGCAATTTCCCCTTTTTATTTTTACATTTTTTTCGAAACGTACATTAACTATCTTGGAAAACTTTATTGGCCTACAATACGAAGTTTCTGGCCGCCTATGTATTTAGACCTTTGATTTTCTTAATTCTACAACCCAATAACATTCATATTTCATACTTGGATGACCCGAAATCGACCTGCATTGATGATACTAGATTTTGTCAAAGGGTTAATCAAATTATAGAAGGGATTTAATCACGGTAATGTATTTGGCTATAATTTCGTAGTAACCTCTCGTTTTTAATTCGGAACCATATATACATACTCTTTTTTTTTTTTGGTAGAAATATTCCTACTCTAATTGGGAACCATATATGTGTTTGGCTATAATTTCTCCTTTCTGCCTTTAATAGCAGTCCTTTTTATAGTATGTAGTGTGTAAAATTTATCTTCCTAAATTTCTGTGAGGGGGATTCAATAGTGTAAACTGTGTAACAGTATAAATTCTATGCAGGCACACACATACGTGTGGGGGATAATAATAGGAATATCAATAGTAATATATATACGGAGTAGAGGACAGTGTACGTAATCTATGTATCTAACTTAATTACACCATGAAGCATTATGTGTAACCAAATTCCTATGAAAGGATTAGAAAGTGCATTCTTAGTCAAGCATATTTTCATTTCTTAGTCAAACAGTTTGAATCTATGTATCGAATTAACTTACACCATGAAGCATTTTGTGATAATAAATATTAAAATCTGTTCAGAAAAAGGGAAAAGGAGAGGGAAAAAAAGTTTGGAAGAGTCAAGTATTGTACATTTGTACTGCAACTTCTATAAATATAAATCACACGTAGACACCATATGAAGAATTATTTCCAAAAATGAATTTATGGAAAGTATTGTATATGAAACATTAATTAATTTCTTGGAAATTTTGCTAGTACATTTCGCCAAACCCTTTCCGTAAATCTCCAAACGTGGGATAATTCATAATTGGGGGTGTTTCACAAGTGTATACTCCTTATCTAGCTCTTTCATTAGCTAGTAGCTACGTACACTTGTAATTCACTTGTAAGTCACCAAATTAATTAATTTAAAAGCTATATTAGCTCACCATGAAAGTACTGTATGAAAGAAACAAACAGTAAGTCAACTAAACTTGATCAAATTAATAGTTGAATAAGGAGGCAATTTAAGGCAATGGCGCAAGGCAATATTAATGATGCAAATTAAGAGCTCGGCCATGACAACATGCATGCACATGTAGATGGGCCACCTTGGCGTGCAAAGACAAATAGGGGGGCACCCATCAACTTCTGGTATCTGTCAACATCTCCATTACCATCGTTTTTCAATCTTTCAAGATCTCTCTCAAATTTTTTCATACCACCCAAAAACTCCCTATTCCAAGCCTATATCGCGGTTAAAAGGATAGATTGGTATTTTTAATAGATTTTTTAGATAATTTGATATTGTTAAAAAAAATTTAGGGACATTAGGGTAAACAAGTTCTCGTAAATAATAAAATATTTTGTGTCTCGTCGAGGTAAAAATTGTCATATTTTTTTGTTTTTATTTGGTGGGCGATACACGTCTATATTCCTCCATATATAATGTATTATTGTACGTATATATGTAATCTTCCGCACAATATCCATCAGAAAGTGAGTTGAAGACGAATTTGAGAGCTGATCAACTAAGGATTAACGCTTAGTATGGACTTCACGTGACGCTCATATATACTCCTCCATAATATGTTATTAAATGTAGGGCTGAGCAATCGGATATATCCGATCCGATTCAGTCCGGTAATTTTTTCCTTGAAATTTATATCTGTATTCGATCTGTTAATGGTTGGATATCTGATAAGAAGTATCTCTTTTGGATTGGATGCCCGAACTATTCGTTTTGAAAAAAAAATACTATTTTTGATTTAGGCCCAATTAATATACATGATTAGCAGATATCGAAACCGGATATTCGCCGATGCGGTTAAATTTCAAAAATACATATATTTTACATGGTTGAGGAGAATTGAACCCTCGATGAGTTAAATTTTACAAAATACTACTTGATTAGATACTCGAAGACTATTCATATGACCTTATTTAAAATACCTTAATATTTTTAGTTTTTTTAAATATCGAACTATTTAGAGTTTATTATTAAATATATTAATTTGTCTTTTTGACAATATAAAATAAGGAATCGATGGGCGGTTGATTTCTTCATCCCCACGCTCCAAACAAAAAGATTAAAATCTCCCCAACGATTTTCCAAAAGATTTCGTTTTGTTTTGGTTCGTTTTGGCTTTTTTCTTGGCCCTTTTTTGACATTTGGATGTTTGGGTTTAGTTCCAATGGAGTTGTAAAAAAACTCTATGGGTAGAGTTGGAAAGATCTGAATCGTTAAATAAAATATCAATGGTTGAGATTAGATTTTTTTCTCACCAAATCTAATTGTGATTTTTTTCTTTTTAATTATTTCCTCTAGGGTTCATTAAATTCCTATAGGGTTTTAGAACTTCACCCATAGAGTTTCTAATCAACTCCATGGGAACAATACTTCAATATTTTCCAAACACGTCGACATAAGCGAGTATGCTCTACATATCATACGTATTGGGGGTAATGTACTAATGTGCCATAATGTACTAATGTGCCATGAACATTATAAAGGACATTAATTTATTTATTGACATGGTATAACTTACTAAATATATGAGAAAAACTTAATATAATTATGTGCATTTTAAGAAGGTCCATGCCCTTATAGTGAACCAAAAATTAATACTCCGTATGAGATGATAGAAAAATATCATGTCTTTTTGAGCAATTCACATACATTAAAAAATGGCTTTGTACCAAAATATCATTTAAGTAATTCTTGGTCTCATTGGCTATTAAAGGACGCATAGAAAATTATAATAAACATTAATTAATCTATATAGGAAACAAAAAAATTTAAAAACTAGATTGAATTAATGATCAAATATAAATTTGAAAGTTTTTATCCAAATATCTAAAAGAACAAATTTTTCTTAAGAAAAATAGAAAATTTTGGTGCTAAAAGGACATTGCTTTCTTAATTGAGGGAGTACTATAATTTCAATCTTATCCATATATATGATTTTAAGTAAGATATATAAAGGTAATGAAAGATAAATTTGATAATTTTAATAAAATTTTGTAAAGAATAAATTTATAAAGATAATTATAACTAGTTTTACCCGTCGTATCATGTACGACTACCATTCATTATTTTATAGACATTATAAATAGAATATTAATAGACAAATAAAAATATAATATAAAGTTTAATATAAGTAATTTGTTGCTCATAGAATGTATAATTTTTTAATCAAATATTATATTCTTCATATTTAATTACTTTCCACGTACGTAAATTTAGAGATTATCAAATATTTCAATGTATCTATTAAATATTTTATTATCTATTTTTATTAATTTTAAAAATTATAAATATTTATCTATAAAAAATTATTATATATCTATAAATAAATTCATCAAAAGATATATGCTAAGAAATTTATATTTATTTTAAGATATTTTATTTTTAATTTAAATACTTGTATAAGGAAGTTTTCAAAAGATATTGTTATACTAAATAGATATTTGTTTGATGTTAGAGATAAATTTAAATAGTTAAAAAAAATTTAATAGAAAGAAGTTATAATAATAGAAATAAAAATTATTTTTTTAAATATCAGGTGGAATCAGAATCATTCTGATGACTCGAAAAAGTACAACTTTAATATATAGTTATAAATTTTAACTGATTCAACTGATTGACTAAGAAATCCATATACAAATCTACACTACTATAAATGCAAACCTAGCTTGAAAATCCGTTCGTTAATTTTTATAAAATCCTTGGTTGTTATCGTGCGGTGGTTAATGGCGGATTTGTATTTGTATTATAATTTTGGGCTGCGGATTTGAACTACATTTTGGGCCGCTTTTTTAAAAGGAGAGTGTACTAATTATTTGTCCTTATCCTCTCTCCTCTTTCCTCCGTGTTCATCGTTCTACTTTGTCCGGCTCCCTCTTCTTCTTCTCTCTTGCGACGTACGATTGCTGTATATCGGAATACCTCAGGTTCCGCAGCTCGGTGGCGTCTTCCTCTGTGGTCGTTGTTGTATTGTACATGTAAGTTTTTTTGTTCTTCAGGTTTGGGGGTTCGAATTTGGCCTGCTGTTAAGCTGTGTTGTCTTTCTGGGTTAGGGTTCAGCACTTGGGTTGATGTTGGGTTCAGCGATTGAAGTGTTGTTGTTTTTTTATTTGTCGATTCGTTCGTGTTCGTTTGGATCCTTATGATTCTTTTTGGCTCTAGGGTTCTCTGCTGTGTTCAATTTAGGGCTCGGCTGGTTGCGTGGTTAGGGTTCAGAGTGAGAGAGAATCAGGATGGCGCTAGAATGCATATATTCCCATTGCAATGATGCTCACAATAGCAAATCTGTAACCCAAGCTTCAGGATGGCGCTACAAAAGAAAGCACATAGATTATGGTCAGGTAATTGGTTATTATTTCACAAAAGTTTCTTATTATAGAAGAGCTTGAAGTTGACAAATAAACCTAAGCAACTAATAATAAGTTGAAGAAAATGCCGATTGCTGGTAAGATTGGAACTCCTGGACAAGAAAACCCAGGAGTACCTGAATAGGCCTGAAATAAGAATGACAACTACATTATTAAACAATTTATGAATTAACTGTTTTGTGATAATTAGATGGATACTAATGGATATATCTGGATGCTATTTTGCTTATGAACAGGGCAGAGGAGGACCATGTTTATCCTAACTCGGGCCATGTCAAATCTTTCTTCACTCGTGCTTTATCCTGGAAGTCCGGTTATGGAAGTTTGTAGCTCAGATTTCCCAAGGTTCGTGTTGTCGCTGGTCAGTCTGCTTGTACTGCGCAAGTTTTGTTCATTGATATTGTATTTGGTTTTTCACACCAGGAAGCGTTGCCGTTTAATGCCTTCGTATGGGCCCTCTCATCAAGGGAAAGCATATTATCTCTATTGTTGCAATTTGTGTTTAGTTGCACTTGTTTGTTTCTGTTAAGTTGATGATCATAACTATGTAGGTGGCAGAACATTTAGATGTACAATACAACTATCCGAGGACTCATGGCCTACTAAATGGGTTGTAGGACGTTGATTATGATATTTATAAATTGAGTATAGTATTTTTCTGCCTTGCTAAGCTCATGTTTTGCACCAGCTCTTCACAAACCCAATATCTTTCTTCTGTTTGGAAGTTGAGACAGTTTATTTAGGGTCTGGAATTTTTAGATTTGGAGGGGTGAGAGTGAACTTTTTAACTCCTTTATGAGCCTGTTCTATCTTTGAGTTGTATGATGTGCTCAAGCCTGCGATGTAGCTTACATTACGTTGTTTACTATTTCAGCAAGATATAATGCAGCTTAGACTTGTGTTCTTTGAAGCACAAGATGTGGTGGAAACTACATTGACATTGGACAATTTTCGACAGGCCTGTGACTGTGGAAGAGGTGTTGTATTTTTCTCTGTTCCAAGGTATTATCTTCATGGAACGTAATGCAAAATGCTGCATAGTTGATTTGCATAATATTTTTTTACATCATGTGTGGAAATACTAGGTATTATCTTCATGGAGCGTAATGCAAAATGCTGCATAGTTGATTTGCATAATATTTTTTTACATCATTTGTGGTTGTTCTATATGAGTTTGTTAAGAAATTAAGGAATTCTCCTTCTCTAAATCAGTTAATAGGCTTGTAGCTTTGTTTTAGTGCGGGTTCTGAGCAGTTGGTCGCCTGTTCCTGTACAAGTTGATGTTTTATTGCTCTTTTCTTTTAATACTAGAGTGGATCTTGAATATTTGAAGATGGATATTTATAAAATAAAACCTGTTATTCTGTAATAGCTGAAGGAATTTCAGTTGGTCTCCTGTTTCTGTACAAGGTGATGCTTTGGGATTTGATATCTAATCTCTATGAATGTGAATATGTGATGCAACTATGCAAGTCATGAAGAATGAAGAATACTTGTAGATATATTGTGATGGATGACTGCCTGACTGGTGTGTACTTGATGCTAATTGTAGACTTCGGCCTAATCACACTGCTTTGCCTTCTAAGTTCTAAAGTTGCATGTTCAGTTCAATTTCCACCATCTGCGGTTGCCTCATCCTCTTCTCCTAAATCGTTGACCTCCGTATAGTGCAAATCGTGAGAACAGAAAACAAAATAAAACTACTGTACAACTGATGCAATCGTTCTTTGAATATATACTCTTCTTTTCTCGCACTCCATCCAGATTCCTACTTTAACCCAATAGAGTCCTTAATACTCATTTCTCCGCAAATTTATAACCCAACAAAGTCATATTACCTTTTACATGCTCATATCCAGGCAAATAATGATCAACTTGGGAACTTCTTCAGTGATGTTGGTGGGTTGTTGGAATTGGGATATTGAAGGACAGGTTCACCAAAGGGTGTCTCTTTTTTTTTTTGATGGAAGGGTGAGTCTCTTTCATCTCCCTTAAAAGACAAAACTGTTTTTGATATTTCACATCATTAAAGTCACTGTTGAACTACAGCCTGCACAACAATTTTCCATTCCTTGCTTTTGAAAGCACTCAAAATTTTGTGTGCATTTCTTTGTGTGTTAAGTTGCCGAGTTAATTATATAGCGATGTGTTGGGTAATTTGACAGGGTTTATTGATTCTTGCTATCTGTATTGAATCGTAAATTTCAGACATCACATTTTTATGATCCGTTTCTTGATTGGATCTGAATTTTAGGCAATGGTAGTTATGTGCACAACGAAGGCAAATTGTAGGTTAAAACATCCTTTGTGATAACAGCGTGTTTTTATTAGGGCATAAAGTAGGTCATTTGGGAATATTAGTGAAATACAGTAGAATGATTTTTGATATGAATATAATTGGTTTTGGGTAGAGTTATGAAGTAGAGTCAGTAGCTTGGACAAATTCAATAGCAAGCACACATACACAATAGCCAATCTCACATTCTCACACAATAGCCTCAAACAATTACACACGAACACCACTCAAACCCTACTTCTCGCCACAAAATCGGACAGGCCCATTCAAATTTGGGCCAGTTCAAGTTATAGACAACACCCAATCTCACACAGTAGCCTCAAACAATTAAACACGAACACCCTTCCAAATCCTAACTTTCACTAAACAATCCGACAGGCCCGTCATTATATTTGGGCCATTTCCAAACATGCTCCCATGCGAAGCATGGGCCTAATGCTAGTCGATAACAAAAGAAAACATATGATAATATAAATCCATATGCAAATCAATTGTTAAGAATTACTTCTTTCTTATTGGCTTAATGCCTCTATTTATTTTTGGTGTGAAATATATGTATTTTTTAAAACAAAACTCTCATAATATGATGTCTCACTCAAAATTGGGGTAGCCCCCACTAAAGGGGTGGGGCTCGTATCCTCACTACATACGTTACCGCCCAATCAAAGTCGAGTCTAGGTCCCACCGTCTCAATTCCATCCGCTTAAAGTACGCTACGATTTTGTACCTGTGCGTCCAAAAATAATGATTCGGGTACATTAAACATTCACAATGTCTCTGGAATTCAACTTCAGTTAAGGTAAAAAAAAAAATTACTCCTAGAAGACTTTTACCTATTAAAACTAGGTATACAATCTGAGTCGAGCTGGATGTAACAAGATTAAATTTTGACAAACCAGTGAGCTACAGAAAAAAAATAATGTTCTTTTCTTTTTAATTATATAAAACTACTAAAACGATATTAGCAATTATTTTCCTAAATAAGCTATTTTATAGGCCCTTGGCCATTGGTAACAAACTGTGCTACTGGTTTCAATGCGGTCCAACCATAAAAATAGTCCACGGCTCATTTGAATTGGGCTTCGACATCATATTTGGGCTTTAACGAGTAAACAAGGTAGTGTAAATTAACACAAAAAATCATTCTCATTCCCACACATACTGAAAATCCTTATCCTTATCCTTATCCTTATCCTTATCCTTACTACTATAAAAGCAAACACAACTTTAAAATCCGAGCGTTGATTTTTTATAAAATCCCCTTGTTACTATCGTGCGGATGTTATTAATTCATTATTCATTATTTCTCAGTAATAATTTTGATATTTAATGTTCCTTGAAATTCGTGTCGTATTGCTTAGCTCTTAAGTAATCTCGGGATATATATTCTTGGAAAAGCGTGATCGACTTATGTGATATTTGGATGTGAACGGTTAATTTAGACATGTCTCGAAAAACGTGTCGACGTAACTTCGCTTGTAAGCAAGCTCGGATAAGTTTGTTTCTTAGTTATGAAGAAAGCTCGTATACGTAATAAAACAAGTTTTAAGACATTGGATTGCGTGAAGTCAAGTAAATTAATACAAAAAAAAACCATGCCTCTTTAAATAAATTTACGGAAATGCCATTTCCATATTCGTTTTCCAAAAAAACCATGCCCCCTTTAAATAAATTTACGAAAATGCCATTTCCGTATCTCTACACTAATGAAGTCTCCGTCTTATAATCGCCGCGCAACGCGCGGCCTAATTGCTAGTATTATAAAATAAAAAGAATCTTGTTATTTTTTTCTTGTAAAGGAGTGTTTTAACCATTTTAAGAAGGAAAAGTAGCAAATAAATAATCTTATGATCCCTAACATCATAGGAAGAAACATTATAACAAAATATGAATGTTTATACAAATTCTTTTTTTGAGCAAATTTATACAAATCATTCAAACCAACAAGAAATGAAGAACAAAAAAGAAAATCTACAAGATGATAAAAAACTAAAGGATTTATGGTGTATACAATACCAGAAAAACACAAAAATCTTCAAAAAAATATGACAAGGATTTAAAGAATATTGTGGGCTTCTTTCCATAAACAAACACAGAATTGCTGTGGATGATGATGTTAAACACATAGTAAACCCCGGAAAATGTTAGATCTACCCTAAGGGTAGCCTACCTTGATGATATGTTAATGAGATGGCAATTCTTTAATAAAAAATAATGACATGGAAAAATAATGAGATGGCAATTCCATGGGGCCCAATTTATACGCCTAATTTACGCCCTCACGAAATTCCTCCTTCCTACTACTTCCTCCCTTTCGCTCTCGACTCTCGCTCAATCGGCAATCGCACATCCTCCTTCCTCCCTTTGCTTGTCATCGTTCAATCGCGCCTTTTTCGATGACCCGTACAACCGCCGCTCATGAGCCGGTGACACACATCGCTCTTGGCTCGCGCACGCTCGGCTCCTGGCTTAGTATGTGCTAATGTCCTCTCGTATACATTTTAACTAAAAATAAATCATATATAAATTATTAATATAAACCCTAAATCCATAAAATTAAACCTTAAATTAAAAAAATAAACTACCCTAACTCTTGACCCTAAACCCTTAACATATAAACCCTAACCTAATAAAAGTCCTAAACCTTGAACCCTAAACACTACACCTTACACATAAACTTTAAACCTTAAGTATTGAATTCTAAACCCACAACCCACAACCCGCAACCCTAAACCCTAAACCCTAAATATTAAATCCTAAAATCATAAACCCTAAAGTATAAACCTTACAACCCTAATTCCTAACCCTAAACCCTAACATTATTAAACATTAAACTTATAAACCTTAAACAACTTATATATTCTATTGTAACAACCCTAATTCATAATTGTAAATTATAAAATACAATATATTATTTAACTCATATTCTAACAACATATATATATATATATTCTAATAACTTATTATTATAGTATATTGTATATACTAATGACATATAATTTCATATACATTATTAATATAGCACATACTCCACATAGTATATTATATAACTTATATATTGTAGCTCACTAGTATACAATATATTCAATGTAATATCACTTAACTTATACACTCTAATACTCGTCATTTGATTATAGTATAAGATGAATGTAATAGATTTTAAAATAACAAGATTGTATTATAAGATAAATGTAATAAAGTTTGAAATAAAATTAGTATTTAAACTTATAAACCTTAAGTAATAATTATTTCATAACATGACTGATTTAACTAGTTTAAAATAATAATAATATTTATTCCATTCATCTTATTTCTCACTTAAAATATAATAATAAATACTATACCCTAAATCATAAACTATTGCTTTTTTTCAAAAATTAAAAATTATATTATTATATTATGATGTTAGTGTATATAGTAATTTATTTTTCATATATATTAAATCATATCATTTACCAATAATACTTAAGGACTATGGAATGGAATAAAAAAGAGAGGGAAAAAAATTAAAAGGCGGGGAGCGAATTATTTTGAAAATGAAACTAAATTTTAGACAAATCCTGCCAATTTTTCGGCTAATTGGGTTCAAAATTTGGAAGAGATTTACACACTAACAAATCCCTCTCGAAATGCCCTTCGTTCTCCCTCCGTTATACAAATCCCAATCTCCCCTTTCTATTTTGAACCCAATTCATATTTTTATCTCCTTTAATCAAATAGCAATAAAAAAATATAACTTTATGCATTTATGTAATCAAAATAAAACCATGAATAATAATCACCCCTTTTTATTTAAAATATATACATAAGAAAATCATATAACTCACAATTTGATCACAATCCACTAATTCAACTATTTGAGTGGACAATTAAATGATTATTTTATTGCTAATTTAATTAAATTGACAATTTAATCTGTATAGGTGCACTTAGGTTTTAAACAATGAGATCTAACTTTTTCCCAAATTTTATGAATTGAAATTTAAACAAAGTAACAAATACACCTGTACACTTAATGCTATGAATTGAAATTTACAAACCTCACAAATCACCCACCTATGAAGGGCACCACAGTTTTTTTCGGAAGAAGAGTTTCAAATTTTATTATTGAAGAAAAAAATTGAAAGAATGGTAGAGACTTCAGCCATTGTTGAATGTTTGTCGAACGTGGAAGAGGTAGAAATAAATTACTCTTCAAAATTTCCTTATTGATAGGCTACAAAGTAGGAAACTTTTTATTGTGTACTTAATTATATTAATAGATATTATTTCAAATTAAAATACTATATACACAATCATCAATTGTATAGATTGACTTGGCATAAATCGGATGATTTGGCAGGAGGGTAGGCTACCCTTAGGGTAACACTATCCCTAAGGGTAGCCTACCCTCCTGCATATGTAAGTCCAGTTCAAAAGCTTCTAGTTCCATTTTAAAATCAATTGACAATAGGAGAAATAACCAATGAATTATATAGTTGGCTTATTTTAATATCAACTTCTAATGTGGGAAGAACATTCTCAACACCAATCAAAGAAATAATCTAACAAGAAGAAAACAAAAAAATATTATATGGGCAAAACCGCACCACGAGTTTTGTCAAGTTGCATTTTGATGGGGCAAAATACCCCTCTGGTAGTTGGCGTTGATTTTATTATCAGAGACGATGTTGGAGCCTTGGAGGGCCATTTATTGGGAACACAAGCTTGTGGTGACTAGTCGTCTTTGATGGTGGAATCTCTTGGTCTTAGGAACGGTGTCAGCGCTACAATACATTTGTGAGATTTAAGAATATTAAGGTTGAGAGCGATAATCTTTGCCTAATCAATACCATTAATGTCATTTGAAGAAACCTAAAGGAGTTCGAGTTAATTATGCAAAACATTCTAGTATCCTTTTAGAGTTTCGAGATCAAGCGACGGAACCAAATCACTAGGGAAATCAACAGGGTAGCGGATCACATGGTGTAGATGGTCATACTCATGTTCTTAAAAACCTCACCCGTTTAAATATCCTAGGACGACCGATTGACTCCCCTAATTCATTTCCTTATAAAAAATAAAAGAAAAACTAAAACTATAAAGTCAGCAATTATATTAAATTCATGAAAGTATGATGAAAACTAAAAACCCTGCGTTCCAGCTTCCTCGTCAACTGCAAATCTGTCAAGACAATAAGAAGTACCATTCTAAATAATGAGAATTGTCCTCGTACCAATTTATTAATGCGATGACCATTTTTTAAATGCTAAGTTGATGTCAATTTCATGGTTCAATCGAGAGTGCAATCTCTTGCATCGATTAGGGTGGGTGTTTTCGTTGTAATTGCTTCTTTATGAACCAGTAACCACTTGTGCTTGACCTGTTTAGAAGACAGAATAATGGATTGATTTTAGAACATTTGAAATTAGCTCGGGTAGAAATTTCCAAATTTTTTAAGTAAAATTGAATTTTTGTTTTCTGACTTTGAAAAAATGTCGCTAATATTTTTATTTAATTTATTGGCCATATATTTGTTCTACAAATCAAAATAACTATTTACTTGTCAATTTCCAAAGCTTTATATCTATATTTGACTATATATATGTCTATTTTAAATTCTAAGATCGTGACCTAGATAGTGTTAACCAACTCAACTTAATTAAAAAGGAGTTTAGAGAGAAGGTCTCTACCTTCACTCTAAAACTCCAACATGCCTGATTAAGAAATGAGAAAAGAGACTCAAGAACTCTATAGAAATCTTCTTCTCCTTTTCCAAATTACATAGGCTGCGGAAGCCTCAATTTGGTTTTGATTCCCCCATCTTCATCGGTTGAGGAAACTGAAGATGGTCTTTGCCTCTGAGAAAGCCACCGCCCTTCTGGTGGAGCACCCTACGGCTGAGAAAGCCTTCGCCCCACCGCTGCGAAAGCCGATTTGTATGAGCTTTTAAGTCCAATATATAGAACTCGCAGTTCATGTCATTATACATGCATGTTCATAGCTCTATGCCTAGTTTTTGTGAAAAATTGTTTGTCCTCGGATCTCTACTCTTTGGATCTAGTTTTTCTTATAAACCTATATTGAAAGTTGGGAGACATTACTGCCTAATTAATCTGCTTCTGGAATTCCTATTGAGATCTGGTATTGAATTTTCGAGATTTCCGTCAAAATTTTGAGGTCTGGTGTTGTTACTCTCGGGCGAACGAGGTCTATCAGCCTCGTTTTCGTTTGTTTCCATTCGGTTGTTTTGACTCGGGCGATCGAGGTCTGATGTAGAAAACTCTTGTGTCTCCTTCTCATTGTTTTCAGACTCGTTTGTTTAGACTCTTGGCTTTCCCTGTGTTTGCCGGCTGACGGCGTGACGTGGTTGCGATCTCACTTCCGACGGTCTTCCTTTTTTTGCTCTGCCTACGTGGCTTATTTTGCTCCAGAAATCGCAATATGCAAAAGATTTTGGAGATGACTTATCTCCCCCCTAATATACTCTGCCTACGTGGCTTGTTTTATTTCACATATTCTTTCTTGATGTTGTTTGTTGAGCTTTCATAGGCCTTCTTACGTTATTGTGTGTTTTGTGTGGCCTTTTCTTTCCCCTTTAGTGGGCTTGGGCCGTTTCCTTTGTGGTGTTTGGGCTTGGGCTCCTTTTGGCCTTTAGTCCTTTAGTTTGTTTTTGTGGTTATGTTGACAAGCAATCTTCCAGTTTGGCGTATGTACTTCACCGGGATTGGAAACTGAGGTTGGGATTGGATTGCTAGGCATAGTCGTGGTGCTTTGGCGGCTTCTGATGGTTCTACATTTAGTTGGAGACTCGTCAGCGGTCCTTTGCGCACCCCTCTGGATCGTTCAGGGTTGACCTCCAGTCCTACGACGCTTTGACTTCTCGCGCGTTTCTCTCCTGCTACCAATCTTGTTTGTTTTCCTTTTTCGGTTGTTGTATCTTACCTTACTTGTGGTTGCTTGTTTTGTTTGTAGCCTGCCGAGCTCTCGGCTGCTATCTCTTGATAGCCTCTCGGGCTGCCAGGTTTGTCTGGTACCCGAATCTTTACCTACTAAAAAAAAACTCAACTTAATTAAAGAAAGAATAATAAAACTTACTTTTTCACCCAAGTGACAAAAGTAGAAATTAAACATTTCATAAATGTTTAGCAAATAAATATCAAGTGAAATTAGAAACTCGATCTCTTGTATTTAGCAACCCTTTATCGAACAAATAGAGGAGAAAAAGAAGGAGAAAAAGGAAGCACAATTTAAGATTTGTAAATTGACTTTTTGGTATTTTTGAACAAATGATCCCCCAAAACCACACAAACTGCTCAATTACAATGTTTCTAGAAAACATTTGCAGCTCCTAAAAGTCTAAAACTACCTCGGAGCTTGCAATGTATCCTCCTCCCTCTTGCAAATTTGTTGGATCGATACGCGTTAGTAAGAGCTTGAGAACTGGCGGTTAGGCTGTTCCCAAGACAACGGAAGTAATATAACAAGCAAGTAAACAAAATGCAATTGACACAGTTCCTTTATAGAGGAACCCCACAACAACCAACTAGTTGTGTGGGTAAACCTCTACCTCCGCTTGGAGGATTTTGAACGATTTTCTTATCTTATTGATTGTTCCCTAGTTACACAGGCAAGACTTACACTTCTTTGTTCCTAGCAGTTCTATCTAACTCTAGCAACACTAGTAATCGATCTTGTTCCTAAGCGAACATCTCAACTAAGCATAATACAAATCGAACCTTACACCTTGAGCTTAATGTCTCAGTTCCCTATCTCCTGGGAACTCGGATTCGCCGTCGTCGAGATCGCACACTCGTCGTCGGGGACTTCTCTTCTCTTGTATTTCTTTCTTTGTGAGTGAATGTAAATTCTGGGAGAAGTGCTTTATCCAAGCACTATTCATTTGGTTGTATACTTGTCCTTGCTTGGGCTGCAATCCTGACTTTCGTTGTGTCCAAAATTCCCTTTGTCTTGCACGCTAAGTCTTTATCTTACACATGTGACTTGATTTGAATTGAGTCAACTTTGAGAATCAATCGGGCCGTCGGATCACTTGCTTCAGTCTGTTCCTCAGGTTGAGCGCTTGTTTTGTCTTGAGACAGAATCCCGTGAATCGCACTGAGTGGTCTTTATTTGCACATGCGAGTTCCCATGTGATGGGAACTGTCCTCTCCAAAGTTCCTTCGAAAGGAACTCTTCGTCATGTATTCTTGTGTTCCTTTGGCATTCTTGGAGATTCTTCATTAGACCTGGTGTTCCTTAGAAATACTTGAATGTAACACGTTAGTTCCCATATGGAGTTTGTCATTATCAAAACTGGAGATTAATATCATTGTTCCGATGTTTGGAACCAGAGTTCCCAACATCGTCCCAACAATTTCCCCCTTTTTGATGATGACAAACCCATCACAAAAAATAACAAGTATTTCAATATGTAAAAAAAATGTGCAACAGAGTTCTTATGTGAGATCCTAGAGAGCCACTTCTATGAAACACTAAGTTCTTACTTAGCATTTTATGCATTAGTTCCCCCTTAGCAAAAGCATATTCTATGACAACTCATAACATGACTCATCTCACACATTTTGTCCTTCCCCCTTTTGGCATCATCGAAAATAGAAAAGCATAAGTAAGGAAGAAGGGAACACGCAATCATACTAAAAACCATTTATATTACTTAAGCATTTAATGTACAAAAGGAACTCATTACATATTGTGGAGTAAACGGGGCTAAGGAAAAAAAGGACGGGAAGATCATGGGGCCCTGGGGAGCGAGTTATCACGCAGCTGAGTCATGACAAATAAAATGTTCTGAAGAGTTCCTGCCATGTTTTCGAGAGTGGCTGCGATGTGCATTAACACTTGGGTGTTCCCAACTCTTGGGCCGTCAGCAGAAGGGAGTGTCCCTTGATCCTCAGCTTGCTCTGAATGACGCATCTTTTGGACCACGGAAAGGTCCAGTTCCCTTCCAATGGCCACTTCTTCTTTTGTAGCGTCATAGAGACCTTCCTTGATCATTAGCTTCTTGATCAGACCGGTGTAGGGCAAGGAGTGGGAGGTCGAGGCCATGCACTTCTCCATGTGCCCAAAGATGATGCAGGGGAGATTGATGGGCATTTTGTGGAGGAAGTGATAGAGAAGAATAGCGTCTTGAATGTTGATTTGATAATGCTTCTCCTGCCGTGGGATCACAACCGTGATGATGAACCGGTGAGCCAGTTTGCCAATGAGGGAGAGGTTCCGTCTTGAATGAGGGAGAGCCAGTGTTGCTTGAAAAGGAATGGAGTAGAATTTCAGAGAGAAGGATTTGCAGAGAGCGAAGGTTGAAGAAGGTCCAAAAAATGGCAAAGAAGGGTTTTTATGTGGGATGGGAAGAGGGGTAGAAAAAGAAGGGCAAAAGTCATCGATAACCGTTGGCCAATAGATTCGGAGAGTCGTTCCAACTTCCTTAGCACGCTTATGACACGCGTCGCTTTCTCCAAGGGAAGTCACTTCGAGAATTTCAAACGCTTGGCCCATAACGCTCCGAATTCTGACACAGTTTCCCGTTTCCCAAGTGACGTTTCATCTTCCCAGAAGTACCAGTGTTCCGTTGCTCGTGATCGTTTTGCACACGAATTCCCATGATCTTCTGAAATTTCAAGTTGAGTGGAGTGGACAAGGGAACTCACACTCGTTCTTTTGTGAGGCTAGGGAACTCAAAGGGGAACCAGACAATTATAACTCGATAAAGGGACAAAAAGTTGGGCTCATGAGAAGCGTTTGTCTGGTTCTCGGCTAAGGGTTGATTTTATGATCAACCGTCATAGTGGCTTGTAATGAGGGTTAAAGGGAACTCTGGTTGATCATTTTGGGTCAAAAGAAGTAAAGTTCCAAATTGTACAGTAAAAGCTCTAGACTAGTAATATGGCAAAATGAAAGCGATTGTTCCTAGTGTTCCCTATCATGCATTTCAATATAAACTAGCCAAGCATTGAGGGAATAACAAACAGGGACTTGTTCAGTTTAGAGTTATCATCCCTAGAAGCATCCGGAGATGCTGATAGGGACGTTTGTCTAAAGCTTTAGTGAGAATGTCCGCAATTTGCTCTTCAGTTCTATAGTGTTCCATAGAGATGTTCCCATGTTCTACATTGTCACGTAGGAAGTGATGCCTAATGTCTATATGCTTAGTACGAGAATGATGCACAAGGTTTTTGGATATGTTAATGGCACTTGTATTATCACACCTTATAGGAACTGGGCCAAAAGACATACCGTAATACTAAAGTTGGTACTTAAGCCATAGAACCTGGGAACAGCATGAGGCAGCAGCCACGTATTCCGCTTCTGTTGTGGAGAGTGCCACTGAGTTTTGCTTCTTTGATCCCCATGAGACTAGACACGATCCTAGGAACCGGGCCATTCTAGAAGTGCTCTTTCGATCAACCAAGTGCCCAGCGAAATCTGCATTTGAGTATGCAACTAGCTCAAGGGAACTGTTCCTTGGATACCAAAGGCACAAGTTGTCATTCCCTTTGAGGTACCTAAAAATTCTCTTCACCTCTTTCAGGTGTGATTCCTTAGGGTTAGCCTGAAAGCATGCACATAGGCACATTGAAAACATTATGTCGGGTCTACTGGCAGTTAAGTAGAGAAGAGACCCAATCATACCTCGAAAGTTCCTTTGATCCACACTTATACCTGTCTCATCTGCGTTGAGCCTCGAGTTTGGTGAAATGGGAGTGTCGATGGGTCTGGAGTGTTCCATCCCATACTTCACTAACATTTCTCTGATGTACTTTTACTGATGGATCCTTGTTCCCTCCTTGGTTTGAGATATTTGAAGTCCCAAGAAGAACGTGAGTTCCCCTATGAGACTCATCTCGAATTCGCTACTCATCAAGTTCTTAAACTTTTCAACAAGAAGTTCATTAGTAGCACCAAATACAATGTCATCAACATATACTTGAACAATTAAAATGTCTTTTGATTCTTTCTTAATAAAGAGAGTTTTGTCTATGGAACCATGAAGGTATCCATTGGACAGGAGAAATTGGGAAAACATGTCGTACCATGCCCTGGGAGCTTGCTTGAGGCCATATAGGGCCCTCTCCAAGAAGTATACATGATTTGGGAAGTGCTCATCTTCAAAACCAGGTGGTTGTGCCACATAGACTTCTTCTTTGAGGTGCCCATTAGGAACGCCGTCTTTACATCCATTTGATACAACTTGAAGCCTTTGTGGGCGGCTTATGCTATGAGGAGACGAATTGCTTCAATTCTTGCAACTGGTGCGAAGGTCTCATCGTAGTCGATTCCCTCCTCTTGCCTGTATCCTTGAGCAACCAGACGGGCCTGGTTCCTAGCCACAGCTCCAGTGTCGTCAAGCTTGTTTTTGAAGACCCATCGAGTTCCTATGATGTTCTTGTTCTTGGGCCTAGGAACCAGTTTCCACACCTTGTTCCTCTCGAATTGGTGGAGTTCCTCTTGCATGGCTTGAATCCAGTCTGGATCCTTTAGAGCTTCCTTGATGCTCTTGGGTTCCACCAGTGAGACAAAGGCATTGAAGTCACAGAAGTTGTTGAGAGATGAACGAGTCTGTTTTCCTTTGTCATAGGAAGTGATGATGTTGTCGATGGGGTGATCCCTCTTTTGATGGTAGTTCCTGGTTCGAATGTGTGAGACGTCAATCTGTTCCCTTGTCTCTTCTTCATCTGCAACTTGGGTTTCCTCTTCTTCATGGGAACAATTGTTCTCAACTTCTTCACTGAGTGTCTCTTCTGGATTCTCCTCAGTGTTCCCTCATTGTTCCCCCTGAACACTAGACTCTGGTATGGTTTCATTTTGGGGAACAAGAGAATTGGATGCATCTTGAGGTTCTTCTGTTGAGGGAGGAACTTCGAAGGAGTCTTGATCCGTGAAATTTTGAACTCCTTCGTTGTTCCCTGGTTGTGGGACGTTGGTCCCATTTGGATAATCCCCATCTTGCTTTCTTGGCTCGTCATCGTCGTCTTCCTATTCTTGTCTAACCAATTTGAATAGAGTTCCCTTTCCTTGGGACTCTGTTCCAATCTTTACAGATTGTTCATCGAAGATGACGTGAATGCTTTCCTCTATCTTCTAGGTTCTCTTGTCATAGACTCTGTACGCCTTGCTTTGGGAGGAATACCCTAGGAAGATCCCTTCATCACTCCATGGGTCAAACTTTCCAAGGTTGTCTTTGCCATTGTTGTGGACGAAGCATTTGCACCCAAAGGTCCTGAGATGAGAGATGTTGGGCTTTCTTCCCTTGATCAACTCATATGATGTCTTCTTGATCATGGGACGAATCATGGTTCGATTTAGAATGTACGTAATCGTGGAGACTGCTTCGGCCCAGAAGCTTTCGGGAACCCCACTCTCAAGCATCATGGTCCGAGCCATGTCTTCTAGAGTTCTGTTTTTCCTTTCCACCACGCCATTTTGTTGAGGAGTGCGAGGGGCCGAGAAGTTGTGGGATACACCGTTGTTGTCACAGTACCTTAGGAACTCTGAGTTTTTAAACTCAATTCCATGATTAGATCTGAGGGCCTTGAGCTTTAATCCCATGCTAACTTCTATCCTCTTGATTAGAGTCTCAAACTCCTTGAATGCATCTGATTTTGATCTCAAGAAAATGACCCATGTAAATCTTGAAAAATCATCAATTAAAAGATACATGTACCTTTTTCCACCATAGCTAGTGGTTTCCATGGGACCACAGAGATCCATGTGGATTAGCTCCAATGGCCTTGTTGTACTCACCACCTTCTTTGGTTTGAAGGAGCTCCTGGTTTGCTTGCCACGAACACATGCATCACACATTTTGGCTCCCTCAATGTTGATTCGTGGGAGGCCAATGACCAGGTCTTGTAAGTAGAGCTTCAGAATTTGATTGATGCATGCGTGGCCTAGCCTTTTGTGCCAGAGTTCCGCATCATCATGGGAGCTTGCGAGGCACAACTTCCTTGGAGGTTCAAACTCTGTGTCCACCACATAGATGTTGTTGGACCTCCTTCCTCTTAGAATGTTTTTGTTGGTTTTCTTGTTGATGACCAAGCATTCTTCCGAGTCGAAGGTGACAATGTTGTTCCCTTGATCACATATCTGAGATACACTCAAGAGATTGTATCCTAGATCCTTCACCAGATTAACATTGTTGATCTTGATTGATTTGTTGAGTAGTACTTCCCCTGTTCATGTGATTTCTCCTTTATTCTTGTTGCCAAAGGACACATGACCTCCTTCGGCTTTTGTGTGAAGTGAGGTGAGATTGTCTTTGTTCCCAGTCATATGATTTGAACAGCCACTATCAATGACCCATGTGTTGTTCCCCCTCACTGCCACCTACAAGGAGAGTTAGTTTTTGATGACCCGGGCAAGATGACTCTTGCCTGGTCCCTTACAAGGAAAGACAATTTCAAATAAGACATAATCTGTAATATTGATATCACGAGAGTTCCTAGAGTCATAGGCAAAGTTCTTATGTTGGTTCCCATGAGTGGGACCTCTAGCATGTTTGTTGGTCTTTTGGTTTTGCCTGTTCCAATAGTCGTGATTTCTCTTAGTTTGAGTTTTTGCTTTGGGACAGCTTTCCTTGTAGTGCCTATGAGCACCACAAATCTAGTAGGTCTTGTAGTATTCTCCTAGGTAGTACTTAGGATGGGGTCTTTGTATCCTGTTCCTCTCCATGGTTTCCTTATTGTAGACCTTGGACCCGCTTCCCTTGGCTATTTGGACATAGAGTTTGTGCCCAGTGTTCCCTATGTAATAGTCCCTCTCTCCATTTACCCCACTTTCCAAGACACGTATCTTTTCCTCTAGATGGGCATTCTTTTGTTTTTCACTTTGGAGTTCTAGGACTCTACACTCATTTATCTCCTACTCACTTAAAGGAGACTTCCCAATTTTTGGGCACTCAGACTTGTACCCAATCCCATGTTTGGCTGGGACAAATTTTGTTTGGGAACTTGAGGCTTCAGGACTCTCACTTCCCTTGCTCAGCTTTTGCAAGACATCATTTTTGTCACTCTCTATGGTCTTAAGCTCATCTTCAAGGGCTACTATGTGGGAGAGGTAAGACTGAAGCTTATCAATCATTTTCACACAATTGGAACAAGATTCAAGACCAACTAACTCAGCATTTGTGTGTTCCGACTCATCTAGTTTCTTTTGCAATTTTGTGTTATCCTTAACAAGACTAGAGAGTAATTTTAGCAATTCAGGTTTTTCATAATTGGCTAAAGAAGCAAGAACATTTTCGGTGGTTACCTCACTCGGTTGTTCCCCAGTGGTTTCTCCTAAGGCCATAGCGCACATGTTTGGGTGTGCCCATGCTTCGGGATCTTCGTCCTCATCATCGCTCCAGGTGGCGATGTAGGCCTTCTTCCCTTGCCTTCGGTCGTCAGTTCCTTGTGGGCATTCTTTTGCGTTCTTGTAGCATTTGTAGCAAGTGACGTCCGAGAGGTCCTTCTCAGCTTGCTTTCTTTGGGAACTTTGACCCCTTTGTGAGTTCCCATATCCCTTTTTGAACTTTCCTTTGTTGTAAAAGGATCGAAGTGCCTTTGTGACAAAGACGAGTTCCTCGTCTTCTTCTTCCTCAGAATCTTCATGTTGTTCTTGAACCGACTTGAGCATCTTTTCCAGTTTTAGGGCAATTCCCTTGTGTGCCTTCTCTTGCTCCTTATCGTCTAGTTTTATTTTCTCATGTCCTACCAGCTTTCCAAACACTTGGTGAAGCATGAGGGTCCTATTTTCAGGATTCTCTTTGAACATGGTCCTCTCATTCGCCCATTCACCGGTGAGGCCGTTGAAGAGCTGTTGAACCTTCATTTTGTCAGATATTTCTTCCTTTGTGATCCCAAGCCCCGCGAGCTTGGTACATAGGCCTTCGAAGCGCGATTGGTAGCCATTGACTGATTCTCCCACCTCCATTCGGAAATTGTAGAACTCCCTTCTGGCGTTCATTTGGAGGTCTTCTCTGAGGTCAGAGTTCCCAATGTGCATTTGCTGGATGGCTTCTCACATCTCTTTAGCTGTCTCGATATTTGCTACTCTGTCACAGTCTTGCATTGACATGGCATTTTTTAGATATTGTTTTGCCTTGAAGTTTGCCTCCATGCACTTCCAATTATTTGGTCCCCATTTGGTGAAGTCGTTGTGAATGGTTGGGTCTACTTCGAAGTTCCCTACTTCGATCACGCACCAAGCCTGAAAGTCGTGGCTTCGCATCCAGTCCTTCATGTTGCGTTACCAGTTTTCGAACCTTCCGTTGATAAGCCTTGGAGGCTTGTTGTTCCCATGTCCAACTTGAGTGAGTTCTTCAGCCATCCTGTAACCTACGATACTAACACATAAGATCTAGAGCGTTCCCGCTTTGATACCAATTGTTGGATCGATACGCGTTAGTAAGAGCTTGGGAATTGGCGGTTAGGCTGTTCCCAAGACAACGGAAGTAATATAACAAGCAAGTAAACAGAATGCAACTGACACAGTTCCTTTATAGAGGAACCCCACAACAACCAACTAGTTGTGTGGGTAAACCTCTACCTCCGCTTGGAGGATTTTGAACGATTTTCTTATCTTATTGATTGTTCCCTAGTTACACAGGCAAGACTTACACTTCTCTATTCCTAGCAGTTCTACCTAACTCTAGCAACACTAGTAATCGACCTTGTTCCTAAGCGAACATCTCAACTAAGCATAAGACAAATCGAACCTTACACCTTGAGCTTAATGTCTCAGTTCCCTATCTCCTGGGAACTCGGATTCGCCGTCGTCGAGATCGCACACTCGTCGTCGGGGAATTCTCTTCTCTTGTCTTTCTTTCTTTGTGAGTGAATGTAAATTCTGGGAGAAGTGCTTTATCCAAGAACTATTCATTTGGCTTTATACTTGTCCTTGCTTGGGCTGCAATCCTGACTTTCGTTGTGTCCAAAATGCCCTTTGTTTTGCACGCCAAGTCTTTATCTTACACATGTGACTTGATTTGAATTGAGTCAACTTTGAGAATCAATCGGGCCGTCGGATCACTTGCTTCAGTCTGTTCCTCAGGTTGAGCGCTTGTTTTGTCTTGAGACAGAATCCCGTGAATCGCACTGAGTGGTCCTCAGTCTGTTCCTCGGATGTTTGGAACCAGAGTTCCCAACACCGTCCCAACAAAATTCTTTGTGCATGTGTACCATGTTGGACATGTGGCACTCTAATGTGTATTGCCTAGTGGATCACAATAGTGGGAGTTGTAGTTTCAGCTGCTTGATAGTGGGATTAATGGGGGCGTGCAAAGAACAATGTTGTCAGGATCAAAATTCTTGGATCGGATCGTAAGGGGTAGTAGGATCGGATCGTAGAATCGGATCGTTAGGATCGTAAGATCCTACTGATACGCTCTGGTTTAGTATAGGTTAACTCTTGTATTTTAGGTATGATTTGAGTGTGTTTAGGTTAGTTTTGAGCATAATTTTCATATGAAGACCGAAGACACGATTTGAAGAATTGCAAGAGTTTTTAAGATCAGTGTTGATTTGGAGTTGTTTCGATACCACTTTCTTGTAACGCTTGTTCCAGGAGCTACGGTGATCGGATGAAGCTAAATTTGGTATTATTGGAAAGCTAACTCGAAGAGCTACAATTCAGGTTTGTACGGCGAGTTCAAATTCCTACTCTAAGGTGGTCAAAACATCTTCCGAAAACACCGCTGGAATTCTGTCACGATCAGGTCCGCGATCGCGGAGAGTGTTCACCGCGCCCGCGGAAGTCCACGTCAGCAAAAAATCCGAGAGCCGACTTTCCTTTCGTTTATTCTATCTTATATCTATTATTATATCTTTTAGGTTTCGGTTGTTATTTCGATTACTTAAGCTTAGTTTCGTTTTCAGTTTTAAGAACAACACATAATTCTAGCATACTTTTACTTTTAGGTTTTTATTTCAGTATTATGGAGAACTAATTTCCCTTTGGAGTTTGTTTGATCAAGGAAACCTTTTTATGTAATTCGTGAGATTTTGGTAACTTTTCTATCCCTTGGTTAATATCAAAACTCTTGTTTTTATTTATATGATCTATGTTTGATTTTATGAGCCTGGTCAACTTGTTTGATTGACTTAGATCTACTGTTTGGATTAGTTTGATTGTTGTCTGTGCAATCTTATTTATCCTTGAAACAACTCTTTTCTAGGACCGTGGACTAGAATTGAGAAAGAGTATTTGATTGTTATTTTATGCATGAGACTCGTAGCTTGATTGCATGATTTAATATCCTTCTATCCTTAATACCTTGCATGATTTGAATTAAGTGTTCTTGTTCATATCATAATTCTGCTTGGACCGTGGACTAGCGGATATCTTTTATAAGGATTGGAATTAACTAGGGAATAAATAGAAAAGTGGATGAATCAATGATCGGATGAGTAAAAAGGTGGAATTGATTGAATGAACTCTACTTTCCTTCAATTGATTTAAACCCAACAATATTTGCTTATTTGTTTGTTTGCCTGAATTTCCAAAAAACCCTGTCTTTGCTTTTGCTGATTGATCAGAAATCCGATTCTCTTGGGTTCGACCCCTTGCTTACTTGCTATACTAGTTAGTAGTTTAGGGTTATTTATTTTTGATCTTGGCAACAACGATTTTAGCCGAGTCACCTACCGCATTAATAAAATAATTAAAGAACTAATATTAATATGTTATATATCACTCAAATATGAAATTTAATCATTAAAAACATATACATTATTCATAAAATATCCCAAAGGCAACAAATCTATATATAAGATGAAATATTTTTTTAATACTCCGATACGTTTCTTTTAAGAAGAGATAGAAAAAATGCAATTTTCATGTTTTTGAATTTTTATGTAAATTTTAAGTAAGCAATGAGTCATTTATGAATAATTTAATGTATTAAGTTAATGAGTTTTTAGCCAAAGTGGGCAAAAATATCCAAAATGATGATTTGTAACTTAATTAGTGTGATTTAGGAGGATCTTACGATCCCACTTACGATCCTACAATCTTATACGATCCTACTACGATCTTGTATGATCCTACCACGATCCTACTTGTTAGGATTCATTACGCACGATCCGAATCATTTTGTAAACTCCGAATCGTAGGATCGTATGACCCGGATCGCGATTTTGATAACATTGGTCGAGAACCTCAAGACTAGGTATCTTGATTAAACTTAAAGAGATGAGCCATTAACAAAGTGATGGTGAAGAACACGAAAATAAAATATAGAAATATTTGGGTGACATCTAGATCAAAGGGAGGAGGAACTCGACTCAAAATTTCAAACTTTTCATTAATGTAGATGTGAATTATAAAAGATACAAGACAATAGTTTAAATAAGCAAGCAAAATGAACCATCTAACCTAATGGGCTAGACTTGGCATGCAAGCTCAAGTCACATGCCCAAGGCCCATAAACCAAGAATAGAAATACCCAAAATAGCAATATTTATAGTTGAAAATACTAAAATATAAATAACTCATAAATATGCTAAAGGTGACCAAGTCTTCAACCAAGGGTCTTGGGCGCCTCGGGCTAGCCGGAATCGGGTTTGACCCAGGCTAGGTTGCATCAATCTCTCCCATTATATTCGATGAGTCCTCACATCGAGCTTGGTAGGTCTAGGGAGAGGACTCGAGGTGTTCTTGAGTCTTCCTTGATCAAGCGCCAATATGTGTTCGACGTGTGCGGTGCAAAGACACTCAGAAGTTGGCTGCAACGTTCAATAAGCAAAAGACCTCCAATTGGGCTAAAATGTTGTAGGATGTCATATTTCACGGAATCTAATAGGCCCACAAATGTTTGCTCAGAATGCACAACGATGGCATGTGGGGCGCCGATGACGGGTAGCAAAGCAATGACACTCGACGTGGGATGTAGGTACTTCGTGGACAAAAGGTCCCCAAACTAGATGAAATTTTGCAGAGGCTCATCAATAACAGTATCATGAGGCTCCACAAAATTTGAAGACGATTGGGCAATAGTATCTTGGAGCTCATCATTGGCACTTGTCGGCGCGTCGATGCATTGCAACGACAAAGGAAATGACTCGAAAATGGTAGGATTTTCGAGGTGCACTCCGACTGAATCATCATCTTCTATGGTTGCATGAATGTTGGAAAAATCAAAAGTGGAACCATTGAAGATTGCATGGGCAATGTAAGAAGCATGTGGTGGCATGGTGCATTGGGGACTGGGTTGTGGCGTTGCGATTGTGTTGGCTGCATGGTGTTGGAACAATGGTTGTTCCATAGTTTCTCTTAGTTTTGATGATAACAAACTTAGTTAATATAACTTGCTTCTACATGTAAGTGTTTCAGTAAAACAGGTACATGGTCACGAGTGACGGAACATTGTGAGGAATGATGGAGGGAACGAGTGACAGATTTAGAAAGCGCGTTTGGAAAGGAACACGACTTTCTATAAATGGCAAGTTACCATATCTTCTGCGAGCGATCTTCTACGAAGATTTACAGCTGTAGGCGGTTGCTTAAGGAGATAAAAGAGAGGATAAGATTAATCTTCACACGATCTTATCTAGGGAAATCCGAGATAATTCGTTTTGGCAAGAATCGGCATGGTTGAGGATCCGAAATCACAAACAATACTTTTCCTTGTTGTAGGGATTTGTTAAGTGGAATATCAGCTTAATTAGGCAAGAATTACGTGTGAGATCAGACTTAACTTATCTTATAAATAGCTAGGTTTAGCTAGGGTAAAAGTGTGGTTGAAGAAGACGAACTTGGAGAGAGAGCTTTTCAAGTATACGAGTGTGTGGCTTTTTCGGTGAAGAATCCACGAGTAAGTCAGTAGTTTACTTTGTCTTAGGTTTATGCTTAGGGTTGTAGAAGTCTAGTTGGTTGAACTTTGGTCGGTGCCTTAGTTACCAGGGAATTTGACTTGCCTTGTAATCGTTGAAAACTTAATAAAGATATTCTATTGAAAATCCTCTGAGAAGGAGTCTCAGGGGTAGAGGTTTTTCTTTCTACGACTTGTTGGTCGGACAGAAAGTTTTCCTCTCTAAATTCCGTGTTCTTATTATTTTTTTCCGCTGCCCAGGGAACATTACTAGTTCCCTGACTTGTTACTAACGCGTCACGATCCAACAATTGGTATCAGAGCAGGTTTGCTCTAGATTGTGTGTTAGTGCAGGAATATAGAATGACTTTAAACAACACTCACAACGTCGGGATTGGAAACAACAAGCCTCCACTTCTTGTTCCTGGAGAGTACGACCACTGGAGAATCCTCTTTGCCACTTGGCTTAAGAGCAATGACTACCAAGCATGGACAGTCATTGAGGATGGAGACTATGTCATTCCTGAAGCCAAGAAGGACAAAAAATCCGAATGGGGACCAACTGAGTGGTCAGGAATGGAGAAGAACTACAAGGCACAAATGCTACTAAACAATGCCTTGGGTGTTGAAGATCTGCTGAGAGTGGTGAACTGCAAAACCGCAAAAGAAGCTTGAGCGGCCATTGAGCAGATGCACATTGGGAGCACGGATCTGAAGGAAAGCCATCAAAAGGAGGCTAAGAAAGAATTCTACAACTTCAAGATGGAGTATGGAGAAACCATTGCAACATACCAATCTCGGTTTGAGGCTTTGGTGAATCACATCAATCATCTGGGTATTGAGAAATCCATCACACATTCAGAGAAGGTTTCTACGATTGTTGATGGTCTCGGTCCTAAGTATGTTGTTACTAGAGGCTTGCTAAGAGAAAATCCAATCACGAAGACTTGCACTCTTCATGAAATCTTTGGAAAGCTGACGGACTATGAGCGATATGAAAAAGTCAAAAGTAGCATCTCAAGTTCTGACAAGGGTATTGCTCTCAAAGTGGAAAAAGCCATTGAGAACATCACTGCAGGAAGAGGGGTGTATACTACAGAGGAGGACTCTGACGTGGCGCTCATAACAAAAACAATGAGGGCTTTCTACAAGAAAGGCAAAAAACAAGGAGCATGGAAGGAACAAGAGAAGATCAACTCAGAGAAGAAGGATATCAAGGACGTTACATGCTTCAATTGTCAAGAAAAGGGTCACTATGCAAAGAGTTGTCCCAAAGGTAACGAGTCTGGGAACGAGAAGAAGAAGGCCTACATCGCTGCATGGGATCTTGACTCAGACGATGAATCTGAACCAAAAGTCTGTGCCATGACTCTGAAGACTGAAGATACTGACCCAGAGGTAACTTCTGAACAATTCCTTGATAGTTTAAAAAATGCTAAACAGTCTGATCTTCTTAGTCTTGTTAAAAAGCTTTTCGAAGATAACTTAAAGATGCAAGAAGAAATAGAAGCTTCTGATGAGAAATGTCTTAATCTTGAAGAAAAATTATCAGAATCTACTGTTACTAGTGTTGTTCCTTGTTCAGAGTGTAAAGTTTTAAAAGAAGATATTAAGACTCTCACTGAAACCAATAATGAGCTTAGATCGGATTTACTTATTTGTAAAATCAAAAGAGAGGAATTAGAGAACGAGCTTTATAAACGAACTCAAATTGTGTTTAATCCGGCTAGGTGTGGTATTGGTTATGGAAAAGATAAATCTAAATATCCTCCTGATGACCTTAGCTTTGAAGAGAAGATGGAAAGAAAAGCTAGGGAACTTCAATCTGCTAGAGATAAAGTCACTCATCTAGAGGGCAGGGTTAAGATTCTTGAGAGTAATTTAAGTGATAACTCTGAATGGTATTCTGGAAAAACGACTCATAAATTTATATCTGAAAAAGTCTCAAGGGAACCAACATAGAGTTCCTTCCAAGGAACGTGCGAAGGAACGTACCCTCTAGAAACCACATCCTAAACGCTATCTTGGTGAATATTATAGGGTGTTCTATCACTGTGGAGGGGGAAGTCATGTTCAAAAAGATTGTAAAGTTAGATTAGAAGAGTCCAACAAAAGAAGTCAAAACCAGGATATAGGGAACAACAAAAAACAGTGGTTTGGTAAGAAAAATCAAGGGTATGACAAATCTCATCAGAACAAAAAGAAACCAGCTCCACAACCACAAAAGAAGCAAGATCCTAAAACTGATAAAGGGAAAAACCATGTTGATCCCTCAAACATTGCTTCTAGTTCCAAGAATCCACAAAAAGCTACTTTAGTTCAATCTCAAATTTATCATTCTGTGAGCTATACTAACCGACCCGGGAAGGCTAAGCAGGCTTGGGTCGTTAAAACGTGATTTCTTTCTTGCAGGTTGAAGTGAGGGGGAACATCCGCTGGATCCTTGACAGTGGGTGTTCATGTCACATGACAGGGAACGAGAATATTCTGTCCTCACTTCAAATCAATGCTGGAGGAAATATTTACTTTGGCAACAACAATCAAGGAGAAATCATTGGAATAGGTGAAGTCAAGCTAAATGATAAAACCAGCGTGAAAGACGTAATCTTGGTGAAAGGTCTTGGTTACAACTTGTTAAGCATTGCTCAACTTTGTGACCAAGGGAACAACGAGGTATCTTTTACCTCAAATGGTTGTATGATCAAGAACATGAAATCAAATCTTGTGGTCTTGAAAGGAAAGAGGCACAACAATGTTTATTTTGTCGCCTCTAGTTTCCAACCACAAGAAGAACTTTGCTTTGTAACAGTAGGTGACAAGACTGACCTCTGGCATAGGAGGTTTGGTCATGCAAATCATCGAGGAATTCACAAACTTTACTCACAAAATCTGGTGATAGGACTTCCCAAAGTTCTTACAGAAAAGGAAAGCTTGTGTGAAGAGTGTGTGAAAGGGAAACAAAGCAAGTCATCTTTTCAGCCAAAATTGTCAGTCAGCACCTCTCATCCCCTTGAGATGGTACACATGGATTTGTGTGGTCCCATGTGGGTGAGAAGTCATGGTGGTAGCAGGTACATTTTGGTTATTGTTGATGATTTTACTAGATATACATGGACTCTTTTTCTAGGTTCCAAAGATGAGACGTTCATGGCATTCAAAAGCTGGATCAAGAAAGTAGAATCATCAACAGGGCAGAAATTAAAGTCTATCAGGTCTAACAACGGAACAGAGTTCAAGAAATCCATGTTCCATAGCTATTGTGATGAACATGGAGTGTCTCAGAACTTTTATGCGTCAAGGACTCCTCAACAAAACGGCGTAGCAGAGAGAAAGAATGGAACACTGCAAAACATGGCTCGAACTATGATGCTGGCAAGTAACTTGCCTCGGTCCTTTTGGGCAGAGGCAGTCGGTACCGCTTGCTACATCATTAACAGAGTCACCATACGTTCCAACTTTTCTAAAACTCCATATGAACTAATCAAGGGAAGAAAGCCAAATATTTCCCACTTGAAAGTCTTTGGATGCAGGTGCTTTATTCACAACAACGGAAAAGACGAGCTAGGCAAGTTCGATCCAAGGAGTGACGAAGGTATCTTTCTGGGATATGCATCCAACAACAAGGCTTACAAGGTGTTCAATAAAAGGACTAAGAAGTTTGAAGAAAGCATTCATGTTGTCTTCGACGAGTAAAAAAATAGAGGGAACCTGTCAAGTAACGAGGATGTACTGAAGGTTCTAAATGCAGATTCAGATGATGAAGTCGATCCAGATTTAAGGGCACAAGCTCCAAATGAAGACGTCACTCCTCCAAGCCCTGACTTGGATGAAGATGACACACAAAGTGCTCTGGTTCTTGAAGATGATTCTCCACAAAATGAAGATCATGAGGAAGAAGGAACATCCCATGGAATGACAAGCCAACAGGAACAAGAGGAGTCAAGAACAGATCCTACTCAGATTGAAGTCAGAAACTATCATCAAAAGAGGGATCATCCTGTTGACAACATCATCACTCCATACGATAAAGGTGTGCTTACTCGTTCCTCAATTAAGAATTTTTGTGCTTTCAATGCGTTTATCTCTCTTGCAGAACCCAAGAATGTGAAGGAAGCATTGAAAGATCCTGACTGGATAGTTGCTATGCAAGAGGAACTACACCAGTTTGAGAGGAACAAGGTATGGAGATTAGTTCCCAAGCCACATCACAAAATGGCTATAGGAACAAAGTGGGTATTCAGGAATAAACTTGATGACACCGGAGCTGTCACAAGGAACAAAGCGAGACTTGTAGCAAAAGGGTACAATCAACAAGAAGGAATTGACTACGATGAAACGTACGCTCCTGTTGCAAGAACAGAAGCCATTCGTCTTCTAATTGCCTATGCTGCTCACAAGGGATTCAAATTGTATCAAATGGACGTGAAGACAACATTCCTGAATGGGTACCTACAAGAGGAGGTTTATGTGCTACAACCTCCAAAGTTTGAAGATGTTGATCAGCCTGACCATGTCTACATACTGGATAAGGCTCTCTATGGTCTTAAACAGTCTCCTCGTGCTTGGTATGATAGATTCGCTAAGTTTTTATTGACCAATGGATATAGGTGTGGTGTGATTGACAAGACATTGTTCCTAAGGGAACAAGAAGGTGAGGTCTTAGTAGTTCAAGTTTATGTTGATGATATTATATTTGGTTCTACTAACCCCAAACTTGTAGAAAGCTTCAAGAATTTAATGAGCAGTGAGTTTGAGATGAGCATGATCGGTGAACTCACTTTCTTCCTTGGTCTACAAGTGGTACAAAGTGATGAGGGAACAAAGGTACATCAACAAAAGTACATCAAGGAGCTATTGAAGAAGTATGGTATGGATACTACAAAAAGTTTTGATACCCCTATTTCTCCAAATACTCGTCTTGATGCTGATCTTAATGGTGTTGATGTTGATCAAACGATGTACCGTGGAATGATTGGTTCCCTATTGTACCTAACGGCCAGTCGGCCAGATATTGTGTTCAGTGTGTGTCTTTGTGCAAGATTTCAGGCTAATCCTAAAGAAACACATCTGAAAGAAGTGAAGAGAATTCTACGCTACTTGAAAGGGAACGATGGGTTATGTCTATGGTATCCAAGACACAACTCGTTCCAACTTGTCGCATTCTCGGATGCAGATTTTGCAGGTCACTTGGTAGATAGGAAGAGCACATCAGGAATGGCTCAATTTCTTGGGCCTTGCTTGGTGTCTTGGGGGAGAAGCAAAATTCGGTTGCTCTATCCACGACTGAAGCGGAGTATGTCGCAGCAGCCGCCTGTTGTTCCCAGGACTGAAAATCAAGTGGCAGATATTTTTACCAAGGCTTTGGACAGAAAACCCTATGAGCATCTGAGGATGTTGCTATGAATGATTTCCTTAGAGTAAACAAGTCCCGGTCCTTTATTCCCTCAGTGCCTGACTAAAGAGGTAACATCTCAGGTAACTATGTATCATTTGACAAGTTTTCTAATGGCTTATATCTTTCCTCTATGCATAGATGTTGTATATATTAGAAATTGTTAAGTGTCGCATGCTAAAAGGAACTGAAATTGAATTGCTTGCATCCAAGATTTTTCTTTTGGCCCAAAATAACCAACTTGATCTATTCTATCCCTCACTTCAAGCCGAAATGATGGTTGGTTATAAGCTGTTCCCACGCCTGGTCCAAGCAAACGTTCCCTATGAACCTCCTTATATCACCTTTGAACGGGGAATAATTGTTTGGATGTCAAAAATATTCCAACCCCGCATAAAGTTTGAATGGAACGCCTCTTGTCCCATTTCTGTTCAAACATAGCCTTTTATCCACTCATGGTAACGAGGTATGGAACTAGTGGTTGCGAATAGTGTCACATTAAAGGAACGTCTTTGATTACAATTGAAGATTTTTCTGCAAAAGAATAGACGTCAATCAACGCAGGGAACGCAGTTACGTTATAGCCGTTGTGACTGCTCGTTTAAAAATTTCCAGCCGTTGCACAGTAATTTTGCAGGGAACGATAGGACGTTTGGCGCAGTCGAGATTTAATGGCGGTGAAAATTCATCATTATGGCAACTCTTAGCCGTTAAGATTTGGAAAGAAGATCTTTGGGAAGATCATGATCGTTATCAACAAGGAAAGAGGTGTGCTTTATAATCTCTTCTCTCGGTCATTATTTTCTTACCGCACCTCTGCTTTTACCTCTCAAACCCTAATCTTCTTCAAAGCTTCGATCTTTTCTCTTCTCTGCTACAATGGCTTCCTCCTCAAACACCCCTATCCTTAACTTTGACGGTCTCGATGCTTCTGAGATCGCAACTCTTCAAGCCCAACTCGAATCTCTCAAAAAGGCCAAGCTTTCTTCTCCCTCCCCAATTTCAAAACTCGAAACCAAGTTTGATGCTGTCTCCGACACTGGTGTGGCAGCCGCTGATAAGGTCTCATCGGAGAAGGAGACTGTGGCTGAGAAATCTGAGAAGGACCAATCCATGGCTTCCTCAGCAAACCACTCTGACACGCCTGCTAAAACAGGGGAGGTACAGGAGAGCAAGGATGAGACGGAGAAGGAAGAGGTGAACTCGCCTCCGAAGGACACCTCGGATCAGGAAAAGGTGGAATTTGTGCCCGTGACTAAGCGACCAGGATGGGTCAAGCCTACCAGATGTGGCAAGCGAAAGGCGAGAAAGAGCGTTCCTCCCTTGCCATCTCAGATCCTTCACATCTCTGATTCGGAACGCATCCCATCCCCTGCCTCCAAAAAGTCAAAGGTTACTCCCTCAGGAAACAAGGAAAACCTTCGCTCCACTGTTCCAAAGAAACCGGTGGCTCAGGAATCCTATGAGGAAGAAGATCCCGAGGAAGATGAGGAGGAGGTTGGCTCTGAGTCTGCAGAGGGCGAGGAAGAAGAAAAGAAGGAGTCTGGTGATGAAGGAGATGAAGAGGAGGAGGAATTGGAAGAAGAGGTTGAAAGAGACCTCAAGTCTGCCAAGGCGAAAGGGAAACTACCAATGGAACCTGAGGCTCGTTCCAAGAAGGTCTCAAAGAAGGTTGTTACTCCTCTGGTGATTGATGAAGAATTCTTGAAAGGGCGTGACTTGGAGGACTTCTAGGAACTTCTCAAGTTTTAAGGATGGGAGAAAATCTGTGACTCTAGGGTCAAGGTAGATGTGTCTATACTTTCCCAATTCTTTGCCTCCTACCAACTTGCTGATCTTGTGACTGGTCCAATGGGTTTTGCTACTGTTTGTGGGATGGAAATTTCTTTTTCTCTGGGGTCTGTTGCTACCATTCTGAAGGTTCCTGCTGAGGGTTACGGGGATGTTCATACATCCAACACCTGGCCAAAGAACAAGGCTCAACTGATCAAGCGTGTCATGGGCAAGGTTGTTGATGCTGGTCCTTACTCTACAAATGATTTGAGCTACACTGCAAGGATTGCGCATCAGTTTCTCATCAAGGTTGTTGTTCCTAGGCTGGAGAAAAGGACTACGCTCACTATCAATGATATGATTCTGCTGGACAAGTTTCTAAGGAGGGAACTTATCAGTCTTCCGGAGATAATGATGAGGCAAATGGCTAAGTGTACTGGGAAGAAACATAGCCTGCCCTATCCTCGTTTTGTGAAGGCTCTTCTGAAAGAGAGAAAGGCTTACAAGCCTTCAAGAGAGGAGTTCTTTGGATTGCCCCTGCAGATGCGCAATATCTCGAGGATGAATTTTCAGGGTGATTCAAAGGGAACAGCTGCAAAGAAGGCTGCCCAGATGGACGTTGGGAGCTCTTCGATGAGTGAAGGTGTTACTGCCAAGATGTTGTCTGAGCTTCAAAAGATTTCCTCTCAGCTGAGTACCATCATTGGTTACCTGGCTAAGAGAGACACTGACATTGTTGCTGCTGATTCCACCTCCTCCGAACCATGAAGTGGACCCTCTCTAGTTCCCTAGCCTATCTATCCCCAGTTTAAAGTTTTTCTTTTGTTTCTTGGATATTAAGACTTTTATGTTTTTATGTTTTCTCTGGATGTGACCCCTGCGACAATTATCTATAATAATAACTATCTTTTACTTATGAATGGTTTAAGTTTCAATTGAATTTGTTCATTTGCTCTATGTTTTTGCCTGATGATTGTTGATCTTTTGATGATGTCAAAAGGGGGAAGTTAGGAAAAATGCAGAGATGCGTTCTATCCAGGAAATATAGAGGGAACTTTGGCTAAGGGGGAATATGTTGTTAACTCTGATGAGTAAAAACAATAGTGCATTCGTTAAGGGGGAACCATACATGAATTTTTTTTCTGATCTATATTTCTATTGGTTTCTAGACATGCATTTTTGTATAGGTTTGTCATCATCAAAAAGGGGGAAATTGTTGGAACAATGGTTGTTCCATAGTTTCTCTTAGTTTTGATGATAACAAACTTAGTTAATATAACTTGCTTCTACATGTAAGTGTTTCAGGAAAACAGGTACATGGTCACGAGTGACGGAACATTGTGAGGAACGATGGAGGGAACGAGTGACAGATTTAGAAAGCGCGTCTCGAAAGGAATGCGACTTTCTATAAATGGTAAGTTACCATATCTTCTGCGAGCGATCTTCTACGAAGATTTACAGCTGTAGGCGGTTGCTTAAGGAGATAAAAGAGAGGATAAGATTAATCTTCACACGATCTTATCTAGGGAAATCCGAGATCATTCGGTTTTGGCAAGAATCGGCATGGTTGAGGATCCGAAATCACAAACAATACTTTTCCTTATTGTGTGGGATTTGTTAAGTGGAATATCAACGTAATTAGGCAAGAATTACGTGTGAGATCAGACTTAACTTATCTTATAAATAGCTAGGTTTAGCTAGGGTAAAAGTGTGGTTGAAGAAGACGAACTTGGAGAGAGAGCTTTTCAAGTATACGAGTGTGTGGCTTTTTCGGTGAAGAATCCACGAGTAAGTCAGTAGTTTACTTTGTCTTAGGTTTACGCTTAGGGTTGTAGAAGTCTAGTTGGTTGAACTTTGGTCGGTGCCTTAGTTACCAAAGAACTTGACTTGCCTTGTAATCGTTGAAACTTAATAAAGGTATTCTATTGAAAATCCTCTGAGAAGGAGTCTCAGGGGTAGAGGTTTTTCTTTCTACGACTTGTTGGTCGGACAGAAAGTTTTCCTCTCTAAATTATGTGTTCTTCTTATTTTTTTTTCCACTGCCTAGGGAACATTACTAGTTCCCTGACTTGTTACTAACGCGTCACGATCCAACACATGGGCAACCTCCACCATAGCATAATCATTAGGAAATGGATCTGCATAAGAAGGTGCAACACGTCTTCGAGTGATGGTGTGGGGGTGCGGAGGTGGCTGCGTCGTCGAAGTCGCACTTCTAGTAGCCGCTGATGTAGTGTTCGTGGTACCGATCTTGGGGACGTGGGCGGTACTCCCTCGATCATAATCATGGTCGTAGGAACTACATTGTGGCTAGTAGTGGTTGGGAAGTTGTTGCGATGGAGGGCGTCTATTGATGCGAGGAGGCATAATCCAATCCGGATTCGCTTTGCTTTGGCGCACCCCTCCGAACCGCAAGTCTTCTTTGTCCCATTCTTCAGCCTTGAAATATGGATACAAGTTTCCTATAAAGTGACGAAAAGACATGGAGAGTAAAACAAACCAAAATTAAATATTTTCTTCCCTTTCTCTATAAATTTATATATGTATAAAATATACTCCGTATTTATCAACTAGTGTATTAGGAAGAGTGAATAGGGCTGTCAATGGGTTGGGTTATGGGTGGGTGGAGCACTTCCACCACCCGACCCGGGAGTTAAAATGCCCCACCCGACCCACCCGTCACCCGTGAAATGTTTTACACGTCACCCAAACCACCCGTCACCCGCTGGTTATATGAGTGACCCGTTCACTCGTATAACCATTGTATAACTGCTGCATTTTATGTTTATAAATAAATTATTATACATAAACTAAAACAAATATCCATAATCCATACATAAACAAAGACAAATCTCATAAGCAATAAATATCAAAATGGAGTCAAATATGAGTTACAAATGGGCTTATTTATCAAATGCCCGAAATGAGTTATATGGGTGACTTCAAAGGCCCATACATATTAGAAATTATAGGCTAAAACGAGTTATATGGGTGGTTTGGGTGGAACTGGTGATGGGTCGGTTGATGGGTCGGGTTATTGGGTGGGTTATTCGAAACCAAATTGGAAAAAAAAGGTAAACCCCAAAATTCTAAAATCAAGAACCCCGGTGGGGTCCAGCTAAGGCACTCTAGGCTGACGCGCTCATCAAGTCCTCATCCCCGTCCCCCACGCCAAGTCGCCAAATCTGCTAAACACATACCGAACAGAAGGCGAAGAAGAGGTAGCAGGAGAAATCACAAAGATGGATATATGGAGCAAAGCTCGAAGCTTCGCCCAGGAGGCGGCGAAGCGATCTCAGGAGTTGACAATGGAGGCCGCCAAGCGCTCCCAGGAGATCACAATCGGCGGCTCTCGCCTCACCGACATCGTCTCCGAGGCCTCCAAGCGATCCCTGGAGTTGGCCGCCGAGGCCTCCAAGCGCGCCGACATCATCAAGGTCGAGGCTCTCAAGCGCGCCGATCAGATCAAGTCTCTCTCTATTATTGATTCTTCCTCGTCCTCGCCCTCTTCTTCGTCGGCGTCTGCTCCGGCACCTTCTGCCGAGGAGCTTGAGACGTTTGGTGTTACCGATGAACTGAGAGAGTTCGTCAAGGAGATCACGTTGAATACTTTCAAAGAATTTCCATTGCCAGGTTAGGAGATTTATAAAATATGAAATTGCGGAGGAGTTGCAACATTTTGGTTTCTTCGTTTGTTTCGTTGATTTGCTTACTCTTTCGATTGATCAATTCGAGTGCACTCTTACTTTTTCGTGCTGATACTTATTTCCTAGATCTGTATCAATACGCACAATTGTTCTGATTTTACGTGTAATGTGATGATTCTTGATAGTGTTGTGCTTAATCTTCATTCTCGATTCTGTTGCCTTGCAATTGGGGTCATATTGATGAATTATTGCCGCGGAAGTTAAGCTTCCCGTTAGCATCTATTGGCATGCAATTGAATTTAACTTCAATGCTATCAAATTTGTTTGTTATATCCAGATTATCCGAAAGATTCAAGATGTTGTATCTGACAACTAACTGTAAATGAATAAAGAAAGTAGATATTGTTGTTCATTTACAAAATAACTGGTTTTCCTTGTCAATTTTCTGCTCTGCAATTTGTGCTGATGCGTGATTGCAATGAGAAAAATCATGGAAATGTTGAGGCTAGAGAAATAGTTAGCTTTAATTCAACCAAGTATAATGCTTGTTGTCCTTTATTGATTAGCTATTATGCTCTCAGTTGATAGTCTTCTTGCTTCTGCGGCGAAAACCTTTTGATACCTTGGCTCATTAGATCTATCGAAACCTCAGAAAGCTCAAGTAGTGTTTGTAGACTGTAGTACGTGATGATATTCTTGTGAACATGTTAATGTTTCAGTATCATCTGACATTGATCTCTCTGGAGAAATCAACTACATTACAACTTAAAAGGCCAGTAAAATATATCATTTCAAGTTATTCATAGCTAAGGCCGTTTCTAGCCACGACACAAGATTACCAGTAGATTCTCTTCTCCCTATATGAGATATTAATAGTATTACGCTCTCAATATGTTAGTTTGGTAGTGTTTGTTGGCTACACTTCAGCCCACTTTTACCTGAATTTCACCTTCTTTCAAAACTCTAATTGGAATGCATCACAAATTCACAATGTTGCTGAAGCCAATCTCCAACCTTTCCCTTTCCTGGTATTGGGTAGCTGTGAAGACAATGTATATTATAATAGTTTGCTACTTTGCTTTGCAGCTGTCACTTGTGTGTCTTGTTTGATTTGTTTCTGCCCTAAACCCCACAGTAAATAAATTTTCTTGTATTGAGTTAATTTGCAATTTAGTACATTGGTGAGGAAAAGGGTGTAAAGATGTTGCTAGGGACAAAAGAACATCAATTTACTTGTTTTTAAAACTATATTTCGACTGTTTCTTATTTGGTGCTTACTAACCTATGCCTTTCTTCAGATGACTCTCCAATGTCTGATGTTCCCACAGTCACAAATGTGCGGCAAGATCTTACAGAATGGCAGGCTAAACATGCTAATCTTGTACTATCAACTGTCAAGGTTGGCCTTTTCTTTTCTATTCTTTTGTATTCTTTCAGCACTTGGTATGTGTTAATGCTTTCTGTCCTCTCTTGCAATAATTAAATTGAAGTGGTTATTTGGGAGTCCGTAGTGCCATTAAATATTTTTCCTATTTGTATATGTGAAAATTATTGCAGGAAATCTCGAAGCTTAGATATGAACTGTGCCCCCGTTTTATGAAGGATAGGCAATTCTGGAGAATTTACTTCATACTTGTGAACAGCCATATAGCACCGTGAGTAATTTCCTCCTCTATACTATCTTGAGCTTTCATACCAAAATACTTTTGAACCCAACAATGTGATATACATACCCATCCAGCTACCAGTGGTAGAAAAATTCCTTGTTTAATATTTTTATTAATAACTTTTATTCTTGATCATTTTATAAGCCTTTTTTTGTTGGCACTTGGCAGAAAATATGATGAATCCAATTAGTATATACTAACTTTGCAGCTGTGCTTGATCTGCTGAAGTTCCTGTGATTCATCTTAATTTGTTTTTTTTTTTGGAAAAAAAAAATCAGTTTTAATTTCCCTGAAGATGTTTTCTCCTCTTATTACAAAAGAAGGGAACAAGTTTCATTGCAACAATTCATTACTTTGTTAGAGAGTGAGAAAATATGAATAAAAAGATGTAGAGAATGATGGAAGATAAGGTATATTGCATGAAAGAGAAATGAACCCAATAATTTATTACCTCAACTAAAAATCAGATAAACATCCAATGCACTACATGCACTATCGTTCTGGATAAAAATTTCATGTGTGATGCAAGTATAACAATAGTCAGCAAAGAAATTTGTCAACTTGTCATCCTTAGTGAAGGTTCATATCTATGGATAATGAATTTGTTGGGCAAAGATATCTGCAGTGTGGCAGTTTTCACTTCCTTTTACTTCTGCTGAAATGTAATTATCTTACTTGGAAATAAGTAACATCCTTGATGAGATATGGGAATCTAGTTCATGTGGATACAAGTACATGAAATAAAAAGCTGAAGAGCTTTAGTAAAATGACTAATAAGTTATCCATGAAGTTGATTGTTAAAACATACAAGAAGGACCATATTGTTGTTTATACCTGAAAAGTCATCTGTTATTTGCATGTAAAATTCTTTATAAAGTGAAGAGGTTCCTTCTTTTACTGAAGCTTAAATTCTAGAGAGAGACTGGCACCTGGTTCTTGCTCTGATATTCATAATTTTGTTTTTGATCACCAAACAAACTAATATTAAATTGAGTGTAAGATTCTAAAGAGAGACTGGCACCTGGTTCTTCCTCAGACACTTTTGTGGTGGTCCATTCGGTCTTTTAGCTAGTTCACTTTGCCTCCCTTTTTTTGTAAGGTTTATCAATTACTTATATTAGTGAATCATTTAGGTATGAGAAGCTGTACACAGAGAAGTTGAAGCTAAAAGAAGAACAAGAAAAAGAGGACAAGTCAAAGGAAGCAATAAAAAGTGAGGTGGAATCCAGATTAGATGGAACAGGTACCAGCCAGCAATCAAAGAATTCAAAGTCATCTGCTGAACAAGATTTAGATGTATTTCTTTTGGGAGATCTTGGGGATGATGACGATGGCCCAGGTATGTTATCATTAGGCATCTACTCATATATTCTTTTCCATTTGTGTAATTGAAGGGTTGTATATCTTTCAATGGATATGCTGTCATGAGGTATGTATCCATATTTATGCGAGTCCTATCAAATGGATATGACCCTTAAAGTGCCCTGCTAAAATTAATTTGAGCCTATATATGCTTTTTTACTGGTTCTTTGGGTCTTTCGGGCGCATCCTCCTGACATGTTTAGGCTATGGGTGCCTAGACTAGATAATAGACAAGAAGAATTAGGTTCCAACTTCCAAGTCTAGATTTTATTTCTTTACGCAAAATGCTCAAGTAATCACATAGTTTGTTAATAATAGGAAGGAAATTTTGGTTTGGCCCTAGTGGATCTTGGATTAACTTGTTGAAAATTTGCTGATACATTTTCAGAGTGACGATGAGAATTCTTGTTGCTTGTTTTTAGCGGTCTGTTTACATGCTCTCCCCCTAAATTTTAGGGGTGAAAAGTTCCAAGTGGTAATTAGTAATTAAATCACAAATGATAATTTTTTCATGATCTATATATATTCTATAAGCTTCAGCTCTCCAAATGCTTGTTAGAAATTTGAGCAGGATTTACATATGTGCTATCTTTATCATTCCTGGTGTGACAAAAGCTGGAATAATTGCTAGTCTCCTATCTCTTTTTTCTTTCTAGCTAAAGGATAGTACCACCCTGTAATCTGACTACCCGTTTTCCATTTTATACGTCAATGATGAATTCTTCTTTTGAAAATTGCATTACATTGAGGTTATTCCCCAATAACATTCAGGGTATAGAATAGTTAAATGTTTAACACCAATTTTTTATTTGCACAATATACATGTGTGGAAAATTGACAAATAAGGTGAAAGCTAGTTTGATATTTGTGACTGTCATTCATTTTTCAGAAAAAAAATAGAGCTGATATGTTTTGAACCCGCTTTGCTGAAATGTGAGCAACTAATATCATGTTTGTTAGCAAGCTCTCTCTTCATATGCTCCTTGCATATATTATGATGGTGAATTGGTTCAAAGAATTACTTGATCAAGTGAACCGTCTACATAAAACCCGCTTTTTGCAGCTAATGTTTATTCAATCATTTATCTGGTTTTCAGATAATGGAGACGATGGAGATGATGAAGAATTTGATGACGATTTCGACAAAATAGCTGATAGTTCGGTAAGCACAAATTTTTTCTGTAGCTTATGCTTGAAGCTTTATGTCTCCTGATATATACTGCTTTGAACGTTTGCATTTCTGCAGAACCATATCTCTATACAGTTGAGTGATGGTTAAAAAAGCAAATCCTATATTCCTATGTATTTTGATATCCATGCAGCTTCATAGATCCATGCTAAGAGAGTGAGTTAATGGAAATATAGTATTATACGGTTGAGTAAACACTCTCATAGAGTCATAGGCCATAACCCATACTTTTACAATCTGGTAGGTGATAATCAGATTAGCAAAGTATATATGAACAAACAATAACTTGAGGAACAATGTACAAACAATCCCTTCAAATCTTGAATGCTGTGTCAAAAGTTTTTTTTTTGTTCTTGTTGCCAATATAATATATACCAAAAGGGCCCTATCAGTAGTAGTAACCAAAGTTTCACTCTTTGATATATACTTTGACATGCCATTTGAGATGTACTGCCCACTTGATTAAATTTGTTTGAGACTGCCTGCAGGAAGATGAGGGGCCAAAGGATTCAAAGAAGTAAACTGAAGCTGCATCTGGAGATCTGAAGTAATGATTTTGTTTCTTCACTAATCTACCCTCATACTTGTGTCTATGACCTTATTTTGTTCCATTGCTTTCTTGGACGTTCGTACATCAGAAAACAAACTTTTGGGTTTGGGAATCTGTTGATATATAGGACTATCCATGTTTGTCACTTTGTCAGTCAAATTTGTAGTAGTAATAACTAATAAGTGTCATTGTCCAGGGACCATACTTCATTTGATTTGATTTGATTTGATTTTTTTCCCCACCCCGTATTAGCTTTTAGGTTTTTATATCAAGATTTTAATGATCTTCCGGTGTTCATTTATGTTGTATTTGTATACATCAAGATTATACTCAAGCGTTGCTTGTTTTGCAGAATCCAATATGCCTTACCTTTTGGCTATAACGAACGGGCCCTCAAACGTTCTTTTTGTGACTTATCTGCAAGTGGAAGGGGCTGTTGGAGACTTGCAGAGAAATCAAAAATTTGTTAGATTCTAAATGAATGGTCAATTTTAATCACAAGAATGTTCCAGGAAATGGAAACAATGCATCTACTACGGAGTAGGAGATTCTTAAATAAATGTCAAATGCAGAGAGGATACAAATACAATGCATCATCTCCAAAAATAAATATACATTAAAATCTCCTGTAAATGGAAGCTTAAAATGGCAGCTTCTCATCATCCGTGGAAGCCTGTCTAAAATTTACCCCAATAGAGGAATATATAAATAACACGGGAAAAAAAATAGTAATAATAAGAATTATCCTATGTTGGGAAAATCTATGATTATCAGCCAAATTTCTCAAAAAAGAAGAAAGAATAATGTACAGAGTGTTTGATGGCCCATTTCTGGTAAAAATTTCCTGCAGAATTGAAGGTGATTGTAGGATCAGAACTCAATTAATCAGAGGGTAAAGTAATACTGATGAATTTCCAGGCTAGCTCTTCGCCGTCTTCAGCCTCTTGGCAGTGTGACTCGACTCCTCAAACTGGCTAGTGTCCATGCTGTCACAGTTAATGTCAAAATCCTGATGGTGCATACAAACGGCAATTAGAATCTCTACAAAATGGCTTCTGCTGCTGTACATTCTTGAACTCAATACACCCAGATAATTTGCTTACCTTATTAGTTTTGGAAGCATTTTGTGTTGGATTTGCTTGCTTCCCTACGTCAACCTGAACTGAGATGTTAGCTTGAGACACATCAACCCCCGAGCTCTTCAAAGCTTGTGTCAATGTGTTCAATAGCCTGTCATCAATGTTTAATTCAGTTTTAAAGAATTTCTAAATTTATATTTTATTTTTACAAAAATAAGTCCAAGCTTTGGTAATCCTAGATCATAAACAAAAGATAAACTTACCCTTGGGAATACAAGCTAGAGATGCTGATTGTACCGCCTTCAACAGCCATTTCTTTGTTATTAACCGTGTTGCATTTAATCTCAGACGACAGTGGTCTGTTTTGAGATAACTGCAGCTGTGGCAGAGATGCATTGTCTGCATCTGAACTAGGTGGTTTACAAACAGGTTGAACAACTACATTATTATTCTTTAAGGCAGGGAAAGTGTCTGCTTGTAGTTGAGGAATGGAAATTGATGATGCCGTATTTGTCAATATAGTTTGTTGATTTATGGAGTTGAAGGGAATAGGGTGGTTAGAAACAGGTGTAGGATTTTGTTGCTTCTTTTGGAAGTTTGAGGTGATGATATTATTCTTATCGTCAGGTGTAAACATTAAGACTGGCCCATTGATAGCACCAGGTTGATCAGCAAAACTGCCTGCCGCCAGCTTAGGATTGCTACTCTGTTAATATATAATTTCAGGTCACAATTCAAATAATTTCCAATTTTACACAATCTGGAATTTGAAAATTGACTCACCCAAGGTGTCAATTTCGCTTGCTCACTGCTGCAACCTGGATACCCTTCATATCTTGACACCTTTTCTTGTAAGAATTGAATGTACTCAATTACCTACACAAGAAAAAGAAAGGAAAATGAAGATATTGCCCAGCTATAGTGCTATATAGCTATCTTATTTCTTTGCATGTATAGTGCTATATAGCTATCTTATTTCTTTGCACATACATGTATGATTAATCTAGTATGGAAAACTAGGAAGAGAGTATGATTAATCTAGTATGGAAAACTAGGAAGAGAGTATGATTAATCTAGTAATGGAAAACTAGGAAGAGAGAGAATGTCTTACCTCTAGTAAGAATGATGCCTTATCTCTCTTTTGGTCACTATTAGGAATGATCTTCCTCAATGTCTGGAATCTGCAAGGAGTTCTCTACATGTTAGTAGCTCATGATTCACACTCATAATTCTACAATACTGTACATCAATTGCTTCTGGGAACACAATTCTACAATAGATCAACAAGCTTGATACCTAAATTGAAAATTTCAACCACACTGTCCCAATGCCAAATATAAAGTAGTCAATATTCTAGTAGCAATGAAAAGTGTTGCATATTCAAGCGATAAAACTTGAATAGGAAGAATGACATTGTATTAAGGGCAAAATTAACTTGCCTGTCATTGATCTTACATCTTCTACGCTGCTCCGTTGCAGAGTGTTTTGATCGTGGTGTATTAGCTTTTTTATCGTTACTTGCTCCTCCATCAACATTTATTCGCAGTTCCCCTGTAAACACCCACATACTTATCAGATTTAACATATATCCTGTGCAAACTCCCTCCTGCATTCAGGATGCTTGCAACTTATAACAGTGATTTTGAATAATATCAACTGTTGCAAAACTTGTCACTATAAACCAATACATTTGAGAAGAAAGTTCTATTTCTTTATGTTGTTAATGAAAGAATATAAAATTGAGGATATGCAAATAAATATACCTTTCTGAGAACTGCCCTCTGTCCTGAGAGTGAAAACTTCGTCTTCATCTTCCTCCTTGGCATGTGGTATCTTAGCAGCAATTAACATCTGGACAAAACTCTGATTTTTCTGCGCTGGAGGCCTTGCATATTTTCCAAGAAAAAAAAATCAGCTGCAAGGAGATTACGATAAAGAAAAAAATTAAGTGACAAAGGGTGAGCCACTTACTGGGACGAAGAACGAGAGCTCAAGCTGTAAAGGTGGTTCGATGACGACTCTGATGGCCTTTCTATAGGCCACTGTCCAGTTCTCACTATTGCCTCTGCAAAATCAACACCAGTGGAATCATATCCAAAGTCAGCTTCAGTGAAGATTTGATGAATATATCTTAACATGTCTCTGCTTTTGTTAACAAGGATTTTCTACATTCAAGTGGGTCGTTCTACACTTGAAAGAGCTGATCATGATGAGTACAACTGTTACTAAGCTAAATATAGATCAAGATCATGAATTTACAGAATGAAGGGAATATCAGCTCACCCTTTGTGAGATTTAGGTCATCAGAATTGTCCTTCCCTGTCTTTCCCTTCCTTGAGGAAGATTCATCCCATAAGGTGAAGCTACTTCCAGCAGTGTACGAGCTACAGTTAGAATTGTCATCATTTCTATCATTATTGCTGACTACAGGAGCCATATTGAAGGCAGTTCCTTCTGACTTTGGCATCCTAGGATTGAAATAGGCAACATGGCTGATACTGTACGGTATCCCTCCAGGGATTAACGGCTCTACTGGTGGAGGTGCTGATGGTGGTGGAGGTTTCTCAACGTTTAGCCCATCAGTATTATTGTCTTCTTTCTCCAAGGGCTGGAGGAAGTTACGAGTAGTAAGATACCCTCCTGTCAATAGTAATAGTTTTATTAACATCAACACATAGATTCATTCAACAATAGTACTTTAAAAAAATTTCTGATTATGCTGTAAATTTATATCATAAATGCAGATATATAACTGCTTTTGTAATAAAATTCTCATCATGATGATACGATTCTACTGCAGATACATGGTACTGGAGATTTAGGAAACAACTCCTATTTATTGTCCCAAACGAAAAAGGGAAAAGCAACACCAATATGAAAACAGAACTTAATTTATAAGCATCCATTAACCGTAAGCAATGCAATCTCAGGCCTATATTTGAATGCCTACTAACCTAAAACTACAAACTAAACAATAATCTGTAGCCTGTACTAAATAAAGAAAAGCTTTTCGAGTAATAAATGCAACAGTATGCTCCTTTTCCAAATCCAAATCCACCTTTTATTTATCAGGCAATTAATTAAGTAAAAACCTACACTTCAACTTGTATAGAGAGCTAGACTTGGTGAAAGAGCAGTCACCACCATGCAGCAGAATTCTACTTTGCGCTCCTTTTGCATACTACTAGCCATCTAATCTATCACAGAAGTGGTTTACTTAACAAAAGATTCTACTTTTGCAACCCAAAAAAAACAAAGGAGCCTAGTTTACCCCTAATGGGCCCAAACAAAACCACCTACCAACCACATATGACAAAAGCCAATCTGACACTGTTAATTAACTAACGTCGCCTTTTTGGACATGGACAAACGCAGTTCTATAGAGCATGGGGTAAGTCCTGGACCGGGTCCATGGGCTCAAACAATGCCTTTCCATATAATTGCATATCATCTGTGCACTATAGTTGCAATATTTTAAGTTAAAGATATGTAGCATTTGCGCACCACATGCGCCTCTTAATAATTAGGCACCCTAAGCCTAATTATTGCTAGTGATAAAGAAAGTGATTTAATTCCATAATTTAGAACAATCACATGCATAAAGCCATAACAGTTATTAAACCAGATTTTTAAACAAAAAAGACCATTTTAAAAAATTAAAAGGACTATAAAATAAAAAGAACGAAAGAATGGAACTAAACTAGTAAACTGTTTGTAAGAAAAAAGAGAAGTCAAATTTACCATGAGAGGAGGGTCGTGGATCTTGTTGTACAGGTGAATGACCGTAGAGGGAGAGAAAATCATGCGTTGCTTTCCTACCTGTACTTTTGGACGAGAAAAGGAGATTATAAAACAAAAAAACAGAAACAAATTACAATTAATGAATAAACGTTTTTTTTCCAAACAATAAAATTAAATCTCGATTGTGGTACACAATTTTTAGATTCCCTGATATTTTGATTGGCGACATACCTTCTGCGGCGAAGGGCCGAGATGGTTGTGGGAGCTCCATGGACAACTGACAGGCCGCCGTTGAGTCGAACGAAAAAAAAAATTTAACCGAATAATTCTCGAGAAAACGGAATTTACACGAGGAACGTGGAATTCCGCTTATTATAATTCGGAAATCTTATGCTAAGCTCTTCGGAAGTGAAATTCAACACTGGTAGATTCAAATCAAAGACGATCGATCTTCAGATCCGAGCAAGCAAAACCTCGCCACCTTCTGCGAAAGATCAAAGGCGCATTCTCTCTTTCAAAGTCGCTTTCCAAGGAGCTTCTCTGGTACAATTCAGCTCAATAACTCCAAGCTGAAATATCTCAGAGCAGAACAATTCAGCAAACTGCAAGCGGAAATTCGAAGGTTGATAATTCGAACTATAGCGAACACAAAATTCAGCGAATCTCAATTAGAAAATGGAAAGGCAACTGAATTTCGAATTCGCATACCATAATTCAGATAGAAAAGAGCAATTCAGCCTTAGAGACTACAACTAACAGATATCGGCTTCGAAAAACGTGCGCAAATAACCGAAAACTACGAGATCCAGAGTAAAGGAAGAAATAGAAAGAAAAAATCGAAGAACGCATACCTTCGAGCTGAATTACGGTCACAAAACCTCGAAAATCAGCTGAATTTTGCAAATCGAAGCTGCCGTTGATGCGATTCCAACACTGCTCTCAATTCTCAACCGAACTGAATGAAAATGAGAATCTTCTTCGGCAAGTATTTCTCTACAAGGCTAAACTTGAAAACGAACAAATTACTTTTTTGCTTTGCTTAGCAGTATACGATTATCGGCCGATCTCTTCGCCCCTACGACGCGGCAGCTACCTGTCTTCTTCTTCTTCTTCTCTCTTTGGGGAGATGTAAAGAGCTTGTTTTATATACCCAGTCTGTTTCTCTCTCCTGTGTTTTGCTGGCGTGATGCAGTGGAAGGGGAGGAGGGGGAGAGTAAAAAAGGAGATTGGGATTGTTCTCCGTAACGCCGTCGCGCTGGAGAAAACGGCGTTAATGTACTTTAGGGTTCAGCTAACGGATATTCAAGATATTGGAGTACATTATTACTACGACTCTCGCCGTTTGCGAGGAGACCTCACTTTTAACGGAGGCTATGGACGTGAAAGGGAAGGGAGATTATTATTATTTAATTATTTGTTTAGGGTTTATTAATAATATAGTAGATTTCTTTGGATTTGTTTATGGTTTTGGCGATCCCGAGGAATTGTTTAATTTTATTTCCTTCCTTATACTAGGTAGTATAACTAATAGATAGGGCTAATATATTATGGGAAGGATTAATTGATCCAATTTGCCTGCCATAAAAAATAATTATGCTCTAGAGGGAGCGCTATGGATATAACAATAAATATATAAATGCTTACAGCAAATATGAGAATATTTTAATTATAAAATATGAACATTAATGTTGATTTGAGATGTCAACCAAGAAGAATCAATGATAACATTATCGATCTCAACAAACTACTTAGGTATTAATGACAAATATTAACCGCCTGTTAAATCTTTAAATGTCATTGCACAATATACATTGTATAAATGGCAATGAGTGGAGATAACACTTTTATTAGTACTAAATTAATGAGGTCAATCGATTTAGGGTCTGTTTAGTTTTTCATTACGGAAACTTAAACGAAAAGAAAACGAACCCGGTCTATATTAGTGTCATGACATATCAACGATAAATTTCCTCTTGCTTTGAACCATCTCATTTTTCATACAAAAATATATTGTAAGCCCCTTGCGATCCTCTCTCTTTCCCTAATTTTAAGATGGGGTAAGCATATCTCCATTCTCCTTTAACCATTTTCCCTTCCCTCATTCTCTAGACCACAAATAAATTTTATTATCAATGTATTATGACGCATAAGTGGGCTAACAAAAACTGATCCGAAAAATTGAAATTTGGTTTAAGATAAACTGAATTGGTTCGGTTCGGTTTTATTTGCAGGTTTGAGATAGATAGAAGATTATCCTTTGACAAATTTGAATCGAACCGGAATTTAACCGAAACCGAAATTTGGGAAATTCCTAAAATCAATCGAATAATATCGGTTTCAGTTCGGTCGATTTGGCTTAAAATTTCGGTTCAAACCGACCCATACTCAGTCTTAGTTAATGCCTCTATCACCCTACCAGTAAGGTCAATTGTTACATTGAATCTACTTGTCATTCGTTAATACTTCCTTCACCCTTTCAATAAAAAAAAACACCGACATCACCTTGCTAGCAAGGTCAATCGCTACGTTGAATCTATATGTCATTCATTAGCACTTCTGTTACCTTACCATCGATGTCGCTACACCAAATATCTACCCATCATTCGATAACACTTCCTTCACTCCATCGATAATGTAAATCGCTACACCAGATCTACAAACTACGTCATTCTTCAACACTTTTATCACCCTACTAGCAAAGGCGGAGCTGAGGGGGCGGTTGCTTCCCCTCTCCTCCTAACTTTTCATTGTATTATTATTTTTTTATTCTGAATGTAACGATATATATATATATATTATTTAGTTGAAGAAATGAACATAATTCTACAATAGTTTATTTGGTAATTACATTTTTCTGAGAGGGTTAATTTGTTACTTGATACAAGCGAGAAATAAGAAAAGAGAATTAAGATACAAATTTTAGAATAATTACAAAGAAAAGAAAAAAAATGTTGATTGTAATTAAAAATAATTTTTTAGATTTTTTTATATGGTTTAAGTACCATTTACTAATGATCTATCTATCTATCTATGTATCTATAATACATATATAATTTTGTGTATATATTCACATTTAATGCACTTAATGATAATTTCTAATTGTGTTTTCACCTTTAATATAATCTTCTATACTACGTAGATAAATTTGTGTACATAACCACATTCATTGTCACATTTATGATACTTAGTATTTATTTTTATGAGTAGTTATCATTTTAATTAAATAAAATAATTAATCTACATTCGCTTATACTACTAGATTAAAGACCAAATGAAACGATGATATATTATGTCGTATGTATCATATGCATTGTCAATTACACAATTACATAACAAGGTAGATCCTTTTATTCACATTTAGTTTTAAGGCTTAATTATAATTAGTATATACTATTATATATTATCATCTTTTTTTGCATATATTTTATTTTGTTGATATACTTTTACTATTTAATCCTTAATACATTATATTTTAGGCACCATTATGTATCTAGTCAATTATAATATTACACTATTATATAATAAGGTAAATTATTTTAGATTCACCTTAATTTTTATTTTTTAAATTTAATAACCTTAAGATGTTGTGTATTAGGTGAACGTATTAAATTTTGGAAAAATATCTCACTCATATTATGTCAATTGTATTATATTTCAATATGAAATTTTGGCTCAATAGTCGATGTTTTGACAATTATATAAAAGTTCGAGTATTCAACTAATCACTTTGGATAACTTTTTTTACCATAATCAAAAGACCCCATACAAAAGACTAAATTTAATTTGGATTTGATATTAAAAGTATGTGAAATAATATATAAGAACTTTATTATGCTGATAGTACAATTGTACATAAGTGTATGAAAAATGATATATGATTTTGAAAATTATACACCAATCATTTGATTATATGTAGTTATAAGGTGACCCACATTTTTTTCAAATAGTTAAAACGTTTTTCTATAATTAATTTTTAAAAAATAATTATAGTTTTTATTAAACATAGGAGCTAAGTTGTATTGAAAATACACACAAAACAATTTAAAATAATGTGTTAACTAATATGTGGTTTCGAATAGTATACACCAATCCATTTGATTACATGTTGTTATAAGGTGATCGAAATTCTTTCAAACAATCAAAAAGACTTTGCTTTGATTGTTTAATTTAATATAGTGTTATTAAATATAAGAGTGCATTTCAAAATTTGGATGAATCTCTTTTTATTTAGCCTACACTTGCTAAAAGATCAAATTCAATTTTAGTTTGATATTAAGAGAATCTCAAATGATACAATAAGGCTATAAATAATAGACTAAATCATTCATAAACAAAACAAAACAGATTTATTATGCCTCTATCGTGAATCTCAATTGCAAAAATTAAAAGTGTTACTAGACTAATCCAAACTACAAAAGCTATAATATTACAAAATGTGAATTTATATATCATCAAAACCAAATAAATATTTTTTTATTGATGTCTTAAAATATATAAAATTCTTTTATTTGAAGTTGGAGGATTTGCTCAATAATTGTCTATCTTAATTTAAAATAGTTAATTTTGCAACCTTTGATATTACAAATAAAAATAATAAAAACATCAACATTTGATATTACACATTAAATTATGAACTTTTGATATTACACACAAAATACAACATCAAACACAATTGTTGGCATTATAGCTAACAAAACATGAAGGTTTGGTGGATGGTAAGTAGGTTTGTACAAAACAACAATTTTTTTAAAGTTCAAATTTCTATGATTTTTATTAAATTATTATTATTTTTATTTTGATATGTATTATTTTTGCAAAATGTTTACAAACATTCATGCATTTTAAACATTAAAACATAAAATTTATCCCGTCTAACAGACGGGTTTGACTTGACTAGTACAACTATAAAAGTTGTCTCTCTCAAGTCAAATAAATGCTCCACATTTATGTATTGGTTTTCATCAGTATTAAAATATAATAAATATTTAATGATTTATTTGAAATACATTATATATTTATTTATAAAATGACTATTTATCTCTTTTCAAAAACTTGAGATTCTTCTTTTGAAAAAGTATAAGCACTATGTATGATATAAAAACATATGAAGACATAATATCATTTTTCTTAAAAAAAGACATAATATCATATATTGTTGGCTATTCAAAATTTCATATGTACGAGAACTACATTAATTTGAATTTGAAAAAAATTAGTTATAAAAAATAAACCTTCAAAATCAGTGGTAGATTGAGAAAATAAAATCAAAATAATACTTGAGCTACCAACCAAATTTAGATGGAAGAGAAATTTATTATATCTTAAATTGTTATGTTGTGTACACCGATTAAATAATTTATTTATGTATTATTTGCAACATTTTATTTTATTTTAGCAGTTTGGTTCAAATGAAACAAACTTTTATCTTGAAATGCGAAACGAATGTTTTTTCTAGTTCGTAGTGCACTTTTCATACAAAAGTGCATTGCAAAATACAAAAAGTGCAATCCAAAAAAATGTACTAAAAAGTACGAAAAGTGCACTACAAAGTACGAAAAGTGTAAATCTGAAAAAGTGCACTCCGAAATAGGAAAAGTGCATTCGTTTCAGATAAGAGTTCGTTTCAGGATAATAGTTTGTTTTATTTGAACCAAACTCATATGATTAGTTATGGTATTTCATAATGCAATTCAATAAACTCGAATTTAGTACACTTAATCATATGCTATAATTTCCAAAAACCTAGATATTTGAAATAATAACAAACATAAAATATAACATTTGCACCATCCAATGGATGGGGTTAACACTCTAGTATGTCTTAAGAACCTAACTAATATATATTATAATTTTAATGTTTGACTATTGTGCTAATTCTTTTAGACCGCATATCATTATATGATAATCCAATCAAATCCCGCCCCCTCTTCCAAAATTTTCTGGCTCCACCACTGCATACTAGTGAGGTCAATCCCTTCACCTCTACATGTTTCAGCGACACTTCGATCACCTTATCAACGAGGTCGGTTGCTTTGCCTTCATTCGTCAATACTTTTGTCACCCGACCAACGAGGTCAATCGCTTCACTTAACCTACCTGTCATATATAGTTTTTAGATGGGTCATGTGAAATAAGCAGGTGAACTATTTCTTATATTTTTTTCTAAACGTACGAAATAGGTATACAAAATTATTTTCTACCATGTAAAATACACAAAAATTATAAGGCTCGAGCGTTATTAAAAAATCGATTATGTTAACAAATAAAAATAGTTAATATTATAAAATCATTCACAAATATAACAATCTATGATAAACTAATATTGATGATTGAAGTGGGTCGGGTGATTATGCGGGTGATAATTAAATCAAATGACGTGGGATGTTTTTTCACACACAACCGCCCTATCCACCCATTATCTATCTATAACTCAACTTAGTTCTTCATTCATTGATTTGGGTCAAGTGCTTTGGCAAATCGAACATATGTAGATGATTTCCTTCCCAAATTATATATAACATATAACATGTAAAAAGTTATTTTTGGCACACATTCCAACAATTTAATGTTTTTCTTTTACAAATATTTATGTTTTTACTTGGTTTAAATCTCTACACACATTTCCCAAATTTAATATACAAGTTTTTGAAAAGTATATTCAAGTTTTCATGTTTGCTCAATATATAAGTCGTAATTATATTATATTAAATTTTTATGAGTTGGTTATGTGTTGGGGCCTGGGGGTGTAGTCCAATTTTAGAAGGTGATATCAAGTCAACACCAAATGATGGTGCCCTTGATCTCGAAAGTTATAATGGTTAACAAGGACTAAAGAAATAAAACCAACCCTAATTGAATTCAATAGGTCAATTAAACATTTACATTTTAACATTGATTTGCTTTCAAATAATTCATAAAATATTAAGGGTGTCTTTTGTTTGTCATAAATAATATATAAAGTCATAATAAATTACATTAAATTGTTAATTTTATTATAACTTAATATATTATTAGTAGTAATTAAAATGGATAGTAATTAAAATGGATCCTAATTGAAAATCTAATTCTAGATCGAGGTGGTTAAATTTGAACTTCATCCTAATGGTATGTATTTGTCATGATTGTAATAAGGGGAATTAATAGGGCTTCTTTATAATTAAAAATATCTATGGGGATATCCTGTAATTAATTACTAAAGCATTTAAGAGGCATATGTATACTTTCTGAAGGATTATCCAGAATAATGAAATCAAACTCTATCTCCTACTCTTCTTTCTTTCATGCGTCTTCTTCCTGTCCTCTATCTATTCTTCTTCTTCTTCTCAATCTCTCCCTCTATTTTTTTAATTCACTTGAAATTGTCATGAATTTCTAACTAGAGCATGACAATATGCTTTTTGTCACAAAGGTGAGGAATTATGCTATATTGCAAACAATTCGTAATTCAAATTATAACATATTTTTGGATGCAAAACTTTTGATTATGATCATTAACAATTTTGACGACATGTGATGAGAGACTTAAGTAAGTAAGTCTATTAACCAAATAATTTATGTTCCTAAATATGTGTCAAACCTTGACCTAGATGAACCTTTGTATGTAAATAAGTGTATAAAAATGGTCGAATATTTTTAATGGAGGTTGATACACTTTCACAAGGTGTAAGTGTAAATCTTGCACGAGAAGACATGGAGGTCCACTACATCTATGTTACCCAGACAATTGATTTTTGGAGGCCCAGCCATTTCAGAAACTCTTAGACACGAGAAACATTCGGAAACGGCTAGGAAGCGCCCGATCAACGTGCCGGAAACTCGAGCTTGTCCATTGACCACTGTTATGGGACACAAACCCTAGTTCCTCATGAGAATGGACGTTTCCTTGTTTAAAATAATACTCCCTCCGTCCCTAAAACTTCTTCCCACTTTCCTTAAAGAGTGTCCCAAATTGATGATCCCATTTGTTATTTTTTCCATTTTTATAACTATGTAAATTACAAAATTGTCCTCATACAACCCTAAAAATTACCCCAAAACCTATCCACTTTACCCCTTTTATCATTTTTAATACTTTTCTCACATTTTTCAACACTTCTTTCCCACTTTTCAACACTTTTCTCCCACTTTTCAACATTTTTCTCCCACTTTTCAATACTTTTCTCTCTCTTCAAACCCCCAAACCTCATTTTATTAAAACTTGTGCAAATAAAGAAATGGGAACAAGTTTAAGGGACGATGAGAGTACTCTCTCACCTCTAAATGACCCCTTTCTTTTGCGCCTCCTCTCCAATCCCCGACTCTCCACCAAGCCGCTACCCCGCTACAGCTTGCCGATGTCCATCTTTGGCGAAAGCCAATTGATGCGCAAAAAGAGATACATAGATAAAGAAGGAAAGAGACAACCTTTCTTTAATTTTGAAATCTAACAAATTAATGGGCCTTCCCAACAACTTATTGTGCTCACCAATGTCATGGACACCCCACCAATTCTCTTATTTTCTCAAGTTTTTGTTAAGTATTGTTTGGTTGATGTTTTATAATTGAAAATATAAATAGATTTTATTATATTTAAAGTTAGACATCCATTCTTGTTGTTTTTTTAAGCCTTTAAAGTAATGTATTTTATATGTTTACGTTTCCCCATTTCCTATGAATTTTATAATCGATGTTTCTCATTTCATTTCGTATTCCGTTTCCGTGCCTGAGTCCGTGTAACATATCACTACATTGCCAAGTTAAAAATATGTATTGTATAAAAAATTTGGCCTCACAAAATTCATTTTACCATTCTAGCTTTCAAGTGCATCCCCTCCAAATTCAGATATGTGCATCCCCTCCAAGTGTAATTGATTTCAGATATGTGCACCCGACGTTGTTGTAGAAGACAACATCACCACCAGCACTACTAGCAACTCTAGCAGCATTGCCAAGTTAAAAATATGTATTGCATAAAAAATTTGGCCTCACAAAATTCATTTTACCATTCTAGCCTTCAAGTGCATCCCCTTCAAATTCAGATATGTGCATCCCTCCAAGTGTAATTGATTTCAAATATGTGCACCCGGCGTTGTTATAGAAGACAACATCACCACCATCACTACTAGCAACTCTAGCAGCATCGCGACGTCATCGCTCTCCAACCTGACCTACAAGTGCTATGCTTGAACCTAGTTCGGCATCCCCATATTCCATACCACTGATATGCACAATTATGTTGTGTATTTAGGTGGGGTTTTATGTGTGTTTTTTATGTGTGTTTTAGGTACTTTGGAGACTTTTTACAACTTGGAGGAACAAGACCTGAAGATGCTTATTTCGGATTTTAGAGCGGGATTGAAGACAGAGTGAAGAAAATAGTTTTGGTGTTGGCGGCGCCCACCGCCTATGACGGTTCTCTTTTCCGAGTTGGCCACATGTTTTGTTTCTACTGGTGCTTTCTATATTAGTTTTATTTCGAGATATTGTATTTTTGGATGTACCTTTGGAGACCTAGCTTTATATATTAGGTTTAGAGAGTTACACCTCTCATCTTTATCATATTCTACTTTCATACTTTGGGATTTTATTGCTTTCATGGAGAACTAAGCCTTATTTGCTTAGTCAGACAGTTGAAGTTTCGTTTGATTCAATTGTGAGATTTCTATTTCTTAATTTTCTTGCTTGGAACTATTCTTCTCTCTTGTTTGTATTGCCTAATTGATTGATTTCAACAATTTCTAGGGTTGTTGTTATTAAATCTCTATTGCTAGATCTAGAGAACTTCTGGTTGAGTTTCTCTATTTCGTATTAGCAACTGCATCGAATTATTATCTGGTTGTGCTAGTCTTATGTAGAAAGAGAGTTGAATTGCAATCTAGGATAAAAGCTGATTGTTTTATGCTAGATTTGTATCTTGATAATATTCCTATCCTTATTGCTGCTTTTGAATTGAATCTTGATGGTTTCAAGGTTATTCAATTAGTTAGGATTGATAGTATTTGGTTGTGCTATTGATTATGTTTGAAAAGAAATTGGAAGTTTCATATGCATGTGATTCTGAATGAAATCTATGATCAACTTGTTAATCGAATATGGATACTTGTTTGACCAAGTGCTTTCCCAAAGATAAAAACCCAACTTTATTGTTTTATTAGTTTTGCATGCTTAATAGCTAATCTTAATTCACAAACCCCTTTTGTTACTTTAATTGACATAAAAATCATACAAAGCAAACAACTTGTCTCCCTGCGGATTCGACCCTTACTTCTTAAGACTATAGTTGTTTGGTTTGTTTGGACTCTTTTGCATAGCCATGATTTGTACGACCAAATTCACCGTTATCAAGAGGAAGCTTATAATAAGCATCCATCTCGTTTACAATCTCTTGTATGTCAGTTGATAAAGTGAAATCCAAACTAGAATCAACAATAATAGATTGCACATCATCGCGACGTTGTTGTAGAAGACAACATCACCACTATCACTACTAGCAACTCTAGCAGCATCGCGACGTCGTCGCTTTCCAACCTAACCTGCAAGTGATATGCCTACACCTAGTTCGGCATCCCCATATTCCACACCACCACTATCATCTTCTTGGAGTTGTTGAGGAAGAAGTCGAGGGCATCATATGTGCATTGGAGGACGGATGAGACTTTCATCTGCTACAAGTACTCTCAAAGAGGGTCAATCCCACTAGTCACCGCTCTGTCGTCGTTGCCTCTGGTGTCGGCTTGTTGATGTTGGCGTCAAAATCTCAAACAAGGCTCTTGGGGAAGAAGGGTCGCACCATGCCTGCGATGTCCTAAGATTTGGATTTGAGAAAGAGCATAAGGACAATATAGGTATTTTGGGTCTCATGTAAGATTAAATCTTACTCCCCATGTAGTTGTACTTTTTTTTTCTTTTTATCATGGACAATTCTAGATCCAGATAAGTGTATTAATAACTATAAATTTGTCACTTTAATTTTATAAGGCAGTATTTATTGATTCATAATAATTAATTTTATATTTCATTAGGAATAAGGATATCCCTTTTAAATTATACATGAGGGATTTTTCATTTGATCTAGTATTATGTAAATTATCAATTTCTTCAAAGCTCATTTTCATATTAGAACATTTTACATGAAATATTTTTTATTCGATTTAGTATTTTATAAACTATTGCATCAAAACTCACCATTAAAGATGTTTTTACTTAAACTTGGTATAAAGAAAAATAAAATAAAAAATGTAATAAAAATATGTTGATATATGGACAGATTTGAGAGTTCTGTATAATTTAATAGGGATGGGGGAGGGATCCTCATCTTATAGTACCAACTACCAAGTGGGGATATTAATTTATTTATGATTTATGACAATGTTTTAACACATTTCATGTCACGTGACTGTGAGGAGTTATCAGTCACTGGTTGACTCTCCCAAGCTCACCATCACCAGTGGCAGTCACTGATTATTTTTATTTATTTTTATTTTTATTTTTATTTTTTTAAATATCAGGGGCAGTCACAGATTTTACTGAACAGGAAACAATTATACTTATACCGTTACTTTGCTTAAAGATAATCGGTTTCGTTTAGGTAGATTTTAACTTTAGGTAATTTTTTTTCTAAATAATCGTAAAAATTGATACAAAGATAATTCTATTTTTTTGAATAAGTAAATATGTTATTATAATTTGTATTATTTTTTGTATACATCTAATATTTTTAATCAAGTAGATAACATATTTATATAAGTTTCGATCTATAAAAATTTATATTTATAGGTTAATATTTTCTATATTAATTTTATGCACACATCTTTTAAAAAAAACTTGATTTAAATGATAATAGTTTCAATATTATTTTTATACATAATAACTTTTTTTTTTTTAACAAAACTTGGGCTCCAAGTATATAATCTTTCATCTATATGTTAAAATTTTCTGATATAATAAATTTATTTATAGAATATATAATATATTTTAGTACACACTATATTTTTTTTATAAGAAACTATGTTCTACAATTAATTGCATGAATAAATTAATTTTTATTTTTTAAATAAATATTATAATAATATCAACATATGCATGAAATATTTAGCCTATAGATCGAATTATATAGATAAAATTAATATAAATCGGGACCTTATGACAAATTTATTATTTTCATTTAATATATAATTTTGTACAGATTTCTTCCATTAAAATATATAAAATATATAAAATTATAGTGATGTTACCCGTACATGGTAGTGTGGACTTCAACTAGTTAATATGAAAAGGGACGAACAATGAACATACTCTGGCCATTATTTGGTTTAATTAATAAACTTCATCAAATTCATGCAGACAGGTAAGTAAAAAAATTCCAATGGACTTGAGTCCAATGCTAATGGTACTGTTACTGTGTAATACATACATATTTTAAAATTTTAATTTATAATTAATAATTAAGGATAAAATGAACTGAGCATAAATTTTCAAAACAATATAAGTAAATTTCTTTTTTATAGTTTTAATTGAATCATTAACTAGTTGAATACCAGTGATACTCACGGGATAATTTTACTAAAAATTATACAATATTATGATATTAATATAAAATTTGAAGCACTTGTATATAATATTATAATAAAAATTAGTGTAATTTATAAAAAAAATCTTTAAGATTGTGTCCATATTTTATCAACATATAGATAAAAAATTATATACTTGAAGCCCGATTTTTGTTAAAAGATAAAAAAAAAAGTTGCTATGTATAAAATTAATATAAAATATTAGATCAAGTTATTATCAACATATAGATAAAAAAAATTATATACTTAGATCACAAATCTTGTTGCAAGATAAAAAAAATATGCATAAAAAGTATCAACATATCGATCAAGTTATTATATTATAAAATAGAAATTGGATTTATAGAAAGAATGATACAAGTAATTATAATTTTTATTATTAAAAAACGTAATATTATTTTATTCAAGGAATGCCATGTGGCGTAATATTTTCAACAGACATGGTTTCTGCTTTATAATGTATTAGGTAGATATTGATTTATTTTTCTTTTATAATGTATTAGCGTAGATATAGATAGAAATTTATATCGGTAATTTTTTTTCAATAATCCGATAAAAATATTTTAGCATAATTTTAAGATACAATATATAATATTGCTAATCAATATCAATAAACATATACATTATCTATTTTATAACATCTAAAATCTTACCCTAAAAAACCTTCAATCCTTATAAATTCATTTTTTTATTTAGTAATGGCTATTGTTTAAATTTTTTTTTGAATATGTGTATATTATTTTTAATGTGATACGTACTATATGAAACAATCTACGAATAAAATAAGTTATCTATCCATTATCTATTTTATGAAGTGGTTAAGATAAAGATTTCTAGAATTATTATTTAGTTTTTTATGTTGAATAAAGTTTGTCTATTATTTTATTCTGATTTTGCCACGTGGCGCAAATTTTTACACATACTTGGTTTCTGCTTTATAATGTACTAGTTGTACCCGTCGTACCATGTACGATTACGATTGAGTATCTTATAGACATTATAAATAGGATATTAATAAATAAAAATAAATATAAAATTTAATATCAGTGATTTATTGCTCGTAGAATGTATAATTTTTTTAATCAATATAAATGATTAAATTTAATGTTAAGAATGATATATTAATAAGAAAATTAGAAAAATATAATATAATTTTTTTCAAATTCAATTTAGGTAAGTAATTATCTAGGTACTGATTTTTTTTATCAAAGCTTGATTTAAGATAAATTTTTTACATAAATAGATAAAAAGATAAAGATAGAATATTTTTTGTTATTTTTAATTAAATTTTGACTTTAAAAATTAATTTTCACATAAATAGATAGAATTTTTTTAATGAGATAGACTTAATTAATATAAATAAAAATTAATTTTAAATGTAAGGTGGGGCCAAAATTAAATTGGTGACTCAAAATTTAGGCTACTAATTATCTAGATATTGAATTTTTTTTTATCAAAATTTGATTTAAGATAAATCTTTTACATAATTAGATAAAGATAGAATATTTTTCTTTAGTTTTTACTTAAATTTCGAATTTAAATTTTTTTCACATAAATAGATAGAAAAGAATGTCAATGAAAAAACTAAATCAATATAAATAAAAATTAAATTTTAAATTTATGGTGGGGCCAGAATTTACGTGGTGGCTCGAAAAGGTATAGCTTTAATATATAGGGTAGATTTGAGGGTGATCGTCTGATATATATGAAAAAGAAATTAGGTATATACAGAGACGGACCTGGGCGGGGGCCGGCGGGGGCCGGTGCCCCCACTTCCCTCCGACTAATTATTTATTTGTATTGTTTTAATTTTTTTTTTATAGTATAAAATTAAAAAAAACTATACTAATACTGTAAGTATTAATTAGTCTTGTTGGTCTAATCCTCGTTTTACTAACGGAGAGTATATTGTTCGAATCTTATCTCTTAGCCATCCCCTAAATTAATATTTCTAATTTTGTTGGTATTTTACTTGAATATGTTTTATCTGTCATGTTATTTATCCTTTTTTATTATCCTTCCTTAGTATAAATTAGTCTTTTTTCGATTCTAGTTTGTTAAGTTTTTAATAACTTGAATTATGTTTTCTCCGTCGATATATATGTTAATTTTAAAAGTACACTATGGAACGACTATTTTAATAAATTGTATTTTTTTAAGATTTAACAATCATTTTTGATAAAAAAAAAGTAAAAAACAAAAAAAATCCCGAAAACAATGTCACTAGTATCACCGATTCACGACCGACAACTCCACCCTCCCGGATAATATAAGTTGTGCCCCCGCTTCCGGAAGATTCTGCGTCCGTCACTGGGTGTATATATATAGAGAGAGAAGAGAATTAAGAATGGAGCGGCGGGGTGTGAGACTGTGAGGTGTATACTTTTGAGCGGGTTAAGTGCTCCATGTGCGCTTTCCGTCGATCTTTTGTCACCGCCATACATGGTATTATCTTGATACGGGATTCTTTGATCTCATCGATCTTTTGTAAAAATAACACTTTCCAGTAATTGACACAATTGTATGCAGTAAAAAAAATGCATGGCATATGCCACCTGACAATCCATGTCTAGCAATACAGACACCATTTAAAAAACCACATCTTCCCATAACATTTTCTTGTAACAAGATATATGTAGAGTAGTAATATTCACAGGGAGGAAAAGGTTAAAAAGTAAATATAATCTAATTTATATAAACTTATGTTTGACTTGCACTTGAAAATTAAGTAGAACAACTCAGCTCGATGATCACTAATGTTGATTCAAAATAATGTGTGCTAATATAAGGACGCGTTTTATTCAAATCACAAACACTTGGAAATTAATTTCCAAAAAGCGTGTTCAAACCACACGTCCTTTCTATTACACTTTTTTATCACGCCTTTATACTTGCTTTTACCTAAACCACTCACTACTTTTTCACAAGGATTTGTTTGTGACCCTCTTTCAATATCAACGCACTTTATAAAAATATCAACACATCGAGTCTCTTCTATCGAGGTTCCGTCTCGAGTGAGAGATGTTTTTTACGTCCAATTTAATCGTCTTCGCTCGCTATTTATAGGATGCGTATGTAGCTAGGTCCGTTTTTAGAATGTTTCGATGTGGGATGAGATGGCGACGTGTGAACCTTGTTGGATCGTGACGCGTTAGTAACAAGTTAGGGAACTAGTAATGTTCCCTGGGCAGCGGAAATTAATAGTAAGAACACATAATTTAGAGAGGAAAACTTTCTGTCCTACCAACAAGTCGTAGAAAGAAAAAACCTCTACCCCTGAGACTCCTTCTCAGAGGATTTTCAATAGAATACTTTTTATTATGTTTCAATGATTACAATGCAAGTCAAGTTCCCTGGTAACTAAGACACCAACCAAAGTTCAACCAACTAGACTTCTACAACCCTAAGCGTAAACCTAAAAGAAAGTAAACTACTGACTTACTTGTGGATTCTCGTACACTTGAAAAGCTCTCTCTCCAAGTTCGCCGTCTACAACCACACTTAAACCCTAGCTATAACCTAGCTATTTATAAGAAATGTCAAGTCTGATCTCATACGTAATTCTTGCCTAATTATGCAGATTTTCCACTTAACAAATCCCACACAATAAGGAGAAAGTATTGTTTGTGATTTGGATCCTCAACCATGCCGATTCTTGCCAAAACTGAATGATCTCGGATTTATTTAGATAAGATCGTGTGAAATTTGATCTTATCCTTCCTTTGATCCCCTCAAGCAACCGCCTACAGCTGTCTTATCTTCGTAGAATCGCTCACAGAAGATTTGGTAACTTGCCATTAATAGAAAGTCGCGTTTCGTCGGAGACGCGCTTCCTAAATCTGTCACTCGTTCCCTCCATCGTTCCTCACAATGTTCCGTCACTCGTGACTATGTACATGTTTTCTTGAAACACTTACATGTAGAAGCAAGTTATACCAACTAAGTTTGTTATCATCAAAACTAAGAGAAACCATGGAACAATCATTGTTCCAACAATTCCCCCCTTTTGATGATGACAAACCTAGAAAAAATGCACATCTAGAAACCAGTTGAAATATAGTTCAGAAAAAAAAATTCGTGTATGGTTCCCCCTTAACAGATGCACAGTTGTTCCTACTCATCAGAGGTAACAACATATTCCCCCTTAGCCAAAGTTCCCTCTGTATTTCCTGGATAGAACGCATCTCTGCATTTTTCCTAACTTCCCCCTTTTGACATCATCAAACGGTCAACAATCATCAAGCAAAACGTAGAGCAAATGAACAAATTCAATTGAAACTCAAACCATTCATAAGCAAAAGATAGTTAATATTATAGATAATTGTTGCGGGGATCACAACTAGAAAAAAAAAACAAAAAACATAAAAAGTCTTAGCATCCAAGAGAAACAACATAAATTATAAAAGTAGGGATAGATAGGCTAGGGAACTAGAGAGGGTCCACATCAAGGTTCGGATGAGGTGGAATCAGCAGCAACAGTGTCAGTGTCTCTCTTAGCCAGGTAATTAACCAATGAATGTACTCAGCTGAGAGGAAATCTTTTGAAACTCAAACAACATCTTGGCAGTAACACCTTCACTCATCGAAGAACTCCCAACATCCATCTGGGCAGTCTTCTTTGCAGTTGTTCCCTTTGAATCACCCTGGAAGTTCATCCTCGAGATATTGCGCATATCCAGGGGTAATCCAAAGAATTCCTCACTTGAAGGCTTGTACACCTTCCTCTCCTTCAGAATGGCCTTCACAAATTGAGGATAAGTAAGGCCATGTTTCTTTCCTGTGCACTTAGCCATTTGCCTCATCACGATCGCAGGAAGACTGATGCGTTCCCTTCTCAGAAACTTATCCAGCAAAATCATGTCATTGATGGTGAGCGTAGTTCTTTTCTCCAACCTAGGAACAACAACCTTGATCAGAAACTGATGCGCAATCCTTGTAGTGTAGCTCAAATCATTAGTTGAATAAGGACCAACATCAAACACCTTTCCCATGACACGCTTAATCAGTTGAGCCTTGTTCCTTGGCCAGTTGCTGGAAGTGTGCAACTCACCATAACCTTCACCAGGAACCTTCAAAATCTTTGCAACAGACCCCAGAGAGAAAGAGATTTCGGAGGTGTCAATGGTGGAGAACCCCAAAGGACCAGTCACAAGATCAGCCAGTTGATAGGTAGAAAAGAAATTGGCAAGAATAGATACATCTACCTTGACACCAGAAGCACAAATCTTCTCCCAACCTTGAAACTTGAGAAGCTCCCAAAACTCCTCCAAGTCATGCCCTTTCAGAAATGTCGATCACCAAAGGAGCGATGACTTTCTTTGAAACCTTCTTAGAACCACCCTCTGGTTCCATCGGCAACTTGCCCTTTGCCTTGGCAGACTTGAGGACCTTCTCAACCTCTTCTTCCAACTCCTCCTCTTCCTCATCATCATCATCACCAAATACCACCTTTTTGTCATTCTCGACCTCTTCAGGATCAGACTCGACTTCCTCATCGTCTTCTTCAGGATCTTCTTCCTCAGAGGACTCTTGAACCACCTGTTTCTTTGAAGCGGTGGATCGAAGACTGTACTTGGTTCCCGCAGGAGCAAGCTTCGCCTTTTTAGTGGCGGGAGAGGGAGTCCTTTCCGAATCAGATATATGAATAACCTGAGTTGGAGTTTTGGGAACTCTCTTCCTGGCCTTTGTCTTGCCTCGGCTTGTCGGCTTGACCCATCCAGGACGCAAGTGAACCGGCAAATCTTCCACCTTTTCCGGTTCGTTGGTGGTTTCCTTAGGAGGCGAGTTCACCTCTTCCTTTTCAGACTCATCCTGAACCTCCTTTCCTTCCCCTGTTTCAGCAGGCTTTTCGGAAGGGTTTTCTGAAGGAACAATTGATGGATCCTTTTCAGACTCCTCAGGCAGAGTCTCCTTCTCACTAGAGACCTTAGACGCAGCCTCTGCTCCGATGTGGGCGACAACATCAAACTGGGTTTCAAGCTTGGAAACGGGAGAGGGAGAGGAAAGCTTGGCCTTTTTGAGGGATTCGAGTTGAGCTTGAAGAGCTTCGATCTCGGAGGCGTCGAGGCCATCAAAGTTAAGGGCAGGGGTGTTTGAGGAAGACGCCATTGATGCAGGAGAGAAGAAACATTGAAGCTTGAAGAAGATTAGGGTTGGAAGGTAAAAACAGAGATGCGGTGAAAAAAATATAACCGAGAGAAGGGATTATAAAGCACACCTCTTTCCTTGTTAATGAAGATCATAATCTCCCCAAAATCTTCTATCCATATCTTAACGGCTAAGAATTTCCATAATGATGATTTTACACCGCCATTAATTCTCGACTGCGCAAAACGTCCTATCGTTTCCTGCAAAAGCACTGTGCATAGGGAACGTTTATTTGGACCAGGCTAAGGGACAGATTATAACCAACCATCATTTCGGCTTGAAGTGAGGGATATAATAGATCAAGTTGGTTATTTTGGGCTAAAAGAAAATCTTGGATGTAAACAATTCAGTTTTAGTTCCTTTTAGCATGCAACACTTAAAAATTTCTAATATATACAACATCAATGCGTAGAGGAAAGATATAAGCCATTAGAAAACTTGTCAAATGATACGTAGTTCCCTGAGAAGTTACCTCTTTAGTCAGGCAATGAGGGAATAGAGGACCGGGACTTGTTTACTCCAAGGAAATCATTCCTAGTAACATCCTCAGATGCTCATAGGGTTTTCTGTCCAAAGCCTTGGTAAAAATATCTGCCACTTGATTTTCAATCCTACAATGATCCATCTTGATAAAACCTTTTTCAACATTATCTCTTAAGAAATGATGTCGAATATATATATGTTTGGTTCTAGAGTGATGCACATGATTCTTGGAGATATTGATTGCACTTGTATTATCACATAAGATAGGGATAGTTCCAAGAGACATACCAAAATCCACAAGTTGTTGTTTTAACCACAAAACCTGGGAACAATAGGCGGATGCTGCGACATACTTCGCTTCAGCCGTTGAAAGAGAAACCGAATTTTGCTTCTTCGATCCCCAAGACACCAAGCAAGGACCAAGAAATTGGGCCATGCTTGATGTGCTCTTCCTATCTACCAAGTGCCCTGCAAAATCTGCATCCGAGAATCTAACAAGGTGGAACGAGTTATGTCTTGGATACCATAGACACAACCCATCGTTCCCTTTCAAGTAGCGCAGAATTCTCTTCACTTCTTTCAGATGTGTTTCTTTAGGATTAGCCTGGAATCTAGCACAGAGACACACACTGAACATAATATCTGGCCAACTGGCCGTTAGGTACAATAGGGAACCAATCATGCCTCGGTACATCGTTTGATCAACATCAACACTATTAAGGTCAGCATCAAGACGAGTATTAGGAGAAATAGGAGTATCAAAAGATTTCGTAGAGTCCATACCATACTTCTGCAATAGCTCCTTGATGTACTTTTGTTGATGTACCTTTGTTCCCTCATCACTTTGTACCACTTGTAGACCAAGAAAGAAAGTGAGTTCACCGATCATGCTCATCTCAAACTCACTGATCATTAAATTCTTAAAGCTTTCTACAAGTTTAAGGTTAGTAGAACCAAATATGATATCATCAACATAAACTTGAACTACTAAAACCTCACCGTCTTGTTCCCTTATGAACAATGTTTTATCGATCACACCACGTCTATATCCATTGGTCAATAGAAACTGGGTGAATCTATCATACCAAGCACGAGGAGCCTATTTAAGACCATAGAGAGCCTTATCCAGCACATAGACATGGTCAAGGTGATCAACATCTTCAAATCCTGGAGGCTGCAACACATAAAGCTCCTCTTGTAGGTACCCATTCAGGAATGTTGTCTTCACATCCATTTGATATAGTTTGAAACCTTTGTAAGCAGCATAGGCGATTAGAAGACGAATGGATTCTATTCTTGCAACATGAGCGTACGTTTCATCGTAGTCAATCCCTTCTTGTTGATTGTACCCTTTTGCTACAAGTCTCGCCTTGTTCCTTGTGACAGCTCCGGTGTCATCAAGTTTGTTCCTGAATACCCACTTTGTTCCTATAGCCATTTTGTGCTTTGGCTTGAGAACTAATCTCCATACTTTGTTCCTCTCAAACTGTTATAGTTCCTCTTGTATAGCAACTATCCAGTCAGGATCTTTTAATGCTTCCTTCACATTCTTGGGCTCTACAAGAGAGATAAATGCATTGAAAGCACAAAAATTCTTAATAGAGGAACGAGTAAGCACACCTTTATCGTATGGAGTGATGATGTTATCAACAAGATGATCCCTCTTTTGATGATAGTTTCTGACTTCAATCTGAGTGGGATCTGTTCTTGACTCCTCTTGTTCCTGTTGTTCTGTCGTTCCAGGAGTTGTTCCTTCCACTTGATCTTCACTTTGTGGAGTATCATCTTCAGGACTCAAAGTACCTTCTGTGTCATCTCCATCCGGGTTAGGACTCGGAGGGGTGACATCTTCATTTGGAGCTTGTGTACTTGAATCTGGATCGACTTCATCATCTGAGTTTGTGTTTAGAACCTTCAGTACGTCCTCGTTACTTGACAGGTTCCCTCCATTTTTGGACTCGTCAAAGACAACATGAATACTTTCTTCAAACTTCTTAGTCCTTTTATTGAACACTTTGTAAGCCTTGCTGTTGGATGCGTACCCAAGAAAGATGCCTTCGTCACTCCTTGGATCAAACTTGCCTAGCTCGTCTTTTCCGTTGTTGTAAACAAAGCACCTGCATCCAAAGACTTTCAAGTGGGAGATATTTGGCTTTCTTCCCCTGATTAGTTCATATGGAGTTTTAGAAAAATTGGAACGTATAGTAGCTCGATTAATGATGTAGCAAGCGGTACCGACTACCTCAACCCAAAAGGACCGAGGCAAGTTACTTGCCAACATCATAGTACGAGCCATGTTTTACAGGTGTTCCTTTCTTTCTTTCTGCTACGCCGTTTTGTTGAGGAGTCCTCGGCGCAGAGAAGTTTTGAGACACTCCATGGTCATCACAGTAGCTATGAAACATGGAATTCTTGAACTATGTTCCGTTATCCGACCTGATAGCCTTCAATTTCTGTCATGTTGATGCTTCTACCTTCTTGATCCAACTTTTGAAAGCCATGAACGTCTCATCTTTGGAACCTAGAAAGAGAGTCCATGTATATCTAGTAAAATCATCAACAATAACAAAAATGTACCTGCTACCACTGTTCTAAAAAAACGCCCTAGGCGGCCGCCTAGGCGTTGGGCGTTCAAGCCCCGCACAGAATTTGGCCTAGGCGGGCTTCTGGGCGGATCTGGGCGGATCTGGGCGGGCGTTTAATCCCTCTAGGCGGGTTAATTGTTAGGTTTTTTTTTTCAATTCAAAACCCAAACGAAGAAGACTCCATAGGCATAGGCATAGCCAATACTCGACACTTCAACAGTCGTCCATACTCATACTCGATAATCGTTCACTCTCATTCTCAAATCTACATCGCCGGTAAGGAGAACCTCTAGTCAGTCGCTCTTTGGTTTCTCCCTGATGGCCTGGTTCAAACTTCAGTGGTTCACTGGTTGACCCAGTTCTCGTTCTTGGCGACGTCTTTCAATGGTTCGCGGCGACTTGCCGTTCAGCTTCTCCTTCTCATGCCGTTGTGCGATCTGCTGGTCTCCTCTCTTGTACCTGTTCTCGCGCGTCTTAACTCCTCGCAACCTGTCTGCAGCCTCCACGCCTCTACGGGACTCCTCCACTGCTCAGGCTCCTCGCAACCAACCGCTGCTCAATTGCTCAGGTTCATTCAGACATTCAGTTATTCAATTTGTAATTGAGCAATGGATTTGTGGATGGATTTGCTGATTATTTGTTGAATTGTTGTTGCTCAAGTGAATGGATTTCCACTTTTATGTGTTGATTGTTTGTTTATTGCTTAGTGAGACAGTGAATGAATTTGCTGATGAATGACTGAATGAGTGATGAATCTGATGACTGAATACTGATGTCAATGGATTTTCAATTTTGTAGTTGTATTCCTAATACTAATTTTGCTGAATTTTTGTAGGGCTGAGTTTTGTAGCGGCAACGAGGCTGATTATCTGAACTTTGTATGGCTAATTTGTGTGAATTGCAGATTTTTTGTGATTTCTGATTTTTTTCTGAATTTTGGTTATTTTGCTGTATTTTGTGATTGACTGATTGCTGTTTTTTTTTGCTTAATTTTGTGATTGTTGATTTTTATTTTTATTTTTGCAAATTTGTTACCCAAGTAACTAAACTAAGTTTATTTCTTATATGTTTTGGGAGAGAGCCCGAAGAAGATGATTTTGTATCCGATGGCATCGAAGATGAGGGTGATGTCGATGAAGAGTTTGAGTTTGAGTCGGACAAGGGGTACAATATTGAAGACTATGGAATTGAAGAGATGGAAGACTAGTTAATACATGTATTTGATTATAACTTATTAATTATTACTTTATTAGACTATATGAAGTTATGAACTATTAATATTTTGAGTTTATGGGATATTCTAGCCTATGGATTTTATGGGATATTAATTATTAATTAGCATATGAAGTTTAAAGTATCTTATATCTTATTTAAATCTTGATTTATCATTTTTATATATAGATTAGAAATTTTGAACAATAGGACATGTTTAAAATACAAGGAAATAACTAATATCGTCCAAATCCGCCTAGGCCCCGCCTCGGCGCTAGGCCCCCACTCACCGCCTAGCTCCCGCCTAGCGTTTTTTAGAGCACTGCCTGCTACCTCCATGACTTTTCACCCACATGGGACCACACAAATCCATGTGTACCATCTCAAGGGGATGAGAAGTGCTGATCGACAACTTTGGCTGAAAAGACGATTTGCTTTGTCTCCCTTTCACACACTCTTCACACAGGCTTTCCTTTTCTGCAAGAACTTTGGGAAGTCCTATCACCGCATTTTATGAGTAGAGTTTGTGAATTCCTCGATGATTTGCATGACCAAACCTCCTATGCCAGAGATCTGTCTTATCAACTACCGTAACAAAGCATAACTCTTCTTGTGGTTGGAAACTTGAGTCGACAAAATACACATTGTTGCGCCTCTTTCCCTTCAGGACCACAAGATTTGAATTTTTTTTCTTGATCGTACAACCGTCTGAGGTAAATGAAACCTCGTTGTTCCCTTGGTCACAAAGCTGAGCAATACTCAACAGATTTTAACCAAGACCTTTCACCAAGCTCACGTCTTTAACGCTGGTTTTATCATTTAGCTTGACTTCACCTGTTCCAATGATTTCTCCTTGATTGTTGTTGCCAAAGGAAATGTTTCCTCCAGCATTGATCTGAAGTGAGGACAGAATACTCTCGTTCCCTGTCATGTGACATGAACACCCACTGTCAAGGATCCAGCGGATGTTCCCCCTCACTTCAACTTGTAAGAAAGAAATCACGTTTTAACGACCCATGCCTGCTTAGCCTTTCCGGGTCGGTTAGCAGAGCTCATAGTATGATAAGTTTGAGATTGAACTAAAGTAGCTTTCTGTGGACTCTTGGAACTAGAAGCAATATTTGAGGGATCAACATGGTTTTTCCCTTTATTAGTTTTAGAATCTTGCTTCTTTTGTGGTTGATGAGCTGGTTTCCTTTTGTTCTGATGAGACTTGTTATACCCTTGATTTTTCTTACCAGACCACTGTTTCTTATTGTTCCCTGTATTCTGGTTTTGAACCTTTTTGTTAGACACTTCTAATCTAACCTTACAGTCCTTTTGAACATGACCTCCCCCACTACAGTGATAGCACACCCTATAATATTCGCCGAGATAACGTTTAGGATGTGGTTTCTGGAGGGTTCGTTCCTTCGCACGTTCCTTGGAAGGAACTTTCTGCTAGTTTTCTTTAGACTGTTTAAGATATATCTTATGAGCCGTTTTACCAGAATACCATTCTGAGTTATCATTTAAGTTACTCTCAAGAATCTTAACCCTACCCTCTAGATAAGTAACTTTATCTCTAGCAGATTGAAGTTCTCTAGCTTTTCTTTCCATCTTTTCTTCAAAGCTAAGGTCATATGGAGGATATTCAGATTTATCTTTTCCATAACCAATACCACACCTAGCCAGATTAAACACAATGTGAGTTCTTTTATCAAGCTCATTCTCTAATTCTTCTCTTTTGAGTTTAAAGACAAGCAAATTTGTTCTAAGTTCGTTATTAGTTTCAGTGAGAGTTTTAACATCTTTCTTTAGATCTTCACACTCAAAACAAGGAACAACATTGGTAATAGCAGATTCTGATAGTTTTTCTTCAAGATTAAGACATTTCTCATCAGCAACTTTTATTTCATCTTACATTTTCAAGTTATCTGCAAAAAGCTTTTTAACAAGAATGACAAGACCAGATTGTTTAGCACCTTCTAAACTAGCAAGAAATTGTTCAGGCATTACCTCTTGGTCGACATCTTCAGTTTTCAGAGTCGTGGCACATATCTTTGATTCAGATTCATCATTTGATTCAAGATCCCATGCAGCGATGTAGGCCTTCTTTTTCTCGTTCCCAGACTCGTTACCTTTTGGGACAACTTGTAGCATAGTGACCCTTCTCTTGACAGTTGTAGCAGGTAATGTCCTTGATCTCCTTCTCCTCAGAATTGACCTTTTCTTTTTCCTTCAAGGCCCCTTGCTTCTTGCCTCTCTTATAGAATGCCCTCATCGTTTTTGTTATGAGGGCCACATCAGAATCCTCCTCTGTAGTATAAACTCCCCTTCCATTCGTAATGTTCTCAATGGCCTTCTCCACTTTGAGAGCAATACCCTTGTCAGAGCTCGAGGTATTACTTTTGGTTGTCTCATATCGATCGTAGTCTGTAAGCTTTCCAAAGATCTCATGAAGAGTGCATGTCTTCGTGATTGGATTTTCTCTAAGCAAGCCTCTGGTGACCACATACTTAGGACCAAGACCATCAACAATCGTAGAGATTTTCTCCGATTGTGTGATGTCCTTCTCGATACCAAGATGATTAATGCGATTCACCAATGCCTCGAACCGAGATTGGTAGGTGGAAATGATTTCACCATCTTTCATTTGGAATTTATAGAACTCCTTCTTGGCTTCTTTTTGATGGCTTTCCTTCAGATTTGTATTGTCGATGTGCATTTGCTCAAGAGCCGCCCATGCCTCTTTAGTAGTTTTGCAGTTCACCACCCTCAGCACATCTTCAGCACCCAAGGCATTGTTTAACAACATTTGTGCCTTGTAGTTCTTCTCCATTCCTGACCATTCAGTTGGTCCCCATTCGGACTTCTTATTCTTTTTGTCCGCAGGAATGACATAGTCTCCATCCTCAATGACCGTCCAGGCTTGGTAGTCATTTCTTTTGAGCCATGTAGCGAATAGGATCTTCCAGTGGTCATACTCTCCAACAACAAGCAGTGGAGGCTTGTTGTTTCTAATCCCGACATTGTGAGTGTTGTTTGAAGTCATTTTGTATTCCTGCACTAACACACAATCTAGAGCAAACCTGCTCTGATACCAATTGTTGGATCGTGACGCGTTAGTAACAAGTCAGGGAACTAGTAATGTTCCCTGGGCAGCGGAAATAAACAGTAAGAACACAGAATTTAGAGAGGAAAACTTTCTGTCCGACCAACAAGTCTTTGAAAGAAAAAACCCCTACCCCTGAGACTCCTTCTTAGAGGATTTTCAATAGAATACTTTTATTAAGTTTCAACGATTACAAGGCAAGTCAAGTTCCCTGGTAACTAAGGCACCAACCAAAGTTCAACCAACTAGACTTCTACAACCCTAAGCGTAAACCTAAAAGAAAGTAAACTACTGACTTACTTGTGGATTCTTCACAGGAAAAAGCCACACACTCGTACACTTGAAAAGCTCTCTCTCCAAGTTCGCCGTCTACAACCACACTTAAACCCTAGCTATAACCTAGCTATTTATAAGAAATGTCAAGTCTGATCTCATACGTAATTCTTGCCTAATTATGCAGATTTTCCACTTAACAAATCCCACACAATAAGAAGAAAGTATTATTTGTGATTTGGATCCTCAACCATGCCGATTCTTGCCAAAACCGAATGATCTCGGATTTCTTTAGATAAGATCATGTGAAATTTGATCTTATCCTTCTTTTGATCTCCTCAAGCAACCGCCTACAACTGTCGTATCTTCGTACAAGATTGCTCGTAGAAGATCTGGTAACTTGTCATTAATAGAAAGCCGCGTTCCGTCTGAGACGCGCTTCCTAAATCTGTCACTCGTTCCCTCCATCGTTCCTCCCAATGTTCCGTCACTCGTGACTATGTACCTGTTTTCCTGAAACACTTACATGTAGAAGCAAGTTATACCAACTAAGTTTGTTATCATCAAAATTAAGAGAAACCATGAAACAATCATTGTTCCAACAAACCTCCAATTGGATGGTGCGCTCGACTGAACCTACAACTTTGCAAGTAGGCAAGTGGGGTTGTGACATGCCTTCCCGCAATTGGTGGACGCCCTCCGGCCTCTGCCACTTTGCAGCAGGTGGGTAGCCCTCTTATGTTGGGTGAGGTATCGTCTCACTATTGGAGGACGTGTTCGGCTGCCTTGTGACTTCTACGGGATTGCATGATTTGCATCCATGCACGGTATTCGGTTTTCTTATTTTGTATTTTAACTTTGTATGATTCGCATGTTATATAGCCTTGTGATTTGCATGTGTTGCGAGGGATCTTTGTTTCTCTATGTCCCACGCGTTCCGTTCATTTGTTAGTGGCACCATGAAGCTTTTTTAACTTGTGCACCATCAATCACAAATCATCTGAACGAGTTGAATTCGATCATTTATATTTCACTATTTTCTTTTTCCGCTTTTGGATTTGAAGGTGATATCTTTCCGTAATTAATTTTGTGGAGTGATTTTGTTGGGTTGATGCTGTTTGCACACGATATTATAGCTAATTTGCACCACACAATTTGTTTGAGTGCAATCCACACAATTTGTTTGAGTGAAGTCCACAAAAACAGTTTGAGTGGAGAGATGTCCCTTCTCGTGTCCTTTCTTTTTGTGTTTTGTCGACCCCTTTTTGATTATTTATATACATTATATATTTTATAACATCGAAAATCATATTCTAAAAACCCTTAAATCTTCATAAATGCATTTTTTATTTAGTAACATTAATCATTTAATTAAAACTTTTAATATATGTGTATTGTGAGCGGGTAAAATAAACATAGCTACCATAATTATTATTTTCGTTATCGTCATATAGGTATTTCTTAAATATTACGTATTTATTATTTTTTATCTATTTTCCTATTATATTAAATATGGTGGCTATGCAACTTAATGAGAGATTTTATCTTTCAAATAAAGATAGAATTAAAGTTGGAGAAGGGGAGGAATATTCCTTGCTTGGGCTTTAAGGCAGTTGGCCAGCCCTAGGAAGATAAGATTTTCGGCCTTATTGATAAGAAATTCGCCCCCCTACCTCTCCTTCTTCCATTATAAATACACGCCTTCGCCGTGTAGGGAAGGCCACATGTTGCATATCGGTGCATATTGAAAACTTGAATGGGCTAATATTCGCTTAGCTCGATTGTTCAAGGATTCCTTGCTTTCTTGTTGTACCTCGATGTTCGAATCAACAAATTGCTCTTTTGACTTAGGCATCGGAGGTGGATTAGGGGGTCCCCGCCCCCTGTGTCCATTGTTTTGCAGGTTACAGGTTGAAGGAATCAGTTTGAAGCGGAAGAGGAAGGAGCATTCAATTAGTGCATTAAAGGCGAAATTTTTGTGCACTAACAATTGGAACCGTCCGTGGGGGACGAGGATTAAATCCATGAGTAATCATTCCTAGAAGAAAAAGAAGTGAATTTTCGAAACCCTCGGGCGATCGAGCGAAGCAAAATCATTATCGAATCATCACAACCAGTGTTGATCGCCGTGCGCGCTACGAAATCGACAACACTGGGGGAAAGGAGCGACCTTGCCAACCCCTTGTCGAATTCAGTCCCGCCTAAGGTTGGTAGTCGACCACCAATTGACGGGTTAGGCTCCCGGTGTGCGCCCGGTAGCCCAAAGCTGAAAACTTGATTGTGAATCAACGATCAACCACAACCAAAACAAAGAAAACCTAACAAGGAAAAGTTGGTAACTTTCTGGAGCGAACCAGGACCCGCACAAGCGGCGTCGATCGATATTCGCTCGGTCAGACGTGTGTAGGGACCGAAAACGATCGCTAGGAAGACCGCGATCGCGGCCCGATAAACCGCGACACCCTAATCTGTGGCTGCGGGTCCCCCCGAAATCGAAGATATGCGAAAGTTATTGTACCGGAACGGACCAGGCAAACTTGATGGGAAATAGGCTTTCAACAATCATATACCTATTGCGGGGTAATCGTGACCTCTTCCCATAGGGCCCATACAATTTGCCTAGAATAGACTCGGATCTTACTTGCCATAGGCTGAACGTCGTCCCAAACGTAAAACCGATCGTAAAAGCAAGCGAAACGATCCTCTATCTAGCAAACAAAAAGCCTTAATCGCTGAAATAAGGAGATTAAAATGAATCAAGCTCTATTCAAGAAGTTTGGTGTCCAACTTGGTCGTCAAACACCATCAGGGTCAAGAAAAATTGAAGAGTCTGAGCGGACTTTACCAATCCTAATAGAGTATATCCAAAGATTTGTTCTTGCTTTCAAAGATCAATGAATCAGTGGATTCCAAGTCAAGACACTAGAGAAGTTTTCAGAGGATGTCAAAAAGCGATCAATCCATGCAATCGTGAGGCTGGAATCGATCTTTGACAAAGAAGAAACAACCTTTCTTGGCCCCGAAGAAACGACAAACTCGAAAACCCTAAATCGCCAACGAGTTCCAGCGCCACCACGATCACAAGCTCGTCAGCCGCGACCGTGACCGTGGTTCGTACCACCGCGACCGCGGCCCAGACGATAACGATCGCCATGTGGTTTTTTACTCGATAACCCTAAAAGCGCTTCGGCAAAATCCGATCTTCGCTCAGAAAATAATCAAGACCCACAAGGTGATCAAGCGAAACTCCGATATTCGCTCGGAGGATCAAACCTTAGAAAGTACCAAGCAAGACTACTTGCTCAAAGATAATCAAATCTGTGACCCGACCTCACCCTCAAAGCATGGTTGCTCTTCGTGCAAGCCAACGAGGTTCGAATTAGACCTGGGCCCGGTTCCGGAACCGGCAGTTCCGGTTCCTAGAAAGCATGGAACCGGAACCGGAACTGGGCATGGGCCGGTTCCACGGTTCCGGTCCGATTCCGTTTTCCGCCGGTTCCGGAGCCGGTTTCTCCCGGTTCCGGTTCGGAACAACGAGTTTTCAAAAAAAATAAAAAAAATTAATCTGAGCCACGCCGCAATCGCGGTATACAAACACCGTGATCGCGGCACATAGACCGCGATCGCGGTCCCAAAAAACAGAACCCCTGTTTTTAACAAAAATCCAAACCCGTGATCGCGTCCTCGAGGCCGCGATCGCGGTTTCCCATTCCGCGACCGCGGACTGAAACCCGCGGTCGCGGATTTGATTTTGGCCCAAACTAAGCTTGGAAATTGGACTAAGGCGAATAGGCGATGAAGGTTTTTCTTCAAAACAAAAAAAGTTTGATAATTAAAGGGCTTGGACTTAAAATTAAGTTGCACGTATCCTCTCGGGGTTATAGAGGAATCAAAGCCCACGTAGTTCTCTTACCTTTCGATATGAAATCCCGCTTTGCTTACCATCTACGTCGATCCATCCGAAGCGCTTTGGGATTGGGACTCATCATCTTGGTCGTCCGAGTCGAAAGTTTCGGATACCTCCGCCTTTTGTTGACGAATTTTCGCCCTCTTCCAATCACATACGCACACTTGGGCTTCCAAGACATCGGGCTTTAAGCTAGAACGTTTTGCGTCTAGGACGTGTCCTCCTTCGCTAAATGTTTGCTCTACCGATACGGTCGAGGCGGGAACAACAAGCACTTGAGCCGCGATCTTGACCAAGGTTGGGAAAGTCTTCTTGTGGGTCTTCCACCAAGATAAAATATCAAATTCTCCTTCACCAAACTCAAAGTGGGTTGTTAGATAAGTTTCAAACTCCGCATTCGAGCTCGAATGTCTCGGTTTCTTGGTAAGGGTATGCAAAAGATTAGACCCCCACCTTTTAGTAGCAGCGAGGGCACTCGAGCTCGAAGAGGAGGATGAATGTGGAGGTTGATGATGTCCAAAACGGTAAAATAAGAAGTGGGCCCGGAACGCAAGAAATGAGCACACTCGACGCGGCTCCCAAGGAGGATTCTGGGGCCTACAACCGTGCCCATCATTTAATTAAACAAAATTCCTACCCCCGCGAGGCCCTCCGAAACCTCGGACCACACAGCGAGGTCTATGACCTCGTAACCGACTCTACTAACACACCCGCCCACCAGGACCACTCAGCTAACGCCGCTTCCCCAAGCCAATCACCGGCTGCCTCGCCTCCGGACCAATCAGAAGCTCTGATCTCGGGCGTCCCACATCGGACAATGATGAGAACTCGACTCCCCAATCCTCTATAAATAGAGGAGAACCTCGTAGAAACAAGGGGTCGAAAAACATCTTGAACTCAAGAACTATCTTGCTCGTTGAAGACCGACGTGATTGAAACATTGGTAAAAGACCTCGCTATAGACAAGTGAAGTCCACAAAAAGACTTCAAGTCACACGAAGCTGTCTTCACCACCAAAGACCTCGCTACATAATCTCGCAAGCCATCTTCACCACACTATTAGCCAAGCCTCGCGTCAAGATCAATCAAGCGACATCGAGGTGGTGGAATCCCTTAGTAATTAGGAGATCTCGGACATTGTTAGACCGAGACCTCGAATACTCGTAGAAGGTCTAGGGTGTAAACCTCGTTTACTTGTAGGCCTCGTTGGCTTGTAACCTCTTTGTAAAGAAATTATAAATAAAGAGCAAGTGTTTGCACAATCGAATATAATAATCTTGTTTCTTGTCATTTAGCGAACAGTTTATTTCGGGTTTCATCACTGGCGCCGTCTGTGGGAACCTCTTCATCCTAAGCAGTTTCTCGATTTGTGCAAACTTTGGCTTCGATCCCCTCAAAATGGCTTGCCCAAACAATTTCTTCCCTCAACACCCCGATAACATGCCCGAAACCGCGCAGTGGATGGGCGCGGGGCCTCCGGGCTGCCCGTTCGTGGTCCCCCCGGGTTGGACGTACACCGCCCCACAAAACCCATACACATTCCAAGGATACGAGCAGGGCGGCGCACCCCCGAACCCATACCCCTACCCGGGTTATGGGCAATACTAGCAGGGCTTCGCCCCTTCATACGTCCCCGTTCCCCCCGGGTGAACCTCACTCCGAGTACGTACCTGCGTACGTCCCTGGGCATGTGCCGGGGCACGAGTCCTCCACCAACGGCTCGTCAACGGAGAGGCCTCCCCGAGATCCCATGTAGATCTCACGGTCCCGATCGCGACGTTCGAGGATGCAGGACCCGGAGTTGTCCGAAACAGCGGGGAGCGCGGTGCACTACCCAAGGTCGCGATCACACAAGTCGCGACCACCGCCCCAACCCCAGGTGGAGGCCAGGAGCACCTCTCCGTTCATAGATGAGATCCGGAATGCGCCAATGCCCAAGGGCTTCCTAAGGCCGCAAATGGGGCTTTATGACGGCTCGGCGGACCCGGAGGAGCATGTGAAGCATTTCGCAGTCCAGATGAACGTAAACGCCTATAACGACGCCATATTCTGCCGAGTCTTCCTGACCACCCTGGAAAAGGCCGCAATGACATGGTTCTCCAGCGTTAAGATCGGGTCTGTGGCCTCGTTCGCCCAATTGTGTGAATCCTTCGTCACATATTTCAGCAGCTCTAGGAAGCGCAAGAAGAACATGCGGGGTCTCCGCGAAATTGAACAGGGGGAGGGTGAGTCTTTGGGCACCTTCTTCACGAGGTTCACGACCGTAGTGGCAGAAACCGCGCATGTCGACGAGTCGTCGGTACGCGACACCCTCATGGGCAACCTAAGCATCGGGGCTTTCAAGAATTTCATTTTCTTGTAGAACCCGGCAACATACGACAGCCTGTGCGCCCGGATCACGACCCAAGTGTACGCCGAGGATGCCGCCAACCAGAGCTCGCGACTGAGGACCGACAAGGAAATTGTCGCCGAGGCTAAGGGGAAGGCAAAAGTGGTTGCGCCGGCCACGAGGGATGCGTATGTGACACAGGCCCACAACCCCGCCAACTACAACAACAATAACAACAGCAACAGAAACAAAAATAATAACTGGAACAACAACAACAACGACAACAGGAATAACAACCATTATAACAACCGCGGAGGCGGCGGTGGGGGTTGGAGCTGCTTCGACGGGAAACCACGAGGTTATAGAGGCAAGGGCGGCCCTGCGTACAACCCGAATGAAAAGGGGGGCGCCAACCCCGCGTCGGGTGCCAACACCGTGCCGCGAGGCCCGAGTCAGGCTCAGGCCAACAATAACAACAATAACAACAACACCGTCGAACAGCAGGCTCCCGCGAAGCAGGCCCGGTCTGGGCAAGCGACAACACCCGATGGGTATATCCATACCATCTCGGGTGGACCATCATTGGCTGGATCAAGCCAGGCAGAAAGAAAGAGATATGCGAGGGCAATCCATCATGAGCCCTCGGTATTTAGCGTCGCCCAAACCTCGCGGTCTCACATAGGCTTGGCCTTCTCATCCGAAGATGCCGAGGGGCTCCACGTGCCACACTCCGACCCCTTGGTGGTACACGCTCAAATGGGCTCGAAAATGGTAAAGCGAGTGCTGGTGGAAACGGGGTCCTCCGTGGACATCATGTACTACGGCGCATTCGAGCAGTTGGGCATCTCCGAGACATCCTTGAAGCCCTACGCTGGGAAGCTCACCTCCTTCTCGGGGGACGAGGTCGACGTGACAGGTCTCATAGACCTTTGGATGACGCTGGGCATCGGCTCCACAAGGAGGACCGAGATGGTGGAATTCACGGTGGTACGCCTACCTTCGTGTGGAATGCAATCATTGGGAGGGTTTCGCTGATGAAGTTCCAGGCAGTAGTTTCCATCTATCACCTGAAGATGAAGTTCCCCGTTGACGGCGGGGTTGGAGAAGTAAAAGGCAATCAGGAGGAGGGTCGCGTTTGCTATGCGACCTCTGCAAAACAAAAATGCCCAGTGTTCATGGTGGAGTCCCCCGGAGAGGCCGACCTCGAAGTCCGGGACTTCATGGTCCCCACCCCTGAGGTAGAAAGAAGGGTGATATCCCCCTTCGAGAGCAAGTCCGAGAAGATCTACCTAGGAGAATGTCTCTCCGGGACGTAAGCGACGTCGCTAGAAGCCCTGCTTGCTGGGTCCCGCGACGTGTTCGCCTGGACCGCAAAGGACCTCCGAGGCGTCCCGCGGACCGTGGCCCAGAACTCTTTAAACGTCGATGTCACCACTCACCCCGTGGTGCAGCGACGAAGAAAAATGAATGAAGAGAGGGCAAACGCCGCAAATGACGAGGTGGCAAAGTTGCTGGCCGCGGGGTTCAGTACCCCCGATGGTTGTCCAACGTCGTGCTGGTCAAGAAAGCCAGCGAGAAGTGGAGGATGTGCGTCGATTTCAAGGATCTCAACAAAGTCTGTCCCAAAGACAGTTACCCCTTGCCCTTGATCGACGAGCTCGTTGACTCAACCGCATGTCACGGAGTATTAAGCTTCCTCGACGCGTACTTAGGATACAACCAAGTCCTGATGAACCCGCGAGAAGAGGAGGAAACGTCCTTCATCACCCATCGAGGCACTTATTGTTACAAAGTCATGTTGTTTTGTGTAAAGAATGTGGGGGCCACCTTTCAACGCCTCGTCGACCGCGTCTTTAAGAGTCATCTAGGAAGGAACGTGTCGGCCTACGTCGACGATATCGTTGTCCGGAGCAAGACCCCTGAAGAGCATATGGTCGACCTCGCTGAGGTCTTCGCCACTCTCAGGCACAACCGTCTTAGCCTGAACCCCGAGAAGTGCATCTTCGGCGTATCATCGGGGAAGTTCTTAGGCTCCATGATCAGCGAGCGCGGGATCGACGTCAACCCCGCCAAGGTCGAGCCGATCCTCTCAATGAGGTTGCCACGATCTCGCACTGAGGTGCAGCGGTTCAACGGCGCCGTCAACTATCTAGGGAGGTTTTGCTCCCGCTTGGTGGAGAAGTCTCTCCCCTTTTTCTCCGCTCTCAAGAAAAACGACAAGTTCGTGTGGGACGAGGGGCTTGAGCTCGCTTTCTCTGAGTTAAAGGCTTTCCTATCAAAGCTCCCCACATTGTCGCCCCCAATGGCGGGCGAAGACTTGCAACTATATGTGGCAGTCAGCCCCGAGACGGTCAGCGCGGTTCTAACCAGAAAGGCCACGCACCCAGTCTACTTCGTGAGTCGCGTGCTCCAACCCGCGGAGCAACGATACTCCCCGGCGGAGAAGATGGCACTGGCGGTCGTGACCGCCGCAAGGCGTCTACGCCCTTACTTCCACGCGCATCCCATTCAGGTCCTCTCTGACCTCCCACTTCGACAAATCCTCCACCAGCCCGCCCTCTCCGGGCGAATGACGAAGTGGGCAGTCGAGCTCTCCGAGTTCGACATCAGCTACCTCCCGAGGACCGCTATGAAGGAGCAGGCCCTCGCTGACTTCATGGTGGAGGTCACCTTCCCCGAGAATGACGCGAGCTCAGAGGAGTGGAAGGTATTCGTTGACGGCTCACGATGTGATACCGGTGGCGAGGCTGGCGTATTCCTCGCTGGACCCTCGATCGAGACGGAGTATGCCCTTAACTTCGCCTTTGAAGCCACCAACAACGAAGCCGAGTATGAAGCCATGATTGCCGGGATTGAGATGGCACTCCTCAGTGGAGCCCGGAAAATCAAGGTCTACATCGACTCCGAGCTGGTTGCGCGCCAACTCAACGGGCAATACGACACTAGAACGGGGTTCCTGCCCGCGTACCGAGAGAAAGTCAAGGCCTTGGTGTCGTGCCTAGAAACCTTCACGGTTGAGTCCATCCCGCGAACCTCGAACATAAAGGCAGATGCTCTTGCAAGGTTAGGATCCGCCCTACCCCTGGAAGTAGGGAATCGCGTGATGGTGGAAAGAAAACACTCGCGGAGTGTGACCAGCGAGGTTCTATCTGTTACTGCGGAGGATTGGAGAATCCCAATAACACGATATGTGGAGAGGGTGTCCTCCCGGAGGACCCCGCACAGGCTAGGAAGCTGAAAATGCAGGCGGCACGGTATTGCATCGGCGGCGGCTATCTTTATCACCGAGGCTATGCTGAACCCAACCTGCTTTGCGTGCCGACCAAGTCTACGGAGCACATCCTCTATGAGGCCCATGAGGGGGTCTGTCGCGGCCACCCAGGGTGGCGAACCCTATAACATAAGATCGCCCACCTGGGATACTTTTGGCCCACTCTCCGGCAGGACGCGAGGTCCTATGTCCAGCGGTGTGACGGGTGTCAGAAGCACAATAACCTCCAATACGCCCCGACCTCGCAACTTCGCTCCATACACGCGCCATGCCCCTTCGCGATGTGGGGGATGGACATCCTCGGCCCCTTCCCCAAGGTTGCTGGCCAGGTGCGGTATATCCTGGTTATTGTCGATTATTTCACGAAGTGGGTTGAGGCACAAGCAATGGCGAAGATCACGGGGGCAAAGGTCTGCGACTTCCTGTGGAAGAACCTCGTCTTCCGCTTTGGCGTTCCCATGACCATCATGACTGACCACGGCCCCCAATTCGATTGCGAAGAAACCCGGACATTCTGCTTCGACCTGGGCATAACCCTCAAGTTTTCCTCCGTGGCCCACCCTCAGTCCAACGGCCAGGTAGAGAACGTCAATGCCCGCATCTTGTCCGATCTAAAGAAGCGCCTGGGCATGGCGCAAGGTCGTTGGGCGGAGCTTCTCCCACTCGTCCTATGGACATATCGCACCACTGCGCGCCGCGCAACAGGAGAAACGCCTTTCGCTCTAACTTACGGGGCGAAAGCGCTGGTCCCAGTAGAGACCCTGGTCCCTTCGGCGAGAGTGTTTGATTTCGATGAAAAAGAGAACGAGGCCAATCTCAAGGTCGAGTTGCTATTCCGGGACGAGCTGCGCGAGGTGGCCGACCTGCGCTCCAGGGAATACAAACGCCGCGTGGCTGTATACCACGACAAGAAGGTAAGACCCCGATTCCTGGCCACAGCCCACAGGTAACCTCGTCTTGAGGCGTACCGAAGGTGGCAAGCTGGATCCCAACTGGGAGGGGCCATACCTCCTCGGTGAGGAGGTCGCGCCCGGAGCTTTCAAGCTCAAAGACAACGAGGGGCGTACCCTGAGCAAAACATGGAACGTCGATCGGCTCAAAAAGTATTATGTGTAAACTCTCTAAACTCCGTTACTTCTCACAAGTTTTATGAATAAAGGGTTGTGGAATTTTCAAATCTCTCTCAAAAATGAAAATCTCTATATGTTCAAGCCCACCCCTCGCTTCCCGCTTGGGGTTGGAGAACATCGTGTTTAAAGTCCACCCCTCGCTTCCCGCTTGGGGTTGGAGAATCTCGTGTTTAAGTCCACCCCTCGCTTCCCGCTTGGGGTTGGAGAATCTCGTTTAAAGTCCACCCCACGCTTCCCGCTTGGGGTTGGAGAATCTCGTTTAAAGTCCACCCCGCGCTTCCCGCTTGGGGTTGGAAAATCTCATGTTTAAGTCCACGCCTCGCTTCCCGCTTGGAGTTGGAGAATCTCGTTTAAAGTCCACTCTGCGCTTCCCGCTTGGGGTTGGAGAATCTCGTGTTTAATCCCACCCCTCGCTTCCCGCTTGGGGTTGGAGAACATCGTGTTTAAAGTCCACCCCTCGCTTCCCGCTTGGGGTTGGAGAATCTCGTGTTTAATTCCACCCCTCGCTTCCCGCTTGGGATTGGAAAACCTCGTGTTTAAAGTCCACCCCTCGCTTCCCGCTTGGGGTTGGAGAACCTCGTGTTTAATTCCACCCCTCGCTTCCCGCTTGGAGTTGGAGAACCTCGTGTTTAAAGTCCACTCCTCGCTTCCCGCTTGGGGTTGGAGAACCTCGTGTTTAATTCCACCCCTCGCTTCCCGCTTGGGGTTGGACAATCTCGTGTTTAAAGTCCACCCCTCACTTCCCGCTTGGGGTTGGAGAATCTCGAGTTTAAGCTCCACCCCTCGCTTCTCGCTTGGGGTTGGAGAAAAGCATGCGAGGTCTGAGCAAGGCTCGTGACCTCGGCATAATAATCATCATGCAAGGTCCGAGCGAGGCTCATGAACTCGGAATACAAAAGATCATGAAAGGTCCGAGCGAGGCTCGTGATCTCGGCATGGAAACAAACACCCGAAGTGGCCCGAGGATGCCACATGTTGTGACACTCGGACCATGGGGTTGGATCGATATGTATACAAGTGAATTAAAAACAAAAGACCAAAACACACCCATGAGGTAAAGAAAAATCGCATAAGATAAGGCCACAAGGGCCGAGGTGTTTTAATTACAGACCCCACAGGGCCACCAACAAAAAAACAAACATCAAAAAACCAGAAACACCCTTCACTCCTTCGAGGCCTCGGCAACAGCATCTTTCGGAGCATCAGCGGCAGGGCCCGTAGGAGCGTCGAGGACAGGCAGAGCAGAAATAGCGGTAGGTTGGGAGCTCGGCACGTCGACGGGTTGAGAGCCCGTGGCGACAGGGTCCAGACTTCCTTGGCTGAGGTCCTCCGCGAAGGGCGCCTCGGATACCACTATCCCATCCTCTTTAAGGAAGAATTCGCATTCTCCCTCGGGCTCCTCCCCAGCTTCTTACCCCATGGTCTCCATGTAGCTGGGGTTGAAGAAGGAAATACGGGGGTCAATATGCCCATACTTGGCAACCGCCTGCTTGACCCCCATACGGACGGCCTGGCGGAACATTTTCTACACGCTCCCCAACATCTCCTCCTTATATTCCGCCGACTCCACATATTTGGGCCCTGCGGCCATCACCTCCTCATTAAGTTCGTTGACGCGCTGTCGGAGGTTGGTGATCTCATCCTCAGCTTTCAGAAGCTCCGCCTCCTTCTCCTTAAAAAAGTTATGCTCTGCGGAGAGCTTGCCCCGAAGCTCCTCGTTCTCTCCCTATATGGCCTAGGCCACAACCTTTGCCTTGTTCGCTTCCTCCTTCGCCCTCGCCGCCGCTTTCGTCTCGTCCCTCGCCGCCCTCGCCTCATCCTTCGCCGCGGCCTCTGCGGCTTTAATCCGCTTCCCAGCCTCGGCGAGCTCCTTCTCTTGCCTCGCGCACTCCTCAGCGCGAACTTTAAGCGTCGCCTCCATTTTTTCCATCCTCGTCTGGAGGAGGGTGAGGCGGCTGCAGTTGTAGTTCTCGAAGAAGGTGTGCTGAAAGTTCACAAAGTCGTTAAGAAAAAAGAAAGACACGAATCTCAAACAGAAGCGAGGTTCGTAAAAGCGAAACTTACCATGGCCGAGTAGCGGGTGGCCTCGTCATTAAGGTCTCCTCGGTGAGGTTGTTGGCCCACGAAACCTCCTGCTTCCACTCATCCCGACCCTACTTCACAGAGGCACCCCTAGCTGGCCCGGGGTAGTGGAACTTGGCGGGAGAAGGACCGGCAGCATTGATAGCTCGCCCCTCAAAGTTAAAGGAGGGCATAATCTCCTTCCCCGACGAGCCATACTGGCCGTCCCCCCTATGCTTCTTTTTATCCCCACGGGGGGACTCGGTATTTTTTCACTTGGACCCGGCTCCTTCGCCGGATCCTCGAGAGGCCTGGGATGACGTCTTCGCGACGTCTCCCTTAGGAGGGGCCCCCTCATGGGTTTTCACCCCGAGCACCTTCAGAGGCGGGGGTGCGGCCTTCGGCTGCGAGGTGGGTGGCCTCGCCAGCGCGGTTGGCTCCTTTATAACAACCCCCTGTTGGCTTCGGGGGTTCGGAGCGTTGGAAGAAGAAGTCACAGGTTTCTTGCCCTGCGACTTCGAGGTAAGAGCGCCAAATAGATCAACCACTGTCAAAGAAAAGCATGGAAGTAAGTTAGATAAGAAGCAAGAAACAATTCAAGCTAGCGAGGTTTTCAACCTCGCAACCTAAAGACAAGACGTTAAACAAAACAAGCTAGCGAGGTTCCCAACCTCGCTACGTAACAACAAAGGGCAAATAACAAAAACAAACAAGAGAAAAATTAAGTACCCTCTTTACCCTCGCGGGGGGTGGAGGGGGGGAAGGGTGAGACTCAGGCCGGCCCGCTCAAGCCGGTCCTGCGCTAAATACTCTTGGAACTCTGCCTGGCGCTCCAGAGCATATCGGGCCTTGAGTTCCTTATGTTCGGTAACATTATGCGTGCCCCTGGGCCGGACGAAGTTTTCCGGCGCCGTGGGAAAGTTGAGATACCTCCCGGTGAGGTCTCGAACCAGGAACCACTTCTTCTTCCACGGCCCGACGTTCGAAGGGGTTGTGGTGAGTTTAATGCCTGGCAAGCGAAGATTGATAAGGCAAGACTCGTGCTCCCTCCTCGCAAGAAATAAACTCGACATGATGTCGAGACTCGGCCCATCCCCAAGCTCGCGGCTGCGAACTGTGTAGGCACACAGTAGCCTCCACGCATTGGGAAACAGCTGTGCAGAGCAGATGCGCATGGCCCACAAGAAGTCAACGATGTGTTGGGCCAGGGGTAGCCTGAAACCTGCCTAAAGACTGAACAGATGCACAACCACGCACCTTTCGTAGTGTGCCAAGGAGCAGCCCTTCCCTTCGGGAAGCGCTAGCTCAACTCCCTTAGGCCAAGCAAAGTCTTTGGCGGCGTCTGCGAGGTCTTTTAGCTTCAAGGTCGTGGGCTCCCCCTCGGATAGGAAGGCCTCGTTCGAGTATGAAGACATAGGGATCCGCTCCTCAAGGACGGGCGGGATGCTGGACACAGCATCAGTGACGTACTCCGTAAAAAAGCTCGCGGGCTCGTTGGAGTCGGACGACCTCACAATAACCTCGGCAACTTCCTCATCAGAAATTGAAGACGACGCCATCTCGACACCAGAGGATGCGCGAAGCCGGGAGAAGAAAGAATTGATGGAGACAACGGAATCGCTGGAAGAAGGTTCGCTAAAAACCAACGAGGGAGACCTTGGGTTCTGAGAATCGCTAGCCTCTACACTCCCTACGGATTCGAAAAACCTCCTCGTAGAATCTCTCTTGAGCTTTGAACACGAAGCCTGGCGGCGGGCTCTTAACCTCTTCGTAGGATCTCTTCTGAGCTTTGGACGCGAAGCCTGGCGGGGGGCCCAAAGAAGCTTCCCTAGGCATGAAAGAGCAATGTCTAGGCCACGAAAGGCGAGCACCTGGAAAAGAAAAAAGAAAAGGGGGGTTGAGACATCGAGCAAAGCAACCAAAGAAAGAGAACGCGAGGTCATAAGGGGAGAAGGCCACGTGGCACCCTAGGGCTACTCTGACAAGATAGGACAGCGGGAGAGAAGTTGAAGCGCCAAAAGGAGGAGAGAGAAGGTGAAATGGAGGCCAGCGGTGGAAAGCAGCGGCGGAAACCCAAACGTCCCGTCAGTCAACCATCATGACGTTTGGGTTTCCGAGGATATCAAAATTCAAAACCACCAAGAGAAAACGCAAACGTTTGGGTTTCCGACGTTTGGGTTTCCGTCAGTCAACCAACATTGCTATGGATGTGAAGTACTTCTTGAATACTAAAATGCTTGAGACTCATGATGTGGTCCTTACCCCTAAAAATCTTGAGCTTTTCTACCGCCCTAATTAGTATGATGTGTGGGCACCAGCCCCTTATCCTTTTTTGCCAAATGTCCGGCTTGACCGAAGAATTCGACACCAGCCCAGCAGGTTTCCAAGAGCTGAAATTGACCCACTAAGAGAAGCATCCTCCGAGCCCGAGTCACCACGGGCACATGCTGGGGTGGTCGGTGACGACCATCAAGGGGTCGGTGCCGACCCACCGGTGGGCAGCAACTACCACACGACCCCCGATGTCGACCCGATGGACTTCACAATGGAGCCTCAGACTGATATAGTCCCTTACTACTCTCACCCCTATGGCTTTGATGGGTCCGGTGGCTCTCATTTTCACGGACAAGGCACATTTCATACCGGTTCGAGTTCGGGTGGCGATTCCGATATCTCCCGTCTCTCAGCTAAGATGGATGCTCTTATGCTCCACCAACACCAACTTTATGGGGCACTTAATCATCACCACAACCAGTTTGTTGAGCATCACAAGGAGCTTAAGGATTTCCGCATTGAGTACTATGAAGATCACAAGCTAGATGTTGAGAGATGGAATGCTCAAGCGGATTTCAACCATTGGTTGGGGCAACACCTCTTCCAAGCTCCACCTCCTCCTCACCCTCCTCAAGAATGATTCTCCTCCTTTGCCAACGCTTCAAAATGTGTCCAAGTTAGTTTCTCTTTCCTTTCTCTTTACTCTCTTAATCAATGGGGACATTGATGTTTAAGTATGGGGTGGTTTGGGAGATTACTTGCTTGAGTCATGTGTTGTTTCGTGTTTTGATTGATGTGTGTGTTTAGCATTGTTTTGAGTCTTTTTCTTTTTGATTTTAGATGGATAAATGCCCTATTGCTTAGATGTCCTAGGATGGAAATTGCTTGCATCATCATGTAAAACCTATGACATGCTTTAAGAATTGCCTAAATCATGATCTTGCTTTTTGAATTTTGAGCTTATAATGGACATTGAGCATGCATATTTCTAAGTAAAAGCAATCCAACAAAATTTGAACCTAAGTGAGATATATTTTGGCCTATAAAGGATGTACATTTTTACTCCTTTCTCTTTCATGTGTGAATTACTCTTCCAAATGCAATATACCAATTGACAATGGCATGATTATTTTAAACTTGAGACCAATGGAGATATGCTCATTACTTGATTGAATCAAATGATTTTGAACTCATTTTATAAGCCTATTATATTCTTTTTCCTACCTATACATGATCCCTCTGTTTGTAGCCCTTTGTTTTGAGCTTAAAGCCTATTTCTAGCTCAAAAAAAAAAAAAATCCCTAGCCATGAAAAGCTTGACCCTTTGATCCGGGAATTAGGACTTAGAAGAAGTTGTTGAAGAATGTTATGGAGTGATTGAGTTAAAACAAAGTGATTATGGAAGGTGGATAAAGTGTGTTGTCTTTGGAAAATCCAAGTATGAAGTGTTGTTTGGGTTCAAGGTACACGCATATGGCTCGGTGACGACCCAAAGAAGGTCGGTGCCGACCCCCCCCCTCCCTAGTAAAAAAAACAAGGGAAAATCAAATAAAAAGTACAAGAGTCCAAGGCCTTCAAGTAATAGAGGAAAGACAATGATAATAGGTGAAAGGGGTAGTGCATTATAAAGTTTTAAGTGTTTGGTGATTGAAGAAGAGGAAAGAATGTTGGTTAAGTGATGTGTAGTTTAGGAGTTTTGATTCCCGGATTAGTTATCACCACAAGGCCAAAAATTTTCCACTCCCTTTGAATTACCAAGCCCCATTACAACCCGGCTGAATGAAGCTTCTTTGAAGTTTTCATTGAGCCACCCGAGTTCATTTGATGATTTGACTTGTTTTGACTTCTTCGGTGGAGAGTTTGCTTATATAAGTTCCATTGACTATGCGGTTTTGTGTTTGGAATTTGAGTCGAGTGATCATTTCTATACCCTAAACACTTTGAGAGTTGAGTGAAATACATTCCTTGGTGAGGTTGGATTGTGACTGCTTGGAATGTTCATGTGTGCTAGGATGTGGAAATTATTTGCTCGCTCTTCTACTTGTGCTTCTTTTTCTATAAAGGTGATTCTTGAGTTTTGTTGTATGGTATTGATGCATGTTAAGTGATTGCTTGAGGACAAGCAAGTTTAAGTATCGGGTATTTTGATGTCGCACTTTTTAGTCGGGTTTTATGGGTAGTTTTCTAGCTACGATTGAGTCTTTTTCTAATTTTATTGTGTTGTCTTGAGTCATTTGTGTAGGTTTTCATATTATCTTAAGATATGGAGTCTACATAAGTTTGTTTGATGTTTTGTAGGTATTTGGAGCGTTGAGGAGGAGATGTCTCGGTCTTTCAAGCTTTCTAGGAGGTGGTGTTAAAGCGGTCTTGTGGTGATGTTGATAGAAGAGTGAGAGTCGGTGCAATTGAGGATTCCAAGATGAAGATTTCAAGATTAAGGTGCTTTTGAAGGAGCTAAAGGAAGTCTTAGAAGGCCAAGAGCGATTAAAGAAGAAACATTGAAGAAGAACCAAGCTTTGGAGCAAGATCGAAGCAAAGAAATGAAGAAATCCAGTGTAGCCAATGGTCGGAGACGACCTCCATATGGTCGGTGACGACCCAATCCGTGTGTGGCGGAATTGTTACTTGCGCCTTAAGTTGGGTTTAGTAAATGTTTTACTTATGGGCCTTTTTAAGATAGAATTTAGTTTCCTTATAGATATTTCTCTACCACTATATAAGGATATCTAGGGTTTTATTTCAAGGGTGGAGACACTTTTGGGGGACGTTTTTAGAGGCTTTGAGGAAGACGTTATTTGGGGAAGACGGAACAAGTTGCAAGTGGTTTTTTTTCTAGGTTATCTTATTCCAAGCTCTTGGACAATTTTAAGAGAGACTTGGGGGTTTGCTTGAGATTGTAAGTTTTCTTTTTAATTGAAGTTTGTTTGGATTTGGATTATGTCTTCTCTTTTGTTTATGATAATTGATTGTCCCATGGATCGTGAGTAGTCTACTTTTCTAGGGTTGGGGTGAAACCCGACGAGTTGTGCATGATTAAAGCATGAATCTTTGATTAAACCATTCTTTTGAATCTCTATCTTTATCTACTTGTTTTCTGTCAATTCCTTGATGAAAGTTGAGGCATGTTCAAGTTTATGATTGAATTGAAAGATTGAATTGTGAATTTGGATAATACTTGGTTGAAAACGAAAGTTGAAACTCTTAGGAAACAAGTAGGGTTGCAAGTTTAGATCTTTATGAAAGTTTAGATTTTTACTTGATTATTTGTGACGAAAGTCATTCATGAGATTGTGTTGGTTGAGTTTGATTCATGTTTGCATGCATAGCTTGTTATGGTGGATCCTTTGCTCTAGATCTCTTTTAATTTGATTTTTCGAAGTTTTCTAGTTACGCGGATAGGTTGGTTACGACCACTTTCAGGTCGGGGCCGAGCTCCTAGTTCCCTTAGTTTTTCTCCTGCGTTTGTGTTGAGTGGTTGGTCGGTTACGACCTGTTGTGGGTCGGTGTCGAGCGTCTGCTTGTGTGTTTTGCTTTGTTTGTTTTCTTTTGTTAGGATTCATAGCTAGACGTAGATTCTTCTAATTCCCGTGGACGAACCTGACCTCCCTGTACTTAGCGGGGTCTTGATATAAATTTATTTGTTGTCAAGAAACCCTTTCAACAAATTGACTCGGTAGACTCGGAGAAGGCATACATGCTATCATTATGGTTATAAGTAAATAAATGAAGGTTATGATGAGGATTAAGGGAAGAAGAAGTTGCAAACCCGGAGAGTTGGGATTGTCCTCGCATCATGCCTAACTTTGTCGGGGTGTGCTCTCTTCACGTGCTTTGACAATGTTCCATAGCCCGATCCCGACACCCATGTGTAATGCTTAGGACAATAGTTACAATGAACTTTAAATTTCTTGATAGATGCCTCATAAGCTTCCTTACGAAAATGTTTTGTAAAAATGTCGGATTTAAAGATTGGAGCCTCACCCTCGGTCGCCTCGGATCCATGATCCACATCCACTCCCTCATTTTCATTAGGAGTGGACGATGATCCCGGTTGTACCACATTGGGATTGGGATTCGAAAATTCCGACAAAATAATAGGGGGTACAAATTCTACATTTGAACCATTCTCTTATGAGCGAAATATTTGATCAATGTTAAGAAATCCTTCCATTTTTTTAAATTGTAACTAAACAAGAAAACAAAAAGCAATGTGTGGTAAACAAATATGTAATTAAGAAGATAATGAACCTTGAAAGAACAATTATGAAAACAATTGTAAAAACTAGTAAAGATTGAACGATTGAGAATTGATAGAGCTTTGTAAACTTGAGAGATTGAGAGAGAGAGAGAGAGAGAGAGAGAGAGAGAGAGAGATTGGTAGTGTGGGTGGGAATGAGATCATGTAGTGGGCATTTATAGAAGAAATTTATCAACTAGCCGTTGGAATTATGAAATAGTCGTTGAAAACTAGCCGTTGGCTTTTAAAGCAAAACCGCGACTGCGGCCTGAGGGCCGCGATCGCGGTTTACCATTCCGCGACCGCGGCCTGAGACCCACGGTCGCGGTTTTCATTTCGGCTAAAACCGAACCATTCTGTTGAAAAAACCGCGACCGCGAGTCTTAGGCCGCGGTCGCGGAACGTGTAACCGCGGTCGCGGTTTTGTAATTCGGTCAAAAAATATAGCCGTTAGAGGGGGAACCGGCGGTTCGAACCAGTGATTCAAGAACCGCCGGTTCACCGGTTCCGGGGGTGGAGGAACCGGAACCGGAAACTTACCGGGAACCGAACCCTCCAGTTCCGGAACCGGGTCCAGGTCTAGTTTTGATCAAGCGACGGAATCGATGGTTATAGCGCTACACAATTTGATGAACTCAATCGTCACTGGGAATCAGCGATGCGCGTCGCCAAACCCGAAAGCAATCAAGGTAGTGGGGCGTTGTCCACCGCCAAGAACAAAGACGAGAGTGCTTACAACACGCTCTAGTTTCCGCTTTAATAGAGAACAAGCGGATTCAAAACAAAGTGTAATCGAATGAAGACTTGTTGCAATCAAGCCTTGGAGAAATCGCTAGGCTAAAGCGTTCTTTGTAAAGATCCAAGAAAAGCGCCTCATCAGCGAATCGGCGATCGAAAGGACCAATCGACGACTTGTTAGCGTTATCAAATTCGCCGATAACCGCCGCGGTCCCGAGCCGGTAAACATTGATGAGAAGATCGAAGGAATACAACTCAGCTACGAAACAAATGCTAAAATAGCAAAAATCCATCGATCGGCGAAGAACGCGATCGCGGCCAGCGAAGACCACGGCCGCGGCCAGCGAAGACCACGGCCGCGGCCAGCGAAGACCACGGCCGCGGCCAGCGAAGACCACGGCCGCGGCCAAGGATTCCGCGGTTGCGACCCTATATTCCGATGTCGCGGATAGTCCCCAGAAAGCGAAACAATGCCTCAGTTGACGGGGGTCGCGGGCACGGGTTGCGAAACCGCGCCAGTGAGCTTCTAATTGAATTGAAATCCTTGAAATCGTACGGCGCATGTCAGAATCATGGATCTGAAGACTGAGTGTTGGGGCATTATAAAACCAAAAGGTCAAACAACGCTCAGATATGATAGAAGAGTTCGAGTTGCTCAAGATTGGACAATGATCAAGCGATCAAAAGGAGTCCATTGATGCCTTGACAACATTAGCCACTCGTGCAAAATCACTTAAGACCTCGATGCGCGTCTAGGCAACGGGATATCCAACAAATTGGCATCTAAATCAAAATTGTGAGCAAGAACGTGCTTGCAATTGTGACCGTGATCACAAGAAGCGAAACTACGTAGGATCTCGAATGAAAAACGCACTTGATGCATAACTTGGATGAGAATGTTTAGCCCTCGGATATCGCCGAGGCATGAGAGGTTCTCTTAAGGGATCATAGATTTTGGCTATCGTCGGAAAAGATTTTATATCATCGTTCTTTTTCCGGGCCAAACTTGAGAAGCATATATTGTACAAGATCCGTAAAAGCATATACGAAATGTTACGCTGGAGATTGCATTTCAGCTCTCCAAGCTCGTTTGAAAAAATATTGGTGGCCTTTCGTGTGAAAAGTGCCTCGAGAAAACCAATAAAAGAATCGTCGCGCTCTTTCCGACCACCTCGTCTTCGCCGAGGATCGTCGATACAATGTCCGAATTAACCGATGAAGTACGATCTCTAGAGCTCCCGGAGAAACTCGGTGATCCGGGTAAATTTGCAATTACTATTGGCATAGGTGCCCATCGCTTCAAGGCTTTATGTGATCTTGGTGCAAGTGCTAACCTTCTTCCTATCTCTATATGGTCCAAAACCAATATGGGCCCTTTGCTCCCGGTGAATATGAAGCTTTATATGGCAGACGGTTCTTGTGTGAAACCAACTGGAGTTGTAGATGATTTCCCTATACAAGTTGGCAAGTTCTTTGTGCCTAATGATTTTATTGTCATGGAGATGCCGGAGGACCCTGTCGTCCCGATCATTCTTGGGCGACCCTTTCTTGCAACCGTCGGGGCCATTATTGATGTGAAGAAAGGCCTCCTAACTTTCGAAATCGGCAATGAGGTGGTTGAGTTCTGGTTCAATCCAACGACGAAGGAAACCGGTGAAGCTATGGAAGTGAAGATGTTGTACACCCGCTCGGATTACATTGACTGTGAAGATCCGATCGAGCGCTTGTTTGGAGTTTGTACAAGTAAAGCTGAAACCGAGGAGGAAACTGCAGGGTCGGCACCAACCACATTCAGCTCGACACCCACTCTTATTCCGATCGTTGCTGAGGATTTTATGCTTGCCTCTGGATCGGTGACGACCCCCTTATGGTCGGAGCCGACCCTTCTGGAGGCGGATGATAATGCTTACTTTGAAGAGCTTTTTAAAATGGAGAAGGTTGAGGACATTGTTACACCACCACCACCTACTCCAGAGCTTAAGACTCTCCCCGAGTCTTTGAGGTATGAGTTTCTTGGCCCTAATTCCACTTTTCCTGTGATTATTAATTCTAACCTTAATGCGGAAGAAGTTGGAAAGTTGTTGAATGTTCTTAGGACTCATAGGAAGGCCATTGGATACTCACTTGAGGATTTGAGTGGCCTCTCACCTTCTTTGTGTATGCATCATATTTTCCTTGAGGAAGGACACAAGCCAACCATAGAGCACCAAAGGAGGCTTAATCCGAACATGAAGGAAGTGGTAAAAAAGGAGATCTTGAGAATGCTCGATGCAGGTATCATCTTTCCAATTTCGAATAGTAAGTGGGTAAGCCCCGTTCATGTTGTGCCTAAAAAGAGTGGTCTTACTGTTGTTGAGAATGAAAAAGGCGAGTTAGTTCCCACTAGGACTACAACTAGTTGGTGTATGTGCATTGACTATAGAAAGCTAAATAGCGCCACTAAAAAGGACCATTTTCCCTTGCCTTTTATTGACCAAGTGCTAGAGAGATTAGCTTTGCATGATTATTTTTGTTATCTCGATGGCTATAGTGGTTTTTGGCAGGTTCCGATACATCCCGATGATCAGGAGAAAACCACCTTCACGTGTCCTTATGGCACATTTGCTTATAGGAGGATGCCATTCGGGCTTTGCAACGCCCCAGCCACCTTTCAACGGTGTATGATGGCCATCTTCTCCGACATGATTGAGGACATTGTGGAGGTATTTATGGATGATTTTTCGGTTTACGGTACCACTTTTGACTCTTGCCTTGCCAATCTTGCTAGAGTACTTAGGAGATGTGAGGAGACTAACCTAGTGCTTAATTGGGAAAAGTGTCACTTTATGGTTCAAGAAGGAATTTTTCTAGGTCATGTTGTGTCTAAAAGGGGGATTGAGGTTGACAAAGCTAAAATTGAATTAATTGAAAAATTGCCACCCCCTTCCTCAGTGAAAGATGTTAGGAGCTTTTTAGGACATGCCGGGTTTTATAGGAGGTTTATTCAAGATTTCTCTAAGATTACCTAACCGTTAACTAACCTATTAATGAAGGATGTTGTGTTTGAGTTTTCTTCCGAGTGTCTTGAAGCTTTCCACAGGATCCGAGATGCACTTGTGTCGGCACCTATCATGCAACCTCCAGATTGGACCATTCCCTTCGAGATCATGTGTGACGCCAGTGATTACGCTGTAGGCGCGGTCCTTGGGCAAAGAAGAGAGAAGAAGCTTCATGCTATCTATTATGCGAGCAAGACGCTAGATGAGGTTCAAAGCAAATACACTACCACGGAGAAGGAATTCCTAGCCGTTGTGTTTGCTTTTGAGAAGTTCCGGTCATACCTGGTGGGTTCCAAGGTAATCGTATACACCGATCATGCCGCTATCCGCTATCTTATGGATAAGAAGGACGCAAAACCGAGATTGCTCCGATGGATGCTTCTATTGCAAGAATTTGACCTTGAAATAAGGGATAATAAAGGAGCGGAAAATCTCGTGGCGGACCACCTTTCTCGGTTACCCATTGAGCACATTAAGGAGTCTGGCGATTCAGTTCCCATCAACGACTCTCGCCCGGACGAAATTCTAATGAGCAATGAAGTCTTACGGATCGAGGTCAACAATCCTGGGTCGGAGACAACCCATCTTGGGTCAGAGACAACCCACCCTGGGTCGGAGACGACCATTCTTGGGTCGGAGACGACCACTCCTGGGTCAGCGACGACCTCCCATATGCAGCACTGGGCTGACACCGAGCTGGATGGCATGGCACCGACCCTCACCACAACCGATCCAGGTCATTCTTCTAACTCTTCTTGTGTGTTTACCACTATTCTTCACTCTTCTCCTCCCATTCTCTCTTGCCATTATGCATATGCTATTCAAGGGGCGAAAACCCCTTGGTTTGCGAATTTTGCTAACTATGTTGTAGGAGGCGTTATCCCGGATGGATTAACTTCCCAAGACAAAAAGAAGTTCCTCCACGACACCAAGCAATACTATTGGGACGATCCCTACCTCTTCAAGCAAGGGAGTGATCATATATTTAGGCGTTGTGTGCCGGACAATGAGATAGAGGGAGTAATCCGACACTGTCATACTCTTCCAACAGGCGGCCATGCTAAGGGGTTCAAAACCACCGCAAAAATTCTTCAAAGCGGATTCTATTGGCCCACTCTCTTCAAGGATGTTCAAGCCTATGTCACGGCTTGTGATGAATGTCAGCGTGCGGGAAATATCACATGGAGGAATGAGAACCCACTCACAGGAATTCTAGAAGTTGAGCTTTTTGATGTATGGGGAATCGATTTCATGGGACCCTTCCCCTTTTCGGGTCCCTACAAGTACATCCTCGTAGCGGTTGACTACGTATCTAAGTGGGTCGAAGCCATAGCTACAAGAACTAACGATGCACGAGTGGTGGCCAAGTTTATGAAGTCCAATATTTTCCCCCGCTTTGGTGTTCCCCGAGCCCTTATTAGTGATGGTGGTTCCCACTTCATTGAGCGGAGTTTTGAGGCACTTTTGACTAAGTATGGGGTCCTACACAGGGTGGCAACTCCTTACCATCCCCAAACTAGTGGTCAAGTGGAGATCTCCAACCGGCAAATTAAAAACATCTTGGAGAAGACGGTTTCCCGCTCAAGGAAAGATTGGGCTTCCAAGCTAGATGATGCACTTTGGGCGTACCGTACCGCCTACAAGACGCCACTACGTACTACTCCTTACAATCTTGTGTATGGCAAGTCATGCCATTTGCCCGTCGAGCTCGAACACAAGGCTCTATGGGCTCTCAAGGAGCTCAACATGGATCTTGACGCAGCCGGAGCAAAGAGATTTATGGACTTGCAAGAATTGGAGGAATTAAGGCTCAAGGTGTATGAAAATGCCAAGATTTACAAAGAAAGAACCAAGAAATGGCATGATAAGAAGCTCATCCCGAAGACCTTCAACAACGGTGATCAACTACTCCTTTTCAACTCTAGACTTCGACTTTTCCCCGGAAAATTACGATCTCGATGGAGTGGACCATTCATAGTTCACCACATCTACCCACATGGAGCGGTCGATCTCATAGATGAAAATGGAGTGATTTTTAAGGTCAACGGGCATCGATTGAAGAAATACTATGCAAGGGCCGAACCCGATGAGGAAATCCGAACCTCATGGGCTCTCACATCTTTTGACTAAGCTGAGGTACTCCACGTCTAGCTAAAGACGTTAAATTAAGTGCTTACGGGAGGCAACCCGCTTTTTCTTTTTCCCTTTTTTTAGACTTTTTAGCTTAATTTCTTTTGATTTTCTTAGTTTAGAATAGGTAGAATTTTTGTTTTGGTTCTCCACTAAAGTTTTGTAGGGAGACGAGAACGGCGGAAGTGGACAGAGAGGGCCGAAATGCTCGAACAATAGGAGAAGGAAGGGCACTGAGGGTCGTCTCCGACCTATTTTGGGTCGTCACCGACCCCTTCCAAGCAAATATGGTAAAAAATTTCAAAAAATTGGAAATTGCAGGTAAGTCCCTAAACTTCTACCTCTTTTTAACCCTACCCCTCCCCTCTCTTTCTCCCCCACACCGCCGACCTCCTCCCTCCCCAAAACTCCATAGCTCCCATCCCACTCTCTTTGCCTCTCAAACCTCACAAATCATCCATCCCCATCCCAAATCTACCAACATCTTTCCTTGTGCTACACAAACTCTCCAATTCCTCCACCAAAACCAAAAAAAAACCGAAAAATCCGCCCTTTCCCACAATTTTTCAATTTTTGGAACCGCTCTAGTGCTCGTCTACGACCCCCCTTCTACTTTCATTCCTCTATTTTTGCTCATCTTTGGTATGTTTCTCTACTCCTTTGATCTTATATTCAAGTTTACTTGATTTATGTTTGAGGGATTAATTGAAAACCTAGGTTTTGGGTGTTCTTGAGTTTGAATATGGAAGTTTGGGTTGTTTGCATACTTAAGTGTTTAGATCTATATGATACCATGATTAATTGAGGGTTGTATGTGGAATTTTTTTATGCATACTTGGTTGTTTGGTTGATTGTGAGAGTATTCGATTTTTTTGGAATTTTTGGTACTCATTCCAAGGACATAGGGCTGAAATCATGGGCTTACTCTTGCCCGAAGTGGTCGGTGTCGACCCACACTAGGGGTCGGTGACGACCCACCAACATCCTTTTCCGGGTATTTGCTCGGTACCGAGCCTCCACGGGTCGGTTCCGACCCCGGTTAACTAGTATTCCCCATTTCATGCATGCTTATGGAGCCACTTTTACCATGATTTGGGTGCTTTTAGCATGATCTTTCCCTCTACTTACCTACTCTTCATGATTAAACATGTTAGGTTGAGATTTTTTTTTCTAAATTTAAGTATGTTTCTTTGAGTACGTATGGGGTACTTCTTCATGAGGTGACATGTGTGTCCTTTGATTTGGTATTGCTCTTTATAACTATGGAGATTATCTTGGAAAGTTTGAATGTTTTGTAGGACAATGGCTTCTTCTTCTCGTCACCCCGCCAAGAAGCACAAGAAAGACAAGCAAAAGGTGGATAGTGTGGTCTTTGACGATGAGGAACAACAAGCACGGTTTCTTAAAATGTGGAATGGGGACGTTAATGTGCGAGCTTACCATAGGGAAGGCGCAATGAAGATTGGTTTTCATAGGGAGGTGCTCACGGCTTTCTCTTGGATTGGAGCTCAACACCTTATCTTGCATCCAATTGAGGAACACTACATCGCGCTCACATGCGAGTTCATGTCCAACTTCTGCTTATACCGCCATGAAACCGACTTCAACAAGTCAAGGGTCACCTTTCAACTCGGCAATAGGGACCACGAGATGAGCATTAAAAGATTCAACCACCATCTTGGCTTCCGCGCACCATTCGACGCGTACCAAACCTCAAGCTTTCTCGTCAAGGATTTGTGGCACTACCTCACCGGCCAGGTTGAATACCCCACCAACCACCTTCCCGGTCGATTCATTGCTAGCCCGGTTTTCCGGCTTATCCTACGCATCCTTGGCTCCACCATTTGGCCAAGATATGAGCTCTCTCGGCCACACAAGCATGAGATTGCATGCCTCTCCACCATGCTTTTCGAGCCAACCATTCACATGAACTTGGGGTTTGAGTTTGCTAATGCCGTTGTGAGCCACCAAGCCCTCAAGACCCACACCACCACTTACTTTGGTTGGCTTGTGGCTATCCTTGCCAAGTCCTTGAAAGTCAATCTTTTTGCCTACTCTTCAAGAAAAGTCATTGCTATGGATGTGAAGTACTTCTTGAATGCTAAAGTGCTTGCTCAATCTTCTGCTGGTTTCATCAACAAGTTCTATATTAGCCCGAATGAGACTCATGATGTGGTCCTTACCCCTGAAAATCTTGAGCTTTTCTACCGCCCTAATTGGTATGATGTGTGGGCACCCGCTCCTTATCCTTTGGTGCCAAACGTCCGGCTTGATCAAAGAATTAGACACCAGCCCAACAGGTTTCCAAGAGCCGAAATTGACCCACTAAGAGAAGCATCCTCCGAGCCGAAATCACCACGGGCACATGCTGGGGCGGTCGGTGACGACCATCAGGAGGTCGGTGTCGACCCACCAGTGGGCTGCAACTACCACAACCAGCCCGGTGTCGACCTGATGGACTTCACAATGGGGCCTCAGTCTGACATGGTTCCTTACTACTCCCACCCCTATGCCTTTGATGGGTCCGGTGGCTCTCATTTCCAAGGACAAGGCACATATCATACCGGTTCAAGTTCGGGTGGCAATCCCGATATCTCCCGTCTCTCGGCTAAGATGGATGCCCTTATGCTCCACCAACACCAACTTTATGGGGCATTAATCATCACCACAACCAGTTTGTTGAACATCACAAGGAGCTTAGGGATTTCCGCATTGAGTACTATGAAGATCACAAGCAAGATGTTGAGAGATGGAATGCTCAAGCGGATTTTAACCATTGGTTGGGGCAACACCTCTTCCAAGCTCCACCACCTCCTCACCCTCCTCAAGAATGATTCTCCTCCTTTGCCAACGCTTCAAAATGTGTCCAAGTTAGTTTCTCTTTCCTTTCTCTTTACTTTCTTAATCAATGGGGACATTGATGTTTAAGTATGGGGTGGTTTGGGAGATTACTTGTTTGAGTCATGTGTTGTTTTGTGTTTTGATTGATGTGTGTGTTTAGTTTTTGTTTGAGTCTTTTTCTTTTTTAATTTTAGATGGATAAATGCCCTATTGCTTAGATGTCCTAGGATGAAAATTGCTTGCATCATCATGTAAAACCTATGACATGCTTAAAGAATTGCATAAACCATGATCTTGCTTTTTGAATTTTGAGCTTATAATGAAAATTGAGCATGCATATTTCTAAGTGAAAGCTATCCAACAAAATTGAACCTAAGTGAGATATTTTTGGCCTATAAAGGATGAACATTTTTACTCCTTTTTCTTTCATGTGTGAATTACTCTTCCAAATGCAATTTACCAATTGACAATGGCATGGTTATTTTAAACTTAAAACCAATGGAGATATGATCATTACTTGATTGAATCAAATGATTTTGAACTCATTTTTATAAGCCTATCATATTCCTTATCCTACCTATACATGATCCCTCTGTTTGTAGCCCTTATTTTGAGCTTAAAGCCTATTTCTAGCTCCACAAAAAAATTCCCTAGCCATGATAAGCTTGACCCATTTGATCCGGGAATTAGGACTTAGAAGAAGTTGTTGAAGATTGTTATGAAGTAATTGGGTTAAAACAAAGTGATTATGGAAGGTGGATAAAGTGTTTTGTCTTTGGAAAAACAAAAATATGAAGTTTTGGGCTCGAAGTACACGCATCTGGCTCGGTGACGACCCAAAGAAGGTCGGTGCTGACCCCCCCCCCCCTCCCTAGTAAAAAAAAAACAAGGGAAAATCAAATAAAAAGTACAAGAGTCCAAGGCCTTCAAGTAATAGAGGAAAGACAATGATAATAGGTGAAAGGGGTAGTGCATTATAAAGTTTTAAGTGTTTGGTGATTGAAGAAGAGGAAAGAATGTTGGTTAAGTGATGTGTAGTTTAGGAGTTTTGATTCCCGGATTAGTTATCACCACAAGGCCAAAATATTTCCACTCCCTTTGAATTACCAAGCCCCATTACAACCCGGCCGAATGAAGCTTCTTTGAAGTTTTCATTGAGCCACCCGAGTTCATTTGATGATTTGACTTGTTTTGACTTCTTCGGTGGAGAGTTTGCTTATATAAGTTCCATTGACTATGCGGTTTTGTGTTTGGAATTTGAGTCGAGTGATCATTGCTATACCCTAAACACTTTGAGAGTTGAGTGAAATACATTCCTTGGTGAGGTTGGATTGTGACTGCTTGGAATGTTCATGTGTGCTAGGATGTGGAAATTGTTTGCTCGCTATTCTACTTGTGCTTCTTTTTCTATAAAGGTGATTCTTGAGTTTTGTTGTATGGTATTTATGCATGTTAAGTGATTGCTTGAGGACAAGCAAGTTTAAGTATCGGGTATTTTGATTTCGCACTTTTTAGTCGGGTTTTATGGGTAGTTTTCTAGCTACGTTTGAGTCTTTTTCTAATTTTATTGTGTTGTCTTGAGTCATTTGTGTAGGTTTTCATATTATCTTAAGATATGGAGTCTACATAAGTTTGTTTGATGTTTTGTAGGTATTTGGAGCGTTGAGGAGGAGATGTCTCGGTCTTTCAATCTTTCTAGGAGGTGGTGTTAAAGCGGTCTTGTGGTGATGTTGATAGAAGAGTGAGAGTCGGTGCAATTGAGGATTCCAAGATGAAGATTTCAAGATTAAGGTGCTTTTGAAGGAGCTAAAGGAAGTCTTAGAAGGCCAAGAGCGATTAAAGAAGGAACATTGAAGAAGAACCAAGCTTTAGAGCAAGTTTCGGGCAAAGAAATGAAGAAACCAAGTGTTGCCTATGGTCGGAGACGACCCACACTTGGTCGGTGACGACCACTTCCGTGTGTGGCGAGAATCAAACTTGCGCCTTAAGTTAGGTTTAGTAAATGTTTTATTTATGGGCCTTTTTAAGATACAATTTAGTTTCCTTATAGAGATTATTTCTACCACTATATAAGGATCTCTAGGGTTTTATTTTAGGTGACACGCATGATATTTTGAGGGACGTTTTTTGGAGGCTTTGAAGAAGACGTTATTTGTGGAGAACGGAACAAGTTGCAAGTTTGTTTCCTAGGTTATCTTTATTCCAAGCTCTTGGACAATTTTTAGAGAGACTTGGAGGTTTGCTTGAGACTTGTAAGTTTTCTTTTAAGTTGAAGTTTGTTTGGATTTGAATTATGTCTTCTCTTTTGTCTATGATTGTTGATTGTCCCATGGATCGTGAGTAGTCTACTTTTCTAGGATTGGGGTGAAACCCGACAAGTTGTGCATGATTAAAGCATGAATCTTTGATTAAACAATCTCTTTTGAATCTCTATCCTTTATCCACTTGTTTGTTGTCAATTCCTTGATGAAAATTGAGGCATGTTCAAGTTTATGATTGAATTGAAAGATTGAATTGTGAATTTGGATAATACTTGGTTGAAAACGAAAGTTGAAACTTTTAGGAAACAAGTAGGGTTGCAAGTTTAGATCTTTATGAAAGTTGGGATTTTTACTTGATTATTCATGAAGAAAGTCATTCATGAGATTGTTATGGGATGATTTTGATTCATGTTTGCATGCATAGCTTGTTGTGGTGAATCCTTTGCTCTAGATCTCTTTTAATTTGATTTTTCGAAGTCTATTCGTTACCCGGATAGGTCGGTTACGGCCACTTTCAGGTCGGGGCCGAGCTCCTAGTTTCCTTGGTTTTTTTTCTTCTGTGTTTAAGTTGCGTAGTTGGTCGGTTACGACCTGTTGTGGGTCGGTGTCGAGCGCCTGCTTGTGTGTTTTGTTTTGCTTTGTTTTCTTTTATTAGGATTAGTAGCTAGACGTAGATTCTTCTAATTCCCGTGGACGAACCTGACCTACCTGTACTCAGCGGGGTCTTGATTATAAATTTATTTGTTGTCAAGAAACCCTTTCAACAGGGATTTATGAATTAAACTAATTATCTAGCATGCAAAAACTAGTAAAGAAATAAAGTTTGGGTTTTTATCAATTTGGGAAAACACTTGGTCAAACAGAGATCCGCATTCGTATGACAAGTTGATCATAGATTTCACTCAATATCGCATGCATATAGAATTCCAATTCCTTTTCAAAAATAATTAATAGCACAACCAGATACTATCAATCCTAACTAATTGAATAACACTGAAACCATCAAGATTCAATTAAAAAACAGCATTAAGAATAGGAATATAATCAGGATACAACTCTAGCATAAAACAACCAACTTTTATCCTAGAATACAATTCAACTCTCTTCTGCAATAGACTAGCACAACCAGATACTAGTACAATGCAGTTTGCTACTATGAAATAGAGAAACTCAACTAGTAATTTTTCTAGATCTAGCAATCGAGATTCAATAACAACAACTCTAGAAATTGTTGAAATCAATCAAATAAATAATTTAATCAAGAGAGTAAAATAATTCCATGCAATAGATAAAGAATAGAAATCTCACAACTGAAAGTCAAACGATGCTTCAAACTGTCTGACTAAGCAAAAGGGCTTAGTTCTCCATGAAAAGCTAAAAACTCAAAAGTCTGAAAGAGAAATATGATAATAGATAGATTGATGAGAGGTGCAACTCTCATAACCCTAATATATAAACTAGGTCTAAAAAGTCTATCCAAAAATACATAAAACAAGGAATAAAGCTGACATAGAAGAGCCAATGACAACATAACAAATGGCACATAAGAGATCTCGCTGACCGTCAGAGGCTCGGGCGTCGCCTAGTTAGCGGCGATCGCCGCCAGCACCAGAACGCCATTCTTCATTTTGTTCTTCAATCCAGCTCTAAATCCCAACTTAATGCATCTTTGGGTCTTCCTTCTCTTGGTTGAAAATAGTCTTTAAGGCACCTAAAATCACCACAAATATATGCTAAAACTCCTCCTAAATACACAACATAATTGTGTATATCAACAAGCACCTCGTGTTTGTGTTCTTTGTTTTCTAAAACAAAATTCCCGGTCGGGAACCTTTTCGAACATTTTGTTCTCCCTTCTTTGTTTTGCTTGTTCCAATGGGTCTACCTTAAACCTCAACAAATGACACGCTTAAGTGTGAGCAAGATTTCTATGATATTCGCTCATAGAAATAAAATTTATGATATTCGCTCATAAATATAAGAACTATGATATTTGCTTATAGAATAAATTCATGATATTCGCTCATGAATGCCCATGATATTCGCTCATGGACAAACTCGCACGCACGTTAGGGGACTCCAATCGCTAATCTGCATGGCCACTTCGATTAAATAAACCTCTGTATCCTACGTCAATGTATATGAGAAAACGTATTCATCAATTTATTAAATAAACCTCCAATCGCTAATCCGCATGGCCACTTCTCCTAGCAAGTGTTTTCTCAAATATTATAATCAAATATCTCTCTTAAATATGAAAACTACTTGATGTATTCATCAATTAGCAATAAATATGTTTTATCTAATTATTACATTAAACATAACAGGAAAAAAAATTATATTAAATATATGAACAACTAACTGAAAAGAACACATAACAATTCTACTGTAAAAAGATATTCATATATTTGAAGGAGCTACTTACATGACTTATTTTTAATTAAAAAGTTAAGGGAATCACTTCTATTTTACTAAGTAAAAATTTAAAGTAAAAGGGTTAGGGCTTGAATTTATGATTTGAGTATTGTTTTGTTCAATTTATCATTATAACTTACTCTACAACCCCTTAGATTTGAACTTTGTGCACAAATTCATTCTAACTATGACCATAACTAACTATGCATAGATAATTAAGAATCCAACATCTATACAATACACTTAATTTATTCAGAAAATACGTACCTTTAACCAAGGGCTCGGATCGAATGGAACTTGGTCTGTATCGTAATATGTTGAATCATCTTCACGATTTGCTATTATGGCTCAAAATAATAAGGATATGAGAATGATTTGTAGTAAAAAAATAGAATGTTTTTACGAAATTAATGACATAAAAAAGCTTAAATAATCGAAATGGTTGTCGGTAAAACCTAAAAAAAACGCTAGAAGGGGCATTTCTCCACTCAAACTGTTTGAGTGGACTCCAGTCAAACTGTTTGTGTGGTGCAGCTAGTAAAAAAGCCGTGTGCAAACAGCATCAACGTTTTGTTATTGTTACAAGAATATGCATATTTTTGTTTCTACTTTTTTTTTTGGTAAATAGGAATTCACTCACTTAATTTTAAAATCTTCTTTTAAATCTTTTTCCTCATCACATTGTGCATTTTTCTTTCAAAAGAATAAGGAATTGTGCATTTTCCTTACTGTAAATGTACTCTCCTATATGTTATTGCTCAAGTGTTTAGCATTTACTTTTTATTAGTGGGTTGCCCTAACAACCTATCCATAAAAAGTATGGAGGACAACCCGATCGAGCAAGAAAAAGCCATGTTTAAAGGGGGTGTGTTACTTTACTAGCTTTTGAGTGGAACTATCTTTCAAGACTGTTGCTAGGCGCCCCGGTCAGAAAATCCAGGCGGCCCGGTTTTTTTAATTCGTTCAGATTGGCCGAAGTAAAATAAAACGGAAAATTTTAAAAGTCACATCACATTACTTCGTTCATATCAACCGAAGTAGTAAAAAAGTTTTAAAATAAAAAGTTGAAGTGCACAGTGCACCGGTCGCTCTTATTTTGAAAACCAACCAAATCACTTTATAAACCAACCAATTTAATTTGCTTCGGTCATGTAAGTAAAAAAAATTTAAAATTTTAAAAAATAAAAAGTTGAGATAGAGCTAGACCTGTTAATACTTGACCCGACCCGACCCGCCCGAAGTTTCTTGGGTTCAAACCTGACCCGAAAATCAATGGGTCAAGAGTAACCAAACCCGATCGACCATGAAAAAATTGGGTTGGGTCACCAACCCGTTGGGTTGACCCGCCAACCAGATAAAGTATTATTTCAATTAAAAATTTAATATTTTATTATAAATTTATTATTGTATTATTATCAAATAATATTTTATATAATATAATATTAATTATTTTAATAAATATAAAGATAAAGGTTAACAAAATTGACGATCATGACCCGTTGGATCAACCCGAACCCGTACCAAACCCGTAACAACCCGGTCCATATGAACCCGGAAATTTTACGACCCGACGACCCGAGACTCGTTTTGACCTGAACCCGATTGACCCGAACCCGACCCGCCCGACCCATTTAACAAGTCTAGATAGAGCGTTTGTGCCTCTACTCAAAGAGTGATAAGTATTTGTGTGGAAAGATTATACTTTAAAACAAGTCCATATTAGTGATGATTTTTCGGACTTTTTTGTTTCCATCATCCAATAAAATGCAATTTTTGATATATTTAAGGTATTAATATTTTATTATATTTTTAAATTAAATTTAGTCTAGTAAATTTAAAATTAATTTAATTGTGCGAAAACTTTTAATTATTAATACTAAGTCATTTATATATTATAACTAGAAGGCTATGCCCGAGCTTCACACGGGTCAATAGTCTTGTTTATAATGTTCTTATGTGTTTACGTTTTTGCTTGTGTCAAATATTATGTTTCAACAATATTTTATCATGGTTTAAACAATATTTTATCATTTCCTTGCATGGATTTAGGAGTGAAAAAATAGGCTAAGAAAATAAAACAAAGTAGAAAAATGTTACTCCCTTCGATCCTTAAAAATGTTATTCAAGTCTTTAAAATATCATCAAAATTAGTGAGTTTTTTTTGTTTAAAATAAACCCTTCAAACTGACATTCAACCTTATTAAGAACAATTTGAACCATATTAGTCACTAAAAGTGTTAATTTGCCACTTTAGATTCCTAATTAAATAAGCTTCAACGTTTTTTTGTTTATATGAAGTTGATTTTTCCTATCCTGACCCCCTAGATTTCGCTGAAGCGGAGCACACTGGGTCATTGTTTTTGTTGTTGTTGTTGTTGTTGTTGTTGTTGATGATTTAAAAAGAAAGAAAATATATAGGGATGTCATCACTTTCGGTTCCTAATTAATGTATGTTGTATGATGCAATTTAATGTATATTGTATGATGTATGATAATAAGTAAATATTATGTGTGAAAACCAAAGAAGCAAAGATCAAGTATATATAATTGATATATGATATTAAGTAAATATTATATGCAGAAGGTCAAAAGGCTAAGGTAGAGTATGTAAGACATGTATGATATTAAATCTATAGGAGACAATTCGATGCTTTAAATTCAAAGCATTTATCGTTCTCAAATTAATTCATATATTCGATACTTTTAACCTTCCCTCACAATGGTAGAATTGATTTGTGACTAATTAACAATTATAAAGTGACAAATAAAATGGTTCACATTTATCGTTCTCAAATTAATTCATATATTTTCTTTTTGACTTTTCAACTCTCCTCTCAACCGTTTTAAAAAAAAAATAGTGATAAATTACATTTAATGAGATTAAATTGCATTAAATTAGATTAAATTGCATTGAATGTGATGAAATTAGTGATACATTCTATCTTATCCTATTAGTCAAATCATATTAAACTATATTTATTGGCTCACATTAGTGTTTTAAAAAACGCTAGACGGACCTTGAGCGGAGAGGGACCGCCTAGCACCTAGACGGTCTGAACAGTTGCCTAGGAGGTCCTAGACGAGTGTCTAGGCGATTTGGAAGGCTAGGCGGGCGGGGACCTTCCAGCACCTAGGCGAGGCCTAGAAGGGATTTTTAGAACAATGGTTCATATTTAGTAATTAACTGGAAAATTATCAAATATATTCTTAAAAAGAAAATGACATAAAACATAAATATAAAATATTAGTGATATATAAAAATGGTTAAATAGTGTATTTTCCCATTAATAAATTGTATGTATTGTATGTAATGAGCTTGCGAAGCATTTTAAGTTTATAAAGATCATTTGATTTGATGACATATTCAAAATATGTATATATAAATTAGATTTTTTGTTGTACAAATATATTGGAAAATTAAAGTCTTCTACCATACAATACAAATTAATAAATTATATGATTAATGTGAATACAATACCATTTTTAAGATAATAATCATAGGGCGCAATATGCCCAAAAATTTCCCATTTATCATTTGCACACATCAATTTTATGAAATAAAAATTATTTTTATTTTTAATTACTATATATTGACGTTGGAATAATCAACTAGCAAATTTCAGTAGAGCTTGAAGATAGTTTTCAATTTTTTTTAAATGTTAAAGAAGCAACTTTTCAGTATATGAAACATTTTCTATAATGCATTTCTCATCCTTTATTGGCCATTTTCTATAATGTTAAAGAAGCAACTTTTCACCTTTAATATTTTCTATAATGTTAAAGAAGCAACTTTTCACCTTTAATATGATTTATACTAAATAGATAAATTTATGTACAAAACCACATTCAATGTCACATTTATTACATAATATTTATTTTTATGAGAACTTATCATTTTAAATAATAAAATAATTATATATAACTTAGTGGTAAACAATCTTTCAAACTGCCTATAGATTACGATTCAAATCTTGACAACTATTTGTTTTGGTAGATAACACACTCTTAGTTTTGAATTGTTGATATATTATGTCATATGTACCATATGCATTGTCAATTACACTATTAAATAACAAGGTAGATCCTTTTATTCACATTTAGTATTAAGGCTTAATTATAATTGGTATATACTATTATATATTATCATCCTTTATTGGCCATTGTTAATTTATTGCATATATTTTATTTAATTGAAATACTTTACTATTTAATCATTGGTATATTATATTTTAGGCACCATTGTGTATAGTCAATTACACTATTACACTATTATATAATAAAACAAATTGTTTTAGATTCACCTTAATTTTTATTTTTGAAATTTATACATTAAAATGTTATGTACTAGGTGAACATATTAAATTTATGAAAAACATCTCATTATATTATGTTGATTTACTATATGTTAATATAAAACTTTTGGCTCAATGGTTGAAGCTTTGACAATTATATTGGAGGTTTAAGGTTCGATTATTCAAATAATCACTTTGGATAACTTTTTTACCACAATCAAAAGACCCCCTACAAAAGACTAAATTCAATTTAAATTTGATACTCCCTCCGTTCTATTCTACTTGTCATTTTAGCTAAATTCACACATATTAAGACAAAATAATATCTTACTCAAATGCCCCTATTAAATACAACTTACATTAATTTTCATTTTCTTTGTTTAACCTATAAAATTGATCCACGTAATAATTGTTCATAGAAAAGTGAAATATAAATAAGTTGGGAGAGAGATTTAGGTAATAAATGAAGGGGTATATTTGGAAAATTATGAATAAAAATATCTAAAATGACATGTTTTATTGAACACAAAATCAAGGCTAAAGTGACAAGTAGAATAGAACGGAGGGAGTATTAAAAGTATGTGAATGATATATAAAAACTTTATTATACTTATATTACAAATTGCACATGTGTATGAAAAATGATATATGATTTTGATTATTAATTAATTATACATCAATCTATTTGATTATATGTAGTTATAAGGTGACTCATATTTTTTTAAATATTTAAAACATTTGTTATAATTAATTTATAAAAAAAAAGTATAGTTGTTATTAAACATATGAGCTAAGTTGTATTAAAAAAATACACAGAACAATGTAAATTAATGTGTTAACTAATATATGATTTTGATAGGTATACATCAATCCATTTGATTACATTCTGTAATAAGGTGATCCAATTCTTCCAAACAATCAAAACGACTTTACTATATATTTTTAATTTAATGCAGTTTTATTAGATATAAGAGTGCATTTAAAATTTTAGATGAATCTCTTTTTATTTAGCCTACACTTGCTTTAGCCTACACTTGCTATAGACGAAATCATTCATAAAAAAATAGATTTATTATACCCCTATCGTGAATCTTAATGGAATTTTTTTTGAAAGCGTTACTAGACTAATCCAAATCACTAAGGCTATAATCTTACAACATGCGAATTTATATATCATCAAAATCAAATAAATATTTTTTTATTGATGTCTTGAAATATTTAAAATCCTTTTATTTAAAGTTAGAGGATTTGCGAAATAATCAACTATCTTAATTTAAAATAGTTAATTTTGCAACCTTTGATAATTCAAATAACAATAATAACATTTGATATTACACATTAAATTATAAACCTTTGATATTAGATACAAAACACAACATCAAACACAATTGTAGACATTATAGCTAACAAAACATAATATAAAATTTAATTTCTCTTTTTATTTCTGACTATATACGTCTTTTATTTTTGTATGAATGCATCATAATTTCATCCACTATGAAGCGAAAAATAGAAGACTATCCTCAAATTGCAAGAAAGATTGATCGAATCGAAACACGAATTGAGATGTGGAGAGTGAATGTGAGAACACAAGACATGAAGGTTTTTGGTGGATGGTAACTAGGTTTGCACAAAAGAAATTTTTTAAAGTTCAAATTTCTATGATTTTTATTAAATTAATTTGCCCTGTCCAACGGATGGACTTGACTTGGCTAGTATATAGATATATAGATTGGTCTTGTTAGTGTCTCATAAATTACTCATTTTTTCAGCGCATGAATCATATCCGATACCTAGTATGTGAGTATTCGTATTTTTTTCATCCCTCGACATTAAATATTTTTTATTTATAATGCTTTGTTAAAGTCCATAATTATATAAGAGGGGCAATATAGTTTTCAATTTTAGACAATTTTATTTCATATTTTATATTACACACTTAAATCTTTTTAAAGATTAAAATTTAAACCCTTATATATACCCGAAAATTAACAAAATCATACAACTAAAATCTAAAAACTAGCTTTAAATTTTAATTTCAAAAAATACAAAATTTATTATCAAACATGCAAATACAAAACATCTACCATAAATTCAAAACTTTCCCAAAAAACACTAAAAGTAACTTAAGTGAAAACAAAATTACATAAACTTAACGTAAGTTAAAAAAAAAGGGGGCATGGTTTCGGTCACAATAACCGAACTATGTCAAAATAAAATTAAAAAAAATAACAAATCACTACTTCGGTCAATTTGAACGAACTAATTTCTATAAATACCGAAAATCGATAAAATCCCGGGCCGCATAGTATTACTGTCCGGGGCGCCTAGCGGACCCGATCTTTCAAGGGTGGCTGGAAGATTCCTCCTCATATAAATCGTTAATTCTTAACTATTTTAATAGTATAAATCGTTGTCGAAAATTTAAAAATTCAGCTCTATATTTTTTCATTATTGCAATTGCAATTTATCAGTCTTAACTCTGAAGTATTAATAAGTTAATTAAAAGTAATGGTTTTTAAAGGGTCGGCTTGTCAAATTGGTTTTGAAAATAAACACGAAACAAATTACACAGGCAAATGTTATTGCCAAGTTTACATTCGCTCAAACTAAATCCATCTATTGAAAATTTAAATGTAAAATTATAATTTGTTGCTTATATATTCAAGTGCCCCTTTAAAATGAACAAATATTAATATAATTAATCTAATTAAAAAATATTATTCGCTAATATGCTTAGAACATCTCTAAGAGATTCCCCATATACATTAGTATTTGTATTTTTAGAGATTTTATAGTCCAACAGATTCTCTGTCCCATTCTCTAAAATAGAGAAATCTTCAAAAGATTGAAGTGTTTTCCTTATATTTAGAGAATTCTCCAAATTTATTTGGAGAATGCATTAATTAAAAGTGTATTCATGAAAACTTGTGATTGACCATATGAAATTTTATAAAAAAAAAATTATATGGAGTATATAAATAAAACTAATAAATGTAAGATTCTTTAAAATGAATAAGTTGTTGGAGTGAAATTTTATTTGGAGAATATGACTTTTAGCTCTTCATTTTGGAGAAAATTATAGAGAAACTGTTGGAGATGCCCTTGTAGCTTTAGTGTGGGGAATAAACCTTCACACATCTAAAATATGAAACATAGCCTACATGTATATAAGTTTTGGAGTTACTCTACATATTACCAATTGGTTTTAGGATAAAATCCTATGTGATAGGCTTAACACATCGATTCCTAGGGTCCGTCTGGTTTTCAACCACGGAAACGTAAGCGGAAAGGAAATGAATATAACTCACTTTTATGTCACAATACATTGACAACAAAATTTATTTGTGCTCTAAAGAAGAGGGAGGCCACTATGTGTCACTATACATTGACAACAAAAATTATTTGTGGTCCGCAAGTATCGCAAGATAGAGGACCGCAAAATTTATCTCATGTTAAAATTAGCGAAAGGGACCATAAAGAAGCTTACGGTATATTTTTGTATTAAAATTAAGATGACTAAAGTCAAGAGTAAATGTATTTTTAATATTTCATAACATTAATATAAACTAAGTTCATTTTTTTTTTCGTTTAATGAAAAACCAAACGGGCCTAATCTACATATTAGACTAGCCGGGCATTAAGGCCTGACTTCCAAAACATTGATGATTTTACTTGTTTGTTCATTAGAGATGTTACAACCAAATTGTTGGATCGTGACGCGTTAGTAACAATACAGGGAACTAGTAAGGTTCCCTGGGCAGCGAAAATAAACAATAGAACACAGAATTTAGAGAGGAAAACTTTCTGTCCGACCAACAAGTCGTAGAAAGAAAAACCTCTACCCCTGAGACTCCTTCTCAGAGGATTTTCAATAGAATACTTTTATTAAGTTTCAACGATTACAAGGCAAGTCAAGTTCCCTGGTAACTAAGGCACCGACCAAAGTTCAACCAACTAGACTTCTACAACCCTAAGCGTAAACCTAAGACAAAGTAAACTACTGACTTACTTGTGGATTCTTCACCGGAAAAAGCCACACATTCGTACACTTGAAAAGCTCTCTCTTCAAGTTCTTCGTCTTCAATACTCGTTCAACCACACTTTTAACCCTAGCTAATCCTAGCTATTTATAAGATAAGTTAAGTCTGATCTCACACGTAATTCTTGCCTAATTACGCTGATATTCCACTTAACAAATCCCACACAATAAGGAAAAAGATTGTTTGTGATTTCGGATCCTCAACCATGCCGATTCTTCCCAAAACCGAATGATCTCGGATTTCCTAAGATAAGATCGTGTGAAGATTGATCTTATCCTCTCTTTTATCTCCTTAAGCAACCGCCTACAGCTGGAAATCTTCGTAGAAGATCGCTCGTAGAAGATAAGGTAACTTGCCATTTATAGAAAGTCGCGTTCCTTCTGAGACGCGCTTCCTAAATCTGTCACTCGTTCCCTCCATCGTTCCTCACGATGTTCCGTCACTCGTGATCATGTACCTGTTTTCCTGAAACACTTACATGTAGAAGCAAGTTATATTAACTAAGTTTGTTATCATCAAAACTAAAAGAAACCATGGAACAACTATTATTCCAACACAAATTTATTAAAAAAATCAATACGTCGTCAAAATTCACTCTTTTTTGACTAAATCCATATCCACTAACAAAATTCTTGAACTAAAATATCTTAAGCAAGCTTAATACGGAGCAGTACAGAAAAAGTCTTGTGTGTTCGCCAGAGTTTCTCAGTGTTTTTTCTCCTCATTACGACAACAACAGTTTTATTGTTAGCTTTGGGGTTGAGTCCTCGTGCTCGTACACTATTTAATTAACTTTAATCCTTGTTAATTGTTCCTTTTTTATGGAAAGAAAAAAGTTTAAAAGCAGTCCCGCAAATTCCGCATCTACGGCTAAGAACGGGAATTAATTTTTTTGGTCTTGGCACGGGAATTATATAAACTAGCAACTTTGTTATAATTTTTTCTGATTTTCTTAGAAACCAAAACTCTATAAAATACATAAATATTGAAAAGAAATTAAAATTCTTAAGTAAATACTAAAACTAACAAAATATTTCCAAAACAAGGTACGATTAATCGATTATGCAATGTAGTATAATTGTGAAGATATATTGATAAATTTTCCCACATAGGAAATTTGAAAAAATAATATGTATCTAGTATATATTACGTTTTTGGGTTACTCCTCATATCTACTCTAGTCTACCCTAATCTACTATATATATAAAAGCAATAAGGTTTGGAGCCATCACATTGCGCCACCTCATCATTTTTCACATGTCGTCCCAAGAATGTGTCACCTTGAATTTTGCCACGTGTCATCTTTTTATTAAGCCATGTCATATCATTTTTTACACGTCATATGCCACTTCATATTATTTAGGGTAATTACTGTTAACTTTTTAGAAAGGAAAATCTTTTCCTTATTTATAGCTAATAAACATAATTATCCTAACTTTCACCTAATATATCCTACCAAATTGCTTCCAAAATCTTTTTTATTGTGTATTTTAATAATATTAAGTTCAACAAATTTATTAATAATCTTATTTTGTTAATGGTCTAATTTTATAAAATATTATGAGATCACTTCATGACCAAATTGTATACAAATCAAACATATAATATATATTATTAATTTAATCGTATCAGATCACTTGACCAACATTATGTCATTTCTTTATATTTAGTATTTTATTATTACATCGATATTATTATGTTCATCAATAAAATATAATAAAAATATTATCAATATCTTTTTTTTATAGTATATCTAGAAAATATCGATTTATAGTCGTGCTGGGCACGACGGGGACAACTAGTACATTATAAAGCAGAAACTAAGTCTGTGTAAAAATTTGCGCCACGTGGCACCTTTTTTCAACTTAAAAAACTAAAATAATAATTCTAGAAATACCCCTACACATTATACTCTAATAATAATTCTAGAAATAAGCAGAAACCAAGTCTGTGTAAAAATTTGCGCCACGTGGCATAACCTGAATAAAATAATAAAAAACCTTTTTTCAACTTAAAAAACTAAAATAATAATTCTAGAAATACCCCTACACATCTATAACTATATGTTAAAGCTATCCCTTTTCGAGCCACCAGAACGATTCTGGCTCCACCTCATATTTAAAAAATTAATTTTAATTTTTAATATTTTAATTTTTTCGATTAATTTTTTTTTAACTATTTAAATCTATCTTTAACATTAAAAAAATATCTATTTAGCATAAGCAATATCTTTTGCAAACTTCTTTATACAAATATTTAAAATTAACAATAACAAATTTAAAATTTGTTTAAAGTATCACATCTTTCCAGGATCCATGTCTATTTATAGCATCATCTATGTGATCATCATTCTCAATTATAACATTTTACTCTCTAGACAAGTGGAAAAATAGTCTCATTCTTATCTTCTCTTTCCCTTTTGATGATTTACTCAACTCATATTTCGAATTTGTTAAGCAATGATTGACCAATGCACACTGACAAGTTTTGAATCCATCCTATATTATCATTGATTTGCGTACTTGTATTGTAATACCTTTTTTTCTTAAGGTTGAGATTTTTAGTTACTATCTAGATCCTTAATCTATTTTTACATAGGATAGAAAAATCGTTAAATTATTATATTCTCTGTTGTATTACCCGTACATGTTACGGGATGAACACTATTGTATGGCCCTTCCTCAAGTTATATTGGCCGCCGAACTTTACTAATAATAATATTATAGGACTTCAATTCTCATTCCTGTGATACTTTAAACAAATTTTGTTCAAACACTCAAAATAATAAATTTGAAATTAATTGATAATTGACATGTCATTTATGTAAAAATACTATAGTCAATTTGAAAAAAAAGTCCATAATGAGAATATAAGAAATGAAAAGGGTTGAAATTATGTAGAATCTTTTTTATCGTGATAATCTGAACCTCTTATGAATATTATCGAGTTCAATTCCTTCCAATAAAATATACTTACATAGAATGAAACTTAAATGAATGTTGCAGTAACTAGACTATTTTTGCGAGCTCTATTCAGACATATTGACGGTGGAAACCTGCCGGTAAACATGGACTGTCTATCTATATTAATCAATTTTCTTTATCACTTAAGAAGTGTATTAGGATAATAAAGACATGCATTTTAGAGAAGCAAAATAATATATCCCGGGAAACATGGACATTCTCTGGCTACAGGAATCAGTCTCGGGATTGGTTAACTAATCTCTTACGTGTGTACAGAATTAATTATCATCATCGATCATATACTTCATCATTTAGCTTGTGTATTTTGTTAATCAATTAACACCGTCGTCTCATATGTGTATAAAAGAACCTTTTTTTTTTTGGTAGAATAAAAAAGAACCTTTTTTCTCTGAACGTAATCCTTTTTTCTCAGTTAACTAAATATTATCATCATTATACTATTCGACACAAATTTGACTATTTATTAATTACACACCTTATTTTTTTTGGTCGAATTACTCACATTAAAATAGAATATATATTTAAAATAGAATACAGTATATTTCATAATTCAATAGTATTACATAGAATAAATTAAAAAATTCGTAATGAGAATGGAGTATTAAATTGACAGTTTTTCAAATGAGTATATTGCATTATATAGCATTTACTGTATTTATTTATTTTCTCTCGTACTCGTATTAGTTTAGGGGAAAGCATTGGAAACGGACACGTGTCGCAATGTGCGTGGTAAGCTGAAGGCATCACGTGATATAAAAAATTGACTGCCTGCCTACCCGCACCCACAACACCCGCCTCCCAAATCACGTGGCCAACTCACTTTTGGTAGTGGCGGGCCCCACGTTTATACGCAATCCGGTTTTCTTTCTCCTCTCTCTCTCTCTCTACGGCGTCATGACTCATGGTGGGCCGCCGGCCGGCCCAAATTTACGGAATATTGCAAGAAGAGAAAACATACTCCGTATTGTGCATTTTTTTTTGTTAAAAATAAAGGTAAGCGAATATATATAATCAATGTCATACGCGAACTACTATCAAGCATTAGCACCGAAGAGATCAACCATGCATATGAGTAGTCGTCTGCAATGAAAACACACTAATGTGGATTGTGGAGAGCACACTCAACACCACACATCCAAAATTAACTTCCGACATTGCACCTCCACCAAGCTAATTAAACATGTACGATTGGTCACAATCGATCTCATTAATTTCAATAACGAATCCAAATCTTTATAAAATAAATGCAATAAATTAAATAATTAACATTTAGTTTTTTTTGATAGTATAATTAACATTTAGTTTAAAATTTTACTTTTTTTTAATATATTTGAAATCATTGTAAGATCATTGATGTATATTAGATAATACTCATAGTTTTGTACCCTCTCCAATAATCGCAAATAATGATCGTTTTATCACAAGTTTTAAGAAAAACATTAATTAAACTCAAAATTAAAATTTTTCACAATCTTATCAACTTTTTTTACCACTTTTTTACTAATGAATAAAGAATATTAGTGCTCGTTAATTTCCGTAGTAGTTATTAATCTAAGGACTCATCTAGGACTCGATCTAGTTTTATTTTAGACACAAACTGTTTTCGAGTTTATTTGATGCTAGCTAGCTAGTAAAAATGGTAGTCCTGGGTCATTCTAAACTTTAGACCGGACCCCTCCCTAGCCGGTCCCTATGCTAGGCTTTGTGTCAACTCTCACTAATTTAGTACGTTGATAGATTATACTCCATAATTGTTAAGATTATATATAGGTCGTGAGTTTGAATTTTGTTTTTCCTGTTGTAATAATCTTAGTGTTTTTTTCAACACTTCCAAATTACACTATGACTTTCGGATAAAAATATCAATAATCCTTTAATTTAAAAAAGCAAAAAATATCAATAATCCTTTAATTACACTATGACTTTCCAAATTACACTTAGTGTTTTTTTCAACACTTCCAAAAACAAAAAAGATTTATGAGATTTATGAGATTTTTTAATAAATTTGAAAAGATAGTTAAGATTCGATGCTGTTTAGGTGGAGTTATTAAATAACTTTATAGGTGAAGTTACTAAAATCTTGTAGAAAAAAAATTATAATTTGATACGGAGAGAGAAGAATCCAATCTTAGACGTTGAATTGTTATTTAACGATCAAGATCTTTTCAACTCTATCGATGTAGTTTTTTTACAACTCCACTGAAACTAAATCCGTTAACGATCATACAGTCAATCTAAACGTGAAGTAAAAAAACTACTGTACTTTTTTTTAAAATTGTGATATAGATTAAAATATTACGTGCGGTAATAAATATGGTAAAATATGTAAAGCAAGCCATCGTTTTGTGTTTTGATTATATAAGATTGAACCAAGGCCGGGGGATACACTTTCTTTGGATTAGTTGGAAAATCCTAGTAGTACTTTGGTAAAGTTTTATGCAAACGAAATATATTCAACTTGTGTCGTTTGCATACGGGTGCCAATTAAATTAATAATGATGAGTTCTATCCAGTCCTATTATATTCCAAGTTCTGGAATTGATATCAGATATGTGAATCTTGCTGTATCTCCAGGTAAAATCTACTGAGCTAACAGCGAACATAAGTCAAACTGTAAAAAGGTAAAAAAAAACAGGCAAGGTGACGGAATCGGAGGATGAAGAAGAGCGAAGGTAGAATTAAGTAGCTTAGCATGTGATAATAAGGTAACATATACATAATACCTGAGACGTCACAATTCTCAACACCACTTTCTTCTCTAGTCTTCACAATAACAACCACTTGCATGATTTGACCATACACACTCATGTATACAATTTTGCTTCTAAATAATTAATCAATAAAGTCCAGTTTCGTAAAAATTTGGGTTATTAAGGTATGTGTTTGGGACTCTAAGCTTAAAATTACGTGTTTGATTGGATTATAGGAAGACTGTTAGTTAGAGGGTCCACGTACTTTAGGGGACTTGAGATATGGGTTTAATAAGTACTTCAAATTACTTAGGTAAGCATGATGTATGAGCAATTTGTTCATAAGCAACCAAACACGGCCTTAGAAGTTATAACTTATGATCATCATTCCTTAGCTTGGGACCGTCGATATCTAGCGCTTGCTCTTCAATCAATTCCAGGACCGGCCTATTCCATATATTGTATTAATTGACTGGTCTAATTTTTTAAATTTGGGAATAAAATGACTGAACATACTACGCGTTACATTGGTGATGAAATGTAGTAGGGTCAAGATTAGGGAATAGTGATCCCGTTCGAAATAAAAATAATTATGCATTTGTTTTTTGTATATGGACAAAAGAAAATACGCAAGGCAATGATCATACAAGTACGTTAAATATTGATGGAGCTGATGTTACCAAATTACATGTTGACATTACAAATTCAAATATGATCCAAAAATTAAACCATTTAAAAAAAGAAACAAAAAATAGGAGGTGGGACCGAAACCAGAAAAGTACAGCAGGGGGGCCATACAGCGCACGTGAGTTGGGGAGCGACCGGTCACGTGCGCCCATCCCTGCCGTTCGCCTGCCACACTGGTTGCCGGCTTCGCCTCGCGTGTGGTGGGGACCCTCCGTTCGGTTACCAACGGTTCCCCGCTCTTCTTAATTAACGCCCGTTAGAGTCACCTGACTCCGTTACACTCATTAAGGTAAACCGTAAATTTTTACCTTATTAATAGCCATTAATTGTTTCGTTGACTCTTGCTTTATTTAGCCACTGCAACAGTGTAGAGTAGATTAGTAGTGGTCTTTCCACTTAAAAAAAAAAATTATTCTCCCCTCTTTGGACTAAAACAAAGCATATGTGAACACCCGAAACAAAATTGGCAGTTTGATACGGCATGGGCAACATTTCGGCAAATTGAACATGGGAAATTGAATTGGTGAACGTGATGTCACGTGCCAAGGAGGAGGTGGGGTCTACTCCGTTCTCTCTCGTGACGGGAGTCACGTGGGATTGGTAGCGGGACCCACCAAAAGCAGGCAGAATTTTTTAGTTTTTACTTCCTCCAAAAGTCGAAATTAAAAAAAATTTTAAAAAAAACGAAAAGCAAAGTTTTGATAGCGTGTGGCGTGAGGTGGGCCTTTATGCGGGTGGCGGGTGCGGGGGGCAAGTGTTCTCCTCTCTGAAGTGACCTGTCGTTAGTAGGTCGAGATTGATGACGTGTCGGTCTGAGTCACGTGTTTGGGCTCGTGACCAAATTTGATTGGTCCTAGTTAGACATACGTGGCCCTAATTTCAGATTCTTTTTTTTTAATATGTCCACTACTCTTGTTCCTCCACTCAGTGGGTACGCTCGTATTACCTCTAATCGTGCCACCTCGACGTTCCTAGTCCCACCCTGGACGTCGATTGCTTTGAAAATTTAACATCAGGAAAAAGTAACAACGACATTGCTGATTAAGTTATTTATTTTTAAAAAAATCATGTGTCCAGTTGATAATTATCAGTTAAAACTACAAAAAGAATCAGATGATAACGTACTTTAGTATAAACATGTTTCTTTAGTCTAACTAGCCGTTAAATTGGATTCTATTGATTTGATGGAGTCGATAAACTAATACTCCGTAAATACGTCATTAAGGTAACACCAAACAAATAAGCTAAGCATACTTCACATTTGGATGATATCCATCATAGTGCAAAATCGATTTCATGGGTATAATAATAGTCGATAAAGCATCTTGTTGAAAGTTGCTCATTTGATCACAATAGGGAGATTGGTGAAAAACCAGGCCCAATTGCAGTAGAATGACAAACAAAGACCCCGGCCCATGAAATGTAAATTCGGCCCATTATCTCTCAGAATTCAGCCGCAATACCTTTGGGACGAGAAAACTGAAGAATTCGGCCCATCAAATGCCCAATTCATTTCAAATAAGAAAAATTGGAAAAACGAAGACAAAAAGAAAGGTAAGAATTGAATGTACTTCTTGGTCCTAACAAGTATCCCCCAAGCCTCAAATCGTATGGCTGTTAACAAAAAGATCGTCCCCCCTTCATGCGCATGCAATAGGTGTTACATTGTACACAACCCCTTAGATCAAGCCCAACTGTTTTCCCAAATTCTTGGAGATTGGGTTTTTGGAGATTTTGGACCAAAAAAGTGGTTCAACAGATGCTCCATTTCATTCCCTATTTTAGAGTAATTCTCCAAAATGGGTTGAGATCTCCCTAAATTTGGGGTGATCTCCAAATCCACAAATCCATTTACTTTCTTTTTCTTTTTTCTTTTATTATATAATTTAATAGATAAATTAATTAAAAATAGTCAGCCAAAGGACACACCAGTTCATTCTTCTGTTTGTCGCTCCCGTTCTTCTCTGTCTCCAGTTTCATCTCACCCGCTCAAAGTAAGCCTCTTTCACTTCCAATTTGTATTTTTTCTTTGTTGTTTGAGAATTTTTTGTACAATCGTATATATATTGATTATGAAGTTCCATTTTTAATTTTGATTGTGTATTGGAGTTTGATTTTTAATTTTGTTCAATAGTACATGGCAAGTTCGATTTTGCTCAAGCATTGTAGGGCTGAAGTTCGATCACCAATCACGAACTCAAACTCATCCTTCTCCTTATTATATATTGGAGATGCAATTTGATTTTTTGTAGGGCATAGAAATGGGGCATCATCTGATTTATGAGGGAGATGCAAACTAATTTTTGTGCTTACCTTTGAATAGAGCAACATCTTAATCTTTGTTGTTTTATGGAAGATTTTGCAGATGAATTTCTCGGATCTACTCAATAGTGGAGAGTCCCTTGATGATCTTCATGAGCTCAATGAGCCAAATCTAACATGTAACTTTTCGTTAAGTCAATATCATTCAAGTGGCTCTACTAATTTGGAAGAGACACATACTTCTGAAGATAACATTGATCAAGAGGCGCCATCTACACCTTGCAACAAGAAATCACAAAAACAGTCTCAAAGATCTACAAACTTTTCTCTGGATGAAGACAAACTTCTTGTAAGTGCATGGCTGAATACAAGCTTAGATCCAATCAAAGGATCTGATCAAAAGAAAAGTCAATTTTGGAAAAGAATTGCTCAAAACTTCGAAAAGGAAAAGACTTGGCCAGAAGAACGAACTGAAAAATCATTGATTAACCGGTGGGCAAAAATTAGCTATGTTGTGAGTAGGTTTGGTGGACATTATGCTGCAGTTGAACACCTAAGGAGAAGTGGACACACAGAGACAGACAAGGTGAACTATATTACGACTTGCGGCTATCTATTATTCATTCTCTAGGTTCAGCTTCGAATTTACGTTTCCGCTTTGTATGATTAATTTTTGGATTGATTTAGCTGGATTGATCCTTACCTTTTTATTCACATTGTGGTATAGTGCTATATGATGCTGATGTGCTATAATTTGAAATGTTGATGTGCTATTGTAATTTGAAATGTTGGTGTGCTACTATAATTCGAAATGCTGATGTGCTATTGTATATGATGCTGGTGTAATTCGAAATGCTGATGTGCTGTTGTATATGATGCTGTTGTGCTATTGTTATGTCCATTATTTTCAAAGCATTTTACTGATTATTTACATTACATATTTTAATACTTATGTGTTGTTGTAGATACAAGAGGCTAAAACAGTTTACAAAGAAAAAGAAGGTCATCAGTTTGGATTAGATCATTGTTGGACTATTTTGAGGTATCAAGAAAAATGGATGTCCGAAAGTAAGAAAATTGAATCAAGTAGGAGTTTTAAGCCTCCTGCTAAAAATCAGATTTCAATTAACTTGGAAGATGATAATGAAAATGCTCCTGAAATTGCACCTTTGAAGAGGCCTATTGGAAGAAAAGCTGCAAAAGAAGCAAATAAGAAAGCAAAATCCAATGTGCAAGGTGATGATGCTGAGAAGGAATCCTCAAAAATCCGAATTGAATTGGAAGAGTTTAGGGCAAGGAGGCTAGAAAGTGATCGTGTGAAGGCAGAACAACTTAAGGTGCTCATTGATATTGAGCAAAAGCAAGTTGCTCTTAGAGAAAAAGAAATTGAACTTCAGGCTCGAAGTGAGGAAACAAAAATAATGTGTATGGATACCTCTTCCATGAATCCTCTTCAAGCAGAATATATTGTCAACCTTCAAAGAGAGATTTTGGCAAAAAGAGTTGGTAAGAATGGAAATGAGTAGCCTCATATGTTATGTTCAACGTTTTGAGTAGAGTTGTGTCATGTATCCATTATTATGAGACTTACTAAGACTTGCTAAAGTTCTTATTTATGCTTTTTATCATTTTTATGAATCTACTCGTTTAGAGTAGAGACTTGTGTCATGTGTATTAGGGGTGAGCAAAAAAATACCCGATCCGTTGATCCGATCCGCGATCCGACCTATCCGATCCGATAAAATCCGGATCCGAATGGATCACAATTTTTTTTATCCGTATCCGATCCGGGATTTTTTTTCCGGATATCTGGACCGGATACGGATCGGGGTTTTGAAGCAACCGGATATCCGGTATATCCGGTACTATATATATTTTTTGAAAAATACACATTAATACTAAGTAGCATAGATGTTTTAATGAGTATTTTGTAAAATTTCAACTCATCAAGTGTTCAATTCTCCTTAACCATGTAAACTTTCTCTTAAAATTTAAACGGATCGGCGGATATCCGATTCCGATATCCGTCAATCATACATATTAATTGGGCCTAAATAAAAAATAATAGAAATATTTTTCAAAATGGATAGTTCGGATATCCGCTTCCGGATATCCGTTCCAAATGGATACTTCTTACCGGATATCCGACAATTAACGGATCGGATACGGATTGAGGTTTTAAGAAAAAAATTACCGGATATCCGGTATATCGGATCCGATCGGATATATCTATTTGCTCAACCCTAATGTGTATGGATAATTTTAAGGGCCTAGCTTCGATGGATGCACTTTTAATTTCTAATTTTATAGGCATGTGTCATGTAAATCTTATACAAATATGACTACTAAAAATTCTATCTATACCGTACCGTGGGAGGCTCCGCCCCCTGCACCCCCTGTTGCGGCAAACATAAAGTCTCGGCTCCGAGCCCGCTATCGCCCCGGGCCTCCGGCCCGGGGCATAGCTCCTGCTCGCTCAATTGGGCCCTTTTGAAGTACTTTCTTATCTTAATTCTTGTAAAGCAGTTATTATTATTATTAAGATCAAGTTATTGATAAGAAACAACATAAATATGCATGCCATCATATAGTAAATCGCTAATTTTCTCCATATTTTTTCCATAAGTGCTCAACAAGATCATCTTGGATTTGAGTATGCATTTGTCTATCTCTAACTCGATGATGATTTGCGATGAACTCCATTATTGTTGGTGTACGTTCAAGCGAAACTGATATGTTTGGAATTTCATTGACATGATCATATTCTTTTTTGCTATCACGTCTACGAATACGCTCATGTTCATCACGCTCATCTTCTACAATCATATTATGCATAATTATGCATGCCATCATAATGAGTTTTAGAATATCCTTATCCCAAAGTCTTGCTGGGTTTCGAACAATTGCAAAACGTGCTTGAAGTACACCGAATGCGCGCTCAACATCTTTCCTTGGCCCCTCTTGCTCTTTAGCAAAATGACGATGTTTATTACCTTGTGGAGCTGGAATAGTCTTCACTAATGTTGCCCATGATGGATATATACCATCGGCAAGGTAATATCCCATGTTCTATGCTCTCCCATTGACTTCATAGTTAATATGAGGGGCACTACCTTCATCTAATCCACTAAATACATAAGACCACTCTAACACATTAATGTCATTAAGTGACCCAAGTAATCCAAAGAAAGCATGTCATATCCATAAATCATATGAAGCTACTGCTTCTAAGATAATTGTGGGTTCATGGATATGGCCGATAAACATACCATGCCAAGCAGTAGGGCAATTTTTCCATGTCCAATGCATACAATCAATGCTTCCAAGCATCCCAGGAAACCCGCGTTGTTTACCATATGCAAGTAATCTTCGAAGGTCATCACTGTTTGGCACCCTTACGTACTCATCACCAAACACTTCAACAATTGCTGTAACAAATTTTTTGAGACTTTCCATAGCAGTGCTTTCTCCAATTTGCACATACTCATCAACATAATCAGCTGGAACACCATATGCAAGTTGTCGAAAAGCAGTTGTTACCTTTTGAAGTGATGACAAGCCAAGGCCCCCGACAACATTCCTCTTTTGAACAAAATAAGTATCGTGCGCAACGACAACATCATGAATCCGCATGTAAAGAGGTTGCTTCACTCTGAATCTCCTTCGAAAGAGACGATCCCCATATTTTGGAGGATTGGCAAAGTAATCAAGATAAAGCCTTTCATGACCTTCAATTGAATCACGATTAACAATATGATGACCCATAATAGAACCACCCCGGCCTCCTCTTGAACTTTGGCCAGATTGGTATTTTTCTTCCATTTGAGCAAGTAAAAATTCTTCATATTCATCGTCAATAGTGTCATCATCATCCATGAATGTATCAACGAGATAACGACGAGCCATAAAATTTATTTTGCAAATTGAGATAAAATGAGAGTAATGATTGTGTGAATGAAATAACAAAAATATTATAAGATACATTTATTTCCTTAAAAGTCGAATAACAAATAATTCTCATTTATTAGGTTAAGATTCTATAATATTTTATTTTTTTTATTGTAAATAATATGTAATTAGTTATTGTAATTTATATGGTAAAAAATTAAAGTATTAAATGCAGTGTTCTCCAAAATAGAGAATCTGTTGGAGTTGGGTTGAATTTTTTTTGGAGAATATGATACTTGGTTCTCCATTTTGGAGAAAGTTATGGAGAAGCTGCTGGGCTTGCACCCTTTGACAGAGAAGAAATATCCGTGGGTTCCTCATTTTGGAGGCTCTTCATCACACATTGAGATATTACTTGAGAAATATCCGTGCGAAGATGACAGACTTAACTTGGTTGCACCCTTTGACAGAGAAGAAATAAAACAAATAGTGTGGGAGATTGGTGTCAACAAAGCCCCTGGTCCAAATGGCTTCAACTCAAAATTCTACCAGAAAGCATGGCCCATTATTGGGGAGGATTTCACAGATGCAGTTTTGGACTTCTTTGACAGTGGTAGAATGCTCAAAGAGGTTGGAAACACAGTTTTGGCCCTCATCCCAAAGAAAGACAACCCTGTCACTGGCCATGACTACAGACCGATTTCATGTTGCTCAGTGATTAGCAAGGTGATTTCCAAGCTCATAGTTAAGAGACTTGAATTTGTGATGCCTTTGATTGTGAACAGAAATCAAGGTGCTTTTTATCAAAGGGAGAAACATTAAGCACAACATAGCAGTCTGCCAGGAAATTGTGAAAAGCTACTCTAGGAAGTACGTAAGCCCCAGATGTGCAATAAAAATAGACCTCAAAAAGGCCTAAGATACTATTGACTGGAACTTCTTGTTCCAAGTACTTGAAGGCTTTGGATTCCATGCTCAGATGATTAAGTGGATAAGAGAAGGGGTCACAAACTGTGCATACTCAGTAAACTTCGGAGGGAAATTACATGGGCACTTTAAAGGAGCTAGGGGTATCCGTCAAGGGGACCCTTTATCTCCTTACTTATTTGTACTTGTCATGGAGTACTTGAGTAGAATGCTCAAGAGAATGAGTAGAAGCACAACTTACAGATTTCATCCAAACTGTGCAAGAGTGGGAGTCACCAATATTTGTTTTGCTGATGATCTGTTCTTGTTTGCCCATGGAGATCAACCTTCATTTCAGAACTTGAAGCAAGTACTTGACAAGTTTTGCGAGATGTTAGGGCTTATTATAAACCATAGCAAGTCAAAAATATTCTGTGCGGGGATGAATGAACAGAATAAGGAGTTGTTGGCTGCTGAGATGAATATGGAGTTGGGGGATCTTCCAATCACTTATCCGGGTGTCCCTCTATGTAGTGGAAGGGCAACAAGCATGGATTATAGGCCTCTCATTGCCAAGATTTCAAGTAAGATCAACGCTTGGGCTGCTAGAAAGTTGTCGAATGCGAGCGGTCTTATATGGCATTCTTCAATACTGGTGCAAGATTTTTATGTTCCCTAAGGGAGTGGTCAAGAGGATAGTACAACTCCTTAGAAGCTTCTTGTGGTATGGTAGTGAACAGGGCAGAAAGGCTCCTATAGCTTGGAAGAAGCTATGCAGGCCAAAGGAGGAGGGTGGCATAGGAGTCAAGGAAATTCTAGCTTGGAACAAGGCAAGCTTCAGTGATCTGATTTATGATGTGCTTACAGAATCTGGATCAATATGGAATACTTGGGTGAACACAGTCATCTTAAAAGGAGCATCCTTCTGGGAAGTGAACTGCAAATCGACTTCTAGTGCAATATGAAAATCCATCATCGGGATAAGGGAAGAGATTAAAGATACTCTAGAAGAGGAATCCAATCAAGCTATTATTATGACTCGAAGGGGAAAATTCGATTGGGAAAACATTTAGGATAGTTTCAGAGACAGGGGTCCAGTGGAGGAATGGAGGAAGTGCATTTGGACCAAACTGAATACTCCGAGAGTCTCCTTCTCTACTTGGATGATTGTGAACAAAGGTGTCCATACAAAAGACAAGTTGAAGTCGTTCGGGCTGTTGCAAGAAGATGAATGTGAGCTTTGTGACGAGAATGCACAAGAAAACTGGGAACACCTTTGGTTTGGTTGCAAGTTCTCTAAGCAAGTTCTAGCGAAAGTGTTGACATGGGCAAAAATAGGAAGGAGACACCACTCCATTGAGAGTTGGATAGAGGCCATGGGCAACATGGGTGGAAAGAAGAGTTTTATGTTCAACTTGTGGGTGACTTGCACTTGCACAACAATGTACTATGTGTGGAGCGCTAGAAATAGGAAGATTTTTATTACCTTGTGGAGCACAACCTTTTATTATGGAATCTTAACCTAATAAATGATAATAAAAAAATAATATTGACGATGAATATGAAGAATTTTCCCTTGCTCAAATGGAAGAAAAAGGTCAATCTAGCCAAAGTTCAAGAGGAGGCCGGGGTGGTTCTATTATGGGTCATCGTATTGTTAATCGTGATTTAATTGAAGGTCATGAAAGGCTTTATCTTGATTACTTTTCCAATCCTCCAAAATATGGGGATCATCTCTTTCGAAGGAGATTCAGAATGAAGCAACCTCTTTTCATCTAGACCAGGGGCTTTGTTGACACCAATCTCCCACACTGTTTGTTTTATTTATTCTCTGTCAAAGGGTGCAACCAAGTTAAGTCTGTCATCTTCACTAAGAAATATCCGTGGGTTCCTCATTTTGGAGGCTTTTCATCACACATTGAGAAATATCTGTGGGTTCCCCACTGTTATTGTAGTGGAGAGATCCCTATTTACTATACTTCTAATGGGCCTATAAGTTAATGGGCCTATGGTCCTTATTTGGGCCTAGTTTATTTGTTTAACGATCATTTGTGACGGATTCAAACAACCGAAATCTTATGTAAGGTTAAGTATAACAATTTATGAGCAAAAAGGTTAATTGGATGTTTGGTATTAGGAACTAAAATTGTAAATGATTGTAGAAAAATTATGAAAAAGGGTATGAGAGTTTAATATATATATATATATATTGAAATTATGATTGTAGTAAATATAATATATACTTTTTTTTTGGTTGAAAAATATAATATATACTTAAATAACGTGATTTGTGTTATTAAATTTAAATTTTTTTGTTTGTTTGTTTGTGTAATTATTACCGTAGTATGGTTGGGTAAGTAATTTTCATAATGCACACGTGGCTGGATTTATGTTATGGTATTTAAACCCTTAATCTGTTAATCAATATATGCAATATCCGTGGGTTCTAAAATTGGGTTCCTCATTTTGGAGGCTGTCCATTCATCATCACACATTGAGATATTACTTGTTACACTTGATCTTGGTATTATTTCTAATAATTGCAACAATCCTGTCTGTTTTTTTTTAATGAAAGATATATATATATATATATATATATATATATATATATATATATATATATATATAGTATTAAGTTCTAGTAGAAAGGCTTTTAAGGTGGAAAATGAGGGTGAATATGCACCTTTAGATTAGAATCTTTAAATGGTTGAGATTTTGTTTAAATGGGGTGTAAGATATGATATGGGCTACAAAACACAAGATTAATTCTACTAGAGATAATTTTGGATAGAAAATCTTTTCTCTTTCCAATTTATTATCTACTCTCCCCAATTTATGTAAAAATTAATCTGCTCTTCTTCTCTCCATTCTCGCATCATTCTTTCATCGCCAGACCTGTTTTTAGTTTCAAGGTATTCTCTAATCCAACTCTAGATCTATGCTTAAAATCTGTTATTCTTCGTGTGGTACTCGTTCTTTGTTTAGATCTTCATATTTGGTGAGAATTTAGGGTTTTGTAAGGTATGTAAACTAATTCCGATTCCAATTTATTCAATTGCAAACTTTGGGTTTTATGGGATTTTTTAGGGTTTGATTTGGGTTTTATGCCGATCTCAACAAGCCTCCGTCGTCATCCCGATTGCTTCTATAACCGTCATCGTTGTGGTGTGGTGTGGTGTTTAACGATCCGGTTTTCTTCTCGTTCAGTTCGTAATTCCGGTGAGTACTCCCCTTTGCTCTCCTTGTTTTCAATTGGATGGGACTATGGGAGTAGTTCTCGAGTGAACACGTTGTGTTACGATCGAAAGCTACTAAGTATTAGGAGGTTGATGGCGTTCGATTACGGGATTCAATATTCATACCGGTTGTTCATGATTTTAGGGTGTGAATTGAAAGGAGGGCAAATTTTAAGGAAGAATGTCCAAAATTAATGAAGAAATCGGAATTTATAATCAATCGCATACTAAAGAAATCGTATGCTATATTCTCTAAGATTAATTCTGGTATTCGTTATATTGTCCATTGATATTCATCTTAAACTATTTTATACTATAATATTCACATATAAGTTTTTAATTATATCGTGCTATTCAATTATGATATTCATTGAGATTAATTATGATAATATTATTAATGTGCATTGGTATTCATTTTTGAAAAATGGTTTATAATATGCTAATCACTATTAATTTTCTGATTTTACTTTGTATGCAATGATGATATTCATTTAGATTAATGTTGGTATTCATTAAAGTGTGCATTGATATTCATCGTTGTAAATTGGTTTATTATATGTTATTCACTTTGAGTTTCTATGTTATATATTTGTACTTATTTTGTGAATAACTTTCAAGTAGTCATTGATATTCATTATCTTTCACATTGATATTCCTTTTTGTCAAAGTTGATATTCTTTATTTTTCACCTTTTAAACAACTCATGCAAAGCAGATTGTTGAAGACGCCTTTGTACTTGTAGGAAGATGAAGATCAAGGACCTACAATATTAAGTAGAGTATAAAGATTTGAAAGATGAAGATTAAGAAGATGAAGATCGAGAGATGAAGATAGGGTGGTGATAATCATGAAATTAATTAGTGGTGATATTTATCCATTTTATGTAATTGTGTTGTGACAAACTCAGAGTATTCGTGTAATTGTATGATGATATTCATCTTCATTTCAATATATATTCAATAAAAACGAATGTATTTATTTTAACAATTATAATGAGATTGTACAATTATTAATTTTAATCATAATCACCGTAACACAAGTACATATTCATTGTTTATCACGATGGTATTCACCGTAACACAAGTACATATTCATTGTTTATCACGATGGTATTCACTCGGCAGACTACAATGATGTATATTCATTGTTCATCACGTTGGTATTCGCTCATCTGAATGGTTAAGAGAATAGTGACGAAAAATTACGTTAATATTAATTAGTTTTAAAAATAGAATCTAATAAATATTAAAAATATCATTTGTTTTGATTTTAAAAATAGGAGAGAGAATTAACATTTCAGATTTTCTACGTGATTTGGTGATTTGGTTGACTGATATCAAATTAAAAATATATGTTAATATCCACAATTATCTCCTTCCAACTACTTTCCTTTTTTATTTTATTTTAAATAAATCAACTATTCCTATTATTTAGGAAATCACTCTTAATCAAATCTTTTAGTTACAATCCCATAAATCTCTCCCCATATTAAGAAAAGAAACACCCTCACATCTGACCATTCATCTTATCAATCCAATGCCTCATATGCTACCTCACTTTCTACCATAATTACCTTTCTACCGGAACCTCCCCTATATATATATATATATATAAAAGATAAGCATAATTGCCGGATATATATTTGCAGGACAAGTCCAGCTAACATTCAAGCCCAAATTCACTTTCAAAAAATAAACATTTCTGTCCAGATTAAGACCCCACATGCATGTACACATGCACACCTGATACATACTGAGGTGCATGCAACTACTCTATTTTTTATATAATAGAATTTTTTATAATGTATCTTACAATACTTAAAAAATAATTTCGGAATTTTTTTATAAATTTTTTATTTATAATAAGTTTAATTCTTTTCTAAAGTTTATTAATTCCATTTCAAAATTTTATTTTTCAAATTAAGTTAATATATTAATTTTTTCTAACCTATTTAGAATTTTAAAATGAAAATTAATTATTAAATCAATTATTCAAATTTAAATGTAAGGATTTATTAGTTTCTTGTAGAGTTTTAATTTCTAAAATTACACAACTTAATTTATGTCCTAGAAAAACTGATAATATATGTTTAGGACAAAAGAGAGTATATAAGATGGAGGAAGAACACTAATGAGACCCGCTCAGTCGCTCACTAACCTTTTGTAAAGTTCTGGGGTCTTGTACAGTGCAGTTATGGGGTCTTGTACAGTAGAGATACGGTGCAACAACTCTATTTTTTTTTTGGTGATTGTACTTGCTATTTAGTCGTTATGTGCCACTCCACTCTCTATATATAACAGTTTCTGAACAAATAAATTAACATTAAACAAACTAAAAATGGCATCCTCCACCGTTACCGGCAACAGCCATATCCTCGTACTCCCCTTCCCTGGGCAAGGCCACATGATGCCCCTCCTCGACCTCACCCACCACCTCCTCACCCACAGCGGCGGCACACTCTCCGTCACCGTCGCCGTCACCCCCAAAAACCTCCCCCTCCTCCAACCCTTCCTCTCCCGCCACCCTCCCCCCACCGCCTCCGCCCTCGTCCTCCCAATGCCGCCCCACCCTTCCCTCCCCGCCGGCGCCGAGAACACCAAGGACCTCCCCCCGTCCTACTTCAACGCCATCTTCGACGCCCTCGCCGGCCTCAAAGCCCCGCTCCTCCGCTGGTTCTGCTCCCACCCTTCCCCTCCCTCCGCCATCCTCTCCGACGAGTTCCTCGGCTGGACCCACCAGCTCGCCTCCCAGCTGGGCATTAAACGCGTCGTTTACTCCTGCACCGCCACCTTCGCCACCTCCATTGCCCTCTCCGTCTGGACACGCTTCCCTCCCTTGCCGACTCACTCCGACGACGGCAAGGTCGACGAGAACGGCGTCGTATTGGTCGACGATGTTCCCGGCAAGCCGGAGTTCCCGTGCTGGCAGCTCATGCTATTGTACAGGGCCTTCGTTTCCGCTGGCCCAAACCACTTTCGGGCCAATTGGGCCGACAACTTCGCCAGCTGGGGCGTTGTTTTCAACACTTTCACTGGGCTGGAGGGGGCGTACCTGGATCACGTCAGGAGCTTGTTGGGCCATGACAGGGTTTGGGCCATCGGCCCATTGTGTTTGGTAGGCGATCAAGTTATCTCAAGGCCCGATGATGGGTCTAGCTCGGTCTTGTCTTGGCTTGACACGTGCGGGGACGCTGAGGTGGCGTACGTGTCATTTGGTAGTCAGGAAGTGTTGACCCAAGAGCAGGTGGATGTGTTGGCGCTTGGATTGGAGAAGAGTGGGATAAGGTTTGTGTGGAAGATTAAGGAGCCTGCATTGGGAGACGTGGACGCTCAGAAACTCGGCAAGCTGCCTCATGGATTTGAGGATCGCGTGGCCGGGAGAGGTCTAGTCATCAGAGATTGGATTCCCCAGGTACGTATGTACGTATGTACATACTTTACATAGTACTACTACTAATAAAGTCTGATGGTCCATATAACATGAAGTGATCTTGTTAGTTTTAATTTTTATGATATGGGAACGCATATTCACAACTGCAAAAGTTTGTTGACCGTAATAGAAAGTTGTTCGTACGTAAATAGATAGCACGCTTTGTAAGTGCACCAATTGACACTTAAACAAACGAGTTTAATTAGTATCTCAATCTCTTTATAGCTAAGTCCGATGACAGTGACAGTGACGAGTAACAATCGTGTATAATTATACTTAATGACTTAAGACTATATATTAATTGTACATGGTGATGCATGTGTTTAAGGTGATGATACTGAGACATAGAGCAGTTGGGTCATTCGTGACTCAGTGTGGCTGGAACTCGGTCCTAGAGGGGATCAATGCGGGAGTGTTGCTACTGACGTGGCCTCTTGAAGCTCCGGACCAGTTCTGGATTGCCAAGTTGATAGTCGAAACGCTCAAGGTTGGGGTTAGCGTGGGCCAAGGTATGAGGTTGCTCCCAAGCTCGGATGAGTTGGCTAAGGTGTTGCGTGAGTCGGTGAGCCAGTCGGCTTACACGGAGGAGAAGGCAAGGGCAATGCAACTTGGCAAGGAGTCCTTTCAAGCGGTGGGTCAAGGCGGAACCTCGTTCAATGATTTGGAAATGCTAATCCAACATTTTAACCAATTGCCCAAACCGGTAATCAACGTGACATATTTAATTAAAGTGGCATTTGATGTATAGTATCCTTAATTAGCATCGGAGATTAATAAGTTTCTTGTCCAGCATCCGGATGTTATCCAAGAATGCAAAAAACGGATTGAAGAGCAGGATCAGATGAATGGTGACAGTGACACCTACAAAGAGAAGTAACCGGAAAGAACAATATTGAGAAATGGTCATATTCACAACTACGTGTGTTCTATTGTTTAGATAATAAGCAATGGTATATGCATGTTATTTTCTTCCCATAGTAGGGATATATAGCGAAAAAATAATGGTGTGTTAATTTTTTTTTTTTTAATAAGGACCGTCCTGAGGCATCCGGACAAATGTTATCATCAAGATCATGAAGCGTTACCTGGGTTGGGATGTGGTCACCTTGTATTCCCGTAGTAAGGATATCAAATAAATAATGGCGTGTTTTATTTTCTTCCCCTAGTAGGGATATTAAATTAAAAAAAAAGTGTTATCTTCTTCCCATAGTGAGGATATTAAGTGAATAATAATGTATTTTATTGTTTGAATTCTTCCCATAATACAAGCTTTGCTCTTGTTCTAGCAAAACTCAAAAGCAAGTTGTTGGATAATTAACCATTTTCTTGCTCAATACCATCATCATCATTTAAGGCTTGAAAATTGAAATGTAAGTGTTCAATCTACAGCTCCAAATGATTGTTATTTCTAAATTTGGGAGCTATACATCTGTTAGAATTAGAAACACTGAATAAGATAATACTATATATAATAAATGTTGCTTTAATTTGAAGACTGAATACATATATATCTACTCATACTGATAAGTACATACAACTACCTGCATCCACCAGTGTGTTTCTCTGCACTACCTTAACAATCAAAATTGAGAGAATTACAAAAAGTAATTAAGTGGACTTACAATATCATAGATAGGTGACAAAATTGTGAAACCTTTCTTGTTAATTTCTACAGCTTCCGTGTGATTTCTCCAGCTAGTTAATTATGCCCAGGTGGATGAGGATTAGGATGGCCATAATCTGCACTCAAGGATTCAAACTCATTCATGGTGTTGGATCTTGAATAGTGAGAATCTCTTAGACTACTCCACTTAGAAGACTTTAATACTCCTCTCATCTTCCTCTTCTCTATTCTGTGATGGGCTTTCTTGTAATCCTCTGAGCTTTTCATGTCATTCAACTCCTTTGCATTATCTGTCTTCATCATCTTCCTGGCCTTGAGCACGTGATCTCCATGTGCAATGACTCTCTTCTTTGCAAATATATTGGCCTGCTCTTTGTCTGCAAATCATCAGTAAACAATAGTAAGGAAAAAAAAACATATACCCAGTTGGATCCCGGTTTCGACGAGATCTGGGGAGTCGAGATGTATGTACCCTTGATCCGAGTGGAAGTTGGGAGAGTGTGTATGACAGTAAGAAAAAAAAAAGATACAGGAAAAAATGAGCACTTTGTTTTTTGTGTGTGTTTAAATCACCTGCAAAGTTGAGTGCAAAGGACTCCATAGCTTGAAGCAAACTAAGTAGAATAACAATGAAGCCAATAAAACCTAATGAGACCATTTTCTGTTAAACAAAGTTGAGAAAAGAACTGGAAAGCATGTCCGAGCAAGAAGCAAGATGATTTATAACAGACAGGTTGAATTATACTTCTGGTCAAAGATGCAATTCCAAAAACTTAACTTGTAATGTGATAAAATATGTATATGCTACTTAATTTGTTATAGGTTTTTATAACCCCAAAAAGCATCAGCTCCAAAACCCAACGCTTTGTCTACCATACCAAGGTTTTGATATTAGAATGTGAAGCCAATTATGTGTATGATGAGTTTTAAAAACATTATTCTTCTTGGGTGAATTAAATCAAGCTTTTTTTTAGTAAAAAGGAGTTCTGGTCACCGCGTCAATTTCAAAGTTGTTAGGGGAAAAAATGTGCTACAACAAGCAAGAAATATATACTCCTATAACTTATAGTGTGACTTTGTTATTTTATTTGCCGCCATATGTGGCGGTGGAAGTTGTGTGGATCGAATCTTTACCCAACTATGGATGAGAAAGTCATTTGTTCCTTACAAAAACTTCGAATTTGCGCTCGTACTGAAATTAATTTATCTTGTGTTGGAACATTTGATGTTTTATGGTTTTTCTTAGTTTTGACAATGACAAATTTTAATGGTTTAATGTGTTTGTGTCCATATAAGTGTTTCGGAAAAACAACAAGAACATTGTTAAGAGTGACGGAACATTGTAAGGAACAATGGAGGGAACGAGTGACGATCCAGAAAGGCTATTCTGGAAGACATGTATCTTTCTATTTATGGCAAGTTACCACGCCTCCAACAAAGTTCTCTCCACCATCATTCACTCTTTATGATGGGAATTCAGACCCCGTAAATCATATAGCCGCTTTCTCTCATAAGATGGCGCTATGGGTGTCCGAGGAGGCCATAATGTGCAAGATATTTCCAAGTAGACTCACCAAGGGATCGCTAAAGTGGTTCCAAAGTCTGAAACCAAGATCAATACGGTCTTGGTATCAATTGGCCACTAAGTTTGTGAAGCGCTACATAGCCAATAGCCGGGATGCAGTGTCTCTAGATACACTCTTCGGCCTCAAGAGAAAGAAAAACGAAAGCTTGCATCTCTTTTCCAATCGTTTTATGGAGTGTTGTGCTGAAATTGATGGGTGTGATGAGAAGACTGCAATTACTGCCTTTAAGAATGCAATTTCATTTGAGAGCAAGATAAGGGAAGAGTTGACACTTCGTCTTCCTTCCACCATTGTTGAACTTTAAGAGCGTATTCACCAGTATGTGCGCTTGAAAGAAGCTGGATACAGGACAAGAGGGGGGGGGGGGGGGAGGTCGCCCTTTCCACTTCGAAAGCCCCATTGCCCTTCAAATGGGAGCTTTAGGCAAAATACACACTCGTCGGAGGAACAAGATAGAGCGTTCTACACATCTTTCAACACCTGATCTATAAAATTCTACCGCACATCAAACATGAGAGCTATTTTCGCTATCCTTCTCAGAAAGAATGCCCCAAAGATGACGTCCTAAGTTGAAAATATTGCATATACCACAGAGTACGGGGGCACATGACTGGAGATTGTAAGCCCTTTAAGGAGTGCCTTGAAGGTTTGGTTCAAGAAGGGTACTTGCGCGAGTACATTGAGAAAAATGAACCAAAAGATAGTGAAGAGTCGAGAAAGAAGCAAATTGAGGTCGTCCAAACAATCTCGGTGGCTAAATTTCAAATACTTTTAGCTTTTATAATAATTCGAGGTTACCACACGAAATTTGTAAAACCTTAAGGTTACCATGCGGAATTCCGGAAAACCTTGTGTACCACGCGGAATTGGCAAAACCTCAAGGTCACCACACGAAATTTCTCTAATAAAAACTAGTAAAAGATAAAACTTTAGCATATGTATCTTTCACACGTGTTCTAGTTGGCCCTATGACTTTATTACCTAAATACAATTCAAAAGATTAAACTAAATATAAATATTAAATCCATAAGATAATTATAATATTAAACAAGACATAAGATAATCCAAAGCAAACTAAATATGGAAAGTCTATTATTCCGGTAGGATCTTGCGCACGCCTCATTAAAATTGGATTTTGATCTTCTTGTTGTGGAATCTCAACTTGAAATGAACTATGAAGTTGTAGATCTTTGAGGCATCTTTCCAACGCACCTTGAATGAACTAGAGATTATTTTTGCAGCCACATTTATGGCCGATTTACTAAAAATAATACACGCTAAGTACGTGATTTTATTAATACTAACTCTCGGATTTGTATAACAAAATGTTTTTTGTATATAGATTATTCATCATCCCCGCCGTCAATCTAATTGTTTTGTAATTTTTCCTCAAGATTTTGGGATTTATACCGTATATAGTGTGATCTCTCTCGGAGATCAAATACGTCGAATGTAGGTAATAAGAAAAGATCTTGACCCGAAAAACTTTTTCTAACCTTTATTTCTTACATTTCTCTTCTTATTTCATGTGGACATTTCAACAAAACTTGGAAAAAAAAATCCTTATGGAAAATCAAATAGTTAGTCCTATCAATCCCCAAAGAAAAGAACCCAAAAGGAAAAAAAAATCTCCAACAGTCCAGACTAGTAATGAAGCCACCCTATTAAGCCCAACATGAGGCAACCCTATTCTTTTTTGGTACAAAAAGGCCGCCCTATTCTTGAATCATCACGGAAATAGCTCCACCTGATCCATTAAATTAAAGAAATAGGAGAGGGAACATGAAACAAGCATCTAGTAGTATTCAAGAACTCTCCATACAAAAGAATCAAGGCCGTAACTATTCTCATCATCGAATACAAGAGAAGAGAAGGCAAAGATACGACCTTCTCATAGCTTAACCTCGGGGACATGGTACTTTAAGTTGGAGATGCCAATTCAAAATCATATTCCAATCCATAGGCAAGCTTTCCATTTGACTTTTATCCTCCTTCAATTACTCTAAAAATTGTGTTTTCATAATCGTTTCCATCTTCTTGGATTTTACAAGATTGTGCAATTGAATGCAAATCCAGTCATGTCCACATGAAATATGTGCATCATTTGGCTTCTCTCATTTGTGATTCGCTACAATTATGGCTAGGCTAGGAAATTATATTAGGATAATTATTTATATTATTCCTATTTAGAATATTATTTCTTTTCTTTTATTTAGGGTTTTAGTTTTATCTTTTAGTAAGGATATAATTTAAATATTTCAGCATTAGGTTTTGCTTATTAGCTAGATATTAGGGTTGTATAAATACTCCTTTAAGTTGTTATGTTTTGGAATCAATTATTCAATCAAGTAATTTGCCCTAATTTTCCTTTAGCTCTTTTTTATCTCTATGTTCCTTGAGAGTCGTGTCCACCTCAAACCATTCTCGCCCCCTTGACCAACAAGCAATGTTTAAAAAGGCGAGGCGACAACCCCCCCAAATTGCCTAGGTGCGCCTCTAAGGCGAAGGCGATCGCCTTTCCCGTCAAGAGTCCCGTAAATAACAAATATACATATAATGAAATTTTAGGTATTAAAACATATTTTTGATGCAAAATTTTTTTTATTCAGTTTATAATAATAAAAACAAGGAGAGAAAGAGAGAAAACAAGATCAAAGGAGGAAAACTACAAAAGAGAGAAGTCGAAGAAGAGGAAAACTATGAAAAAGAGAAGTCAGAGAAGACTTTGTCTTGTAGAAATAGGTTTAGAAGACTGAGTGTATAGAGTATTAGAGACAATGAAATCAAATAAAAAGATTTGGAAATGTATAACTGGAAAAGTTAACAAATTAAAGATATCTTGGAAATATATACTTGGAAAAGATAATGATAACATGTATTTTAGTCTAGGATAAAGCATGTTTATTTCCTTAGTTTAGTTGTTTTTATTTTATTTTCCTCTTGGTTTTATTGTCTTTTTAGTAGATTTTGTAGTTTCGGTTTCTACTCTTGCTTTGTTCGATTTCAGGATTATTTGTGCGAGAGTGACTTAATTCACTTGTGGAACTTAACTTATCCTAGAAATTATTGATTGAGTAGTCTTAACTGAGCGCGAGAGCGGATGTTATTTCTATTGATTCATTGATCTCTAAAGAACTTAAAGGACCTAAATAAGACTTGCTTTGTGCGAGAGTGACTGCTAGTCGAGTCTAGGTACATGCATTAATCGTCTGAAAAGAGTTAATGTTAACATTTGAGATAGTTAGTCCTTCAAATAACATTTGAATTGAAATCCAAATAAATATCACCGGTAATCTACTGAATAATCATTGTGGGAATCCTGACCTTGGAATGCTTTTCTCCATTGATAGTTACTTCTTAATTTTGATTTTAATTATTTCTGAATACAATTACAACTTCTTTTTCTTATTTTTGGCTTAGTCTACTGAATCGTGTTATAATCAATACTACAAAGTTCCCTGTGTTCGACACCTTGATTACTACAACCGAACCGTATACTTGCGGTGTAGGAAAATAGCCTATCAAGTTTTTGACGCCGTTGCCGGGGAGCTTTCTAGTATTGGTTGTGTTCCACAACCGGTAGATTAAGTCTTGTTTTTATTTTTAATTTGTTTCTTTTTGGTTTTGGTTCCAGTTTGTTCTCCTTCTTATGAGAAGAACTCTGAGCGCTAGTGCACTTAACAACTACAATTCTGAACCCGAGCGTGCTTTTCATAGGAGAAGAAGAGAGCAAAGGGAAGCTGAACCACAAGCTATGGAAGGCGATCAGGCAAATGCACAACAACAATTATTGTTGCAACAACAGCTGAATGCTCAACCACCTATGACATTGGGTGATTATGTGTTGCCACGCCATCAAGGACCCACAGCTGGTGTGGTCCGACCTCCAGTTCAGGCCAGGAATTTTGAGCTGAAGCCATCTCTGATTAATATGGTTTAGCAAAATCAGTTTGGAGGTCTACCTTCTGAGAATCCTCACCAACATCTCAACACTTTTCTGGAGCTTATGGATACGGTGAAGATTCATGATGTTTCTAATGACGCGCTTTATTTGCGCACCTTCTCATTCTCTCTAAGAGACAGGGCTAAAGCATGGTTCAAAGCCCTGCCTCATGGCACTATCACTACATGGGATGAGTTGGCCAAAGCTTTCCTGACCAAGTATTTCCCGCCTAAGAAGACTGCAGAGATGAGGAATCAGATCAGCTCATTTCAGATGAAGGATGGGGAATCTCTTTATGAAGGTTGGGAGAGGTTCAAGGAGCTCTTATTGTTATGTCCTCACCATGGAATAGACAAGTGGGTGCTTCTTCACACTTTTTACAATGCTGTTGACAACACCACCAGGTTGCTCATTGATGCCTCATCTGGAGGTACTATTATGAAGATGAATGTTGATGACGCTTGGGGGCAGATTGAGGATATTGCTCAGCATACTCACTACTATAATGATGCTCGATCTATTCCAAGCTCTAAGAGATCAGCTGGGCTTTATGAGGTTGATACAGAGACTTTGCACCAGGCACAGATTGATGCCATGACTCAGGAGATCAAGCAGTTGAAATTAAAGATGAATGGTTCTCCCGTTTCTACTAGTGGAAGTCCTTCTCAAGTTGTTTCAAATGTGGTTTGTCAGTTTTGTGGAGCAGGTGATCACACTATATCATCATGCCAAGTATTTGCTTCTAAGGAGGAACCACATGAGGAGGAGGTGAGATACATGAATAACTTTGACAGGGGGCCTAGGAATGATCCCTACTCTAATTCCTACAACCCTGGTTGGAGAAATCACCCCAACTTCTCTTATGGGAACAATCAGTCACAACAGCGAGCACCTCTTGGGTTTCCACCAAGGGCTCCACTGCACCCAAACCAAGAGGCTCAACCCTCCTAAAAGCCTGCATGGGAGATTGCTATTGAGAGCCTTGCCACCTCCATGAAGACGCTAACAGAAGAAGTGAGAGCTCAGGGGAAGAATTTGAAGATCATAGAACAACAAGTGGCTCAACAAGCTTTGAATGTTCCTAGACCTCCTGGTCAATTACCTGGGCAACCTGAAGTCAATCCTAAGGAGCAATGTCGGGCTGTCACTCTAAGGAGTGGAAAAGAGCTTGAAGAGCTCCCACCGGTGAAAAAAGGAGTTGCAGAAAAGACAACGGAGAAGCCATCTAATGATGAAGAACCTAAATATGTTGCTCCCCCACCTTACAAGCCACCTCTACCTTTCCCACAAAGGAAGATTCAGGTGGTGCAAGAGCAACTATTTGGGAAATTCATGAGTATGATAAAGAAGCTCCACATTGACATTCCTTTCATCGATGTCCTCACTCAAATGCCAACATATGCAAAATTCTTAAAGGAGATTCTATGCAAAAAGAGGAGGATTGAAGACTATAAGACAGTCGCCTTGGTGATGGATCAAGTTGAGAAGATGCCAAGAAAGCTAAAAGATCCAGGCGAGTTCTTTATCCCTGCTGGTTTTGGTTCTCTTCAATTTGATTGCCTTTGTGATCTTGGTTCTAGTGTCAATATCATGCCCTTGTCAATTTGCAAAAATCTGAATTTGGGTGATCCTATTCCAACCAAGATGCGTCTTATCATGGCTGATAATTCAGTCACTCATCCTGTGGGCATTATTGAGAACTTTCCAGTGAAGGTGGGCAAGTTCTTTATACCAGGAGATTTTGTGATTCTTGATATGGAGGTGATGAATGATAGGACTCCTATCATATTTGGGAGACCCTTTTTAGCCACTGTTGGAGCTAACATTGATCTCAGGAATGACAAGATCTCACTCACTATTGGGGAAGAGAAGATAGAGTATGAATATTTCAAAGATAACTTCCTTGAAGTGCAAAAGAATCCTCCACAAGAGACTGTCAAAGCAGCTTGCTGTAATATTGAAGCGAAGCTGGCTAATGAGGAGATTCAATCTGATATTGCTCAACCTTCTCAAGAAACCTTAGAAGTTAAAAGCCTCATGGATGGTGGTATTGTTGAGGATATAAAGGGTAGGGATCATAAGAAAAAGAAGAAGGCCCGAGCAAAAGCTGAGATTAAAAGAGGAGACAAGGTGAAGTTATTTCATGAAAGATCCAATATGTTTCCTGGGAGCAAAGGAACAAGATGGTCAGGGCCATACATAGTAACTCGAGTTTTAAAAGGAGGAGGAACTGAGCTTTGGCATAAAAACTCGGGGAAATTCAAAGTGCAAAGAAACAGTTTGAAGCTTGTAGATGAGCCTGATCCAGTCAGGGTGGGTACCAAAGACCCTCCTGACCTGACCACTTGAAAGAAGATGGGAGGTCGAGCTAACGACCTTAAACAAGCGCTGCTTGGGAGGCAACCCAAGGTTAGTGTTTTCTTATCTCCCTCTTTTATTCTCTACATTGGGGACAATGTAGGTTTTAAGCTTGGGGGTGGGGAACATTTTCATGTTTTGCATTGCATATAGTTTAGTTTGTATATTTAGTTTGAATTTTGCTTGCATTAGAAGAAAAAATATAAAAAAAATTGCATTATAGGAGCTATGGATTTCTCTTCAAGTGAAATGCCCCTTGTCCTCAAAATTTTCTCTATGGAATTCTAACCCCTTGACTTGCTTGAAATGCTTAAAATATTGATGATGACTAGCTATGTTATGAATTAGCTTGATGATTGAATGAGCTTGCATATTCTTTGAAACTTGAGTTAATATTGAAATTCTAGACAAAAAGCCTTGTGAGGATTATTGTTTGCCTTTCTTAGGACTAAATAATGTCATGATGTCCTTTCTTTTTATGTGTGATGCTCACTTTGATTGCTTCCTCTAGAACTTGCTTTAGACTCTTTTTCAAGACCACTCTTATGACTCTTGCATGCGACTTTGAAGTGATTGATGCACTATTTTCTTAGCCTTTATACTCCTTATCCACCCTGCATATTATCTTTTTTTGAAGCCCCTTTTCGAGCCTAAATTAGCCTTATTCGTTTGAAGCTCCACAAAATTAACCCGAGCCTTTATAAGCCTGACCCATCCGGGAACTAGGATAATTACTTGATTGACTCTGTGGTTGCAAGCTAAGCTTGGGGGAGACTTATATGTATTTGGTGATTGGGTTGTGTAATGTGCTAGTATTTTTTATCTTGGAAAATCAAAGAAAAAGAAAAAAATCAATAAAATGCTTTGAAAAAAAAAAAGAAAAAAAAACAAAGCAAAAAGGAAAAAAAGAGTATGAGAAATAAGGGAATAAAGGGTGTTGGTGTATGGGAATAAGTTGATTGGAAAGAAAATCATGAGACATGGTGTTCAATCGAGTTTAGTTATGTCTAGATTCCCGGGATTTAGCACCACATGGCCTAAATATTTCCCCACCTATTTCTTATCACCTTGGCCCCATTACAACCCAATAAAAGACCTCTTGATCATTGTTGGATGCAAGGTCCCATGCGGTGGAGATTTAGAACGCTTTGGCAAGCCTATGGTAGCTAAGCTTTCAAATGTGAGATTTGAGTGAAACACGTCCTATTTAAACACTTGAGAGAGAGCGAAAAAAACATTATCCTAAGTGAGGTCTAGAATGAATATGTTGACTCAGTTTCTTTGAATTTCTCAAATGCACGCTATGATTTTGATTGTTGATCTATACTTCTAAACTCTTTGTCTAGTTCGTTGTCAAGATGGATGCATGACTTGCTTGTTTTGTGGGGTGTCAGATTCTATTTCTTGCTTGAGGACAAGCAAGGTTTAAGCTTGGGGGATTTTGATAGCATGCATTTTAGTCTAGGATAAAGCATGTTTATTTCCTTAGTTTAGTTGTTTTTATTTTATTTTCCTCTTGGTTTTATTGTCTTTTTAGTAGATTTTGTAGTTTCGGTTTCTACTCTTGCTTTGTTCGATTTCAGGATCATTTGGAGGTGGATTCAAGGAGTTTTGGCATCAACAAGGACAAGGGCGAGAGGAGCAACCCGATAGGAAGGGTCTAGGAGTCAAGCGGATGCAAGGAATTGAAGAGAAGATGGGCAAAAGCTCGGTGGAAGGCACGGGAGGAAGCTCATTTAACATTTCAAACGGAGCAGTGCACCAGTCCAAAACGCGGTCCAGGTCACGACCGAGTTTTACAAAACTCGGTCTGAAACTCGACCGAGTCGCGTCTTTTTCCGAAATTTCTCCTCCGCGTGTTTCATTTATTAATTTCGGGCCTTTTCTATCTTGTTTTTAGGGTTTCATATAAATACTTAGAGATTAAGTTTGGATGAGGATTACGTATTATTTTCTTAGCCTCTCTCTTTGAAGAACCCTAGATTGGAGATTTGTGGATTTTTGGCAAGACTTGATTGGAGTTGAATTTAGATCTATTGAAAAGACAATTGGTATGTTTCTCTTTGATTTAGATTTCTTATCTCTCCGTATTATGTCTAGCTAATTTCTTAGTTCTAAGGAAGGGTGAACCCAATGGTTTAATAGGTAGATTTAATGGTGATGATTGGTTGAATTGAGATTTGAATTGTTGTTTGATTCAACCTAGGATGCTTAATGACCTAATTTGCTTGAATTAGGAATCTTGTTATAATTTGAGACCGAGAGGAGATAAGAATAACAAGAGATTGATTGAATTGAATTCACAAATTGTTAATTCATGTTAGATCCCTAGGTTTGAACTTGTTGAATTATTTGTGCGAGAGTGACTTAATTCACTTGTGGAACTTAACTTATCCTAGAAATTATTGATTGAGTAGTCTTAACTGAGCGCGAGAGCGGATGTTATTTCTATTGATTCATTGATCTCTAAAGAACTTAAAGGACCTAAATAAGACTTGCTTTGTGCGAGAGTGACTGCTAGTCGAGTCTAGGTACATGCATTAATCGTCTGAAAAGAGTTAATGTTAACATTTGAGATAGTTAGTCCTTCAAACAACATTTGAATTGAAATCCAAATAAATATCATCGGTAATCTACTGAATAATCATTGTGGGAATCCTGACCTTGGAATGCTTTTCTCCATTGATAGTTACTTCTTAATTTTGATTTTAATTATTTCTGAATACAATTACAACTTCTTTTTCTTATTTTTGGCTTAGTCTATTGAATCGTGTTATAATCAATACTACAAAGTTCCCTGTGTTCAACACCTTGATTACTACAACCGAACCGTATACTTGCGGTGTAGGAAAATAGCCTATCAGATAACAAATTAAAAGATATCTTGGAAACATAATAAGGAAATAAATGTTTAACACATTAAAATGATATATTGCCTTGAAAAAAGGATGAAAATAAATATGTACATTAAGGAAAGTGTATTAAAAAGGTAAGAAAATTGAAAAGATACCAAATTTAAGTGAAAACAGCATAAGGCGATCGCATATCGCTTGAGCTCGCCTGGTCGCGTAGGTCGCCTGGGGCGCCTGGGCATCGCATATGCTATTCGCCTTGCCTTGGCTAATGCAGGCGTTGGCCATGGCCGGGCGCGCCTAGGCGCGCCTTCGCCTCCCCTTTTCATACACTGTCAACAAGGGTCCGATACGAATCCACCTCGGGTTTGTATCATTTGTATGTCACTCAATGACCTTACTCTCACTTGCATACCGGGCCTTCAAGTATAGGTAGCTTTGCTTTTTCTTGAAGCCAACATTGCAACTGGAAATGTTCCAAAATATCCAAAAAAAAGAATCAAGTATTAGTATAACTCACACAAGAACTGAAAAATTGTTGTTCATGCTTAATTAGTTGCACATGTCCCTAAGCCTATCTAGACAATAAAATCAACAAGACTCAACTATGAGATATTGTTTGGTGACATGCACCTACCTATACAACCCTTTTAACTGATGATTAAATAGATTCCCACATTTTTGTTTGAAAACAGGCAGAGAATACTTGTATATAGGGATTTTTCACAAGAATACTTCAAATAACAAGAGCACAAAGCCAACTAATAAATCTAAATGAACTGCACGTGTATGTAGTACTGGAAAACCATAATACATAAATATATGTACGCATAATATATACTCATGAAGTATGGGAAAAAGTGCAGAACGACAACTATGGTGAGTTTATATCCTCAATACAAGTATGTCTCTGGCTAGGGGCCACAATTCGAGGAGTTTCTGCGCCATTTGACTGCATTTAAATACCATAAGGACTGAGAATTTTTTTTTGATGGAAGCGACTAAGAAGTAAATAGAAGAAAGCTAACAGACACTGGTATACCATACAATTGTACTGATAAAGGAATAAATTATGTGCTTGCAAACTACTCCCTCCGTTTAATAAAAGGTGTCGTTTAAACGACTGTCCAACAAATTAAGAAGACCCGTGCTATGACTTAAATACCTTTTTTAGCATATTTTTTATTCGTACTTAATATCCGATCTTTTAGGTATCCCGGCCCAACACTGCATATTTTAGGTAAGGAGTAATTAATTAAGACTTGCGCACTACTACTGCAACTCGTACAAATTTTGTGCAAATTTAAAATTGGAGCCAAGTTTTAAGGTAAATTTCTTTTTGGCTCTAATGTAATTGTGTGAAAATATTTGAGTTGGAGCCAAAATTACAAGAAGGCTTTATATATGGATTTAAGTAAATTTACAACACCGATCAGTGATAGCATACATATTTTTTTCAAAAAAAAAAAGTTTGTTAATGGATTCGTCTAATTACGAATTCGATCTAAATTACTCTCCAAATGAATCCCTTGTACATCATTTGGATGATAATGATTTGCCTAATTCAAGTGAAATCGATCTTAATGTAGTTCCTCCAAATCAAGAAGAAGAACAATTTGTTCATAGTCCTAGTAAGTTTTACTAATTCTTCTCTCTTTTTTGCAAATAAAAATCCCTTATATATTTAGTTGATTTTTTTTGAATTTGATTCTGCAGTTAATTTGAATGCCCATGGAGATATTTCAATTGAAGAAGGCAATCAATCCACTAATTCTTCAGGTTTGTGGTTAATTGGTTATTTAAGTTTTGATACGGATTAGTAGGTATGGATTACATTTAGATAAAGTATTTTCTGTTTATGTATTGGTACTCCGTAATACAGTACTCCTCTTGCTTGATTTGAGAAGCTTATAAAACCTCTTTCTTGATTTACATAGACTAGCTAGTGAGTATTACATGATTTAAATGTGAGATTGATTGATGATGTCATAAATTTCAAAGTCAAATATAACTAGCACTAATTTGAAGATTGAACGTAGGCAACGTTAATATATTTATTGTTTCTACTGTAGGTGACCTTAATTCATTGTTTAGGAGTATCAAGCTAGGTTGGTTGTTTAGGTCGTTACAATTTGTCTTCCATTGTTTCTACTGTAATTTACAGAATGCTTAAGTTCTTTTTTTAATTTTAAATGTAGAAAATCTTGGCATGTCTCAAGGAGAAGGTGGGCAAAGAATTAATAGGGTCTTATCTTCAGACGAAAGGAAAATGATATATGATGCTTTGCTTGATAGAAGCGTTAATGGGATATTAAAACGCAATACAACTAAAGAGGTTTCTTTGTTGTACTCGGTGTCAATACGAACTGTTCAAAGGATATGGAAATGAGCAAAAAAGTCCCCAACTGGTCGTGCTATTGATGTGAGCGATAGAAGACCCAAAAATAGTGGTCGGAAGCGAATTGAAATTGACTTGAATCGTATTGTTGACATTCCTTTGAATAAAAGAACGACACTGAGATCTCTTGCTCAATCTTTGAATGTAAACCATGTCACACTACATTCACGCTTCAAGGAAGGCCAGCTTCGCCGTCACTCAAATTCGATCAAACCATATTTGAAAGAAGAGAACAAGATGGCGCGACTTCGGTTTTGTATCTCTATGTTGGACACACGTAGCTTACCCCATGATCCAAAATTTGTTCGTATGTACAACATTGTACATATTGATGAAAAGTGGTTTTATATGACAGAGAAAACGAAAACTTACTACCTCCTCCCTAATGAAGAAGATCCTTTGCGTACATGTCAAAGCAAAAATTTCATCAAGAAAGTGATGTTTTTGGTTGCTGTTGCAAGACCGAGATTTGATGAAGAGGGAAATGAAGTATTTTCAGGAAAAATTGGAGTGTTTCCTCTAGTGACTATGCAACCAGCTCAAAGGAGCAGTCGAAATAGAGAAGCTGGAATCATGGAAATTAAACCAATCATATCCGTCACAAAAGATGTTATACGGGCCTTTTTAATATCAAAGGTGATTCCGGCAATTCAAGCTAAATGGCCAATAGAGGATAGAGGAAGTGCAATTTTCATTCAACAAGACAATGCAAGAACACACGTTCAACCAAATGATTTATTGTTTCAAAGAGCCGCTTCACGAAATGGGTTTGATATTAGATTAGCCTATCAACCGGCGAACTCTCCAGACATGAATGTTTTGGATCTTGGATTTTTCAAGGCGATTGAATCATTGCAACAAAAAGAGCCCACACGAACAGTGGATGAGCTAATTGGTGCGGTTCAAAAGGCATTTGAAGAGTATCCAGCGAAATATCTCAACCGCATTTTTTATCCTTACAAGTATGTATGAGGAAAACCATGGAAGAGCAAGGGTCCAACCGATACAAAATACCTCATATAAAAAAATTAAAGTTAGAAAGGAATGGTATTCTACCCAAAGTAATTGATTGTAACCCTGTTTTGGTAGAAAATACCATGAACATTTTAGGGTGAGGGCTTGATATTGTTTTTCTTAGTTACTGTTTTTTGGTTTGAGCTGAATTGTTTAGCTACTGTTTTTTTGGTTTGAACTGAATTGTTTAGCTACTGTTTTTTGGTTTAAGCTGAATTATTTGCTTTATTATTTTGGTCTTAACTTAGTTCATTTTGGCCTAAGCTGAATTTTTTTTAGTTTCATAGCTACTGTTTGTTTTCATAGAAGGAAGTGTTAATACTCCGTATTAAAAATACTCCGTACATCAAAATCAATAGGATCAAATACCAATATAAAGTGGGACTATTTTTCTATGGTACGATATACTCCCTGGTATTTATTTTAATTTATTTGGAAGTGGGACTAAAAAAATTGCTTGAACTGATGTAATAAAAAGTATGGCTTCTACATAAATACTCAGTAGTAGTTAACTAGGCCAAATCAGCTTACTGTAAATCAACCACCACCTAATGAGCTCATATGATGACTATCACATGTATACAGTTTCATTTTAGAATTGAAAAAAGAAATACAAAATTGGTTCTAGACAATACTAAGACTTAATATAGAAAACATCCGAATGATGAGAGACCGGCTCTGGAACGTTGGATGGCTTCTTAAATGATTATGATCAAGTACTTCTGTCACTAGATGGCTTGAGCTACTGCACGATTAAGATCAAGTACTGCTGTCATTGGATTTTGAGACGTTTAAACTATCCAACACTGAATTTCTACATGGGACCTATCAAAAGATCAAAGGTTTGAGGAAACTTGCAGTAAACTGGGTAAAATTAAATTTAGATGGAGCTTATACCAAGGAGAAGCCATAATCAAGCTGGTGGGCTACTAAGAGATCATGATGGTAAATTCTTAAAAGCTTGCAAATTATTGAATGTACGAGCACACATATACTAAAGTGGTATATACTTCTAAAATGAAAACCCAGTCATCCATATATTTGTCTGGTTTCACAAACCTTTGCCCAAGTTGTTTTTATCAGTAATCAATCATCATTCATTTTTGGCAATCAATTAGTACGTTTTTCATCCAGTTGTGGCTTGATCCACTTCTACATTTGTTCATCTTTAACATTGCCGTATAATTTCCCTCTTCGTACTTCTTATTGCCTGTGCAAATCTCTATTTTTTTTTCTGTTTGCTTTTGATTAATGTTGCAAGAGTTGCCTCTTCTTACTCCTTATAAATGCAAGTCATTCCAGAGATATGCTCCCTCACCAAGACATGAAAATTCAGCTTTAATGATATTCACCATCTACCAAGCTCATACACCAAATTAACCAGAATTTTCCCATTAGCAAGTAATGACAAATTAAAGATGTAGTAATGAGAGGAGAATTCAGCTAATAATGCAACTTTTTATTTAAGTAGTGGAAAGTCAACTAAATCTTATACATGATGTTGAAATGAAGATAAAATTAACTATAATAACTAGTAATATGTCCTTCCTAGCCAATCAGAACATCAACAAAAGACCAATTATGTATAGTAATTTCAATAGTAATCTGGAAACAATAGGTGCAATGTGAATAATATTCCCGCTTCAACTCCCGCGTCAGGATCAATTTGTCCCCTTTCAACATAAATTTTTTTATTCAGATCAAATCGATAATCATGGAGATCTGTCTTAAAATACTCCTCAAGATTGAAAGTGGGAGCCTCTTCAGGTAGCAAGTTTAAATCGAAATCATGTTTGACATCAACCTCAGTTTCCTCAATTGGTGGGAGGTTCAAATCAAAGTCATGCTTCACATGACAATCAACGTCCTTGCTCGTCTCTTGTCTTAGATCTAAATGAAAATGCAAAAAAAAAAAAAAACACAAGCAATCAATTTTCCTTGGTTAGACACGATACTATGGACTAAATTCACTTTGAATTAATATTATGTATATGAAAAATCATATCCACAAATTGGAAACTCTAGGCACGTTGTATGAAAACTTTTAGCATGACATTAAGATTCATATAAGAGATTGAAAATTCCTATCCACCTAATGAATGCGGAGTAACTAGTAAAATAGCCAACTTATATAATAGATGAACATATATTGATACAAAATAGGATTGCAGGAAATTGAATAGAAACACAAAGCAATATCTAATTTTCATTGTCATGATTTGACATCAGAACTTAAGCAATATCTAAACCAACCTTTGTTATCCATCAGAACTTAAAGCAATCGGTGAAGCACAGTAGCTCGAAACGTAAAGCAACACAGTAGCAGGTTTGCCCTAAATACAAAAAATTTGCTCTTTGAAATAAAATTGTTAACGATTTTCAAAAGATAAAGGAGAGAATAAGCAATTTACCAGTAGAAAGAGTTTTTGAGAGTGCAAATTTTAAGAGATTTGGGCGAAAAATGGTTGAAAGTGCGCCATATTAGTCTCGGCGGGAGGAGATTTGGGCGAAATTTTTTTGGCTTTAGCGCTATCGAAATGTTGATTTCACGCTTTTTTTAAAGGGCAAAGTTGGAAGTTTATGCGTATAAAAATGTAGAACGACAGATTTTTTCTAACGAGACAACTCCTCTAAAACGACACCTTTTATTAAACGGAGGGAGTAGTTATTATTGATGAAAACATTGGCAGCATAAATGGTGTTACCTCACTATGAACACAACGTTGACAGCGTGGTAGATTCCGTGCAGAACCCGATGCATATGGTTTAGGTATGTAAACATTAATGGCCATCTGTAGAAAAAAAATGCATAAGTAACGAACATGTACAATTAAGCGGCTCACACAAAGGGGATGTACCGTACATCCCCTTTGTGTGAGCAAACAGATCGGTGTAGTTCTTGTTCCTGGGGAGCACAAGCTGAAATTCTTCATATAACACAAAATCACAACAAAATAGTACGTATTAACCAAATGTGAAATAATAAGACCATGCATAGTGCCAACTTTGGGGTTCAAACAAATTAGAATTACAGAACAAGGAGAATACATGGAAAGCAAAATTATAATCTTAGAAGTTCCCTCACTTTACTCCACTGATAATGAAATAATGTGTTACTGTTATATTGCTTGTTACCCTTAACGCATCGCCAATGTTTTTTGCTTCAATTTGGCCTCTAGAAATGAAGTTCCTAGCAATGCCCTGGCCTCAATCTCTGCTTTCGAAGGCGGCACTGAATGCAGAGTAAAAGCCTTCAATAACAAAATGAAGGTTTTATTGTGAATTTTTTGATCTTAGGTTGTTTTCTTGTTTATTTTAGAACTTCTTAGCAACAAGTTTTTTTTGAAAGTGTATCCAAATTTTACTCTAAGTTGCAACAAATAATTATGTTATTTTAAGCTGTAAATCTGCTTGATGGTAAGAGAAATACAGGTCCATGATTGTTGAAGCCAAATGCACAGCTTGGTAGCTCCCCTACATATATGTATATGTTGTGAAAGATTGTCCATTAGAAAGATTCACTTTGATTGAATACCTGCAATGTTAAAAAAAACCACTCCAAGATCAGTTTTTCTTATTTTAAGCAAATCATGACACATTTAAATGAGTATGATGTATGATGAAACAAGTTTACGTGACCAACGAGCGCAGCATTGGCATCCTCATTATGTGCTACAACCACCATGGTGTACGTCACTCACAACCATGACATCAGAACAATAATCAACCATACTCTCACGAAATTTGCTCTCTTCCTCCTTTGGAACAAATGGTAAGATCTCTTTCCTAAAGTTGATTAGTATTACCTGCAAAAGAAAAAGCTTGTAAACAAATCAAATATATATATATATATATATCATATAAAAGCATTACTAATTAGGGGACTGGTATATGATCTATACATCAACAATTGGCACGTGATGTGAACCCCGTTGAGGATTCACGAGCGGATCTTTGCTTGGATGCGTATTAGGTCTTCGATACCGTGGTAACCGATAGATTGGAGGCGTTTGCACGCCTAGACTGCATTGAGAGGAGAATTGAAAGGATGAGAAGGTCGCCTAAGTTAAATTAGGCGTGAAGAATATGGGATGAGAAGTAGAATTGTGTTTGACGCCTAAACGATAAATGGCGGGAACAATCCGACAACAATTCAATATCAAAATGAAGCGTAAGGAAATACAAGCATAGGCTGTCGCGACATGCTAGGCGTGGCACGATAAGGCCGAGGCACGCTGCTCACTAGAACCTCAAGTCGCGACGCCGGGTTGGCCCGACGTGCACAAGACAGTCGGTACCGAGGTGTGGGACTCGGTACCGAGGGTGGTTGGCACGGTACTGACCCAAGGTGGCTCGGTACTGAGTGCGAGGTCCTCGGCACCGTGGTGTGGGCGTCGACACCTAAGGCTGGCGAGGCGCCGATGATCGAGAGGCACGTGAAGAGGGGCGTGCCCGTGAGTGAACTGTGGCTAGCAAAGGCACGCGCGACGATGGAGTCCGTGGCTCGAGCGATGACACGGGTCCGAGCTCGAGTGATGGGTCCGTCAGAGCGCACGGACAAGTCCTCCTCTTCTTGGCTGACAGTCAATGTGGGGCTCACATCACCCTCCCCTCCCCCCCCCCCCCCCCCCACCCCCCACCCCCCACCGGGTGGGAAACGTCCCCGTTTCCTCGTCATGATACTCGGGATCCACATAGGGAGAGAGATTCGATACATTAAAGGAAGCGTGAACGGGGTACTCACCCGGGAGGTCGAGGATGTAAGCATTGTTGTTGATGCGCCGGAGGACTTTGTCTGGTCCGTCTCCTCGAGGGTGCAACTTCGTCTTCCTAGCGTTGGGAAAACAATCCTTGCTAAGGTGTAGCCACACCAAATCTCCGAGCTCGAAGATCAATGTGTATCGCCCCTTGTTGCGTTGGGCGGCGTATTGATCCGAATGCTTCAGCAGCTGTTCCTTGGTGCACTCGTGTAGGCGGCGGACGTGGTCGACGCGGTTGGCCGCGTCGACGTGCTCACCGGGCTTGTATGGCATCGACACCAAATCCATGGGTGTACAAGGATTACACCCGTAGACAACCTCGAACGCGGTCATCTTCGTCGCAGAGTGGAAGGACATGTTATATGCAAACTCAACATGTCAAAGTAAGTCCTCCCACCGACATGGGTTTGCCTTGAGCATCGTCCGAAGAAGAGTGCCCAAGGTCCGATTGGTCACCTCAGTCTGACCATCGGTCTGGGGGTGATAAGTAGTTGAAAATAGGAGTCGTGTTCCTAAATTCCCCTAAAGCGTTCTCCAGAAATGGCTACAAAATTTGGTATCCCTATCACTAACAATAGTTTTAGGAATACCGTGGAGCTTTACCACATGTTCGAAAAATAAATTTGCGATTTCCACCGCGTTATTAATTCCCTTACATGCAATAAAGTGGGCCATCTTGGAGAACCGATCCACGACTACGAAAATGGAATCTTTGCCATGCCTCGACGTTGGAAGGCTCGTGATAAAATCCATGGAAAGATCTTCCCACGGGGCATCCGATATAGATAGGGGCGTGTAAAGGCCATTTGGTTGAGACCGAGACTTGGCAGTATGACATGGCACACAACCCTGACAGAACTTGGTTACATCTCGTGCCATATGTGGCCATAAGAAATGCTCACGGAGTGTTGCCAATGTTTTGGCTATGCCAAAGTGGCCTCGACCATCATGAGCCTCTTTGAGTAACAAATGTCTAACCGAAGAGGCTGGAATGCAAAACTTTCCAGCGCTGTATAGAAATCCGTTGTCCAAAAAGTAAGACTCATGGATGCGAAAGCGCTCGAGGTCCTTAATGATCGAAGAAAAGTACAGATCTGAGGCGTACAATTCTTTAATCAAAGCAAACCCGAGCAGCTTAGAATGAAGCTGGGTTAAGAGGATATACCTGCGAGAGAGAGCATTGGCGACGACGTTCTCTTTTCCCTTTTTATGCGCAATGACGTAAGGAAACGTCTCCATGAACTCGACCTAGCGTTTGTGGCGCCTATTTAGAGTCGTTTGACTCTTAAGATAAGCCAAGACCGCGTGATCCATATGAATTATGAACTCGCTTGGCCAGAGATAGTGTTGCCACGTCTTTAGGACCCGAATAAGAGCATAGAGCTCTTTATCTTAGGTCGGATAATTTAAAGTAGACCCTGCTAGCTTCTCGCTAAAGTAAGCGATATGCCTTTGTTCTTGAAGGAGTACGCCGCCAATACCATAATCGGAAGCGTCGCACTTGATCTCGAAGCGCTTTGAAAAGTCCGACAGTTGCAGGATCGGGGCTCGGCACAAAGCATCTTTTAAGGCCTCGAAAGCGGCCTCATGATGCGGCATCCAATTTATTGTGGCTGCCTTCTTGGTCAAAGAGTGGAGTGGCCCGGTGATAGAACTGAAGTCCTTGACAAATCGCCTATAAAACCCGGCGAGCCCAAAAAAGGAACGAACCATAGTGGGGGTCGTGGGAGTTGGCCACTCACGGATGGCCCGGATTTTGTTAGAATCCACTCGTAGGCCATCCTTGGATACGACGAAGCCAAGAAAATTCGTAGTATCCGAGCAAAACACACACTTGTCCAAATTTACATACAAACAATGTTCGTAGAGGCAATCTAACACCTGCCTAAGGTGCCTCACGTGAGAGTCTAAAGTCCTATTATAAACTAAAATGTCGTCAAAATACACGACGACGAAACGTCCCAAAAATTTACGTAAAACAAAGTTCATTAAGTGCATAAAAGTGGAAGGAGCGTTAATGAGGCCAAAAGGCATCACCAACCACTCATAAAGACCATGCTTGGTCTTAAACGCCGTCTTCCATTCGTCCCCTTCTTGCATCCGAATCTGGTGGTAGCCGCTCCGCAAATCGATTTTGGAGAATAGAACGACACCATGTAATTCGTCAAGCATGTCGTCCAAACGGGGAATCGGGTGACGGTACTTGATTGTGATTTGGTTGATGGCACGACAGTCCACGCACATCCTCCAAGAGCCATCTTTCTTTGGCACCACGATAACCGAAACCGCACACGGACTAAGGGACTCTCGAACATAGCCCTTGTCCAAAAGAGATTGGACTTGGCGCTGTAGTTCTTGAGTCTCCTTGGGAGACGCCCTATATGCAGCCCGGTTTGGCAATGAAGCATCGGGAATGAGATCTATGCGATGCTCGATCCCCCGAATAGGTGGTAACCCTTCGGGGAGCTCAGTAGGCGCCGACGCCGACAAAAGAACACAAAAGAAAAGGACACAAAAGGAGCAAGCGATCTTTGACCGTGCCGAGCAAGGGAGGCTCGTCGTCCTCGACGCTCCGGGACTTGGCATGGGCACCCCTTGGCTGGACAGTAGAGCCATTCCAATGGTGCAGGTTTGGCCCAGGCGCGCTGCTGGAATGGCTCGGTATCGACCCAGCGCCAGTCGGTACCGAGGCTGGCGCGTTGCAGCGTTTGCAATCGGCGTTCTGGGTTCGTCCTTGACATTTCCTCGGCATTTCTGGTTCGAAACCTGGTGTTGACCAAAATCATGCCCAGAAAAATCAAAAGCGTCGACAGAATGTGATCCCGTGCCAGAAACGCCGGTGGTGGCCTCATTTGGCGTCGGCGCGGCCGGAACTGTCTCCCTAGCCCTGGCTTGTTGCCTCTCAGCTTCATCCTACAAGGCTTCACTCGGAGACATTGGTAAGATAGTCATGCATTTACCATGGTAATTGAACATGTAAGTGTTCAACCGGCCATCGTAAATCACGTGACGGTCAAACTGCCATGGACGACCAAGAAGGAGATGTGTGGCATCCATGTCAGTGACATCAAATAAAACAGAATCCGAGTAGATGCCAATTGAAAAAGAAAGACGTACCGGTTTGTTGACCCAATGATCGCACTCGTTAGAGATCCAAGCAAGCTTATACGGCGCCGGATGCTCAAATTGAGGCAAGTTGAAGTGTTGTACGACTTTTCTTGATAAAAAATTCCCGCAACTACCCGAATCAGTAATAACGCTCAAGGAGACATTTTGCACCAAACACCGAGTACGGAAAATATTTTCCCGTTGATCGGTGGGCACGACCTCCTTGATGATAAGCGCTCGGCGTGTCATGAGCAACAATTGTCTACGCCGACCCCAATATCCGAGGGCGCGCAAAACGCGCCAACTTCAATCGGTGCCTCGTTTTCCTCTTCCGACTCAGCCTCGTCAACGCTCTCATACGCCACCGATTGAGCCGAAAACAACACGCGCTTCGTGTTTGGACAATCACGTTTCAAGTGGCCCCACCCACCACATTGCTAGCACTCGATATCTCGAGTCCTTGTTTGTGGGGTAAGGACGACCTTGTCACGGTTTTGCCCAACCGAAGGGACCTTTGAGTCCATTCCGGGGGTACCTACCTTGGGTTTAGAAAAAGAAGGAGAGGAAACCGGTTTAGTACCAAAAACGGAAGGACTAGAGTTTGAGCCATATCGTTGAAAATTCGACGACTTCGACCTTTTAAAATGCGTGTACAACTCCATGGCCGTGTGTATGAGTCGTCCCAAGTCCTTGATTGGCAACACAACCAATCGATCACGGATCCATTGATGGAGTCCCGCCACAAAGCGAGACCGCAAAGCCCCCGGTGAAGCGCTTATGCCGGCTTTGAAGAATAGATCTTCGAAGTAGGCAAAGAACTCCTCCGAAGTCATGGATCCTTGACGAGCGTCTTGGATCAAAATCCGGACTTTCTCCTTGTAGTCGGGGGGTATGAACTTCCGCTTCATTATGAAAACAAGTTGGTGCCACTCAGTAATGGCGGCTTTACCCTTTCGGGCCCGATCCGCTTCGAATCGGTTCCACCACATACGAGCGGCCCCCTTGAAATGAAGGGTCACCACCTCGACTTTCTCGTGCTCCTCGTAATGGCAATGCTTGAGGACGTATTCGGTACCCTGCAACAAGAAATGAATTCATCAGGATTGTAATTACTAGACTTGTACATGGGCGGGCTGGGGCCGGGCCAAAAATTTTTTTTGTCCACATCAATGGGTCGGGCCAAGCCCGACCCAGTAATTCGGGCCTATTTTTTTGTCCATACCCGCCCACAAACACGGGTCGGGCTGTCCACGGGCTAGCCCGGCCCGCAATATAAATTATATATATAATATATTAATATTATTATAAATTATAAATGATATTAATATTATTATAAAATATAAATTATATATAAATTAATGATATAATATATATTAATATATTATATAAATTATATATATAATATATACGGGCGGGGCAGGGTATACGGGCTTTTTTCATTGTCCAAGCCCGGTCCTATATTTTACGGGTCGGGCCGGGCTAATTTCAATGTCCAAGCCCGTGTTTTAAGCGGGATGGCCCGGACTTGTACAGGTCTAGTAATTATCGAAAAAATCCTCAAAATTTACCTTGACGTCGCAGCGGGATACGTGCGTCGGACGTTCGTTCTCGGCGCGCTGATTGGCACGCGGAGGCGGTGTGCGATGGCGCCGGTTGCCTCGGGGAGGGCCTCGGCCTGGTCCGTCACCATCATCGCTGGGCTCGTCACCCCCATCGCGTTGAGGGCGCCGCCTGTCCTCGCGGTCTCGGTCATGGCCACGCCGATCCCGATGGCACCGAGGCCGATCGTGGTTGTCATGGAGTTCAAGCCGATCATACTCCGCGCGGTTCTCGGGCAACTTGGGTCTCGAAATCCAATCCCGATCCCGATCTATCCACTCCTCCGAATCATGGACCGGAGTGTGGTCAAAATCTTCCTCGTACTCGTCATAGAGTCCTCGGAATCCGAGCGTGGTGTTGTCGGACTTTGATGACCCTGATAGTTGTCGACATCGAAGTCATCACGGCCCTTGTTTTTCTTTTTCTTAGGCATCGGGGTGACCGCCTTTTTCTTTGCATGTAGACGTCGCCACTCCTCGGAGTCATACTCCTCATCGGAAGAATATGGGATGAGAAGTAGAATTGTGTTTGACACCTAAACGATAAATGCGGGAACAATCCGACAACAATTCAATATCAAAATCAAGCGTAAGGAAATACAAGCACAGGCGTGCCTCTTATATTGAGGAGAGGCACACACGAAAACCCTAATGGCATGGGCGGCGCATGGGGGAGGCATGCAAGCGGCCCATCACGCAAGCCCAAGCCCAAAATACTCATAAAAGTAGAAATGACATAAATTGTAAGGTTCGGACTGGAAAATACTAAAAACGGAATAAAAGATAGATGGTCACGATGGTCATGTCGCGAGTGTCGCTACAAGGCCGTGACAAGGCTGGCGCGGCGCGACAAGGGCGCTGGCGCGCGCAAGGCTGTCGCGACACGCTAGGCGTGGCACGACAAGGCCGAGGCACGCTGCTCACTGGAACCTCAAGTCGCAACGCCGGGTTGGCCCAGCACGGACAAGACAGTCGGTACCGAGGCATGGGACTCGGTACTGAGGGTGGCTGGCACGGTACCGACCCAAGGTGGCTCAGTACCGAGTGCGAGGTCCTCGGCACCGTGGTGCGAGGCGTCGACACCTAAGGCTGGCGAGGCGCCGGTGATCGAGAGGCACGTGAAGAGGGGCGCGCCCGTGAGTGAACCGTGGCTAGCAAAGGTGCACGCGACGATGGAGGTCGTGGCTCGAGCGATGGCACGGGTCCGAGCTCGAGTGATGGGTCCGTTGGAGCGCACGGACAAATCCTCTTCTTGGCTGGCGGTCAATGGGGGATCACATTAGCACGCCACTCCCGTCAGCAGTCCCCGCAAGCTCGTCCCAGTACAGAGAGAACTTATTCCTATTCGCTCTACTAAGTGCTTCAATAAGTTGATGACCTAGTGAGATCATTAAAAAAGGGCGAAGCTGGCTTTGGAGGATTTGGTCTAATGCGAGTCATCTTCGTATGAGGGACGAGAAACCTAGGAAAGCTAAAAAAAATCAAATGAATATATATCAATTTTGAACCTCAAACTTATTATCCTACAAGTAGAATACCACTATCAATTAAGACAACAAAAAATTCTCATATGCATTTCATCCAGAACTTTAAGTGCATCACTAAATCCATATCTTCTAAAGAAATCTGAGGGTAAATAAACATCAAGCCAAAAAGAAAATCTAGATGAAGATGAGGAGCAATACCTGCACGAACGAACCAAGCATAATAGGGGAACCAACGTGTGAAGGGACGACGACTCTGCACCCCGAATGAACCCTAGAGCAGAGCCAAAAGTGAATTTGATAGGGGATTGAGCCCTCAATTTCGAAGCTAGCCATATAAAAAAAATTGGGGAAATATCTCTCCGAGCACTGTGTACTTCGTTCATTATCTTGTTTTCGGATAAAGGTTGGTTTGATTCTAATCTCAACTAGGGATGGAAATGGATCGAGTTATGGGTGGATGACCCAATACCATCACCCGACCCATATGAAGTAAATGCTCGACCCAACCCGTCCATCACCCGTGAAAGTCATCATACCTCAACCCTCCGTCCATCATTCGTGGGGTTTTCGGGTGGGCTGGGTGAAATAATCGGGTGTTTAATTGTACATATTTTTTTGGTCTAGCTCATCAAAACATGTATAATAGTTATTATTCACCATAAAAAATACAAGTGTAGTTCATGAAAATTACAAAAGCAAGTATAAAGATAAACCATTATCTAGAAGTCAACCTAATAAAGTATAATAAATAATTTAAATTTATAAAATATTCTTTACAAATTCAATACATTAAAACAAAATAAAGAATAAACTCAAGTCTATATACAATTATTAAGAGGATGAAATGGATCGGGTGGTTGCATGGGTGATGGATCAGGTGGTGGGTCAGATGACTCTTCACCCGCATCCAACCCACCAATTATTTAGTCCATTCGTCACCCATCCGTCATCCGTCTTAGATCGGGTTTTATCCATATATTTGGATCGGGTGTGCGGATGGATTCGACATCCATGGATGATTTCCATCCCTAATCTCAACTGAACATTTGTTCAGACTAATCTTTTTTAGACAACAAAGTTTTTGTTGTTATTTGAAATAGACTCCTACCAAGACTAGATAACCAGGAAATCAAATTTTTGTTGCACCCAGATGTGGATACCATCGATCTTCTAATGAAATTTCTCTCCGAGCACTGTGTACTTCGTTCAATATCTTGTTTTCGGATAAAGGTTGGTTTGATTCTAATCTCAACTAAACATGTGTTCAGACTAATCTTTTTTTTTTGTTCAGACTAATCAGACTAATCTTTTTTAGACAACAGAGTTTTTGTTGTTATTTGAAATAGACTCCTACCAAGACTCAATAACCAACAACAACATCAACAACATTGACCCAGTTCAGTACTCCACAAGGGAGTATCTGGAGGGTCAAGATGGGGGCACCCCTGGCTTAAAGCTGAGGAGGTGCGACCGAGACTCAATAACCAAGAAATCAAATTCTTTTTGTTGCACCCAGATGTGGATACCATCTTCTAATGAAATTTCTCTCCGAGCATTGTGTACTTCGTTCATTATCTTGTTTTCGGATAAAGGTTGGTTTGATTCTAATCTCAACTGAACATGTGTACAGACTACTCTTTTTTAGACAACAAAGTTTTTGTTGTTGTTTGAAATAGACTCCTACCAAGACTCGATATCCGCTTAACTGGATTTTTTGGTTAAATAATTTGTATAGATATGATTTTCATTTTCTTTACCTATTCCTATTAGGTTTTTCCCAGGCATAAGTCTAAATTCTCTATAACTGAAAATGTACATGCTGATACATACAAAGTGAGATTTCCCTATGAAGATTGACAGTTGGAATAGTCGAGGCATTCAATGAATAACTTGTGGTCCAACATCAAAATCTTTTGTAAGCTTGAAAACATTCAAATTATGGCAATAGTAGAAAAAAAAAACTGAAATGAAGCCAAAAGAAGTAATATGGAAGAAAGCCGGATTTCACACCTTTATTTTTTCACCAACGAAGGGTTGCTAAAATCAAGGAACAAAAAAGAGCCATCTATATCGAGGGACAAAAAAGGGGTCAACCAAACCAAGGGACAAAAGAGGGGCATCCAAATTGAGGGACAACATGGAGCATTCAAACAAAGGCTAAAAAACAAGGCAACATCAAGCCGAGTGAAAAAGCAAGGCATCCAAACTGAGCGACAAATATGGGGCCTCCAAAACCGAGGGAAAAAATCGAGGGACTCTCTTAAGTTGAGGGCATTCAAAACCAAGAGACCAACTCCAATTGATAGCATTCACAACCGAGGAAGCAACTTAAGGCAATGGCATTCACAACCGTGGGACTAACTTAAACCAAAGTCATATAAAAGCGAGAGACCAACCTAAACCAAGGGCATTCGTGTAATAACTGCGTTTTAACGCTTATTGGTCTACATAATTTACGGGGCGTTTTTCGTTTAGTAAGTTTATCCACTCGAGGTACATAATTTTACCGCTTTAACGCGAGTCCCGTTCCGAAACGGGAAATCCCTTATTAACCGACTTTGCTTTGCTTAGTGAGGGAGGGAATCCAGGTGGATAGAGACCATTTTTTTTCTCGTAGTATGAGTTTGGATAGAATCAAAAGGAAGGACGAGAGAGATCAGGACTGAACAACGGACTCGGAGAGGACGATGTCTTCACCGCCGGCTATTCTCTGCCTCGCCTTTGCTTCCTCCATCTCCACCACCTCTCATCTTCTTCCTTTGTGTGCACCCTTGGGCTTGTAGTTGCTGCTAAAAGAAGACAGAACCGGGGAAAGAATCAGGCGGAACGACGACGAACTCGGGGACTCCTACACCGCCGACAATCGTTCCCGCCACTTCCCAGCCACCTTCCACCTCTTCTTCTTGCTTTGTTGCTGCTGTAAGGAAGGAGACGAACCAGCGAAGAGAATCATGGAGGAGCGACTGGCTTGGGAGAAAGAAGACATCACCACCGGTCACTTTTAGACCACACCGCGCGACGTCGCCGGCGATCGGTAGCTTGTCCGACCACCACCAATGGCAAGGGCTGCTGTCGGGCAACGCCCAGCCACCCTCGGGCTCGGGGATCAAGCCATGATCGAACCAAACGAGCCATGGGCTCGACTGAAGGTATATACGATCGAAATTAATTAGCGGGCTGATTGCGGAGCCACCGTAAGGGCCTTTTGGTTCCGCTTTGCTAATTAAATTTATGGTTTTTATAATCTTGACGTTGATACGGTTCCACAGGTTCAAACCGCTCGTGAAACGGATGTCCGGATCTTCCGTTATAGCGAAGACAAGTTTTGGTTACCGATTGGCAGGTAAAGGACTTTGGATAATTACTCAGGATTCGTTGTTAATCCGTTTGATCCGAAATTTGGTAATCTTTAAGAACTGTTGCTAATGAACAATTTTTATTTAGAAAATTGTTTCAAAAGTGAAGCGGATAATTAGTTATAATTCCACCAAGATGGCTCCTTGAAGCATGATAACTAAGGATTTATTATATATCGATATTCGGAAATTAAATCGTTTATCGATTAGGAAGTTCTAGGAGTTGAGAATACAACTAAGAAGTGTTTCTGTGAGCTCGTTGCTGAGAAATCCTTTGGTTATATTTGTCAGAAGGATGATAAAGATTTGTGTTGGAATCGCTGAGGACGTTGAGCACGCCTTTTAAGGCAAGTGGACGATTCTCTCTTGCGTTATTGTTATTAAATGAGGAATTGGATCCCATTTAATATTTGTGTTGGGAACAACTTGTATGATTAATAAAATATGATAGGTCGTTATATTTGTTAGAAATAATGACCATGTTGTTTATTCAGTTTTGCGTTAGAACTGGATTTAGGTCCGTTATGTGTGGCCTTATATGTTGACTGATGCTGAGACATTATTATGAAGTAAGTTAGTTTTTCAGAGGTAGGAGCCGAATCTCCGATGACCTCTTTATAACACAGTCTATGTTGGGAGGTTTAGCTCGTTACTATCATATCCCAACATTCGGGTCATGACTCATACCTCACTCAACACTGGAGGAGGTGTTATGCACTCTAGCTAAGTGCAATTGGTACTAGTTGTTCGTCAATGATCATGGATGAAATAAGCCCTCTCATCTTGACGTCACATGTACATGTAGATTATCGGCGGTTTCAGTCGATTAAAAGTTACCAACATGTTTGATAGCTTGCATATAGGTAGTGTTTAGGATGCATGTTTACGTTTCTTTTGCGTTGCTTTTAGGTAGTTTTAGTTAGTTTCTTTAGTGTCTTAGAGTGTCTAGGAGTTTTGGGTTTTTGCACTTGTTCTATGTTGTTTTACAGGTCTTAAAGTGAACAAGTGTGAAAGGAATGGAAACCGGGGAAAGAGCGCTTGAATTCGGGCCATCCGTTGAAGTTGTTGGTTTGACACCTCTATCTTGTAAGGGTTCGTTCGGGAGCTATAGTTGTCCGATGAAGTTGAGTTTGGCATCATTGGAAAGCTAATCCAAAGATCTACAATTCATGTTTTTACTCCGAGTCCAAATTCCAACTCGAAGTGAGTCAAAACAGCCCCCGAAGTGTGACCTGATTTCTGAATCGAGGTGCTGGCGGCACCCGCCGCCAACCCAGCGGCGCCCGCCGCCCCTGACCGCCGCGGAGACCTTCACTTGCCATGTGTTTTGTTTCTATTGGTCCTTTCCTATATCATTATTATTCCGAGATATTATATTTTTGGGATATAGTTTTAGACCTAGTTTGATATATTAGGTCTTAGAGAGTTGCATCTCTCATTCATAGACTATTATCATATTTTTCTTTTAGAGATTTTAGCTTTTCTATGGGGAACTAAGCATCTTTGCTTAGTCAGACAATTGAAGCATCGTTTTGATTAAAGTTGTGAGATTTCTAATTCCTTATCTATTGCTTGGATTTAATCTTCTCTCTTGCTTGAATGTTTATGATTTATTTCAACAGTTTCTAGCCTGATCAACTAGGGTTTGTTGTTATTGAATCTATTGCTAGATCTAGAGTGTTACTGGTTGAGCATCTCTAGATTGAAGTAGCAATTGCATCGTACTAGTATCTGGTTGTGCTAGTCTTATGAAGAAGAGATTTGATTTGCATTCTAGGGTAAAAGCTGGTTGTTTTATGCTAGAATTGTATCCTATTATATTCCTATCCTTACTGCTGCTATTAAACTGAATCATTGATGGTTTCATGGTTGTTTAATTAGTTAGATCTAATAGTATCTGGTTGTGCTGTTAGTTATAATTGAAAAGGAATTGGAAAATCCTTTACATGTGATATTGAGGTGAAATCAATGATCAACTTGTCATTCGATTGTGGATATTTGTTTGCCTAAGCTATCTTCCTAATTATTGTTTTTCAAAATCTTTTATTGCTTTGTTAGTTTTGCATTCTTAGATTTAGTTTAGTTCATAAACCCCCTTTTACTCTAATTGTCATAAAATTCACATAAAAAGATAAATCAACCTCCCTGTGGATTCGACCCGGACTTCCTAAAGATTACGGTTCTTAGTTAGTTTGGATTCTTTTGCATAGCCGTGATTTGCACGACGATTTCACGCCTATCAAATTGGCGCCGTTGCCGGGGAGGCAATAATTGTCTTTTTGTGTGATTTTTGTGCCAATTTTGGTGTGAACCTATCTTATGGTTCACACCCGTGCTACTAATACTTCAAATCCTTTGTTTGATCCAGAAATTGAACGGACTCTGTTTAGAACTCGTCGAGCTGTGCGTGCATTATTACAAGAGTTTGAAGCAATGGGTGATCAGCGAGTTACTCTTGAGAGCTTGACAGCTCCTAATCTGAATCAGCCTACACGTGCAGTGCAATTCCCAGCCCTTGGTGATGGGGTGAAGTTTGAGCTCAAAACAGGAGTAGTCCATCTACTCCCAAAATTCAACGGAACTCCACTTGAGGATCACATTCAACATCTTGATGAGTTCCTTGATGTCTGCACCAGCATGTGTCCCTCTGATATTACTGAAGAACAGATGAGGCTGAGAGCGTTTTCTTTTTCTCTGAAGGAATCCGCTAAAGACTGGTATCATGCTCTACCTCCTGGAAGCGTTACTACTTGGGTGAACTTGAAGAAGTTGTTTCTGGACAAATACTTCCCTACAATCAAGTCTAATCAACTCAAGAAGCAGATCTGTAACATAGAGCAATTCCCCAACGAGTCGCTTTATGAATATTTTGAGCGCTTCAGGAAGTTGGTAAAGAGTTGTCCCTACCATGGTTATGCAAATCATGATCTTATTCTCTATCTCCATGGAGGACTCTGTGAGGAAGACAGGCGATTGGTCAATTCCTCTTGTGGTGGAAACATCATGAAAGAACCTATGAAGAGGCTCTAGACATTTTTTCTACGCTGGCTGATGAGTCTAGGCAATATACTGGAAGAGGTTCTAAAAACCTGTCAGCCGCCAACTCTCACTCTAAAATTGATCAAGCTGATTTTGATGTGCTGAAGGAAGAAGTGAGGCGGTTGAAGTTGAAGGGTACTGCTCAACAGGCTAAGGCTTGTGGAATCTGTAATGACGCCTTTCATCCTACTGATGCATGTCCTACACTACAGGAGGAGGTGAATGCAGTTGGAGGGTACCAAATGAAGCCAAGAAATGATCCTTATTCAAACACTTACAACCCAGGCTGGAAAGATCATCAGAACTTCAGGTGGAGAGAGCCCGAGTCAACGCAGCTACAAGATCAGTTTCAACAAGCTAAACCATATGTGCCAAGGCCCCAAGGACAGAATCAGAAGTTTCTATTTTTCTTTTCTTTTATATGATCGGCTGGTGTCCGCCGTTGGTTTACGACACATCAGGTTCTTCTTGGAAGTTGATTCAAGAGGCAGATTCAGAAGTTTGAAGTTCCTAAAGTTGAAGAAAGGTTTCCAATGGCTGTACTTGAATGAAGATCATGGTTGAACTACTTCAAAGCGAAGCTGAGTTTCATAAAGAAGAACTTAATGAAGATTGATGAAGATTTTGTTTAAATAGAAGGTTGTTCTATTTATTTATTTATTCTTTTAAGTCAAGGTTTGCATAAGACCTTTTTCGTGTTTTTCCGCTGTAATATTTAACTTAAGTTTGTTAGGTTTTCAAATGGTTTCATTTACCTTATTTTAGTTTGTTCAGTCAGTTTAAAGCCTTGGGTAGCTTCAGTTTAGTCTTAATCGGGGTTACTGGCGGTAATACCTCCAGGGTAGGAAGGTGGTGTTACAGAAGTGGTATCAGAGCTAAAAGTTCCTAAGTCTTGCTTAAGACTTTCATATTTCATATAGAATTATGGAAAATTCTATATTGGTGTTATCTTAGAACCATTTATGGAAAGTGGTTAAGATTGGAGGTCAGACTTGTGAAGAGATAGAAGGAGAAAAGGGAATTGGAGAACACGAGGTAACAAGTTTGTAATGGTTTATGTGGAAAAAGGTCCTATAGTGGACATTTGATTCCCTGGAGATTGGAATGGATTCCGAGAAGGATCCAAAGTAAGATTGGGTGAAGATTCCTAAAGTTGAACCGGTTCTAGACCAAGTTCTCAATGAATTTCTATTCTCTCTTGAAAGTCTGAATTGGATGTACCCTCGTCGTTTCTTCCATATTAGGAAACTTCTTGTGAGATTTTGAAGTTAAGTATTGTACTTCATAAAGACTTTCTATTTTTGAAGGTTTCCTATTTTAAGCTCGTATGATGAAAGATTTCAAGTTAAGAATTTTGGTTTAGAAAGGATTTTGATTCAATGTATGCGAAAGAAATTATTTTCTTGAAATGTGAAAGCTCAAGTGTTGTCTTTAAAAAGGAAATTTTAAAGTGAGTTTTTTTGAAGAGTAAGAGTTTTCATGAGAATATTTTTTATAGGAATTTCTGAATTTTGAAATTCAAGTATCAATAGAAGTTGGAGTTGGAACCTCTACTTCTCAATGTTAAGATTTGGATAATCTTATGAGCTTTGAGTGATTCTAAAAGATCAGTATGGATCATGAAGTGATGTAAAAAGAATCCTAAATAGAAAGGGATTACCTTTGGAAACTTTCTTCAACAACTATGTTTGTGACTCTATAGTATAGAATCATGGATATTTTGTACTTTTCTGTGCTCAGTGGGAAGTTAAAGAGCTTTAAAGTGCTCAAGTGTTGGATCAATTGAATTGTTAATCTATTGGAAAATGCAATTCAATTTTAAATCTGATAGTGTTCAACCTTGGATGTTCGTATATGTTGTTATCCTTTGAGTTAAAGAGGATTGAGAATCCTAAATGGAATGGGAATTTCTTATGATTATAGTAAGAAAGAAAGGAAGAATGTTGGTTCAGTTTAAGTTGTGAACAAGTGGTTAATCATCACAGTTGTTGTGAATAAGGTTGATTGGTCAAAATGGATTGAACATGTAAAAGTTCATCAGTAATGTGTTTATGTTCAATTAACTACTTAGCACAAGTGTTAATTGATTACATGGGTTGTTGATATCTAGATGACTATGTGACAACGTTATTGGAGTTTCGTTGTATGATACCCAACTCGGGACAATGAGAAAAGACTTGAGGTCTATAATGGACTAGTAATGGAATCAGCATTGAGATGTTCTACTTTGCCAATGGTATTGACTTATGTTTCTTAAAAGATGGAAATGATAAAGTTCAGTTCTGAGAAGATCATACAAGGAAGAATTTTGGCATGTTTGCCTTTGATATTTTAATCGGTTGGAATAAAAATATCAATCATTCAATATTGTGGTCAATAAGGCTTAGCCCTTATCGGTGAAGAATAATTTCAGTTGTGTAGGATTTTGAAGATTTTATATCAGTCAAATCCAAAGCTTAAGGTGTAACTGGTGAAACTGTTAAGTTGTCGGCAAGCTTCCTAACCACAAGTTTTTCCTTTGCAATGTGGTTTGAAGTTAAATTAATGAAAAGGTATATGTCTTCTCCTTATGTTTAAGTAAGAAGACAAGGATGATGGAGAAGTCTAGTTTGTTTACCAATGTTGAATTGGGATAGGTTCAAGAATATCTTGTTTGGTCATGTGAATTCTCTGTTAAAAGAAATTGGAAATTAAAGAACTTTCCTATATGTAGAGGGATATAAGGATTGAATGTCTTGAACTAGATGCAGAGTTTGACAATGCACTTTTATTTGTATCGAGAAGATTAAGTTGTAAAAGGATTGAAAGTCGTTAAAATCGTCAAAAGAGTTTGATAGTTTACTTTTGGATATCAGAATTTATATGAAGATTCACTTGCAGAAGGCTCGTTGTCTCCTGAATGGATGAACTCAAGTATTGAATTTTGTCAATGGATCATATTTGCATAACTTTAAAGTAGTATGCCAAGGAGGCATACAAGTTGAGAATGATCGAAGAAGAATCTTTGCTATGAGTATGAAGATGTCGGAATCACATTTTCCCTAAGGTTTGCAAGTAAGTGGATTGGAGTGATCAACTCTTTTATTGAACCTGTGAAGTTAAGTTGGGTTGAGATTGAGTTAAATCAGGCAGAGATTACTCAATACTATGGATTATAGAAAAGTCTAGAAGTATGTTTAATTAAGAAAAGTCAAGGTATGTCATCAAGTTCTACCTTAAGGAGGGATTGAAGTGTCACATTCGAAGGGAAATGTGGGGCTCAGAAGTGAATTGGAGCATCTTAGGTTCCTTGAGGCTCAATTTTGATTTGAAACTTTGGCCAAGTTGGTAAGGTCAGCTATTGTGCAAATGTCAGCACAGAACTAGGGCAAAGCGTCAGTAGCATCATGAAAATAAGGTCATCAATTTTAGATGATGCATTGGCTAACGCGCCCAATTCTTTAAGAGAGTAGCTAATCTTTTTTTCAGTGGCATTCAAAGTGAAAGCCTGTATGCTTGTAGACTATGTCGAGTTCTTGTCAAGCTGTCATGATTTAAGGGATATTTGAAATTGTTTTGTAATTTTCTCTTTTGAGAAAAATATCTCAGGACTTTATAGAATTCAAGTATGAATTTCTTTTAAAAAAGCAATATTAGTGTAATATAAAGAATTGAGAGTATGTTTTTCTACGGTTTTCATAGTGGTGAGTAAGAATGTATTTTGTCTTCCATCTTGATCACATGGTAAGGCAAGATTACATGTCTTATTCCTATGAGTAAAGGATTATGTTTATTTTATCTCCCCATCCCGATCACATGGTGGAATAAGATCACATAATTCCTTGGGTTTTAAAGAATGGTTTCTAGTATGAGTTGGTAATCATATAAGCTTTTCTCAAGTAAAGCTATTGAGATTCAAAGACGAGAGTTTTCTTGTATAGCAATTGCTATATCAACTACTTTGTAAAAATCCTTTGAGTTAGTATTTGATATCCTATACAATTTAAGGAATATGGTCAAACTTCCCAAAACAGTTCGACTATAAGTAAAGAAATTTGGTAAAATTCTTTACAAATTTGTGTTGGTCTTTGAAGAGCATGGAGTAACTCCGTACTTCCCTAAAAGTTTGGGATTGTTTTCAGTCAACGACTATTGGAATTCTTTAAGCATTTTGCTAGTAGTTCATCTTGGTTGACGTCATGACCTAAGAAAGTCATTGCCTTTTTAGCGGAATTGTCTTTGAAAGTAAGTTGATATGGACTCCTGAAATAGAACCCTTTCTAAGGAATGATATTGTAGTAATCCTTTCTTTGGAGTAAAGGATGTACTAGTAAATTCTCCATTAGTTGTTATTTGTTTTCAGGTTGTCTTGAAAACTTAAATCTCTTTGAGATAAGATAGTCAAATGAGGACTTTAAGCAGAACTCCAATGGGTCTGGGGTTTGGATATGTAAATTAGTATTGATTTCAAGCTCAGTTTGATAAGTTGTTGGATATAGAGAGTGGACATGTGAGGATATGTTTTTAATCCTAAGAGTTAGGTTGCTCAACAAGTCAGAATGTTAAGTGAAGTTTAAACAATTCTTTGATGAAAAAGACTGAAAATTGTCAATGGAGACAATTTTGTTGGAAATTATTGGACTAAAGGTATTATTGTCCAATATGTTGGTATAGTAATGCATAAGAGTTTAGTTTGAAGTGGTTGAGTAAGATAACTACTTTTGGAATGGCAGTATCTTCAAGCTGAGTTTTGGTTGAGAAAAGGATGTAAAGGATTGACAAGATAGGTTATTATCTTGTCATGTGTTGGATAAATCTCATATTCTTGGTTAAAATAATACTGAGATTTTATCTCAATAAGGAAATTGAGTAAGGATTTTAAGTAATCTTTGTAAAGAAACTGATTTGAGACACTACTAGAAAACGCGTGTATAGCCAGGAAATTATAGGCAGGAAATTTAGGTGTGGTTAAGTTTGTGGGTAACTGCCACAACATCCCCCACAAACCTCAAATTTTCTGGCTGTTTACCCATGAAATTCATGGTTGGGGCTATATTTGCGGGAATATTGTCGCGAAATATACAAACAGCTAAGTTCGATTCTAAGTTTGTGGTCATATAGCCATGAAAATATTGGTTGCGGCTATAGTTGCGGCCATATTGACGCGAATATATTACAAAGCTAAATTCGGTTCTAAATTTGTGGGAAAATTGTCACGAAATAATCACGCGGCTAAGTTCGATTCTAAGTTTGTGGCCATATAGCCATGAAGATATTGGTTGCGGCTATAGTTGCGGCCATATTGATGCGAATATATTACGAAGCTAAATTCGGTTCTAAATTTGTGGGAAAGTTGTCACGAAATAATCACGCAGCTAAGTTCGATTCTAAGTTTGTGGCCGTATAGCCATGAAAAAATGGATTGCGGCTATAGTTGCGGCCATATTGACGCAAATATATTACGAAGCTAAATTCGGTTCTACATTTGTGGGAAAATTCCCCATTAGCTAGATGCGCTAGCTAGCTTTGTTGTTATTTTTGTGGGTTTTTTAAAGCATTGACTTGATAAGAATTGGGGCATAGCCAAGTCCAATCTACTCCAAACCAAGATAAAAAACTAGTCTTACAATCTATTAAAACTAGCCAACTCCATAACCTTTCAAAACCAATGCATCCATAGCTTGTCAAAACTAGCCAACTTCATTTAGTCCGTTAGCGAACAATCCAAACAAAACAATTACTCATTTTAAATAATACCACATACAAAATTCAGCCTACTCATTTACATACAGTTTGAAACCACAAAAAAACCTACGTAATCCCTAAAACCTTCAGATATTATTAAACTTCACATTAAGAAGCATCTTCAAATGAATTGAATCCCTAAGATTCAAAATCCATAAAATACAACAATCAATGCCATCATCTCTTCATTGATATGAGATCTCCAGCTCATACATAAAGGTGACAGTTGCTGCAGGAGAACACTTGGCATGGTCTTTGCCAATACCTTTTCTTGCTATTGCCCTTAAAACCAGTTCTTGACCACGGCTCAGCTTCACAATTAAAATTCCCCTGCAATTATAGATGCCATGAATAAAAAAACATAGCCATATTCAGCATATTAACACAAACTTTACCTAAGATCTAATACTACATGTAAATTCCAACAAGTCTGGTGCAGTTGTTATTTACTAGCTTGCACTGGTCATATTTGGATTGATGGGTGATCATGAGTCAACAAAGATGTATAATTGGATTGATTGTTCATAAAGATCATAAAGCTCATTGAGAATTAAGCATTCATTTTCTAAAACAATGGTTAGTATGTTTCATATATCTCTAATCTCCCTCGTATCTTGGATTAATTCAATGTACAATTCATTACACATAAAAGGAAATGATCATTACCTCATTGATATTTGTACAGATATAAAACACAAAGGCACAAGAAATTGGACTTGTTCAAATACAATAACAGCCTTGACAGATAGTGTAAAGGAGTGATAGTTAAAAATAACCTTGATTAGTAATCATGCTCGATTGTTTTTTAGCTGCCATAATAGATGTAACATAGCTTATACGGAAGCTCTATCCGATAATGAAATATGAAGAGTAAAATTGTTCAACCCACTTACCCTGTAGTGCACCTTCACTTTGTCGCCTTTGTGAGCCTTGATGTTAAAAGATGCTGGTTTATGCCGCCAAATTGAAGTAAATATCAATTAAATTTGCATAGTTATTAGCCAATGAAAAGAAAATGGTTATGCCTCCTCTTGAATCCTATATACTTCATTTCATGAATAGTCTTATTATTCATTATAGTTCAATGATTCAGGTTTCATGTTTTAAAACACCTATAAGTACCATTTATTAGCATGAGGGAACTTGTAACTATTAAGCAACAATTTAAGCTAATTCTAAAATCCTAATCCCTAGTATAAGCTTACTTGCCATATGACTCTAATGAAGGTTAATTGCCATATGCCTTTCTCAAACACCACGAGGGAAAAAAATTTAGTGTTCATTTCAAGGGCAAGTGTTACAATATAAGTTGCCTTCTTTTGAGATTAATCCAAGCACAACAAATCTAATAAAAGCAATAAAAAAGAAGTAGAGATCATTTAAGTTGTAGAAGAGCAAGCATTTCAATGCTCAACAATCACGGATGCCGCATATACATCACTTCATCAACATTTATTGGCCAATATGAGTCACAAGTAATCATGAGACTATAAGAGAACACAAGAAATTAATTATCTGTAACCATGTAAGCATATAACATTAACAAACCTGGCCATTCTCAACGACATGCTACGAGGTTGACCCCAACCTCCTCTTCCGCACACAAACAGAAATTGGAGAAAACCCTTTGCTCCAGCATCGAAACCAAGATCGATGCCCCCCACTGTCAGACGAGCCCTTGCTCAGGATACGCGGCGGTGAAACGAGATCGGCGATCGAAAATCTCGACGAGTGGTCACCGAGATCTGCAACCGGCGGGCGGGTTCGGAAGCGGCGACGACCGACTAAGGGGAGGGCGGATCAGCAGATCCCCTTCTCTGGGTGGGTGATGGAAGAGAGTTAGGAGTTAGGGTTTTTTTTCGTTTGCTAAGGGGGATAGAAAATAAGAGAGAGAAAAAAAAAGGGTGAAGGAGTTGGGCTGGTCATAGCCCCTTATTGGGCCCCATGAAATGGGCCGGCTGATGGGCTGTTCGGCCCAAAAGTATAAAAGTTCCTAAAAGCTTTTTGAATCTAGGCCCAAACATGAAAGGAGGTAGCAAAATTCGGAACGAGAATTGGTTATCGGTTTTTTGGAAGATTGTGTATTACATTTAGATTCGTTCATTCTTATAAGAAAACGTTATATTCCTTTAGAGTCGTTCTTTCATAAAAAAAACGTTATATTCCTTTAGAGTCGTTCATTCTAATAAGAAATCATTATATTCCTTTAGAATCGTTCGTTCTTATAAGAAATCGTTATATTCCTTTAGAATCGTTCATTCTTATAAGAAAATGTTATATTCATTTAGTATTCGTTCATTTTTATAAGAAAATGTTACATTTTTCTTTAGAATCGTTCATTCTTATAAGAAATCATTATATTTCTTTAGAATCGTTCATTCTTATAAGAAAACGTTATATTCCTTTAGATTCGTTCATTCTTATAAGAATTCATTATATTCCTTTAGAGTCGTTCATTTTTATAAGAAAATGTTATATTTTTCTTTAGAATCGTTCATTCTTATAAGAAAACGTTATATTCCTTTTGATTCATTCATTTTTATAAGAAAATGTTATATTTTTCTTTAGAATCGTTCATTCTTATAAGAAATCGTTATATTCCTTTAAAACCGTTCATTCTTGTAAGAAAACGCTATATTCCTTTATATTCTTTCATTCTTATAAGAGTTCATTATATTCCTTTAGAGTCGTTCATTTTTATAAAAAAATGTTATGTTTTTCTTTAGAATTTTTCATTCTTATAAGAAAGCGTTATATTCCTTTTGAATCGTTCATTCTTATAAGAAAACATCACATTTCTTTAGTCATTCGTTCTTATTGATGATGTCCAAAATGGTAAAATAAGAGGTGGGTCGGGGTACAAGAAAAAAAAAAAACCCGACGGGATTCCCAAAGACGATTCTGGGGCCCACACCCATACCCCTCATTTATTTAAACAAAGCTCCTTCCCCGACGAGGTCCTCCGAAACCTCGGAACGAGGTATAAACCTCGTTGGTTTGTAACCTCGTTGTGATAAAACAATAAATAAAAAGCAAGTGTTTGCACAATCGAATATAATAATCCTGTTTCTTGTCTTTTAGCGAACGGTTTATTTCAGGTTTCATCACTTATAAGAAAATGTTATATTCCTTATGAATCAATCGTTCTTATAACAAGACGTTATATTCCTTTAGAAACGTTCATTCTTATAAGAAAACGTTACATTCCTTTAGAGTCGTTCATTCTTATAAGAAAATGTTATATTTCTTTCGAATCGTTCGTTCTTATAACAAGAAGTTATATTCCTTTAGAGTCGTTCATTCTAATAAGAAATCATTATATTCCTTTAGAATCGTTCGTTCTTATAAGAAATCGTTATATTCCTTTAGAATCGTTCATTCTTATAAGAAAACGTTATATTCATTTAGATTCGTTCATTTTTATAAGAAAATGTTATATTTTTCTTTAGAATCGTTCATTCTTATAAGAAATCGTTATATTTCTTTAGAATCGTTCATTCTTATAAGAAAACGTTATATTCCTTTAGATTTGTTCATTCTTATAAGAATTCATTATATTCCTTTAGAGTCGTTCATTTTTATAAGAAAATGTTATATTTTTCTTAGACTTTTTCATTCTTATAAGAAAACGTTATATTCCTTTTGAATAGTTCATTCTTATAAGAAAACGTCACATTCCTTTAGAGTCGTTCATTTTTATAAGCTAATGTTATATTCCTTATGAATCGTTCGTTCTTATAACAAGTCGTTATACTCCTTTAGAATCATTCATTCTTATAAGAAAACGTTACATTCCTTTAGAGTCGTTGATTCTTATAAGAAAATTTTATATTCCTTTCGAATCGTTCGTTCTTAGTACAAGACGTTATATTCGTTTAGAGTCGTTCACTATAATAAGAAATCATTATATTCCTATAGAATCGTTCGCTCTTATAAGAAATCGTTATATTCCTTTAGAATCGTTCATTCTTATAAGAAAATGTTATATTCCTTTAGATTCGTTCATTTTTATAAGAAAATGTTATATTTTATTTAAAATCGTTCATTTTTATAAGAAATCGTTATATTCCTTTAGAATCGTTAATTCTTATAAGAAAACGTTATATTCCTTTAGATTCGTTCATTCTTATAAGAATTCATTATATTCCTTTAGAGTCGTTCATTTTTATAAGAAAATGTTATATTTTTCTTTAGAATTTTTCATTCTTATAAGAAAACGTTATATTCCTTTTGAATCGTTCATTCTTATAAGAAAACGTCACATTCCTTTAGAGTCGTTCATTCTTATAAGAAAATGTTATATTCCTTTAGAATCGTTCGTTCTTATAACAAGACGTTATATTCTTTTAGAATCATTCATTCTTATAAGAACTCGCTATATTCATTTAGAATCGTTCAATCTTATAAGAGCTCGTTATATTCCTTAAGAATCGTTCAATTCTTATGAGAAAACGTTATATTCATTTAGAATCATTCATTCTTATAAGAACTCATTATATTCATTTAGAATCGTTCATTCTTATAAGAACTCGCTATATTCATTTAGAATCATTAATTCTTATAAGAACTCGTTATCTTCCTTTAGAACCGTTCAATTCTTATAAGAAAATGTTATATTCTTTAAAATCGCTATATTCCTTTAGAATTTGGTTTAAGATTAGCACCCTAATTAGTTCACATGTTATGGTTAAAGTTTAAGTTGAACAAAATCTAAACCTCTTTGATAATCTTCATATGCTCTATGTTGATAAGTACCCTAAAGGGTCTCGGGGGGGGGGGGGGGGGGGGGGGGGGCGCAACGCCCCACGACGGTGGTCTCATTGTATTGAGGATTGAGGATTTATTTTATCATCATGTTAGATTAATATCGATTTACATATAAAATTTTTAATTCGACACTTTTAATTATTTAGATTGTTTGTATATTGAAAAGTTTATTTAGTTAAATATTTTTTTAAAATAATCGCTAATTTAGTTATTGAAAACATTTGATGTAGGAGGGAAAAAGAAGTAAATATTTGGTTAAATTTTTTTTGGAAAAGTTAAAAATCTTACAAGGAGGGAAACATTATATATATATATATATATATTAAATATATATATTTTAAAATATATTCTAATTTTATTATTGATTGGAACTTAGGAGGGAAACGAAATATTGATAGATTAGGAGGGAAATAAAAGAGGGAAACGAAATATCTTTCAAAAAAAGAGGGAAACGAAATTTATTTTCCCGCTTGAAGTCTTAACAATTGGGCCCATATTCATTATTTTTGGTCTGAAAAAAAGCCTGAAAAAAGCCCATATTATAAAACACTAATTATGGAGCATATACAACCTAGACAACTAACGCCGTTTCTATCTCGAATTCGATTCAAAGTCTCCAGATTCCCCCTCTCGAGATAAGCCTCCTTCCTCCCCATCAGAACTCCTATCGTCGTTTCCATTCACGAACCGCTAAATCCTTATCAACCCCTAGACTCAGACTAGTTTCGCGGGCTGCAATTTCCTCCAGTGCGCCCGAAAGACACCAGATTGATCCAATTAAGCCGTTCAAGATGGAGCCAGATTCGACCGAGAGATTAGAGAGTAGCGCAATTGAGGATCCGGCTCACGATTTCGTCACGGTTGTTCACCCGGCGGATGAAATCTTGCCCCCAACAGAGTCTCTCGTGGCCGAAAACCCTAGCGTTGGAGCTGTGGACGGAGTTGAGAGCGGAGAGGTGTGTTCTTTTTTTTCGTTGGTTCACAAACGAAGATGGTTCAAGGTTTATTCATCCATTGGTCAGCATTCTAATTTTCTCCTTTTGTTATTTGCATTTTGAAGAATCCTTTGTCTTTTTTTTTGTGCCCCTTCATGTGAGGGGAATGAGCCAGTTATTCTGTATTTTCATCAATTAATCAACATTGAAAAATACGTTATTGTTTGATCTATCTAAGCTGTAAATGCTAATCAGATTTAGAGTTATAACGTTTGCTCCATATTTCTGTTCTTTTCTTCCAGGAATCTTGCATAGAGGCCAGGGATGTAATCAACTTGGTAAAGCCACATGTATTTCTTTTTTAGTACGATTAACTACAGTACATACATTGAAAAAATTGATGGACAATTACACATGTTATCTGTCTACCTCCCATGAAAAATTTATTCTTCTAATAATGCAGGTTGTCTTCTTGGAGCTATTTGCAAGTTGAGTGGCCATACTCACACTTGAGGATCTCAAGGTTTGGATGAACTGAGCATAGGGTCATGCTATGTGCTACAATCAGTCCGATATGTTATCTTTTTTGTAGATGAAAGAATGATTGTCCATGAATCTGAGAAAGTAATTAATGGACCCATTTGCAATTTACCCTATCTCGATTGGAAGATCCATTTCATCTAATTAAATTATGTTTGCCTGTTTCCTGTACTATCAAAAAGTGCAAATAGGCTGATGTCCATTCTGTTGAGTTTAGTCCTAAGGTTTCTTTATTGGGACTGTGCTTGCTATTATGTCATTGACATATTGAGTATTGTTTTGTAAGGTCAAGAGGACGAGGTCAAGGAGGACGTTGACATAGTATATGTACCCGGTTTTGAATAAGTAGATCCTGAATTGCTTGAGGTTTACAAGAGTGTTCTACAAAAGTTGAGTTTTGGTGAAGCCACAGGATCTGAGGTAAATAACATGTGTTTGCCACTCTAGTGATTGGGTTCTTACACTTAAAAAGTTATATGAGACTCATTGTTCTGTGTGTTCTTGTTTTTGCTGTCACTCAGGACGATGACAAGAAGGATGAAGCATCACAAGATGCAGATGAGAATAAGAAAGCTGATTCAGATTCTAATGATGACAAACAAGATAACCAACCGAAAGAAAAGCGAGTTTTGAACAAAAAAGAAAAAGGTTAGACCATTGAGTATAATAGATACCCTCTGAACATGTTTTTGTTTTCAAATATTGGTCGAATGATGTTTATTTTTTTCCCGTTTTCTGTGGCAGCTTCAACTACATATGAAGGTTGCTGAGTTAAAGCAGATTTGTTCCAAGTCCGATGTGTTGGAGGTGGGTGACAATGAGTTTTAATCTATTGTTTCCTTCTATACTTGTATCATTATGCTTGTTGAGCTTTGCAAAAAAAGTAGCATTGATATCATGTTTATTTTTCTAATGCCATCCAAATCCAAAAGATAAATGACCATTTGAGTGATACAAAGATTAGAATGTGAATGATAGATGTAGTGTCTAAAATTTCTATGAACAATGTAAATAATAATGAAGTGATTTTTTTCATTAGAATTGGTAATGAACATGCTGATCAGATATATAGAGTATTGTCCATGAATGTGAGAACTTTGTAAGAAAATTAATTGCCTTTGAAGGCTTAGGTGAAGGGTTATAGGAGGACTTTTTTCCAAGACTGTGAGAGCACTATTGACAGGGACGGTTATAGCAATTTGACTACATTAGATTTTGTGAAGAAGCAATAAAGGGGAATTAGCTCACACCCATTTTTTTACTTATAGTTAAGAATGTTAGTTATCCTGAGGGTTTCCATTGATGATAGGGAAAGAGGATTAAATTACACACAAATTTCTCTCCTGCTTATTCATTGTGATAGTTCGATCGTTTCTTCTTATAAAAAGATCAAACCCCGTGACTTTACTCACTGCTATACCAGCTTGATACTGATTGTTTCTCTTCTGCTTATCTAAAGGTTGTTAAAGCAAATACTACATTGGCCTAGAGAGGTTGAAAAGTTGGTTGCTTCTCTTCCTGAAGGTGGAGTGGGGATGGAGTGCTGCTTATTGAAAATGTGAGGTTAGTTGCAACGGGAGTTGGACTACCTTGTTGGCGCAGTCTCAACCCCAAAGAGACAATAATTTTTTTTTGTTCGATATAATATGAGGTGGTTTTTGGATTGTTTGTATTAGGGTGTTGGTGGATGAATCTAGTTGTTGTTTTTATGAATAATTTGATACTATTGAAAGTGGTTGTAAGATAATTTATTTAAGTTGTGCATATGGTTTGGAAATATGTTATTATTATAATATATATTTGGTATTGGAAATATAATAGTGGATCATAATATTATGACTTTTAGAATCCTAAATACGTAATAATATAACCACAAATTTTGCAACTAAATGTTTTCGTACCTAATTTTCATTCTAAAGGGCCACGACACTGGCCATTAAATGTATTCGTCTAATTCGTAGCCAAATTTAATGCTAAACGCCACAAATTTACCCACCAATTGTATTCGTGGCAAACTTTGATGCTAAATGGCCACGACATGTGGATGATGAACACTTATTATTTCTACCGAATTTAGCCAGAAAAATACTTCGACGCTACATTTCTGGTAAAATAGACTCAAACTTAGCTACGAAGTGTCTCTGGCTATACCTTGTATTTAGCAGAACATGATTTTCGTACCCAATATTGTGGTTACATAGGCACGAATCTAAGGTTTGTGGCCAGTTTTCACGGTATGCTATACCCACGACCGTTTTTACCACAAACTTTTCGTCCTGGGAAAACTGGTGGCAATCTTTGTGGCGAAGCTTTTTTCCTGGCTAACTTTGTGGCTTATCGCGTGCCAACGCTCCTGGCTATAGACGCGTTTTCCAGCAGTGAGAAGGACTAAAGATTTAGTTTGGATGACAACAAGGTTGTGTAAATACCCTAAGATTTTATTCAGAATCTGATGATCGGATCAAGGAAAAGTAGTATGGGAAAGTATTATTGTTTAAGATCAATGGAGAAGATCAAGAAGGTAAGACACCGGGGTTTCTTATTCAAAATTTTGGATTGTTTGGTTTTAAAACTGTTCATGTGTATCTGTTGATGATGAGCTTTGAAAGCTTATTGCAAAGGAAGCATAGTTATTTGCTTAATTGGTTCATCCTGGAACAAGTAAATGTATAAGGATTTAAGATAAAACTTTTGATGGATTGACATGAAGCGAAATGTCACCGAGTTTGTCTTGATGTGTTTGGTTTGTCTGGAAGTCCTGTTTGAGCATAGAAGACCAGATGAAATGTTATAGTCTCTTCCTGTTCCAGAAAGAAAGTGAGAAGATGTTACAATGGATTCTTGTCATTAGTCGTTCAAGACTTAATGAAAGAAAAATGCAATAATGGAGATTGTTAAGAAACTCACCTAGAGTGTTCTTTTTAATGCATTTAAGATGACTTAAAGAGTATAGAAGTTAGCTGAGATGTTCATGTATGAAGTATTTCATCTTCATAAAACTCCGAAGATTATTATCTCTGATTGAGATGAATGGTTCATGCCAAAGTCTTGAAGGGAATGACATCAAGCTTTGTGGAGTGAATTGAATTTTAGCACTGGTTTCCCTCATCAAATTGATGAATGATGTAAAGAAACAAATTCAACTCCCGAAGACATGTATTCTGGATTCCACACGAGTTGGAATGGTAGTTTGAGTTTGAGTGAATTCACATACAAGAATTGTGATCACACGATAAAGGAAATGATTCTTTCTGAGGCTTTGTAAGGCTGGAAGTGTTGGTTGTCAATTTGTTGGAATGACAATGCTGACAAGGTTCTTCATGGGCTAGACTTGGCCAAGAGAACAACAACTGATATTGCACTAACTCGAACAAGGGTGCCAACTGCTCAAAGGCGACAACAATCATGTGTTGTTTTAATTAGAGAGCATGTTGAGTTCATGGTAGAGAACGACGTTTTTATTCTAGTATCCGCCTTGAAAGGCATATTCCGCTGGGGAAAGTGAGACAACGTAAATGCTCGTTATGTTGGATCTTTCGAGATACTGGAAAGAACTGGTAAGTTTGTTTATGGGTTGGCATTGCCACCATCAATACATTCTATCCGCAATGTTTCCTTGATAGTATGTGTTCAATATATCTCATGTACTTAACAATAATAAGATGGATATTCAACCAAATGACCCCTATGAAGAAGGGCCAGGTTGAATCGTGAATGAGAAAATATCTTTGATTAGGTTATCTTGGCCTAAAAATGGAGGTGAAGAAAAGACTTGAGAAACTAGAGAGGGAAATGTTGAGTCATTTTCCAAAGTTCATGAACGTTGTAAAGAAGGAGTTTGGTAACTAAGCAATGGTTGATTGTGCTTGGTGCAGAAGTAACAGTATGTTTTTTTAAGGGGTTACTACAAACTTCTGTATAGGTTTGTAGTGGTTGTGTGTGTGTGCTTGTGCTATCCTTCTTTGTGATCCGAGTTCTCCTTGGTTTCGAGGACGAAACCATTTTTAAGGGGGTACTAATGTAATAACTGCGTTTTTTTAGGATATTTTTTGAATTTTTCTCGGATATCCTTTTAACCTTTTTGGTCCGTTTTAACGCTTAATCCAATATTTTTGTTGGAGATTAAATCATAGGAAATTGTTGGTGACATCCTAAAATCACAAAGAAATGATTTTATGGATTGGTGTGAATTCTAGGATTTTTCAGTGAAAAAAGAATATTTATTGGATAAGCCGTCTTTCTAATTATGTATTGTAAAGGGTTTAAAATACGAAACGGAAGCCCTAAAAATTGAAGGTAGCAAGATAAAATAATGAAAAATTGATTTTATTGGTCTACATAATTTACGGGACGTTTTTCGTTTAGTAAGTTTATCCACCCGAGGTACATAATTTTACCGCTTTAACGCGAGTCCCGTTCCGAAACGGGAAATCCCTTATTAACCGACTTTTCTTTGCTTAGTGAGGGAGGGAATCCAGGTGGATAGAGACCATTTTTTTTCTCGTAGTATGAGTTTGGATAGAATCAAAAGGAAGGACGAGAGAGATCAGGACTGAACAACGGACTCGGAGAGGACGATGTCTTCACCGCCGGCTATTCTCTGCCTCGCCTTTGCTTCCTCCATCTCCACCACCTCTCATCTTCTTCCTTTGTGTGCACCCTTGGGCTTGTAGTTGTTGCTAAAAGAAGACAGAACCGGGGAAAGAATCAGGCGGAACGACGACGAACTCGGGGATTCCTACACCGCCGGCAATCGTTCCCGCCACTTCCCAGCGGCCTTCCACCTCTTCTTCTTGCTTTGTTGCTGCTGTAAGGAAGGAGCCGAACCAGCGAAGAGAATCATGGAGGAGCGACTGGCTCGGGAGAAAGAAGACATCACCACCGGTCACTTTTCGACCACACCGCGCGACGTCGCCGGCGATCGGTAGCTTGTCCGACCACCACCAATGGCAAGGGCTGCTTTCGGGCAACGCCCAGCCACCCTCGGACTCGGGGATCAAGCCATGATCGAACCAAACGAGCCATGGGCTCGACTGAAGGTATATACGATCGAAATTAATTAGCGGGCTGATTGCGGAGCCACCGTAAGGGCCTTTTGGTTCCGCTTTGCTAATTAAATTTATGGTTTTTATAATCTTGACGTTGATACGGTTCCACAGGTTCAAACCGCTCGTGAAACGGATGTCCGGATCTTCCGTTATAGCGAAGACAAGTTTTGGTTACCGATTGGCAGGTAAAGGACTTTGGATAATTACTCATGATTCGTTGTTAATCCGTTTGATCCGAAATTTGGTAATCTTTAAGAACTGTTGCTAATGAACAATTTTTATTTAGAAAATTGTTTCAAAAGTGAAGCGGATAATTAGTTATAATTCCGCCAAGATGGCTCCTTGAAGCATGATAACTAAGGATTTATTATATATCGATATTCGGAAATTAAATCGTTTATCGATTAGGAAGTTGTAGGAGTTGAGGATACAACTAAGAAGTGTTTCTGTGAGCTCGTTGCTGAGAAATCCTTTGGTTATATTTGTCAGAAGGATGATAAAGATTTCTGTTGGAATCGCTGAGGACGTTGAGCACGCCTTTTAAGGCAAGTGGACGATTCTCTCTTGCGTTATTGTTATCCGGGCACATTAATGTACCCGGATGGTTAGTCTATTCGATAAACATTCTTGCTCCTGGTTATGAATGATTCTTAATCAAACTTTGATTAAGTCAATCTGATTAGTCGATGGAGGCTTTTCAAAATGTTATGTGATTAATATGAATTCCCAACAATTGTTTATGCTTCTTAAAAGAAACCACAAGCGGTGGTGTTCTCTCTTGATTATGCGAGTCTCCTTCTTATTCTCTACAAGACTGCTAACTGTTGGATCAAATCCGAGTCTATTCGGATTTGGATGCCAATATGTTTAGTTACAACCATAAGAACCAAGTTAGATTCTCCGCTTGCTAGTCTATCATTAGACTAACCCGTCCATTTTCTTTTCTTTTATATGATCGGCTGGTGTCCGCCGTTGGTTTACGACACATCAGGTTCTTCTTGGAAGTTGATTCAAGAGGCAGATTCAGAAGTTTGAAGTTCCTAAAGTTGAAGAAAGGTTTCCAATGGATGTACTTGAGTGAAGATCATGGTTGAACTATTTCAAAGCGAAGCTGAGTTTCATAAAGAAGAACTTAATGAAGACTTGATGAAGATTTTGTTTAAATAGAAGGTTGTTCTATTTATTTATTTATTCTTTTAAGTCAAGGTTTGCATAAGACCTTTTTCGTGTTTTTCCGCTGTAATATTTAACTTAAGTTTGTTAGGTTTTCAAATGGTTTCATTTACCTTATTTTAGTTTGTTCAGTCAGTTTAAAGTCTTGGGTAGCTTCGGTTTAGTCTTAATCGGGATTACTGGCGGTAATACCTCCAGGGTAGGAAGGGGGTGTTACAGAAGTAGTATCAGAGCTAAAAGTTCCTAAGTCTTACAGAAATAATTTCGTTATTGAAATAATTTTCAACACCATACCCCAAATATACTAAGCTACAGAAGTCCAAAATACAAGATGACATCATCTACAAAATTGTCAAAAACTTTTTCCTTTGGCTTTGCCTATCATGGTAGCATCTAGTACTTTACTATACTAGATTATAATAGCAAGCAATTTTCAAAAAACCCCAACCAGCGTTTAAAGCTGTCAAAACTTTTTAATGTGTCCTCACCATCAGGCTAACCTCGATAGAGCACGTTTCGACCCCTAACCCAAGACTACCAACAATAATATAACCCAACCCAAACCAAATACTTCACCACCCTAAATTTGAGTACTTGACATTCCTTGGGTGATTATGAGGTCTGCATGCAATTGTTTTGTAAGCAAAAATATTCTAATAACACTGTTGAGAATGTTCCTATATATTTATCTTGCCCTTGTACATAATCTCATATTTAACAACTCAATAATGCAAGGGAAATCACCAAACATGATATGTAAATAAGTAATATAACGCATCTTTTGCACTAATTCAAACAAGGCTCAAGAATGCAAGGAAAATCAACAAACAGAAAGATAATGACTCCAATACCTTACTTCTCTATTTAAGGACAACTGTTTGAAAGAAGTTTACCACCAAGTTGTAGCAAGGGAGTTTATGTAACAGGAAGAAAGAAACAAAACAATGAGCAAACCAAGTCCAATTACATTGACAATTGTGCATTGACAAAGTGCTCTAGTAGGGAATTGACAACAACAAATTATAGAAAGAAATCAAAACAATAAAAAAAAACTTGTGAAACTATACAGAAATCAACACTTACGATTATAGTCACAAGCTAGCAAATCACCTGACCAAACACAGTGCATTTTGTAAGTAGAGAAAAATAGTTGCATGTTAAATCTTGGCAAAGTGCCAAATTTTGTCAAAAGAACCACCGAATCCACATAATCAGAGCTATATGAAGTTGAAGAAAAAGCAATCTAATAAAAATCACCCCTGGCCTCAATAGTATCCAAAACAAAGAAGCATCATATATCACATATAATCGCAGTTTGCTTGATTCAACTAAATGTTGGATCTAATATTTTTACTAAGCAATTGGCGCAAACAAATTCAACAGTAAAAGGTACTAGGATCAAGCAAGTCGTCATGTAGCTAGATTTCTAACAAGAATTAATGGACACAATTATTATTAATCAATCAGATTTATTTCAAAACATTGTTGCCAATCAATCTACAAAAGCAGGGTATCCAAACCGAGAGACAAAAATGGGGCATCTAACAGAGAGACAAAAATGAGGCATCCAAACCGGGGGTAAAAAACAAGGGCAATCATACCCAAGGTAAAAAATGGGGCATCAAAATGACGGACAAAATTGATACGTCTAAAACCAACTTAAGCTGAGGGCATTCAAAACCAAGATACCAAGTTAAGCCAAGGACAAATACCGAGGTGCAAAAACACGGCATCCCAACCAGGGACAAAAGCAGGGCATCCCAACCAAGGGACAAAAGTGGGGCATTCAAACCGAGGGACAAAAGCATGACATCCAAATCGAGGGACAAAAAAAGCAAGCATCAAACCAAGGGACGTAAACAGGCCATCTAAAACCGAGAGACAAAAGTGAGGCATAAAAAACAAAGGTTCAAAAACAGAGCATGAAAAACCGAGCGACCAACTTAAGTCGAGGGCATTCATAACCGAGGGACCAACTTAAGCCAAAGATATTTTGAATCGAGGGACCAACTTAAGCTAAGGGCATTCAAAACCGAAGGACAAAAGCAAGGCATCAAAAACCGAGGTTAAAAAAATAGAGCATCCAAAACCAAGTGACCAAATTAAATCAAGGACATTTAAAACCAAGGGACCAACTTAAGACGAGGGCATTCAAGACTGGGGAAGAGGGCATCCAAAACCGAGGTTAAAAAACGGAGCATCCAAAACCGATGGACCAATTCAAGCTGAGGGCATTCAAAACCGACGGACCACCTTAAGTCGAGGGCATTCAAAACCGACGGACCACCTTAAGCCGAGGGCATTCAAAACCGAGTTTAAAAAAATGGAGCATCCAAAACCAAGTGACCAAATTAAATCAATGGCATTCAAAACCGAGGGACCAACTTAAGCTGAGGGCATTCAAAACCGAGGGATCAACTTAAGCCGAATGCATTCAAAATCGAGGGACTAACTTAAGTCGAGTGCATTCAAAACCGAGGGACCAACTTAAGTCGAGTGCATTCAAACCGAGGGACCAACTTCAATAGACGACATCCAAAATTGGGGTTCAAAAAACGAAGCATCCAAAACCGAGGTTCAAAAGCTGAGCATCCAAAATCGAGATTCAAAAACGGAGCATGTAAAACCAAGGTTCAAAAACGAGCATCCAAAACCGAGGTTCAAAATGGAGGATCCAAAACCAAGGTTCAAAAATGGAGCATCCAAAACCGAGGGACCAACTTAAGCCGAGGGCATTCAAAACCGACAAACCAACTTAAGCCAAGAGCATTCAAAATTGAGAGACCAACATAAGCCGGGGGCATTCAAAACCAAGGGATCAACTTAAACCGAGGGCATTCAAAACCAAGGGATCAACTTAAACCGAGGGCATTCAAAACTGAAGGACAAAAGCAAGACATCCAAAAGGGAGGGACAAAAGCAAGACATCCAAAAGCGAGTGACCAAATAAAACCAAGGGCATTCAAAACCAATGGACCAACTTAAGCCAAGGGAATTCAAAACCGAGAGACAAAAGCGAGGCATCCAAAACTGAGGGACAAAAGCGAGACATCCAAAACCATGTGACCGAATTAAACCAAGGGCATTCAAAACCAATGGACCAACTTAAGCCAAGGGAATTCAAAACTGAGAGACAAAAGCGAGGCATCCAAAAACTGAGGGATAAAAGCGAGACATCCAAAACCAAGTGACCAAATTAAACCAATGGCATTCAAAACCAATAGACCAACTTAAGCTGAGGGAATTCAAAACCGAGGGCACAACTTAAGGCGAGGGCATTTAAAACCAAGGGACAAACGTTGGCATTTAAAGCCAAGGGACAAGTGTAGGCATTTAAAGCCGAGGGATATGCCTAGGCATTTTTAAAACCAAAGAAAAGTAGGCCACAAATTTCAGATTGGGCACGATAGTGACAAAGCAGCAATCATTCATAAAAAGCTATTAACATAATCAAATTTTGCAAGGAATCAAAATTGCCATAAATAGTACGCTAGAGTAATTGCTCTTACAACTCATATTATTTAGTCATTTGTTTATTAGACATTGGATTAAAAAGTGAACTCTTGTATATTCCACGTACACTCACACTTTTTAATCCAAACCCCAAACCCCAAACCCCAAATATATATACTGAGCTATAGAAGTCCAAAATACAAGATGACTTGAGCTATAAAAATGTCAAAACCTTTTAGTTTGGCCTCACCTATCATGTAGCATCTAGCACTTTATTATACTGGATTATAACAACAAGCAATTTTCAAAAATCCAACTTGCATTTAGAGCTGTCAAAACTTTTAAATTTGTCCTCATAATAAGACTAAGACTAACCTTGATCGAGCACGTTTCGACCCCTAACCCAAGACTACCAACCATTCACCACCCTAAATTTGAGTACTCCACATTCCTAGGGTGATTATGAGGTCTAAATGCATAGTATATTTCGTATGTAAGTAGAGAACTAGCCAGCTAACTGCATGATAAATCTTGACAAAATGCCAAATTTTGTCAAAAGAACCACCATATCCTCATAATTTGAGCGATATGAAGTTGTGGAAAAAGCAATCTAATGAAAGACATCCCTCGAAAGCATACAAAGCAAAGAAACATCAAACCACATACAATCGCAGCTTGCTTGATTTACTAAATATCGAACCTAAGATGCAAACAAATTCACCAGGTAAGAGGTACTAGAACAAGCCAGATGTCAGGATTTATCAAGCAACTAGCTTTCTAAAAGTAATTAATAGACACAATTGTTGTAAATCAATCATATTATTCATACAAGCGATCATAGAACGTAACAATTCCAAACATGCTCAAGCAATTTCTTAAACATTGTACGGATTAAGTCGTTTGTTCAGGTTTTCATAGAAGGGAAAATAAGTCAGCGTGTCGAGAGGCAAGGGTCTAATTAGAAAAGAAAGATTGATATACGTACCTTTCCGCGGAAGTAAAAACCCTAGAATCAATCGAACGATCGAGATGGATGGAGAACTGATAATTGGGCGTGATCAGTAATACTCTATCGAGTAAGAACCTGGAATTGAATCAACTAGAAAAACGGAGGGGGAATCGATTGAGCGATCGCCGATCGAGGCCGATCGAGAGGTGCCGTGTTGGAGAACCTACCCGAGTTTATTCATGTGTTTTTTTTTACTTCATATCGGTGAGTCGCTCTGATTTTTTTTTGTAGAAAAAATTACGCGACCCGACCCCTTATAAATTAGGGTAACTCGTCCACTTACAATTCACGCAAACCTCCGCGGCCCCGCTTATAAATTACGCGAACCCCCGTCCGCTTATTAATAAAGCGACTTGAGTCGGTGCACTAACCGAAGCTTGCAGCCCGGTTCGGTCCGGAATTGTCTAATCTGCAGCTGAAAATCCGGTTCTGATGACGGTATAAGTTGCTCTTCGATCGAACCGTATCGCCGTAAGAGTATAAAACTATGTATTTGAAGATGGACCTTTATTCGACCTAGTTGAGTGCCAAATTTAGGATATCAATTCAACTCATATTTTTTTAGCACACGTTGCATCGATCTATAGTCGGGTTCAAACCCTCACAATCAAAGTGAAGCAGGAAAACGAGTATCGAGACTTAGAGAACCGATAATCCCAAACGAGGCTAACCGATAACCTGGATTAGGGTACTCTTGATCAGAGATCGATCCGGATTTAGAAGGGACGATCTGGTGATTGAAAGAGCGATTAAGAATTCAAGGAATTCACTGAGAGATTTGAGAGGTTTGGATAATTGGTTGTATTTCTGATTGCCATGAAAAGGAAGCCATACGAGACTTAAGTACAACTTAGGGTTCTAAACCGGAACAAACCGGATTGCATAAAGAAATAACAGACCGGATAAACCGGGTTCAACTAATAAAATGCAAATAAAAACCCAACTCTTAAAATCCTGTAACATACACAAAGTCACCAGTCCTAGAAACATATGGAGTGTATATAGCATATATGGTCCCTAATTTAAGTATCTCAAACTTAATTTGATTAGTTAACTAAACTTCATTGGTATTTGAGTTGATATCCTCTCCTCCCCATTTTTGCAAGCGCTTCGCAGTTTCTTTCACCTGCAATTTCCACATAAGAAGATCAAGTTCGATCACATGAAACGCAAAAACATATACATATACTAATTAAGACACCAATCAATCAGCAAACGATCGTGTCGACTGTCGAGTACAAGGCTTACCTCTCTGTTCCAGTTTGTCCTATAAAGCATAATCGAAATAACAGATATTTGTAGGACAAGTCCAGCTAACATTCCAGCCCAAAGACCCTACACGTACCAAAAAAAAATTGAGCTTCTTATAGTTCAAATTTTATTTAATCCTGTAGATTGAAATCATTCAATCAATGTTATTTTGTCACAGTTGCTCTTATGTTTAATTAGAACGTTACGTACCGTGACTCCCAAATGTGCTTTGTAACCAAGGACGACTCCCAATGGAAGCCCAAACACGTAATAGCAAGCCAAGTTTATATACGCTAATAACTCTTGCCAACCGGCTCCAACAGCAACCCCTACAAAACAAGAAATTAAATTTAATTAAACTGCGGAAATGTAAACAGAATCGATCTAAAGAGTAGTTACATTTTTATAGTTTATAACCAAACTGCAGAGCCTAAATTACAGTGTACTCTATAAGATTCGGATTGATTGTTACCTGATAACACAACCTGGACATTGAGAATCATGTTTATGCTTAGAAGCCATGCTTGGCGGCTTACTGCGCGTCGGAGCTCTTTATCAGATGTGAAAATGGCGCCAAGGTAGTTCTTCATTAGCAGGACGAACACCATGGCGATGAGACCGATAATGATGGATTGAAATGCTGCCACTAAGATTGCGTACTTGGCTGCTCTCGGATGCCCCAATCCGAGCTCGTTTGCCACCCGAATACTTGCTCGGTTCAACCACATGCATATAGTTATATGTATGAATTAGTACTAATTAAGATGACACTATATATAATTAAGTAATCGCCAATACTTTTGATCCCTTCAATTCCCACAGTTTTTAATTTCCTCCTCTAAAACAAATTTGGTCCACAAATCATGCATTTTATTTGCAAAGAGTAGAGTACGTTTTGTTTATAAGCAAGGATGTGAGCGCGCATATATACCTTACAGCTGCATTCATTCCGACAAACAACATCAATTCGTACCCATTTATGTTTAAGCTGCACGTAGGCAAGGAATTCATTAAGGAAATCAAACTAAAAAAAATCAATTAATCAAGCCTAAAAAATGAATAAAAAAGCACCCAGACTAATTGAGCTCACCAAATTGAAAGAGATCCAACGGCAATAACGGCATTATGAAGGTGACCAGCAAGCAAAACCATACTCATAGAGTTCCACAACTCAAGACAAAGCATCACACCCGAAGCCAAGGAAAGCCTCACGAATCCCCAAATCCCCTCAAACGCCTCCCAAGACAAGCCCTTCCACACATCCTTACACCCCAACACAACGTAGCCCACGAGCGTGGCCGCCACGCACCCATACGACGCGTTGTACGCGATGGCCACGCCGTGCAGGCCCCAGCCCAGCCGAGTCACGAACACCCACATCAGCGCGACGTGGGCCACCAGGCCCAGTATCCCGCTCAAGGCCACGGGCCGGACCTTGCTCTGGGCCAGGAGGAACTTCACGGCCGGGAAGCTGGTGGCCTGCGAGAACATCCGCGGGATCACCAGCACGTTGAACTTGCCGGCCAGGTCGGCGATCTCAGGATCCTGGCCCAGGAGATGGAGGAGTGGGCCCGCGAAGATGTAGAGTGGGAGGATGAGCACGCACGTCATCCAGAGTGTGATCCACGCGCGTTGCATGTAGATGCCTAGCAGTTTGTGCTCGCCCGCGCCGTACGCTTGCCCGCACAGCGTTTCCAGCGCGCTCCCCATCCCGTACTGCATTCAACATCTCAACGGTTAATTTCTTTTTCACTGTTTAAAATTTCTTTTAACTCTATTCATAATTCATAGAGTTTTAATAATTAACTAATAGGACATGGTTTCGGTGAGAAACACTCATATTATAAGGACTAGTCTTATAATGAGGATTAAACTCAATCATTGAATTTACTCCTTTATTATGTATTGAATGGTTAATTTTTTATAATTTTTTTTAGTTTAGTGAAAATCGAATTACATAAAAAATGAACTCAAAGCACATAAAAATTGAACTTATCATTGATAAAAAATGAACTCGTAGAATATGAAAACTGAACTCATTTAATATAGAAAATTGAACTCTTAACATAAAAAAATTGAACTTCTAGTGTATAAAAATGAACTCGTAATATATAAAAATTAAACTGTCATATTTAACATTTTTAAAGCTTTTAAATTTTTTTTAAAAAGGTAAAAAAAATTGAAAAAAAATAATTTTTTTTTAGTTATGTAAAAATCGAATTATATGAAAAATGAACTCAAATCACATGAAAATTGAAGTTATTATCAATAAAAAAAATGAACTTGTAAAATATAAAAATTTAACTCATACATTATAGAAAATTGAACTCCTAACATAAAAAATTAAACTTCTAGTGTATAAAAATGAACTCCTATTATATAAAAATTGAACTGACATATTTAACATTTTAAAAGCTTTTTTAACAAAGAACATAATATAAAAAAAAGTTAAAAAAATCCGAAATTTTTTTTTTTAAAAATTTAAAAAATTTAAAAAATTTGACCATCCAATATATAATAATGAGGTAAATCTAATGGTTGAAATTAATCCTAACTTTAAACAAAAGTCCTTACTATAAGAGTGATTCTCACCGGAACCAAAACCTCAACTAATATATACATATATATATTATATATATATATAATATGTATATATGTGTGCGCCAAATTTTGGAGGAATAAAGGCGGACATTATATCCTATTTTGTTCCATCAATATACTGTTTTCTATATATATATATATATCTTTAAACATTTTTCTTTCGGGCTATCAATCAATTCATAGAGGCTCATGTAAACTAGAAATAAATGAGGACTCTTGGATTTGAGAAATGGATGACTATGATTAAAAGAGATAAGGGTAAAATGGTAATTTTGATAAAAAAAAATAAAAAATAGTTTTTTATTTTCATTTGCTTTTGCTAAAAACGACATTTGATTTTTGCGTTACGTTCACATATTTTATGCATATGTTCACACTATTATATGACATGTTCACATATTATCATATTTTCAATTCAGAGATTTTATAATACGTTCGCATATATTACAAGTATGTTCACATATTAGTACTGTTTGTTCATGTTTTATGATCATATGTTCATGTTCGATTAAATTATCATACAAGCGTCAAACAGCATAAACAAATTTGGCAAAAATAAATAAATTTATTTATTTATTTTTTCGCTTGTTTTTACCAAAAACATGACGCTTGACATTTTACATTTTATTCACATATTTTATACACATGTTCACATTATTACAAGGGCTGCTCACATATAACCACATTTTAACTTTAGAAAATTTAGTATACATTCACATATAATATAGGTACGTGATAGCTTACATATAGGTAGTGTTTAGGATGCATGTTTACGTTTCTTTTGCGTTGCTTTTAGGTAGTTTTAATTAGTTTCTATAGTGTCTTAGAGTGTCTAGGAGTTTTGGGTTTTTGCACTTGTTCTATGTTGTTTTTACAGGTCTTAAAGTGAAGAAGTGTGAAAAGAATGGAAACCGGGAAAAGAACGCTTGAATTCGGGCGATCCGTTGGAGTTGATGGTTCGACACCTCTGCCTTCTAAGCTTTTGGGAGCTATAGTGGTCCGATGAAGTTAAATTTGTTATCATTGGAAAGCTAATTTAAAGAGCTACAATTCATGTTTTTACTCCGAGTCCAAATTCCAACTCTAAGGGAGTCAAAACAGCTCCCGAAGTGTGACCAGAATTCTGAACCGAAGTGCTGGAAGCGACCGCCGTCCGCCGCTCCTGACAATCGCGAATACCCTTTACGTGCCACGTGTTATTTCCTGATTGATCCTATCTTTTCCAGTATTATTCCGAGATATTATATTTTTGGAGATACTTTTAGACCTAGTTGGTTATATTAATTAGGGTTTGAGAGAGTTGCACCTCTCATCGATCTATCTAGTTCTAATTCTCATACTTTTCATTCTAGTTTTCATATTTTATATGGAGAACTAAGCACCTTTGCTTAGTCAGACAATTGAAGTAGCAACTGCATCGTACTAGTATCTGGTTGTGCTAGTCTTATGCAGAAGAGATTTGATTTACATTCTAGGGTAAAAGCTAGTTGTTTTATGCTAGAATTGTATCTTATTATATTCCTATTCTTAATGCTGCTATTAAACTGAATAATTGATGGTTTCATGGTTGTTTAATTATTTAGATCTAATAGTATCTGGTTGTGCTATTAAGTAGATTGAAAAGGAATTGGAAAATCCTTTGCATGAGATATTGAGGTGAGATCACTAGTACAAAAAACGTGTTTTATCCCGGTTCCGCGTCATAATATATCCCGGGTTTTAACCGTTATCTTTTGTTTTGGGATAAAAAAGAATGGGTTACGGAACCGTGATATTTGGTATTTTTTATCACGGTTGTACAACAGTGATAAAAAGTCCAAATAACCGGTATAATTAAAGGGGGCGCGCCAGAGAAGGTATATATCACGAGTCCATAACTGTGATAAAAAGTCCAAATAACCGGTATAATTATGGGACGCGCGCGCCAGAAAAGTTATATATCACGGGTCCATAACCGTGATAAAAAGTGTTTTCCCAATACGCGCGTAATTTTAAATTGTATTTTATAGGATATATATCCCGTTCATGAACCGTGATAATTGCATAATCTTCAGCGCGCTAAAAATATATTATATCACGGTCAACTAACACTTGGATATAAAACTGTATAATTTCCACGGACATTATTTCTATATTTCATTGCCATTAACCTGTATATATCAACACTTTTCATCTATACCGAACCATTGATTTCTCATACACATTGAAATTGTACATTAAATCAAAGACTAGATTATAAGGCGCATAAAATATTATAATATATAGTTCATTAGTCATAGACAACACCTCATATCAACCTAAGAATCATTCAGGCAACTAAAGCAAAATGTAGATATTTTTGTTGATAATCAATATTCTAGTTTAATAAATAAAAGTCTCAAGCTAGAAAAAGATAATTAATTCTGAATCTTCATGAACTAGTTATATCAAATCCGAATCCACTGCAAGCTAGCAAGACCTGGAGATCGAGTAAATAAAGCATGTCAGAACCATTAACAATATATATAAATATATGACATATCAAGTCTCAATTAACTTTCCATGAATAAATAACAATTGAAAATATCATAGTTGGAAATTAAAGAAAAGATTTTTACCTAATTAATTGTCAGTAATTTCACTAAAAAACTCCAGCCACTCCTAGGTTGAAAATACCATTAGTATTTAATCAAATATAGAAGAATAAGCAACATTAAAAAGAATTTGTACTTTTATCTTAATCCAGCGTGTTTGTTGACGAGATTTCTTGCGACCTTTATTAGCCCAAAAGATCCTTAAGCTCCTGTCCGCCAATATTAGTTTAGAAAAAATTGCAACATATAGTATAGCAAATTACAAGGAAAATTATTTTAATCAAAATACAATTTACGTATCAACAAAAATCCGGACATCTTTAGGAATCTCTCCCCGGAGTGGATCAAGGTAGTAAACTGTATCATCTCTGAGATTAATAGCTAGTAATATCCAATGCAACCTGTATATACATCAAGTGTAAACGTAATTGCAGCATATATATGTATTTTAAAACATATATATAGTGAAAATATAATGGAAGATTGTTACCCAAAGTTGTATGGTGCCAAGATCATCTTCATTTCAATATCGCCCCTTATTGATTTAGCAAAATATTGCTGGCGATCATTCAGTGTCTTATAACATCCTCCAGGAGACAAACTTGATGGACAAAGGAATCCATACATGTGATCCACATTGTGACAATGTTTGTCCCATAAGTATCTATAAGCATAATTAAATAGAATTAAAATTTAGAAAACTAAATTAATAAATTAGAAACATATACTATAATATACTATCAACTCACTTCATATACAATGATGTGTGAACTGTTGTTATTCCTTTTTGCTCCAACAATTGCCCTATGTCAGACTTACAAATTGTAATTGTGTGTTCATATCCCATGATTGTATCTGACAACTTGATGTTGCGGGCTGAATTTCCCATAGCACGATGATACCAAACAAAGTTTGGCATTCTCTTAGTATATGAGTCGACCATCTCTATGCCCGATGAAACGTTGGTTGTAGATTGATAAGTCACAATTTTTGGGTTTACCACTGCTTTTTGTGTTGCCTTTTGCATTTTCTCTAATACCTTGAAAATTAAAAAAAAACATAATTTATCGTAAAAAAAATAATAAAACTATGCATCACACAATTTCATGATTTCCTACCATAGTGGTGGAAACAAGTTCCATAGGCCATGCAACAAACCCACCGATAGCCTCAAAAATTGTACGAGCTTCATCTGTAGGTCGTGGAAGCCCTACATTTTCCTTTCCTTGTATAGGTGTGATCACTTGAACTTTAAAGCACCCAGGATCCAATGCACGATTATGTAATTTTACACCAGAGGCAGCACAACAAACACTACCTATTGCCACTTGTTGGCCCATGTTGGGCCAAAACAAAGTACATGGCACAAAATCCTATGACATATACAAAATTAAACTTAATGCACATTAATTTTTTGGTTAAATTTTGTACAAAATCTGATTTTAGAAACAACCTTAAGAAATTAATTACCTCGTTTAAGGAGTTCAAGATGGTAGATGATGGAGTAGTAGAAGGCTCAATAGTTGGGCTCACAATTTTTGATGGTCGATGAATAACAGACTCATTGGTAACTCTCTCCTTGACCATTTTAGTTTGCGTTTCTTTATGGGATTTCACCAAGCCCTTAATTCAAGTGAAAAAAAAATTAGATAGTTTTCAACAATGCCTACATGCAAACAAAAGAATTTACCTGATTTGACTTGACTGAAGTACATGACGGAATAGAAGAAGGCTTGTCGGTCATAATATCAGGCACTCTACTTCTGATTTGCCTCTCCACTCTACTTCTGCTGATTGGTTTCGTTTTGGAAGACCAATGGCCTCTACATCAGACAAGAAATCACTGCAAAATTCAATTGCTTCTTCCACTATATAACGCTCAACGATGCACCCTTCGGGCCGATTTGGATTCTTCACATACCCCTTTAATATTTTCATACAACGCTCAATTGGATACATCCATCTTATATAGACAGGGCCACACAGTTGAACCTCTCGAACCAAGTGCACCATTAAATGCACCATGATGTCAAAAAAAGCAGGTGGGAAGTACATTTCTAGTTGGCAAATGGTTTCAACAACATATTTTTGCAACTCTGACAACTCTTGGGGGTCAATCACTTTACTACATAGTTTCCTAAAAAATAAACAAAGTCTAGTGATTGACAACCGTACTTTCTTCGGCAAAATGGAACGAATAGCTATTGGCAGCATTTGTTGCATCAGAATATGACAGTCATGAGATTTCATTCCAGTTAATTTCAAGTCTTTTAGCGACACCAGGCTCTTAATATTGGAAGAATATCCCTCTGGAACTTTGATGCCATCAAGAGTATTACAAAACACTTCTTTCTCATTCTTTGATAGATTATAACATGCTGGAGGCAAGAAGGTTCGTGAGCCTTCACTGGTTACAGGTACCAATTCTTCTCTAATATTCAACTGAAGATAATCTCTTCTAGCTTTAATACCATCTTTTGACTTTCCGGGAATGTTGAGCAATGTACCGACAAGACTATCACATACATTTTTTTCAATGTGCATCACATCAAGACAGTGCCTCACAAATAAATCTTTCCAATATGGAAGTTCAAAGAATATAGATCTTTTTTTCCAACCATCTATAGAATTAACTTTGCATTTTTTGCCAAATGTGACATCTATATCTTTCACCAAACTAAACACTTGCTCACCGGATAAGGGGATTGGAGCCCTTCCTTCTTCTGGTGATCCATTGAAAGCTTTGCATAATCTGCGATAAGGATGGTCATCAGATAAGAATACCCGAGTTTGAAGAAAAACAGTCTTTTTACTCTCACTCAATTGGCAATGGCACGTCTTCCTCATACAAATAGGGCATGCATAATGTCCCTTTACGGTATAGCCCGAAAGATTTCCATATGCAGGGAAATCATTTATAGTGCAGAATAACATGGCTCGAAGACGAAAATTTTGCAAACGATATGCATCATAAACTTCAATACCTTCTTGCCACAAAAGTTTTAGGTCTTCAATGAGAGGTGCCAAATAAACATCAATATCATTTCCCGGTTGCTTTGGCCCCGAAATTAACAAAGATAACATCATATATCTTCGTTTCATGCACAACTCTGGTGGAAGATTGTAAATCACCAAAAGCACTGGCCAAGTGCTATGATTGCTGCTAAGATTGCCATGAGGATTCATACCGTCAGTGGATAGAGCAAGTCGTAGGTTTCTATCTTCTTGTCCAAACTCGGGGTATTTTGTATCAATTGTTTTCCATTGTGGAGAATCAGCCGGATGTCGAAGTTTGCCATCTTTTACTCTTTCATCTGCGTGCCAAGTCAACTTTTCAGCATCTTTGGGGTTATTAAACATTTGACGAAACCTTGGTATTATAGGAAAATACCATATCACCTTTGACGGAGCCCCGTTCTTCTTATATCGTGGAGCTCCACATTTAGGGTTCGGGCAATACTCCAGCAATTCGTATTCTTTTCTATAAAGTATGCAGTCATTGGGGCATGCATGTATCCTCTCATAATTCAGTCCTAAGGAGCGCACAATCTTTTTCGCCTCATATGTACGTTGAGGAAGACAATTTTCCTCAGGAAGCATTTCCTTCAAAAGTTCAAGTAAAGTTGTAAAGCTTTTATCTGTCCATCCATTACTAACTTTCAAGTTGTACAATTTCAAAAGAGCAGACAACCTTGTAAATCTTGTACAACCAGGGTACAAAGGCTTATGAGCATCACTTATCAAACTCTCGAACAAGTCAGGATGACCTTCAAAATTATTCTCAACATTGCGTATCATATCGTCAATTTGATCCCCGTCGTCAATTCGATCACGCGTCAAATCTGGTTCCGTGTTGCGATTGACTGAATGATCAAAAGCTTCTTCTCCATGCCATATCCATCGTGTGTATGTTTGGGAAATACCATGGATGATAAGATGGTCCCTTATTTCATCAACATTAATCCATTTAACAAACGAGCACTTCACACATGGACAACGTGTCCTTTCAGAATCAACACCGTGGTCAAGGGCAAATCGAATGAAGTATTCAACACCATCAGCATACTCTTTGGACAAACGATTTTTCCGCATCCATTCACGATCCATTGTTCTAATGAATAATCAATGCAAGTGAAGTCCAAAAAAAATGCTTAATTTCTTTTAAAATTAAGAAGACGTAAATGGAAAAGAAAAACCAAGCATAGACTCTTTCCATAAAATAACAATGAACAGAAAGGATAAAAGCTAATTCAAGGGGAGATTACATATTATATTTGTATAAAATTAAAAAGCAAAGCATAGACTCTTGTCCAACACATTTGATGGTGTCCTTTTGTTATATTTTTTTTTGGTGAATTATGGTTGATGACCCAACTTCCCCATTTAGGGTACAATAATTGTGCTTTGCTTCCTCCTATTATATATATATGCTCTCTAATTACTTATATTTAAATATATATGCTAGGGATTAATATATCTTGTCTAAGATCTACTAACTATAAGTCATATGATAAATCATTTGAAACCCACAAGCTAGGGTCCCATCAAACCTCCACCAAACTACATGAATGATTCTAATGGCTAGCTTTTAAAAGAGTGGATGCCTAAATGTAGACAACTATCAAGTATTGTGACAATTTTGGACAACTTTTTATTCATATATTGAGGGCCCCTTTTTATGGCCACACATGATATGATTTCTAGCGCTATCTATATTATATATGCGCTTATTAGATATTGAATTGACTAGATAATATATAAATATATGACCGATCGAAGATATATCATCGATGTGAAAATGGAGCCAACTAGCTATTCCAAAGTATATTTAGTAAATCAAGTTTATATTATATTTACACACTATACTAGCCATTATATACAATATAATCTATTAATTAATAAGAAGAATCATATCGCAGGTGGGAGGATCATATACCCTATGGCTATAGCTAGCTACTTTTTTCTCTATTAGGAAAATCATTTGCAAAGTCTTCTTCATGGAGTTGGACCAAATGTAAGATTTAATTATAATGTTCATGTAACATAATCTTGCAATCTTGCACAAAGATATAAAGAGTTGCTCATGAATCTTAATCATAATTATGAAATAACTAGCTAGCTAGGTTGAACTCGACAAGTTCAAAAGCACATTAATAGGCTTTACACTTCAAGAAATAATTGCCTTATTATCCAGCTTTTAGTTTGTCATATTGACTAGTTTTTTTGGAGGACATTAACATGAGAAATATATTAATATATGGGGTGCTTAATTCGTGCATAACTAGTATTCTATATATGGTTCAATGTTTAATGACACATTATATCATTTAATTTTTGGGAAGTATAAAATAAAGGAAAAAAGATATTAAATCATGTGGACTTACTTGATGAATGATGCTCAAAGGGCACTCTTTGTCAGTTCTCTAGAGCTGCAAAATAAACAAACATAAAACATATTCAGTTTCTATCCATACATGTATCAACAAAAAAGAGTACATTCATTAACATTTATCTTTTAAATGAAAGAAAATACATGTGTACAAAGGAGCCAGTTTTATCTTACCAGCAGCTTTGTTTGGCAAGAAATAAGTCCTGCACAAGTCCCTCAAATTGGCTTTCCTGTATGAACACACTCACATAAGTAGGAAACTCAACATAAACCAACAGTAAAATAAGAGTTCATGGCATTGTTTGATTCAATTCCAATCATGCTCTTTGAGTGTTCTTTACTCTGTTTGATTCTTTCTCTAGACTTATGTATCATCAATTTTAGCTTTAATCGAACACATGCCCGCTTTGTAATCCAACAATGTGAGCACAAAATTTCTAGTCCACTTACAGAATTTCTCAATTATGATTGGAATTTCAATTGAAGGGAAGCTGGTATCAAAAATCATCAAGCAGAGCCAGGAATTCAATAAAAAACGAAATTTAGAAATTTCAGTTGATTGGAATTTCTCTAGACTCCTGTGTGCATTAATTCCTAAACCTAATTTAGTTTCAATAGCTTATTCTTGGTTTCAAACTCAAAAAGTCACCAAATTTCGAACAATCAGGCCATTAAAAACAAGAAATTTAGAAATATAATATGTAATCGCATTCTATTCAACTTCAAGTGGAATTCAAACAATTGAGCCCTAAATTCTTTGTTATGAATACCAACAAATTAGGGCTACATATACCTTGATGATTGAACGCCAATAGAAGTTGGAAACCAATACAAGAAAGGTGTGAGAGACACAGCAAGAACGGCTAGGGCTATGCGGAACAGTAGTGGCGCGAGAACCGCCAGACAAGAATTGCAGAGCACCACCGGACAAGAATTTCAGAGCACCGCCGAACAGTAGGGCTGTGCGGAACAGTAGTGGCGCGAGATGTCCCTCGGAACAGTCGGAATGATGGCTAGGGTGTTTGCGAGCACCGACAAGAAGGGTTTGCGAGCACCGACGAACAGAATATTTAGAGCACCGACGGGAGGTTTGCGAGCGCCGATAGCAAGGGTTTGCAAGCATAACCTACCAATCGATCGAGAGAATTCGCTCGCGTACTTCTAATTTTGTTTGCAAAGAGATGGAGACGATATCGGTGAGTCCAGCATATTAATCCTGAATGGTTATATCTAAAAAAATAGATATATAATTAGTTTGATAGAAAAAAAAAATACAGATTTTTAATACCGGTTATATTTCCGGGATAAACGCTCCAAAAATGTGTCAAACATACGTATATTATATACCGGTTCTTATAACCGGGATAAAATGCTATTTTAAAAATGTTACTCTACTTTTAATCACGGATGTCAAAGGAACCGTGATAATATAGTCTAATTGTCTTTTTTAGGACGCTCGCATACGGAACCGGGATAATATAATGGTGATTAAATACTGTTTTTGTACTAGTGGATCAATGATCAACTTGCCATACGATTGTGGATATTTGTTTGCCTAAGCTATCTTCCTAATTATTGTTTTTCCTAATCTTTTATTGTTTTGTTAGTTTTGCATTCTTAGTTTTAATTTAATTCACAAACCTCTTTCGTTACTTGAATTGACATTAAAATCATACAAAACAAACAATTTACCTCCCTACGGATTCGACCCTTACTTCCCTAAGACTACAGTCTTTAGGATTGTTAGGACTCTTTTGCATAGCCATAATTTGCATGACGAAATCACCGCTATCAGTACGTTCACATATTAGTATTGCATGTTCACGTTTTATGGCCTTATGTTCATACTCGATTTATATCATTCTATATACGTAAAAAGACTTAAAAAAATAAAGTAGAAAAAAATTATTTTTTAATCGGATAGCTTAGATTCATTTCTAGTGTTTTGATCGGATGGTCCAGATTCATTTCTAATTTTCATGATAAGCCCCATTTTCATTTGATTCAATCTCCAATTCATAAACTTTAAAATAGTGAAAAAACATACATAAGAACTATAGAAACTAAGGTCCATAACTTAGGGCGCAACTATAGCTTAACGTAAAGCATGAAGGATGTTCGTGACGCAAATTCTCCGTTCCACTATTGGTGTTTCACTTTTGTGTTCTAAGTAGTTAATAAATATAAAAATAATGTTAAAAAAATAAAAAATTATATTTATATTGTAAATAACTATATCTATGTATGTATAAATTTGTATCTTAAAATTCATATTATAAAATCTTAAAAAATTAAGAGAATAATTTTCGTACAAAATACTACACTTATAATTTTTGAAAAATTGTATAATATGATTTTTAAGCTAAAAATTTTCACATATATGTATATAGGTATTTTAAATAGAAATATAATGTTTTAACATTAATTTGATATTTATAAAATTTATTGGAACATAAAAGTGGAACACAATTATGGAATAAGAGATTTTCATTGGGATGCAGGAGCCTTGGAGGGTCTTAGTCGATCCTTGTCCTCACATTTTTACTTGGGTGAAAAACCAAATCTCATTATCCCTTACTATTAAGTTGAGCCGGTTAACAAAAATTATTTTATCTATTTTGTGCGCTTTTGTCAACTAGTTTATGTGGATCTTTAGTCAACAAAAAAAATTAGGGTGCAACTATAATACTTAGAAATTAACAGAAAAGAGAGATTTGAGAAAGATGAGAGAAATTGTGATGTGAAAAATGATGAACAAGAAAGGAGAGAAAGAGAGCACACTGACCAAGGAAGCGGTCCAGATCCTCCGTCGCCAATTTGTGTCTCCTTTGTATTTATTAATCAAGTATATTATGTTTTCTTTTACAAAATACTACTAAAATTCTAAAATTTAATTATTTTTCAATTTTAATTTAGAAAATCCATACACACAAGAAAGTTGTGGATCAATAAATACAAATGGGACACAAATTAGGAAGACAAATTGGGGACAGAGAATCTTATCCGGCAAGAATCCCCTATACTCATTCATCAATAAATACAAATGGGACACAAATTAGGAAGACAAATTGGTAAAACAGACCTTTTATACAAGTCATTTTGACTTGAAGCACACGACAAATTTTAAGCAACGAGTAAAAACCACTATAATAAGGCTAAACCCTATTACAAAATTTATTTTATCATAATATTAACTTTCTTTTGGTGGAATAGTATATAAACTGTTTATTACGTACTATATTTCGTAATATAATTAAGTAGAGAAAAGGAGAAATTAATATAAAAAAATGAACCAGAATTCCGAATGTGAAGGTGCCGATGACGGAAAAAGAAACGGCCACGGCGGAGAGGTGAAGCTCCCCAAGGTGGCCGACGAAGATATAGGTGATGGAGTACACCATGAAATTGCACAGCGCCGTCAACGCTATCGGCGCTGCCAGCTTCCAATGCTTCACCATCTCCTCCCGAAACACCGCCAACGCCTTCCTCGCACTCCCCACCGCCGGACGGTCACCTCCGCCGCTCCCGGTGGGAGCGGCAGCTGCTGTTGGTTCCACTTCCAATGACGTCACGTTGGGCTCCATCCGCTCGATCTGTGCGTGGCGACTGGAAATAGCAATATATTAATTTAATCTAGTTGTGGTCTTGTATATGGAGCTTGCTTTTAGAATGAGTTGGTATATATATCTAGACCTTAAGTAGGATGAATTAAGGGCTTATTTGGTATCGATATCTCAAGGATATCAAAAATGTACGGACTCAACAGGTACGACCACAACCCATCCTAAAAAAATAAAAATTAATATAAATAGGGTAAATTTAATAATGAAAAAGTAAAAAATAGGGTAATTTTAGTGATAAATTAGTTAAAATAAGGCAATTTAACCCACCTAAAATTTTGTGTCAATTAGCTCATCATAATTTTAATTCCTGGGTCCGTCCCTGGATATCAGATATCGGTATTGGTATCAATATCGGTATGAGATATGTGTATAGGATTCCATATTTATATCTTTGTTTGGTATGAGATTTGATATTAGTCATATCTTATACCTATTATTTGGTAAGACATAGATATCAATTCTTAAATTCTATAAAATAATTATTTTATAAAGTTTAAGAATAATTAATTATATTTATCAATTAAATTTAATTATTACACTTAATTTGCAATTGTTAATTAACTCGTTGGAGACAGAATTTTTAAAAAAATCGTTAATGGCATTAAAATTGGGGACATCGTGAGCAACAAATCTCCAATTTAAAGTTTTGAACTACTTTATCTATAATTTGGACACACCAGAGAGGAATCAAGAGTGGAGCCATAGATCTAGAACAAAAACATCGGATCTAGGCAGTGGGGTCGACTCCAATCTAGGCGAAGAGAGATCTAGATCTGTTGGAGAAGAAGAACACGGGATCTGGGCGAAGAAGTACAAGGCAGTGCTTTGGGCAGTGAAATGCCAAATAACAAAGTAGATCCAAACAAACAGAAACGAAGAACAAAGAGAAATCAAACGAAGTTTTATTTGGCAAGGATCATCAGACATGGGCTAGCTCGGGTGTGTCGGTATTGGGTCGTTTGGCCTAATACAAGCTCCTACGAGAATAGGCCCAATTTGGCAAACCACACACGCACACTAGATATTACAAGTTACAAACCCAAATGTCCAAACTTAGGAAATTACAAGGTTAAGTATTATCAACTCTACAGGCAGTGGGCAGACGAGATCAGATCAAAGAAGAAGAACACCAACGTTCATCGTCATTATTGGGTAGTGGAGAGACAAAAAGAAGAAAATTGAGAAAGGGGAGAAAGATATCAGCCATACCACTCAAAAATTTGGTATATCAAATCATGCCAAATTGATATCTAAGATATCACTTGATATATATCCTTTTAATATCTATACCTTGTCATACCAAACATCAGATATGGGTTCATACCCATATCTGGCTACTAATCCTGATCCCCCTAGCTCATGTACTCACCGTGAAAATGTTAATGGAGTCAGGAGACCCAACAAATGGGAAAAACCCAAAAGGGACTTTATAAAATTGAATTTTGATGGTGCGGTTAGTGCAGATAGCGTGGCTTCGTTCGGATTCATCCTTAGGGACTCTGAGGGCTACCCCATTTTCTTCGACGGAGGACTAATTGGTCGGCATTCCGTTTTGACATCTGAGACCATCACCTTACGCCAAGGACTTCTTAAGGCCATCCAACGTGGCATTCCCCGGATCCAAATCGAAGGCGATAATTTGCAGTTGGTCAAGGCCGTACTTGGTGACTGGCGATGTCCGTGGGAAATTGAGCTTTTGCGTTCGGACATCCATTGCTTGCTGGCCCGATTTCAGGATTGGAGTATCTCTCATGCCGTTCGGACGTGTCTCCTCCATTGCATGATCCTTCCGACGTGTCTCCTCCATCCCACTCGCAATTGACCCAGGGTTTCTCACCCTCCTCCGCCAGGATGCTCTAAGGCGATCTCTTGCTTTTTAGTGGTCACCCTAATTACTTTCGTTATCAAAAAAAATGTGTTTTAATTTAATTAAATATAAAAATATTTTTTTCATTAGAAAATATAATAATTTAGTAATTAACTAACGAAAATTCACACGTAAGGGCATGAGTCGAACTTTTACCATTCGAAATAAGTTTTTTTAAAGGCACCATTCAAAGAAACAAAAAACTCGAGGGTACCAACCGAAATTTCCCTTAAAGTAATGTACATTCAATAAACCAAAAAACAAAAAGGTAGTAGTTGGCATTTCAGATGAATGATTTTTAGCTTCATTAGTAATTGGATGCGATTTAATTAGACCGAGTAATGGTTTCCGATTTAATTATGCAATGGTTTCCGTCTATCCAAACGAGAAATAACGCGTTCACCACGTCTGATCATTGCCCAATAACTATATATTTAAATGATAATAATGAAATAAGGGGTCGTCCGTTTAAATTCGAGAAGATGTGGACATTCCAAAAAGATTTCGAGAACTTGGTAAAGCAGGCATGGAGGTATGATCCCCCAGGTTGCCATATGTTTAAACTTATAAAGAAAACGCAACTTTTAAAGGCTAAAATAAAGGTGCGGAATAAAGTCACTTTTGGAAATGTATTTAGACAAATCAAAGAGCTACAAGAAAGATTGTTACAAATACAATCACATTCTTGTACAAACAATCATGCCAACCAGACTAATCTCCAAAAACAGTTGCTAAGAAAGAGAGAAAGATTAATACAATTCCATAAGACAAATTGGGCCCAACGAGCAAAAAATAAACATATTAGGCACGTGGACTCGAACTCGGCTTATTTTCACCGAATTGCAACAGGAAGAAGGAATAGAAAATGGATAAAAAAGTATACAGTCAGCAGATGGAACTCAAATCATGGGAGAGGAAAATATACGTACGGAGATACGGAATGATTATAGACAGAGATTCATGAAAGCAAGAATAAACAACACTTTATTACAACAACAACTACAACATATAAATGCAGAGGTAACACAAGAGGATAACGAGTGCCTAACTAAGCAAATATCAAATGAAGAAGTTAAAAGAGCAGTAAATGGATTAGGGAAAGATAAATCTCCAGGACCATATGGAATGACTGGGGAATTCTATCAAAAATATTGGCATATTGTCGGCCCTTCCGTAATAAAAGCGGTGAAAGGTTTTTTTGCTTCAGGACACATTCTAAGGCAGATTAATCACACTTTTATAACATTGTTGCCAAAGACTGATAATCCAACGTCAACAAGTCATCTTAGACCAATCAGCTTATGTTCTACAATATATAAGATTATATCGAAAATAATAGCGGAAAGATTAAAATTAGTTCTTCCAAAGATCATTCATCCTCTTCAAGGGCATTCGTCTCAAATCGGGCAATACAAGATAATGTTCTTATTGCACACGAGATTTTCCATTCGTTCAAGAATAGAAAGGGGAAGAATGGCTGGATGGCAATTAAATTAGATATGGAGAAAGCATATGATAGAGTAGAATGGGAATTCCTATTTCAAGTCATGCAGAAGTTTGGTTTTTGCCAGAAATTCATAAATTGGATTCAGGAATGTGTTCAAACAGTCTCATTTTCAGTTTTGGTAAACAACGACCCTACAGAAATGTTATTTCCGACACGTGGCTTAAGACAAGGTGACCCACTATCCCCGTTGTTATTTATCCTAACTACAGAAGTCATTGCTCGACAATTAGACAGAGAAAATCGTGCACAACGGAGACAAATTGGGTTTCAACCATCTAGAGGAGGAACGAGTATTCCGTTCCTTACGTTTGCAAATGACATAATTATATTTTCCAAGGCAACTGTGCAGGCTAGTAGAAAGGCTAAATCAGTAATTGATACATATTGTGAGATATCTGGTCAGAAAGTTAATTACCATAAATCTGCTTTTCAGACAACAAGAGGGGTTCCGATGGCACGACGGAGACAATTATGTCATGAACTCAGCATAGGACATATGGATACATTAGAAAAGTACTTAGGATGTCCGATTATAAACAATAAGGTAACAACGCGATCGTTTCATTCGGTGATATCTGCAACAGAAGGGCAATTGACAAGATGGAAAGCGGATAGTTTGTCTCAAGCAGGTAGATCTAATACAAACAACTCTTGCAGCAAAACCAAGCTATGTGATGCAATCTTTTATGTTACCGGATGCAAATCATAAAGCACATGATGATATAAGCAGAAATTTCTTCTGGATCAAAGGTCAAAACCACACTCCCTTAATAGGATGGGATAAAATATGCAAATCAAAGAGAAAAGGAGGTCTAGGTTTGAGAAAATCAAAACCAATGAACCAAGCATTACAAATGAAATTGCTATGGAAAATTCTTGCAGATCCTGAAAATATATGGGTTCAAATCATTAAACAAAAATACCTAAAAGAGAATGGCCTTTTAGCATATAGGTGGAAAAATAATGTGTCATGGCAGTGGCGCAATTTAATGAAACTTATACCAAAATTTCAAGAAGGATTAAGATGGCAAGTTGGAGATGGTAGTTCTATTAACTTTTGGACGGATAGATGGGTATCACCTTTTCCGTTAATTGAATCAAACATGCAAATGAATCCGCATAATTTAGAGGAAAAAGTTCGAAGTTTCATAACCGAAGACAAAAAATGGAATGAAGACAAGTTAAGAAGGTGCATCTCACCCTTTTGGGTTGACAAAATTCTTAATATCCAAATCCCAAAGACAATGATCCCAGACAGAATATACTGGTCTCCAAGCAAAAATGGTTGGTTTTCAATCTATTCTGCATTACAATTTATAACGAACGAAAATATTCAACCAGATTGCAGTTTTGAATGGATTTGGAGACTAGATATCTATCCAAAAGTAAAATTCTTTCTTGGGAATTTATGTCATGACGGTCTTCCAACAAAGGAGATACTAGCAAGGAACCATATTGATGTTACACAGGAATGTAGTTTATGCAATCATAATCCGGAAAATATAGACCACCTTCTATTCAGTTGCGGTTTTACTAAACGAACTATGAATTACGTTGATCCCAAGATCTCAAGAACTATAAGTCAATTGATTAATGGATCATATAACTTTGCTCAAAATTTAAATTTAATAAAACAGAAATTGTCAATGAAAGAACTCACAGATGTAGCTACTATTTGGTGGTGCGTGTGGCATCATAGAAATAGAACGATCTTTCAAAACGATCTATCTTATGGAGGAAGAAGTTTCAATGAGTATGTTAAATCACAAGTGACTAATTGGAAAAATGCAAAAACTGAGGTAGTAGGCAACCCAATGCAAAGGCGTAAGATAAGCAATGGAAGGAAGAATACTAGGAGGAGTAAATGGGAAAGACCACCTGAGTGAACAGTAAAAATAAATTTTGATGGTTCCAAGCGTATGAATGGGGATTCAACCTATGGGTTTATAATTCGAAACTCTAATGGATATGTAGTTGCATTAGACGCAATTAAGGGACAATGTGAAGATGCACTACAAGCAGAGGCGAGAGGAATGAATATGGGAATTATAGCTACTCAACAATTAAAATGTAAACGAGTTATAGTTGAAGGAGATAATATCCAAGTAATTTCTGCATTGAAAGATAGTCGGAGTTGCCCATGGAAAATAGATATGATGATTGTGGATTCGTTAGCAATTTCACGATCTTTTGAGGCAATTGAATTTAAATATGTGCCTCGTTCGTGTAATGACACAGCTGATTGCATTGTTAAACTGCACCATTCTATATTTCCGATCAGTTGTTGAATCATCCAGAACTTAATGTTCTCATCCGAAAGGATGCGCTAGGCTAATCCTATTTGGGTTGCCTAATTTTTTTCCTCATCAAAAAAAAAAAAATTAGTAATTGGATGCGACATTTAAATTATTCTTTGAGCCCATGTGGGGTGGTTTAGCAGTAAGAAACATGAGAGATGTTGCGAGGTCACATGTTCGATTCTTGTCCCCGTTTTTTCACTTGGGTGAAAAATCATGACTCACCATTCTTCTTACCACTAGGGTTTACCACCAAAGGTGGATCCCTCGTTTAAAAAAAATTATGTAATTTGATACTATAGTATAAAATAATGATTTTTAAGTTAATGGGAGATTACGTTTAGTAATCCTAAATTTTTTGTTATTTCGGATGGTACCTTGAAAAAAATTCAAAAAATACCCCCAAGTGTTTATAAACGTTTGTCGTGTACCCTTAAATTTAATACTAATTCCAAGTATGTTTCTCATAATAAATTTTTTGAAAAAAAAACACATATAATTCAATACTAATTCGTCCATACTATTTTTTCCTTTGATAAATGTCTAATATATAAAAAGTCGATTTTTTTAATGTCGAGTTTCATTCTAACTTCTCATATAAGTGGTCATTCTTAGGTGATCACTTTCACATTAATTATAACTTCGTCAATGTTTTCCAAGGCTCTCACCTAATGAGTTGTTTTTCATCATTTAGTTGCAAAATTGTAATTGCGCTGTTACTCTTACATGTAATACATATGCATAGTTAACTTTTAGTTACTGTTGACTAATAACAATTGTATATTTTATATTATTGTAATCTAACTTGCTCCTCAAGGAGTTGTACGGTTGTACCCTATATATTATAATTAATGTAAATGGCAACCCCAAGGGGGATTTTATCCAATCTAGCATGGTATCATGAGACCTAACCCTTCCTTGACCTAATCATGTTCTTTTTCTTCCGCCGCCTCCCTGCGCCTCTTCTTTCCGGCGACGTTTCCGTACATCGTGCCGATCTTCTCCCTGCCTCACCTACCACTCGATCCAAGGATCGTGTGCTTACCGTTCCTCTCTCTGTTCCCTTGACTCGGCTAAAGTTGTTGTTGCCAAGATGAAAAATAAATTACCCTAAACTACAAACTAGTATAGCATGCAAGTAAGGGATCATACCCAAGAGAATTGGTATTCTGAACAATCAGCAATCAGAAAAGACAGGGGTTTGAGAGAATTTAGTCAAACAAATAATATCGTGTATTAAATCAAGCAAGGAAAAGCAGAGTTCATTCAATCAATTCCACCTTTTTAATCATTCGATCATCAATTCATCCACTTTTCTATTAATTCCCATGTTAATTCTAATCCTTATAAAAGATTTCCGCTTGTCCACGATCCAAGCGAAAGGATGATATGAACAAGAACGCTTAATTCAAATCATGCAAAGTATGAAGGATAAAAGGATATTAAATCATGCAATCAAGATACGAGTCTCGTGCATAAAATAACAAACAAACACTCTTTCTCAATTCTAGTCCACGGTCCTAGAAAAGAGTTGTTTCAAGGATAAATAAGATTGCACAGACAACAATCAAACTAATCCAAACAGTAGAATATCAATCAAATTCAACAAGTCGCGCGCCAAGAGAAATCAATTGATAATCATATAAATAAAAACAAGAGTTTTGATATTAACCAAGGGATAGAAAAGTTACCAGAATCTCACGAATTACATAAAAAAGCTTCCTTGATCAAACAAACTCCAAGGGAAATTAGTTCTCCATAATAAAACTAAAAACTGGAATAATCTCTTAAAGTATGCTAGAATGTCGTATGCTAAACTGAAAACGAAACTAAGCTTAAATACTAGAAAAAAACAATCGAAACCTAAAGATATAAAATATAAGATAAAAGATAATAAAACTCCGAGTCGGGCCAACCGCGAGCGCGGATCCAAACCACGAGCGCGGTTCAAGTGATCCTCCTCAGCCGCGGATCCTCGGACAACCGCGAGCGCGTTTTCCACCCGCGGGCGCGGATTTTCTTTCAGCTTTCTGGTGTCAACTTCGGAGGTGGTTTTGACCCACTTAGAGTTGGAATTTGAACTCGCCGTACAAACATGAATTGTAGCTCTTCGAGTTAGCTTTCCAATGATACCAAATTCAGCTTCATCCCATCACCGTAGCTCCCGAACGATGCGTCACAAGAAAATGGCGTCAAAACAACTCCAAATCAATACTTGTCTTCAAAACTCTTGCAATTTTTCAAATCGTGTCTTCGGTCTTCATATTACAATTATGCTCAAAACTAACCTAAACACACTCAAATCATGCATAAAATACAAGAGTTAACCTATACTAAAGTAAGCATATCATCCCTCTCGGCATCATTCTCCCAATTCAAACTAGCCTCTTCTAATTTCGGACGACATCAATGTCACTTCGGGCATCAATCAGCCCAAGGATAAAGATTCGATCCTCCCGACCAATTCTCCTTCAACAGTGAGCGGTTCCGGGGGCTCCAAAACCGCCTTCCATTCCGCCCTAACGGTGTTGAACATCAAGAACATCATCCCTGTAATTCTTGATATGTCCAACACTAAATACAACTCTTGGGCGGAATTATTCAAGGTTTCTGCTAGGGCTCATCGAGTCCTTGATCATATTGATCTGGCCATTCCGCGCCCCACTGAGGTTGATGACGCACTATGGCACCAATTGGACGCTATAATTCTTCAATGGATTTATGTGACGATCTCGTCGGATTTGCTGATGATGATCCTTGAACCCAACACCATGGCCCTCTCTGCGTGGACAAAATTGAAGAATATTTTTCATGACAACAAAGCATCATGGTTTGTCTATCTTCAACATGAATTCACCCGCTGCAAACTTGAATCGTTTTCGTCTGTCACAACCTATTGTCAACAACTCAAAGATTTATCTAACCAACTACGGAATGTTGATGCACCGACTTCGGATCATCAAATGGTAATCAAACTCATCTCTGGCTTGAATTCAGAGTGTGATACTATGGCTGGGATTATTCAGTAAACATCTCCGTTCCCGAATTTTTCTAAAGCTCGCTCAATGGTCTTGTTGGAAGAAACCCGCTGCGAAAACCGACGCCTCTATCGCCGATGTAAAGGCCCTCACCGCCGGTAATACTCAATCTGCACCGCCGCCTGCTTCACCGCCATCTCAGTTGCCTCCTTCGTAGTCGGACCAAAACAACAGCAACGACGGGGGCAGGGGCTCGAATTTCCGCGGGCACGGGCGTGGGAGAGGGCGTGGTCGCGGCAGGGGCAACAACAACGGGGCTGTACAATTTCAGTGTACACCCTTCGGGTGGATGCCCATGCTCGATTTTCAGTCGGCCCCACAGCAACCGACATGGCCTTTCTCGACGTGGAATCAAGCCCCGTTCCCTTTCTCGTCCCTACCATCTCAATGGATCCTAGGACCGGCTCCTCGCAATCAAGCACCGCATGCCAATGCCGTTTTCTCGGATCCTTCGGGTTACTACCCTACCGCGGACCTTGCCAATGCTTTCTACACCATGACGTTGTATCCCCCTGTCAACACATGGTACATGGACACTGGGGCCTCCTCCAATATGACCAACAATCAAGGTACACTTTCTTCCATTACTTCTAAGAGTAATTTAAATTCGATTATTGTTGGAAATGACCATCGCATACCAACTTTGGGTACCGGAACAACCCTATTACCCATGCCCAACAACCCTCCCCTTCTCAAAAATGTCTTGATTGCCACCATTTAATTAAAAACCTTGTGTTTGTTTGTCAATTTACTACTGATAATAATGTTTCTGTCGAATTTGACCCAACTGATTTTTCTATGAAGGATCTAATCATGGGAACTCCTCGAATGAGATGTAATAGCTCCGACGAGCTCTACCCTGTCACCACCAAATCTGACCATGTCTCCCTTTTCGCTGTCACCTCTTCAGTCTAGCATGCGCGTTGTGGTCACCCAGGCGCACCTATCTTTAATATTCTTAGGAAAACTGTTTTGTCTAGTTGCAATAATATGTATGATTCCTCTATTTGTCATGCTTGTCAGTTAGGGAAACATACTCGTCTTCCTTTTTATCCTTCTAAAACTGTTTCTGTTATGCCATTTCAACTCATTCACAATGATTTATGGACTTCAACTATTGTGAGCATTGCTGGTTTTAAATAATATCTTATGTTTGTTGATGATTATTCCAATTTCTTATGGGTCTATCTGCTCAAATATAAATCTCAAGTTTATGCCCATTTTGTTCAGTTTCATCGCTATATTCAAACACAATTTCATTGCTCAATCAAAACGCCCCAATGTGACAATGATCGTGAATTTGACAACTTTGATTTACGGTCATATTTTCTCAAAAACGGCATTTCATTTCGGTTTTCTTGTCCTTACACATCTTCTCAAAATGGCAAAGTGGAGCGCACAATTCGAACAATCAATAATATGATGCGCACACTCCTAGCCCATGCGTCAGTTCTGCGGTTCCCCCCCAATTTTGGTCGTTTGCCTTAACTATGGCAGCCTACCTTCTTAATATTCTTCCCATACCAAATCTTCGGAATCTCAGCCCATCTCACCTCTTATACTCAGTTAAGCCTACCTTTGACCATCTTAGGGTCTTCGGGTGCCTTTGTTACCCCAATCAGTCTTCCCAAGTAAAACACAAACTCCAACCCCGTTCTACACCCTGCGTTTTTCTTGGCTATCCCGAGAATCATAGAGGGTATCTTTGTCTTGACGTTTCCACAAATAAATTCATTGTGTCTCGCCATGTCACTTTTGATGAGATCACTTTCCCTTTCTCTAAACACACTTCCGCTTCCTCATCACATAATTTTCTTGATTCCGAAGATACTATTTCATCTCTTTTCTACCCGTCTATTCCGAGCTCGTCGGCTCTTACACCTCGTTTGGCAGCCCCGCCTGCTCATGGCCTCAGTTTTAGCCCTACCCCGCCTCCTCCGAGCCCTCCTCTCATACACCACTCACATCTTCGCCTGCCATCGCTCCAACGTAGCCCCCGGCCTCACCCTCGTTGAACCACCATCCTATGACCACTCGTGCTAAAGCCGGAATTTTTCGGCCTAGGCAATTGTTTGATCTTAATCCCACCTCCACCAAAAATTCGGCCCTTTCCCCGTTACCAAAGTCACATAACATTGCCCTCCGTGACCCAAATTGGTATGCCGCCATGACCGATGAATATCGGGCTCTTATTAGTAACGGGACTTGGGTGTTGGTTCCTCGGCCTCCTCAGGCCAATGTTGTGAGGTGTATGTGGTTGTTCAGACACAAGTTTCGGGCTGATGGATCTTTAGAGCGATATAATGCTCGCCTTGTTGATAATGGGCGATCCCAGGAAGTGGGTGTTGATTGTGATAAGACGTTGAGCCCAGTGGTGAAACCGGTGACTGTTCGAACTGTTTTACATTTGGTTGTCTCGCGTTCTTGGCCCATTCATCAACTTGATGTCAAGAATGCTTTCCTTCATTGACATTTACAAGAGACGGTTTATATGTTTCAGCCTCCGGGTTTTGTGGATTCCACACGACCCAAGCATGTTTGCCTTTTGAAGAAATCATTGTACGGCCTCAAACGGGCTGCTCGTGCCAGGTATCAACGATTTGGTTCATTTCTTTACAGGATCGGATTCACTGCCAGTAGGTGTGACACATCTTTGTTTATCTTTCATCGGGGACACTCTACAGCTTATCTTCTTCTTTATGTGGACGATATTATTTTGACTGCTTCATCTGAGTCTCTTCGTCAGGACATTATCTGTCTTCTTGGTAGTGGGTTTGCTCTGACTGATTTAGGCCCATTATCTTATTTTTTGGGTGTGTCAGCTAAGCGCACCTCCACCGGGTTGTTTCTGTCTCAAGACAAGTATGCCCGGGAAATTGTAGAGCGGGTTGGTATGTCTTCCTGCAATCCTGCTGCCACTCCAGTCGATCCCGACACCAAACTTGGTGTTGATGCCGGTCCGCCAGTTGTTGATCCTACTCTTTACAAGATCCTTGCTGGGGGCGTTACAGTACTTGACGTTTACTCGTCCTGATATTACTTATGATGTTCGGAAGATTTGCATGTTTATTTATGACCCGCGGGAACGTCATTTTTCAGTGCTTAAGCGCGTTATTCGTTATGTTCATGGCATGACATCGCTCGGGATCACTATTCAGGCTTTGCCATCTCCGGCGTTGGTTGCTTATACAGATGCTGATTGGGCTGACTGTCCTGACACACAACGCTCTACCTCGGGTTATTGTGTGTTCCTTAATGACACACTCATTTCTTGGTCAGCTAAGTGCCAATCAGTTATATCTCGGTCTAGTGCTGAAGCTGAGTATTGGGGCGTTGCTAATGTTGTTGCATAATGTTCTTGGCAATGCAATCTTCTTTTAGAGCTACATTGTCCTTTGTCACGTGCATCGTTGGTTTATACAGATAATGTTTCTGCTACATATCTGGCCAACAATCCGGTATAGTATCAGCGTACCAAACACATTGAGTTGGACATTCACTTTGTTCGTTAGAAGGTTGCACTTGGACATGTTCGAGTTTTGCACGTCTCATCGTCATTTCAGTATGCGGATATTTTCACCAAGGGTTTGCCTCGTCAGATATTTTTTTTTATTTTAAGGACAGTCTCACTGTTAGGTTACCTCCAGTTTTGACTGCGGGGAGTAATAGCACTGTATATTTTATATTATTGTAACCTCACTTGCTCCTCAAGGAGTTGTACCCTATATATTGTAATTAATGTGAATGACAACCCCAAGGGGGATTTTATCCAATCTAGCATTGACACCTCGACCATTACCTATTTTTACAAAACACTCTTCAAGTTAACATGGTTTATTTACAAGTGTGTAGAAACCACGTATGTAAAAAACTTTGTGTCACTTGTCATCATTTGAAAATGTTAGAATTAAATTTTTTTTTTATAAATTTTGAAAAAAAACTACCCACTTCCTCCACTTTCTATGAAACCACTACAATATATTTTTTAATAAAAATTTATTTAAAAATATTTTATTATTCCAAATTTTTATATATAAATGTTTATTTGAAGTTATCTAAAAAAATTTTTTTAATGAACATTTAATTAAAAAAATCTAAGTATTATAATGATCTAGCACAAATCATTTTTTGAATTTATCCAAACACTATTTTCTTAATGAATTGTATCAAAACATTATTACAAATTGTTGTTTTGAATTTACCTAAATATTAGTATTTACTAGATTTTTTTCTACGATACAAAAGTTGGGAGAATATTGAAATGCAATTGCACTTAAATGCTTATCCTGAATTCATTTTTATAATTTGAGATAATAAAATTACAAAATAAATAAATGTTATAAAAAAATATATGTTAAGTGGTGTTATTTTTATAATGGTTAAATAATAATTATAAATTTAGAAGCACTACTCTACTATTCAACTTCTTAACTACTCATGTATGACTTCTACATTTTGAATTGAATTTCACTTTCCATAATTTGATTTTGACAATTACTTTCCGTGTGTTATACTACCTCCGTTTCACAATATAAGTCGTTTTTTTATTTTACACAGGTGATGTTCGTGTTTTTGATATAGTTTTTAGTGTGTTTTCTTAGTTTGTTAGGTTTAGTTTTAGTAGCTTTAGGGTTAGTTTTGTGTGTTTTTTGATGAGTTTGCATATTTTGTGAAAAGTATGGAAGCTACTCTGTTTTGTGTCTTTTTGTAGGTTTTAGCAAGGAAACGGTGCTTTTTGAAGCTAAATGGAGTGCTATGGTGGAAGACGGAAGAATACGAGGATAAAGAAATCGAAGTTAAGCTTTTTAGAGTTGAAGTGTTGAAGAAAGCCAAATCCAGGCTCGTTAACGAGGCTGTGAAGGGTCGTTCACGAAGCTTAGAGATAGAGTTTTTCGAGAGTTCGTTGTTATGTCTACCGACCTTGTGCGGAAATTTATTCCGTGTCGGTAGGGTTTTTAATGAATTTTAGGGTTATTATATTTTATATTTTAGGTCTTGTTATCTTTTTAGGTTTTATTTCTATCTTTTTAGAGTTAGTTTCTATCTTTTAGGAAAGTTTTTATCTTCTAGCCTTTTTATTAGATAGCTTTATTAGTATAAATACCCTTCTTTTCTAGCCAGAGGGAGGGGTACGTACGTGTTCAAGGAGAAGACGGATTGGACGGAGCCGAGAGAGAGAGTAGTCGAACCGAGGTTAACGAGAGTGAAGCTAAGGTCGTTAGACGTGTTTTCGATTCGGTGTTCTTGTTATTTTCGGTTTCTTCTGAATTCTGTAAGACGATAATTTTCTTATTAATTTGAAGTAGTTGTTTTTGTTTTCAATGTTTTCTCTTATTGAAATTGTTTGCTTTTTAGTTATGAGTAGTGAGTAGTTTTCCTATCTATGGTCGGGGTTAAACCCGGCATAGTTATGCATGGTTTTATGAGTAAGTAGATTGTGTTGAATGCCTTTTATCTATTTTTAGATTGCTTGTTGTGTTTATGCCTAGATGAGAATCGAGGTAATTTGAGTTCTTGACTTGTTCAAAAGGAAAAGTTAGCAACTTGAATGTTGATATTGTTCGATTGCGAAAGTTTCGAGCTTTGGATCAAAAACAAGTTATTGAGTGAATTGGTTTATGAGAGTAGATTGATTTGCTTGCTAATCAGCGAAAGTTGATGAATTTATCTATTTAAAGGCATGATCTTTATCTTCTTACGAGTTTATATGCATGGCTATGTTGTGGTGACCCTTGTCCTAGATAATTTTTTTTACTTGAATTTCTTCGATTATATTTGTTACTGAGTTCGCTGCCTCGGTACCGAACCTGTTTTTAGGTCGTTAGTGAGTGTTTGTAGTTTACCCAGGTTCGTTAACGACCCTGACAAAGTCGTTAACGAGGTTGGTCGTAGTTGAGTTGTGTTGTTTTGCTTTGCTTTGTTTTATTTTTCTTAGTAGTTTGATAGACAAACAACTGTGCTTCCCGTGGAACGATCCTGACTCCCCTATACTCAGCGGGGTCTTGACTATAAATTTATTTGTTGTCAATAAACCCTCTCAACAAATTGGCGTTGTTGTCGGGGAAGCAACAATGTTTGTTTGTTTATCAGTGGGTCTGGGAATAGCCCGACCCCGTTTTTGTTTTTAATTTTTGTTTTCTTTGTCTATTTTCTCAGCGTATGCCAGCTGGACGTCGAAGGCTCGAATTTGAAAACGTCGGTTACTATTCCGAACCTGAACGTTCCTTGCACCGTCGACGCCGAGAGAACCGAGCTATGGCTACACCCGAGGAGTTGACTCGTCAGATGGCCGGACTACAGAGACAGATGGAGGCGTTAAAAATCGAGAAAGAAGTCGTTGCTGCCGAGTCTGAGCGTCAACGAGTCAACAGTGCTCGTCTACAAGAAGAGCTGAATGCCTATCCACGGAATGCCAAAGAATACATGCATCCGGAACTGAGGGTGCAAGAGTCTCCAATTGTGCTTCCGGAGATAGAGAAACCTTTTCAGATTAAGTCTTAGTTTATATCCTTGATCAAACGGGCTCAGTTTGAAGGGAAACCTTCTGAGTGCCCTATGGAACATATTAGGAATTTTCTTGATTTATGTGACACCATAGCTGCTGAAGGTGTCTCACTTGAATATGTTCTGTTAAAAGCTTTCAGGTGGTCTCTTACTGGAAAGGCCCTGAGCTGGTTGGAGAGCTTACCTTCTAAGTCTATCAGGACTTGGAAAACTTTGTATGATCAATTTCTTACAAAATTCTTCCCTCCTGCCAAGACAACGGAGTTGAGAAAGCGCATCACCTCCTATCACCAGCTGCCTAATAAGACTTTCGTTGAAACATGGGAATGATTTAAAGAGATGCTTAGACAATGCCCCACTCATGGGAAACCTTTATATGTGCTCCAAGAAATCTTTTTCCATGGTATCAATGCAGAGACGAAGAACCGCATCAACACGCATACAGCGTGCGGTTTTATAGAGATGGAACCTACGGCTGCATGGGAATTGTTGGACAAGCTGTCTAATTATGATGCCATGTATGGTACCCAGCAAACTCCCCAGCCCCAGAAGCGTCTCTACATGCCTAACAAGGACGATGTTGACCCAGATGTTAAAAATCAATTTCTACAAGACGAGGTCAACCGCCTGAAGAAGAAGGTAAGTTTTCTGAAATCCTCTCAATCTTGTCAAGAGTGTGGCTCTTCTACCCATAGTACTTCTGCTTGCACTAACATAGAGCAGGTAAGAGCCGCTGAGACATATGCTAAGTGAATTATATGAGAGACCCATACAGAAACCAGCCTAGTAATTTTGACAGGTCGAACAATTATCCAACGTGGGGCAACCAAAATCCGAATGGTAACTATGCAGTGCCTCCACCGGATAGACGACTTGCACCGTATCGACCTCCAGGCTATCAGGAGCCACCATCATGGGTACAAGGGTTATAGGAAAGCATTAATGGAGTGAATAACAAGGTTAACGAAGTTCAATCCAACCTTAACAATCAAAACAAACGATGGGGAGAGTTCGATGTGTGGAAGAAAAATGTCGATTCTCAACTAGGGAACCTTGCTGCACAGATTCCAAGACCACAGGGGCAACTCCCGGGCCGTCCCGAGGAGAACCCTAAGGGACAAATAGTAGCAGTACACCTTAGGAGCCGAAAGACACTATCGGAGCGTGTCCAAGCTAAGGACAAGACTGAAGAGGACGCCACGGTTCAGCTCGGTAACGAGCCAACGAGAGCGGGTACCAACCGGCACACCATGGTGACGAGGCTCCTAGGGTCGTCAACGACCCTAGTCCAGGTAAGTTTTCTAATCCGATCCCTCCTCTCAATCCCAGGGTAGTTAACGACCCCATCGGGGTCGATAACGACCCGCCGAGGGTACCTAACAACCCTAATGTCGACCCGGTAGCATCACCTCTCGAGCCTGACTTGGTTCCGAGAATGGTGAAATCTCTTCCTTTTCCTATTAAGAAATCAAAAGACTCTACTGAGAGTAAGTTCAAGCGTTTCGTAAAGATTCTCCAGGGCATTAATATTTCCATCCCATTCGCTGAGGCCCTAAGCGAAATGCCGGCTTACACGAAATTTTTGAAAGATATTCTTAGCAGGAAAAGATCCATCACAGAGCTGCAAGACGAGGTCCGATCTATTGCTCTACCAGAAAATCTAGGAGACCTAGGGAGATTTGCCATCACAATTGGCATAGGCGACCACAAATTCAAAGCTCTATGCGATCTGGGAGCCAGTGCTAGTTTACTTCCTCTCTTAATCTGGTCGAAAGCCAACATGAGACCACTGGAGCCTGTAGATATGAACCTCTACATGGCAGACGGATCATGCGTAAAAGCTACAAGAGTCGTGGACGACTATCCCTTTCAGCTTGGGAAATTATTTATTCCGAATGATTTCATCATCCTCGATATGCCTGAGGACCCCCACGTCCCCATTATCCTAGGCAGGCCATTCCTAGCTACAGCTGGTGCTAGGGTCGATGTGCGGAAAGGACTGCTCACTTTTGATATTGGAGAAGAACGCGTGGAATTCAGACTGGATCAAAACGCTAATGACCCAACTGCGGCTGCACAAATCGAGTTGACCCAACCGGAACTCGACATAGCTGATCCTACTAAGCCTCCTCTAATTACCAAAATGGAAGAGAATCTCACACAAGTCCCTACCGAACCTCCTTGGCCCATTACCGAGTCCTACACGCAGGGCTATAATCCAGGTGAGTACTCTAACCATGAATTCGCTAATGCTGGTTATGATTCTTCTTCATACTTTGTTCCTACACCGTGCCCCACTGTATATGCTATAGAGGAGTCCAGCACACCTTGGTTTTTGGATTTCACTAACCCTTATGTAGGAATACCGGGCATATTGATAGAAGATAAAGGACCAAATTTAGTGACTCGAACCAATAATGCATACAAAGCTAAGTATGGGATACCTCAAGACCCCAACATAGCTGCAAAAGAGCCACCTTGAGCCAAGGTAAGTACGTCGGACTGACGACGTTAAAAATAGCGCTTACGGGAGCCAACCCGCTTTTCGTATAGTTTAGTTTTTTTCTTTTTTTCTTTTTCTCTTTTCCTAGTTTTATTTTGAGTTTTAGTAAGTAGTTTAGAAGTAGAAAGATAGAATAGATTTAAGCTAACAAGATGCAGGAGTTGGGCTCATAAATCACTCAAGAAAGGCTACGGTGGTTCGTTAACGACCCACCCAGGGTCGTTAACGACCCGGTTTGGCGACCTGACTCAGCAAAACGGACAGGTAAGTTTTTTTTAACCCTAATCTATCTTCTATCTACCCATGAGCCGCCCCCTTTCACCTTTTCCCCTACCCCTAGCCCTCTCCTATAAAACCCCTTCAACCCTCCCAAAATTTTACTCTCAAATCCTCAATCCCAAGCTCAAACTTCCAAAAATCCTACCGGTTTTTCTCCACCACCGATCGGAACTGCATCACCGCCCTACCCCCGGAGTTTTAACCCATTATCAAACCGGAGCACTTCGCATTCGTTACCGACGAGATCCGAACTCGTTAACCACCCCAATTTTCGATCTTTGTTCTTCAAATTCTCGTTTTACCGGTATGATTTCTAAACCCTAACTCTCTATTGCATGATTCATGGTTTATAGGGTCGAAATTTCATATCTTGTTCATAGAAGATCGAATGGCATGTTTGTTGCTCAATAAGTTTGTTTCTTAATATATTGGTGGTTGATCTTGACTTCTAGGGGTTTGTTCTTGCTTGGATTCTCCATTGCAATTTGATTTAGAAAGCATGAACTACCTTGTTTTGGAATTGTTTTAATCTTCACCATGAGTTTCTTGGGCAATTATAGCATGTTCGGGATGGGTAATCGAGTAAGTATGGGGTGCGTATACCCGATTGTGTGTCTTACATAGGATTATGAGGGATGCATGCTTGATTCATGGCTAAATTTTAGAGTCTTTACACTCGAAATTTTTTCGACTGGTTCTTGTACAGGCTCGTTAATGACCCACCCAGGTTCGTTAACGACCCTGCATATCATCAAAGTTGAAAAACCAATCCAAACCCGTTACCGACCCAATTGGGTAGTTAACGAGGAATTCCGAGAGCTATTCCGAGACCAAGTATGGGGTCTCTTGTCTATCTAATTGAGTGGATCTTATCTTGGAAAAGTCGTATTTTTGTAGATCCACATGGCAAGTTCTAACCGAGCCGCAACCCGAGCCCAAAAGAAGAGAAGGAAGCAGAGGTCCCCATCTCCACCCCGCATGGACAACGTGATCTTGCGCACTCAAGGACAAGCGGACCGCTACAATGCCATAATAGACAAGGACCACAACACGAGGTGGTTCTCGAGGTCAAGTGCAAAGCAAATGCGAATCTACGATGATGTCAAGGAGGCCTTCGCCATTCTCGGCATGCCTCACTTATTGAAGAAGGAGAATGTACCACACTTTCCGGCTCTCACATTCGAGTTCCTAGCCACTCTTGAGACGAGATTCCCGACGAAGACTTCGGAGGGACGAATTCGGTTTAGGCTCGGTAATATGAACCGTGAGTATACTTTGGTGGAGTTCAATGCTATTCTGGAGCTCTTGAATCCTTCTCGAGATTACAGCCTTAAGAATTACAAGGTGACGAGGACGTGGAGCTCCATCACCGGGGAGGTAGAGCCTTCCAATGCGGCATTATCCGGGGCAAGCATCATCAACCCCATTTTTAGGATCATTCTCCGAGTCCTAGCCGCTACATTCTGGCCAAAAAGGGAGTTGAACAGGCCAACGAGGACAGAAGTTGCATGCCTCCGCACTATTATTTTTGAGGAGCCCGCTCCATTGAACTTGGGGTACGAATGGCTATACTATGTGGAGAAGTCAATCAAGTCAAAGGAAGTATGGTGCGAGAATCTGGTTAGTCTCTTGGCAACCAACCTAGGAGTTGATCTCACCCTCTACACACCGGCCCACGCTCAATTGCTCAACAGGAACTATTGGTTTAGTTCCGGTATTTTCACTCAAACCGAAGGCGGGTACACCACAAAAGTTCTAGGCCGAGATGTTGCACCCACCCTGGATAAGTTGGAGCTACTTTATGTACCGAATTGGTACGAGGCATGGACAGGGCATGCATTTCCGTTGGAGCCCAAGCCGTAAGATGAGTTAACGCTCCGACCATGCGAGTCTCGGTTTGAAAGAGAGGGAGAAGAGATGGACGAAGATGATGAAGATGAGACTGAAGAGGCAGCTACCGAGGGAGGTACAGAGTAGCTCGACATCGAGGAGGATGACCTCGATACAGAAATTCTGGGTACCAATGTCTTCGTTAACGAGCCTGTCAAGGTCGTTAGCGACCACTTCGAGGCTTCTACCGAGGCGCACAGCTTCGGTAACGACCCGCCGAGAGCACCTACCAATCTCCCGCAGCCACCTATCGACCCTCATTCTTATGGTATCATGCCATATAACCCAGTGCTTTATCAAGATCATTTCCAACCTCACTATCAACCACCTCCTCAGCCCGAGTACACTAGATCGAGTATCCCGCCACCATGGGCCGAAGATCTTTCAGCTCAGATACAACAGCTTAACCTTCAGCAGACACATATTCATCGGAGGATGGATAGATGGGAAAGTGTCTATTCTGCTCGCATGGCACTTGAGGATACGAGGCATCAGCAGAGAGAGGCAATGATGCAGAGCGCTGGAGGACGATGTATGACTTCATGGGGAACTTCGAGCATTATTTTCCACCACCAAACCGTTGATTCAGTTTGAAGAGTTTTCTTGTTTTCTGCTTTAAGACTTTGCAAGTTTTTTCTGTTTTTCTTTTCTTGTTTTTCTTTCTTTTCTATTTCTGTTCTTCTTCTTATTTTTTCTTACAGTGGGGACACTTTAATTTTAAGTATGGGGTGGAAAGGGTAGAAAACTTGTTGTCTTGTGTCTTGTGTTTATTTTATGTGTTTTATTTGTTTTAAGTAGCTATTTATTCCATAAAAATTAAAAATCGAAAAAATTTGAAAATTCAAAAAAAAAAAAGAGTTTTAGAATTGATAGATATCCCTTTCTTATGGTTCTATGATAGTAGATTGCTAGCATGATCATATAATTCCTTGCAAGCATGTCTTTGATAGTTTAGCCGGATTCTTATTTTAAAGTTGTTATTAGGAAGGAATAGCATTTGATGAAATTGATCATGTATACTTTTTAGCATAAGTGATGCAATCCAACAAAAATTTCTACCTTGTGAGTTATTTTTGGCCTTATAGGGAGAACATTAAAAATCCTTCCTCTTTTCTTGTGTGATTTACTCTCTATATGCATATTATCTCTTGGAATTGTGATGGTTATCTATTACTTGAGACCTATATAAGATTTATAGTTCATTCCTTCTGTAGATCATATGATAGAGAACTTTTTCATAAACCCTATTGATCCTTATCCTACCTTACATTATCCTTCTTTTTGAAGCCAATTTGAGCCTTTAAGCCTTTTATTTTTAGCTCCACAAAATTGTTCCCTAGCCGAGATAAGCTTGACCCTATCCGGGATTAGGACTTAGATTGGAGAGGTCAGTTTTGTTGAGTGAGATGTTATGATTGGTTTTGAAATTGAGAGATTGTTGGGAAGGGTAGATTGGAAGTCTCTTGTTTTATTTTGTAAAAGAAAGATCTCTTGATAAGAAAGGATGCACAAAAGAAAAGTTGTTGAAGAAAAAATATAGGAAGTTGTTGAGAAGAGTGAAGGAATATACACGATGAAGCTCGTTAACGACCTAGTTGGTTAGTTAACGAGGCTGCGCAGGTAAAAAAGAGGTCGATAAGAGAATAAGAAGAAAAAGAGAAGTGGATGTGCATTTGTGTTTAATAGATAAATCAGAGATTCTTTTGAGTTATTTTATGAGACTTTCTAGGATATGATGGGTGAGTGAAAGAGGAAGTGCATATTGAAGAGTGAGTTTGGTATTATTATTTTATGAGTATTGGTGTTATGTGTGAGTTTTTTGGAGTCTTTGATTCCCGGATATTATTAGCACCACATGGCCAAAATATTTCCACGCCTTATTGTCTTTACCAAGCCCCATTACAACCCGGCCGAATGGGAACTTCTATGAAGTTTTTCATTGAGCCTAAGTTCTCTTGATGATTTTTGCTTGTTTTGACAAATCTTAGGTGGAGAGTTTGGTGATATAAGTTCCAATTTCTATGAGTTTTTGTATATAAGATGAGTTGAGAGTTGAATTTATAAGCCTAAACACATGAGAGTTGAGTGAAACACGCATTATCCCTTGTGAGGTTGGATTGTATTTTCTTATGTCTATTTGGTGTATATATGTGTGATGGCATTAATAGTCATTTGCTATTTTCTTCTATTTGTTGAAGTTGCTTTTTGGATGATGGCTATGGTTTGATCAGTATGATTGTTTTGTTTTGATTATTGTTTAGTGATTGCTTGAGGACAAGCAAGTCTAAGTATGGGTATTTTGATGTTCGTATTTTTGGTATAGTTTTTAGTGTGTTTTCTTAGTTTGTTAGGTTTAGTTTTAGTAGTTTTAGGGTTAGTTTTGTGTGTTTTTGGATGAGTTTGCATATTTTTTGAAAAGTATGGAAGCTACTCTGTTTTGTGTCTTTTTGTAGGTTTTAGCAAGGAAACGGTGCTTTTTGAAGCTAAATGGAGTACTATGGTGGAAGACGGAAGAATACGAGGATAAAGAAGTCGAAGTTAAGCTTTTTAGAGTTGAAGTGTTGAAGAAAGCCAAATCCAGGCTCGTTAACGAGGCTGTGAAGGGTCGTTAACGAGGCTTAGAGATAGAGTTTTTCGAGAGTTCGTTGTTATGTCTACCGACCCTGTGCAGAAATTTATTCCGTGTCGGTAGGGTTTTTAATGAATTTTAGGGTTATTATATTTTATATTTTAGGTCTTGTTATCTTTTTAGGTTTTATTTCTATCTTTTTAGAGTTAGTTTCTATCTTTTAGGAAAGTTTTTATCTTCCAGCCTTTTTTATTAGATAGCTTTATTAGTATAAATACCCTTCTTTTCTAACCACAGGGAGGGGTACGTACGTGTTCAAGGAGAAGACGGATTGGACGGAGCCGAGAGAGAGTAGTCGAAACGAGGCTAACGAGAGTGAAGCTAAGGTCGTTAGACGTGTTTTCGATTCGGTGTTCTTGTTATTTTCGGTTTCTTCTAAATTCTGTAAGACGATAATTTTCTTATTAATTTGAAGTAGTTGTTTTTGTTTTCAATGTTTTCTCTTATTGAAATTGTTTGCTTTTTAGTAATGAGTAGTGAGTAGTTTTCCTATCTAGGGTCGGGGTTAAACCCGGCATAGTTATGCATGGTTTTATGAGTAAGTAGATTGTGTTGAATGCCTTTTATCTATTTTTAGATTGCTTGTTGTGTTTATGCCTAGATGAGAATCGAGGTAATTTGAGTTCTTGACTTGTTCGAAAGGAAAAGTTAGCAACTTGAATGTTGATATTGTTCGATTGCGAAAGTTTCGAGCTTTGGATCAAAAACAAGTTATTGAGTGAATTGGTTTATGAGAGTAGATTGATTTGCTTGCTAATCAGCGAAAGTTGATGAATTTATCTATTTAAAGGCATGATCTTTATCTTCTTACGAGTTTATATGCATGGCTATGTTGTGGTGACCCTTGTCCTAGATAATTGTTTTTATTTGAATTTCTTCGATTATATTCATTACTGAGTTCGCTGCCTCGGTACCGAACCTGTTCTTAGGTCGTTAGTGAGTGTTCGTAGTTTACCCAGGTTTGTTAACGACCCTGACAAAGTCGTTAACGAGGTTGGTCGTAGTTGAGTTGTGTTATTTTGCTTTGTTTTATTTTTTCTTAGTAGTTTGATAGACAAACAACCGTGCTTCCCGTGGAACGATCCTGACTCCCCTATACTCAGCGGGGTCTTGACTATAAATTTATTTGTTGTCAATAAACCCTCTCAACAACAGGAATTAAGACAATCTTAAAATGGAAAAGATGATAATTTAATGCTTGTTTTTATTACATGCACTATTAACTCTTTAACCACTACAATTGCTTGAGTTAATGAATATTGTTGGAAAGTTAAGTAAATTAAATAGAGTAACTAGTTGAATCCCCGTTATACTCACGGGATAATTTTACTAAAGATTATACAATATTATGATATTAATATAAAATTTAAAAAACTTATACATAATATCGTAATAAAATTATGTAATTTATTAAAAACAATCTTTAAGATTGTGACCCATATTTTATCAACATATAGATAAATAAATAATAGACTTGAAGCCCGAATCTTGTTAAAAGATAAAAAAATATTATGTATAAAATTAATATAAAAAATATTAGATCAAGATATTATCAACATATAGATAAAAAAAATTAATACTTAGATCTCAAATCTTGTTACAAGATAAAAAAAGAAATGTATAAAAAATATCAACATATAGATTGAGTTATATCTTATAAAAATCGGATATATAGAAAGAATGATACAAGTAATTATAATATTTATTATTAAAAATGTAACATTATTTTATTCAAAAATGCCACGTGACAATTTTTTCAACAGACATGGTTTATGCTTTATAATGTATTAGGTAGATGACCTATTTTAGAAAGTTGTACATTAAATAAGAGAAGGAATGACTTACATTGTGAAACACCTTTTAGAACTAGAAACGACTTACATTGCGAAACAGAGGGAGTAAGTTATTGTATACTAGTTTTACCCGTCGTACCATGTATGACTACGATTCGATATTTTATAGACATTATAAATAGTATATTAATAAATAAATAAAAATATAATATAAAATATAATATAAGTAATTTATTGCTCGTAGAATGCATATAATTTTTTAATCAAATATTATATTCTTCATATTTTATTACTTTTCATGTACGTAAATTTAGTGTTTATGAAATATTTCAATATATCTATTAAATACTTTATTATCTATTTTTAATAATTTTAAAAATTATAAATATTTATCATTAATTTTGTTATAAAAGAAAATCACTATATAAATAAATTCGTCAAAAGATATATGCTAAAATATTTATATTTATTTTAAAGTATTTTAAATATTTTATCTTTAATTTTAAATACTTATATAAGGAAGCTTTCAAAGAATATTATTATAATAAATAGATATTTGTTTGATGTGAGAGATAAATTCAAATAGTTAAAAAGAATTTAATAGAAAGAAGTTGTAATATTAGAAATAAAAATTAATTTTTTACATATGAGGTGGGGCTAGAATCGTTTTGGTGGCTCGAAAAATACATCTTTAATATATAGTTATAGATATTACCTATTTTTATTATTTTTAAACATTATAAGTATTTATCATTAATTTTTTATTACAAAAGAAAAAATATATCTATAAATAAATGCGTGAAAAGACATCATGCTAAAAGATAAAAGATATTTATTCTTATTTTAAATATTTTAAATTTATTATCTTTAATTTTAAATATTTGTATAAAGAAGTTTTCAAAAGATATTATTATACTAAATAGATATTTGTTTGATGTTAAAGATAGATTTAAATAGTTAAAGAAGAATTTAATAGGAAAAAGTTAAAATATTAGGAATAAAAATTAATTTTGTAAATATGAGGTGGGGCCAGAATCGTTCTGGTGACTCGAAAAGGTATAACTTTAATATATAGTTATAGATATTGTATATGCTACGGAGTATAATCTTACAATAATCTTTTAAATATTAAAAGTTATTATATTTATCTCTAATTATAACCCGTACATGTTATAAGTTATTGTATCTATATGTTATAATCTTACAATAATCTTTTAAATATTAAAAATTAGTATATTTATCTCTAATTATAACTCATATATATGGTACGGGCCTAACACTAGTTTAAAGATAATTTACAAAACGATTTTTCTAACCCATTCCTTACTTTTTAAGGAAACTACAATCCTACGGAAAACAGATAAAACTCTTTTAAAAAAATTGATTAATTCTAAATAAATACAAATTAACAAAAAAATAACAAAAATACTTATATTATTCTCAGATTTTTCCGTAAGCATATTGATAGTTTCTTCTTTTTTTTTTTGGTTGAAAGCATATTGATAGTTTCTAAAATTAATATATTCGTGTGTGTCCATAAAAAATACTTACTATGGACTTGGCTCATTTTTCGTAAGCATATTTGATAGTTTTTCCTCCATTCATGCAAAAGGGAGGAAAGCTTCAAAACTATACTAATATTATTCTCAGATTACTCTCTTTTTTTTCAAGATTTTGGGTTGACTTTGTTATATTAAGGTTAGTAAAAACTTCGACGCTAGGTCGCTTAAGCATTTGTCCAGAGGTCTCGAGTTCCAGACTCTCTGGCGGTGTGGATGCAGCAGAGAGGCTTGGGAGGAGCAACACCCCTTACGGGGTCCAACCACACTCCGGTCCAGACGTAGGCACAAAAGTGTCGAATTGGGCGAGGGCCCAGCCCACCAAAAAAAAAAAAATTCAGGAAGTAGCATCTAATATATATATTTGGTTAAATTATTATTACGGATAAAATATAGGAAATTAAATTTTCATGATTTACACTTCCTCCATAATGGAAAAATTACAATTACTTGTGTGGACTGGAGATGGGTAAGATCAAATTTATCCATTATTATTCTAAATATCTTTATTCACTTTTTATTTTTGAATTACAAATTTCTTATTTACCCTTAAATCAAACTCTAGACTTTCATAGATAAAGGTTATAATAGTAATAGTAATATTAATAAAATTCACATGAATTTTTTACATTCAACCAAGCAAAAGGTAATGGTCTTAATTACTAGAAATTTGATTTCAATCAAACATATTTTTTAAATTCCCATAATTTATAATACCCGGGAAATTAAGTTCCTATAAATTGTACTTCCTATATTTAACCAAACGAGCACCAATGATCGGAGTTAATTTTTTGGTAGCAAACGTATAAAAATGTCTTTACTTTTTATTGTTAGGTAAACCCGGTTCAGTTTGTAAAACCATGTTAAGAGGAATTATTTAGAACTACCAAAACGCTTGTATAAATAGTTGGAGTTAAGCCAACAAACGAGTAATGAAATTAATCATGATTGTGTTCCCTCTTTTCTCAATTTCTTACTCTGTTGTAAGAGATGACAAATTCTAAGATGGTAACAGAGCGGGTCTAGTCCCGGGGTCATTTTCCTGGTTTAATTGAGCTTGCCCGCCATAAAGACGTTATTTGTGCTACACTTGTTTGGTTTGCCGTCCTTGAGGCATGATTAAGGTAACCATCCTCAAAGGCTTCGAACATGGGAAGTTCCCGTTTGATTGGGCTAGCCACCCTTAAAGGCTTGTGTCAACTGTCAACTAGACCAGGCTAGTTGCACTTGCGCGTCGGGGAGTGTTGAGAGATTGGGCTTTACTGATATTGGTTGCACATTACTCTTAGAGTTGGTCAGTGGGTTTTACATTGTAAATCAAAGAAGCAGGTTACAGTTTCTTTATATCTGTAGAAGCAGAGTATCGTTCTCTTAGAAGAGTCACAACTGAATTGGCATGGCTAAGTTGATTGCTTCATGAGATGGAGGTACCTAATGTGCAACCAATACCAGTAAAGTGTGATTCACAAGTTGCAATCTATATAGCCAAAAATCATGTTTTCCATTAAAGGACTAAACATAGAGTAAGATAGCCATTATGTAAGGGCAAACTACTCAGATGGTTTAATTTCTCTTACTCACATTCCAACACCTCTTCAAGTAGATTTTTTTTTTGATAAGGAAAGAGGTTAGGGTAACCACTAACAGGATAGTGGTCACCCTAGAGGATCCTGGCGGATGAGGTTAGGGTGACCACTAAGAGCATCCCCAACAAATACTCCAAATTCTTGAATATTGTGCATTTAGAGATTTTGAGCATGTTTTAATCTCTATTTTAGAGAAAATCTCCAAAAGTTGATGTATCTTCGCTATATTTAGAGAACTCCCTAAAAGTATTTGGGGAATGCATTAAATGTATCTAATAAATTATGGCTTCTTTATATTGGTCAAATTAGATTTTATAATATAATATTTTTATGCATAAAATAGTAATTATAATATATGTAGGATTTTCTCAAAGAGAATTTGTTAGAGTTGGAAAAAAAATTAGAGAATATAATTTTAAGTTTTTTATTTTGAAAAAAAATATAGAAATCGAATTGGTTATACATGCCCTAAGATTTTAAAAAATTTCATTTTTTATAACTAGTCAAATAACAAATAATTTATCATTTATTAGGTTAATATTTTATAATATTTTATTATCTTTCAAATTAAATAAAAAATAATTTATTATTTATTAGATCAAGATTTTAGAGTCCTTCTATTTTCATAAGTAAGATAATATTTAATTAATTATTAAATATGCATTGTAGAATATTTTATATGTTAAAAATAAAAGCATTAAATGTATTGTTCTCTAAAATAGAGAATCTGTTGGAGTTAAGCTTAATTTTTTTTAGAGAATATGATAGTTAGTTCTCTATTTTGGAGAAATTTTTAGAGTATTTCTTGGAGATGCTCTAACAGGCTAGGGTGACCTCTTCAAGTAGATGATGTATTCACTAAGGCTCTGCTTAATACTACACATAGTACTGTACTTGGGTTGATTCCTATCAATCAATTACCTCCCAACTTGAGGGGAGATGTTAGGTAAACCTGGTTCAGTTTATAAAACCGGTTTAAGAGGAATTAGTAGAACTACCAAAACGCTTGTATAAAAATAGTTGGAGTTAAGCCAACAAAGAGTAATAAAATTCATCATAAATTTTTTTATCTCTTTTCTCAATTTCTTACCCTGATGGTATGAGATGACAGATTCTAAGATTTTTGTTGAAGACTATTCTAAGATTTTTGTTGAAGACTATTTGATATAAGCCAAGTCCAACTGCTGCATTAGTAGCTAGCTTAGTGATACTTTTTATCCAAGTTTATGAACAAGGATCAAATTGATATGCATTGTTATTTGCGAATTGACAATCGTTATTTTAGGTATGAAAGTTTTTTACCAATCCATCTCTTCTTTGTATTTGGGATGTAGGAGCCTGTTTGGATCGAGCATTATAATGCAAGATCTTGCATTATAATGTAAAATTTTCCATTATAATACACATCCAAACAAACCCTAGATGATACTTTATCGGGCCTTTTCTTTATATTATTTTGTATGAATTACTTACAATTGGGTTTCATTATGTTTCTAAGACTCAAATAAAATTGAAGTTCAGCAAACCAAAACTATGTTCCACTGTAACCCATGAAGTATGAACACAAGAAAACATATTATCTTCAATCTGTCAATAAAAAAGAAAGGGCAACACTAATAACTCACGGTACACCTGTCAAAACCTAGACTTCAACACAAAATGCCAATCCTCAGTAACTCATTTCTCACTTGAGTACTTCGTAATAAGCTTGTCAACATGAATAATTATGTCGTCGATCCGGGGTCGAACCGCTCCTTGTGGCTGAAGCATCCACGTCACAAACTGGTGAAGTGCTTCCGGGTACTTCGGGCTTCCCGGGCCCGTGGGCCACTTCACCTGGGCGTTTACAACTGCCAACTGTAGGCTTCCTCCTGATTCTCCAAGTGCATACTCAAACGGAGAAACGCCATACCTAAAATGTGACGCAGAGGACGTTTTGAGGTGCAAAGTAGAACCAAGTCAAATCTAGGTTCCAATCTTACAATGTACCACTTCTAGAGCTCATTAATATTACAATGTAGCACTTCTAGAGCTCATTCTGGGTTTCAAGAACAAGTTAGGATCTGTTTGGCACCAGTCATTATAATCCTTTTTTTTTTATATACAAGTACTCGTACTTATTTGAGAGTCCTGAAGGGTTTAAAGGAGTGTGGGAGATTGATAAGAATACGAGTGATACTATGTAATTAACCTAAGTTATTATGTTTAATATCACCAACAAATGAACTACTTATTTGCGTTGTGTTTTGGTATAACAATTACTTTTAAGTAACAATGTCCTTTTTTTTAACACCACAGAAATTCCAACGTTCTAAAAATATTTTTTACCTTAGAACCACATTACAACTAAAAATGTCATTATAAAAAAGGTCTGCCAAACAAAACCTTAATAAGATTCGACCCATATTTTATAATAGTGTGATATAGTACGACAAAGAAAAAAAAATGTGGAAATGGGAAAGAAGATAATTACTCACATTATTGCGTACAGGGTACAACCCAAGGACCAGATATCAGTTCTTTCATCAATGTCAGCATGACTTGGACAATCCCACAATTCAGGGGCGCGATAAGGGGCAGAACAATGCTCAGATGCCCATTCCTGTGGAAGCACCATACAAGGCTTCAATATTGAGCTCAATGAAACCATACTATTGCACTAGATTACACTCTAGTTTTTCAGCCTCGTTGAACTAGCTTAATTATATACAATATACATGGGAAGCAGTATTTAAAGCCTTGGCTTGAAGAAAGAATCCAAAATCATCAGCACATAGAAATCATTATGTACTTCAAAGTTCTGTTCATTTGTATCAATCAACAAAGTATATTATTGAAGTGGTTGTTTAGAACAATTTTTATAGGCATGCAATTATAGTTTTACTCGTCAGTATCAGTAAGACTTCTATCAAAAATACTTGTTGAGAAGAGATCTTTTTTCTTCTTTTTTTTTTTTAAAGAAAAATGTATGTGAAACCAAAGTGATTTCCTTATATGAGTTTTAAAGTCTTATACTTTCAACTGATAACAAAATAGATCATTATTAATCAGACGTTAACATGGATATCTTTGTTTTTATTCAAGTACCCAATAAGGCCAAAGCAAGAAAACCATAAATATTGGGAGTAAACAGAAAAAAAAAAAAGCAGAATAATGTAGCAAAAACCTGCAACTGCAGAGCTTCAGTACGTGAGCGAATTTGCCGCCTAGCAGGTCGAGCACTTCCAAAGTCCATCAAGATAGCAAAAGGCGCTTGTCCTTTTCTGTAGGTGAGCAGAACATTACCGGGTTTCACATCATTATGAGCATAGGGTGGGTCTAAACTGTGCATATGTTTCAATCCTGCACAAAGCTGCACCAAAAACAAAATACATATTGAAGGGTAGAAGAGGAAGCATAATAGGCGAAGAGCTATGCAGGAAAGAGGAAGAACTGAGAATTTCCATTTCAATAACACTATTTTGCATTGTGGGGGCAATTCCAGCTGCATATATGATTACTGTTAAGTGGCCTATGCAAAAGTAACTCTTAGAAATAAACTTAAATAACAAATAAGACTCGCCTCTAGCAACAATTATGAGAACAGCCATAACAAGAAGGTTGATATATGTTTCCACCGATGTATCATTCACTCACCTGGCTAAATATCTGAAGAACATCTGAAGTAGAAAACACCTCCTTCTTTGTTTTCATGGATTTTGCATTGTCGACTAATGTTCCGTCTAGATGGACTGGGAACAGTAAATATGCTTCATGTTTCCAAGTTTGTTCTTGGCCAGCCTAATAAGAGAAATTGAAATTTTCTAGTAATTAGCCAGAAACTTGAAAAGTAATAGTGATTCACTGCACGATAGGCAATAAATAGAAGAATTGATAAGTAATAGTGATTCACTTCACGATAGGCAATAAAGAGAAGAACTTTCAAAAGCAATGACTTCAACTTGTTTATGACAGTACAAAACCATTCAATAAAAGAGGTGATGATTCAAAGATGCCATTAATCCAACTTATTTATGACAGTACGAAACCATTCAATAAAAGAGGTGATGATTCAAAGATGCCATTAATCCAATTCATAAAAATAATAATTCATATGCAAAATTTCCTTCAGTTGAGCAAACTTTGTAGGCATTGTAAATGCAATATGATGCCTAATACTTCAAAACCATGGTGTGGTTCAAGTCTATAAGCATATTTGATCAAAAAGTATATAGTCCACAGAAAAACACAGCCATCTTGGTTTTGATAAACACCATGTCATGTTAGTCATGTAAATATGCAAACTTATCATACAAAACAGTGACTAGCAATCATTCAAAGGCAGCAAGTTGACATGCAAAAGGATCCATTCTTTTTATTTTTATCTCCCTTATGCACCAGTGAGATGAAGGGGGTAAAACCTTCTTGGTCAAAACTAGATACATAAATCAACATAACATAGTATTTGTGATGTGCAGCAAGAAATCTTTTAGGTTAATAGTCTGACACTTGTGATTTATTTACAAATATGCTTTTCTCTTGAGAAAAGTGTGTCAGCTTAAGAAAAGATAGAAATTTTGAAGAGTTAAGACGAAAAATGTTAAACTGGTATGAATCAGCAATGCCAACTTAGGTAGATCAGTCTTATGAACCTCATAGAACCATTGTGTGATTAATCAATCTCAACAGAGTTTCTCAATGTAATCACAAGTTGTCAATTTCTCATTTCCTTTAAAGTAACAGCTCAAGCACAAGCTCACTGTAACAAGAGAGTTTTTTTATATTCTAAACAGCATAACTATAGAAAAGAGAGAAAAAAAGACCAAAGCTAGCATTTGTTCAAAGTACAGGTTTCTAAGAAATGCCATAAAGCAAAGAAATGCCATAAAGCATCAATTACCTTCACTGGAATGATAGCATAATCAAGAAGTGGAAGCAAATTCCGGTGACTGAATAAAGAAGACACACGGATCTCTTCCCTAACCAATTCCAGCTGCTCGTTGTTTTGGATCAACACTTTCTTCATGGCATAAGTTCCATCATCTACACGGATCAATCTCGAAATCATACTAATGACAAATGAACGGGCGAAATTATACATCCACCTATTCATACATTCTTCTTATCTAAAAATCCACATTTCAAGAAACCTAACCATACATTCTTCTTACTGCAGTTCCCAAATTCACATTTCAAGAAACCAAACCATCTTCGGACCAGTCAAATTGCAAGCAATCCAAACTACAACTACAACAACAACAAAGAAGTAATCCTACTCAACGATATAAAAACCTGTTTCTTCCATTTCCAACGATCATACCCGCAGCATCCAGGTATTAGGAAACCCCAAAATCCAAAGTCAAATTAAGATTCCAAAACTCCCACTAGATCATCAATCCAATTATCTAAGTTCAAGATTCCAAAATCCGTAACGCAAAGTCCAACACAGCAAGTGCAAAACAGCGAAATCGGAAGTGGGAATAGAAAATCAAACCTGAAGCAAAAGAAGGGTCCTTCAATTTCTTAACGAGGCCAGCGGAAGGGGAAGAATTGTCCATGAGAAGCTCTTTGACGAGGTAAACGTAGGCAAAGCCACCCTCGCCGAGCTGCCTGACGATCTTAAACCTGTTCTCGTTGATCCACACATCGCCACCGCCATTAACGGCGTCGTATAAAGCATTGAGACCTGAGAACGAGCAACCCATTTCTCTCTCCTTGTTGTGTCGTCCTCCTCCTCCGTCTTACAGGTGGGATTTGTGATACAGAGCGATCTCCCTCTCTCTACGATTCCGAGATCACCCTGTTTCTATCTCTTTCACCCTCTCCAGTGAACGGATCTTTGAAATATAAATTTCCCTGGTGCGACAGATCTTTGATTTACAATCGCCCAAAATTTATTGCTGGTTTAATGTGGACGAGACATGTGCTAGGTCGCACGAATAGACACCCCCATCCCCAAAATATAAACAATGCAGAGAAACGAGGAAATGCTACTGATGATCTTATATATACAGTAATTTTCTACTCTCTTTTTTCTTGAAACAATTTACTTTTCTAACCACACATTTCAATGATGATAGTGGCCTCTATAATTGGGGTATCATAAGAATTTTTAAAATATTATTAAAATCTGGAGAAAATTTAAATTAATGTTCCTGAATTTAATGGTATTTTTAATTGGTGCTTTAAAATTATTATTTTTTCGTTTGATATATGTGGTTTTGGGATTTTTTGCTTTAAATAAATTATTTCTACATATCAGATATGTATATTTTTTGTTTGAATTGATTAAATTCAAATCCACCGCCATATTTTTCACCTCAAATTTATATGATTCAACTCCTAAAATACCAAAATTAACATTTAAATCACTCCGATTTAAATTCCGAAACAACGATCCTTTTCGATTCCAATTTTTCAAATTTCGATTGACTCAAAACTATATTTAAACATAATGTTCACCGTCTGCTACCATTGTCCGGTGCTTTCTAGTTATCTCGTGAGTCGAATCACACTGAAACCGCACCTAAATGAGCATATCTTTTTTTGGTAGAAGGAGAGGCGGTGCTCTCCGTTCTCTCAAGGGGAGTTTTATTAATAACAAGAAAAAGGCTAAGTAGTCAGCAAACGGGGGATAGCCCGACCCCTTACATCATCAAATAACAGTAAATAAATCCCCTCCGGCGGGGCAAGCAATACATGATATCCTAAAGGAAAATTAAAAGCAAGATAAGCAAGACGATCAGCTATAACATTAGCCTCTCTGTAGATATGTCGGAATTGGAGGTTCCAGTTCCTACTAAGAAAGCCATGGCATTGAGAAACCAGGCTGTAGAGCGGATGACTTCTGCGGACACCTGCACTAACCATTTTTATAACCAATTGAGAATCGGATTCCAAAATTACCTGTCTGTGACCCATGTCCCAAGCAAGTTGAAGCCCCCTCTGCACACCCCAAAGTTCAGCAACGGGTACCGAGCACGAGCCAACATTTTGAACAAATCCTCCGATCCATTGACCATACTTATCTCTTATGATTCCGCCTGCCGAAGCACGATTATCCCTCACTGCTCCGTCCGTGTTAACTTTGACCCAACCTTCTTCTGGACAAGACCAAACAACATCCTGGTACGATTTATGAATAAAAGACGAGGGGTTGGTGGCCTTACCAGACGCAACTCTATATTCTTGGGCTTTCCCTTTTATGTACGCAAGCTTATCTCCAACAATGGCGGGTTCCTTGAAAACAAGAGCATTCCTCCATTTCCAAACCCACCATAAACACAATACAAAGAAATCGCACCAATCAATAGAATCCACTTCAGCTTTAACCATAATATTGCCTCTCACCCACGTAGCATATTTATCCTGAAAAAATAATGGGTAAAAGTTAGTAACATTCAAATTCAACCAAATATTTCTAACCTGGGGACAGTCCCTAAAAAGGTGTTCGAAAGTCTCCTCCACATTGCCACAGTGAACGCAACAAGGATCAACAACAATGTGACGACGTCTCCGTTCAACGTTTGACAGCACACCTCCCTTGCAGGCCATCCAGCAGAAATATTTGACCCTCTCTGGCGCTCTCAACTTCCAGATTTTCTCGAAAAAATTCCCATCAGCACTTTGAATATCCCGGTTCCCTTTCAGCAGATCGTAACCCGACGAAACAGAGTAAATTCCAACAGCAGAATAGCGCCACGCCAGTTCATCTTCCTGAGCATCATTCACTGATCTCAATTGATAAGCAGCAAGTTTAAGCAAAATCTCAGCCGACAAACAATTATCAAGTGAACTCCAATCCCAACCTGAATCCTCGCACCAGTAGTCACGAACAAAGCAATTCAATTGATTTTCATTCAAATCACCAACAGCAGCTTCTCTAAGGGGAAAATCCAACATCCAAATATCATCCCAAAAAAGAGTAGAGCAACCATCTTCCACATTCCATTTTATTCCTTTGGACACAACTTCCGACATCCCTTGCTGAATACTTTTCCAAGTATGTGACGCCGCTGACGACTTTCCGAGGTAGGTATCAACATACTTGTTCTTAAGTACAGTAATCCATAAACCACCCTCTTCCATAACAAATCTCCAACCCATTTTGCCCATTAAAGCAAGATTGAGTTCTCTCATAGTTCTAATACCTAGCCCACCTTGTCTCTTGGGTTTAGTAATTTCAGTCCAAGAGACCTTATGCATCCTTTTCCTATCACTACGACTGTCCCATATAAAGTTCCTGCACACCTGATCGATTTTTTTACACAAGCTCGCTGGTAACAAAGAAGCCGACATGGTGTAGACCGGGAGAGAGGAAAGCACGGACTTTGTGAGCGTTATTCTTCCAGCAAAGCTCAAACATTTAGCTTTCCAACCAGAGAGTTTAGAGTTGAACTTATCTAGAAGGCTAGCAAAGGTGTCTTTGTTCACTTGTTTGTGAAGAATGGGCATCCCAAGATAATTACCGAGATCCTTCGTCACTTTGATCCCGCTCTCAACCTTGATTTGCCGAATAACACTCCTAGGAACATTAGGAGAGACAAAAATTTTAGACTTGGTAAGGCTGACCCTCTGCCCAGACGCAGCACAAAAAGTCTCAAGACAGTCTTTGATGACTCTGATTTGCTCCACGGACGCCTCCGCAAAAAGAATGATATCGTCGGCAAAAAAAAACGTGAGAAAGAGATGGTCCGGTCCTAGTGAGTTTAATAGGCTTCCAAGCTCGATTTTCAACCAAATTCAAAATAAGGTGACTTAACCGTTCGATGCAAAGCAAGAAGAGGTACGGAGAGATAGGATCCCCTTGACGCACACCCCGAGAGGCCGAAAATTGAGTAGAAACCTCCCCATTCCATAAAATTTGCATTCTAGGAGTGGTCACGCAGTTAATAACCCAATTAATCCAAGTCGTCGGGAAACCTGCTTTAACAAGAGTATCTTCTATGAAGTCCCAGCTAAGCCTATCGTAGGCTTTTTCCAAGTCCAACTTAATGATCATCCACCCTTTTTTGCCCTTCTTGCGTCTCATAGAGTGAACCACTTCTTGGACGATAACAATGTTGTCCGTAATCATCCTTCCGGGAAGAAAACTACCTTGTGTAGGCCCAATCAACTCCATTAGGAGTGACTGAACCCGAGTCACTAAGATCTTCGTTATAGTCTTATACAACACGTTACAAAGACTAATCGGGCGAAATTGATTGATTTTTTCCGGTTTGCTCACTTTGGCCAGAAGAACTATGAGCGTATCGTTCACTCCTTCGGGAAGCATAGAAGTACTGAAAAACTCCTTAACAAACTGAATCACAGATCTTCCCACAATATCCCAACAGCGTTGATAGAAAACCGGTTGAAAACCATCTATTCCGGGCGACTTGAAAGCGCCCATGCTCTTAATAGCCATCCAAATCTCATTACTAGTGACTGGCCCAATAAGAGAGTTATGTTGTTCCCTGCAAATACTCGGAAAGCTGACGCCAATCTCTTGCAACGGAACCACCTCAACGTTCTCTTTGCTATACAAATTCCGGAAAAAATCCAAAGCCAACTGTTCAAGATCCTCATTCTTATCAATCCAAACTCCTTGATCATTCTTCAACCCCTCAATGCGATTGTGCTTACGCCTAACAATGGTAGACGTGTGAAAGAAGGACGAATTCCTATCTCCAAGCGTAAGCCACTGATCACGGGATTTCTGAAACCAAAATATTTCCTCTTGCTCGAGAACCAGCTCTAATTCTTTTTGAATCTCAGCCTCAATGGAACTCAGATGTGAGGAGTTATACATGGTTAGCTGACGTTGAACACAATTGAGTTTATCAACCAACACCTTCTTACGTTGGTGGATGTTACCGAACACGTCTTTGTTCCACTTAATGAGGTCTTTCCGAAGCAAATTCAAGGCTGCAGGAGTGTCCATCACGTTGTTCCAGCTCTCTCTCATTTTTTCTAAAAAATTGGGGTGCTCTAACCAAGCAGCTTCGAACCTAAACGGACGTCGTTTTTTATTGCAATTTCGAGAAGGTTTGAGGGATAAAAGGAGAGGACAATGGTCCGAGGAAAACTTAGGAAGATGTCGGACCCTTGCTTCTGGCCAATCAGTACGCCCCTCTCTATTTGCAAGAACTCTGTCAAGTCTTTTATGAATTGTAACAGTCGCTGATAACTTACGGTTCCAAGTAAACTTTGGTCCCATAAACTCCAAGTCTATAAGGCCAAGAGAGCTACTCCAACTGTTGAACACCGCTGAATCAGAATGGAGACCACCCGAGCCACCTTTTCTCTCATTGAGGGACATGATGCAATTAAAATCCCCACCAATAATCACTGAACCTCTACTTCTGTTAACCGCTCTTTTCAAATCATCCCAAAACACAACTCTGCGCTTCGCCGACGGAGGGCCATAAACGAAGAAGATATGGTTCTCCTTACCACCCTCATCAAAAGAAGTATGAATATAGTGGTTGTTCTTTTCCACAATCTTAAGCTGAACTTTCTCCGTTTTCCACAACACCCATAAACCTCCGGCAAAACCGACGGCCTCAACTCGGGTACAATCTGAGAAATAGGATCTAGTCAGTCTATCACAAACAACTTGTGCTCTATTGCCTGAAATTCTCGTCTCGAAGAGGGCAAGAATATCAACATTATGATTTTTGCACATGTAACGAATAGCACGACGGAAACCCGGTTTGCCTGCACCGAAACAGTTCCACATTAGTATATTCATAAGATCAAAAAGGAGAAGGAAGAAGAACAAAAAATCAACAGTCAAGGCCTAAACGGCCTGAATTAATCTTTGCCATTGCAGTATCTCCCTGATTTTCGGAATTGGACGAGGGCTGTTTGTTTTCTGCATCCATCAAAAAGAGGGGATTGACATTAACAACAGTCTGCGAGGACAACACATGGCCATTAGGAGACTCCTGTGTGTTACTATTCTCCGCCGGGAGGTCATTGAAACCAGTGTTGGAAGGTTTAAATGCAAGATCGTATTCGAGAGCATCGATCATGTCATCTGGTGGACGTCTCCTTTTTGCATTACTCCCCATCATTGATTCTTGAATGTGATCCAAGAAACCCGGACTTTCAATTTTGTGACCCAAATGGTTACCTACTTTCCTCCTGGACCATTTATCAGCCCTTTTGTTACTTTGGGCTTTTGAATTAATGGGCCCCTTTTCTTCGTTGGCTTGGAATATCACCAAAGTATTGGTATCTTTTTGATTAACAACTTTTGTATCCTGGACCCCACTACTAGCACTCTTCAAATATTTCTCAGCATTCTTTTCTAAATCTGTTTCTTTCTTGTGCGAGGATTCCGCCAAATCTTTATTTTTTCCCATCAATTTTTTATCTTTCTTTTTCGGCTGATTTTTCCCTTGATTTCCTCCAACTTCCTGATTCTCCTTGTACCCTTTCCTCCTATCATCCCCACTCTCCTCATTCTGCACGGATAGAGCTTCAAAACGGTTTATTTCAGGCAACAACTTAGCAGTCGAAGGAAAGAGAATCCCTTTCCCCCTATCCGAATTTGAATTATTTTCCTTTCCTGGGTTCCTCTTTGACTGTTCCTTAGCAGGCTCCTTTGATTCCGGATCATGCTTTTGATTGCTCTTCGGATTGCGGGCTTTCCTAAATGGGATCATCCATTCGCCATAGCAACCCTTCCCTGTTCTGGCCGCTTCGTGTGCCGTCGCCGGCGGTTGATCCACCGGTACACTAGTTGATTTGCTCATATCCAGTGACTCACTCGCCGTGTCTTTGCGTTCCCTTGTATGCTGATTTTCCTGAGCTGTTGATGGAGTTGAAATTGGTCGAAATGGGCAACCGGTTTTCAAATGTCCAAATCGCCCGCATCCATAGCATATCGTTGGGAGGCTTTCATATTCCACAAGATATCGGTCACCATTGATAGTGATCGTCCCTTTGAGTGGCTTTTCAAGGTTGATCTCCACGCAAATACGGGCGAATTTCCCTCTATTCGTGTAGAGCGTACGCGAATCAACACGGATAGGGTTACCGATCCCAGCAGCCACCTTGAGTAAAACATTCTCTTCATAAAGCGTAACTGGAAGATCGAAAATCCGGATCCATGTAGGGGTAGTCTTAATCGGATCCGACGTGCGGACATTAGGCGCCCATCGTCGGACCGTCAAGCACCTCCCGAAGACAGTCCAAGGACCATAAGTTAAGGCCATAATAAAATCTTCCTCCTTCTCGAAACGAACTAGGAAACAACCATGAGCAAGATCAAGAATGTGGAGCCGGTAATTAGTCTTCCACATTTCACGAATTTTTTTCTCCATTATTGGAAAAGCAACAGGATGACCAAGTAATTTGACCACTACCGAAAGTTTCCAAACGGATGCTAGCGCATTCATTACATCCTCCGCAATAGAAACCACAGGATCACCATCTTCCCCGTCCGGGAAAGCAATCGAGATTTTCCCTTTGAGGAATTCAGCATTAAGTGACGTCTTCTGATGAGTAGCATCTCCTGCAGTTACAATTTCTTTCCAAGATGCTTTAGGATCCGGTGGATCTCCGGGTGGCCTGTTGGGATTTGGTGCATCAAGGTGCATATCCCGATCTGTCTCATCGGAATTGTTCGTAGGGACGACGGTTGGAGAAGCCATCGAAAAAATTCTGAATCAAAAAGAAGGGGAAATGGAAGGGAAGTGTTAATTTGTATCTCTCTTTTTCTCTTCCTCTCTAGCTCAAAAGATTGGAAAAAGTTCATTTCTCCTCTACTGAGAGTCGAACCCTCCCTAAATGAGCATATCTAAGTCATGTTCCAGTAGGTATATTATAAATTCTCTTCAGTCAACTCTCTTCCTCCACTGCATTTGCAACACCTAGCACCCAACCCATCTAATTCCAATTTATGGTCAATCAAACCCAAACTTTTTAATTTTATTTTCTATTTAGTTAACCTAGGGTTGTCCACAACTAATCGAAGCTGAACACTGAACTGAAAATCGAAAAAATTGAACCATTATTTTTTATAATTTCGGTTTAGTTAATCGAATCGATATTTTTTACGGTTTTATGGGTCGGTTACAGTTTTCCATATTGATATTCTCAATTAACCGAAAAATCAAAATATATCTTTAATTTTTTTTAATTAAAACATTATATTTAATTTTGGCTTTATGAAATTGTATGCTTATTTTGAAAAAAATAATTGGCATTATATTTGATTCTCCATAGCATTATTTTTATACCCTTTATTAATTCTTTAACTATGCATACTTTTAAAATATTTTGACTCCAAAAAAATGCTATATATACGATATACATATTGAGAAGACACTTTGAAGCATAGTCATTATGTAAAACTTGTATTTATTTTGAATTTCTAACCAAGTGATAATAATTTATATAAAACTATTAATTTTATTGTTGTTTAAGTGCATTATTATAATCTAAAATTGCATAAACGCTTATGGGTTAACCGAGGAAACCGAACCGAAATTGCTGTTAACCGGGAATCGATTATCCGTGATTAACGGGTCGATGATGATTAATAATTTTTACTAATTGAAATCATGGTTAATCGAAGTTCGATTGACTGAAATCACGATCATCCGATTTGGATACCCCTAACCTAGCCCATACTTTACTTCTAAATCTCAAAGCCCAATTTGCAAATTTGAAGCCAACATCATTGTAACACCCCTATGATTTATAAGGAATTGAGGTCATACCCATGTCAATAAGAGTTCTTCTTTTTCTGAGTTCGAGTGAGGACAAAGAACTCAGAAGTTAAGCGTGCAAGGGCGAGAGTAGTACATAAAATACATAGTTTTTATTGGGAAGTCCTCGGGTTGGCATTGGATAGCGCTTCTAAGGCATTGTCCATACAATCATTGATTGCTCTGCCACGACACCACCAAGCACCACTCAATTCCGACCTTACGCTAATAGGACTCCTCACCTGATCTTAATCCACTTTATGTATATGTATTACATAGAATACATAGTTTTTATAAAACTAAGTAGTTTTGGTTGTCTCTCAAACTACGTAATTTAATTTTTAATTTAAATTGCTTGTTGATGAGGTATTTTTCGTGGTCGTTTATACCTATCAAAGAAACCTCAGCTTAACCAACTCAGTAGAGCGGTAAGTAAGGGTCGATCCCACAGAGACTCTTGTATTTGTGTTATTACTTGTATGCCAAGTAACCAAAGGGGAGTTTGTAATTGTAAATTCTAACCTACTATGCAAGAATAAAACTAACTATAAATGCAAAGATGATTTAAATATATGAAAGACAAACGTGTTCAACTAGTTAAATCCATCATGACATTGCTTTGTTGATCATTGATTCTCCCTATCAGCTAGTTGTATAACAACACCAGTTTCTTGCAGAGGACCCAATTCAAGCATTTTGTACAAGGAATAAGGTAACACATTTATTGAAGCACCTAAATCAAGCATATCTTTTTCAATTTTTGTGTCACCAATTATGCAGGGAATAGTGAACATGCCAAGGTCACCACATTTCTGAGGCATACGCCTTTGAAACACATCTGACACATGCTCACTTACAGAGAATTTCTGCTTCCCTTTTAGCTTTTGGGTTCTTTTCATGGTGCACAATTCTTTCAAAAACTTAGCATATCTAGGAATGCTCTTAATCAAGTTAAGTAAAGGAATGTTTACCTCACATTTGTTGAACGTCTCAAACAGTTCCTTGTCATTCTCCAGCTTCAGAGTCTCCTTTAAAGCTTCTGAGAAAGGTGGGATAGGTGGATAAGATCTCGGATCGGCACTTGGGGAAATCACCGGCGGCGTGGGCTTTGAAACATGTCGCGCGGGCGCGTCAGTATCATGCCGCGGCCGCGGCAGTGGTGGCGCGGTCGCATCACCCTCGTTTTTGCCCGCGCCCAGATCCTCGTTTTCTCTGGAGACTTTACGTGGGCTTATCTCAGAGTGGCGCGGTCGTGTCACTTCATGTTGTAGCCCACGCTCTACTGCGTCTTTTTCTTTTGTTGTCCATTCATCTTCCCCTTCATTGATTTGAAGATCGTTCCCGGGCTTCCCATTTAGTGTCATGCCACTTCGTAAAGTGATGGCATTAACATTTTGTCTCGGATTCAGTTCAGTCTGAGAGGGAAGCTTGCTTGAATCTCTAGCCTCTAATTTGCCCACCGCATTGACAATTTGGCTTACTTGGGTCTCCAATTTGTGGATACTAGACTTTGTCTCTTGTTGAAATTGACTCATAGAGCCTTGCATTGTAGTAACCGTTTGTGCAAGAGTCTAAATCATATCCTCAGTAGACATAGCATTCTGATTGGCTCCTTGAGGACGGGGTTGAAAAGGTGGCTTGTATGGAGCTTGGCCACCTTGCTGATTGAATTGTTGATTGTTTGAATTTCCGTACCTCAAGTTAGGATGATCCCTCCAACCTGGATTGTAGGTATTGGAGAAGGGGTCATACCTCGGCCTAGGTGGTCCATAGCCTCCCAATGCATTCACCTCAGCGTTTGGATCTTGAAGTGTAGGGCAAGCATCAGTGGGGTGCATGGTATCACAGCATATTTCACAGGATTTTACTTGCTGTCTTCCACCTTGTTGTAAAAGCTGCCTCATCATTGTTTTCAACTCAGTGACTTCATCTTGGATTCTTGAAGTGGCCACCACAAAATTTGCAGCTTTCGAGCTAGTCTCCTTTCTGAACTGTCTTGTGCCCTCAAACAGTTGTGTAAATAGTTCAAATGCAGCAGTAGGAGTCTTGTTGAGGATATTGCCTTGGCAAGCTGCATTCACCATTTTTCTCTCATCATCCAAGAGGCCATTAAATAAGTATAAAATCAGGTCTTGATCAGTGTAGCCATGGAAAGGACAACTGGCTATCAACCTCTTGAATCTTTCATAGTACTCATACAAGGTCTCATTAGCTTCTTGTTCGATGTTGCTAATCATCTTCTTCAGTTCATTGAGCCTTGTAGCAGAGAAGTACTTCTCTAGAAAAGCTTGTTTCATCTTAGCCCATGTATCAATACTTCCCGGAGTCAAGTAATAAAACCAGTCTTTAGCTTGATCCTTGAGAGAGAAAGGAAAGGCTCTCAGCGCAATCTAGTCGTGAGTCACATCAGCAGGCTTCATGCTTGAGCACACAGCATGAAATTCAGAAAGATGTTTGTTGGGGTCTTCACCACTAAGCCCATGGAATGAAGGCAGAAGGTGAATCAACCCAGATTTCAGCTCGAACTTGACTCCTTCACCAAGAGCAGGAAATTGCATCGCCAATGGTTGTTGTGCCAGATTTGGTGTAGTCAACTGTCTCAACGTTTGGTCACCCATCTCAGTAGATTCAGATTCAGTCTCTGATTCAGATTCAGATTCCTCAAGGAAGAACACTAGAGCCTGAAAGTGATTCCGGATATCCTTCCTTAGCTTGAAGATTGTCCTGTCAATATCTGGATCAAAGAGCAAGAGAGATGAGTTAGTAGCACGGGTATGAACCATATAACAGGTTCACACCCAAAACAACACAAAAGTAATGAACACAAATAGCGACAAGTCCCCGGCAACGGTGCCAAATTTGATGAGGTATTTTTCGTGGTCGTTTATACCTATCAAAGAAACCTTAGCTTAACCAACTCAGTAGAGCGGTAAGTAAGGGTCGATCCCACAGAGATTCTTGTATTTGTGTTATTACTTGTATGCCAAGTAACCAAAGGGGGGTTTGTAATTGTAAATTCTAACCTACTATGCAAGAATAAAACTAACTATAAATGCAAAGATGATTTAAATATATGAAAGACAAGCGTGTTCAACTAGTTAAATCCATCATGACATTGCTTTGTTGATCATTGATTCTCTTGATTCTCTTCTCACTTGAATAATTTATTGTGGATAATGATCCTACTAAGGATTAAGGTCCGAACTTCAGATTTAGTTGATAGAACTACCAGTCTAACAACCCTAATTATTTAACAACCTAGAAGACCTTCTAGATTCAATTAAATAACAGCATAACGATTCAAGTTATCAATAGAAACAAACAACTTAGAGCAACCAAACATCTAAGTGACTTGTGAATTTATTCCCTTCTTCAACCAACAAGTCCAACCGGTACTAATCGATTAAAGTATACTCTTCATCAAATTAACTCCAACCGTTAATTAATCAGATTCAGTTATAACTAGAAATTCAATTAGGTGATCAATCTAATAAAACCCTAGTTTAGATTCAATTAAGCACAGGGAATAATTTCTATTCAAGTTTGTTGAGAATCAATCAAACCTCACAACTATATACAAATCATGACTTCAATAACTAGCCAAACACAAAGAAATTTAACAATGCATAATTAAAATAAAATCAAACTTACAAAGGTTTCAAAGTCTGCCTCCAAAGAGAAAAACCCTAACCTCCAAAAGTTGATCAAAGTTATGATAATGATAGATAGAGAAAACTAAAAACAAGGTTTAAATATCCTAGAAGATATCCAAATATCAAATTATCCCGAAATTACATCAAACCAGTCGGAAAATACATAACCAAGGCCCAACTCTAAGCTTATTTCGTCGACCCAATGTTCTCGCAGCGAAACTAAAGAGGCGCGGTCTCCTTGGCATGCCGCGGCCGCGCCACCTCCATCATCAGCCCGCGCCACCAATTCTGGCGTGTCTCCCCGTTGCTTCATTCCGTTGGACTTTAATTCTTCACTCCTACTTCTTCAATCTTCATCGCAACACCTCCTAGCTTCCTTTCACTCGTCCACCACCGCCATGGTCAATCAAAATCTCGCCCCGTTGTTGCTCCTGAACCTAAAATCTGCAAAACCGAGCAAACCAGCGCATATTACCCGACAATACAAAAACCTAAAAACTACATAGAGATGATCAAGAAAACAAGTTGCTCGTGGTCAAATTAAACAAGTGGCTCGCGATCTAACCCAAGCTTAATGAGCCTTTAAATGAACCAAGTCTAAACAAAATTTTGAGCTCGAACCAAGCTCATGTTCGAGATCGAGCTCGATTTTTACTAATCAAACCAAACCTAAGCAATTCAAAACTCGGCTTGGTTCAATTACAACCCTATATACAAACCAACATTTATTATGATTTTTCATCACACTCATATTGTAGGATCATTAGTACGTCTAGGTCGCCGACCTCAACCAAGTCGTCGATCTCTTAAGTAAATGCAACATAATTTAAACAAACAAGAAAGACTTACTTGACACAAGGATTTTTATAGTAGAAACATTTGATCAATGAACTCGGTTAATCAAGTGCGAAAACCACTCTCTTCCAAGTTCTCGCTTGGAATGATTAAAAGTCATAACTTGCTCTTATTGATACTTTTGAATGTGATTACAAGAACACCTTGGAACTAGTCCTACTTCCCACGTACACTAGAACTGTTATAAACCGAGTAACCACAACTCTCAACAAACTAACAAGCCTACGACTCTCCTTTCTTTCTTTCGACCTCTCGAACAACCTTTTCCTTTGTTTCACAAGTAGAGTATTGAGTTCGTGTATGTTCTAACTTAAAACCTAGATTAAATACACGAAAACTAGGTCATAATAGAAAAGATATTATCTTCCAATTCGTGTATGGAAAGATAATATTTTTCTATCTTTACAAATATCATCCTAAACATAAAATAAGATACAATAAGATATGGCTTAGGATAAAGGCAATCGACGACTTACTATCTTTTCATAGAAAGATCTTTCCTAAAACAAAAATATCTTATCCAAATCTTCAATATCACACGCGTCTTCAAGATCTTCTATGTTTGCCTTCAACTCACACCAGCGACCTGACTGACGTTGCCGACTTTATTCACAGACCGAGATCGTCCTTGTGATTGACGTTTGGAACCATCAAAATCAAAGCCTTAGCTTTTCTAACACATATTTTGTTGGAATTTAAACTATATAAGAGGGGTAATTTACTTGGTTTAACGAGAAAGTTATTGAAGGTTTATGGGTGGTTATTTGCAAGCAGATGACATTTAGAGGTGTGTTTTTTCAATTTTGTTTTTTAAGATTGGTTTCATGTACAAACTCACATTTTACATGGCAAGTGTCCTTTTAAGTTAGTTTTGTGTTTGTTCCCATGTGTTATGCTTGTTGTTATCCTTAATTAGGATCATGGACCATTTGTAATGTTGTATTATGTAATTTAATGTCATGGTTAAGTAATGTAATTTCAAGAATTATTATTAGTGTGTTTATGCAATCTTTTTCAACTTCTAAAACGAATCTCCCCACAAGCACTATTCACCTCTTTTGACAAGTAAGAAAAATTAAATCAAATTAAAAAATGAATCTCTTCACCAGCACTATTCATGTCATATGAAAAGTAAGAAAAATCAAATCAAATTCAAAAAACGAATCTCTACACAAGCACTATTGGTATCATTTGAAAAGTACGAAAAATCAAATAAAAAAAAACGTATCTATGCACAAACACTATCTACATTAAGAAGGAACCTTAACTACTATAATAAAATGATTTCATCTCTTTCCTAGCTTATTACATACAAATCCAACATTCTAAATACACTTTCATACTCAAAATGTCAAATCCAATCCAAAATTCATTCAAATCTTCGTTAGATCAAGAAATTGATAGAGGATTCAAAAAATATAATACGTTGATTGATGAGTGAAATCCAAAATTCATTCAAGTCGTCGAGTTTTGATAGCCCGAAACAAACAGTGTGTGTGGCAGTGTGGGACGAATTGATACGATGAGATTAGAAAATGAAAACGGTGAAAGCCTGAAAGGAAAGTGATTCCCCCCAACCATGCAAACAACCCCGATTCCGAAGAAACAGTGAGGGGCACTTTCGTAATTCACCACGGCACGACCCTTCACCTCCTCCAATCTCTCTATTAACTGCCGAAAGCCGGAAAGTTAATTCGTCTCTTTCAAATCACCAGACCCTCCCTCTCCTCCCCAAACTACTCTCCCTCTATCTACGACGTCATCAATGGCGGAGGTTTCATTCCTACGTCTCCCGGAAACAGTAGACGATTTCGACTTCGATTTCGAGCATGAAGAGATCTTGGCTTACGATTCCCTTTTTCCATACTGCTCTCACGTTTTCTGTACCGATTCCGACCCTATCTCCCTCAACGACCACCACATCCACCAGTCCAACGATATTCATCCGGAAACCTACGATCAAATTGGAGAGCTCAGTGGCGTCGCGTCTGGATCGGGCTCCTTCGAGGAAATACATGACCGCGAGAACCAGGTAACATTCGTCATGGATTTATTGCAACAGCGCGTTGAGCAATCACATACTTTGGAGATTGGAAGTTTCGAATTGGACCTGATTCGTGAATCCGGCTTTGGCATAGTTGAGCGAAACGCGGAAGAATTTGGGAGGAATTCCGTGGAATTGGAGTTGGGGGAAGTATTAGGGTTAGGTACGGAATTCAATGGGAATAGGGATTTAGGCTACGGCGATGACGAAGATGATAACTTTGGTGGCTTTATTGTCTCCGAATGTGGAGATGAGTTCTATGTGTCTCGGAGGGAGAGTGAAAACAATAGTGGTGGTAGTGCAAATGGTGGTCAATCTGGAGATGGAATTAGTGGGTTTTCTGGCGGATTGAATGTGGTTAGTTTTGAATCTGATTCAGAAGAGGATGTGGACGATTTGCTTGAAACTGATTTGCACTTGGAGGATGATTTTGCATCCCCTAGCAGGTATAATGATGAAAACCTAGATTTGTGTTGGGATTCACTTCAGCTAGATGATCACAGAGATGGGAATGAAGAATTCGAATGGGAAGAAGTGAATGATGGGTTGATTGCTCTGAATCCCTTGGGACCTATCTCAGTTCCGCCTATAATTGAGATTGAGGAAGATGAAATTAATGAGATTCAGCAAGTGGGATCAAGAACGACCCAATGGGAGGTGCTATTGAATGTCAACAATCTGGAAAGAACTGCAATGATGATGGAGAACAATGATGATTACATTGACACGGAAGAGGATGAGATGACTTTTGGGCAGTTTACAGAGGCCGGAGATGCATCAATGGGAAGACCTCCAGCTTCAAAGCTTACTGTTGAAAGCCTTCCTTTGGTTATATTGACAGAAGCTGATGTGCAGAATGATAATGCGCTCTGTGCTGTGTGTAAAGATGAAATGGGAGTTGGAGAGCAAGCAAAACAGTTGCCTTGTTCTCACCGTTACCATGGTGATTGTATCATACCGTGGCTAGGAATTAGGAACTCGTGTCCTGTTTGTCGTCATGAATTGCCGACTGATGACCCAGATTATGAGCTGAGGAGGAACCAAAGAACTGCTCGTGACCAGTGATTGGTATGCAATGAAAAGTGCATAAATTGGATTGCCAGGTTTTTCATGGTGCTTTTGGGTTCTTACATCATAGATAGTGATGTTGGAAGGGGTAATAGAGGTTTTCGGTTTGATATTGGTTTAAGTGTGATATGGGCAGTTTTTTGGTTCTGATTGAGGATACACTCTTTAGTAAAGTATAAGATTATTCTAGTTTTAAAGTGGATGTTAGCAGAAATGGTCGTATTGTGAAATGTACACATTATGTGGTGAACTGGATTCTGGAATGACTATTGTTGTTGTGTTTTGGACCCCTCACCTTTTCTTACATAGGCTTTTTATAGATGTCATGCAGTATAAAAAGCTTGTGCTTTATGCATGATTTACAAATGCCTTATGTCTTACACGACATTTTCTAGTGTAGACATTATTAATCCAAACAGAGGCTGAATTCAACTTCAATGTATGTCTTAATTTACCTTTTCCTTGAATAAACTATAAAAGGCAAAATTACTTTGTTGGTCTGATGTTGAGTTTCATTTATTGCTGTTACAAATGAGAATTTCTGGGAAGAGTTGGAGCAAATAGCTGAATTCGAGTCCCATCTGAATGCCACTCTTTCTGACTTTGTCCATTGGAGAGGTGTGTGTATCATCCTGTTTCACAGCATTACCATTTCAACAGTTCATCTCACACTGTTTCTCTATTTTGCAATTGGGATGGTTCTCAAGTGTTAGACTACATTTCTGTCACTTTCGATTTTCAAACTTTTCGAGTGTACAAGCAACTCTCTTCTAGATTAATATGATGTTGAGTGTTGACTCTTCCTTCTAATTAAAACTTTTTTCAACCTGCACAAGACTTAATTATAATATCCATTCTGCAACTCATCCATGACTTTTCTTAACTTTGCTTTCCCTCTTCAAAAACTGTCCTTAAACTTCCGTAACAACAGATCCATGACTTTTATTAGCTTTGCTTTCCCTCTTCAAAAACCACCCTTAAACTTTACACAAGACCAGAATGATTTTAAAAGAGTAAAGTGGACGTTGACAACGTTCTCGAGTCAGGTCACATAAAGGTGCAGATGATGCATCAGCATGGCAATAGGCAATGAATGGAGGCAAGGCTGATCCGTTGATCAAGCCTGTTAGTCAGAAATACCGGAGTTAGATTGTTCCTAGATTCCTAGCTCAGTCTTTCAGTTTTAATCCAATTTGAAACCCATCACAGAATGAAATTAATTTTCAGAACATTTGACCTACACAAACTGTCATTTACTCTACAAAAGACATAAAGAAAGTACAACAACGCCAACACAAAAATAACCATAAGTACTTTTCAGAACATTGAAGAAGTCAATTCTTTCACATCAGTTGTAATTTCATCATAATCAGCCTTGAGTTTATCTTGCTCCCCCTGACCAAGTTCTCCCTTGGTGGGTTTGGTTAAGACAAGAACACAACACGTTGGTCGCTTGGTAGATCCAGCAGTAGCAAGATCCTGGAAGTTTTCAGAACAGCACAAAACAAGTGTTTCAAGATCAGTGACAGAATATGAAACAAGGCAAATGAAGATATACAGGTTGCACAAGCCCAGCGAGAGATTAACTAGAGGAGGGCATTCAAAAAATATAAAAAAAATTAGCACCTAAGATAAGGTTCATGACAATAGAATGAAAGAAAATATACAAAAGGAGTGTATGATGACTCTTTGTAAAGCAAAGAGAAAGAGCAACTTACTTCCTTTGATGGAACATAAACATAAGGAATTTCTGATTCTTCACACAAAATTGGAAGATGAGTGATGACATCAATAGGAGAGATGTTCCCAGCAATGACACAGAATCTGAAACCAAAAGATAAATATTAACATCCCAAGAACATGTCATATAAGAGCATCTTTGATATCTTTTGCCCATGAAGTTTTAGCAAATGGTAGATGTAGAGAACTCTCCACAATAATACATCTGATTAACTAATGAGAACAATCCTGAACCTATATATTTAAGACAATATCATGAAATGAAAGTCACTAAATTAAAGCCCTGGCCAGAAATCTGAATTTGAATTTCATGACAAGAGTGCAGTCTGCTACTTTCTTCTACATCATCATTCATCAACCAATATAATGCTAAAAAAACATTGACAAAAACACACACCATTACCCTACCTCTAATCCTCATACCAGTTCAATCAACATTTCTCTTTTTTATGTGAATAAACAACTTAGCCTTGTCAAAAACATGCTCACCAGTCAAGATATCATCAATCATCCACTGAACCGTTATTATCTGAATCTTATTCAAGCAAGACCCTTTTACATTTCCACTTCAACAAACTAATTACAGATGTAGGCTATAGCAAGGATTTCAAACATTTGGTCTGAGAAGTGGAAATATACCCCTTGTTTCCACGTCTGATACTCTTCACCACCTCCTTCACCCCTCTTTTTAAGCACTTGTTCTCAGCCGCTAAGAGAGAAGAATCAAATCCAAACAAGAAAATCGTTTCATCAAAAGAATAAAAGAGAAGAAAGGAAACAGATTTAAAGGTTGCATTGTCTCTCTGAGCAGCTGGCCTTTTCGTACTAGCTTGAGGGTTCGCTTGCAGAGCTTTTTACCAGCGAGGGGCTTGGCAATGGGAGCGAGAGAAACAGGTTTCCTTTTGTCCTTCCCCGACTTCTCCGTTTCGCTGTCACTTCCCATTTCTACGTCTAGCGATGGCAATGGCGGAAGCTAGGTTTATGACTCAACGCAGAGGCTTATGAACTAAGAAGAGGGGTTTAGCTTTGCTGTGTTGCGGGGCTGGTTGAATTGCAATTGCAACCTGCTGGTAGTTTGGCGGGTGAGAGATAATTTTGGGCCCAACTGTACCTTCTGATCAGGGCTCAATTAGAGACCGGCCCGTCCAAAGTTCCATTTTGTACGTTGATTTTCCAATCCTATATTAACTTGGGAGGGCATGGTCGATTAACCGTTTTCGGTTAACCAAAGTTTTGGCTAACCGTAGCAGTCTTATTATGTTTGACATCAAATGCCACAAATAAAAATATTATACATTTTTTAGAGGATATTATCACTCTCTTAGAAAAACATAAGTAAATACAAAACCTACTTCATACGGAGTAGTAAACAAATGACATGAATGTATGGATGTATTATTCTCTTTCTACAAATGTATATTATAGTATCGGCTCATCGGCTAATTGACCGTAAAAATATTCGTAATTGTAACTATACCGATAAACCATGTTAAAATGTTCATCCTACATCTGAAAGTTGAGATTAAACTAGACTAGTATATAACTCAGTGAATTACTCCTCTTATTGTCAATTGATTTTAGTATGGAACCTGAGCTAATAAACCATTAAAACTATTGATTGGCTGACCTTAACCACATTTATTTTTTATTCGGTATGGTTAAGCATAAAAGTGAACGGTTTTTCAATTTTTTGTTTTGTTTTTTTTTTCCTCGTCCTATCGCACACGTTAGGATCACCAATTTACTACATCTTAAATTTAGTAGAAATCTATAATCTTGGGGTTATTTCTAATTTGAACATTATTACCATGTGTCACGAGCACATACATTGGAAATAATTTTTAGGGAAATTCTGCACGGTGACCACGAGGTTTCGCAAATTCCGCGTGGTACACAACAATTTTTGAAATTCCGCATGGTAAACACGAGGTTTTACAAATTTCGTGTGGTAACCATGTAGTATTATTTAATGTAAAAAGTAATTGAAAATTAGCCCAAAATTTTACTTAATTACATAAAACCCTCATATATTTAGGTATTCATAAAAAATTACTTAATCTATCTTTTTTTACTAAAGTCACCTAATTTTATTACTTTTAGAAAATTATAAAAATATGTGAAATTTACAAATAACTTTAGAAAACCACATAATTTTATAACCTTTTAGAAAAATTATAAAATACTTACATAGTTACATTATTTACTCAATTTCACGACACTATATATTGCTATTTTTTTAAATCTAAATTTATACTATTTTTTAAAAGCAACATTTTTGTAAAGATACACCCATTTATTCAAAAAAAAAACTCCATTAAAATGTCACCTTTTAATGATAAAAAGTTTAATTTTTTTGAAGGAATAAAAGAATGGTGGATTTTTTTTCAAAATTACATGGGCTTTTGATAATTAAAAAATGGTGATCAAAATTTGAGAGGGTTTATTTTTTATAAAAATAAAAATGGGGTGGTTTTTTAAAGTAATAATATGTAGTGTCATTAATTATTTGTAAATTTGACATATTTTTACAATTTTTCTAAAAGTAATAAAATTAAGTGATTTTTCTAAAAAAGATAGATTAGGTAATTTTTTATGAATACCTAAATATATGAGGGTTTTATGTAATTAAGTAAAATTTTGGGCTAATTTTCAATTACTTTTTACATTATATAATACTATAAGGTTACCACACGGAATTTGTAAAACCTCGAGGTTACCATGCGGAATTTCAGAAAATGTTTTGTACCACGCGGAATTTGCGAAATCTCGTGGTCACCACGCGGAATTTCCCTAATTTTTATTTGATTTATAAAGTCAACATCTATAATGGGAGAGTGCCATGACATATCAAACTCTTTATGAGTGAAAATGCTCTCTTGCTAGCATAGACTATGATGATTTTTATGGGGCTTGAACTAGTCGTACATAGTATACGGATATTTAGTAGTTGGTGATAGAGATTAGCGACTTAAGCATTATACAAGTTTTGAATGGATGTACATTGTCTAGAGATGGCAAAAACACACTATTACTATAGCATATAAACTTATCAAAGTCTCGGAGGCAATATAATGTGGGGGATCTACATATTTATACGAGTGTAACACTTGTATTTGTGATTAGACTAGATATAAAGTTTCATCGGTTGTCCAAGAAAAGTTAGTATATGAATTTTTTACTTTCTTTTCGTCAGCAGCCGCGTCGCGACTCTTGTAGATTCTTCTCTTTCTCCAAGGGGGAAAGCCCTTTTCCGATGGAGTAGTGCATATTTGTCTTGTAAGCTTACATGAAAGATATGAGTTCATATCTACTGCCTATCTAAGTGTTGGAGTGCTTCGAGTAGGATCCGATCCATCCCTAGCTGCTTCCCGACCCGACCCATTCTTACTCCTTCCCGATCGGACTACAAAACTATTGGTAATAGGAAGAGTGGCCCTATGACTCATATACTAGGCAAGTTTTCTCATAATTGCCAATGTGGGAAACTTTATCTCCACAAGCTCCCTCAAGTGCAACTCCATGGCCATGCAAGATGCTAGTTGCACTTGACGTCATACATTAAGGCCGATTAGGCCAACAGACCACGGACTAGAGCGAATTGCTTTGATATCATGTCAAAATTTGGGGGGAATATAAAGCGTGGGGGGCATACGTTCGTACGAGTGTAACACACGCTTGGAGCCTAGCACATAAGCCCAATCAACTCTATCCTAAAGCCAATTAACAATAGGAGTAATGATTTAAAGACATACATAGTAGACAAGTTTTCTCATAAATCCTAATGTGGGAAAAATTATCTCCCCAAAACTATCACTATAACATTTAAACTATTATTTAGTGGTTGCGATTTTATGTTGAACCAACTTAACATATTCATTTTGAGTCGATATGTGAACAAACGTTGAGGCCCGACACAAGGGCAAGGGTATCATGGGCATATGCCCATATCTATTATTTTAAGGGGTCCATACTTAATTTTTTTAAGGGGCTGCACTAAGAAGGAGGTGTTTAGTTGTTGTGGTTGGTCGAATTGCTTGCAATTGCATCTTGCTAATAGTTTGGCAGGTGAGTGATAATTTTGGGCCCAACCATACCTTCTGATCTGGGCTCAATTAGAGACCGGCCCATCCAAAGTTCCATTTTGTATCCGGATTTTCCTATACCACATTAACTTGGGTGGGCATGGTCGATTAATCGTTTCGGTTAACCAAAGTTTTGGTTAACTAATGAAGCATATTATGTTTGACATCAAATACCACAAATCAAAATATGATGCATTTATCGGAGCATATTATCACTCTCTTCTTTCATTGATTAGAAAACCATAAGAAAATACAAAACTAACTTCATAGTAAACAAATGACATGAAAGTATAGATGTATTATTCTCTTTCTAAAAATGTATATTATAGTATTGGTTAATCGGCTAACCGTCCGTATAAATATTCGTAATTGTAATCATACCGATAAATCATGTCAGAATATCCATCCCACATCTGAAAGTTGAAATTAAATTGTACTAGTATATAACTCAATGGATTACTCCTTCTATTACCAATAGGTTTTAGGATGGAACCCTACCGAGCTAATATGGTATCAGAGCTATTTGCCAAACGACTTATCTCGATCATAGGCCCACCTTGCTGTGTTGTCCAAGTGTCAACTGGGCTAGTCCCCCAGTTGTACTTGCGGGGGGCGTGTTAGAATGTCCATCCCACATTTTGAAAGTTGGATTAAACTGGATTAGTATATAACTCATAACTCAGAGGATTACTCTTCATGCTATATAAAGTTAGGCAGCTCGCAAATAATAATAAAAATGAAATATCTATAATTGTCTTCCAATAAATGCTCCAAATTATTTTAAAAAAAAACTAGAATAATCCCTCCGATCCAAAATAAATGTCGTTTTAGTTTTTGACACAAGTTTTAAGAAAAGTAACTTAAAATCTTAAACTTTTTCTCAATCTTATCACTCACCACTTTTTTGGACCAATGAATGAATAGTTTTAGTTGATAAAAACACATTCCAATAAGCATTCTCATAATTCACTCCTAATCAATTGCCTAGAAAGCTTAAAACGACACATAAAGTGGATTAAAAATAAAGTGTTAAAACGACACTTATTTTGAATTGGAGGGAGTAGTATTTAAGTGATCCCCTTTTACATATGACGAAGGAAAAATGGAGATCTCCTTATACATGTGAATTTTCCAACAACCAACTTATGGTGCTAACTGCAACTTGCCTTTATCTTGCATTGACTATTCTCTTCCTTACTTCCTTATCAAATCAAAAGATTTAGATTGGTTATAATATGCAATTATTACCCATTTAGTTATGCATCTTAGGTGCTAGGTAGTTATTCTCAAATTTATCTTCGGACATCCAGTTAAGTAGTTGAGACCTAAGGTAGTACCATAAGATCTCTGTTTCGACTCCTAGTAGTGTCCTTGACCAAAAGTTATTCTCAAATTTTGATAGGCTGATATTACACAGAATGTGTGTGAGGCTTTTCAGCCATTTCACATTTAAGGTTGAAATTCACCTTCTAGCATAAAAACTTAAGTGAATAGGTCACTCTTTTATATACTAGTGGTTTTATCCACTACATTCTCGATTTGAGAATTTTCCAAGAGTTATGTCAGCGCATTTAATTATAAGAAAGATTTTCTAACCTAACCTATGTTCCTTATGCAAACAATTATATAAAAACATGTTTCATTTTATTAGTTTAGGATTTTTTTTCAAATCTTTATAGGGTTTATATATTTTTATATTTATTATAAAAATAGCTTGTAAATCAAGATACTTGTACTTTTAGTACTTACTCTAGAACTACTAGATAGTTAGGGCGATGAAATGATGCCTCCATCCAAGACTTGGAAGACCTCCGAGCTCATTCTTGTTAGTTATAAGGAGTCTAGAAAATTCTATGCCATACTTTATTTGACCAATCCTTTAGATCGAGTTGATTTTTAGAGGTGATTATATATTTGCTTTAATAGAGGTTGTTAAAATCAGATGGACCAATATATGTGATTATATAAACCTAATATACAAGTCTAGTAAGATTCAATCTTAAAATCAATTGATAATAAAAAATAATAACTTAAAAATATGAATAATGAAACTATTTAAATTTATTTTTGAGATTTGAGAAGAGGTTATATTTTCAAAAACTAAATGTACTTCTTATATACTAGTTAAACCCTTCATACCATGCATGACAACATGTTGTTAAAATCTGTTGGTACTTTTAGATGATATAACAAAAAAACATGATGGAAAATTCCATTGTTGGCATGCCAAACATGACCTAGTTTATAAACACATGAAGTATATTGTTTTAACAATTTTTTTCCAATTTAGTTTGGGTACTAAAATTTTAGGTAACATAAGAAGTCGACATTCTAGAAGCGCACAAAAAGAAGTCGAGCGAAAAACCGAAGCCTTTTCTAAGTTTTCTTGTCCAAATCCTTCGTTCAAGCCATTATGCGACCATATCATCTTGGTCCTAAGAAAACTTTGGCATGTCTAATTACTTTGTAATCAACATTAATCTCAAAATCTATAATAACTATTTTTAACAAAGTATGTGTGAAAATGCAGTATGTTCCATAGAAATATGGAAAGGTCTATTTGCTTGGAAAGAAAGGTAATAAAATATCTCTTCGCATTGGGGACAAAACTTGAAATGTGTCATACACCATTTAAGGCCCCCCTCGTTGTTGAGCATGTCTATCTTCGTCTGGTGCAAACTATATTAGTGTCCATTGCAAACTATTAATGTGAGCATTTTATATTTGACATCAAATGCCACAAATCAAAATATGATGCATTTACCGGAGCATATTATCACTCTTTTCTTTCATTGATCAGAAAACCATAAGTAAATACAAAACCAACTTCATAGTAAACAAATGACATGAAGGTACAAATGTAATATTTTCTTTCTAAAAATGCATATTATGGTATCGGCTAATCAGCTAACCGACAATAAAAATATTCGTAATTGTAATCATATCGATAAACCATGTTAGAATGTTCATCCCACATATGTTGGGATTAAACTGGACTAGTATATAACTTAGTGGATTACTTCTTCTATTCCAATTGGTTTTAGGATGAACCACACTGAACTAATATGGTATCTGAGCTATTTGCCTAACGGCTTATCTCGATCCTAGACCCACCTCGTATTGTTGTCCAAGTGTCAAATGGGCTAGTTCTCCCGGTTGCACTTGCGGGGGCATGTTAGAATGTACATCCCACATCTAAATGTTGGGATTAAACTGGACTAGTATATAACTCAGTGGATTATTCCTCCTATTGCCAATTGGTTTTAGGATGGAACCCCACTGAGATAATAAACCATTAAAGGTATCGATTGGTTGACCATAACCGCATTTATTTTTCTTCGGTATGGTTAACCGTAAAAGTGAACGGTTTTTTAGTTTTTTGGTTCAATTTTTTGCCTAGCCCTATCGCCAAGGACGAAACTAGGGATGGACTAGGGTTTGCTCTAGTCCACCCCAAAGTTTTAAAAATATATTAATAGTAGTAGTGAGAAAATTATAATATTTAAGCTATCCCAGTGGCATGTGTCCACTTTTGTTTTACCCAGCAGTGAGGGTTCGAATCTCCATCACATCTCTTTTGTTTTTCTCCCCCTTAACTGCATGTCTTTTATAAATTTTCTTACCTTTTTACTAATTATAAATTTTATCCCATATTTTATTTAAATTTAATTTTTATCCTATAATCTAGCCTAACCAAAATCTTATGGCTGGTTCCGTCCCTACCTATCGCACATGTTAGGATTACCAATTTGCAACATCTTAAATTTAGTAGAGATCTATAATCTTGGGGGTTATTTCTAATTTGAAAACTATTACCATGTGTCATGAGCATATACATTAGAAATACTTTTTATTTGATTTATAAAGTCAACTTCTTTAATTGGAGAGTGTCATGAAATATCAAACTCTTTATGAGTTAATACACTCCCTTGCTAGCATAGACTAAGGTGATTTTTAAGGGACTTCAACTAGTTGTACGTAGTATACGAATATTTAATAGTTGGTGATAGAGACTAACAACTTAAACATTATACAAGTTTTGAATGGATGTACATGGTCTAGAGATGGCAAAAACCTACTATTACCATTTACTATAGCATATAAACTTATCAAAGTCTCGAAGACAATATCATGTGGTGGATCTACATATCTATACGAGTGTAACACTTGTATTTGAGATTAGACCAGATGTAGAGTTTCGCCAATTGTACGAGAAGAGTTATTATATAAAATTTTGACTTTCTTCATATAATCTTTTAAGACAAAAATGAATGTATTTACACAGAAAAAGTTTATACCATAGAGAAACTTGTTAATTTGGATGACTCCAGAAATTCAAAGTTTGTTGGCTAAAGCCTTTCCTATGCTCTATAAATTTAGGCAGCTTGCAAATAATAATAAAAAAATAAAATATCTATAATTGTAATCCAATAAATGTCCCAAATAATTAAAAAAACTAGAATAGTATTTAAGTAATCCCCTTTGATGTACGACGAATGAAAAATGGAGATTTCCTTGTACATTTGAATTTTCCAACATCCAACTTATGGTGCTAGCTGTAGCTAGCCTTTTTCTTGCATTGATTATTCTCTCCTTACTTCTTTATCAAATCAAAAGATTTAGATCAGTTATAATATGTGTAATATTCGGGTTCATTTTTCTTCTAGGTCGGAAAAACGAGTTTCTTAGATGACAAGCAATCGAGTTCTTGTTTCACAAGTAACCTCGTAAGACGGATTAGTTATTAATCCCATGAATTATCCGTTAAACAAGTCACAAATTATATATATATATATTTCTCTATCCAAAGTTTACCTTATCTTTTCGTTAATTAGTTCCGATCAACCGATCAACCCCAACAAATTCTATCTTATCTAACTTATTAGATAGACACCTAATTAACCCTAATCCTAATCTATCTTCCTCCAAGCCCTCATTAGTTTTATTCATTCCGACTTGTAAACCGAGAGACCAACGCCTCTTTCTCGCCACCATCAATCTTCAAATCTCAGTTGTTTGGTCTCGAGGGTTGAAGCCGATCGCGCCACACCATCGCCGCCGCATCACAAGAAGCACTCGTCGGGATTGTCCTCGGAGTTGTGCTCATCGTTCACATGCTCCCTTGTTCTGGTAAAGTCTTGCCTTCCTCTGTTTTGTGTTTGATCGTCGGTGACTACTTTTCGGCATCGTTCCCTCTACTTCTTTATCCTTCGGTAGCGTAGAGCCGGGCAAGCGCCTTCGCGCCAAGATCGACGACGATCTTTGCCTTCCTTCGCCGGTCACCTTCGTTACCTTCGCCTCGGCCGCAGCCTTCCACCTTCTCCTTATTGATCGTGTTTCCAACAACCAGTAGAGATCGGTTCTTACTATATTCGTCGCATTCGGGTCGAGTGCCGTCGTGGTCAAACATTGGCCTGCAATCGCACGCAGTGACCAGTCCCCGGTAAGCTTTCCGATCGGTGTTTTTCCATCATGTGTGACCTTTATTCCTGGTTGTGTGCTTTCATAGCATGTTGTGGGTCTTCAACTGTTTATGATCCAGGTAGAAGGGATAAGGTCGAGCGTTAAAGAGGGTTGGATGCCGGAGGAAATTGTGGGCAAGTTTGGGAGCCGCCGGTGTTCGGGTCTAGTACAGGGGACGGGCTGATAGAGCATATAGATGTAGTTGTTAGAGCATGTTTTTATTCTCGTTTTATGCATGTTTAGCTAGATTTTCGCTTTAAGTTGTAGTTTAGGTTTTATTTCGGTTTAGTTCGGAATCTACGCGTTTGTGTGCTTTATTGCAGGTTAGAAGGTGAAGCATGGTGGATATGAAGCTAAGGGACGGAGCTTAGGGGACTATGGCGGAGTTTGATGAAGCTTAGAGTGATACAAGTGAAGATTGAAAGAGCTAAGGCCCAAGAGCTTGTGTGAGAAGAACGCTTAAATCTGGGTCAAGCATTGGAGTCTTGTTTTGACACCTGTATCTTGCAATGCTTGGTTTGGCAGATATAGAGGTCGGATGAAGCTGAATTTTGTATCAATGGAAAGCTAACTCGAAGAGCTACAATTCATATTTTTACTCCGAGTCCAAATTCCAACTCGAAGGGGGTCAAAACAGCCTCTGAAACGTCACTAGAGTTGCTGCAGGCAAAACGCGGGCAGAGTGGGCATAGCACGACCGCGCTTTGGGTGTTCTTGACCGCGCTTTGGCGCGTGTCAGCGACGTTGATTGGGCTTCCGCGAGATCTTGTGGGCCGACTTTAATTAATGTTTTTGGATATTTTTAGAGATAATATAAATACTTTCCTTAGGGTTTATTTGGATATTAGGCTATCTTTTGTTTGGAGTTTTATGCTATTGAAGAATTTGGAGATTTGTGGGAGACTAAACCCTAGATTTGAAATTGAAGAGAAATTTGACTCTTGTAAGTTTTATTCTTCTTTAATGTCAATCTATAGCTAATTTTCTCATGTCCAACTAGTTAGATGAAGTTGTGTGGATGATTGTTGTGAGATTTGAATTATTTCTATTTGCCTTGACTAGATTGAATCTCTCCATGCTTAATTGATTAAATTCACTTAGGATTATTATAGATTGGCCACCTATTCTACTTCTAGGTTGAATTACAACTAGAATAATTAAATAGATAGTGGAATTTGATTATTCATGGATGAAACCTTTGATTAAACTTATAGACGGTGGAATAAGGTTAATCAAAGGCGGAGAATTTAATCACAAGACGTCATGAATAGATGGTGGAATTCATGATTATTGTTTCTATTGAATGCTTTGAACTTAATTGCATGATCAATTTGACATAGAAGGTTTTCTAGGTTAATTGGTTAAAAGGTTGTTAAAGACGGTGTATATTAACAACCACCTTAAGCTTGAATTCATAAATTCACAATAGATTAGTCAAGGGAAATTGAAATAAGGATAATCGAGGATCAAAACTCATGTATGCAATGGATACGAAACTAGTTGGACGCTTTTCTCCATATTTGAATCTTAAATCACTTTACTTGCTTTGTTTTATTTAGTTTTAATTACTTAGATTTTTAGTTTACAATCATAAAATCTCCCCCTTAACTTAGTAACATTACTTAAATCCGAATAATCCGAGTCTCTATGGGTTCGACCCTTGCTTCCATTTTACTAAGGTTAGGAAGTTAGGAATTTTCTTTGTGAGTACTTTTATAGCGACGTAAAAGTGCTCGTCAAATTTGGCGCCGTTGCCGGGGAATCGACTAATTATTTGTATTTATCTAGTGTTACTTTTTATTTCTTTTGGGTGTGAACCACTTGCATGGTTCAGACCCGTGCTACTAATCCATCTCTTGTTATGTTTGATTCAGAAAACGAAAGGACAATCTCTAGGTTGCGCAGGCAAGCTCGTGCGATTTCTCGAGAATTACCGTTCAACCTGGCACCTTCTTCTTCTGATTCTGATAGCGTTCCTGAAATAACAGAGATGGCTCAGACACTGAGACAGTTGACTGCACCTGATTTGGCCCAACAACCATTGGCGGTGAAGCTACCTGCACTCCTTGACGGTGTCCAATTTGAACTGAAATCAGGGCTGATTCACCTCCTTCCTCAATTCTATGGGAAGGCGGGTGAAAATCCTAAAAAACATCTATCGGATTTTCATGCTATCTGCACTAGCATGAAACCAAACAGCGTCACTGATGATCAAATCAAGCTGAGAGCTTTCTCTTTCTCTTTGAAAGATGGAGCGAGTGACTGGCTCTATTACCTGGCTCTTGGCAGTATCGAGACTTAGGAGGAACTGAAAAAAGCTTTTCTTGAGAAGTATTTCCTAGCCACAAAGCTCTCAAGTATGAAGAAGAGCATTAGCAACATTGAAGAGCTCCCAAACGAATCACTATACGAGTATTATGAGAGGTTCAAAAAGCTAATCTCAAGCTGCCCCTATCATGGTTATTCTCGGATGGATCTTGTTATGTACCTTCATGAGGGCTTATTGGATGAAGAACTCCGACTTGTTAATGCCGCCTGTGGAGGAAACATCCTGAACAAGACTCCCGATGAAGCTTTTGATCTATTTCATGAACTTTCTGAAGGCTCTCGTCAATTTAGCAAAAGAGCTTCAATGAAGGCAGCCCATTCTATTGATGTTACGGCTTTACATGAAGAGGTGAATGAGTTGAAGTCAATGTTCAGGCAATTCATGTTGAAAGGACAACATCAAGTCAAGCCTTGCGGTTTCTGCTCTGACACTACTCGTAAGACGGATGCCTGCCCTACTCTTCATACTCAGGAGGAAGAAGTCAATGCACTTGGAGGCTATGGGCCGAAAAGGCCAGCAAATGATCCTTATTCGACCACATACAATCCGGGCTGGAAGGATCATCACAATTTGAGGTATGGAAATCAAAATCAACATTATGCACCTCCAAACGGGCCTCCAGGTTTTAGACCTCCCTTTCAACCTCAACCTCAGCCTCAAGCACCGAATCAAGCCCCATCCTTATCCACAGATGAAATGATCCGTGCTCTTACCCAAAACATGACTATTATGCATCAATCTGTGGGGCAATTTCAGCAAGACACCAAGTCAGGCATCACCAACTTGGAAAATCAGATGAGCCAACTTGCAAAGGCAATGAGCAAACTTGAAGCTAGAGATTCCAACAGATTACCCTCTCAGACGGAACTCAATCCTAAACAGTATGTGAATGTAATCTCGCTCCGTAGTGGTAAAGTGTTGGAAAACAAAGATGACAAGCAACCAACCTTGCATGAGGAAGAAACTAAGGAGGACGAAATATCGGAGTTGGGACAGAAGAACGAGCACGGGCAAACCAGCCAGAGCGCCCTCGCGCCACCATGCCCTAAACCGCACTCTGACGGGTCGAATCTCTGCGGCGAAAGCGCGGGCAAAGGCGCCATAGCGCGACCGCGCTCCCAAGGGTGCCAAACCGCGCCGGCGGTGATCAACGACGACTCCTTGAGTCCTTCGACCTCGGCTCTCAAACCTCTTCTACCTTTTCCCGAAGCCTTAAAGGAGACCCGTAAGATAGAGAACGACAAAGAGATCTTCGAAACATTTAGCAAGTGCGAGGTGAATATTCCACTTCTCAAGCTTATCAAGAGCATTCCTTGCTATGCTAAATTCTTGATGGAGCTATGCATGGTCAAGCGGAATCAAAAGCCTAAAGGAAAGCAGAAGATCAAGGTTAGCGAGCAAATATCAGTGGTTTTCCAAAGACGCATGCTAAAGAAATGCGAAGACCCAGGTATGTTCACTATCCCTTGTACTATAGGTGAGATGAAATTTGATAAGGCTATGCTAGACTTGGGTGCTTCTATAAATGTTTTGCCTTATTCAATTTATAAATCTCTTGAGCTTGCTCCATTACGTGCAACGGATGTAGTAATTCAATTGGCTGATGGATCCAATGTTTACCCAAAGGGGATTGTAGAAGATGTGATTGTCATGGTTGATAAGTTAGTCTTCCCTGCTGATTTTTATGTACTTGAAATGGAACATGACAAGCATGCGACTCCAATTCTTTTAGGTAGACCATTCTTAAAAAACGGCCAATACAAAAATCGATGTGCGTAGGGGCTCATTAACTATGGAGTTTGATGGGGAAAGGGTTGAGTATAACATCTCCAATGCCATGAAATTTCCCTACAATAACAATTCTTTGTGCTCTATTAATGTTTTCGATACACCTGTTTCGGTTTTCTTTAATGTTAAAGATCATGATGGATTGCAATTTTTGCTTGAAAATCCGTTAGTTAATGATAAAGTGGATTGTATGCTTAACGCTGACATGAAGGAAGTTGTAGCTAAGTTGAACGCTCACTATGAGCGACCACCCTTGCTACCGAGCTTTAAGCCCAAGTGATAGAGCATATAGGTATAGTTGTTAGAGCATGTTTTTATTCTCGTTATATGCATTTTTAGCTAGGATTTCGTTCTAAGTTTTAGTTTAGGTTTTATTTGCGTTTAGTTCGGAATCTACGCGTCTTTGTGCATAATTGTAGGTCGGAAGATGGAAGACGGTGGATGCAAGCTTAGGACGAGACCTCGGGATGCATAGGAAGCGTTGAAGTGAAGATCCGAGGCAAAATTACAAGACAAGAGCGAAGGGCTAAACCGCGGAGCCAAGCCAAGACCGCGCCGAGAAGGGCGAAGTTACTGCGGCTAGAGCGCGGTCAAAACGGGCAGAGCGCGACCGCGCTCTGGGGAGGCACAAACCGCGCTCCGGCGCGTTGCGGCGACGCCAACTTGGGCTTTGCATGATCTTGTGGGCCGACTAAGTATTGCTTTTCAGATATTTTTAGACATAAATATAAATACTTTCCTTAGATTTTATTTGGATTATGCTATGCTATCTATTGCTTGTGTTCTAAGTTTGATTGAGTTTGGAGACTTGTGGGAGACAAACCCTAGTTTTGCAATTGAAGATCAATTCGACTCTTGTAAGTTTTATTTTTCTTCAATGACAATGTCTAGCTAATTTTCTCATGTTCAACTAGTTAGTTGAAGTTGTATGCATGATTGTTTGTGAGATTTGAATTATTTTAGTTTGCCTTGACTAGATTGAATCTCTCCGTGCTTAATTGATTAAATTCGCTTAGGATTATAATAGATTGGCCACCTATTTTACTTCTAAGTTGAATTACAACTAGAATAATTAAATAGACGGTGGAATTTGATTATTCATGGATGAATCCTTTGATTAAACTTATAGACGGTGGATTAAGGTTAATCAAAGGCGGATAATTTAATCACAAGACTTCATGAATAGACGGTGGAATTCATGATTATTGTTTCTATTGAATGCTTTGAACTTAATTGCATGATCAATTTGACATAGAAGGTTTTCTAGGTTAATTGGTTAAAAGGTTGTTAAAGACGGTGTATATTAACAACCACATTAAGCTTGAATTCATAAATTCACAATAGATTAGTCAAGGGAAATTGAAATAGGGATAATCAAGGATCAAATCTCGTGTATGCAATGGATACGATACTAGTTGGACGCTTTTCTCCATATTTGAATCTTAAATCACTTACTTTGTTTCAGTTAGTTTTAATTACTTAGATTTTTAGTTTACAACCATAAAATCCCCCTTTCTACTTAGTAATATTACTTAAATACAAATATTCCGAGTCTCTATGGGTTCGACCCTTACTTCCACTTTACTAAGGTTAGGAAGTTAGGAATAATTCTTTGACAGTGCTTTTATAACGACGTAAAAGTGCTCGTCAAATTTGGCGCCGTTGCCGGGGACTCGGCAAATTATTTGTGTTTATCTAGTGTTACTTTTTATTTTTATTTTTGGGTGTGAACCATTTGCATGGTTCAGACCCGTGCTACTAATCCATCTCTTGTTGAATTTGATTCAGAAATCGAAAGAACAACCTCTACGTTGCGCAGGCAAGCTCGTGCGATTTCTCGGGAACTACCGTTCAACCTGGCACCTTCTTCTTCTTCTGGTTCTGATTCTGATTCTGGTTCTGATAGCGTTCCTGAAATACCAGAGATGGCTCAGACACTGAGACAGTTGACTGCACCTGATTTGGCCCAACAACCATTGGCGGTGAAGATACCTGCACTCCCTGACGGTGTCCAATTTGAACTGAAATCGGGACTGATTCACCTTCTTCCTCAATTCTATGGGAAGGCAGGTGAAGACCCCAACAAACATCTATCGGATTTTCATGCTGTCTGCACTAACATGAAACCAAATGGTGTCACTGATGAACAAATCAAGCTGGGAGCTTTCACTTTCTCTTTGAAAGATGCAGCAAGTGACTGGCTCTATTATCTGGCTCCAGGCAGTATTGAGACTTGGGAGGAACTGAAAAAGGCTTTTCTTGAGAAGTATTTCCCAGCCACAAAGCTCTCAAGTATGAAAAAGAGCATTAGCAACATTGAACAGCTCCCGAACGAATCGCTTTACGAGTATTATGAGAGGTTCAAAAAGCTGATCTCAAGCTGCCCCTATCATGGATATTCTCGGATGGATCTTGTTATGTACCTTCATGAGGGCTTATTGGATGAAGAACGCCGACATGTTAATGCAGCTTGTGGAGGAAACATCCTGAACAAGACTCCTGATGAAGCTTTTGATCTATTTCATTAACTTTCTGAAGGCTCCCGTCAATTCAGCAAACGAGCTTCAACAAAGGCAGCTCATTCTATCGATGTTACAACTTTACATGAAGAGGTGAATGAGTTGAAGACAATGTTCAGGCAATTCATGCTGAAAGGACAACCACAAGTCAAGCCTTGCGGTTTCTGCTCTGATGTGACTCATAAGACGGATGCTTGTCCTACTCTTCACGCTCAAGAGGAGGAAGTTAATGCACTTGGAGGCTATGGGCCAAGGAAACCAGCATATGGTCCTTATTCAAACTCATATAATCCGGGCTGGAAGGATCATCACAATTTGAGGTATGGAAACTAAAATCAACAGTATGTACCTCCAAACGGGCCTCCAGGTTTTAGACCTCCTTTTCAACCCCAACCTCAGCCTCAAGCACCGACTCAAGGGCCATCCTTATCCACAGATGAAATGATCCGTGCTCTTACTCAAAATATGAATCTGATGCATCAGTCTATGGGGCAATTCCAGCAAGATACCAAGTCAAGCATCACCAACTTGGAAAATCAGATGAGCCAACTTGCCAAGGCAATGAGCAAACTTGAAGCTAAAGATTCCAACAGGTTACCCTCTCAGACGGAACTCAATCCGAAACAGAATGTGAATGCAATATCGCTCCGTAGTGGTAAAGTGTTGGAAACCAAAGCCGACAAGCAACAAACCTTGCATGAGGATGAAACCGAGGAGGGCGAAATTTCGGAGTTTGAATATCAGGCCGACCGCGGGCAAACCAGTCAGAGCGCCCCCGCGCCACCAAGCCATCAACCGTGCTCCGAGGGGCCGAGTTTCTGCGGCCAGAGCGCGGTCAAGATCGACCAGAGCGCGGTCGCGCTCCAAGATGGCCAAACCGCGCCGGCGGTGATCTGCGATGATCCCTCGATCCCTTCGACTTCGGCTCCCAAACCTCTTCCACCTTTTCCCGAAGCCTTAAAGGAAACCCGTAAGATCGAGAACGACAACGAGATCTTCGAAACATTTAGCAAGTGCGAGGTGAATATTCCACTTCTCAAGCTTATCAAGAGCATTCCTCGCTACGCTAAGTTTTTGAAGGAGTTATGCACGGTCAAGCGGAATCAAAAGCAAAAAGGGAAGCAAAAGATCAAGGTTAGCGAGCAAATCTCAGCGGTCTTCCAAAGACGATTGCCACAAAAATGCGAAGATCCAGGTATGTTTACTATCCCTTGTATTATAGGTGAGACAAAATTTGAAAAGGCTATGCTAGACTTAGGTGCTTCTATCAATGTTTTGCCTTATTCAATTTATGAGTCTCTTGGGCTAGGTCCATTGCATGCAACAAGTGTAGTCATTCAATTGGTTTTCCCTGCTGATTTTTACGTACTTGAAATGGAACATGACAAGCATGCAACTCCTATTCTCTTAGGTAGACCATTCCTTAAAACAGCCAAAACTAAAATTGATGTGTGTAGTGGTTCATTAACCATGGAGTTTGATGGGGAAAAAGTGGAATACAATATCTATGATGCTATGAAATTCCCCTATGATGTTCATTCTTTATGTTCAATTGATGTGTTAGATACTCTTGTTCATGACTTCTTTGACATGAATGATCATGATGAATTGCAATCTACTCTTGAAAATTCTGTGGTTGATAAAGATGAAGTGGAATTTATGCTGAATAATAATATGCAAGAAATTGTAGCCGAGTTGAACGCTCACTATGAGCGACCACTCCTGCTACCGGGCTCAAAGCCCATTCCACTAACATTGCCAAGCGAGAAGCTTGTTCCTTCTATTGTGCAGGCCCCAAAGGTAGAGCTTAAGCAACTACCAGACCACCTCAAGTACGCTTTCCTAGGTGATGGAGATACCTTACCGGTGATAATCTCAAACAAACTGACTCAAGATCAAGAAAACCGGTTGTTGGATGTTTTAAGGGAGCATAAATCCGCTATAGGGTGGACTATTGCCGACATTAGAGGAATAAGCCCCTCTACATGTATGCATAGAATCTTATTGGAGGATGAAGCAAAGCCCTCAAGACAACCACAAAGGAGATTGAATCCGCCTATGATGGAAGTTGTGAAGAAGGAGGTCTTGAAACTTCTCCAAGCAGGTATGATCTTTCCTATCTCAGATAGCAAATGGGTAAGTCCTACTCAGGTTGTTCCAAAGAAAGGTGGAATCACGGTGAAGGAGAATCAAGATGGTGAGCTTATCCCAACAAGAGTTCAAACCGGGTGGCGTGTATGCATCGATTATCGAAAGCTCAACACGGTAACCCGTAAAGATCATTTTCCTTTACCTTTTATTGACCAAATGCTTGAGCGACTTGCGGGTCGTTCCTTCTATTGTTTCTTGGATGGGTATTCAGGTTATTTTCAGATAGCGATTGCACCCGAGGATCAAGAGAAGACAACATTTACTTGCCCATTTGGCACATTCGCTTACCGAAGAATGCCATTTGGTCTATGTAATGCACCCGCAACCTTCCAAAGGTGTATGGTCAGTATATTTTCTGAGTACATAGAGAACTTCATTGAAGTCTTTATGGATGATTTCACCGTTCATGGCAATGATTTTGATTCTTGTTTAACTCACTTGACACTTGTGCTGAAACGTTGTGAGGAAACTAACCTTTGTCTTAATTCTGAAAAATGCCATTTTATGGTAGAACAGGGCATAGTGTTAGGTCATATAGTGTCATCTAAAGGGATTGAGGTTGATAAGGCAAAGGTTGAAGTAATTCAATCCTTGCCTTATCCTACTAATGTTCGGGAAGTACGCTCTTTTCTTGGTCATGCAGGTTTTTAACGTAGGTTCATTAAAGACTTCTCCAAGATCGCTTCACCCCTTTGTGAGTTACTCAAGAAGGATGTCACCTTTGACTTTAATGAAGCTTGTAAAAGAGCTTTTGATGAGTTGAAGGCTCGCCTCACCACTGCACCAATAATTCAACCCCCAGATTGGTCCCTACCATTTGAGCTGATGTGTGATGCAAGCGACTATGCGGTAGGAGCAGTTTTCGGACAAAAGATTGGTAAGGCTTCTCATGTTATCCATTATGCTTCTATGACTTTGAATGAAGCACAGAAAAATTATTACACCACCAAGAAGGAACTCTTGGCGGTGGTTTTTGCTTTGGAAAAGTTTCGGTCTTATTTGCTAGGTACAAAGGTGATTGTCTACACGGATCATGCAACCCTTCATTACTTGTTGACGAAGAAGGAGGCAAAGCCCAGGTTAATTAGATGGATCTTGTTGTTGAGTGAATTCAACATTGAGATCAAAGATAAAAAGGGGGCGGAAAACGTGGTAGCGGATCATCTTAGTCGCTTAGTTCATGAGGAGGAACGATGTGCTCAAGTCACACCGATTAGAGAAGAATTTCCAGATGATACTTTGTTTTCGGTACGTGTACTTCAACCTTGGTATGCTCATTTGGTTAATTTTCTCGTTTCGAGTGTGTTTCCTCCTAGCTTTAGCAAGGCCCAAAGGGATAAACTCAAGAGTGAAGCACGGTATTATGTGTGGGACGATCCATATCTTTGGAAACATTGTTCCGATCAGGTAATCCGACGTTGTCTCCCGGATAATGAGGTAACTTCAGTTTTGTCATTTTGTCATTCTTATGCTTTTGGGGGGCATTTTAGTGCTAGGAAAACCGCTAGGAAAGTGTTGGATGCAGGATTCTTTTGGCCTACCATCTTTCGGGATGCATATGCTTTTTTCAAATCCTGTGACCGATGCCAAAGGGTCGGAAATATATCCCGAAGGGATGAAATGCCTCAAACCTCCATTATCTTTTGTGAGGTATTTGATGTTTGGGGTATAGATTTCATGGGCCCCTTTCCTAGCTCTTACGGGAATATTTATATTTTATTAGTGGTGGACTACGTTTCCAAATGGGTGGAAGCGAAGGCCACCCAGACTGATGATTCCCGAGTTGTGGCAGATTTTTTGAAGGTGCATATATTCTCAAGATTTGGGATTCCTAGAGCTTTAATTAGTGACAAGGGATCCCATTTTTGCAACAAAACGGTGAGTGCGCTCTTGAAGAAATACCATGTCACACACAAGATTTCCACGACCTATCACCCACAAACGAATGGACAAGCGGAAGTGTCTAACAGGGAGATCAAAGCCATTCTTGAGAAGACGGTGTCGCCAAACCGGAAGGATTGGAGTACTCGCTTAGACGATGCTCTATGGGCATACATGACGACTTACAAAACACAGATTGGAATGTCGCCCTTTCGGTTGGTGTTTGGCAAAGCTTGTCATCTTCCGGTGGAGATCCAACACCGAGCTTATTGGGCTGTGAAGAACTTTAGTCTACAGATGGATGAGGTCGGTGAGTTGAGGAAGCTTCAATTGCAAGAGCTTGAGGAGTTACGGTTAGAAGCTTATGACAACGCGGCCATATACAAGGAGAAGACCAAAGCTTGGCATGACAAGAAAATATGGAGGAAAAGTTTTAAGGTAGGTGATAAGGTTTTGTTATATCAATCTAGACTTAAACTTTTTCCAGGTAAGCTAAGGTCGAGATGGACGGGCCCATTCATAGTAGCTAAGACGTTTCCTCATGGAGCGGTGGAAATTTATGATGGAGCTACTCATTCAGTGCAGAAAGAGAATGGACAACGGTTGAAGCCGTATTTTGAAGGATTTAGCAATGCTATTCTTGAAGAAACGGTTTTGAACGAACCAAACACATGAGCGGTAATGCGTCAAGCTAATGACGTTAAATAAGCGCTTCTTGGGAGGCAACCCAATCTTTGTTTTTATTTTTTATTTGTTTTCTAGATTTAGTTTTGTTTTTGGTGTGTTTTTGTGTGGTTTTTGGTTTGTTTTTCTTAGTTGTCGGTTAAGTCGGAAAACAGGTACACGCGGTTCGAGGAAGCCAAGACGCCTTGCATTCATGGCCCGGGAACGAGCAAATCAAGGCCGAGTTTCTGCGGCCAACCCGCGGTTAAGACCCACCAGAGCGCCCCCGCGCGCTAACGCCGAAACCGCGCCCCTGATGGCCGAGTTTCTGCGGCCAGAGCGCGTTCAAAACCGGAAGAGCGCGACCGCGCTCTCAGCGGTCACAAACCGCGCTCTGGGCCGTTTCGGCGAATTAAAACCCAAAATCCCCAAGTCTTTTTCATTCACTCCTTCTCCTTCTCCAAATCGTCGAGCAACCCTTCTTACTCCTCCTCCATTGAAGCTCTACCTTCAAGCTTCCATTCAAGTCCAAACTTCAAATCGAGCCCGGATTTGCACTCCAAATCATCAAACAAGTAAGAATTCTCACTCTTCTCTTCAAATTTCATCAAAAAATTGAAGATTTCATCCTAAAAATATCTAAGTTAGGTTTTGCATAAAAACCTTAATTTTAGGGATTTTTAGGTCAAATTTCTTCAATTTTAGTCTAGATTCATCAATATTAGCATGATTATGAGTTAGTTTCATGTTTAGAACTTCAAAATTTCATAATTTCGAAATTAATTAATTTTCATGCTAATTAATCTAGGTTAGTGGGGGAAGAGAGTGTTTTTGAGAGCTATTATTGTCTATTATTACTTGTTTGGTGGATTGCTCTTGCCGGGGCAATCGAATTGTGTGTGCTTGTGGTGTTTTTGATTGATTGTGTAGGTAACCTCTATCATGGGTCGTACCAAGGCTCCGGATAATGCTCCTTCAAGTTCGAGTCGTCCTCAAAGGGCAACCCGAGCAGCACCATCTAGAGCCCAAACCGCAGCGCCTTCTTCATCTCGATCCCGAGCTCCACCTAGAGCTTCTTCATCAAGCAATGAGATTACACCGGAGACTTTTGGTCTCCAATTTAGGGACATGAAACATCTAGACCGGTTCAATGATTTGAAGGAGCATGAAATTCAAGCCCCGAGGTATATTGATTGGGATTTGCTAGCGGACTTGGGTTTGGCGGATGAGTTGAGGAAGCTTGAGTTCAATAACAATTTGACTGTGTTGAGTATGAGATTGTCGGTGTACCGTGGCCTAGTATTGGAGTTCTTGAGCACATTGGAGGCTCATATCTTAGAGGGACGGTTTGCTAACGAAGGACGTTGCATGTTTCAGTTAGGCGGGGTGATGAGATGCATTACTCTCACCGACATCAATAAGCTTTTCAGATTTACTAGATACCAAGCAAATGTTGATAGATGGGAGTCTAGAACTACTTGGATGGACAACGAAGAGTGGGTCCGATTTTCTGGGACCGATGTGTATCAGGCCTCTAGAACAAAGGCATCGGGTATTACTCATCCAATAATTCAGATTGTTCAGAGGTTCTTTGCCCATTCTATCACGAGCAGAGGAGAGGGCGAGAATAACTGTCCTCGGAAGGATATCTTTCTCCTTAGAGGTATTTTGGAGAAGCAACATATTGACATGGGTGCCGCTATTATGCATAACATGGATCTTATGGCTAGGAGGAGCAATGGTCGGATCGCTGTGGGTGGTATCATTACCCGGTTTGCTCAGCATTTTGGTATTGATTTGGAGCAGTGTGTGGGTCGGATTGATCCTCTTCCTATGAACTTGTCTTTCTTCAACAAAATGAAAGTGCTTTATGTGAAGAACAACCGGTACTATTGGGTGATTGGCAATAGCTCTTTTGCTATGAGGTTGCCTAATCCAGAGAGGGTGAAGTTGGAAACTGGGCTAGAAAATGATGGCACATGGCTCATTCACCCTCAAAATGGTGATATGCCGGTTTTAGAAGTGATTGGAGGGACAAAGAGGAGAAGGCAATCTAGGAGACAGGCTGAGGAGCCTAGTGCTTCTATGGATGTCGATGAGGAGGACGAGGATGAGGAGTTTGAAGTTGCTCCTGAAGATATTGCAGATGAGGATGTCGATGAGGAGGATGCTGATGATGAGCACACTGAAGTGCCACCAGTTCAGGAGTTTGAGCAACAAGGTCAGGGGAACTACATGACTACCCACCAATACAACCATTTGGTGGAGTTGATGGGAGGCTTGTCTACATAGGTGAGTGGCTTGCACACTCGTATGGATGGCATGACGGCTGATTTCAACCATTTCCGGGGTTATGCGACGAGCCGTTTTGATTATGTTGATGAGCAGACCCGGTATTTGCATCAGAGGATGAACACATACACATCCGAGCAAGGTTATCAGCCGTTTGCTTATCAGCCTTATCCCGGATATCCATCTCCTGAGTATCCATACCCGGGATACCCACCACCACCACCGCCCGAGGAGTAGATTCCCGAGTTTGACAAGTTCTTGTGATAAGGTCAGTTTTCTTTTACTCATGTTTTCTTTTACTTTGGGGACAAAGTAATGTTTAAGCATGGGGGAAGAGGATTATTTATTTTGTCATGAGAGCTTGGTTTTAGTTAGATCATGTAGTTGCATGTGCATGTTTATATTTTTGTTATGCCTTGATTAAAAGCTTGAAAAATCCATAAAAATTTGAAAAATTCAGAAAATTTTAAAAAAATGGTTTGTTTGCATTTAGGATTCATTTTCCCCTTGAACCACTTGTTTAAATAGTGAGCATGATTTCATATCCCATGACTTGTTAAGTTTATGATGGAAGTTTTAAATAAGAATTGCTTAATTATGAAGGAGTATGCATGAAAGTGAAAACTTGAGCTAGTGATGAAGTTCTAACAAAAAATTTGCCTTGTGAGAATTCTTTTGAGCCTTTACATGCCAATTTTGCATGAAATTCTTGAGTGTATCTTTTTGCTTGTTTTAACTCTAGAACTTGCGTTTAGATTCTTTTTCGAGGCCACATTATATGTTTTGGATGCATGATGTAAAAGTGATTGAGGCAAATTTTCTTTAGCTCATATATATCCTTATCCACCCTACATTATACCTTTGTTTTTTGTAGCTCCATTGTTTTGACCTTTAGCCTTGTTTATTAGCTCCACAAAAATTGATCCTAGCCGAATAAGCTTGACCCTCATCCGGGAATTAGGATTTGACTAGGGGAATTTTGTGGGTTATTTGTGTACTTTGGGGTTGTGGGAAAGTGTGAAAGGTGTAATAGAAGGGAATGTTCAAAATGAAAAGTGTTGAAAAGGTTTAAGGATGTTGGGAATGTTAGTGAAAAATCTTTAAGTAAAGTTGGTTTGAAAGGTTGATTGAGATGAATTCTATGTGTAAATTGCAAAGTGTTCTTGTGAGAGAGGAATGAAAAAGAAAGAATGAATCTCAATTGGGTTTGTGGAAAGAAAAATCAAAAGTTGAGCAAAAGAAAGAAGTTCTTAAAAAAAGGTAATGGAAGAAAAGGAAATATAAGTTGGGAGGAAGTGTTGAGAGTGAGTGTTGATGTAATTCGGGTTTTTAGTTGATTCTAGTTCCCGGATTTAGCACCACATGGCCATATAATGATCCCTCCTACTTGTCTATACCTTGGCCCCATTACAACCTTGAAAAAGACCTCATGATTTATGTTGTGTATTTGAACATTCGTGGTGGAGATTTAGTGCACTGATGCAAGCATATGGCAGTTGGCATTCAAAGATGATTTTGAGCGAAAACACATACCCTTAGACACTTGAGTGTTGAGAAAAACACATATACCTTGGTGAGGGTTAGAATGGATTAATAGCTTGGTTTGAAACTTTCGTTGAATGTATGCGAAGATTTCATAGTTAAGTTTGAGCTTCTTGAAAATGAATTGAAGTCATGGCTTGCTTGTTTGTGGTGTGGTTGATTTCTATGTCTTGCTTGAGGACAAGCAAGGTTCAAGCATGGGGGAATTTGATAGAGCATATAGGTATAGTTGTTAGAGCATGTTTTTATTCTCGTTATATGCATTTTTAGCTAGGATTTCGTTCTAAGTTTTAGTTTAGGTTTTATTTGCGTTTAGTTCGGAATCTACGCGTCTTTGTGCATAATTGTAGGTCGGAAGGTGGAAGACGGTGGATGCAAGCTTAGGACGAGACCTCGGGATGCATAGGAAGCGTTGAAGTGAAGATCCGAGGCAAAATTACAAGACAAGAGCGTAGTGCTAAACCGCGGAGCCAAGCCAAGACCGCGCCGAGGGCGAAGTTACTACGGCCAGAGCGCGGTCAAAACGGGCAGAGCGCGACCACGCTCCGGCGCGTTGCGGCGACGCCAACTTGGGCTTTGCGTGATCTTGTGGGCCGACTTAGTATTGCTTTTTAGATATTTTTAGACATAAATATAAATACTTTCCTTAGATTTTATTTGGATTATGCTATGCTATCTATTGCTTGTGTTCTAAGGTTGATTGAGTTTGGAGACTTGTGGGAGACAAACCCTAGTTTTGCAATTGAAGATCAATTCGACTCTTGTAAGTTTTATTTTTCTTCAATGACAATGTCTAGCTAATTTTCTCATGTCCAACTAGTTAGTTGAAGTTGTATGCATGATTGTTTGTGAGATTTGAATTATTTTAGTTTGCCTTGACTAGATTGAATCTCTCCGTGCTTAATTGATTAAATTCGCTTAGGATTATAATAGATTGGCCACCTATTTTACTTCTAAGTTGAATTACAACTAGAATAATTAAATAGACGGTGGAATTTGATTATTCATGGATGAATCCTTTGATTAAACTTATAGACGGTGGAATAAGGTTAATCAAAGGCGGAGAATTTAATCACAAGACTTCATGAATAGAGGGTGGAATTCCTGATTATTGTTTCTATTGAATGCTTTGAACTTAATTGCATGATCAATTTGACATAGAAGGTTTTCTAGGTTAATTGGTTAAAAGGTTGTTAAAGACGGTGTATATTAACAACCACATTAAGCTTGAATTCATAAATTCACAATAGATTAGTCAAGGGAAATTGAAATAGGGATAATCAAGGATCAAATCTCATGTATGCAATGGATACAAAACTAGTTGGACGCTTTTCTCCATATTTGAATCTTAAATCACTTGCTTTGTTTTAGTTAGTTTTAATTACTTAGGATTTTAGTTTACAACCATAAAATCCCCCTTTCTACTTAGTAATATTACTTAAATACAAATATTCCGAGTCTCTGTGGGTTCGACCCTTACTTCCACTTTACTAAGGTTAGGAAGTTAGGAATAATTCTTTGACAGTGCTTTTATAACGACGTAAAAGTGCTCGTCACCAAGCTACTAACAATGCCAGGCAAGAAGCTTGTTTCTTTTGCTTTGCAGGGCCCTAATGTGGAGATCAAACAATCACCGAGCCACTCTAAGTCCGCCTTTCTAGATGATGGAGCCACTCATTCAATGCAAAAGGTGAATGGACAGCGTTTGAAGCCGTACTTTGAAGAATTTAGCAATGCTATTCTTTAAGGGACAGTTTTGAACGAGCCAAACACATGAGCGGTAATGCATCAAGCTAATGACGTTAAACAAGCGCTTCTTGGGAGGCAACCCAAGCTTTTAATTTAGTTTTTCTTTGTTTTCGGTTTGTTTTTGTTTTGTTTTTGCTTTGTTTTGGTTCGTTTTTGTTCTTAGTTTTAGGTAAAGTCGAGAAACAGGTACACGCGGTACGAGGAAGCTAAGGCGCCCTCGTGCTCATATTTCAGATTTCTAGATCCTACATATCCATACCCGAGATACTCACCACCACCAACGCCGCCTGAGGAGTAGATTCTGGAGTATGTTGAAGCTCTTGTGATGAGGTTAGTTTTCTTTTTCTCTTATCTTTTCTTTTACTTTGGGGACAAAGTAAAGTTTAAGCATGGGGGAAGGGGATTATTTATTTTGTCATGAGTGCTTGATTATAGTTAGATCATGTAGTTGCATTTGCATGTTTATATTTTTGCTTGCATTGATTAAAATTCTTGAGAAAAAAAGTCAGAAAATTTGAAAAAAAAAATACAAAAATATTGCATTTAGGTTCTTATTTCCCCATTGTTTGTTTCCTCTTGTTTTTCTATGCTAAGTATAAGTCCTAACCCATGATTTGCATGATATGCTGAAGTTGATATGATATAAGCATGATCATTGATTGAATACTTTGATTATAGGACAGAGCATGTATTTAGCTTGAGTATTTGATTCATTCTGAAGTTCTAGACAACAATTAGCCTTGTGAGATATTTTTGGCCTTTCATGATATATTTGTTCTCTACATTTCTTGAGTGTATCACCATGATTATCTAGCTTTAAGAACTTGCGTTATGACTCTTTGTCAAGGCTGCTTTATATGATTGAATACATGACATTAAAATGATTGAGAAAATGTTTCTTATAAGCCTATTATTCCCTTCCTACCTTACAAGATCCATGTTCTTGACACCCCATTTCTTTTGAGCTTTAAGCCTATTTTTTATAGCTCCACAAAATTTTCCTAGCCTAATAAGCTTAACCCATCCGGGATTTAGGACTTTAGGTTGTGTTTTTGCTTTTGTGTGAGTTATGTACAAGTATGGGGGAATTCGAGGGAAAGGAGGAAAAGAGGAAATAAAACTCTTGGTTGCAAAGTGAAAAAAAAATGAAGATGGAAATGTTTGTTGCAAAGTAAGCAAAAGAAAAAAGTTGAGTGCAATTGTTAAGTAGTCTTCATTAGTATAAAAGAAAGGAGTTGAAGAAAGAGGCAAAGTTGGAAAAAAAAAGAAGAAACAAGTGCTTGAATGAAAGTGTATGGAGTTGAAAAAAAGAAAGTTTGGGAGAAGTAAGAACAAAAAGTATTGAATTTTGGGTTAGGATTAGTTCTTTATCCCGGATTTAGCACCACGAGCCAAAATATGATTCCTTCCAAATTTCTCTTTACCTTGGCCCCATTAAAACCCTTAAAAAGACCTTTTGATTTTTGTTATGTGTTTGATCCCCAGTGGTGGAGATTTAGAACTCTGATGCAAGCTTATGGTAGCCTAGTTTTCATGGTTGATTTTGAGTGAAACACATACCCTTAAACACTTGAGAGATTGAGTGCAAACACAATTACCTTGGTGAGGTCTAGAATGAATGAATGGTCTTTACTCCTTTCTTATTATAATGCATGGCTAGGAAGTCCTGGTCGGGGTTTTGATTATATGTGAAATGCTTGTTTGATTTGAGATGGATGTATGATTGCATTTCTGTGGTGTGTTTTGGATTTATGTCTTGCTTGAGGACAAGCAAGGTTCAAGCATGGGGGAATTTGATAGAGCATATAGATGTAGTTGTTAGAGCATGTTTTTATTCTCGTTTTATGCATGTTTAGCTAGATTTTCGCTTTAAGTTGTAGTTTAGGTTTTATTTCGGTTTAGTTCGGAATCTACGCGTTTGTGTGCTTTATTGCAGGTTGGAAGGTGAAGCATGGTGGATATGAAGCTAAGGGACGGAGCTTAGGGGACTATGGCGGAGTTTGATGAAGCTTAGAGTGATACAAGTGAAGATTGAAAGAGCTAAGGCCCAAGATCTTGTGTGAGAAGAACGCTTAAATCTGGGTCAAGCATTGGAGTCTTGTTTTGACACCTCTATCTTGCAATGCTTGGTTTGGCAGCTATAGAGGTCGGATGAAGCTGAATTTTGTATCAATGGAAAGCTAACTCGAAGAGCTACAATTCATATTTTTTACTCCGAGTCCAAATTCCAACTCGAAGTGGGTCAAAATAGCCTCTGAAACGTCACTAGAGTTGCTGCAGGCAAAACGCGGGCAGAGTGGGCATAGCGCGACCGCGCTTTGGATGTTCTTGACCGCACTTTGGCGCGTGTTAGCGACGCTGATTGGGCTTCCGCGAGATCTTGTGGGCCGACTTTAATTAATGTTTTTGGATATTTTTAGAGATAATATAAATACTTTCCTTAGGGTTTATTTGGATATTAGGCTATCTTTTGTTTGGAGTTTTATGCTATTGAAGAATTTGGAGATTTGTGGGAGACTAAACCCTAGATTTGAAATTGAAGAGAAATTTGACTCTTGTAAGTTTTATTCTTCTTTAATGTTAATCTCTAGCTAATTTTCTCATGTCCAACTAGTTAGTTGAAGTTGTGTGCATGATTGTTGTGAGATTTGAATTATTTCTATTTGCCTTGACTAGATTGAATTTCTCAATGCTTAATTGATTAAATTCACTTAGGATTATTATAGATTGGCCACCTATTCTACTTCTAGGTTGAATTACAACTAGAATAATTAAATAGACGGTGGAATTTGATTATTCATGGATGAATCCTTTGATTAAACTTATAGACGGTGGAATAAGGTTAATCAAAGGCGGAGAATTTAATCACAAGACGTCATGAATAGACGGTGGAATTCATGATTATTGTTTCTATTGAATGCTTTGAACTTAATTGCATGATCAATTTGACATAGAAGGTTTTCTAGGTTAATTGGTTAAAAGGTTGTTAAAGGCGATGTATATTAACAACCACCTTAAGCTTGAATTCATAAATTCACAATAGATTAGTCAAGGGAAATTGAAATAAGGATAATCGAGGATCAAAACTCATGTATGCAATGGATACGAAACTAGTTGGACGCTTTTCTCCATATTTGAATCTTAAATCACTTTACTTTCTTTGTTTTAATTAGTTTTAATTACTTAGATTTTTAGTTTACAATCATAAAATCTCCCCCTTAACTTAGTAACATTACTTAAATCCGAATAATCCGAGTCTCTATGGGTTCGACCCTTGTTTCCACTTTACTAAGGTTAGGAAGTTAGGAATTTTCTTTGTCATTACTTTTATAGCGGCGTAAAAGTGCTCGTCATGGGCTGAGGGTGATATGCGTAGGAGATTGTTGGTTTAATTAAATTCACATGTTGTTAGCAGTATGTATCTCTGGTTTATAATCCTGGTGTTTTGTCCTTTATATATATAGGTTTAATTACGCGTTAATTTTATGTGTTTAGTAACTTTTGGTTTTGGAAGTCATCAAATGATCGATGTCTAGATTAGTTTAATAGGTTGAGTTACTTAGTTAACTAGCTAGTCTACCTAATAAGTTCGCATTCTTTTGTTTTTGTTTTTAAAAGAAATATTTAAGGGTGAATTCTTAATTGTCTAAGTATGGTTTGGTTAGGAGAGATAGTTAGCTATAGGTTGGTTGAGTTGTTAGGTGTGGGTCGTCATGGATACCGGGTTTTGTGGACAGAGTAATTACTAGTTAGATTTAATAGTTTTCTTTTGGGTCACCGGGTGTTGTTTTTGAACGTCGTGTAGTATGGTTCGGCTCGTATCTAACCTAGTCTCATATTTTATTAATTCTACTAGGGAATCGCTTTCATTCGCACACTTAATTCCGTCTTCTTCAAAGAATCCCTAGTTTCAAGGTAAGTCGTTTTCGACTTGCTCGGTTCTTTTCTATCTTGTTAGATTTTGTGTCGTTATTGTAGGATTGGTTTTGGAAACTAGTCCCAAATATATTTTTTTGAAATGTTTTGGACTTGCTCGGGCTATTGTGTGCAAATTGGTTTTAAATGGGTTTTATCAGAAATAAGTTTTCGAATGTTTTCTCTGTGTTGGTACCGTTTCTGGTACAACCATCGTAGCTAGCGGAGAGGAAGAGTTGTCTATGTATGGTCTGTGTGACAGGGAAACCCGTGCCCCTTCAAAACGAAAAATATTATCTATGTGTTTTGGAAAGTGCTCCAGTGGAGGCTTAGCCGGGGTTAGAAGGGAGATTGTGAAGTAGAGTGAGAGGGCCTGCCTCTGCACTCGGCACGGGGTTGAGCGCCTTGGAGGTTGGATTGCGAGATGGAGGAATTGTATTGTTGTTAGATTGTATTTATGAATGTGTATGTGGCTATGTGTGACTAACCAAAACTAATTTAGGTATTGACCTTTAGAGTTATGAGTGCGTTTGTGGACTTGGATGCTGACCTGAGACATGTTTTTCAAACTTCTTGCAATTTCCGCATTCTTTCTAACTTGATAGATTAGTAGCTGACCCTTCGGGGAATATTTTTCAGTTCCGGGTATGAACCAGGGAACCGTGCATGAGTCGAGGTCAGATGGCAAAGCGGTGAAGAGCGCGTGTCATAGTAGGGTCGGGTTTACTTTGGGTTCTTTTGTTATATTAGGGAGTTGAAGTTATCATTATGTTGGATTTATTATCATCTGGTGTTTATTATTGTTACTGGGTTAATTCGTTAATGATAGGATTTTGTCGGTTTGAATATTTATGTTTTCGGGAATGCATGCATAACTATGTTTTCTAAGTTTTATTAAATGAAAGGTTGGATGTTTTTATAATGTTTTCTCGCCGTGCCCGCGTTGTAAGATCCTAAAGTGTAGTTGTCAACCCATTTAAGTAGCACCTGGTAAGGTCTACTACTAAGTAGCGTCCCGTGGAAAGACGGGGTGTTACAATATGCAATTATTACCTATGTACTTATGCATCTTATGTGCTAGATAGTTATTCTCAAATTTATTTTCTCCTTACAAAGCTAGTAAGCTTCAATCTTAAATTCAATTGATAATAAAAAATAATAACTTAAAAATATAAATAATAAAATTATTTAAATTTAGTTTGGAGATTTGAGAAGAGCTTATATTCTCAAAAACTAAATGTACTTATTATATACTAGTTAAACCCTTCATACCATACATGACAACATGTTAAAATATGTTGGTACTTTTAGATGATATAACAAAAAACCATGATGGAAAATTCCATTTTTGGAATGCCAAACATGACCTAGTTTATAAACACATGCAATATAGTACTTTAATAATTTTTTTCCAATTTATTTTGGGTACTAAAATTGCAGGTAGCATAAGAAGTCGACATTCTAGAAGCACGCAGAAAGAAGTCGAGCAAAAAGCCGAAGCCTTTTCTATGTTTTCTTGTCCAAATGCATCATTCAAAGCCATTACGCGACCATATCATCTTTTTTTTTGGTCGAAAGCGACCATATCATCTTGGTCCTAAGAAAACTTTGGTATGTCTAATTACTCTATAATTAACATTAATCCCAAAATCTATAATAACCATATTTTAACAAAGTATGTGTGAAAATGCAGTATGTTCCACATAAACATGGAAAGTCTATTTGCTTGGAAAGGGAGGTATGAAAATATGTCTTCGCATTGGCGAAAAAACTTGGAATGTGCCATACACCATTGAAGGCCCTTCTCATTGTCGAACGCGACTATCTTCGTTTGTTGTAAACTATATTGTGTCCATTGCAAACTATTGATGTGGGCGTTTTATGTTTGACATCAAATCCCACAAATCAAAATATGATGCATTTATCAAAGCATATTATCACTCTTTTCTTTCATTGATCAGAAAACCATAAGTAAATACAAAACCAACTTCATAGTAAACAAATGAGATGAAGGTATAGATGTATTATTCTCTTTCTAAAAATGTCTATTATAGTATCGGCTAATCGACTAACATACCGTAAAGATATTCGTAATTGTAACCATATCGATAAACCATGTGAGAATGTCCATCCCACATTTGAAAGTTCGGATTGAACTGGACTAGTATATAACTCAGTGAATTTCTCCTCCTATTGTCAATTGGTTTTAGGATGAAAATTCACTAAGCTAATATGGTATCAGAGCTATTTGTCTAACGACTTATCTCGATCATAGGTCCGTCTCGTTATGTTGTCTAAGTGTCAACTGGGCTAGTTCCCCAATTGCACTTGCGGGGAGGGTAAGAATGTCCATCCCACATCTGAAAGTTGGGATTAAACTGGACTAGTATATAACTCAGAGGATTACTCCTCCATTTGCCAATTGTTTTAGGATGGAACCCCAAAGCTAATAAACCATTAAAAGTATCGATTGGTTGACCGTAATTGCATTTTTTTTGGGTTGGTTAACCGTAAAATTGAACAATTTTTCAATTTTCCGGTTCATTTTTTGCCTAGCCTTATCGCACACGGGTAGGATTACCAATTTATGACATCTTAAATTTAGTAGAAATCTAAAATCTTAGGGGTTATTTCTAATTTGAACATTATTACCATGTGTCATGAGCACATGCATTGGAAATACTTTTTATTTGATTTATAAAGTTACATATGTATTGGGAGAGTGCCATTACATATCAAACTGTTTATGAGTGAACACACTCCCTTGCTAGCATAGACTATGGTGATTTTTAAGGGGCTTTAACTAGCCATATGTAATATACGGATATTTAATAGTTGGTGATAGAAATTGACAACTTAAGCATTATACAAATTTTGAATGGATGTACATGGTTTAGAGATGGCAAAAACCTATTATTACTATTTACTATAGCATATACACTTATCAAAGTCTCGGAGGCAATATAATGTGGGGGATCTACATATCTATACGAGTGTAACACTTGTATTTGACATTAGACCAGATGTAGAGTTTTGTCGGTTGCCCGAGAAGAGTTATTATTTGAAATATTGACTTTTTCTGGTCAACAGTTGCGTCATAACTCTTGTAGATTCTTCTCTTTCCCCAAGTGGGAAAGTCGTTTCAGGATAGAGTAGTGCATCTTTGTCCTAAAAGCTTACATGAAAGATATGAGTTCATATCTATTGCCTATCCAAGTGTTCGGAGTGCTTCGAGTAGGATTCGATCCCATCCTAGCTGCTTCTAGACCCGACCAATCCTTACTCCTTCCCGATCGGACTAGAAAACTAATTTGTAATAGGAAGAGTAGCCCAATGACTCATAGACTAGGCAAGTTTTCTCATAATTACCGCTGCGGGAAACTTTATAATCTCCACAAGCTCCTTCAAGTGCAACTGCATGGCCATGCAAGATGCTAGTTGCACTTGACGTCATACATTAAGGTCGATTAGGCCAACATACCAGGGACTAAACCGAATTGATCTAATAAAATGTCATAGTTTGGGGGGAATATAAGGGGGGGGGGGGTCGTCTATATGTTCGTACGAGTGTAAAATGCGCTTCGAGCCCAACACATAAGCCCAATCAGCTTTATCCTAAAGCCAATTAACAATCGGAGAAATGATTTAAAAACATATATAGTAGGCAAGTTTTCTCATAAATCCTAGTGTGCGAAAAAATATCTCCCCAAAACTATCACTATAACATTTAAACTATTATTTAGTGGTGTGATTTTATGCTGAACCAACTTAACATATTCTTTTTGAATCGATACGTGAATAAGCGTTCATCCCCGACACATGGGTAGGATGTAGGCCGATATCTATTATTTTAAGGGGCCCATACTTAATTTTTTATATAATTATATATTTGAAATAATCAAATAAAAAATAGCATTGATTCAATGTTTAAGTCTTCTTTCTTTAACTAAGAGATCTTCAGTTCAAATTTTATTATTTTAATCTTTGAGCCCTATAGGTCTAATATCTCCATTTAATTATATATTTTAAAATATTGGATCCATCTTTTGTATTTTTCTTTATATTTATATTTCACAAAATCTCAAAATTTAAAATATTGTAGAATAAAAGTTGTACTTTTTCTTTCTAATTTTATATTTTGCATACATACGTTGACCCTCTTTCTCTTAAATTACTATAACATATGCCCTCCTAATCAATATAAATATATATCTTCTAAACCTAAAACACTTTTGGGCAGATTCGTCATTATGAATTTATATCTCAGCCAACCTATTTTTAATAATGATTTTCTAAAAAATTATATATTATGTAATTCTATTACCTTATGGAATTTCCAATTTTATCCACTCACCTTACTTAATAATTTTCTTATCAATTTTATATGAGATTGGATAAAAATTTTAACTCTATCCATTATTTTTATCTTTGTTCATGTTCATTATATTATAATATTTAATTATCTTATATCCATATAGTATAATAAAATTTAGGATGAATTAATTAAATAGCAAAAAAAAAAGCCTAATTAGGTGGATATTAAGGAGTGTGCAAAAATTAGGTAAATGGCAAAACCCCCATCCCCCACTCCCACCGAGTTGACTCGGTCGTTGACCGGGTTGACTCGCCCGTTGACCGAGTTGACTCGGTCGTTGACCGGGCGTTGACCGACCGTTGACCGGCGTTGACCATCATCAATATCATCATTTTCAAAACCGTCATCACAATTTTTTCACCGTCATCACAATTTATTTCATTGTCATCACAATTTTTTGATGACAAAAAGTGTAATGAAAGGTAAAAAAGTGTTATCAAAATGTCTTGATGACATTTTTTGATGACAAAAAGTATCATTGAAGGCATTCAACCACATAAAAAACCGTCATCCCCCGTCATCATAATTTTTTCACCGTCATCACAATTTTTTGATGACAAAAAAGTGTAATAAAAGGTAAAAAGTGTCATCAAAATGTCTTAATGACACTTTTTGATGACAAAAAGTATCATCAAAGGCATTCAACCACATAAAAACAACCGTCATCACTGTCATCACAATTTATTTCACCATCATCAAAATTTTTGATGACAAAAAGTGTAATAAAAGGCAAAAAGTGTCATCAAAATGTTTTGATGACAACTTATTGATAACAAAAAGTATCATTAAAGACATTCAACCATATAAAAACAACCGTCATCACACGGTTCGAACCGTCATCAACTGTCATCACTTGTCATCGTTACTTGATGACGGTTTGATTGTCATCAACTATCATCACTACTTGATGACGGTTCGATTAATTTGTCATCAAAAGGGCCTTGATGACAAACAAGTGTCATCAAACTATCATCACTTAAGCGTCATCAAATATGTGTCATCACTATCATCACTGTCATCACTACTTGATGACGGTTTGATTGTCATCAACTATCATCATAAATGTCATCTCTACTTGATGACAGTTCAATTCTCATCAATCGTCATCGCTATTTGATAACGGTTCGATTGTCATCAGTTATCATCACTACTTGATGATGGTTCGATTAATTTGTCATCAAAAGGGCCTTGATGACAATGGTCTTGAAGACAAACAACCGTCATCAAGTGTCATCACTCAAAATTTGTTCGTTTTTATCATCATCACAAAAAATAGTTGTCATCAAATCACATCACCACATAAAAATAGTTGTCATCACCGCATAAAAAATAATTGTCATCACAATATTTATCATCACGTTTAAATTTTAGTGTCATAAAATATCATCACGTTTAATTTTTTAGTGTCATCACATATAATTTTTAGTATCATTATTCAAGTGTCATCAAATATGTGATCATCACGTACGATTTTTTCATAAACTGTCATCACTACTTGATGACGATTTAATTGTCATCAACTTCATCACAAATGTCATCTCTACTTGATGACGGTTCGATTGTCGTCAACTGTCATCGCTACTTGATGACAGTTTGATTGAATGCAATCAAAGATCATCAATAAATATAAACATGTCATCAAAAAAATTAAATGCAATCAAAGATCATTAGTAAGCCTATGTGGGATTTGAACCCACACTACATAATTGATCATATGATTATTTTTTTCACGATTACGGTTTGTACGTACAATATTTATAAAAATTATATTATATGGATAACGAGATTTGCAAAAAGTATAGTTAAAATTGACCACTTTTAACGATTACGATTTGTCGTACGGATATTAACTTTATCTTTTTTTCATTACATTCTAATATTTAATTATCAATTTAGTATGATTATCAATTTGAAAATTTGGTACGAGTTTTCATTATTTTTATCTTTGCACATGTTTATTATACAATAAATGATAGTTTTTTGTAGATAAGATAGGTATAATTTTTTAGAAATATCCTTACATATATCAATTTAATAAAAATTTAACAAATACAAAGAAATAATGCAATAATTCTATCCATATGTATGACACATAATAAATACTAATTTAATATATTATAGTAAAATAGATAAGTTTTTTTATCCATAAATATGATAAATATAAAATCATTTTTATAGCTTTTCTATCTATAAGTATATTTTTAATATTAATTTTGTATCCATAAATATGACAAATATAAAATAGTAATATCATATCGCAACTATCCTTTTTTACTTCAAAATCCCATAATAAATTAATTTAATATCTCTAAATGAAATAGATAACTATTATATCAATAAATATAAAATATGGACCATATTTTAATTTACGGATTTTCAATATTAAATTTTTAGATTCTTTTATATTAAAATTTTATTTAAAATTATACTAACGTTTTTAATTAATATGAACCATATTTTTAATCATGTATTTTTATATTAATTTCGAATTTTTATATTAATTTTTTGTTTATAGGTATGTCAATGTTTTTAATGAATATTGACCATATTTTTCATATTAATTTCGAATTTTTAAATATTAATTTTCTATGCTTAAGAATGATAACTTTTTAAATTTTCATCCATAATGTAACACCCCCGTTTTTCCCTCGGAGATATTACCGCCAGTGACTTCGAAATTTACACTCCGAAGCCACCCAAGGCTTTCACGGTATTCAAGATATAAATAAATAATGATAATTCAATAAATATTAAAACAAATGTCCAACTTTCACAATCTTGAATAATCCAAATACTTGCGGAAAAAAAGAAGATTAAATAGTCCTGAACAAAGCGGAAGTAAAATTCTTGAAGGCGGTCCTTACAGACCAAGGATCTCAACCTTAAATCTATAAAAGAGTTTATTCAAAAGAAACTTGCAAAGACTTCAACTACTTCAATCTCGAATCACCACTCCTTTACTCCCTGATGTTCCGTATAGGGACGGTTGACACCAGCCGGCCATGCAAAAGAAATAAAGCGGTCGGTCAGTCTAATGAAAGACTACGCAAGTGGAATTTTATGTGAGGTTCTTGTGATCTTAGTTGCATTATGACCATCGGTCTCCGAATGAAAGCCGGTCGATGACATAACCCAAATAATCTCACGGAAAGGGAAATATGATGAAAAGATTAGGACACCACAAAACTATGGTTCCTTAAGAATGATGAAGGTTATGTTGGGAACTTTAGTTATCAATCAAGGTTTTGAAAAGCCTCCGTCGACTTATCAAATCTACAACCAACCTCACCAAATGCGTGTTGTCCGAATTCAGATTGGAAAATAGATTTATCAAAGCCGGGAGCCAGAGTGGTTTTCCAAGTTGTAGTCACCACCCTGAACACGTTTTAATGGGTGTGCACTAGCACTTATCTTATTTAATTACAAAACATTGCATTCAATTTGGTAGCTTTTAAGACGGCAACGCGATATGCCATAAGATATAGAATCCCACAAAGGGAGGAACGGGTTCCTAAGTCCCGATACAAGACACTAGCTAGGTGCCAAACACTCCTCAAAACGGTTGAGAGAGCAGGGTCATGACCAGCATTAGGGTCTAGGTCCATTCTAATGCAAAATATTATAAAGAGGTGTTCAGGGGTTAGTGAACCCCCACCCCTAATTCTACGCTAGTCCAAAACAACGAATCTCAAAATGAGACCGTGAAACAAACAGGTGCACAAACATTGCAACCTAAATATAAGTTCTAGCGCATAATAGAATAATAACAATAAGCTACCATGGGGTCATTATTTCTATGCATAATAAACCCTAATTCATTTATACATTTCAACATGGTCATTATTTCTATAATAACCTAAGTTCATTTTATTCAAACAAGCGTTCCCAACACAACATGCAAACATGAATAAAAGTATTCATGATAAAATATGAGAGCGAACCACCACTTGCCTTGTTTCGAACGCGAGCGAGAATTATCTTAGACGAGCTTGCAATCCAACGATTGATTTCCTTTTCCTGATTCATACATAAGATACAAAATAAATTATAAGCAATTTATTTTGTTCAACTTTTCCTCGTAAGTTGAATTTTTATGATTCGTCTAAGTTTATATTTCTAATAAACTTATTTTATTAACATTAATAAAATCTTTATTTATTAATGTTGGACCTTTTTAATTTCTTTGTATTGCATATTGTAGATTCTTTATCTTTATGTGTACATATTAATTAAAAATATTTACCCATATGTTATTTCAATAAAAAATCATAACATTTTGCAAAGTGAATGCTTTAAGACATAAAACCAAGAATATTCATCATTTCTTTTCTATTTGCAAATTTTATCAAAATATATACATGCTACTTTTTTTCAGAAAAATATCATAAAAATATTTTAAACATCTTTTAAATTAAGATTTAAAAATATTTTTTTATTTTAAATACCCCAATTAATAAAATGCATAAAGTAAGGCAAAATGGGTAAAGAGGCAAGCCAAACGGGTCGGGTCGGGCCCGCGGGCCTGCTACCTACAGCAGCAGCAACAATGCGCGTCTCCGACTTCAGAAGCTTCGTTCTCCTTCGTCTGGAATCGGTTCGAGGTGTGTGAGGTGTCGTTTGAACCGGGACGAGCATCCCTACCAACTGTTGGCAGAAGCGGCTGCTGAGGTGGTCCGTGGTGGCCGAAAAACGCCGCTGAACAGGCCGTTCCGGTGAGGTCGTTTGAAAACAGAGACTGGTTTTTATGTGGGTTTCTAGATCGGTTTTTGACCAAATTCCGATTGGAAAGGGAGTGATTTTGCTTAAGGTTAGATAGGCAATGGGAAGAGCTATTTATAGGGCCAAGAATGAGCTTCAACGCTCCAAAAACGAGCCCGAAATCCTCCATTAATGCCTTAGACACAATCCCGTTGATTTCGCCCATTTATGGGTGATTTATGTTGTAATTGAATCGGGATTGATTTTCTAATCCGTCCTTTGACTCATCCCAATCCTTTCCATCTTAAATCCGACCTTATCCTTCTTCAATTCGAATTTAATTTGAAGGATTCCAAAAACGGTGCACTTTGACCTAAAACGAGATTTTCGGGATGATTTTGATTGATTGCTCCCAAATTGATTGAGGGAACTTGTAGAGGGTTAAAAATGTGACAAGTAGGCTTTTACGGAATCCATTTCCGTTATGAAACGAGATGAAATTTTCCATTTGAAGTTAAGAACAAGTTGGGGAAGAAGAACCTCCATTTTTGAATCTATTTTCAAGAATTTGCACAAACAACCCCTCTACTTTAAGAAATGGACAAAAAATGCCCTTGATATTAATAAATATCCTTAATATCTTTTTAAAGAATAAAACTTTTAATTAAAATATTTTTACAATAATTCTCTTTGTTTATAAAAATATATTTAAATACTTTTGAGGTCTTTCTCATAAAATTCTAATTTTATTTATTTCTTTATTTCTTTTTAACATATGGGTAAGGTCTATTATTATTTCTAATAACCCTTTAGGGGTTAGTTATTAATTTTCACTTAATAAAATAACTTAGGTAAGCAATATATCATTATTATGAGGATATTGCCATAATTTATTTTATTAAACAAAATAAAAAGGAAATTACATAATTGTCCTTCTTGAAAAAGAGGGTTATTACAATAGTACCCCCTTAAAAATAGTTTCGTCCCCGAAACTAGGTTTGACTTACTAGATATCCATCTTAGAAAAAGGGATGTTATTACAATAGTACGCCCTTAAAAATAGTTTCGTCCCCGAAACTAAGTAGAGAACAATTCTGGAAACTTTCTATGCATATCATGTTCTGTCTCCCATGTTTCCCAAGTGACTTCTTCCCCACCGTTCTTGGACCAAAGGATTCTCACTAGTGGGACTTCTTTATTATGTAAACTCTTCACTCGTCGTTCCAGCACGCGAATAGGTCTCTCCTCATATGTACCATTGGGTTGAATCTCAATATCATCGTAGTTGAGAATATGTGATACATCCGGAACATACTCTCGCAATAGCGATACATGGAAGACATTATGAACTGGATGCGCAGATGGCGGGAGAGCAAGTCGATAGGCAAGCTTGCCAATCCGTTCTAAAATCTCAAACGGTCCAACGTAGCGAGGGTTAAGCTTTCCTCGTTTCCAAAGCGGAAAACCCCTTTAGATGGAGACACTCGGACGAAAACCTTGTGTCCTACTTCAAACTCAATATCCCTTCGCTTCATATCAGCATAAGATTTTTGTCGACTCTGAGTTATCAACATTCTCTGTCGGATTAGAGCAATGTCGGTAGTAGTCCTCTCCACCAATTCTGGGCCTAGCAGAACCTTATCAACATTCTCGTCCCAACAAATCGGTGAACGACATTTCCGTCCATATAGAGCCTCAAATGGAGCCATCTTAATGGTCGAATGCCAACTGTTGTTGTAGGTGAATTCTACCAAACTTAAGCTGGTATCCCAACTAACATGACGGTCTAGCACGCAAGCCCTAAGCATATCTTACAGTGTTTGCATGGTCCTTTCGGATTGTCCATCGGTTTGGGGATGAAAAGCAGTACTAAACCTTAGCTCTGTCCCCATGGCTTGATGTAGCTCCTTCCAAAATCCCGACATGAATCTTCCATCACGATCAGATACTATTGTCTTCGGAGTACCATGTAAACGAACTATCTCATGCACAAAAGTCTCAGCTAACTTTTGGACTCCCCATGTTTTCTTTATTGCTATGAAGTGTGAACTCTTTGTGAGCCTGTCAACGACTACCCAAATAGCATCCTTCTGTCCTTGAGTCTTAGGAAGGCCCGTCACAAAATCCATAGCAATATCCTCCTATTTCCATTATGGCACTGGCAATGGTTGCAATTCGCCACCTGGCCTCTTGTGTTCAATCTTCACCTTCTGGCATACCAAACATTTTGCTACAAACTCTACCACATCATTCTTCATGTTTGACCACCAGAAATTTCGACGTAAATCTTTGTACATCTTACTCGATCCCGGGTGGACTGAGTATGCTAATGCATGCGCTTCTTTCAAAATAAGAAGGCGAATCTCCTCATCGGTTGGCACACAAATTCGGTCTTGAAACCATAGTGATCCATCATCCTAAACGATAAAGCCAGGTGCCTTTCCTTCTTGCACCTCACAGCTTATCTTAACTAGCATGACATCTTTAACCTGTTTTTCCGTTATTTGGTCCAGAAGAGTAGCATGAATCTCTAACATATTCATACTACCAAATTGACGTCCGAACCAAACCTCGATCTCGCACTGTATCAATTCTCGTTGCAGCATTGGTTGAGCATTGAGCGCTGACACCATGGATTCTTGAGAGGTTTTGCTACTCAGTGCGTCAGCTACAACATTAGCTTTACCTGGATGGTAAAGCAATTCCATGTCATAGTCTTTGAGTAGTTCTAACCATCTTCGTCGCCTCATGTTCAGCTCCTTCTGAGTGAAGACATACTTCAAACTCTTATGGTCAGTGAAAATCTGACACTTCACACCATATAGATAGTGACGCCAAATCTTCAAAGCAAACACAGCTACAGCTTACTCCAAGTCATGAGTTGGATAGTTCACCTCATATGTCTTCAGTTGACGAGATGCATAAGCAATAACCTTCCCATGTTGCATGAGAACGCATCCTAAACCTTGTTTAGATGCATCACTGTATACTACATACCCATCCAACCCATCAAGTAGAGTCAAAATTGGAGCACTAGTCAAACGCCTTTTAAGTTCTTGAAAGCTTGCTTCTCATTTCTCATTCCACAAAAACTTCTTGTGAACCTTACGGGGCAAACTAGTCATAAGGAAGAGCGATCTTTGAAAATCCTTCCACAAATCGCATGTAGTATCCTGCAAGACCAAGAAAGCTACGAACTTCTTTCACATTCTGAGGTTGCTTCCAATCTGCAACTGCTTGGACTTTCTGAGGGTCTACCATTACCCCTTCTTGGTTGATAACGTGGCCTAGAAATGCAACTTCTTTCAGCCAAAAATCACACTTCGACATCTTAGCATACAACTCATTTTGCCTAAGGATTTGTAGAATGATCCTGAGGTGTTCTTCATGAGCTGCTTCACTAGGTGAATAGATAAGAATGTCGTCGATGAAGACCACTACAAATTTGTCAAGATATCCTCGAAAACACCGATGCATCAAATCCATAAATACTGCTGGGGCATTTGTAAGGCCAAAAGGCATGACCATAACTCATAGTGTCCATACCGTGTGCGGAATGCCGTCTTCGGGATGTCCTCCTCACGAATTCGAAGTTGGTGATATCCTGACCTCAAATCGATCTTCGAGAATACCCTTGCTCCTCGCAATTGGTCTAAAAGATCGTCAATCCTTGGCAATGGATACTTGTTTTTGATGGTGACCTTGTTCAATTCTCGATAGTCAATGCAAAGTCTGAAGGTTCCATCTTTCTTCAGAACTGGCGCTCCCCAAGGTGAAGCACTTGGTCTGATGTACCCTTTTTCTAGCAGTTCTTCCAATTGCTCCTTCAGTTCCTTCATTTCCAATGGGACCATTCTATAGGGCGCCTTGGAAATAGGTCCGGTCCTTGGTTCCAACTCAATGGTGAACTCTACTTCACGATGAGGGGGTAATTCTGAAATCTATTTTAGAAAGACATCGGGAAACTCTCTAGCAATAGGGTCTCTTGTAATTTTACATCTTTCTTTTCACTCGTTTCCACAAATTACAAGAATCATGTCCACCCTTATCGAAGAATTTTCATGGCCTTCATGGCATTTGCCATTTTCCCATTCTCAGCTTCTCGTCTCTCTTTGAACTTGCAAATATATTTGACTCCTGCTTTGATGGTTACGTTTCTAGTGTTGAAATCCATCACAACTCCATGACGAGTTAACTAGTCCATCCCCAAGATTTTATCGAATGGGGTCATCGGTATACAAATAAGGTCATCATCGAACTTTCTCCCTTGGATGGTGATCGAAAAGTCGGTGAGTTGCTTGGTACTAATAATCTTCTTCCCATTAGGAAGATTCACATCGAAAGGCTAAACGAAACTATGTTCGTGTTACGAGTGTTGATCCTTTGAACATTCATAAACTAAACTCTATCCATTTAGACATTTGATCACCAAATGATAATCTCATAACATAAAATCCAAATTCTTTATTCATAAAGGTAGAATTGTTTAACATTCTATCATAACTGAGTTCAACATGACTCGAAGATGACACAACTCCAATAACAGGAAAGGAAACCAACATAGTTCAATGAACAAAACCAAATATGACTTAAGGTATAACAAAGGCAGAGCTCGAAGTACTACTGAACGACACCCTATGGTTTAGGTTGGCGGAACGCCTTCCTATACTTAGCAACAAGCATCGTATTCCTTTTCTTTGGTTGTCCCAAACGATAGCAGTACATATCCAAGAATAAGGGGTCAAACCTCCTAGGGTCCTTGACTGCCCCATTGTTCTCCAACAACTCTAAGGCATGTTGGATCTTGCGACGTAGCGTTGCTGCCCCGGCGCGTTCTCCTTCAAGGCGACTCTCATGATGGTTGATCGCCACTTCATGACGAGCCAACATCCCGTACCAAGACTCCATATGGTCACCCAGTAGGATGTTGTCAGCCCACAAATGCCTAGGCCTAAAGTCACCAACATCTGCACGAGCTTCCCATGAATGATACTCGTATTGCTGCTCTCCTTGGTCAGCGACTTCCTCTTGAGGATGGTATTCCTCAGTAGCCTGGACATTAGCGGGTGGTGTGTTGGGAGTGTACTCCATCTCCGGCTCCTCTTCCTTAGGTTCCTCCATTGGCTCCAAGGGAACCACATGAGCTGGTGGAGACTCCACTTTCGCGAAGACGACTTCGTCTTCTTCCATGAATTCTTCAGAGGTCAACAAGTGCTCAGTTTTGATGGAAGGTGAAGGGCTAGCTTCATGGACAGGTCGTAGGGCTCTGGCTTGACTCCTAGTGAACATCATTGTCTATCACATAGACAAGGTAAAGTATGGTCAGTAGCTTATAGAACCATCCATAATTCTATAGTTATAGAGTGAGATTATGAAGTTGTTGAAGATTAAGAGATGAAAACAACTATTACTTTCAAGCGTAGTTTTCAATCCAAAATGAAAAAGTGAATATTTTACGAAAACAAGTATGAAGACTTGATTTTTAAAAACTTTTAGCTCTGATACCATTTGTAAGACTCGAGGCCTTAGAAGCGCTATCCCATGCCAACCTGAAAACTTCCCAGGAGGTCACCCATCCTGGTACTACTCTCGCCCTTGCGCGCTTAACTTTTTGAGTTCTTTGTCCTCACTTAAACCTAGAAAAGGAAGAACTCTTGTTGACATGGGGAGCACCTCAATCCCTTATAAATTATCGGGGTGTTACAATCTCCCCCACTTAAACACTTGACGTCCTCGTCCAAGCCCAAGCACCGCCCTCTAGGTCGAGTCACCTCCCTCCGGGCCAAGTGCACTCGTAACCTAGAGTCGGCTCTGATACCATAATTGTAACACCCCCGTTTTTCCCTCGGAGATATTACCGCCAGTGACTTCGAAATTTACACTCCGAAGCCACCCAAGGCTTTCACGGTATTCAAGATATTAATAAATAATGATAATTCAATAAATATTAAAACAAATGTCCAACTTTCACAATCTTGAATAATCCAAATACTTGCGGAAAAAAAGAAGATTAAATAGTCCTGAACAAAGCGGAAGTAAAATTCTTGAAGGCGGTCCTTACAGACCAAGGATCTCAACCTTAAATCTATAAAAGAGTTTATTCAAAAGAAACTTGCAAAGACTTCAACTACTTCAATCTCGAATCACCACTCCTTTACTCCCTGATGTTCCGTATAGGGACGGTTGACACCAGCCGGCCATGCAAAAGAAATAAAGCGGTCGGTCAGTCTAATGAAAGACTACGCAAGTGGAATTTTATGTGAGGTTCTTGTGATCTTAGTTGCATTATGACCATCGGTCTCCGAATGAAAGCCGGTCGATGACATAACCCAAATAATCTCACGGAAAGGGAAATATGATGAAAAGATTAGGACACCACAAAACTATGGTTCCTTAAGAATGATGAAGGTTATGTTGGGAACTTTAGTTATCAATCAAGGTTATTAAAAGCCTCCGTCGACTTATCAAATCTACAACCAACCTCACCGAATGTGTGTTGTCCGAATTCAGATTGGAAAATAGATTTATCAAAGCCGGGAGCCAGAGTGGTTTTCCAAGTTGTAGTCACCACCCTGAACACGTTTTAATGGGTGTGCACTAGCACTTATCTTATTTAATTACAAAACATTGCATTCAATTTGGTAGCTTTTAAGACGGCAACGCGATATGCCATAAGATATAGAATCCCACAAAGGGAGGAACGGGTTCCTAAGTCCCGATACAAGGCACTAGCTAGGTGCCAAACACTCCTCAAAACAGTTGAGAGAGCAGGGCCATGACCAGCATTAGGGTCTAGGTCCATCCTAATGCAAAATATTATAAAGAGGTGTTCAGGGGTTAGTGAACCCCCACCCCTAATTCTACGCTAGTCCAAAACAACGAATCTCAAAATGAGACCGTGAAACAAACAGGTGCACAAACATTGCAACCTAAATATAAGTTCTAGCGCATAATAGAATAATAACAATAAGCTACCATGGGGTCATTATTTCTATGCATAATAAACCCTAATTCATTTATACATTTCAACATTGTCATTATTTCTATAATAACCTAAGTTCATTTTATTCAAACAAGCGTTCCCAACACAACATGCAAACATGAATAAAAGTATTCATGATAAAATATGAGAGCGAACCACCACTTGCCTTGTTTCGAAGGCGAGCGAGAATTATCTTAGACGAGCTTGCAATCCAACGATTGATTTCCTTTTCCTGATTCATACATAAGATACAAAATAAATTATAAGCAATTTATTTTGTTCAACTTTTCCTCGTAAGTTGAATTCTTATGACTCGTCTAAGTTTATATTTCTAATAAACTTATTTTATTAACATTAATAAAATCTTTATTTATTAATGTAGGACCTTTTTAATTTCTTTGTATTGCATATTGTAGATTCTTTATCTTTATGCGTACATATTAATTAAAAATATTTACCCATATGTTATTTCAATAAAAAATCATAACATTTTGCAAAGTGAATGCTTTAAGACATAAAACCAAGAATATTCATCATTTCTTTTCTATTTGCAAATTTTATCAAAATATATATTTGCTACTTTTTTCTTTCAGAAAAATATCATAAAAATATTTTAAACATCTTTTAAATTAAGATTTAAAAATATTTATTTTTATTTTAAATACCCCAATTAATAAAATGCATAAAGTAAGGCAAAAATGGGTAAAGAGGCAAGCCAAACGGGTCGGGTCGGGCCCGCGGGCCTGCTACCTACAGCAGCAGCAACAATGCGCGTCTCCGACTTCAGAAGCTTCGTTCTCCTTCGTCTGGAATCGGTTCGAGGTGTGTGAGGTGTCGTTGGAACCGGGACGAGCATCCCTACCAACTGTTTGCAGAAGCGGCTGCTTAGGTGGTCCGTGGTGGCCGGAAAATGCCGCTGAACAGGCCGTTCCGGTGAGGTCGTTTGAAAACAGAGACTGGTTTTTATGTGGGTTTCTAGATCGGTTTTTGACCAAATTCCGATTGGAAAGGGAGTGATTTTGCTTAAGGTTAGATAGGCAATGGGAAGAGCTATTTATAGGGCCAAGAATGAGCTTCAACGCTCCAAAAACGAGCCCGAAATCCTCCATTAATGCCTTAGACACAATCCCGTTGATTTCGCCCATTTATGGGTGATTTATGTTGTAATTGAATCGGGATTGATTTTCTAATCCGTCCTTTGACTCATCCCAATCCTTTCCATATTAAATCCGACCTTATCCTTCTTCAATTCGAATTTAATTTGAAGGATTCCAAAAACGGTGCACTTTGACCTAAAACGAGATTTTCGGGATGATTTTGATTGATTGCTCCCAAATTGATTGAGAGAACTTGTAGAGGGTTAAAAATGTGACAAGTAGGCTTTTACGGAATCCATTTCCGTTAAGAAACGAGAAGAAATTTTCCATTTGAAGTTAAGAACAAGTTGGGGAAGAAGAACCCCCATTTTTGAATCTATTTTCAAGAATTTGCACAAACAACCCCTCTACTTTAAGAAATGGACAAAAAATGCCTTTGATATTAATAAATATCCTTAATATCTTTTTAAAGAATAAAACTTTTAATTAAAATATTTTTACAATAATTCTCTTTGTTTATAAAAATATATTTAAATACTTTTGAGGTCTTTCTCATAAAATTCTAATTTTATTTATTTCTTTATTTCTTTTTAACATATGGTAAGGTCTATTATTATTTCAAATAACCCTTTAGGGGTTAGTTATTAATTTTCACTTAATAAAATAACTTAGGTAAGTAATATATCATTATTATGAGGATATTGCCATAATTTATTTTATTAAACAAAATAAAAAGAAAATTACATAATTGTCCTTCTTGAAAAAGAGGGTTATTACACATAAATATGTCGGGTTTTATATATTAATGTTCTATCTATAAATATGATAGTTAAACACAATATTGTCAATAAATTTCAATTTCAAGTACCATAGTTTTAGTTTCGAAATTGTTTATATTAATATTGCATCCATAACTATGCCCACACTTTTTTAATTAATATGGAACATGTTTTTAATTCTAGAATTTATATTAACTTTTAGATTTTCGTAGATTAATTTTTCATTCACAAAAATGACAACTTTTAAATTTTCTATCCATAAGCATGATGATTTTTATACCATTTTTATATTAATAAGTATGACAATTTTTGAAGTAATATCGATATAGATATGTTATGTTTTACAATATATTAATTTTCTATTCATAAGTATGTTGATTCTTTATATTACGAATCCCTTAATAAATAAATAAAAAATTATTGATCCCTTAATGTTAAAACAGTTAATCAGGTCAGTTCTGGTTCGGTTGAGTACAAGTTCATATCATTAAAATTTACGGGTTGATTGAGTCAATTCATTGAGGTTTTTGTTCGGATTCGCGTCAACCTAATGAGTTAAGAACGTCAACTTTTGTATGATTATTACATAAACATTATAAATAACATTTTTTAAGAATAAGATAATATTTTTATTTATTTTAATAATAAAATATATTATTATAATTAACTTAAATATTTATAATATTGTTTTATCATATAAATTATAATACATATATCATATTTAAATAAAATATTACAATTTTTATTTAAAAAAGTCCATGGGCAAGGCCCGAGTCATCAACTAGTTTTTAAATTGTAAAATAGATTGTAATATTTTTTCTTAATCTCCATATTTAGTTTTTAATTTCTTAGGTTTACTTAATATATATGGTAATATTAGATTTGTGCTAATTTATATATTAAGAGTTTTGAAAATTAAAAAATTATACAAAGTTAAAGGAAAAAAATTCTATGAAATGAATGTATTCGCACTGCAAAAGTTTATACCATTGAGAAACTTGTTAATTTGGATGACTCGGAGGAATTCAAAGTTTGTTGGCTAGTGCAACGGCGGATCTACTCAGTGCCCAGTGGGGGCTAAAAAAATAATTTTTTTAAGTATATTAAAAAACTAATTTTTTTAAGGTTTAAATGCACGCCTATCTCTTTAGTATTTTGTTTTTGTATGCGGCGCACGATTGAAATCCTGAATCTAAGAGCGCCCGACGCTCCTCCATAACTCCGATCCTCATATTTGTGTTAGCACCAATATCATAATTATGAATTTGTGTTAGTAGTTTGACTCCTCTCTTCTATGGATTGATAGTTTGATGAATTGTGTAATTGTGTGTGCTGAATTTCATATTTATGTTAGCCCCAATTTCATATTTGATGAATTTGTGTTAGTCCCAATTTCAGATTCTAGCTAGGTATTTGTGTTTGTGTGTTGAGTTGATGAATGTGTGCTGCATTTATCAAATCTGTCTACTGCTAATGTTGAGGTTGAATCTTATGATTTGTCTGCTGATCTAGGGTTAAAGAAAAATATATTTCACTATGATTTGAAGGATAAAGAAAGGGTTAGACGAGTTTATTTGTAAAAGGGACCTTGTCAACCTAGAAATCATGACTTTCCTGCGACTTTATTTGAATAAGGCGCTAAGTTCATATATTTAGCCCCCACTGACTCCGAATCCTGGCTACGCCCCTGGGCTAGTGGCTAGTGCCTTCTCATGCTCTATAAAGTTAGGCAGCTAATAAGAAAATGAATTATCTATAATTTTCATTCAATAAATGCCCCAAATAAATCAAACTAGAGTAGTATTTAAGTAATCCCCTTTAACGTACGATGAAGGGAAAAATGGAGATCTCTTCGTACATGTGAATTTTCGAACAACCAACTTACGATACTAACTACAACTAGCCTTTTTCTTGCATTGACTATTCTCTTCCTTACTTCCTTATCAAATCAAAAGATTTAGATCGGTTATAATATGAGGAGTTATTACCCATTTACTCATGCATCTTAGGTGCTAGGTAGTTATTCTCAAATTTATTTTCGGGCATCTAGTCAATCAGTTAATACTTTAGATAGTACCATAAGATCTCTGTTTCGACTCCTAGTAGTGTCCTTGACCAAAAGTTATTCTCAAATTTCGATAGGTTGATATTAAACGGATTGTGTGTGAGGCTTTTCAGCCATTCCACATTTAAGGTTGAGATTCACCTTCTAACACAAAAATTTAAGCCAATAGGTCACCCCTTTATATGCTAGTGGTTCTAGTACATTCTCGATGTGGGAATTTTCCAATAGTTATGTCAACGCGTTTAATTATAAGAAGGATTTTCTAACCTAACCTATGATCCTTATTCAAACATTTATATAAAAACATTTTTCATTTTATTAGTTTAGAATTTTTTTAACTCTTTATATGGTTTATATAATTTTTATTTATTAGAAAAATAGTTTGTAAATAAATATAGTTATACTTCTAGTACTTATTTTAGAACTACTAGCTAGTTACTATTTTTATTGAAAAAAAATATTAGGGCGATGAGATGGTGCCTCTATCCAAGACATGAAAGGCCTCCGAGCTCATTCTTATTAGTTATAAGGAGACTAGTAGGAGTCACGCAAATTGTATGTCATACTTTATTGGACCAACTCTGTAGATCGTGTTGATTTTTAAAGGTGATTATATATTTGCTTTAATAAAGGTTGTTAAAATTCAATGGATTAATATACGGGGTTATGCACATATAAACCTAATATACAAGTCTAGTAAAATTCAATCCTAAAATTAATTGATAATAAAAATAATAGCGTGTATATTGAAATTATTTAAATTTATTTTTCAGATTAGAGAAGAGCTTATATTCTCAAAAACTAAATGCACTTATTATATATTAGTTTTTTAGAATACAAAAGGCAAGAATTAGGTTGCCCGTTTATTATGGGGCCAACCTAGATCATCCATACAAATGATCTTACAAAAATCCTTCAGGAAAGAAGCATGGTTAGATCCTGAAGCTTCCGGTCTTGAGGGATATGTCCTTGCAGGAGTCGGTGTTAATTGAACTGTGGTGGAGGAGAGCTAAAGTGTCCTCCGGGAGATAGTCATGAGTCGCCAGGTAGTCTGCAGCCTGATTACATTCCCTGTAGCAATGATATATCCTGAAAGAAGAGAAATGACTTAAAAGATTTTTGACGTCCTGTATAATCGTCATAATTTCCCAAGGTATTTTCCAAACGTTTTTAGTGCTATTGCTGACAGTTAGATTGTCTCCTTCAATAATCAAAATTTTGAGATTAAGATTGGCAGCCATGCACATACCCTCAAGCATGGCTAAGGCCTCGACATGGAGTATAGAGGTTGTAGGAATTCTTCTCCTATTGAGAGCAATTACCTTCCCACACGAGTCCCGTAAAATAAAGGCCGTATGAGAGGATCCATATCACATCATTTAGATCCATCAAAGTTTCACCCGACGGGTGTCTCCCGAACCGACCCACCCAAAACCTGTCGGTTTTGGGGTTGGGTCGGGTTTTTTTTCGGGTGTTATAAAAATGTTAAAACTTAATTGCATTTGTTCAACGAATCAACCCGATGACTCGTAAACAAAATAAACTTAACCCGTAATCCGTGTTTACGGGTCGGATTACGGGTCAACCCGTTTAATCCATCTATCTAATAAAGCCTCAAAGCCCATCTATATGGTTAGGCTTCAAACACTTAACCCCCTCTTCTCCTCTCCTTCCCGGCCTTTTTATAAGCTCCTTTTCTCCTCTCCTTCTACTAATTTTTCGATGTGGGACAAAAAACCGGGTGGTCGGGTCGGGTGATCGGGTCGGGTGAACGGGTTGGGTGACGCCATACCCGAAACCGTACCCGCTCCATCACTCGATCACCCGAAACCCGTTTTCACCCGGATTTGATCGGTTTTTTTCGCGTCTTTTCGGGTCGGGTTTTCGGGTACCCATCGGATACGAGTGAAATTGCCAAGCCTACATCCCTCTTGAGGCTTAATCCAGTAGCAGATTTTCATTCGCTACATACCATGCATGACACAACTCAAATTTAAAATTATTTTTTTATTATAAATAGGATATTTATGTAAAAAAATAATATAAAATTTAATATAATATGGTATGAATAGGTTATTTTTTTTCTAAAAATGATTTTGTTTTTAGATTGGTATCACCCCAATAATACTTAGAAGATGTAAAGTTTATATGCAAAAGTAAATTAATAGATAGAAAAAAAACCAGTGCATCTGAATGTAATATATATTCTGAATGTCATATACTTTTTTATGTAATTTTTTTTTGTTCGAAATTTTTTATGGATTTTTAATCCAAACAACTATCAATTATTTTGGTTACATAAGTAGCTTGTGTAGCACGTTATTGTGTGTATAAATAACCAGTGCATGATGCCAATTCTCTAAAGCTCATCAACTAGACTTCTCTTACATGCAAACATGACTACCCAATTAATCACATCCTTTATTTACTCCTTCTTGTTGTTAGTCCTCCTCCCAAATGCTCATCAAGTCTTGTGCGATCTTAACATTCTTGACCGTGCCACATTAGTCACAAGACTAGATCGTCTCCCGCTCCCTCCCGACGCATTTGGCCCAGAAGCCACCGCATTCGATCCCATCGGCACTGGCCCTTACACCGGTGTCGCCAATGGTAGAGTTCTAAAGTGGGCTGGCCCTTCCACTGGCTTTGTAGATTTCGCCGTGACTTCAGAAAATTGGTAAATTTTTATGACTCTAGTAATATAATGAGTCATTTGGTTAGTATTAATATCAGTTTTCGTTAGAATATAAGCTTCTCACATTGAAAATTTGGGACTACCAAACCTAGTATATATAAGGTTGATAGGCTACTCTTCCTATTGCCATTTAATTTTACGATGAAACTCCACTATATTCTATGATGGGCTTGCTTGTATGGACGTCTTCAGTCTACTTTCTTACCGGCCCATGAACTTTATTAGTTTCAATCGTTTATATATTGGTGTTTGTTAGGGTTTGATATAAGATCGATATTTTGATAAATCGATTTTTCTATATAATTAAGGGCATAGGTTATGTATAATTAAGGGCATATGTTAAATCTTCTTAAAATGGAAATATTTTATTAATTTAGATTTATTTAGGATTAATTGTTTTTTTAAAAAAGGATTCATCAATTTCCTTATTGGTTTTAGTTCTCTTAAATAGTAGTATAGGGCATATGATTCATAGGTTGGGGAACTAGCTAGTAATCCTAGCTAGTATCATTTTGACATTATCAATATCATATCGTTCTAGGTATATATAAAATAAATAAAGCTATATTTGATGTAGGGCTTAAACTCTAGGAATATATTGATACGAGTTCGGTGTATTTTGTGTTATAGGTCCAAACAGCTATGCGAGTCGAGGGATATGAACCTAGAACCGGTGTGTGGAAGGCCGTTAGATCTGGGTTTCTACAACAAAACCGGCATACTCTATATCGCGGATGCTTACTACAATCTTCGATCCGTTGGCTCAAAGGGAGGTGTAGCAACTCTTCTTGCTTCCTCGGCAGAGGGAGTACCCTTTAGATTCACAAATGCTTTGGATGTGGATCAAGAAACCGGAATTGTATACTTCACCGATGCCAGTGCTCGGTTTCAAAAAAAGTAAGTACAACGTGTATTGTTAATTACTAGTTACTACTATCAAATGTTATTTAAGAGACAAAAAAGTAGCTTGCTAATTTGACTTTAATATTCTTTGCTTGTAGAGACATACAACAATCAATTATAACTCGCGAAATGAGTGGGAGATTGATGGAATATGATCCAACAACTAAACAAGTTACCGTACTACTCCGTGGCCTTGGCTTCGCTGCTGGAGCAGCCCTTAGTAAGGACGGAAGCTTTGTTCTCGTTTCCGAGTTCTTGAACTTCCGAATCCAAAGGTATTGGCTCAAAGGCCCCAAGGCCAACACTTCGGAGGTCTTTTTCGCCTTACCAGCCGGAGCCCAACCTGACAACATAAAGAGAAATGCCAACGGAAATTTTTGGGTGGCAGTGTCAATCGGAACCCTACAAGGAGCAATCCCGGTAGGAATTTTGCTTGGCGAAAATGGACAAGTGTTGAGGACTTTGAATTTCGCTACGGCCAATGTAACTGTATCGATAAGTAATGTTCAAGAGTACAATGGGAAGTTGTACATAGGTTCATTGAGTTTGGACTACGTTGGTGTTACAAGGACTACAACAGGTTAATTGTACGTGCTATCTAGTAAGTAGAGCTTCTTTTATGTATTGGGAAGAGATACACACGTACACATACACTATTATACTACAGAAACATGAGAATAAAACTTCTATATATCATTTTCATTTTCTGATTTCTTGGATGTGGAAAGTTTGAATATTTGGAAGTAATAATAATAAAAAGTAGTGTGGTCTTCACCAAAAATATATAAAAGTAGTGTGGTTCTTGAGGTGTGTTTGGGGAGATTTGTTATGGAGAAGAACAACATACGTATCTTCCTCAAATGTAGCTGATTCTGAAGCTGGTGGTCTCTCTCCGTCCTATTTAATTTCACCCCAAAAAGATTTGCAAGAGAAAAATTAATTAATTTACCAGATTCGATCGGTTTCGGTGACAAGAAGAAAATATCATATATATTCACATGTTAAAAGTTCAGATTGTAGATGTAATATGTACTTAAAAAAAAAACTAAATCGGGCAGAGTATGGGATGACATATATAAATACAACTAATTTATTTTTGCCTGGAAACGGAGTTTTAGCTCCTATGGTTATATATTTTTGCACGCGGAAATTTAGCTAGCAGCACCACACAATATAATTGCGTGGAGTTTCTACCAAAAAAAAAATAATATTGCGTGGAGTTAATCGGTGGTATCTGGTATGGCATTCCACCTTCATGTGAGAGTTATGTATTCCTGTCTAGTCTTCTCAAAAAAAAATGTATTCATGTCTACTACTCTACTAGTGATCCCCTCACCTACGTTTTAATTTTTGCATTATTTTATTTTTTTGCCTATATAAATACAACTATTTTTTTTTCCTGGAAACGGAGTTTTAGCTTCTATGGTTATATATTAAGCATTGGAAAGAGTTAGTCCCCTAGAGGAAATCGTACATCAACCAATAATAGGTACTTAAAACAATTATGAATATAGAAATATTCAATGAAATGCGTATTTAAGACTAGAGAATGGTTGGCAAGAGCATCCACAACTCTATTTGCGGTTCTTGGAATGGAAATGAGTTGGATCTCCCAAGAACTATCCTTGAGAAGCTTCTGTCGACATTCTTCCAAGAGAAAGAACTCCTTGTGTGGCTTCAAAACATGTTGAGAGAGCAAGTTGTAAGCTTGTGTGGAATCCGTTTGGACCACCAAATGATCGAAACCAGATTGTTTTGCTATGGAAAGGCCCTTAGCAATGGCGCACAACTCCGAGTGTAAAGCTTCACTATAACATATTTTGAAAGAGAAAGCTTCAATGAAATGCTCCATGTGGTCATGAACACACCACCACCACTAGCCAACCCAGGATTACTCTTGGAAATGCCATCAGTGTTGAGAGTCACCCAGCCCGGACTCGGCGGAGTCCGTGAATTAGACCCGGGGTAACCATGTTGGGCGGTATTAGAACCAATACACAACTCTTTGGACGAGAGAAAAGCAGCAGTCGTGCTAACCACTCTAGAGCTCAACCTGTTGACCTCATCCTTGCCTTCAAAGACAAGATAGTTGCGGATCTTCCATGTTTGCCATAACATGGTGGCGAAAGTCTTGCTCCAAGAGTCGCCATTATGGACATTAGTATACAACCAGTGTCAGATATATGTGGAGACAAAAAAATTCGGGTCAAGAGAATTACCCATCAGAGCTAAACAAACTTGATGAGTTTCATGGCAGCCCCGAAGTAAATGAAGTGATGATTCTACCATTTGACAGCGGGAGCAGCCAGAAGATGAAGTAAGGTGTCGTCGTGCCCTATTCTCATTACACATCATTGCATTATGAGCAAGGAGGTAGATGAAATGGCAAGCACATTGCTTAACCGAGATCCGCCATATCTTCGACCAAAGCGATTCCTGAATATGAAGCCCATCACCTCTAGTCAACTCATAAGTCGATTTTGTCGTAAAGCAACCAGAAGAAGAACGATTCTGGTAAAGTTTATTAGTTGCTAAAGGATCACTACGAATAACAACCAACGAGAGTTGTTGTAACATATTTGGCAAAAGATAAAGAGATAAAACAATCCAATTCCAACCAGTAGGAGAGTAGTAATTCACCACAACACAACATTTTTCAGCTAAAGGACTTTCAGTTAAAGCGTGATCAATAAGAGGTTTATTGTCGAGCCACACATGGATCCAAAAGAAGGTTGTCTCACCATTACCAACAACCCTAGCAAGACCTTTTGATAAAATATATTCGAACCATTTACAAACCCTTTCACATGTGCGAAGATCGGATTTTTGGTTGAAACATATCCGTATCAAGCCTATTGTTACAGTATTTTCCACAAATCACTTTGCTCCAAATAGAGTTAGGCTCATTTCAAAGCCGCTTAGGCTCATTTAAGAGCCGCCAACTGGGCTTAGCGAGGATAGCTAAATTCGACTCTCTCGTTTTCTTAATACCTAAACCAACAAACCGCTTTGGTTGAGAAATCTTTTCCTAACCCAAGAGATGAAGTTTCCGTTTGTCTTCCGTAGAACCCCATACAAAATTGCGTATTTTGTAATCAAATGCATCATAAATAGAACGAGGTTCCAATGCAAATTGCATGCTGTAGAGCGGAAGGCTTGAGAGGAACAAATTGGCAAGAGTGACGCATCCAACGGTAGAGAGATACTTAGATTGCCCACTACTAAGGCAGCCAGAAATCTTATCGAGGATAAAAGTGTACCTGTCCACCGTCATTCGGTCGCAAATTGTTGGAACACCCAAGTAAGAACCAAGATCATCAGAGATCAGGATAGAGAGGAAGTTGTTGATAGTGTTCCAATCATTTTGGCCGACTTTCCTGGAGAAATTGATGTTACTGTTACTGTAATTCACAGCTTCACCCGAATAGAAACAAAACCCGGTCAAGACAACTTTTAATAATGGCAACCCAATTGATAGAAGCTTCGGCGAAAATGATATTGGACATCAATTGTGAAACGGAGGAAGTATAATTGTTCTTTTGGTTCAAATGAAGCCCAAGTGGGAGATTGTTAGATTTTTTTAATCTATATTATGTGGGCTTGCATATTTAATGGAATAATTATATTATATGGCTAATTATTATTGAGTTTAATTTAAGTGATCAATTAGGTAAAGCTCATAGACTTTAATTGGTACGAGCTCAATGGGTGGACACTAGATTTGGCCCAATAGGCTTAATGTGATTCTCTTGGGTCAAATAAATATAGACTTTAGGTTATGGTCCCCAATATGCTAAATCATTCAACGCTTCTAAGCTCTCCGCCCAACAGAGAGAAGCAAAATCCTAAAGCAAGAAATTTGGATGAGGAAGATTACATACTTGTGGCCATCATTAGCTATCGATTGAGATTCTACAACAAGTTCGATTGCTACCATAGATTCAGGTATGTAAATAGTGTCCTTAATATCTTAGAATGATCGATCTTGGTTTATTAAGATGATTTTTTTTTGTAATATCCGTATTCGTTTTAGGTCTTGTAAGTCGGTAAACGGGTTCCTTCGCTTACAAGCATTTGAGTTTCTTGATCCGCCAGTAAACTCGTAAAACAAATTAATTAGTAATCCGTTTTGACAATCAGTGGACTATACCCTTATCTTTCTTATATAAATTATATCTAATATTTTTGTACAAATAATAAATTATATTCCATTCTAAAAGCCCTATATATGTATATATTATTATCTAGTTATGTGGCTAGAATAACTAACTCAACCGAGAACTTAGATTGATATTGGGAAATCTATCTAAAATCAGTAGCGATCTATCCAAATCTTTCCTAGCCGCCTTATTTTAACATACCCACCCTTAGGATAACTCCAAAAGAACGACTCGGTCGAAGATTTCATCCAAACTTTCTCTCCCTGGCTTGCGTAAAAGTGTTGGAGATTGAATCAGGCTGTTGCCGTACATCAACTGACCAGACTATATTCCGTGTTTTCCACCAGTCAACTGCACAACCACCGGCGACACTTCCTCCTTGTCGGCAGTCCGGTACCGACGTTTCCGGTGAGTTCTTGTCCTCTCCATTCAGCGCTTTCTTCTGTTTTCTTCTTCGGTGTAGTTAGGGTGTCGTTATGGTAGAGTCGGGATTGGGAGCGGAGTTAGTCGCCGAGGGCGGGAGGTCTGTGCAGGCCGCCGGCGAGATTAAACGGGGAAGGGTCTGGAGTTAGTGGAGGAAGACAACTGGAGGCCGCGTTTTATAAGTTGCCTTTAATTTCTTAGAGATAGGATTTGCTTGCCTTTATATTTTTGGTTTTAGTGGGGTAAATTAGATCTTCTAGTTGGAGTTGGGTTGATCAAGTGCTGGAATAAGGAATTAATTAGGGGCTTGAATGAAACAATTAAGTGAGTGGTGAGTTAGATGCTAATCTGTACAAACGAGTAATGGGGTGTTGTAATTTAGTTAGTTAATTAGTAATGGGTGGATAATTAAATAGATTGGTTAGGATCATAGTTTCTATATTTTACTGGTATGGATGTAATTAATGGATCAAGTTGGTTTAATGAATTAGTCAATTAGTTTAGTAAGGTAGTAGAAGATTAGCTAATTATGGGATTATTTTGATCAGGAAGAAACCGAAGGGCAGGGAGAAAAATTCGTTAACAGTATGGTAGTTTTGTCCATAAGTTGTTGTTTAAGAGTCATGTAGTAAGGTTAGGGTCGTATCTAATCTAGCCTCACGCGCTAACTTTCTATTTAGGGAATCACTTTCATTCACGTTTTAGTCCCGTCTTCTTCAAAGGATCCCTAATTTCGAGGTAAGTCGTTTTTCGACTTGCTCGGTTCTTTTCTCCCTTGTTAGACTGCGTATCGATATTGTAGGACGGGTTTTGGGAACTAGTCCCGAATAAATTTTAAATTGTTTTGAACTCCTTGTGTGTTGTGTGCGTTAATGATTTTAAATGTGTTTTATCGGAAATTATTTTGGAACGTTTTCTCTGTGTTGGTACCGTTTCCGACACGGCCCATCGTAGCTGGTGTTGAGGAAGAGTTGGCTACTTTGACCCGTGTGACTGGGAAAATCGTACCCCTTCAAACGAAAATTATTTTATGTGTGTTTTTGGCAAGCGCTCCAGTGGAGGCTTAGCCCGGAGTTAGAAGGGAGATTGGGAAGTGGAGTGAGAGGGCCTGCCTCTGCACTCGGCGCAGTGATGAGCGCCTTGGAAGACGGATTGTGGACAAAGGAAGAATTGCATTGTTGTGTGACTGTGATTGCAAACGCGTATGTGACTGTTGTGACTGACATAATTAATTTAGGTATTGGCCTCTAGAGTTATGATTGTGATTGTGGATTTGTATGCTGACTTTAGATAACTGATTTCAAAACGTTCTACCGTTTCCGTATTCTTTCTAGCTTGGTAGATTAGACGCTGACCCTTCGGGGAACATTTTTCAGTTCCAGGTATGAATCAGGGAGCCGTGCAGGAACCGAGGCAAGATGGCGGGCCGGAGCGGTAAAGAGCGCGTGTCATAGTGGGATTGGTTTTACTAGTTATTTATAATAGTTAGGATATTGACTTTAATATTTGTTAGACAGAGTTGGTATTGTGTTTCGTTATTATTATTATTTCTGGTTCAGATAGTTCAGTTCAGTAGGCGTTGTGACGTATTTGATTATTTATAATTTTCGGGGATTTATGCATGACACGTTTTTCTTAGTTTTACTAAATAAAGGTTGGATGTTTTATTATGTTTTCTCGTCGTGCCCGAGTTGTAAGGTCCAACAGTGTAGTTGTCAACCTAAATAATAGTACCTGGTAAGGTCTATTCCCTAGTAGTGCCTCGTCGAAAGACGGGGTGTTACAAATTGGTATCAGAGCCAGGTTGACAACAGGGCACATGGAACTGACCAACAAAGAGTACCCGAGGTCCAACTTAAAACCAAAACCGGCCGGTGTTTTCAAATGTTTTCACTGGGGTAGGCATACTGCATATAGGGGGTAGGTGACACGTCGCGACTCCGCCACCGTCAGCTGAAGGACCTTCGATAGTTTAGTACCTTTAACCTTCTAATTCTAAGTGAATGTTTGACAAAAGTTAAACCCGTTCGTAGGGTTAGAATTATTAGGGAAGTGTGAGGAAGAAACTAGAGTAGAATTGAAGGGATAGTGGTCCATTAAGTGACCGAGTAGTTGAATCTAGTACAGAGGAGGCAGAAGTGATAGACATAGAAGAGAACGGAGCAAGCTGGAACAAATCTAACCTAGCATCCAAGTTATTAGTTTGAAAGTGGTCAGATTCCAACTAGGAACGCCAGTTCAAGAAAAGATGTTGCTCGCCTTAGAAAGAGCTAAACACCCGACTTAAAAAGATTAGCGTGGAGTTCGGAGTGTAGGACAATAAGGGAATGTAGTTCCTCACCACTGGTCTCATTTATATGGAGTTTGATTATTCAAGAAGTGAGTGGTAGGCCAAGATCAAATTGTTGACAACGCGAGTCCATGCATTGTGAATTCATGTGGACCACATTGAAGAATGTGTGTGAGACATGTGAGGTTAACTACCACATTGGAGGGTGGGAGATTAAGCAGAGTGAAAGTAGGGGATAGAGGACTCAAAGGAAACTCGGGCAGGAATTCTCACGGAAATACCTTTGGCAAAGTTGTCAAGAAACAAGACAAGAAGATTCGGGGTGAAAGGGAAGCTGAGTCCCCGATACATCGGTCCGTTCGAGATTCTGGAGAGAGTAGGCGAGGTGGCTTATAGGCTAGCGTTGCCGCCTGCTTTGGAAGGAGTGCACCCTGTATTCCATGTTTCCCATCTAAGACAGTACGTTCCGGATCCTAGTCACAGACTGAATTATGAGGAGTTAGTGATAGAACCAGATCACACTTTCCGGGAACAACCGCTAAAGATTTTAGATCGACGAATGAAGAAGCTGCGGAACAAGGAGATTCCGCTGGTGTTGATTCAATGGTCTCGACGGGGAGTCGAGGAGGCCACCTGGGAGACGGAGTCCATGATGAGAGGAAGTTACCCAGAAATCTACCCGGGTTTAGTAAAGGCGTTTGAGGGGAAGGTTAGTAATTAGTGTGTTGTTTTTAGATTCGATGTTTGCTTCGTGATTGTTGTTCGTTTAACTTGCCTGTTTGACTATTTCGATATTTGTTTGACGTGTTGCGTATTTTGGATGGCTAGTACTATAATTACCGTTATCAATCAATTCCGTTCTGAGGACGAACCTCTTTAAGGGGAAGAGGTCTGTGAACACCTCGATATATAGTTTTCTTTCGTATGGAAGTTTCGGGACGAAACTTTCTTAAGGGGGGTAGTATGTAATATCCGTATTCGTTTTAGGTCTTGTAAGTCGGTAAACGGGTTCCTTCGCTTACAAGCATTTGAGTTTCTTGATCCGCCAGTAAACTCGTAAAACAAATTAATTAGTAATCCGTTTTGACAATCAGTGGACTATACCCTTATCTTTCTTATATAAATTATATCTAATATTTTTGTACAAATAATAAATTATATTCCATTCTAAAAGCCCTATATATGTATATATTATTATCTAGTTATGTGGCTAGAATAACTAACTCAACCGAGAACTTAGATTGATATTGGGAAATCTATCTAAAATCAGTAGCGATCTATCCAAATCTTTCCTAGCCGCCTTATTTTAACATACCCACCCTTAGGATAACTCCAAAAGAACGACTCGGTCGAAGATTTCATCCAAACTTTCTCTCCCTGGCTTGCGTAAAAGTGTTGGAGATTGAATCAGGCTGTTGCCGTACATCAACTGACCAGACTATATTCCGTGTTTTCCACCAGTCAACTGCACAACCACCGGCGACACTTCCTCCTTGTCGGCAGTCCGGTACCGACGTTTCCGGTGAGTTCTTGTCCTCTCCATTCAGCGCTTTCTTCTGTTTTCTTCTTCGGTGTAGTTAGGGTGTCGTTATGGTAGAGTCGGGATTGGGAGCGGAGTTAGTCGCCGAGGGCGGGAGGTCTGTGCAGGCCGCCGGCGAGATTAAACGGGGAAGGGTCTGGAGTTAGTGGAGGAAGACAACTGGAGGCCGCGTTTTATAAGTTGCCTTTAATTTCTTAGAGATAGGATTTGCTTGCCTTTATATTTTTGGTTTTAGTGGGGTAAATTAGATCTTCTAGTTGGAGTTGGGTTGATCAAGTGCTGGAATAAGGAATTAATTAGGGGCTTGAATGAAACAATTAAGTGAGTGGTGAGTTAGATGCTAATCTGTACAAACGAGTAATGGGGTGTTGTAATTTAGTTAGTTAATTAGTAATGGGTGGATAATTAAATAGATTGGTTAGGATCATAGTTTCTATATTTTACTGGTATGGATGTAATTAATGGATCAAGTTGGTTTAATGAATTAGTCAATTAGTTTAGTAAGGTAGTAGAAGATTAGCTAATTATGGGATTATTTTGATCAGGAAGAAACCGAAGGGCAGGGAGAAAAATTCGTTAACAGTATGGTAGTTTTGTCCATAAGTTGTTGTTTAAGAGTCATGTAGTAAGGTTAGGGTCGTATCTAATCTAGCCTCACGCGCTAACTTTCTATTTAGGGAATCACTTTCATTCACGTTTTAGTCCCGTCTTCTTCAAAGGATCCCTAATTTCGAGGTAAGTCGTTTTTCGACTTGCTCGGTTCTTTTCTCCCTTGTTAGACTGCGTATCGATATTGTAGGACGGGTTTTGGGAACTAGTCCCGAATAAATTTTAAATTGTTTTGAACTCCTTGTGTGTTGTGTGCGTTAATGATTTTAAATGTGTTTTATCGGAAATTATTTTGGAACGTTTTCTCTGTGTTGGTACCGTTTCCGACACGGCCCATCGTAGCTGGTGTTGAGGAAGAGTTGGCTACTTTGACCCGTGTGACTGGGAAAATCGTACCCCTTCAAACGAAAATTATTTTATGTGTGTTTTTGGCAAGCGCTCCAGTGGAGGCTTAGCCCGGAGTTAGAAAGGAGATTGGGAAGTGGAGTGAGAGGGCCTGCCTCTGCACTCGGCGCAGTGATGAGCGCCTTGGAAGACGGATTGTGGACAAAGGAAGAATTGCATTGTTGTGTGACTGTGATTGCAAACGCGTATGTGACTGTTGTGACTGACATAATTAATTTAGGTATTGGCCTCTAGAGTTATGATTGTGATTGTGGATTTGTATGCTGACTTTAGATAACTGATTTCAAAACGTTCTACCGTTTCCGTATTCTTTCTAGCTTGGTAGATTAGACGCTGACCCTTCGGGGAACATTTTTCAGTTCCAGGTATGAATCAGGGAGCCGTGCAGGAACCGAGGCAAGATGGCGGGCCGGAGCGGTAAAGAGCGCGTGTCATAGTGGGATTGGTTTTACTAGTTATTTATAATAGTTAGGATATTGACTTTAATATTTGTTAGACAGAGTTGGTATTGTGTTTCGTTATTATTATTATTTCTGGTTCAGATAGTTCAGTTCAGTAGGCGTTGTGACGTATTTGATTATTTATAATTTTCGGGGATTTATGCATGACACGTTTTTCTTAGTTTTACTAAATAAAGGTTGGATGTTTTATTATGTTTTCTCGTCGTGCCCGAGTTGTAAGGTCCAACAGTGTAGTTGTCAACCTAAATAATAGTACCTGGTAAGGTCTATTCCCTAGTAGTGCCTCGTCGAAAGACGGGGTGTTACATTTTTCCTAACATTTTCATCTTATTTGTCCGTGTATGATAATATATACTAATGACTATGTATGTATTTTTCATTGAGAGTGTGTTGTATTACATGTGATTGTGCATTATCTTGTTAGCAGTTGTGCATTACTTTATAAGCGACTATGTGTTATTTTGTAAGTAAATGTACGTAGTATTTTAAACAATGTGTTTATGACTTGTTCACCAATTGTGCATTGTATTACAAGTGATTGTGTATTATTTTGTAAGTAATTGTGCATTATTTTGTTAGTAGATGTGTATATTATTGTAATTTAATTTACATGTATACTATTGTAATTGATGTGCAAACTATATTCATTATAAGTTCATCATGAAATTAAAATTATTTGAAAAAAGTAATGCACAATCAATAACAACATTACGCTCAATCACTTGTACAAATTATGCACAATCGGTTAGTAGAGAAGCGCACACTCATTGTAAGATCATCATGCACACTCACATGAAAATTTCATACATAGTCGAGTAATGTGAAAATGCACAGTCGGATTAGATGTGAATGCACAATCGGGTAAGATAAAAATGCACAATCGGTACCATCATTGTAAGACCATCATGCACACTCACATGAAAAGGTCATACACAATCGAGTAATGTGAAAATGCACAGTCGGGTAAGATGTGAATGCATAGTCGTATAAGAAGATGCACAATCGCTAGTAGAATGATGCACATTCATTGTAATACCATCATGCACACTCACATGAAAAAGGTCATACACAATATATCGAGTAATGTGAAAATGCACAATCATCGGGTAAAATGATAATGCACAATTGGGTATGATGAAAATGCACAGTCGCTCATCAAAATTTGCATCCTAAGAGGTAAACAAAATTTACACAATCTGAGCCTTTGATCTACTCGAAACAGAGGGTTGAGATTCATTCTCATTTCTCTCCATAGTTTTTATTCTCACATGATCCATTCTCTATTTAAAAAAAATTTGATTCTTTTCAAAAAAATCACAAAAAACAACTTGAAAAGCTGAGAAACTATCATTTAATTTTTTTTTTTAAATTAATAATAAAAATTATTTTTATCTTATTTTGAGTTATCATTTGATATATATATATATATAAATGTTAGACAATTTCAGAAAAATATAATAAATTAGGAATGATTTTGTAAATTAATGAAACATGTAATTAATGACATTTTGGTCCAGAATTTATTATATGTGGTTCAACATAACAAAGTATATTATAAAATATGATTTTGTTTAAATAAAATTATACAAGATAGTTTGCTGAAAATACCTCTTTTAAAAGGTAGTTTTTGACAAATAACACTTAATTTTATATATTTAAGCTATACTAGTATTACACAAATTGTATGAACACGAGATTAACTACTACATGTAGGGGTGGGCATCGGTCCAAGACCAGATTGGACCAGGACCTGACCGATTTTCTAAAATCCGGTCCACATCCCAATCCAAAATCGAGCTATTCTTTTGATAAAAGATTATTTTTTTAAATAAAAATATATATATATTATTTATAAAAAATATTTTCTATATCACATAAAAATTAAATTTATATTTTTAACATAGGTTTTATTATATCATTATACATACTTTTAATGTATAATAAAATTTTGATTTATGAATAAAAAAAGTTGGTCCGGAACCGAGGACAGAACCAAATACCCCTCAATTCAGTCCGGTCCAAAAATTCAATCTGAACCAGATGTTGCCCAATCCTAACTACCTGAAATTAGGTCATAGTTAACCTGCAACGTTAATTAGTTACACAAAAGAAACTAATTGAAATGAAGGCCTAATTAACTTACACAAAATTAGTTATACGAAATTAGTAAGTTATACGTGAAACATTGATTAGTTAACAAAATTACTAACAGTATCGACCAAAAAAAAATAATTACTAACAGTAAATATTAGTTAGGTGCACAAACTTAGCTACATAAAATTACTTACATGAATGAGCCATTGATTGAATACGCCAATTTCGTTACACAAAATTGTATACACACATTTCTTCACACAAAATTGGATACACAAATTTCCTTGCACGAAATTACTAATTACCCGAACCATTAGTTACATGAAGTGAATGCCTAATTAATTTACGAAAATACCACACACTAACCCTACTACATTTAGCGCGGTCGCCGACCGGAAGGTGGATCGAAGAGATGCGCTTTTGGCGGCAGGCGAGCGAACAACATTAATTTATACGTGAAGTGTTGAATTGCGTTAAATTTTACTTTAATTCGGTGTTAATAAATTGAAAAAAAAGGCTTGAATAACAATTAAGGCCCCGTTTGGTTTGTCGTGATATATGGAAACGTAAACGTAAACGGAAACGAAATGAATCTAGACCATTTTTAGTGTCATAATACAATTACATAAAAAAATCATCCAACAACTTGTCTATTATAAAAGTGGGATATAAGAGAGTGACTCCACCATTTTATTATCCACCCCCTTGGTGGAGGAATGATTGAGATGGAGCAAACCCCTTAATAAAGGAATGATTGAGGTGAGCAAGTCCCCTTAATTTTCTTTTATCAATGTATCATAATATTAAAATGGACTATATTTATTTCCATTCATTTTACGTTTTCATGAATTACAATTAAACTGGGCCTAAGTATTTAAGCAAAGCCCTTTGATGTATGTACGACAAAGGGAAAAAATGGAGGTCTTCTTATGTAAGTGCCGCCTTTTCTTGCCTGGCTCCTTGTCAAATCACAAGATTTTGATCATGACAATTTGGGGAGATAATTAATGGACATTACTCGTTGACTTATGTATCTTCCCTATTTATAGGTGTTAGCTAGTTATGTCAACATGTTTAGTTTCTTTTGAACATTTAGCCAAGCGGCTATGAATTCATGACAATACTATGAGTTTCCGTTTCAATCCTTATGGATAGTGCCCTTAACCAAAAAAAATATATTTTATTTTATGAAACGATTTTCTGCTATTTACATAAAAATATTTTTGTATTTAATAATTTAGGATTTTTTTTGTAGGGTTTGTACTTTTTATATTATGAGAATAATTTATAAATTAATTAAGATACTTATCCAATACTCTTAGGACCCATGCTAGAATTATATCTAGTTATTTTTTTTTGGTGCAAATTAATTTGAAAAATATGAGATTCACTTGAAGGGGCATGTGAAAATAAGAGTTTCCAACATAGAAAATTTGGTGAATAAATACTTATATATAGGCTTGATGATATGAGTTACTTTTCCATTACCAATTGACTTTAAGATGAAACATTATGAAGATATATATATGATGGAGTCTTTTGTCGAAAACCACCCGTAAGATAAGCCATATTGCGTTTAACCACCCGCCTAATAACAATTTACTGGAAACCACCCTTATACTTATCTCCGTTAACAATCAACCACCCGTTCTCACTTTTCCGTCTCAAAATCCGTTAAAAGATGGAAAATACAATTTTAACCCTCCAATTTATAATATTGTGCAATTTCAATTATTAAAAAGAGAAAAAAAAATCAAAATAATAAACATCAAACCCCATTTTAGGAACTCAAACACACAAACCCCATTTTAGGAACTCAAACACAAATCAAACGAATCCATACTCCTCGGATTCAGGCTTCTAGCCAACCGGATCCATACTCCTCCGTTTCAGGCTTCCGGTCATAACCGAATTCATATTCCTCCGATTCAGTCTTCTGGCATTCCGTATTCAAATCCAACTCCAAATCCGACCTTTCATATTCAGAACTGTTGTATGCATTTTTCCTTCCATACCCAGATCCAGATCTAAACCCTTAATACCTTTTATATTCAGATCCGCCGTAGTTGGTGCCAGGAGGGGTGTCATAGGGGGATGGAGGGGGGAATGAGGGTTGGTGGGGCTTGAGGCGGGTGTAGCTCTTGTACTTGTTTTTGAGAGCCTCATCGGAGTAGGCGGTGGGCTGGTTAATTGTCGGTGGAGTAGAGGGGAAGGAGGGTAGCAGATCTAGTCGAAGGGAGGAAGGGGAAGATAGAGTAGACGGGACCGGCGGCGAGCTGGTTAATTTTCGGTAGAGTAGAGGGGAAGGAGGGTAGAAGATCTAGTCGGAGGGAGGAATGGGATAGTGGAGTAGAGGGGACCGATGGCGGGCTGGTTAATTTTCGGTGGAGTAGAGGGGAAGGAGGGTTAGCAAATCTAATCTGAGGGAGGAAGGAAAGAAAAATTAAAAACAAATAAAGAAATAAGGAAATAAGAAAAGAAAAGAAAAATTAAAAAGAAGTAGCACAACACTTGACGGATTTTTAACGGGAGATGTCCTAGGGTGGTTTTCAGTAATTTGTTATTGTACGGGTGGTTATTCGCAATATGGCCTATCTTACGGGTGGTTTCCGACAAAAGACTCATATATGATGTCAAGTGATAATTAGATCATTTTCCCATATGGGAAATTTGGTGAATAAATGCTTAGTATATAAGTTTGATGGATTCCTTTTGCTAATTGATTTTATAATGGAATCTTATTGAATTTATATATTGAACCTAACACACATATATACATAGATAACCCCCTTCATTAATATTGGTCCATTGGATTTTAAGAGAAAAAAAATAGTGATAGAATGGTTCCTCATTCTTATAAGGTGTTCATATAATAAACCCATTGAAAGGTTTAAATTTAGAGAACCGTTTTTTTTATCTCCGAGTATTAATCATTCTTTACACTCTTAAATAAGAGTAGTAAGAGTCGAATATCTATTAGTTTATTGACTATGTCATACTTTGTTGGAGCAACCCTTTTAGAGTATAGAGTTCTAACTTATAAGCTAATTATTAAGGGAAACTAACTGTTGTCCCACGTAGGGGGCACACATAGACCTGTCAATCGGGTCGGGTTGGGCAGGTTCGGGTTCGGTCATTTTGGTTCGGGTTGAATCGGGTTCGGTTTTGTTATGGGTCACGAGTCAATCGGGTCGGGTTGTAACGAGTTTTCGATCGGTTCGGGTTGACCAGCGGGTCAAAAATATCCGTTTTCTTATGATTATTAAAATCAATTTATAATTAAATAATATTATTTAATTATAATATATTATATTCATTTATTTTAATAATAAAATATATTATAATTTTTAAAATAAATTTTAAAAATCCTATAAATATACTAAATCGGTCAACCCAACGGGTTTCGAGTTTCAACCCAACGGGTTTCGTGTTCTATCGGGTTCGGTTGATTTCAGGTTTCGGGTTCAAATTTTCGGGTCTCGACCCTAAAATTATCGAGCGTTCGGGTCGGGTTAGCGGGTTCGGTCAGCTTTTGACAGCTCTAGGCTCACATGAAAAATGTCACTAATATATAATTAGAGGTAAATTTTTATCTATTAATTTAAATTTGTATGTTGGAAAGTGAATCCTAATTTTATATATGAAATGGCTAATAAATTTAATACGTCATGAACTGATGAGAAAATTATTGGATAAAAAAAATCAACGACACCGAATCATTTCACTTAAAAATAAAAAACATACAACATGGATGAACTTAAAAATAGGAAACATATAATATGGATGAGACTTGGGTTTTGCATCGAAACTAATTAATGGCATGTGTATCAAAAAATAAGCTAATAATAGACGAAAACCTTATTCATCTACATAAATAAGGTAAAAAAAAAGTTGAAACCGATGCACAATTATATTGGTTAGTTTTGATGCACGTCTAAGGTGAAGCTAATGCAAGGATGTGCGCGTCTTCTAGAAAAAAATTTTTTCGAAAAATATGCGAATAATACGCCCGCACTATTTTTTGTCCTTTCATTGGAAGTCTAATCTAGAGCATTGCTTTTTTTTTTAGGAAACAAATGAGATTTATTCTCATATATATTTTATCTTTTTTTTTGATAAGGTAAGGATGGGTACTTTCCCAAGGTCTAAACCGCCGAACCAAGTACCCGAAGTCATATATATTTTATCTTTGAAAACTAATTAAACAACTTTCATTTATGTCGGGTACAGATGCAACATATCTAGCTAGGTTGTGTATGAGTAGTACGAACTTATGTGTATAAATAGCTAGTGCATGATGCCAAATCTCTTAAGCTCGATCATCAATAGACCTCGATCTCTTGCTTCTTGCATGCAAACATGGGCACCTTCCTCTACTCCTCCTTGTTGTTGTTGTTAGTCCTCGTCCTATGCGATGCCAACATCCTTGACCAAGCCAGAGTAGTCACAACAGTAGATCATCTCCCGCTCCCTCCCAATGCATTAGGCCCAGAAGCCACCACATTCTATCCCATGATCGGCACTGGCCCTTACACCGGCGTCACCAATGGTAAAGTTCTCAAGTGGGCCGGCCCTTCCGCTGGCTTCGTAGACTTCGCCGTGACTTCAACGAATTGGTAATTTTAATTAAATCTTCATGGCGTACACTAATAAGGATTTTGATCAATTACATGTCATTTCAGTCAGATGAAATGTCAAGTTATATATGTTTTATGTAAGGCGCCTTAAACTCTAGGATTATATTGAAACGGGCTCGGTGTATTTTATGTTATATATAGGTCCAAACAATTATGGGAGTCAAGCGATACGGACCTAGAACCGGTGTGCGGAAGGCCGTTAGGTCTGGGGTTCCACAGCAAAACCGGCACACTCTATATCGCGGATTCTTACTACAATCTTCGATCCGTTGACTCAAAGGGGGGAGTAGCAACTCTTCTTGCTTCCTCGGCGGAGGGAGTACCCTTTTCGTACCTAAACGGCTTGGATGTTGATCAAGAAACCGGAATTGTATACTTCACCGATGCCAGTTCTCGTTTTCAAAGAAAGTAGGTGCAATCGTACTTAATTATATATTTAATTACTCTTACCTTTTTATATATATTGCCCGTTTGGTATACATAGGATCAATACATGAAATATGGATATGAATATGGGTATGGATATGACGACTCATCATACTTGTTGTTTAGTATATTCTAATATCGATATCAAACTACTATTTGTTGTTTGACATACAAGATATCGATGAAAGAATTCCTTTTCTCTCTTAATCATATCTCAGGTTTCACATGCAATATCAATTACTCATATCCATATCCAAACACACATCGTATACCTTGATATCACTCATACTCATAACTTTGATATCCCTATCAAAACCAGTATCCAATACCCATATCTTTAATATTAATGAGTCCATATATTATTAATTGGAGATAAAAACGGTACTTCTAAGTGCACATACAAAGGGAATTGAACATATTGTGGTACTAAGTTGATATTTTTTGTGGTGTCAAAACTTTTCCTTGCTTGTAGAGATACGCAACCATCAATTCAAGCTCACGACACGAGTGGGAGGCTGATGAAATATGATCCCACAAGTAAACAAGTCAGTGTGCTACTCGGAGGTCTTGCCTTCCCCAATGGAGCAGCCGTTAGCAAGGACGGGAGCTTTGTTCTTGTTTCCGAGTTCTTAGAGTTTCGAGTCCAAAGGTATTGGCTCAAAGGCCCCAAGGCCAACACCTCAGAGATCTTCTTCGCCTCACCAGGAGCCGAGCCTGACAACATAAATAGGAACGCGGATGGAGATTTTTGGGTGGCAGTGTCGTTTGGAAACAGACAAACCGCCACTCCGGTAGGGATTTTGCTTAGCCAAGATAATGGACAAGTGTTGAGGATTTTGAATTTCGCTACGGCCATCACATCCGTGCCCCTAAGCAATGTTCAAGAGTACAATGGCAAGTTGTACTTAGGTTCCGTCAATATGGACTACGTTGGTGTTACAAGGAACACAACAGGTTGATTGATTAATTAATTAATTAATTAATTAATTTTTTTGGTGAAGACAGGTTAATTAATTAATTGTACGTGCAAAGGTGCAAGGAGAGTTTCTTTTATAGAGTATGTATTAAGGAAGATATATAGGAACATGAGAATAAAACTTGTACATTGTACGTGCAACGTACGGTGCAAGGAGAGTTTCTTTTATTTATGTATTAAGGAAGATTTATTTAGGAACATGAGAATAAAACATCCATGTATCATTTCCATATATCTGATTTCTTTGATATTGGAAAGTTCGAATATTTGCAAGTAATGATAATAAAAAGTAGCCGAGACTCGTTCCGAACTTCAGTATCAATATCAATTTTTGGGCCCAACTTACCTTTGGATCCGGGCTCAATACGAGACCGGCCCATCTAAAGTCCAATTTCTCTGTGCTGTGGCTTTCCTACACTCTTTTCTTTCCTCTGTTTATCTTTTTTTGGGTCTAGGAAAAGAAAAGTGGAGACTGTGGGTACAGAAATCGTCGTTCCGTGGCGCCCAAGTCTCCATCCATTTGTCGCCGGCACTTATTACTGGCCGGTGATCCATCACATCGGCGACATCAAAATTAGCCATATATCTTCCCAGCCATCGTTCGGAATAAGCCACAGCCCCAAGTAACGCTCTTCAAGATTTGATTTTTCATTTGTTTGGATTCGCAATTTTTAATTAAGAGCATCAATTCTATGAAACTTATTGCGTTTTGCTTACTTTAAGAGCGTTTTATGGTGAAAATTTGTGGTCGAATCCTTAAACAGTTCAATTTTGCTCAGTAGGTAGTAGAGAAATTTGATGTCAATGGTTTCTCTGCCTGTAAATATCTGTTCAAATTGCTACAATGTTGGTATGTAATTTAAGTTGCATTTTTTAGCAACTCAGGGCTAATTAGGTGATTAAACATGCCTACCGTCAGTGTTGGGAGAGATCTTCTCTTTGATGCTCTTGGCAAGACATATGGTAAATTTTCAATCGTTCAATTCGCCTATTTCTTATAGTAATTAAATTTTACCTTCTAACCTTATTATGTTTTCTGGATATTTTGTTTTTGGTTATCAGAGGATGCAGAGTTTGAAGACCTGTGCTTTAGATATGGTATAGAGCTTGATGACATTGTAAGTGCATGTCCATCATAGACCCTACTTGAATTTGATGCTTCAAATTAATTTTTATTAATTTTATCTATGTATCAGACAACAGAAAGGGCAATTATTCGAAGAGAAAGACATTTGGATGAAGAAGAACCCGCTGAAGGCGAGGAAACAATTTACAAAATTGAGGTTCCTGCAAATAGGTATACTAATTTGCTTGCTTGTACTTGCAAGTAAGTTCCTGTGTTTAAATTTTTTTTTTCCTAAAGCTTTTAATGGATGGGTTTGGTATAATATAGATATGACTTGCTTTGCATTGAGGGTCTTGCTCAAGCCCTTCGCATCTTTGAAGAGCGTGAAGAAATTCCTACATACACTGTCGCGAACATAAGCCCCGAGCATATGCTTAAAATGCAAGTGAAACAAGAGGTATTCTTGTGGATAACATTTAGCTGGTTAAATTTCTTAGGACATATTGTAATTAATGAGGTATACATTCTTGTTTACTCATCATGTAGACATCAATGATCCGGCCATATGTTGTTTGTGCTGTTCTTAGAGGAGTTATGCTCGACGAAGCAAGATATAAAAGCTTCATTTATCTACAAGATAAGTTGCATCAGAACATCTGCAGGTAAATTTTCTGCATTCCGTTGTAGCTAACAGATTTGCATCTCATATTTGTGTTTGCTAACAGTGTTTTTTTTTTCATGTTTGAAAAAATAAAAATTACCAAGGCAAAGAGCATTGGTTGCGATTGGTACACATGACTTAGATACCATCCGAGCACCTTTTTCTTATGAGGTAGGACAATTTTCTTGTTTTTCCAGCTTTGATGGAACTTTATATTGTTTCTTGTTCATCTGTCGTGGAAATCTCGCCTGTGATTGTGAAAGAAGTTATAATACATTTGTACTTCATTGCTTGATCAATGAAATGATAACCAGTTTATCAAATAGATATTCTTAGATGATCGTGTCTAAGAACAAAGAACTTGTCATATCAGTTGACTCACTGTATTTAATCTTCTGATGTTTAGGCATTACAACCTTCCGAAATAAGCTTTGTCCCATTGAAACAGGTAAGTTATTCTTGTAATTTCATTCAGCAAAAATAAAATCTTCTTGTAAAATTAATAATCTGAATTAAGAATGCTCCAGGTTCTTGTTTTCTTTTCTCTAATGGTTGATTCATTTAATCTGTATTATATAGACCAGAACATTCTGCGCTAGTGAGCTGATGGAGTTTTACAGGGTTAGTAAGATATTTGGTTCATATGCTGTGAGACAGTTTCCTCTACATGGATGGATTTGGATAATAATTCAGTGGCTTTGTTCAAGGAATTTGGTTGCTGAAGTAATTTATTGTGTTGCTTTTGACAGACAGATTCAACACTAAACAAGTTCTTGCATATTATTGAAAACTCACCAGTCTACCCAGTTATATATGACAGCAACAGGTATGATATTTCCTATCGTTTCATCTTTTTTGTCCTTTGATGGCCGGTTATATTCACATTTCTTTTTGTTTCTTCTGCAGAACTGTGTTGTCTTTACCACCTATAATAAACGGTGCACATTCTGCAATCACTCTAAACACGAAGAATGTGTTTATCGAGTGCACGGCCACTGACTTGACAAAGGCAAAGATTGTTTTGAACACTCTAGTAAGGCTCAAAGACAATCCAAGTTATAGTTTACATCTTCATTTGAAAAATCCATCTAGGTTAACTCATACAATTCTTTTTGTTTTAGGTTGCTATGTTTTCAAGGTATTGTGAAAGAAAATTTGAAGTTGAACCAGTTGAAGTGGTAAACTCTGACGGGAAATCATACATTTACCCTGATCTTTCACTCTACAACATGGAAGTTCCACTTTCTTACATAAATGATACACTTGGAATCTCCTTAAAGGCGGATGAGGTAATTTGCATCTTTCAATTTTTGAGAAAGAATGGATATTGACATGAATATCACTTTATTATAAGTGAATATTTAAATTTTACTTTATATTTGTATGATTCAGGTGACCAGATTGCTGAAAAGAATGCAATTGCATGCTAAGAAGTCAATTACAACTGACAATAAGTACAATATCTGTGTTTCTGTTCCTCCTACTAGAAGTGATGTTCTTCATCCATGTGATGTTATGGAGGTAAGCAATTTATTCATTTTTATACTAATAATCACTTTTATTGCTATTTCAAAGGGATGAGATTGTTTTTATTTCCTGTCTATTTAGGACGTTGCAATAGCTTTCAGTTACAATGAAATTCCCAAACGAAAGGCCGCGTCATTAAATTCACTACCTCTAAATGAACTTGCATCATTGAAATCACTGCCTCTAGAAGAGCTAAGTGATCTTATCAGATTAGAGGTAAGATTTTAGTCTCATGCATATTTTGATAATTTTATACATTTGTATTATTATTATTATTATTATTATTATCAATGCTTTTTCTTGCTATTTTCAGATTGCCATGAGTGGATTCACTGAGGTACTCACATTTCAACTGTGCTCTTACAAAGATAACTTTGCTATGCTGAACCGTGAAGATGGCAAATCAAATGCAGTAATTGTTGCAAATCCTAGATCTACAGATTGTGAGGTCAGCTACTTAATCCTTTTGTTGTAATATGATGTTAAAGCAATCAAACTCGATTGATCTATCTATCTTTAATACTCTTTTAAAGTTGTAAGAGACTAATGAAACTTTTTGCTTCTGTGCAGAGTCTTAGAACAACTCTTATGTCAGGCATCCTAAAAACAGTTGCCCATAACAAAGATCATCCAAAACCTATCAAGGTAAATCATTTTTTTTTTTACTTTCCTATTTGTTGCATTCTAGGATGTTAATATTGTCCTGAATTTATCATTTTATTTCCAGATTTTTGAAGTTGGTGATGTTACGGTCTTGGATCACAAAACTGATGTCGGTGCAACCAAACACCGCCATCTTGCAGCTCTTTACTGTGATTCTCGCTCAGGTTTTGAGGTAGCATTGTTTTCCTCAGTACATATTTGTACCTAAACATGTGTAATATATCCAAAACACAATGTACTATGAAACTCGATCTTCTTCTCTACTCCACTTGCAGATTATACACGGCTTGCTTGACAAAATTATGGAAAGAATTCGAGACCCTTTGGTGGATGATAATTCAGACTACTACTACATTACACCTACGGGTTCTGATGTAAGCATATATTATACATTTGTGTATGTATAGTTGGAGTTATATATGTTGCACTAATTGTGTTTTTTTAAACTCTCTTATGTGTGTGAATTGAAGGCTCCTGAGTTTCTCCCTGGAATGCAAGCCAGTGTGTTGTACAAAGGGAAGAAAATAGGAGGCTTTGGCACTGTACACCCTCTGGTACCATTTTTTGCCCTTTAATTGATTGATTGTGTATTGTAGTTTGGTTTAATTACTGACAATCGTGTTCATCTACTGAAATCTGTTTTACAGGTGTTGAAAAATTTTGACATTCCAGAGCCATGTTCGTACCTGGAACTTAACATAGAGAGTTTCTTATAGAGTCCAGACGAGAAATGCGCGTCCATTGAGTTTCAGATTTGCTTGTGATTTGTTTGTTTTAATTTGGGGCTTGTTGGTTGAATGTACGAAGTACGATTCCTATGAAGTTATTTTTCAAGAATCATATTCCATGTGTTTAGTTGAATGGTAAACTTTAAAGTTTAAAAATAAAAGAAGTTAAGATTTTACATGAAAAATGGGGAATTGAAAATTAGTAAGGGCGGACTAGGTAAGTCAACTTCCTACAAAACGCACAAAGTTAAAACTTCATTTTCAACCAAACATATATATTTAGTCTTATTTTTTGTGATTTTCTAATTCATGTGATTTGAAGCGTTAATAATCAAACAAGCACTTGGTATTTGCTCACATAGAGACTAGCTTTTAGTGAAAAAGATTTTCGTAGATGAGATTGACATGCACAAGCAAATTAACTATTTGCAACCTAATTGATTCGATTGACAATGCCATTGTTGTTGACGCTTTGATTTTGAATTTTGGTCGTATTTTATAAGTTTGTTCTAAGCATCATTCCGATTCAAATATGAGAGCAAAAGTTTGTACTAACATCATGTGGACGACTTGAAAGATTCAAAGTTTGTTAGATATAGAGCATTGTTCATCGTCCTATGTAGTTTTTTTTATTTGTGCAAAAGAGTGCAAAGCCCTAACTTATATATTACTCCGTACTTAGTTAGGAAGGTTCATTTTTTCCCATTTCCTAATTACTTGGAGGAGTATAATCATTATAATAGTGGTACTAGTCAACATTCGAATAATGCAAGTTTATTGTTTGAGCCAGGAAGAAGACGGATGTGGCTCAACTTCAACTCGAAATCTCGAATGGTGAGCTAACATATATAGCTCTACACTATGCACTTTAAACTAGCTACTGAAATATTGGGCTCAATTTATTTAATTAAAAGTGGGGACCATTTATGTGATAAAGAATGAAAATGATGTTTTACGAGAGAAAGTTTAAGATATTTGAGGCAAAATCATGGATGGAAATGCCCTTAACCATCATTTATATATCTTTGTTCCAACTTCACTAATCAATATGCAGTTTAAAACATTTTTAAGTAAGAGGAACAATATTCTTTAATATGCAGTTTCGGTGATGCTCATCTTGGCTATAAGCATGGAAAGATAAATTGATAAACTGTCACACATCGAGAATTGATACTTGATGAAGCTTTTCTTTGAAATAAGAAAGCAGGAGGATTTCTTGAGGAGGGAGGCACTCAAAAATGGCGTTGGTAATCTTGCTAAGTGTAAATAATTATAATTTCCTTGATTCACTTCTTCTCTGTATTTTTGTGTGTTCGTTTGTAAATTGTGAGACTTTAATTTCTAGGTTAATTGGTGTTTGTCTCGTTAGCAATAATACCCTGAAAATGATCAATTTTTTTGTTCTGTTATTGTGACAATTGTGTTATGTGGTAGCATGGACTCAAATTGAGTGTCACAAGAAAAGTCAACATTACTGATCTTAAAATTAGTGATGACATTGTGAGGTTGTGATTACTTCAACACAAAATTAACTCTGTCCTCGAAAGTTTATTTTATTGTATTTTTTTTGGTATTCCGAAAAATTTGTTTAACTTATCATCTTTTTTTTTATATCAATCTTTTCTAACAATATTACATTCATCTAATCTCATCTTTTACTCGTATTATTTAATAAAAAATCTACCTTTTTAACATCATTTTGTTTAATCTTTTTTCTATCACTATTACAAGCTCACTCATTTTTCTATTCGTTGTTTTTTTCTTCTCCCTCTTTACATTAATTTGTATACAATAGATGTTTTTGAACAAATTTTTAGGAATGAAAAAGGTACAATAAGTACATAAAATCAGGCCGTAGTCAACCTGAAACCTAATTAGTTACACAAAAGCAGCTACAAGAAATGATGGCCTAAGTAACTTACACAAAATTAGTTAGTTATACGAAATTACTTACGTGAAACATTGATTAGTTACATAAAATTAAAACAACAGAAATTAGTTAAATGCACAAACTTAGCTACAAAAAATTACTTACCTGAACCGTTAATTGGATACACAAATTTCATTACACAAAATTGGATAATTGGATACACATATATTTCGTTACATGGAATTACTTACATGAAATACTATATAGATATACACGAGATTGCTTACATGAAATATTATGAAATGAAGGCCTGATGAATTTACACACAATAGTAACATAATAACCCTACATGTAATATTTTTTTTTAAATGGTTAATTCATTCATTAAGGTAAAATATAAAAATAGTCTACGAACCCTAGGTATTACAAGGACTTCCTAATCCCAATTCTCTTACGCCATTTCATGATTTCTCGATTGTTCTTGCGCCATCACGCTTTGTACAAATCCTAACATGATTAACAAAGATCCTAGTACATACAATGACCCTAGTACATTTCATGGCACTAATATCCTTGTGTCGAAAGCCCTTTTGATTCTTCACATACCAGAAATTATACATCAAAGTAGTAACACAAAGTGACCCAAAGCTGAAAGCCAAACCTGATTTTCACATACCAGAGATCCTAGTACATACAATAACCCTTTTGATTCTTCACATACCAGAGATTATACCAAAGATCATGCATGTCTTGCCTCTTGCCAATGGTCAGTTGTCTCTCTCCCGACCAATCAGATAGCAATAGCTCGCACATCCCACATCGGATAATGGTGGAAACCTCACTTCTCAAATGCCTATAAATGGGGAAGAAGCTCAAATGTTGCAATGGTCGAAAAACATCTCTAGCTCAAGAACTATCTTGCTTGTTAAAGATCGACGTGTTAAAGCAATCGTAAAGACCGCGCTACAATCAAGAGAAGATCAATAAAAAGACTTCAAGTCACTCAAAAGTAACTCTCGCACATGTGATAAGGTTGCAGACAAGCTACAAGCCGCCCTAAAAAAGATCTCGAATTCCAAATAGATAGCTATTCTCAACTTGTAATAGGAAAGATCTTCGGAAGCAATTCGTTAGCTATAATCTCGTTGTAATCATGGAGGTCTCAAACCTCGCTAGATAGAGACCTCGAGTCTTAGAAAAGAGATCTCGGAAATCCCAACTTTGTAATCCCGTTTCGCAATTATAAATAAAAGTAAGGGTTTGTTTTGTCGAATCAATAATCTTGTTCCTCGATATTAGTGCTGGTTTATTTCGGGTTTCATCAACTTCATATTAAGACTTAATGTCAATAATTTTATATATTTGAAACTTGAAATACTAAATGGAAATCACCATAAAACGAAATAAGAAAATATGTTTGAAATAATGCGTGAGAAAGAAACTTAATATTGTAATAGTGCAATAATTTGCAGTGATTATGCAACGAAGTTAGTCTTCTTTTTCGTGCCTCATAATATTTTTTTTGAACATGAAGTGGAAACTTGATCTTCTATAAAGTTTTCTCCATTGTCATCGTCTAGCGATGAGCTTTCATTTGAACGCTTTGAAGGAGTTTGTGTCTCATTCAATGATACATTGGAGTGTAGTTAAGGGTCACATGTTGGTGGTTGAACATTATTCTGCAAAAAAAAATAACTTATAATATGATTATATTTAATGATTAAAGTATTAGAAATAATTATTAATGAAAATATGGTTGAATAAAAGAATTATAAATACCTCAGATTTAGAATTATTTTTTTTTCAATTCAGATATGACTTTTTGATCATCTTTCATAATAGTCACAATGACTTTTCCCTTCATATTTAAAGAAATCGATATTAATTCTAAACAAACATGTCTTTCCAATAAAAACTTTTAGTTCTTGTGGTATATAGTTATCATCAGTATCTTGTAAATATGTAAAATATATGAATTTAATAAAACTAAATGATTTAAGTAGCAACACTATTATTAATTAATTTAAGTACAATAATTGTAATGAAACCATACAATATGATTAAATGAATACCTTAATATTTGCTTCCAATAATGCGGAAACTGATTGATTAACCCATTTTTCGACTTCTTGATCAAAGATAATAAAATCTGCTGAGCCAAATTCATTGTTGATTGTCAATGTAAGCTTAAACCTGTAAAAACATATAATTAAGAACAAATGTTAGGCGACGATACAGGAATCTTTTTTTTTTGATCAGGAAATAGGGCTAGGTGCCCCTGCGAATTTTATGAAGTAATGTTAAGCATTGCCAAACACGGCTACATTATCAGCATCCAAGATGTCCATAATTTGCATAGGAGGTATATTAAAAGAGTGAAAATCTAAAGCTAAGCTAACAACTAGATTCGCTAAACTGTCTACAGCAGAGTTCGCCGAACGGCGGGCATAAGCAATCCGAAATTCCCAACCACTCATAGCAAGTATCTGCTGGCATTGTCGAATCAGATTGATATCAGCATTAGTAACCAGCGTTTGCGACTGAATCAGGCGTACAACTTCTGCCGAATCAGATTCAATGATTAATCGTGGGACACTCAAGCTACTGGCGAGGCGCAGGCCAAGGAAGATCGCTTTGAGTTCAGCTGTTAAAGCCTTGCAGCAACCATACGAGAACATGAATCCACGAATAAAAACACCATTGCTATCTCGGACTAGTCCACCACCACCGGCAAGACCAGGATTTCCCTTTGAGCAGCCATCCACATTTAGTTTTAACCACTCAGCAGGTGGTTTTGCCCAGCGATGCATAGAAGGAGGAGTAGGCAGAGGAGTCGGCATAGAAGCAAGCGAACATCTGGATTTCTTCGTGTCCAAATAAGCTTCAGTAATGGAAATAACAGTAGAAGAGAGCCGTCCAAGAGTATCGACCCCCTCATAGATTAGAGTGTTCCGACATTTCCAGGTATACCAAAGCATATTGGCAAATTGGGAAGCATAACGATCTTGGCCTTGCAAGTTAGACATAATCCAATCTTGGAGGTTTTGACTTAAGAAAAAATAGGCGGGACAATCATTTCCATACAGGGCCAGCCATACATCCTTGACTCGAGTGCAATCTCTAAGCAGGTGAAGTTCGCTTTCAGCTAAAGCGCATCGAGGGCAATCTGCCGAGGCTGCCATATGTCGACGTAGGCGAGTGGCATTGCACAAGATGCAATTGTTGACCAGTAGGTAGATAAACATGAGCACTCGCTGTTGTGCAGGAGTAGTCCACAAAACTCGCCAATCAACATCAGGCGAAGCAACTGGTGCATTATCCTGACGGAGGAGATGCATAACAGATTTGGTAGAGATGATTCCTGATGAATTGAGGCCCCAGTAAGGCGTGTCATTCAGCTCATCGGAATTAGAAACCGTAATAGCCATAAGCTATAGGCATACTGAACTGGGGAGGTAAACAGAAATAATGTCCCATTTCCAAGAAACTCCATTCCAGCATTCCTCAACAGTGAGACTTTGAATGTCCTCCGGAACTTGAACAATAGCAACATCAAGCAGGGGGTCTATCAATGGCCCAAGGATGATACCAAAATAGAGTCCGACTCCCATTGCCAATCGAGATACGCAATCCCTTAGATAGATATTCAGCCCCATGGACTATACTCTTCCATGTGTAAGAAGAGCCCTGCTTAGCACCAAAAATATCAATGTCATTCCTGCCATTACAATACTTGCCCCGAATAACTTTGCTCCAAAGTGCATCCGGCTCATGAATAATTCGCCAACTGAGTTTTGCAAGGATCGATGTATTGACATGACGCATTGATTTGATACCGAGACCCCCCTCAGATTTAGGCCGAGAGATTTTTTCTTTTGAAAGCAAGTGAATCTTGTGTGCCTCAGCAGTAGATCCCCACACAAATTCACAAACATGAGAATCAATTTTATCACATATTGAGCGTGGCACCATAGCAGTTTGCATCACATAGAGGGGAAGTGACGTGAGAACAGAGTTAGCAAGAGTAGTGCGCCCCGCCATAGAGAGGGTTTTAGCATGCCAACCCCGCAGTCGTGATTCAACCCGATCTAAGACAAATTGGTAACGGTCTGATGTCATTCTTCCACATAGCGTAGGGTTGCCAAGATAGGAGCCAAAATCATCTGTCACTTGTACACCAAGCGCATGACTGATTTCCAACTTAACACTCTCTCGTACTTTTCGAGAAAAGAAGACGGTACTCTTATCATAGTTCACTCGCTCCCCCGAAATCAAACAGAAATGGTCCAAACATTTACGAATTACCGTTGCTTGATCATGTGAGGCTTCCGCAAAAAGAATAAGATCGTCAGCATAAAAAAGATGGGAAATCAGTACATCCTCAAGCACCACCGGTTTCCATCTCCCACTTGTCACTGAGTCTTGAATCAAATGTGAGAGATGTTCCATGCAGAGCACAAACAAGTACGGAGATAAAGGGTCTCCTTGACGGACTCCCCGGGACGGCGTAAAGGATCCCGCTTTTGCGCCTTCCCAAAGCATCTCAACCGTACCATGGGTTTGCGTTTTCATAATAATATCAATCAAACGCTGTGGAAGACGAGCTTTGCAAAGAGTCGTTTCCAAAAAAGACCAACGAATCCGGTCATATGCCTTTGCCAAATCAACCTTAATCATCATCCATCTCGTAGAGCCTCTGTAAGCAGACATGGTGTGGATCACTTCTTGCACAACGACCACGTTGTCAATAATTTGCCTGCCGGGGATAAAGCTAGCTTGTGTTGGGTGGACGATCTTTGGGAGAACAAGTTTAAGCCTATTCACAATCACTTTTGTAATTAACTTGTACAGCACATTCAATAGCGAAATAGGCTTGAAATGAGCCGGTGAAGTGGGGCCATCAATTTTCGCAATAAGAGTCAACAGAGCATCACCAAGGCCGTTGGGCAAAAAACCAGTGTTTAACACATCAAGCACACAGGTGGTCGTTTGATTTCCAACCACCGGCCATTGCTTTTGGTAAAAAATTGCCGGGAACCCGTCTGGCCCCGATGCCTTGTATGGCCCCATTGATTGAAGAGCATGAACAACTTCCGAAGCTTTGAAATCAGCACTGAGATGCGCCAAATCAGAATCGCTCATAATCGGAAAATCAGTAATAACATCTGGAAGATGAGCCAACGAGGGAACCAGATCAGCAGTAAAGAGCTCTTCAAAAAAATGTCGAACTAATTCCCTAATTTCATTGGTACCAGTAATCCAATCCCCGACACTATTCTGAAGCGTCGTGACTCTTGAGGACTGTCTCCTGATAACCGTCGAAAGATGATAGTAACGTGTATTACGGTCCCCATCAATCAGAAAATCAGCCCTCGATTTTTGAAACCAGATTAGTTGTTCCTGCTCAAGAACTTGCTCAAGGTCACGACAGAGTGAAGCCTCCAGATCAATAAGCCTTTGAGATGGGCGGGAGGCTAAAGCATGACGTGCTCCGATCAAACGCGCCCATAATTTACGTTTGCGGTGAAAAACATTTCCAAACGTTTCCTTATTCCAAACACACAAATCAGGGGAGAGTTGCGTCAGGGCTGGTTGTATGGTAGACACAACAGACCATTTATTGCCCATAAAGGGTGAAAACTCATTATGAAGAAGCCAGGCCGCTTGAAAAAGAAAAGGCCTCTCACTCGACGCTGAAATAGAATCTTCATGAGTTTTTATCAAGAGCGAAAGGTGATCAGAGTAAGGAGCTACTAAGTGCTGTACTGAAGCTTGGGGAAAACGGGACGACCAAGATTCTGTACACAAAGCCGTGTCTAAGCGAGCAGCATTCCGGGTTGCCATCGAATTACCCGTTGTCCAGGTGTAGGTCGGGCCCGAAAAACCCAAATCCAGGAGTTGAAGAGCATCTATCCATTGACTAAAGGCAGCGGACGACAGATTAGAACCAGTCGATGAGTTAGATCTCTCATGAGAATGGATTGTGGCATTGAAATCACCAGCGAGCAACTAGGGTCTGTTATTAAGGCTAGCAAAAGTATGAAGATGGTCCCATAAGTCCATGCGTCTAGAAGGGTAAGGAGCCGCATAGATTGCCGAAAGGAGCCATGGTTCCTCTCCGCAACGGGTAAGTTCAATAGTGATATGTTGTCTGTGAAGGGAGATCGGGGTCACAAGAATTTCCGAAGTTTTCCAGAAAAGCCAAATGCCACCGGCAAAGCCATCTGCCTCAACACGTAGAAAGCCATCATACTGAATTCTATGACAAATTTCATCAGCCCTTGGGCCACTGATTCGAGGTTCCACCAGACAAAGAACACTTGGGCGGTGGATGCAGATCAACTCCCGAATGGAGTTAAGGAACCTAGCATTGCCGGCTCCCCGAACATTCCAAATCAAGAAACTGATATTATTCATAGACATAATGGAGTTAATAATGGGGCCACAAATAGGCGCAAATGGATTGGAACTCATTAAAGAGAACGCGGCAGTCGCCTCGGCCAAACGGTCGAGCGCATCAGATATCATTGGGGGTAGGGACACCCGGCATAACAATGGGAGCGTCTCCGCTCTCATCGGTAACAGTTCTACAATCATCTTGTTTGCTAGTCTTGGAGCCATCGGGAAGTACGGGCCCGGTTGTGTGGTTGATATCAGGCGGCTCTGAAAGTGGTGGACGATCTCCGGCATGGTCCACGGGCACGTCGGAGGGGGAAGGTTGGCCATCTGGAGGTGTAAGTGAGACGTGGGTGGGATCAGAATGTGGTGGTGGATTAGAGATTATTGAAAGTGACTGGCTTTGTTCTAGGGTTTGAATGGCGGCCGCTTGGATAGCTTGTTGGGCAAGTAAGTTCGTTTTTTTGATTTTCGCGTCTTTCGTGAGAATGACCGGTTTGGAAGCTAATTTGGATTGTGATCTTTTTGATAAAGATAGGGCTGCATTTTTTTGATTTTTTTATCTTTTTTATCCTTAGATTTCGGCTGAGATCTTTCAGTATCTATAATTGCCTTCCCCTTATTCTCGACTTGCCTTATCTCGACCTCCGCACTGATTCAATCTCTTGCCACAATCTCTGGATTTACTGGCCCCACAGACGAGGACGCAACGACTTTCAAGGCCTTCGGGTTCACAGAATATCCGGTTGCCTTATTTTGCGTCGGCCCGGTTTGCTTGATGGGCAACGAACCGGTTTGATCTTCTGGTGCGACTGAGTTTGCTCCATCTCCGGCCGATTCATGAGGGCTTTCTTCTACAGTAAGGGCTGCATATCGTGATCCTGAGGCTTGAGAGTTGGAGGGCACGCCAGTGTTGCTTCTTTGTTTAGCTTGGTGAGAAGCAGCCTTTGGCCGGGGTTCGTGTGTTCTTGTATTTGCTTGGCCGAAAGTAGCCGCATTCCCCGTATTCCCTTTTGGTTTCTCACCCTTAGAGTTCTTGTCCTGTTGACTTGAGTTACTACTCGCCCTTCTCACAGGCTTAACCACTTGCATCTAGGGGCCAAAACAGTCTTTTTCCTCTGGTTCCGATACTTTCAATGGGATCACTTCCGGTGTCTCCGTGGACTCACTAGAGAGAGTTGGACATTTCTCACGGACATGACCAATGACCCCACATTCATAGCATAACATTCGGATCCCTTCATACTGCACCGGCCAATTACGACCCCTGTATCGAAATTTTGGAACAAGACTTTGGGACAAATCAAGTTCAACCCCAAATCTGACAAATTGACCTTTATCCGCCGCCACCGTGGTACAATCAATTCTAGTCACTTGACCAATTTGTTGTCCGACCCTCTTGATAAAGGAGGCATTGAAGAACTCCAAGCTCAGGCCTGGAATGCGAACCCACGCCGTTAAGATCTGTTGCTTGTCTGTGAAAGGATCGAAGTATGGGCGCCAACGTTGGATCATCATATAATTATCCCTAATCATCCACGGGCCTTGAGTCAGCACATGATGATAATCTTCTTCATTAGTAAATTTTGTGACATAGTAAGCATTGCCAATATCAACGAGCGTTAACTTTCCTTTTAGTTCCCATTTTTGCTCCAGACGTTTCTTGATTGTAGTATAGCTCGGACCACGATCGAACATGTGGATGATAAGGGAGCGGGCCCACGGGCGTCTCAGTTCACGCTTTTCATCCGCTGTCAGTTTGATGACCGGACAAAGAGGATCCGAATCATCTTCATCATCATCGTCGTCCGTGTCATAGAGATCCGGCCTCTCCTTCCATATGGGGTCATCTGCACCAGTGTTATTACGGCCAGTATCTGCAGAGGTGACTCCGGTGACCACTTCCTTGAACGAAAGGGTCTTAGCAGTAGGAGAAGCATTCGCCGCTTTGGACTGTCCAGTTTGTTCCGCCGGTGTTGGGGCTTGTTCCGGATTGGCTGAAAAAAGAGGGTTCAGAAATTCTGTAGTTCCCGTCGCCGGAGGCGGAGCTCCTTCCACCGAGATGGCCCCTTCAGTAGGCCCATCTATATCCATCTGAGTGGTACCCATTAGGCACCAGACCAGCGGCGTCAAGCCTGGCCGGGGCAAGGAAAATTGAAACCAAGGGTGGCGCCGAAACAAAACCTAGAGCGCGTGGCCGCGCGTTCTTTTTCTCCGATTGGTTTAGCTTTTGCTTGACGATACACGAATCTGTGCGTGGCATTTTGTGTCAACCTCATGAGTACGGATTTACGAACTAGACTACTTTAGGGCAGCTGAGACACGAGCATAATGTTGATATTTTGTATTTTGAAACGTACTTTCGGTTTCCAATAAAGAAAAAACGAAATGTCCTTTCGGTTTAATAGTAAGTCCTAATTTAAATTATAAACTACTTTTAAAATTAAAAATAAAATAAATAATGAAAATGGAAAATGACTATGCTAACTTTTCAAGTCTTATGACTCCTATCGTCTTTTCTAATACTATTATTTCAAAATAGATTACATAACCAGAACTTGTTTTTGAAAGCTACATAAACTTAACTAAATACATTATGCATGGAAAAATAGATTTTTTTTCTTCACAAAAACTAAGAAAATATAACAAAAACACGTATCATGATGCTAGCAAGTATTAATACACTTATGTTGAATCATCTATAAGATTTCGACCATTCGAACATCTTTGATTAAAACACATAACATTTTTGAAACCATTTATATCATACGGCTAACTTTCGTGAAAAAAGTTAATTAGCATGTCATTCATGTATATAATTATGCCCTATATATCCTTTGAAAAAATATATTATCTTATATCATCTTCCATGAGCTAAGACCGTCAATTATTAAAACTACAAACTATATTATGAATTCAATAATTTATAGTCTTGATCTTTCAATTAAAAATGACGACGATTTTGGCAAATTGGAACAAAATATCAACATTATGCATAAGTTACCTATAAATTATTGATTCATAATATAGTCAAGTTTCTTAGTCAAGTTTCTTAAATCCGTACTTATAGCGTTGGGACACCAAAATATCAACATTATATCGTTGTTGAAGATGCTCCAACCTAGTCAAGTTTTTTAGTTGGACCTTTGAGTTCTTTCTTGGCCTACCTTTCTTCTCTCTATGAAGAGATGGCTCCGTCAAATCCCCCTCATGATAAATGAGGTTCAAGTATTTTCGACCAACCTGGTGTTTGACGGTAGGATCAATCTTGCATTCGTAGAAGTCTTGTATCATTCTCGTCCAAATCTTGTCATTTAGATCGAGGGTTGTGGGGGCCACTTGTTCATCTACTCCCCTTTGGCCTTCCCATATCAATTGCTTCTAGAAATCATGAATCATTGACAGCTGAATAGGCCTGCATTCATTGATACAAGTAAGGACTTGGTGAGGGCATGGTAGTACACGGGTCGTTGTCCATCACGCATCGTCGCATATCGGACGGAAAGCCTTTTTGGGTCATATATAGCGCGACCATGGACAAATAGGGAAGGTGAGAGAAGACGGTTTTGAGCGGCTCGTCCATATGTTTGATGGACAACGGAGTGTTGGTACTATCCCGTTCCATCTCTCCCCTAATGGTGCGCACCTGAATGTTCACCATGGTGTACATCTTTCTCAAAACAGTGTCGAACCCCCAACAGAATACTCTAAATAATCCTTCAACAAAGAGTGTTGGGACTCGACCCTGAAAAATATTTCGTTAATTTAGTGTCAATAGCGAAAATAACCGTTTAAAAATTTTCTCGTAAGGAAAATTAATTAGCTTACCTGTTCGTGGTTGTTGGATCGTAATCGGTTAGCAGTGAGCTTGGGAACTGGCAATTAAGCTGTTCCCAAGGCAGCGGAAGTAAATAATCGCAAGTAATAAAAACAGTTAAAGGGACAGTTCCTTTATAGAGGAACCCCACTACAACCAACTAGTTGTATGGGTAAACCTCTACCTCCGCTTGGAGGATTTTGAGTGACTTACTTATATTGATTGCTTTGTTCCTTAGTTACACAGCCGGATTTACACTTCTCTGTTCCTACAAGTTCTTCCTAACTCTAGCAACACTAGTAAATCCTCTCAACTGAGTTCCTAAGCTCACAACAGCAAAACACAAGTAACTCAAACCTTACGCTGACTTCTCAGTTCCCTTGCTCCAGGGAACTTCAGCTTCACCGTCGTCGAGATCACACACTCGCCGGCGGGGACTTCTCTTCCTTTTCTTTCTTTTCTCAGATGTGGGTGTTTTGTAAGTTCTGGGAGAAGTACTCAAACCGAGTACTATTCATTTGGCTTTATAGTCCATTTGTCTTGGGCAGTAGCATCTTTCGTTTGTGTCCAAAATGCCCTTTGCTTGATGCCCAAGTTGTACTTTCTTCACATGTGACTTTGGTTTGAACTAGGTCAACTTCTTGAATCAATCGGACCGTTGGATGAAGCGTGACAGTCTGATCCTCAGACTGTTCCCTCTGGCTGTCTGAGACAGGATCCCGCGATCTGCGCTGAACGGTCGTTGTCTTCACATGTGAGTTCCCATTTCATGGGAACTGACTTCTTCAGAGTTCCCTTGATGGAAACTCTTCATCGTTGTAAGCTTGTGTTTTCTTGTTTGTTTCTGGGAGTTCCCACTTCAAGGGAACTTTCCTCTTCAGAGTTCCCTTGATGGAAACTCTTCATTGTGGCTAGCAGTGGCTTTGTCATTCATAGGAGTTCTTTGCTGTACCTGTGTTCCTTAGAAGTACTTGAACAAACCACATTAGTTCCCTATGGTGTTTGTCATTATCAAAACTTAAAGAGGAGTGAATCGTTGATCCGTTGCTTAGAACCAGAGGTCCCAACAACGTCCCAACAATTTCCCCCTTTTTGATGATGACAAACCCATAAAAAAAATGCAAATATTTCAATGAATGATATGCTGATGAGTTCCTAAGTATGATTTTGGGAAATCACTCTTAGTGAGACATTTAGATTTAGGGAGCCACTTCTGGTGAGACACATAGTTCCTATTAGGCTTTTTATGCAATTGTTCCCCCTTAGCTTATGCGTGGTCTGTGATGACTTAAACTTTGAACTCATCTCACATTTTTTATCTTTCCCCCTTTTGACATCATCGAAAATCAAGCAAAGCAATATTAGGAAAGAATGGAACACGCAATCAAAATAAAGACCATTTCATTACTTAAGATAATATGTACAATGGGAACCCAAGTACAATTTTGTGGTCATTTTTGGATTAAGGGAACAAGAAGGGAGAGATCATGGGCTCTGAGGAAACAAGGCGTCACAGAGGCGCGTAAGGACTTGGGTAAGCTTTTCTTGTCCTCTGGCCAATACTGCCTGGTCCCTAGCAATCTGATCGAGGGTGTTGGCGATGCGGAGCAACACTGGAGAGTTCCCCTCTTGTGTACCAGACTCTAGGGGAGCCGCCTCCTCTACAGGCTCCGAGTGCCTCATCTTCTGGGCAACTTGAATGTCCAGTTCCCTTCCAAGCTCGATTTCTTCTTTAGAGGCATCGTAGAGACCCTCTTTTTGTAGGAGCTTTTTGATCAGCCCGGAGTAGGGAAGGGAATGGGACTTGGAGGCCATGCACTTTTCCATGTGCCCAAGGATAATGCGGGGAAGATTTATGGGCTTCTTGAGGAGGAAGTGGTAGAGGATGATGGCGTCGGGGATGTTGACAACCAGGCGCTTTTCTTGACGTGGGACCACCACGTTGATAATGAATTGGTGAGCGAGCTTGGCAACCAAGGATAGATGATGCGTCGAGTGGACCTTAGAGGGAACCCGACCCTCAAAAATTGTGTTGTACACCTCGGCGCTGTTGAAGTCGCCCCAGAGCTTGCTGGGCAACTCGCTAAGCCCTTGACCAGGGACCTGGAGTTGAAGGCGGATCGTAGACGTGGTAAAAATAAACTCGTCGCCTTCGTGGGAGAGAGTTCCCTGAGTGCCGTCGTTGGTGATAGTGAAGTTGTTGTAGAATTGACGCACTTGTGAGGGATCTACGCTCACAGTTTCTTGGCAGAGTCTCTCCCAGCCCTGGGCCTTGATCAGTTCCCATAGTTCCTCCAGACCATTTTCAGTCAGCGCCTCTTGGGAAACTATGAGGTGATGGAGAAGCTTGCGGCGCTCACTGACATGATGCTTGGTGGTCCCCTTCCCCTTTCTGGACTTGCTTTTGGATTTGTTCCCCCTAGAGACCGTGCGAGGTCCTTTCTGCTGAGGGGGTGCAGCCGCTTCGATCATGAGCACGCGGTCCCTTGGTTGTGGGGAACTCGCGGACACCACCATTTGGTGTCCAGGTGTAGGGATGCGTGCTGGCTCCTTTGAAGCTGGAGCTTCTTCTTCTTCTTCGACCTCATCATGGGAGGTCCCGTCTTCCTCGGAGGAGCTCGAACCCGAGCCCTCCGCGTCATCTCCAGGATGACTTGTTGTTGCCTCAGCACCTCCAGCTGGTGCGAGGTCCCTTGTCTCTGTTGGCTCTTGAGGAGCAACCTTTTCTGGGGACTTTGTCCCTTGGGAGACTGTGTGCTCAGAGGGACCCCTGTTGAGTTCTTCCTCGATGTCCTTGAGCTGGGCTTCCTCCTCCAAAGTTCCCATGATGATCGGAGGAGGGTCCTTGGTCATTTTGCCGATGACCACAGAAAGAGGAAGATCGTCGTCGTCTGAGGAGAGGGCGACGGTACTTTTGGATGGTGAGGGAGAGGGGAGTTTGGTGGTGGTGGGAGACGTGATGGAAGAGGGGAGAGGAGAAGAAGGAATAGGGGTTGTGAGTTGAGTGGAGATGGGGTTGGTGGAAATGTGTCTTGGGGAGGAAGAAGAAGGCGTTTTGTGAGGTGAAGGTGGAGTTGGAGATCCCGTAGTTATGGGAAAGGGAGGAAGTGAAGGAGGTTGGGATGTTGGAGTTCCCATCGTGGCGGGAACTGGAGGAGGTGGCGGAGGAGGTCCCTTGATTTTAGGAGGAGGGATGGAGGAGGAAGAGGGAAGTAGACTCTGGGGTTCGGAGTTCCCATCGTCGGAAGGAAAAAGGTAGGGAGGTTTGGGAGCACAAGAACTCTCCTTGGAGCAGTTCAGGTAGTCCTCAAAGCGGAAGAAAACCTTCTTTCTGGGCTCCGAGAATTCAGAGGCCTCAGAATGTTTACGCTTTTTGGATTTGGAGGGGTCGTGGGAGTGTTTGGATTTTTTGGATTTTGAGGGATCTTTTGATGAGTGGCGATGTTTGGATGAGTGGCGATGTTTGGATTTATGGGGTTTTTCATTGATGGAGGGGCGAGCATCTCCGAAGTTGTCAACGATGACAACTCCGGAGGAGGTGTTGGTGGTTGGAGGTGGAAGAGGAAGAGATTCGGAGGAGGAAGAGGTCCAGGAGACGGTTTCATCAACCTGAGGAGGAGGAGGGGGCAAGAAAGGGCTTACTTGATTGTATAGCCCTTGAATGAGGACATCCTTCATGGTTGGGTCCTGTTCTTGCTCGATCTCGTTCAGTTGAGTGATGAAGAGAGTGCGAGGATTGGCAAGTACCCACTCTTTGATTTGTGCGAATGTGTGTTGAGGGGCCATTTTTGTAAGAATTTGGGAGGTTTTGGAGGTTTCTTGAAAAAAGAGTGAAAGGGATTTGGGGAAGACGAATGACAGGGATGAAAGATGGAGTAAAGAACCTAAAAATGGCAAAGAGGGGTTTTAAAGGAGAGAGGAGGTGAAGGGTAGAAGGGGAAGTGAAATAACCTCGATAACCGTTGCCCAATGAACGTGGGGCGCCGTTTCAACTTCTCAAGCACGCTTCTGGACACGCGTCACAATCTCTTGGGAAGTCCTTTTCAAATTTTGAATACTTGGCCTGTAACGCTTCTGACACGAAAGTCCGCTTCCCAAGTGACGGTTTTTCTTTGAAGATTAGTCAGTGTTCCCTTTGTAGATGCAGCAGTTCCCATGATCCTTTCAAGGTCAGGGAGAGTGAAGTGGTTGAGAGAACTTCACACTCATCTTTTTGTGGGGCTAGGGAACTCAAAGGGAACCAGACGATTTGCAACTCGATAAAGGAAATGTTTTGGCTCATGAGAAGCATTTGTCTGATCCCTAGCTTAAGGTGGGTCATATGATCAACCGTCATGGTGGCTTGTAATGAGGGATAAAGGGAACTCTGGTTGATCATTTTGGGCCAAAAGAAATAGAGTTCCTTTGTACACATTTTTTTTTTTAGACTAGTAATCATGGCATAGTGAAAGCAATGAATCCAAGTTCCTTATCATGCAATTTTAGATAAACTAGTCAGGCATTGGGAGAGAGATAAACAGGGACTTGTTTAGTTTAGAGTTATCATCCCTAGAAGCATTCGAAAACGCTGGTAGGGACGTCTGTCTAAAGCTTTGGTAAGAATATCCGCAATTTGCTCTTCAGTTCTACAGTGTTCCATCGAAATGTTCCCATTCTCAACATTGTCACGTAGAAAGTGATGTCTTATATCAATATGCTTAGTTCTAGAATGATGCACAGGATTTTTGGAAATGTTTATGGCACTAGTGTTATCACAAAGTATGGGAACTGGGCCAAAAGACACACCGTAATCCTGGAGTTGTGACTTAAGCCATAGGACCTGGGAACAGCATGATGCGGCAGCCACATATTCAGCTTCAGCTGTGGAGAGTGCAACTGAGTTTTGCTTTTTAGATCCCCACGAAACTAAGCAGGATCCTAGGAACTGGGCCATTCCTGAAGTGCTCTTTCTGTCAACCAAGTGCCCTGCAAAGTCAGCATCTGTGTATGCAATGAGCTCAAGGGAACTGTTCCTTGGATACCAAAGGCACAAGTTATTGTTCCCTTTGAGATACCTGAAAATTCTCTTCACCTCTTTCAGGTGTGATTCCTTAGGGTTAGCTTGAAAACGAGCACAAAGACATACGGAGAACATGATATCAGGTCTACTAGCTGTTAAGTAGAGAAGGGACCCGATCATACCTCGATAGTTCCTTTGGTCCACACTGATACCTGTTTCATCTGCATTTAGCCTTGAATTTGGTGAGATGGGAGTGTCAATGGGCTTTGAGTGTTCCATCCCATACTTCACGAGCATTTCCTTGATGTATTTCTGTTGATGGATCTTTGTTCCTTCCTTTGTTTGGGATATTTGAAGTCCCAAGAAGAACGTGAGTTCCCCAATGAGACTCATTTCAAACTCACTGCTCATGAGGTCCTTAAATTTTTCTACAAGAGTTTCGTTAGTTGCTCCAAAAACAATGTCATCAACATATACTTGCACAATCAAAGTGTCTTTAGACTCTTTCTTTAAAAACAAAGTCTTGTCTATGGAACCTCGAAGGTATCCATGGGACAAGAGGAATTGAGCAAACCTGTCATACCAAGCTCGGGGAGCTTGTTTGAGTCCGTAAAGGGCCCTTTCCAGGAAATAGACATGGTTGGGCATTTTCTCATCTTCGAATCCTGGAGGTTGGGCCACATACACTTCTTCCTTGAGATGTCCGTTTAGAAAGGCTGTTTTCACATCCATTTGATAAAGTTTGAATCCCTTGTGAGCAGCATAGGCGATGAGGAGTCTGATTGCCTCTATCCTGGCAACTGGTGCGAAGGTCTCATCGTAGTCAATCCCTTCCTCTTGCCTGTATCCTTGTGCTACTAACCTAGCCTTGTTCCTTGCTACAGCTCCAGTATCATCGAGCTTGTTCCTAAAAACCCATCGGGTTCCTATGATGTTCTTGTTTTTGGGCCTAGGAACTAGCTTCCAAACTTTGTTTCTCTCGAATTGGTGGAGTTCCTCTTGCATGGCTTGAATCCAGTCCGGGTCCTTTAATGCTTCTTTGATATTTTTGGGTTCCACCATTGAAACAAACGCGTTAAAAGCACAAAAATTATTGAGAGAGGAGCGAGTTAGAACACCTTTATCAAGAGGGGAGATGATGTTCTCAAGGGGGTGGTCCTTCCTTTGTTGAAAGGTTCTTGCAAGAGTGATTTCCTTTGCATGTGTATTATCCTCATGGGAACTCTCATCTTCAGCTTCTTCATTTGATGTTTCTTCAGAGATTTCTGGCAGGTTTCCTCTTTGTTCCCCTTGAATACTTGATTCTGGCAGTGTATTGTCTTGGGGGACAGCAGAGTTGTTCCCTGAAGAGGGGACCTCGAGAGAGTTGGAGGTTTCTTGTAGTTCTTCTGAGGAGGGAGCCTCAAGGGAGGTTTGATCAGTGAGGGTTGGACCTTCGTCGTTGTTCCCTGGTTGTGGGATATGGCTTGCACTTGGATAGTCTTCATCCCTTTTCCTTGGCTCATCCTCGTCATCATCATCGTCTTCATGTCTGACTAGCTTGAACAGAGTTCCCTTCCCTTGGGACTCGGTTCCCATCTTTACAGACTTTTCATTGAAGACGACATGAATGCTTTCCTCTATCTTCTTGGTTCTTTTATTGTAGACCCTGTAAGCCTTGCTTTGTGATGAGTATCCCAGGAAGATCCCTTCGTCGCTTCTGGGGTCGAATTTGCCAAGATTGTCTTTTCCGTTGTTGTGAACAAAGCATGTGCAACCAAATGTTCTCAAGTGTGAGATGTTTGGTTTTCTCCCTTTGATGAGCTCATAGGAAGTCTTGTTGATCAGGGGCCTTGTCATGGCTCGATTCAGGATGTATGTAGCTGTGGAGATTGCTTCAGTCCAGAAGTACTCAGGAACTCCACTTTCGATCATCATGGTTCTAGCCATATCTTCCAGAGTTCTGTTCTTTCTCTCGACCACTCCATTTTGCTGAGGAGTGCGAGGAGCTGAAAAGTTGTGAGAGATCCCATTTTGCTCACAGAAGTTTAGGAACTCCGAGTTTTGAAACTCAGTTCCGTGATCAGATCTGATTGCTTTCAGTTTCAGCCCCAAGCTTACTTCTGTTCTTTTGATGAAGGGCTCAAATTCTTCAAACGCTTGTGATTTTGCCTTCAAGAAAACAACCCAGGTGAATCTTGAAAAATCATCAATTAAGACATACATGTACCTTTTTCCACCATAGCTGGCTGTTCTCATGGGACCACAGAGATCCATGTGAATCAACTCCAGGGACCTGGTTGTGCTTACCACCTTCTTCGGTTTGAAGGAGGTCCTGGTCTGTTTCCCTCGAACACATGCTTCACACATTTTGACTCCTTCGAGATTGATCCGTGGAAGACCAATGACCAGATCCTGTAGATAAAGCTTCAGGATTTGATTTACACCAGCATGTCCCAGTCTTCGATGCCAGAGTTCCGTGTCATCTTGGGAACTCGCAAGGCACAGCTTCATTGGTGGTTCAAAGTTGGTGTCCACCACATACACATTGTTGTATCTTCTTCCTCTCAGAATTACTTTGTTGGTCTTCTTGTTGATGACGAGACATTCATCTGAGTCGAAAGTGACGATGTTGTTCCCTTGATCACACATCTGGGAGACACTCAGCAGATTGTATCCCAGATCCTTTACCAGATTTACGTTGCTAACTTTAATAGATCTATTGAGCAACACTTCTCCTTTTCCAATAACTTCTCCCTTGTTCTTGTTGCCAAATGAGACGTGGCCTCCTTCGGCATGAGTGTGGAGTGAGATGAGGATATCCTTGTTCCCTGTCATATGGTTCGAGCATCCACTATCTATGAACCATGTACTGTTCCCTCTCACAGCCACCTACAAGGAAAAGTTAGTGTTTTGAGACCCAGGCAAGATGACTCTTGCCAGGTCCCTTGCAAGGGAAAACATTTTCATTTAAGATATAGTCAGAAATGTTGATGTCTTTGGAATTTTGAGAGTTGGAGTTCCTTTGGTGATGAGCATGACGTTTTTGTCTGTTTGGGAACTCATGGCTTCTAGGGATTTGGGCTCTCTTCTTGGGACATGCATCCTTGTAGTGCCCATGAGCACCACAGTGCCAACATGTCTTGTAGTATTCTCCCAGGTAGTATTTTGGGTGTGGTCTCTGGATACGGTTCCTATCCATGGTTTCTTTGTTGTACACTCGAGACCCATTTCCCTTAGCAATTTTGACATAGATTCTATGTCCAGAGTTCCCAGTATAGTAGTCTTTCTCACCATTGTTTCCACTCTCTAGGACCCTGATTTTCTCCTCGAGATGAGCATTTTTCTGTTTCTCGCACTGGAGTTCTAAGGCCCTACACTCATGGATCTCATGTTCGTTCAGGGGTGACTTTCTGTTCTTGGAGCACTCACCTTTGTATCCTATGCCATGTCTGGCTGGGACAAACTTGATTTGGGAACTAGAGACTTCAGGGTGTTCGGGAGTCTTACTCAGGTTTTGCAGGAGGGTGTTCTCATCTTTCTCTAAAGTTTTGATTTCTCTTTCTAGATCTACGATGTGAGACACATGGGACTTGAGTTTTTCTAGAAGGGATATGCAGTTGGGACAGGGCTCAAGACCAACTAATTGAGAATTTATGTGTTCTTGTTTTTCCAACTTGTTTTGCAGTTTTATGTTATCTTTAACAAGACTTGAAAGGATTTTCAACAATTCAGGTTTTTCATAATTACTCAAGGAATCAAGAACAGTTTCAGTGGTTACCTCACTGGGTTGTTCCCCAGTGGTTTCTCCTATGGCCATGCCACACATGTCCGGGAGTGCCCATGCTTCAGGATCTTCGTCTTCATCATCGCTCCAAGTAGCGATGTAAGCCTTCTTTCTTTGCTTTCTGCCTTCAGTTCCTTGTGGACATTCCTTCGCAAAATGTCCTTTCCTGTTACATTTGTAGCAAGTCACTTCTGAGAGATCCTTCTCCGTGGGCTTTCTTTGGGAACTCTGTCCCTTTCCCCAGTTCCCACTGTTCCGTTGAGACTTTCCTTTGTAGAAATTTCGAAGAGCCTTTGTTACAAGAACTAGCTCTTCATCCTCTTCTTCTTCAGAGTCTTCATGTTGTTCTTGGGTTGATTTGAGCATCTTTTCGATCTTGAGTGCGATCCCTCGATGAGCTCGAGTTTGTTTCTTATCATCTATCTTCCTCTTCTCATGTCCCACTAGCTTTCCAAACACTTGATGAAGCATAAGTGTTCGATTTTCTGGGTTTTCCTTGAACATCGTTCTCTCGTTTGCCCATTCTCCAGTCAATCCATTGAAGAGCTGTTGGACCTTCATTTTGTGGGTGATTTCTTCTTTTGTGATCCCCAATCCTTCCATCTTAGTGCAAAGTCCTTCAAACCGGGATTGGTAGCTATCGACGGACTCTCCCATCTCCATTTGGAAGTTGTAGAACTCCCTCTTTGCGTTCATTTGAAGATCTTCTCTGAGATCTGAGTTCCCAACGTGCATTTGTTGGATGGCTTCCCACATTTCCTTGGCTGTGTCAAGGTTTGCAACCCTGTCACAATCTTGTACGCACATGGACCTCTTTAGGTACTGTTTGGCTTTGTAGTTTGCCTCCATGCACTTGTACTCGTTGGGACCCCACTTTGAGAGATCGTTGACAATAGCTGGATCGATTTCGAAGTTCCCCCTTTCGATGACGCACCAGGCTTGGTAGTCTTGGCCACGCATCCAATCTTTCATGTCTCGTTGCCAGCTTTCAAATCTTCCTGTTATAAGCCTTGGCGGCTTGCTGGTATTGTTCCCCACCTGAGTAAGTTCCTGAGCCATTTTGACACCTGCGATGCTAACACAAATCTAGAGCGCTCGCTCTGATACCAATTGTTGGATCGTAATCGGTTAGCAGTGAGCTTGGGAACTGGCAATTAAGTTGTTCCCAAGGCAGCGGAAGTAAATAATCGCAAGTAATAAAAACAGTTAAAGGGACAGTTCCTTTATAGAGGAACCCCACTACAACCAACTAGTTGTATGGGTAAACCTCTACCTCCGCTTGGAGGATTTTGAATGACTTACTTATATTGATTGCTTTGTTCCTTAGTTACACAGCCGGATTTACACTTCTCTATTCCTACAAGTTCTTCCTAACTCTAGCAACACTAGTAAATCCTCTCAACTGAGTTCCTAAGCTCACAACAGCAAAACACAAGTAACTCAAACCTTACGCTGACTTCTCAGTTCCCTTGCTCCAGGGAACTTCAGCTTCACCGTCGTCGAGATCACACACTCGCCGGCGGGGACTTCTCTTCCTTTTCTTTCTTTTCTCAGATGTGGGTGTTTTGTAAGTTCTGGGAGAAGTACTCAAACCGAGTACTATTCATTTGGCTTTATAGTCCATTTGTCTTGGGCAGTAGCATCTTTCGTTTGTGTCCAAAATGCCCTTTGCTTGATGCCCAAGTTGTACTTTCTTCACATGTGACTTTGGTTTGAACTAGGTCAACTTCTTGAATCAATCGGACCGTTGGATGAAGCGTGACAGTCTGATCCTCAGACTGTTCCCTCTGGCTGTCTGAGACAGGATCCCGCGATCTGCGCTGAACGGTCGTTGTCTTCACATGTGAGTTCCCATTTCATGGGAACTGACTTCTTCAGAGTTCCCTTGATGGAAACTCTTCATCGTTGTAAGCTTGTGTTTTCTTGTTTGTTTCTGGGAGTTCCCACTTCAAGGGAACTTTCCTCTTCAGAGTTCCCTTGATGGAAACTCTTCATTGTGGCTAGCAGTGGCTTTGTCATTCATAGGAGTTCTTTGCTGTACCTGTGTTCCTTAGAAGTACTTGAACAAACCACATTAGTTCCCTATGGTGTTTGTCATTATCAAAACTTAAAGAGGAGTGAATCGTTGATCCGTTGCTTAGAACCAGAGGTCCCAACAACGTCCCAACAGTGGTCCTTGTAAACAAATGGAGACGATGATCGGTGTGTGCTCTAACAATGTGATCACGCCAATGAGTAAGCCAGTTCCTCTAGAGGTACGCTAACAACAATGGATTGACTTTTTTACTCCAATCTGACCATTTCGCAGTAGACGAAGTCGTGCCTCGTACTCTACTACTGTCGTTGAGCAAAATAGTTCTCATGCTTTGTTTACAAACCACTCTGCAAACGCCGTAGAAAAACCGTATGCCAGAGCGTATGCCTTGCAATTTCGCTAGATATGCACCCAACACAACATGTACTTGGCGTTGGGAAACATGACCGCAATGGTCTTAACCTCGACAACATCACGATCAATGACAACATCTGGAATTTTTCCAACCATTTTGAACACCTCCCGCAACTGATATAATACCCATTTATAGTGATCTTGGGTCTCTCTTGCCATAAATGCAAACCCGGTGCTACAAGTATGCATGGTGCAAGTCACCATCTCACTCAAGGGCATGATATAACTGTAATGTTAATTAATTTGAATAAGTTAACGTGGAAAACTTAATGTTCAAAGTAAAAACGCTTTTATTATAAATACTTACATGTTCGTTTTGTATGTCGCATCCATAATCACAACATACAGAAACAACTTCAGCAGATTCAATGACTTGGGGTGGGCATAGAAAAAGTCTATTATCTCATTGCTTCCGCCCTCGGCTCGATTATCGAGATAGTACCCATTTGACTTTAAGAAATGGTGTGAGAATTGAGTTATCGTCATTAAGCTTATCTCTTTCTTCAGTATCTCATGCCGAAAAGCATACAACTGTCTAATCGATGTTGTGATGTCCGACCACTTTTGGCGTAAGTATGTCATAACAAACTTCAGATCACCATGTTCGAGGATTAATAGCCATACATCATCCTTTTGCTCGTCGGTCATGCGGCCGACAAAAGCATACGCATTCAGACTAGTAGAAAGGTCGTGATTATGGCGACCGTATTTCACGCTTAGCCGCTAACGATGGGTCCTTCTGTCCCATTGTCCAACCAACTCAAACGGGTAACCAATCCTATTACGTGGTTTTTCCTTTAGACCATCACCAATTTGTAAGGTCTGCAAAATAATGCAAGATTTTCCTTTCTTCGTAGGTTTGTACTCACCATCAAACACACATGCTAAAAGGACCCTCGTTTCCCAACAATTCACAATGGTAACACCATGTTCAAAAATCGATAGCGGTGACTGGCAACGCTATAAACAAAGTTATTTTTTACCGCTTTCTCGATGGGCGAGATTTTACATAATTATTATATTTTATTTATTGTTTCGTTTATATTTATTTTTTAATACATAATTATTTTTTTATTAAATATATGTTGGCGACCACTTAGTCGCTAAATTCAAACATATCGTGCACTACAAGACGCATAATCGTGCGCTTTGGTTCAGTTGAAGGTGACAGTCGTGCGTCTAGTTTCCGAGATTAGCGACCATTTGATCGCTGGACCTGGCGAAGCGGGTGGCGACCACTTAGTCGCCTTGGTCACCGTAGCGTCTAGGTGGTCGCTAATATCGACGACCACCTGGTCTCCATGGTTGCCAAGTGTGTGGCGACCAAGTAGTCGCCATGGTCGCTAATATTGGCGATCACTTGGTCACCACCTGATTAGCGCACGGCCATTTAGCGACCACGGTATGGTCGCTAAATCGATTTAGCGACCATACTTTTGATTTAGCGACCATATTTTTTGTTGCTAAATCTGCCTTTTTTTGTAGTGTCCACATATAAGATGAACGTGCCCAAGGTTGGAACATATCAACATCCAATCTATTATTGCAGTATTTACCACGGATGAGTTTACTCCAAATGGCATCAGGTTCATTCAAAAGCTAGCTTCCAATCAAGCTTAGCAAGTAAAGCATCGTTAGAGCCTCTCATTGTTCTAATTCCCAAACCTCCATTCTCTTTTGGTTGTGCAATTTTCTCCCAGCTTAGCAAATGAATCTTCCTCTTCTCAGTTGAAGATCCCCACACAAAAGTCCGGATTTTCTAATCTATGGTATCACAAATTGATTGTGGTACAAGGGTAGCCTGCATTGTATGAAGAGGAAGACTCGAGAGGACTGAATTAGCTAATATGACTCGACCCGCTGCGGATAAATATTTGGCCTGCCAATTACTCAAACGGGTCATGACCTTGTCAAGAAGAAAAGCATAATGATCAGCCAACATACGATCACAACTCGTAAGTACGCCAAGGTAAGATCCAAGCTAGATCATCCGAAATCGGCATAGATAAGAAAGAGCTGATCGTTTCCCTAACTGTTTGGTTCACATTCCGGGAAAAAATGATGATACTCTTGTTATAATTAACTGTCCCCTGAATAAAAGCAAAATCGATCCAAGCAACTCTTAATAACCGCAACTTGATTAACCGAGGCCTCCGCAAAAAGAATAAGATCGTTTGCGAAGAAAAGATGCGAGAGCCTAATTCCGCCTTCATAAATCGGGTGCCAGAGCCCCAGATCAACCATGTCTAGCTTGTATTATATGTGAACGATATTCCATGCACAAAACAAATAAGTAAGGAGATAACGGATCGCCTTGGCGAATCCCACGAGACGGACGAAACGAACCAACCGGAAATCTATTCCAAAGAAGCTCCATAGGTCCTGATGTTTGGCATGTCATAATAACATCAATGAGCTAAATATTGGGTGCCCTTCAATTCTGAACTGCACACCGTACCCTAAATTTGCATATAATATTTATTAAAAAAAAATCCTTACATTACTTATTTAAAAAGGTCTCTGTACAAGACACTAGCCATAATCTAGATATTTAAGTAAGCCCGATGTATGGCAACTAAAAAAACGGAGGTCTTCTTATGTAAGTGCCGATTTTTCTTCAGAGAGTGTGCATATAGTACGTTACTATTCTTGCCTCCCTAGATCCTTGTCAAATCACAAGATTTAGACTATCATGACAATTTGGGGGATATAATGGACATTACTCATTGACTAATGCAACACATATGCCTTATATTATATATAGGTGCTAGCTAGAAGTTATGCATGGAACAAATAGAACTAGTTCATATATATTGCTAAAGCTATAAGAAAACATGAGCAAACTAATACTCTCCTCCTTATCTTTGTTGCTCGTTCTTGCTTCAAATGTCCACTCCCAAATTCTAAACTCAGCCATTCCAGTAACAACAGTAGATCTTATCTCACTCCCGGCCAATGCGACAGGCCCCAATTGCATTGCCTTTGATCGTTCCGGTGCAAGCCTTTACACCGGCGTCACCAATGGCAGAATCCTCAAAAGGACTGGCCCTTCCACCGATTTCGTCGAATTTGCTATTACTTCCGAAAACTGGTAAAATAAAGAACATTCATATATTAAAAATATAAGATATATTTTTATTTTTGATTTGTGACATAAGCCTAGCTTGTTGTATTTTTTGGTTTAGGTGAAAAGTTGTTTATATAAAGTTTTGTGTTACAGGTCGAAACAACAATGTGAGTCAAAGAATGTAAGCCTTGAACCGGCTTGTGGAAAACCGTTAGGGATCGAGTTTTACAACAAAACCGACACCCTATATATACGGATTGTTACGATAATCTTCGATCTATTGGCCCAGCCGGCGGAGTCTCTACTCTGCTTGCTTCCTCGGCGGAAGGAGTACCATTTATGTACTTGAATGCTATTGAAGTTGATCAAGACACTGGAATTGTATACTTCACCGACACTAGCTCGGTGTATCATAAAAAGTATGCATCAAATGCTTTTTTTTATTTTATATTAAGATTTAACTACTCGATCTTGCACTAATTAATTATATCCGAAAATTAATTTAGTACTAACAACATATTTTGTTGGCATGTGTAAATTAATATAGAGATTTTGATCGAGTAGTTCTCACCAACGACACTTCGGGGAGGCTCATAAAATATGACCCCGCAACCAAACAAGTCAGTGTACTGCTCCGCAACCTCGCAGGGCCATCCGGAACCGCCCTCAGCAAGGACGGGAGCTTCATTCTCGTGACGGAGATCTTGAACAACCGAATCCTAAGGTATTGGCTGAACGGCCCTAGGGCCAACACCTCGGAGATCTTTTACAACGCGCCCGGAGCACCAGACAACGTAAAGAGGAATGCAAACGGAGATTTTTGGGTGGGCGTTTCGATTGGGGGCGTACAAAGGGACATTGGAGGCACACAAGGGGCGATTCCGTTAGGGATTTTGCTTGGCCAAGACGGACAAGTGTTGAGGGCTTTGAATTTCGCCACGGCTAACTTTACCATGCTCCTAAGATACGTTCAAGAGTACGACGGCAAGTTGTACTTGGGTTCGTGGAGTTCAGACGCGGACCGTATTGGCGTCACAAGGAGTACTTTTGGGTGATCACAATTCACAAACAACTATCGATCGAAGAAAGTCTGAAATAAATGTGAAGAAAAGTTTAATCACAAGTCTACATTTTCTCACACATGATATCTAGCTAGAAAATAAGGCAAGTATGGTGTAAAAATCATGCAGTAAAATGAGCATGGTTCTGTCTTGTATTATTATAAGGGAATTTACGAGGGTAGGTTCAAGCGAGGACACTCGTTTGGTTGTGGTGAAGAGAAACTCTTACAATGAGGAGTAATTACAACTAATTGAATTTACTTCTTTATTATAAATTAAATGATCAGGATTTTTCATTTTTTTTATATCAAATTTAAGACCGAGCTAGCAACATCAAAACAACATTATGTGTGACACCAACATGCAAACGAAATCCGCATGCTTACCAAAAAGAGATTTGAGCATAAAGCCCCAAATTCACTAGTTATATATTAGGGTTCTTGTCCTCAAGCTTAACGAAGAGTCCGAAATCTGAGAACTGAACACCAGAAATTGGAAAACCAAATTGAAATCCAAAGCAGCAAACAAAGTCTAGGGTGAACGATTACTCAAACATTGAAACCAAGAATACGAGCCAGCCTAGAAATCACAAACAGAAAATTTACCAACTCAGCACCATTATCGCCGACCCAGCTCCAAATTAAATCCGTGGCCTTAGGCAAGAACCTAGGAAGCTACAAATCTATGCCATACTCAAACTCAACCCACCAAATGAAATTACTTAAACTAGACATTGGGTGGAAAAGACGAGCTTAGAAATAAATTCCAAGTCCAAACTAGTAGCTAAATCGAATTTCTCAACTTTTTCTTTCATGTCGTTTGCAAATTAGTAAATTGTTAAATTCCGATTCCGGCGGACCAATATGACGTGGGGTACACACGTCGGATCATGCGCATAAGCGTGTTCGACTCAACACATAAGTCCGTGGGATTCCATCTTAAAACCAATTGGCAATAGGAGGTGTAGCCCAATGGTATATATGTTGGGCAAGTTATATCAGAATTGCCGATGTGGGATAACATTCTTTCACACGCTCCCTCAAGTGCAACTGCTTGGCCTCACAATATGCCAGTTGCAACTTGACGACATGCCTTTAGGCCGGCCAGCCCATATAGATAGGAGTCGAGATCCAGACCGAACAGGCTCTGATACCATGTTAAATTCCGGCGGGCCAATATGACGTGGGGTACACACGTCGAATCATGCGCATAAGCGTATTCGAACCAACACATAAGCCCGTTGGGTTCCATCCTAAAACCAATTGGCAATACAAGGAGTAGCCCAAGAGTATATATATTGGACAAGTTATAACAGGTACCGATGTGGGATAACATTCTTTCACTTAAATTCACGATAACATGAATTTCTCCATCTTAATTTGTAAAAATCAAAGATTCCCGCATGGTTACAGTAGGCCAAAATCATGGAGAGATCAAAAAGAAGGTTAAATAGTAATTTATGGAAAAAAGAGTAATTTTATAAAATTTAACCTATAATTTTCTCAAATTTTATCTACATATAAGATTGGGTTTTGCCACAATTTATTGCTCTCATTAAATATGCTAACAATAATCCCTATATAATTAACATTGTCGAAAATAAGTTAAGAAGTTATATGTAGCTTGGTGGTGAGAGTGCTTTTCTATGAACTCATTGGTCATTAGTTCAAATCTCCTTGATGCAATATTTTGGTTCAATTTATCTACTCATTAATTTTCCTATTTCTTAGATTATCTCACCACTTATATTCTATTTTAACTTACATCATAAACTTTTTTGGCAATCAAAGCCGATCATAATTAATAAATAATTTGTGTAACTTTTATTTTCATTTTATAATAAATCAAATGTATTTTTTCAACTCAATGATTATGGTAATTGTCCATAAACGAAAAGTTATGATTCAAATTCATATGGTATCATTTTATACATATTTTTTCACATAAAATTATCTACAACCATAATTTTAAATTATAGTATAATTTTTCCATTTGCAAAGTAAATTCATTTTACTATATGATATAAGAAGCTTAAAAAATGAACAAAAACCCATGACAATTAAGGAATATGTTTTATGTGTATTTTGTTTTCAATTTATATGAAATCAAATATATTTATTTAACTTGATGGTTATGATGATTTTGTATAAACTAAAAGGTTAATATTTAAATACATATGGTATCATTTGTCAACTATTTTTTCATATAAACATTTGCATCTATAATTTAAAATAAAAATATACTTTTTCCATTTGTAAAGTGATATCTATAGTATTATAGGAGATAAGAATTAAGCTTAAAATGTAAAAAGCCATCAAAATTTAGAAATATTTTTTTTGTGTATATTTTGTTTTCATTTCATAATAAATCAAAGATATTTTTTATTCAATAGTAATGGTGATTGTGTATAAAATAAAAGGTTAATATTCAAATCAATATGGTATATTTTTTATTGATTTTTCATATGAACATCGCAAACATAATTTTAAATAAAAAAAAATTGTCTTCTCGTTTGCGAAGTAAATCTATTGGATTATATATTATATGCGATATGAACCTTAAAAATGAAAAAAAATTACATTAATCATGAAAATTTATGATTATATTAATATATATATATATATAATCATTAAAATTTTAAATAAAATTAAATAATATATTAACAAAATGGTTATTTTTTCTTGATGGTTGAAATCTTAAAATAACTTTAATATGCTTAATCAACTATTATGAATCATCATTTTATGAACTTTTTTTACTCTTCGCCTAATTGAAACTATTGTTTTGAATTTTATATAAATACCAAACACCAAAATCCAAAATAAAAACGCTAAAAGCACACTGAAAAAAATTGCTCAAACGACCTCTCAAAATTGATGACCATTATTTATCAATGATTCATACTTCGTAAATATTAATTTTCATTAATTTGTGTTATCCCCTCACATTCTCACTTTTGCATCTCTTTCAAAGAAATTAATTAAGAATATAAATGCAATTTAATTATGAAATATGAAATTAACTCTACCCCTTCAAATTTCGTACATCACATACGCTCCAAACTAACGCCTATTTTAAAATCTTATAATTATTTTCAATTCATTTCCCCTCAAACCTTCTTTTTTATAGTGATAATTAAAAAGAGATCTCGGACGATCATTAGAAGCACAGAGAAAAAACTCTGAGCAACACAATTTGAGGTACACAAGAGGAACGACCCAAAGCTCAAACAAGGTAAGTATCTTCTACAACTTCCAACCTCTCTTTTATACTATTTCGAAAAGGTACGTATCGATGACCATAATTGGTTTGAATCACTATATTTGTTGGCCAATACACCAAAATAATAACCATGCCTGTGTTTAAGGACCGATTACTTAGCTCCATGCGTATGCACGAGCATCACCACTAGTATATAAGAGTAAACGAGTAAGTACACGAATTTAATGGATTTTTTACGGAGGTAGTACATGGGTGTCGATCACGAATAGAATGAGATTAAAGGGTGCCTTCAATAATTAGCTGTATAACCGGTGGTTTTGAGCAAAGTGGGGTATTTAGTGGTGATTTTCCAACAATTTGCTCTAATAAATAAACTTTTAGTTACGTTTGTCGAAAATGAACTCATAGAATATCAAAAGGGGCTTGTTATGCACAACTCAATCTATAACTATATATTAAAGTTGTACATTTTCGAGCTACCAGAATGATTCTGATCCCACATCATATTTACAAAATTATTTTTTTATTCCAAATATTTTAACTTTTCCTATTAAATTCTTCTTTAACTACTTAAATCTATCTTTAACATCAAACAAATATCTATTTAGTATAACAATATCTTTTGAAAACTTCATTATATAAATATTCAAAATTAAAGATAATAAATTTAAAATATTTTAAAATAAGTATATATATCTTTTATCTTTTAGTATGATATCTTTTCACATATATATATATATATATATATATATATATAAAGTAATGATAAATACTTTAAAAATAATAAAAATAATGATAAATAATGATAAATACTTTAAAAATAATAAAAAATAATGATAAATACTTTAAAAATAATAAAAATAAGTAATATAATATTTAATATATATTGAAATATTTGATAATCTCTAAATTAAGTACATATAAAGTAATAAAAATATATAATACTTAATCTTATCTAATCTTTACTTTATCGAGTCACGTACAAAATGAGTTCGACCCCACCTTAAATGAAAATAAATTATTTTTATCTATATCTTATTATCTTTCATTTTTTTAGTGATATTTTATTTATTAATTTAATTATTATTTTATGTAAAGCTTATCTCTTCCATATTCTAATATATAAATCTCTTTTTATTCATATGTTATCTTTTTTGTTTAAATATGAAATATCATCAAGGAAAAGGAGAAATGTACATTATTTTTACCTTAATAATATTTTTTATTCTCAACATTAAACTTAATAATTTATATTTAATTTGTTTTATTTGATTCCAAAAAATAAAAAATTGTACATTATACGAGCAATAAATTACTTACATTAATTTTTATATTATATATTTATTTAATATCTTCAAAATAACGAACCATAGTCGTGAATGGCATGACGAGTACAATTAGTAAAACTAAATTTTTTATAAAAATTATAGATTTCTTTTTAAAAAAAGTCCTAGATGAAATTTATATCTTTTCCTTTCATCACTTTCTCTCTTTCTCGTGTACTTTGGGATCTTCTTCTTGAAACAAATTGTACGTGAATCCAAGCTTGGTTTTGACAATTTTTTACACCAAAAATCATCTACTCTTGATATACTACTAGATCCAAGTTTATTTTCAATTTAAAACTCAAAATCTAGATGAATTTGTTTTTCAGAAAATTGGGCTTTGTGAATTTCCAATTCAAATTGAACGAAATCTATTTCTATTTTTATGAAATAAAGTGTATTTTTTAGTTGAAAATGATATGAAGCCATGTTATAGTGCAATAATCAATTCAATTAATTCTGAAGAAATGCAAAATAGAATTTAAAGTTTAGAATTAAGGTTGTGAATATTTTGAAAACTTTTAAGAGATTGCTATTTAAAATCATCTCCTCACTGAGTTATAGTGAGCAACATAGAGGGCAAAGGAGGTAAGAAAGTATGAAGTGGAATCAGCAGATGGCAGGGGACGATGATGAATGATGATGAGGAGGAGAACAATAGTTTTGTTCGTAAGAATGAGCCAGAGAAGAGAAGGAAGAAGAATTTGGGATAATGGACTATTTTGCAAAATGTGTAAATATGGTATTTTATTATTAGTTTTAATGGATTATGTATAGTAGATATATATAAAAATTAAACTCATATAATATAAAAAAAATGAACTTCTAACATACATAAAATAAACTTCTAGTAAATAATTAAAAATGAACTCTTAATATATAAAAAATAAATTAAAAACCATATTTAAGATTTATAATTTTTTTCAAAAAAGAAAAATAATAAAAAACATTCTTGAGAATAAGAAAACTAAAAAATATTGAGCCTTACTTTTCATACTTAGTGGCTACTTTGCATGGAGTATAAATACTCTTGTAACATCGAGTCTTCTGACACACACACATCAATAACAATCTTTCTCTCTCTCTCTCTCTCTCGATATTCTATCTTTTCTGCATTATGCCTTGTATCATGGTATCGAGTTGATTTTTCCATCCTTCTTTTATGGCTTTCGCTCTCAATCACGAGTTTCCTCCTCTTCATTCACAAAATTAATTCCTCCTTGAATTGTGATTCCATGACTCCTTGGGGTCGTCTTCCAGCTCGAGATCACGATTTTACTTCCATGGATGAACTTTACCTCATCACAATGATCATCCGAGTTATGTCTTGTCGACAAGCCTCATCGATGATCGCAATTACACTCCATGGCGCCGATCGGTTGAAGTTTCTTTGATTACGAAGAATAAACTTGGTTTTGTCAATTGAACATGTGCAAGACCTAATTCCGACTCTGCTCAACAAGCACTTTGAGATCGGTGTGACAATATGGTTTTCTCCTGGCTGTTATGAAATTTGACCCCCTATAGTAAGGGTAGGACACAAAAGAAGAATGAATGAAACAAGAAGAGAGAAGAACACATGAATTTGTTAACCTAATTCGTCAGAATGATTACGTCTCGGGGCACTACCAAGTCAGAGACTTTCCACTAGATTCGAGGATTACAAGGATTACAAGACCTAATCTTACTGATCTACACTGATCTCATTAGTCTATACCCTAACCTCTCCAACTCTCTCTGAATTTTCCCTCTCTGCTTTTCAGGTTTTTTCTAGCACAGTACACAATTAAAATAATTATGGGTATTTATCGAGGATCCTAGGTATAAAAATAGAAACAAGATATTACAAGGATAGAAATTACAATATCTCCTAAATATATTTCTTTCTTAAACCCAATATCTTTACCCCATTAATGATAGAAAATCTTATCTACCAAAAATAAAAGACACAATCTATCCAAAAGATCTCGTCAAACTTGCAAGACACGATAAAATCAACCTTGTAACGACGCGGGCCAAGACGTAGGCTCATCCCTGGGATGGCGTGGTCGCGTCCCACCACTCTCAGACCTTAATCAAACGCCCGAAATAGTGCGACTACAGTTGGAAATTTGAAGGGGCAATTTGTAAACGAAAATATCGGCCTTAATTAAATTAGGATATTGTCTTAGCTTATTAGATAATAAGGGATAATAAAGATGCTCAAAAATACTTTTATAAACCCTAGCCCTCCTTTTTCCTCTATTTAAGAGACTTGATGATGATTAATGAAAGACAAACTCTAATTTCCACACTAAAATTATTCTTCTCTTTTCTATTGAATTTTACCCCCTTTTTTTTTTTGGTTGCTCATCCGGTTCGCCCTACCCAAGTGGATTTGGGTCGGACTTAAGCCCATGACTACATCCGGATTCGGAGCGGGGTAGGGAATTACGGCTTTAAACTCCTCCCAACGACGTTGCGGGGGATCGAACACGGGATTCGCCCTTCCAAGTGCAGCTCCCATACCACTGCACCAACACACCGTTGGTAATTTTACCCCTTTTCTGCCCAAACTTTTTATGAAAAAACAGTCACAATCCTCAATCCTCCTTGTTTGCTTGGAGCTATCATTTCCTTTCCATAATTTTTGAGATGCATCTTTCGGCATGGAAAGCCGATTTTAATATTTGGATTGAGGTCTTTAGGAGTTGTTTTAATTTGGATGGTGTTCTGGTGGATTGTGTGATTAGTGATTGATCCTTGATACATCAATTCCTTATGTTAATCATTTTTTATAAGGAAAAAATTTAATATATCAGATCAAATCTGGTTAACCGAGATCACTATTCAAAACAATAATCAATAATCGGACAAGCCAGAAATAGCATAGGGATCTAGTTAAAACTTTGGTGGTATCTTACCCTATATGTTCGAAGGACGGAATTTTGTAATATTGTTAAGAATCCTCTTCTCACGTCGGACGTTGAGAGTTAAATTAGATCAATATATAAGCCCTTGGGTTATTCCACCTAGATCTGTTCATCGGTCCAAAATCGAACCAAACCGAGGAAAACCGAACCGAACTGAAAACTGAATTTCGGAACAGAGGACCGAACCGAATAAGCTCGGTTCGGTTCGGTTTTTATTCGGTTCGATTTGGCTCAGGTAGGAACCGAAGTAGAAGATTAGGTACAAAGCCGATCCAAAATATAGAAAATAACACCCTAATTAAACCAAACTAGAACCAAACTAAACCGAACCAATTTTTATCCAAACCGAACTAGAACCAAACTAAACCGATTTAAACCTAAAAAATCGAACTAACATATGCTATTTTTATTATTTTGAACTAAAATCATTCAAACCATTCGAACTAAAACTTGCAAATGATAAACAAAGCAATACAAAACTTGCAAAATGGGATTTAGGGTTACATCCTTACATGGGTAGGGCTTAGTAAGGGTATTTTTTTAATTTTTAATTTTTATATTAAAATAGATCGGTTTATCCGAACGAAACTGAGACCGAAATGAACCGAAAACCGAACTAGCAAAAATCTTGAATCGAGGACCGAACCGAAGTACCTTGGATCGGTTTGGTTCGGTTCGATTCGGTTCGGTTCAGTTTTCAGGTAAAAACCGAGTTACCTTAACCAATGAACAACCCTAATATTTCCTCCTATTGCCAAATTGTTTTAGGATGGAACCCATGGGCTTATGTGCTAGGCCCATTTGCGCATGTGCAGCCGTATTGACACGTCCCCAGTTTACGTACCTATCGGTCCCACAGACTTTCACATGGTATCAGAGCCTAATACGATCCTTGATTTTTTTTCCAAACCCTAAACTTTCACCACGACTGACGACGATGCCAACAAATCCGATCCGCCGGTCGTTACCCCTGTTGTAGTCACGCCGACTATGCCTCCTGCGGTCATGGTCGTTATTCCTGTCGTGGCTCCAAATGAGACTCCGCAGCACAAGACTAATGTCGGCACCCTTCTAGCCGCTGCTTCTGGAATAGCAACTCCAACACTTTCGTTTCCGACTCTGAATGTCAAGTTGAACCTTTTCGTTTCGCCTAGCCCTATCCCCCTCTAGGGGTATTTTAGTGATAGGTCCTATAGGAACTAGGTGATCCTATTTGGTCAAATCTCTAACGACAAACTCCTATCTTCCTTTCATTATGGTATTTCTGAACAACTTGATTTGAATTATGTTCTTTGGCGTCACACCATCAAGTCTTCCCTAGAGGCTTACAATTTTGATCACTTTCTTCTTACCAAAATCGCACCACCATCATCTCTTCATGTTGCTTCGGGTTCTACAACACTACCCTCCACCAATCCGGAGTTCACTGATTGGAAGCAGAAAGACAGGTTCATTCTTTTATGGATTTGTTCCACTCTATCTACACCTTTATTAGCACATGTGGCTCGTGCCAAGACCACTTATGAGGCTTGAGCTATTTCCGAGCGCATGTTTTTTGCCCAAACTAGGGCTCATTCTATGTTTCTCAAACATCAAATGCAAAACTTGATAAAAGGCAATTTATCTATTCTTGAATATGTGGAGAAAAAGCGAAGCTTTTTTGATGTTATGGCTGAATGTGGCTATATTGTTTCTGATCATGACTTTATTGAGTGCCTTCTCAACGGGTTAGATTCGTCCTACTCGGCGTTTCTGACTGTGTATAATATACAATATTGTTTGAACGATATATCGTTTCTGACGATGTTTCTGTAGGCTAGTTTTTTAGTAGGAAAAAGTTAGGCCGAGATAACTTAACCTAGCACATCCTTACGGATTAGGGCATGAAGTCCTAAACGGGTCTGAATCTAATTGGTACTAACCAAATGCATATCTTAGGCCAACGATCAAATCCGCCACTTAATTTATTACAGTCATTAGGTGTATGAAGAAAACGAAACGACTGCAAATTAACAAATGTATCGATCGGCAACTAGCATTTAAATTTTCCAAGGGCAAGATCCAGTGACGGATCCAAGTGGGGGCCGGCGGGGCCGGTGCCCCCACTTCCGTCCGAGTTACAATTGAGTTATAAGTGTTCCTAAATTTTTTCCGGCTTGTAATTGAGTTACAATTATCTAGGAATTAATATTTTGTTACATATTATTGACTATGTACACGTTACACCATAGTCTTATTAGAGGAATGTTTATTCAAATGTTGATTATGTTGGGTTGTGTCTTAATTTTACATTTGTCCAGCCCACCATTCTAGATGGGCTTTTAAATTTATTTTCAACATTTATTCTAGTTAATTTTGTGTTTCTATGAGGCTTTTAATATTATTTTTATATCAAGGCATCGAGTTAGAGCAAATACATCAATATGTGTTATTACGATGGATTCCACACTTGACACCTTCACGACAACAACCATATTTACTTGTGTTTCCAAAACGGTTTCGTTTTGATAAAAATGTTAAATTCAAGTGTGTTGAATATCAGAAACGATAGAACCTAAAATGAAATTATGATTGAAAGAACAAAGTGTGTTATTACGATGGATTCCACACTTGACACCTTCACGACAACAACCATATTTACTTGTGCCCCCGCTCTGATTAATTTATGCGTCCGTCACTGGCAAGATCTACTTCCTTGTAATGCATTTATGACAATAAGACTATCTCTTTCAATTTCAATTTTCGAAATATTCCTAATCTTAACTTTACAAACAGCGTCATTCATTTTTGGCGTGATAGGGTAGGCCAGTTAGGCAGCTGTATGATGTCATGATGTGGCTGTCCATGCTCTATAATTCATAATTGGATCCAAATCGTCAAACAATGCCCATACGACAATGAGACCTAGCCCACCTTATATATACGGGCTATGCATTATTTTACTTATAGGGTACGTGCTTGCATGAAATCGAAAACCTTGACCTAGCCACCTTATATATACGAGCTATGCCTTAATTGTATGTGGCTCCTATACGACAATGAGACCTCAATTGCATTGCAACATTTTGAGTGTTGAAAAAATTTGAGTTAACTAGCTTATATAAACGAGCTATGCATTATAAAAACATTATCCAAATCACAAGAAATCAACCCTTGTAATTAATTGAAAGAATAATGTTTTGACAAAATCTTCAAGAATTAAATAAAATCTTCAGCCTTCAGACATCTAATTAATCAAGCGGTTAAAACTTTAAGATAGTAGCATGAGTATTCTGGTTTAATTTTCATGAACAATGCGCTAAACTGAAAAAGTAGTCTTCATTTTTTTAATAATTTAAAACTAGTTGAACTTTTGTATCATGGGCAGGTTTTTATATAGGTTTTTTGCCTAAATAAACATGTTTTTATGTAATGTTTTTGCCTAAATAAAATAACTTTTTAGGGTTGGCTACGTATGGCTATCCATGTTATGTAACTGCCACTAGAGTAGCCACCTCGATACTTACAAAGTCAATCGTTTAGAAAAACATGTTGGGACGGTAATGGGAACTCATGTTCCAAACATACGAACAACAATGCTTGTTTTCAGTTTTGATAATAACAAACACCATATGAGAACTAACGCTTTACATTCAAGTATTTTAAGAGAACACCAGATTTGACAAAGACTCTCTAAGAAGGGAATGCAAAAGGAACACAAGAATACATGATAGCAAGTTCCTATCAAAGGAACTCAGGAGAGAACAGTTCCCATCGCATGGGAACTCACATGTGAAGACAATTCCGTTCAACGTGAAACGCGAGATCCTGTCTCAGACAAATTAAACAAAGGCTCAGTCTAAGGAACATACTGAGACGAGCGATCCAACGGTCCGATTGACATTTGAAGTTGACTAAGTTCAAATCAAGTCACATGTGAAGATTGAAAACTTGGCATGCAAGACAAAGGGCATTTTGGACAAACATGAAAATGAAGATTGGAGCCCAAGTTCAAAAGAGTATAAAGTCAAATGAATAGTGCTTGGAATAAGCACTTCTCCTAGAATTCACATCCTCATTCAAACAAGAAAGAGAGACAAGTGAAGAGAAGTCTCCGACGACGAGTGTTCGATCTCGGCGACGGCGAATCCGAGTTCCCAGGAGTTAGGGAACTGTGACAGTGAGCTCAAATGTGTAAGGTTCGATTTATCTTGTGTTTCGTTGAGTTGTTCGCTTAGGAACTAGGTTGAGAAAACTTGCTAGTGTTGCTAGAGTTAGGAAGAACTGCTAGGAAAAGAGAAGTAAGTCTTGCCTGTTGTAACTAGGGAACAATCAATAAAAAAAAAAGATCGTTCAAAATCCTCCAAGCGGAGGTAGAGGTTTACCCACACAACTAGTTGGTTGTCGTGGGGTTCCTCTATAAAGGAACTGTGTCTTTTAAATTCTGTATTATTTGCGATTATTTACTTCCGCTACCTTGGGAACAACCTAACCGCTAGTTCTCAAGCTCTTACTAACGCACGTCGATCCAACAAAATACCATGTATATGAAAGGATTCAGCTGAGAGCTTCTCTTCCCAATGAATCCCAACGGCCAATAATATATGGTGATAAAGTGCAGTCTTATTTCATCTATGCATGGCCTGATTAGGCGGGTATAACGTCACTTGTCTGCCTTCCTTGGGTATATAACGCCACTTTCAAGCTCACACATTTATACGTACGAATCTAAAGAATTTAATTAGAGTTCTTTATACGAATCTACAGAATTGGACTTTAGAATAAGCACTCAAGTACATTAATTAACTAGAGTTGGGTGGGTCATATCTCAAATTTAGCTCATTTAATATCTGTAGGTATTTTAGTATTTGGTACTAAAATTGATATGTTCAATGAGTTTTTAAAACGTTTTTCTACGAGGCATATTGAGTAGTATATAAGAATATTTAATTTGAAAACAAATACTAAACAAATATAATTTATATAAATAAAATCTTAAAAAATTTAGCCAATTATACATAATTAATTGAATATTCTCCCTTAGTAGTTAGTGCATATTATAGAAAAATTATATTTAAACTACTTCACTAACCCAAAAAGTCCTTTATGTGAACGGCCATGACGGCTATAAATATAACTACTGCATATATGTTGATAAAGATAAGAAAACATGACCAAACACATACTCTCCTCCTTGTCTTTGTTGCTATTCCTTCTTCATGCCTCAATTGCTCACTCCCAAATCCCCCCTGTTCCTAACATTCTAGCAACTCCCGTCACAACAATTGATCGTCTCCCACTCCCTGCAAACGCAATCGGCCCCGATTCCATTGCCTTCGATCGTTTCGGCGCAGGCCCTTACACCGGCGTCACCAATGGCAGAATCCTCAAATGGACCGGCCCTTCCACCGGCTTTGTCGAATTTGCTGTAACTTCCGAAAACTGGTAAAATTAAAAACGTTCATATATTAATTACAAATTCTAAGATGTATTTTATTTTCGATTTTGTCACTATATTTATATAGTTTTGTGTTATAGGTCGAAACAACAGTGCGAGTCGAAGGATGTAAGCCTCGAACCGGTTTGTGGAAGGCCATTAGGGATCGAGTTTTACAACAAAACCGACACCCTATATATCGCGGATGCTTACTCTAATCTCCGATCCGTTGGCCTAGCCGGCGGAGTGGCTACTCTTCTTGCTTCCTCGGCGGAAGGAGTACCGTTTAAGTTCTTAGATGCTATTGAAATTGATCAAGAGACTGGAATTGTATACTTCACTGACGCTAGCTCTGTGAATCAGAAAAAGTATGTATGAAACTATGAAACTGTATTTATCAAATGCTTTTTTCATTTTAATATTTTCACAAGTATGTAACTACGTACTCTTGCATCTTTATCTTAAACTTTCTTACTAACAATTTTTTTTTATATATATAGAGATATAGACATAGCGATTCTTACCCATGACACTTCAGGGAGATTCATGAAATACGACCCCGCAACCAAACAAGTCACCGTACTACTCCGCAACCTAGGAAGGCCAGCCGGAGCCGCCCTCAGCAAGAACGGGAGCTTCATTCTTGTGTCGGAGTTCTTGAATTTCCGAATCCTAAGGTATTGGCTCAAAGGCCCTAGGGCCAACACCTCGGAGATCTTTTACGTCGCGCCAGGAGCACCGGACAACATAAAGAGGAATGCCAACGGAGATTTTTGGGTGGCAGTTTCGATTGGAGGCACACAAAGGGCGATTCCGTTAGGGATTTTACTTGGCCAAAACGGGCAAGTGTTGAGGGCTTTGAATTTTGCAACGGCTAACGTTACCGTGTCGTTAAGCAACGTTCAAGAGTATAACGGGAAGTTGTACTTGGGTTCCATGAGCTCGGGCGCGGACTATATTGGCGTTACAAGGAGTACTTCCGGTTAATCACAATTCCAAAACAACTATACTACTCCGTATAAATTAATTCGAAGAAAGTCGAGTGGAAAAAAGAAGTTTAATCACAACCGTACATTTTCAAATATGATATCTCGAAAATAAAGGAAGTATGGGGAATAAATTATTATGTGATAATTATGTCCTATCCTGTATATGTATGTAGCAATTAATCTTCTATATATATTATAAAATAGAAAAATTTAGGCGATTAATAATCCATTCAAATGACTTAAATATTATTTTTAAATTTGTAAATCTATTTAACTATTTAGAAAATTTTAACTCATTTATGACCAATTCATAATTAAGGGGAAGATTAAAAAATAAGGAAAAAAACTTATTTAGTGACAACTTTTCATATTCCTTAATCATCAACTTTTCTAGTATGAAAAGTCACCTCACCCTCACAATATTTACACTCAAATATATAAATGCAACTATGATCAATTCATAATTAAGGTTAATAGTGTATTTTTCTCTCATTGACAACTTTTTTCTTTTCACACACGATACCATTCTTTTGGGCTTAGTTTACTGCCGGAATTCGGAAAAGGAAAGCTGGGAGGGTTGGGAACCGGACTGGAACAAATTCAAAAAAGACCAGCCGCTTTTCATATTTCTTAACCTTCAATTTTTCTAATATGAAAAATCACTTCATCTTCTCAATATTTACAATCAAATATACACATGTAATTATTATGGAGAGTAAAAAAGTGGAAAAAATTATTCATATGACGACAACTTTTCATATTCCTTAACCCCCAACTTTTCTAATATAAAAAGTCAATTTATCCTCTCAATATTTACACTCAAATATACACATGCAACTAGAAGTATATGTCCGTGCATGCACGGGTTAATAATTTTATTTAAATTCTTTTTTACATGCTTAATTACGTATTTACTTTTTCAAATATTATATTCCATCAATTAAGTTTTTGAAGTTGTATATCTTTTTTACATATAAGTTATCACATGCATTTATAATTGACATTCAATTATTTAGAAAACCTATAAATATATAGATTTTCTAAATAATTAATTTATGATTGATGTATAATATTAAGTAAATATTATGTGTGGAAAGTCAAGAGGCTAAGGTAGAATACATAAGATATGTATGACATTAAGTCTATAGGAGGCAATTGAATTCTACCAAAAAACAAAATAGGAGGCAATTGAATGGTTTAAATTCAAAGCATTGAATGTAAAAAAATACAAATTTACATGTAGGTTAGATTAGATATCTCATATCACACAACAAGCTGAAAGAATGGCGTATTCGAGGAGAGTTTTGGAAGAGTTTTCAAGAAGCCGAGTTGATAGTGAGGAAGAAGCAAATAGGTTGACATACATACAAAAATGCATGGAAACAAGTGACACTTCGGTCTTGTTTCACTTTCATTAATACAAAACCCCTTTCTATCCAAAAACTACTTTTAATACTCTTGAAATCCGTGCAACTCTCTCTACTTTTTACGTTTTTCAAGACACTAAAAATCACTTTTCATCCAAAAAGCCTTTTCTACCCGAAGTGAAACAAGCCCTTCCTTTCAAAGGTGAATATTGTTTAGGACAACTCCAATGTTTGGGAGCATGTCCAATCGAATTATATATAAGTACAAAATTCTTTGATTATGTATATGTTCTTTCTTGGTTTGATGTAATATATTTATGTTTATTCATTTTTAGTTCATGATTGGGCATACAAATTTATTTCTAAATATATACGAAATACAAATTTCTATTGTCAAGTTCTATACATCATTTTTTATGACATTTTTCTTTTATATTTTTTATAAGTTAGAAGTGAAGGGAGGAATGATCTTGATCAAAAATATTATTATAAATAATATTAATTACAAGATTCAAATAATAAAATATTTGAATGCACAATCTATGTCAAATGTAGAAGAATGAAGATAATACTAGAAAAAGAAGTTTTGGAGGAAGAACCTTTGGAAAAGTTGTACAATTTTTTTTTCCAAAAACTGAGTGATTAACGATGTAATTTTGACCTTTCAAATTTTAAAGTACTATAACAATCTATTCGACTTTTATAAAGATTCAAAATTCAATCTTAATGAGTAAACCATTGTAACAAAGATTCAAAATTCAATCTTATAAAATTTGGTTTTTTATTTTTTTAATATATATTAAAAATCTATCAAATCAATTAGTATGAAAATAATAAATAATTTTAACTTACTTTCATATTAGATATGTATTAGATTATGTGACTTTTCATATTACCCTATTAATTTATCTATTTACCTTCTATCTATCTATATATTTTCTATATATATAGTAAGGTTATGCTTTTTGACATTCATTGTCCAAAGGAGTTGAAATATAAGTCATGATTTGCAACAATCTATCTATCTATCTATCTATCTATCTATATAGCTTATAAAGGAGAAACATGTGGTCATTTATGACCAGAAATCTAATTAAAGAAAATAAAAAGAAATTAAAAATTAAAATCATTTTAAGGAGAAATATTTAGTAGATTGGATAATTTATTGTCAATAAAGATTAAAAAATAAAAATAAATAAATTGAATTTATTGTCAATATCCTTTTAATTGACCTTTAGTCTCCTAGCAAACTTAGAATAAACATTCATTAAAGCTAGAAAAGTAAAATAAAAAATAATAATTTATTATCAATATCTTTTTAATTGACTTTTAGTCTCTTTTAGCAAGTTAGAATAAGAATCCAATCTATCTATCTATCTATCTATTTTTTAAAGCAGAGACATTTGGACATTTGGGACAAGAAATTTGATTAAAAGAAATGACTAAAAATTAAATGTAAAAATATGTCTTTTGAAATTCTATAAAGCATTTGACTAATTATGACTAAGGGAATAAGTAGAAATTGACAATTTATGATATGGAATTGAAAACTTCTATGTTCAATTTATCCTATTAAATTTTATGTCTTTTCAAATTCTATAAAGCAATTGTCTATTTATGACAAAGGGATAAGTAGAAACAACAAGTGAAAAAAATGGTAGATTTGAGAAAAGTTTAAAAAAGTAAGAAGCCAAGTTGGTAGTGGAGAAAATGCGAATATATGGACGTACACAAAAAAAAAAATCATGGATGCAAAGTGTATGCTACCTCCATATTAAGGTATTAATATATAGGACAACTCTAATGTTTAAGAGCATGTCAAAGAAAATTAGAAAAAAGTTACAATTAGAAAAATGTTTAAGAGCAATATAATTTTTTCTTCTTTGTTTGTTGTAATATATTTATATATATATATTCAATTTTCTTTCACAATTAGGCATAAAATTTTATTTCTAAATGAAAGAAAAATACAAATTATCATTATCAAGTTTTATAAATTGTTTCTTTAATTGTTGATGACAATAAAGAGGCATTTATCTTGAATATTCAATTTATAAATTTTTTTAATAAATTCATTCCAAGTATACAATATACAAAAGGCAATCTATATCAATTAGTTTGAAACCAAACATATAAATATTTTATAATATTTGCAAGGCTCATATCAGGAATGAAGACCCGTGTACTTATATTTTCACACATTCACTAAAGTACAAAAAAATATACGAAAAAATATAACTTCACCTAGATAATATGAAATATAATCAATGAGAACCCGTGCGATAGCACGAGCCATCCATCTAGTTATGTAATAAAATGAGAATGATCTGTCTTGTATTATTGTAAGGGGATTTATATAAATGTATATGTGGTACAATATATGAATGTAATGTTGGGGAAAAATGGATCGATAAATAGCTCCTAATCCCACAGACAATCTCAGCGGAAGAAAACAATAATCTGTAGAACAACAAACACAATCAAGACAACAGAGCCAAACAATCCGGCAAACTAACAACAACAATGTGGGAACCAAACCAACCACAAGCAAGCAAGCAGAACATAAGCAAATAGTACAACACAAATCAACACCAAGATTTAAGTGGGAAAACCCTCAAACTAGAGAGAAAAAACCCACTGGCGCCCGACAGAGCAAAACTCCACTAATCAACAAACAGATACAAGTGTTCTCAAATCTCACACCCGGAGAACTTCAATACAAGGAAAATCAACTCTGGAACTCCTAAATGAAGACAAACACTTGTAACTAGAGATTAAGTTTCCAAGGGGAGAGAAAACCTACCAACAAACAACTAGTTGTTGGATCCCGAAGATAGAGTCGAAATAATCCCAAGTTTTGGGCTTATCCATTAAGCTTTGTATTCCCTATATAAAGGCCCCTATGGGTGACCTAATACGACACACAAAATTCTACGCTCTTTCTCTCTTCTTATTCTTTCTCCAATAATTATAACACGTTATTAGAACGAATCGCTCAAGACTCGAGGTATTATTCTAGCACTAAAATTCATCCTCCGTGTAATTCGTTTCATATTGTCCGATCGCATGTGCATATCCCAAGTTTTTAAAGGATCGCATTGCATATCTATTTGAATGATAAAATTTTATATTCATCCTCCGTGTTATTTGAACGATCGCATGTGCATATCAATATGAATGATCGTTATTTACGTATATCTTATTTAATTTGATAATTAATTTGATCGTATCCATGTATCTCTTCTAAATTAATTTGATACCATAATATGTATGATGATTCATTCCGTTAATATGTTCATATATACATGCTTAATTAATGTTCAGAACACATGACTTTGCATAAACTATATGTCACGTTATAATTAATGTTCGTTGTTTTTATTTACATTGATTTAATATGGTACATCCCCTGAAGAGGATGTATTCATAAACAAATTTGTCCTTGGTGAGACAAATAATATGAACATATGAAGACAATATTATCCCCGAAGTGATAATTTTTTGTTAATTTTCATTCCCTGAAGCAAATGAAACATCAATATATAATCCCTGAAGTGATTATTGTCATTCCCTGAAGAGATGGGAACATTATTGTATTATCCCTGAAGTGATAATTATTTCCTCCTGAAGAGAGTGAATTTACAAATAATATTATCCCTGAAGTGATAATTATTTCCTCCTGAAGAGTTGAATTTACAAATAATATTAATTATTCCTGAAGTGATAATTATTTCCTCCTGAAGAGTAGAATTTAACAAATAAAATTATCCCTTAAGTGATAATCCTCATTCCCTGAAGTGAATGAAATAATTACTATTGATATTACACAGTTTAAATTAACATTGTTTATTTTTTTATTTCCTCTGTACGTTTTTTTTATATATTCCCTTAGTCTAAATGTTGAACCTTACGTTAATCATATTTATACATTTATGGTTGATTTTGTTTATATGATTGCCGTAGTTACAATTGCATACATGATTGGAATACGTTAATCATATATGGTTGATTTTGTTTATATACAAACTGCATGATCTCATATTTTTTCCTTTAATATTATAAACATGTCGAACCTTACAAGATTGGAATTTGCTGCCCTTGATGTTTCTGGAAGAAACTATCTGACATGGGTGCTTGATGCTGAACTTCACTTATCAAGCAACAATTTGGGAGACATTGTCAAAGAAAAATCTAGCGCATCCCAGCAGGATCGCGCAAAAGCTATGATATTGCTTCGTCACCTTCTCCATGAGAGCTTAAAAGCTCAATATTTGACTGTGAAGGATCCTTTTGAGCTTTGGAAGAGTCTCAAGGACCGTTTTGATCACCAACGGACAGTCATATTACCTCGTGCAAGATATGAGTGGATGCACTTGAGGTTATAGGATTTGAAGAAAGTCTCAAATTATAATTCTGAATTGTTTCGCATTGTTTCCACTCTGAGACTCTGTGGAGAAACTATAAAAGACGAAGATATGTTGGAGAAAACATTATCTACTTTTCATGCTAATAATCTTGTACTCCAGTAGCAGTACAGAGCACGTGGATACAAAACATATTCAGAATTGCTCTCCTGTTTGATTTTAGCTGAAGAAAATAACCAATTGCTTCTCAACAACCACCAAAACCGACCCACTGGTTCAGCCCCACTTCCTGACCAGTCTAAGGAAATGCCTGAAGCAAATGCTAACTCCTCCAGCAGAGGACGTGGCGGAGGACGTGGTCAAGCCCACAAGCGTGGGCGTGGTCGTAATGGTGGTCGGGGACATGGACGCCACAAAAATTGGGCAAAATCCGATATCCAGAAGAATATTGGAAAGCAACCCAAGAAATCCAATCAGGAAGAAAAGTCCAAAAGAAAAGATGATACCCCATGTTTCCGATGTGGAGGGATTGGACATTGGGCTCGTACCTGTCGTGCAGCACCACACCTTGTAGAGCTGTATAAAGCCTCCTTGAAGACCAAAGGAAAAGATGTGGAGACTAATCTTATAGAAACCCACCTAGAGGCTAATGATTTTCTCAATCAAGTTGACAGTGACCTACCTGAGCTGGGTCTCAAGTTTGGTGATCTCCCAAATGATGGCAACATTTTCTTAGATTAGTTATTTTAATAAATTGCATCAGTTTATTTCATGGATATTGGTTGTTTTATTTTATGGATTTTGGTTGTTTTACTTTATGGATATTTTTGTTAGTTGTTTTTCCCATTCACAGTTGTAATGATTCTACAAATTTCTATTATTATGATTGGAGTTTATTTAGTTTATATGGTTCCTTGTTTTAATAAATAGCTTTATTAGCATATTTAAGTATTTATTTATTCCTATTTTTCTTTTGATATAGCATGGATCATATGAATGGAACACTCAATGGCGGAGAGTTATGTTTGATTGATAGTGCCACAACTCATACCATATTGAAAAACCTGAAGTTTTTCTCAAGCATAAAAATGACAAAAACCAGTGTCAACACTATATCTGGAATGAGCAATATAATAGAAGGCTCCGGAAGAGCCTCTATCTTGTTACCTAGAGCCTCTAACATCCCCGACCAAAGTGCATACGTCATTTTGCATTCATAAAATATTAGAAGCATATGCATGCCATATTGACATGATATTTAGTGAATTTTTAAAAGTGATATTTATTTTCTAATTAAGTTTTTATATTTTAAAAAGTTTTTAAGTAAAAATTAATTATTAATTATTTCAGGATAAGGTTTGTAGTAAAGGAAATTTGAGGGTGGAACTCGGAATTATCCAAAACTTTTAGCCGAAATTGCGTACCATTCAACTTTGATCAAAATCACTTTGCCTTTGTTGGAAATTGGTTTTTTGACTTTTGTTGTTGGAAATTGGACTTTGTCCTCTTATACATTTATATAGCCTTCATGTACCTTGTTCTATTTTGCTAGACGATATTCGGGGTAGAGCTCTTCCCCGGGCTGTTTGTACTTAGTTTTCTCAGAAGGTGTGGCCTTTCTTTACCAAAAAAAAAATGTACCTTGTTCTATCTGGATTACGAGAGCAAGAAAAAAATTACAGAGAGAGTAGAAAGAAAGAACAGAGAGAAGAAGAAAAGAGGTTTGATTGTTTTGATTTTGGTTTTGGATCTGGAACAAGATCTCTTCTATCAGATTTTAATCTTGAAGTATAAGCGTGCTTTGGTAAGCTTTTAATTAATTAATGGTTTATTTAGAATTTTCTAATTTTTCTAGATCTAGATCTACTGTTGATTTTGATTTGAAAATCGATAGATCTATAGTTCTCATAGGGTGTTTTCGATATTGGATTTATATTCGGTAAAAGATTTCAGAGTAAATTTAGGGTTTTGCTTTGTAATGATATTAGGGAGCCCTTTGATCAAGTTTTTCAAAAAGGTTTGAACTAGAAAAATGTTCTTCTATATATATATATAGTTTATTATTGGCAAGTTTTAACGGATTTGGATTTATGCACAACAAGTTATAATGCATACTAGCATTTTATTGCATTTAGGGTTAAAGTTTATAAGAGTAAATAGCCTAATTTGCATTGGGTTACATATAGGAGCACAAGTCATAGAACGGGGTTAGAGACAAGGGGGAGAAATATATTATTTGTCTTGAACATGTGAGTATAGACCGGAGATTCAACCCTATGTGATATATGTGCTGTATATGGATATATGGATATATGGATATATGTGATATATGAGCTATATGGATATATCTGTAATATGAGCTATTGATGAAGTATTTTCAGTGGTCGTTTATACCTATCAAAGAAACCTTAGCTTAACCAACTAAGTAGAGCGGTAAGTAAGGGTCGAACCCACAGAGACTCGTGTAAATGTGTTATTGCTTATGTGCCAAGTAACTAATATGGGGGGTTTTATTGAATGGAAACCTAACCTACTATGCAAAATTAAAAGTAAATATGAATGCAATAGATGGTTGTGAATATATATGAGAGAAATATGTTCAACTAGTTAAATCCATCATAGATATGCTTATTGATCATTGATTTTTTCGATTCTCAATTCCCTTGAATAATCTATTGTGGATTATACTCCTACTAAGGATTATGACCCAAACTTCATAAATAGTTGAAAGAACTAACAGTCTAAACAACCCTAATCATTTAACAACCTAAAACAATATCTAGATTCAATTAAACGACAACTTTACAAATCAAGTTATCAATAGAAACAAACACTTAGAGCAAACAGACATCTAAGTTATTTGTGGATTTATTCCCTTCTACAACTGAATAGCCTGAACGGGTCTAAACAATTATAGTTTCTACTTTATCTAATCAATCCCAAACGGGACTTGATCAAATTAGTTGTAAATTAACCTAGAAATTCTATCAGGTGATCAATCTAACAAAACCCTAGATCAATTCTAATTCAATTAAGCACAGGGAATAAAACCTATTCAAGTTGATGAGAATCAATCAAACCTCACAATATTATGCAATCTATGATTTCAATAACTAGTCAAACACAAAGAAATTAGCAACGCATAATTAAATTAAAATCAAACTTACAAAGATTCAAAGGTTCTTCCTTGAGAGAAAACCCTAGCCTCCAAAGTTGATCAAAAGTTGTATGAGAAAAATAAACTAACATAAGGTTTATATATGTCTTCCAAATAATCCTCAAAAGATCTATCTTTAAGCTATACTCGGATATGATATAACCCTAGGCCCAAAAGTCAAGCCCAAAACTTCCCCGCGTAGAAAACATCGATTGCGCGGGTTGCATGAGGATTGCGCGGCCGAGCAATTGTCATCCCGCACAATCATCCCTCAGTTGGAATTGCGCGGCCGAGCAATTGTCATCCCGCGCTTTTGCCTCGGTTCAGCATTCAAGCGTCACTTCAGAGGCTGTTTTGACCCACTTAGAGTTGGAATTTGGACTCGGAGTACAAATATGAATTGTAGCTCTTTGAATTATATTTCCAGTGATAACAAATTCAGCTCCATCCGAGCACTATAGCTCCCAAACCAAGCATTACAAGATAGAGGTGTTGAAAGAAGAACTCCAATGCATAGCCCGGGTTTAAGCGTTCTTTTCACACAAGCTCTTGGGCGTTAACTCTTCTAATCTTCACTTGTATCACTATAAGCTTCCTCAAACTTCACCATAGTCCTCTAATATCCATCCCATCCATGCTTGTTTACCTAAAGATATGCAAAACCGAGCAAAACAAGCGCAAAATCCGAATTTCCTAGAAAACCTAAAAAACCAAGAACTAGACTAAACTAAGCTAAAACCATGCAAAATAAACATAAATATGCATCCTAAACACTACCTAAATTCAAGCTATCAAATTCCCCCATGCTTAACCCTTGCTTGTACTCAAGCAAGACATAAATCCAAATCACACCATAGAAATGCAATCATGCATCCATATCGTAATCAAACAATCACATATAATTAAAAACCCGACCAAGACTTCCTAGCATGCATTATGATAAGCAAAAAGTAAAGACCATTCATTCATTCCGGACCTCACCAAGGTAAATCGTAGTTGCACTCAACTCTCAAGTGTTTAAGGGTATGTGTTTCACTCGAAATCAACCATGAAAACTAGACTACCATATGCTTGCATCAGAGTTCTAAATCTCCACCGCTGGGGATCAAACACATAACAAGAATCATGAGGTCTTTTTAAGGGTTGTAATGGGGCCAAGGTAAAGAGAAATTTGGAAGGGATTATATTTGGCTTGTGGTACTAAATCCGGGATAAAGAACTGATCCTAACCCAAAATTCAACATTTTTTTTTCATAACACTTCCAACTTTCACTCTACCAACTCCTTACATTTACACTTAAGCACTTTGCTTCTCTTTTTTTTTCTTGCCTCTTCTTCAACTCTTTTCTTTCATACTAATGAAGATTCACTACAAGATTCTGGAGATTTAGCGACCATATTTGGCGACCAAGTTGGTCGCTAAATCGATTTAGCGACCAGATTGTGGTCTCCAAAAATGGTCGCTAAAAGGCCGGATGCTAATGTCTCAGCGACCACGTGGTCGCTAATGGTAGCGACCACAGCGACCAGATGGTTGCTAGAAATAGTGACCATATGGTCGCTCAGTAGCGACCATGGACGCCTCGGGTCGCCACAATAGTGGCGACCGGTACTGCGACCAATGCGACCACACTGGTCGCCATGGGCGGCGACCACGTGGTCGCCGATTGACGCCACCTATAGCGACCACGTGGTCGCTATAGTGGCGACCACCTGGTCGCTAAAATAAAAAATAAACGCACGTGCATGGCCTTTGCCTGAACCTAAACGCACGATCGTGCGCACATATTTGCACGGACGTTCAAAATATAGCGACCACATGGTCGCTAATATTTATTTAATTAAAAAAAATAAAAAATTATTTCCGCTTTATTAATATTAATTTAAAAAAATTAGAATTGCAGAAAACAAAATATTTACAAATTAAATTCCAAAAATATTTACAAAATTATTTACAAAAATATTTACAAAATTAATTAAAAAAATATTTACAAAATTAATTACAAAAATATTTAAAATAAACTATCTAGTTGTTTCCGTCGGGGTTCGCCGCATCACTTCCGTCTGCACCATGGGACCCACCCTGATGCGGGTCGAAATTTTGCTGCATCCGAGCCATGAACTCCTCGAGCCGAGCGACCCTACCACGCAAGTCCGTCACTTCGGTCGTAAGCTCGGCGTTGCGCTGCGTCAAATGCTCCACCCGAGGAGGTTCCCGACGGGGCGCCGTCAATCGTGACCCATAGAACTCGGAGGCGGCGTTGCCAAGCCCGAAGACAGCGCCACCCGGGCCCACCCCTCCAGCGGCCGTCAGAAAGGCATCGCACTCGTCTTGAAAAGACGGAGTGCTGCCCGTCTCCGAGGACCTTTGGGAGAGGATCTCCCGAGTCCGAGCCTAAAGAAAACGTAATCATATAAATAAAAATAATAATAAACTAAATATAATAAGAAATGAAATAAGTGAAATACTTACAGCGATCTGGGCGGACCGGTCGTCTATAAAATGTCGGTCCGGGCCCTGTGTGTGCGTCTCGATGAGAAGCTCGAGAGGCGTAATCGGACGATCCCGTTGGGTTTCCTACGAATAATTAATATGTATTAATATTTATTAAAAGTATATTAACCTATTATAAATAAATTTAAAATAAAATACATAAATTTAAATTAAAATAACGTACCAAATGTTGCATGGTGTCGAGGTGTGACCTCGAACCACTGCTGTGGTTCGAGGGATTTGTATGCCGGATTCTCTTCTGACGCTCACACTTCGCCTTGTACTCAGGCGTGTTCCAATACGCCACCCAAAGGTCCCAAGCGGCGGAGTTGATCCAGCTCGGCTTATTCCCCGCCCGACGACTCTTCCCAACCTTGTCGTCGTATCGCTTCTTCGCGATCTTCTCCCACAATAGCCGGACCGTCTCGACGTCCATACCCGGCTTCTTGGCATCCCATTGGAAGTGCGTCTAAAACAAAATAATAAAGCAAACATATTAGTCGATAAATACGAAATATTGTCTGAAAAAAAAATATACGAAATATGTAAAACGTAATGCGAAATAAAATAAAATTACCCTCCAAGCCTCAAACCACCGCGCCTTTGATGCGGTGGTGGCAAAGTCGAACTCCGACGCCCTATCGTCGGGTTGGCCGGTAATGATGTGCGTGGACCACCGCGACACCATTCCCGACGGCTGCAAGTTGCAAGATTTCGCAAAAAGACATTATAACATTTTTTTTAAAATTTACAAATTTAAAATAAATTGAGTATTACCTTCCGCCGCGAATAGAAAGGTCCCATACGCGGTTGGGATCGAGCCCATTGCTCGATCCCGCCGAGGGCGCCGGAGTAGGGGTTGTGGACCCCTCTGCGGGGGCAACCTCGTCGTCGGACAAATGAGGTGCGTCCGTGCGGGTCGCATCGGAATCGTGCTCCTCCTCGTCCGGAAGAGCAGCTCGTGCACGACGTCGTCCTCCTCCTGACATATTAAAACAACAAAACAACAACCCTAACAACAACTTAAACAACACCACCACCATGAACAACAACAAAAAAACTCAATTTAAACAACTTCATTAATTCCAAATTCATCAAACTCTATCCAACACAACAACAACAACAACAACAACGTGGTCGACAACACCACCAACAACAACAATTTCTCCAACAACAACAACATATATAACAATTTCTCCAACAACAACAACAACCCAAACAAGATTCAAATTATATCCAAATTCATTCATTCAATTTCAATTTCTATCCAAAATTCACTCAATTTCATTCAAACAAAACCCTAATTCATTCAATTTCTATCCAAATTCAATCACATTTTGTCCAAATTCATCAAAATCTATCCAATTTCAATCCTAAACTACAAATTCAATCTCAAATCCTTTAACGGAAATACTAAATAAACCGAGAGCGGAGAAAATACCCGGAAAAAGAGGCGGAAATCAACCGGGGCGGAGAGGGCGGTACGGGGGGCGGCGGCACTGGTGAGGCGGCACTGGCAAGGCGGGCCGGAGCGAGGAGGCGGGGGGCCGGAGTGCCCAGTCGCGCAGAGGAGGAGGAGGAGGAGGAGGAGGAGGAGGAGGTGGGGGGAGGAGGAGGCCGGAGCGGCGAGGCGGGGGACGGAGCAGCGAGGCAAGGCCGGAGCGAGGAGGCGGGGGCCGGAGCGTCGAGTCGCGCGGAGGAGGAGGAGGAGGAGGAGGAGGCGGGGGGAGGAGGAGGAGGAGGAGGAGGAGGAGGAGGAGGAGGCGGGGGGAGGAGGAGGCTGGATCGGCGAGGCGGGGGACGGAGCGGCAAGGCGGGGCCGGAGCGGCGAGTCGCGCGGAAGAGGAGGAGGAGAGGGACGCGAGGGAGAAGGAGGCGGGGGAGGAGGAGGCGGGGGGAGGAGGAGGCCGGAGCGGCGAGGCGGGGGGAGGAGGAGGAGGAGGCCGGAGCGGCGAGGCGAACAGGTGGGGGTGAGGCGGCGATTCGCTCGATCGGGGGGCCGAAGGAGATGAGGGTTTGAGAATGAAGAAGATGGAGACGCGATCTCCTTCTTATTCAGAGGTGGCGACCATATGGTCGCTAATTAGCGACCATATGGTCGCCATATTCGATTAAATGAAGAAGTGGGGCCGCCCTAAACATCGCGACCATATGGTCGCCACCCCTGAAACCCAAAAATTCGGATTTCCCCCTTATTTTTCGAAATGGCGCCGAAAATTTTAGTTTAGCGACCACGTGGTCGCTAAAACGAAATAAAATTGAAATACGCGCTAAAAATTCCAATTTCGAGCTCCTAATTTGAAGGTTGGCGACCATATGGTCGCCAAAATTTTAATGGTGGCTACTATATGGTCGCTAAATTAAGAACTTGGCGACTACATGGTCGCTGAAATTGCTATAGGGGACAAAGTAATTGGTTCGAGGGCTCAAATGGGACAACAACTACAATCCGTCTCAGTAAATCGAAGACTAAACCCAGTTCTCAGAAAACAACTTCATTAATTCATAACGAAACCAAGTTACAAACAACTTCATAAACTCGAACGAAACCAAGTTACAAACACTTGCTTCCTAAGTACATTAATTAAACGAACTGACAAACAACTAAATAAAACAACACAAAGTGAAGCTTTTTAAGTGAAACCAAGTTACAAACAACTAGAATTAATGGACTCTCATGTTGTACGTGGAATATGAACTGCCCGGATCTCAGCACCCTCCAACACGCGAAGCTGCACAACCGTCTCCCTAGCCGCAATGCGAGCAGTGATGTCGTCGCCGTTCAAGAAAAAACGGCTAAATCCTGGAGGTGCTCCCCCGGGAGATCGTGTCCAATCAGCTATGACTAGTCTTTATTCCTCTCTTGGTGTGGTGCTCCATTCCGTTCTTGTCTCCCTATCCCCATGCACACGCACAATGGAGAAATTTATGACTTCTGGAGCTAAGGCGGTCGCTCGTTTGGTACAAGATCTCCTTTGAGCCATTTGAGGATGGAAGTTTAAGGATGGATCAATTTGATGTTAGAATTTGAGGTGAAGATAGAGCTTCAACTGGGAAGGTATGTTGGAATTGGAGATGTGGAGATCTCCTTTTATGGTTGGAAAAGATGAATACAATAGTGTTATCAGAAAATTGAATGCATGACAATACAATAGTGTTATCAGAAAAGTGCATGACAATACAATAGTGTTATCAGAAAAGTGAATGACAATGCAATAGTGTTATCAGAAAGTGAATGACAATACAAAAGTGTTATCAGAAAAGTGAATGACAATACAATAGTAGTATTCTGACTACATGTCTTCCTCATCTGTATCCGTCTCACTCTCAAACTCACCCTCAGACGTTTCAGTAGACGTCTCTTCTCCATCCTCAACGACATGATCCTCTCCGTTTGGGTCATTTAGCGGACCAAGTGGATCAATATCATGTGTGTCGTCGATAACTCGTGGAAGGGAAGGATCATGTTGAAATGCCTCTTCAACAACAACCCCCCCGTGAACCACTCTCGTTAGGGTCTACACACGTAGCTTCATCGGGCCACACACGTGACTTCACTTTATAAACCGCTATCCATTCAGCATCTACACGCCTCATCTTGGGGTAATCTAGGAAATAAACTTGAGTCGCTTGATGGGCTAAGATGTAACGGTCTTTTGTTCTCAACATTTTATGTCTATGAACATCCACCAGCTTTAGTTGAGCGTGAATGCGTGTTCCTCCACGACTTCGAGTGTCAAACCACGAACAATTGAAGACAATAGGGCGCTTCACTGTTGGAGATATGTAATTCAACTCAATTATTTCCTCTAGCACACCATAGAAGTCCTCCTCGTCAGTGCCGAAACATTGTCCTAGAGCACAAACTCCACTACTGTCGGTAGCCCTGGTTGATGTGTGTGCCTTCGTGTGGAATCGATAACCGTTGACCACATAACCAGCATATGTCTTCACTTTTTTGGAGGGTCCACGAGCTAATGTTGCAATGTTAGGATCTGTAATTGCCGGACTGTCGGCCTACATGTACGTCGAGCGAGGACTCAAATACCATTTATGCACAATTAATTCGAAACCCTTAAACTGAAAATAATAGTACAAAATCCTTACATGGGAGTAGAACCATAGGCGAAAGTGTCTTTCCAAGATCTTTTGCTCTTCAGCTTCGGATATTCTTGGATTTGACGGGCGCACGAAGTTTGTCAAATAGTATCTATTACAAAGAATAATTGATCGAGTCAAGTACTTATATATAGATTATTCATATCAACAGAAAGAGAAACTTACTCGATATAGGGCTCCACTTCGACGCAGTTCATTAATATGTAAGTTTGGATCACATGGAATTCCTCATCTATGAGCACACGACCACTGGATCTACCCAACGTTCGCCCAGTTGTTGTAAAAATAGACAAATCGCCCGGATCAACCCCAACTGGAAGTGTGCAACTAACGTTGCGGGAGACATCCATATGATTACTCGCGACATGCGAGTTAAAATAATACGTGCAAAAGGTGGACGTCTCCAGTTATATATGATATTGAAGACTCTAAAACCAAATTAACTAGCTACAACTTATCAAAAATTACAATTGTACATACCTTTCTTCTGGATACATCCATCTATAATTGACAAGGCCACAAAGTGAAGCATCTCATGGCAAATGAATAGGCAAGTGCTCCATCGAATCAAATAACGCCTGGGGAAAGATTCGTTCCAACTTGCACAAAATAATTGGTATTTCCTTGTGCAACTGCATAACCACCTCAGGCTTAAGCTCATAACACGTCAGGTCCGTGAAGAACACACTTAGCTGAGCAATAGGCTCCCAGACTTTGTCATCAAGAAATGCTCGAAAAGCAATAGGCATCAACCGTTGCATGAACACATGACAATCATGACTCTTCATCCCAAAGAGTCTAAGCTTGTGCAAGTCAATGCAGCGGCTCAAGTTGGACACGTATCCATCCGGAAATTTTACGGATCTCAACCACTCAAGAAGCACATGTTTTTCATTACGATCTAGTGCATAGCATGCCTTTGGGTACCTATTGTCCTCCTCGTCAGGTTCCAACTCCGGACGCTTGCACAATTCCTTTAGGTCCTTTCTAGCCGACCATTTGTCTTTCGACTTCCCCGGAACATCGAGAATGGTGAAGAAAACATTATCAAAGAAATTCTTTTCAATGTGCATGACATCTAAATTATGTCTTACCAGCAGACTAGGCCAATAAGGTAGGTCCCAAAAAATGCTTTTCTTCTTCCAACCCGAACCTCTACTGACCGTCTTATTATGCTGTTCGGCTCCCACTTCAGTTATCTTCATCAAACCCATATTGTTGATCTGGTCTAGTATCTCGTATCCGTCACGGAGTACAGGGGGAGCACGACGTTCCCTTCTACCCTTCTTGAAATCGTTCTTATTGTTTCGAAAGCGATGATCATGTTCTGTAAACCTCCTATGACAATCGAACCAGCACATTTTGTGTCCATGGGTTAGATAAAATACATCAGTGTCTTCCATGCAATAAGGACACGCGTATTTCCCAGAAGTACTCCAGCCTACACAAACATATATTTGGTACAACACATTAAATTATTTAACGGCTAGCTTCATGATATATGCATGAATATATATAATATACTTGACATTATTTAAGTTGAGTCTAGAACAACATACCTGACAACATCGAATATGCCGGGAAGTCACTGATTGTCCATATTACAGCTGCACGCAAGACAAAGTTTTGCTTCCTCCATGCATCATATGTGCACGCCCCATTAAGCCACAAATTCTTCAGCTCGGCTATCAACGGCTGCAAATACACATCCAACTTTTGCTTCGGACTCTTCGGTCCGGGAACAATAACCGTCAAAAACATAACCTCTTATCGCATACACATCGATGGCGGAAGGTTATAGGGTGTCAGAATCACAGGCCAACATGAGTATTGACGCCCTGACGCACCGAACGGATTGAAACCATCCGTGCACAAGCCTAGTCTAACATTTCGCGTTTCTGCTGCAAAATCTGGCCACGCAGCATTAAAGTGCCTCCATGCCTCTGCATCAGACGGATGTCTCATCACCCCATCTTGTGCATGATCTGCATGCCATCTCATATGCTCGACAGTCACCACCGATGCGTACAACCTCTGCAACTGTGGAGTTATTGGCAAGTAAAACATACGAGAATAGGGAATGAGCTTTGACTTGCCTTGCCTCCATCTAGGATACTCACAGATCTTGCAGGCCGCGTATTCTGCATCTGCACCCCAATATATCATGCAAGAGTTTGGACAACAATCAATGGCCTCGTACGGAAGCCCGAGACCCTCGACCAGTTTTTTCGTGTCGTAAAACATGGTTGGTAATGTGGTCTCCGGGTGTGAAACGCGACCGCAGAAATCCGAGATCATGTCGTATCCGCGCTCCGTCATCCTTAGCTTTGACTTTATGCTAAGTAGCTCAGTCGCTGCCTCCAACTGGGTCATATCACATCCAGGCCACAACGGCATATTTGCAGCGGACAATATGTCGTACATATGTTGTGCATCGGGATTGGGCGCTTCATGATAATATTGGTCCCCCTTCTCATGCCTTATACCCTCAGTCTGCACAGGATCATTAGTAGTGTACTGACTTTGGGCATTAAAGCCATCATACACCATATGCTCCATTCGATTATCATTCCTCCCAGATACTAGTTGTGTTGGATCAGTACTGCTACAGCCTTCATACTGTCTAGACTCTGCCAACAAGGCAGCGAACATTTCATCAATCTCTCCGTGCGAAACCCAATGGTAATAATTCGGAACAAACCCATCCTTAACAATGTGATAATGCACATCATCTACAGGAATCAGTTTCCTATTCTTGCACCTCCGACACAGACACCTTAATTCGGATGGGTCATATGTCGGCATAGCTTTGCAGAAGTCAATAAATTGTTGAACGCCAGCCAAAAACTCGTTGTGCAAAAACCCATCTATGTGACGCACATACATCCATTCACGCATTTTTTCTTCCTGCAATTCAATATAAGACTATAATTAATTGACTTTTGCAGTGTATAATCCTGGATATGGCGACCATATGGACGCAGATTAGCAACCAACTGGACGCTATATTCTCTTTGCGACCACTTGGACGCTAATTTGCGTCCATTTGGTCGCTGAATAGCGTCCAGTTGGTCGCTATATATAGCCTATGTGCACTATAACTTTCTACAACTGATTGCTATGCTATATGAATTTAACGATTACTTAACAAAATCTCTTCTAATTAGATGAACGAATACTTTTTACACACAACAATATTTGTGTACAAACTGATAGCATGGCGGAATTAAATATGACGAATAAGTTTTAATTACATACCTTTGATGAAATTGTCGGAAAAATTGACGTAATTTGGTCTGGACCAACTTAGTTTTGTGAATGATTGTTTCTTTTTTCTCTGATTTTTTTTTGAAAGAGATATATATGTATGAGGTCGTATGAAGGTGGCGGAATGAGAATGAGGGTTTTACACATTGCGGTATATATGCTGAATTGGCGCGGATTTTACCACATACTTTTTTTAGCGACCATGTGGTCGCCGTTTTGGCGGGATTTCACCCGCCAAAATCGATGTTGCCCGCCGAAACATTTGGTCCGCATCAGCGACCATATGGACGCTATATTTAGCGTCCATATGGTCGCCGCATTTCCAGAGTCGACTCAGTCGCTATATTTCGCGTCCATATGGACGCGACATATAGCGACCACGTGGTCGCTTAATGTAACGTCCATATGGACGCGAAATGAAGCGGGAAATTTACCTGCGCTATTTATTGCGACCAAGTTGATCCGGAGACCACATGGTCGCATCATTAGCGACCATATGGTCGTTATTTTTTTTTTAATTTTTTGCCTGATTTCGACGTCCACTTTAGCGACCAATTGGCGACCATATGGTCGCCAATTGGCAACCGAATGCAATGGTCGCAAAATTGTGGTCGCTAAATCTACAGAATCTTGTAGTGATTACTAACACTTGTACTCAACTTTTTCTTTGCTTTGCAACATACTTTTCATCTTCATTTTTTTCACTTTCACACTAGAGTTGTATTTTCTCTTTTTTCACCTTTTCTTCCAACTCCCCCATACTTACAAATAACTCACACAAAACAAAAACAAAACCTAAAGTCCTAAATCCCGGATCCTGGGTCAAGCTTATTAGGATAGGGAAATTTTATGGAGCTAATAAAAATAGGCTTAAAGCTTAAAAGAAATGGGGTGTCAAAACATGGATCTTGTAAGGTAGGAAGGGAAATAATAGGCTTATAAAGAAATATTGCCTCAATCATTTTAATGTCATGCATTCAATCATATAGAGCAGCCTTGAAAAAGATTATTAACGCAAGTTCTAGAGCTAGATAATCATGGTAATACACTCAAGAATTTTAGAGAACAAATATATCATGAAAGGCCAAAAATCTCACAAGGCTAATTTTTTTTGTCTAGAACTTCAGAATGAATCAAATACTCAAGCTAAATACATGCTCCATCCTATAATCAAGGTAATCAATCAATGATCATGCTCATATCATATCAACTTCAGCAAATCATGCAAATCATGGGTTAGAACTTATACTTAACTTAGAAACACAAGAGGAATCAAAGAATGGGGAAATAAGAACCTAAATGCAATATTTTTGTAATTTTTTCAAATTTTTATGATTTTTTTTTCATTTTTCAAGAATTTTAATCAATGCATGCTAAAATTTTAAACATGACCTAAACTAAGGCAACTACATGCAATGCAAACAACTAATTCCCTTCCCCCATGCTTAAAACATACTTTGTCCCCAAAGTATAGTAAAAAGAAAAGGAAAGAGAAAAAACTAACAGAACTCTAGCTATCCGGGTAATGCAGCGGGAAATCCAACGGTGGTGGTAGTGGCTTCTTCGGGTTATCAATCTTCCGACCTGGGATATCTAACACACACCAAAAACTACCTAAAAAGCAAAAGATTATAACTGAAAAATAAAATTACTCTAAGCCTTGGGTTGCCTCCCAAGAAGCGCTTGTTTAGCGTCATTAGCTTGACTCTTAGCATGATTTGACAAGATTAGACATTGTCAATACCCTTAAGAACCTATCAAACCCCTGTGCACACAACTCAGAAAAACATAAGTAACACCATGATAAATTAAAGATGCATAATATAACTTTCAAAGATCGTTTTAACTTATCAAACATGTATGCCCAGTTGGCATGATATGGCATTTGCTCAAATAAATTCAGCATAAGTGGTGGCTTTAGAAAATACTTACAGTATGAATCAAAGCAGTTGTCAACAATACCACTTTTATCCAAGATGAACTCCATATATTCTCCATCTTCTACCTTGTGTTGTAGACTTGGCTTCTCATCTTGGAACTCCATAAGCTCTTGATGTGAGAAGGTGGGGAAACTGAAGCAAGGGATGTCAAGGCCTAACATCGGGTACACCATGACAACGGGAGCTTTAACAGTTGTATCATGTTGATTTTCTCCCTCATGGTTGTCTACTTCATCAGCAAAGAAGTCATCTTGGTCGACAAAAGAGTCTTCTTCCAAAACCGTAAAACCCTCAAGCAATTTACTCCACGTGAGTGAAGATGACTCAGGCTCCCTAGGCTCTGTAAGAATTTCTATGCCATCACAAACTTCGTTTGGCTCTGTGAAGATCTGCTCAACTTGCCTTATAGGTGTGACTTCATATTGGGTATCAAATTCATCCTCATAACCCACATCAAGTGTCTTAGATTGCTCCTCAACATGCATCTGGGTGTTTGACTCATGATTGTTTAACTCCAATGTGATTCCACCACCCTTTCCACACAACTCAAAAGGACATGAGATTGTGGTATGAAAACTTGAAGAACATGACTCACAGTGCTCCATGATTATAGCATCCGCCCCTTTTGAGATATCCCTGATTATATCCTCAAGAGACTTATCAACCGGTTGGGGTGGTTGAGAAGATGACTCAACCAGAAAGCTTTGATGGCTCATGAAACATAAGAAATCCCAGCATTCCTCAGATATCATGTATAAAAGCCTCTCATTGCTCAGGTAGTCGACCAATCCCCTTGTCTCAAAATTCATACCATTGATAGCTCCCATGTTTACCTCTCTATCACTATACTGTAATCCCCAAGCACCAAGTTGAAACACATGATCTTGAAATCTTGAAAAATAGTCATGGAAGTGTTCATCCTGCAGTTGTCTACAATCGAACAAAGCCATAGATTAGTAGCACGGGTGTTATGAACCGTAAGATAGGTTCACAACACCAAGAATAGCACAAAAGTAAAAACACAAATAGCGACGAGTCCCCGACAACGGCGCCAAATTTGATGAAATATTTTCAGTGGTCGTTTATACCTATCAAAGAATCCTTAGCTTAACCAACTCAGTAGAGCGGTAAGTAAGGGTCGAACCCACAAAGACTCGTGTAAATGTGTTATTGCTTATGTGCCAAGTAACTAATATGGGGGGTTTTATTGAATGGAAACCTAACCTACTATGCAAAATTAGAAGTAAATATGAATGCAAAAGATGGTTGTGAATATATATGAGAGAAATATGTTCAACTAGTTAAATCCATCATAGATATGCTTATTGATCATTGATTCTTTCGATTCTCAATTCCCTTGAATAATCTATTGTGGATTATACTCCTACTAAGGATTATGACCCAAACTTCATAAATAGTTGAAAGAACTAACAGTCTAAACAACCCTAATCATTTAACAACCTAAAACAACGTCTAGATTCAATTAAGCGACAGCTTTACAAATCAAGTTATCAATAGAAACAAACACTTAGAGCAAACAGACATCTAAGTTATTTGTGGATTTATTCCCTTCTACAACTGAATAGCCTGAACGGGTCTAAACAATTATAGTTTCTACTTTATCTAATCAATCCCAAACGGAACTTGATCAGATTAGTTGTAAATTAACCTAGAAATTCTATTAGGTGTAACACCCCTATTTTACAACATTGGGTATTACCGCCAGTGACCTCAGACTTTACCGTCCAAAGTCACCCAAGGCTTTTAGAATGATATAGAACAATTAAAATGCGGAATAAAACATAGTACATAATGAGAAAAAGGTGCTCCCGAGGGAGACTTGGTTCTTACAAAACATCTTACATTGTTTTCAAATACAAAGTTGTTCGGAATTGAAACGCAAAACCTGCTTGTCCTTGAAACGTAATGAACTAAAGCAAAATGATAGAAAGGTACATCTTCGAAATCCTTGTTCTTCCTTCGTCTTCACTTCACACCTTGCTGGGATTCCTAGATTCTGACATAATTCGCGAGGGGCGATAAAATGTCAGGCAAACATGCAGAAAAGAAGAATTAGTCTAAGAGACTAAGCAAGCGGGAATGGAACTTCCCGAGGGTATTTCGGAAATTTTCAATTATTGTCGAAAGAGATAATAAGGTTGTGTTTACGATGGGCTATACGATAGGACTTGTTTATGTGGAGCTTTTGTGATTCAAAGGAGAGTATATCTTAGATAAAGATAACTCGAAAAGCGATAGAAGAGCTACTAGATTGTAGACTTCTTAAGGATTTCGAAAGTACGTTGGGAACGTTTATTAAGTCATAGAAGTAAAAACCTCTCGCGCCCTGAACGGACCGTGAGCCGGATCGATCATTTGAGACCGGTCCGGTTTTGGTATCTTAAATGTGCATACGCACTTATATTATATAGTGACGAAAGATATTCAATCTTATTAATGATTTTTTTATGGATAGTGGTGGGACACGGATAAACCGAGCCACCTGAAGGAGAACTTCAATTCTCCGGCACTTAGCTAGAGTGCCGCACAATCCCTCCTTGCAATCGGAGCGGATGGAGATCATGATCCCGAAAGTCGTATGGACATACGACTTAGAAAGGTTATATAGAGGCGTTGGCTATACCACACCCCTTTCTAGTTTATTCAAAAATAAATCTCGGAGCGAGACTACAAGCTCTCAAGATAACAATCACACTAGCATATATATATAATCCTATCAAGAGAATATAAAGTGTACTATGCTAACAATTGTCGTTATTTCTAGCAATCAATATTTCCTAGGTTCATTTTTATTTAAGCATACAAGTTGTTCCCAACATCAAGAATATTTACGGAATGAGATATAAAGGTTGCAAGGGAAATTCCACTTGCCTTAGCGAAGCGAGTTCTATCAAACGAGCTTTGACGGACTTATGCGTTTCCCGACTTCGAGTGAGGATTCCGATCTATTGATACGGAAATTTACGAAAAGGCTCAAAATCATGATTTTCCCTCTAAAGTTCGGATTACCTCTTATAATATTTTATAAGAGAGTTTGAGATTCTAAATTATTATAATAATAATTTAGAAAGTTATTTTCCTTAAAATAATAATATTCCTTTATTATTATTTTGGTTTGTAATATCCTTATTATTCCGTAAAACCTTTATTAAAAATAATTATTAAAATTGATCCTTTTTACTTATTTATGATAAATAAACTATTACTCTCAAATTTCCGATTATTCTTGGGTGAGCCTTAGAATATTGCCTCCCTTATCTAAAATATTTTATTAGTAATAATTTCTTAATAGAAAAGTATTTACCTACATAATTTTATTAAATAAAGTTGTCATGCCTATAGTTCCTCTACAAGGAAGTTTCCATAACTAGGAGTTTCTAAATTTCCTTATAAGGTAACTTACCTAAATTATTAATTTCGTTCTTTTATGGGAAAAAGACCTATAAATATCCACTTCATAAATTTAATCTATTAATATAATATTCTAGTTTAAAAATAATTTCTTTCTTATAACTAAAAGATTTCTTTTCATCCAAGACACTTTATGCTATAATAATAACATCCTAGAATATTTGTAATATCTTACTTAATATTTTTATCCTAAAAATCATGTCTTGTGCCAAATCTCTACACCTAGAGATTATGTCAACTAATATTTTATTAATCAATAATTTTATTAACATATCTAATATGATTATAAATACTCTCATGTATCTTTAAATTCTCTACACTTAGAAGTATGCAACATAATTATCTTCTACAAATAAACTTATTCCCAAGTATATAAAATTAGTGAGATTAACCCATTATTTTATTTATAAGGATTTCCAAGTATTATTATAAACAAATGATCTCATACTTGTTCTTAATAACATACTTTATTCAAAAATATCTTACTAATAATATTCCAAAGCATATTATAGGTTTAAACGACATGCAAGACTAATTTCCTTTTAATAAAGTCTTTGTTTTATTAAATTCCCTCATCTTATCCTATTTCTCTTATATTAGGATAAAAATATGACCAAGTTAATAATATTTTTAAAAATAGAATTATCAAGCTTAAAATTCACTTATATTAATCTTATAATTTATTTGAATTTATTCTATGTCTTGCCATATTTATTCCTTTTTATAAAAGCTACATGCATGTTATTATTCTTATCAAATTATCAACAACCTAATATGCTTAAAATATCATTGTTATAAATATTAATATTCTAGGAATTCACATATGATTTATTGGAATTTATATTTCTCTTAGATAGGTATGTAGATTAATTTAATTATATAAATTTCTCTTTATTACCTACATGCAATATTTATTCAATTTAATTAAATAAATATTATATATGTGTGGAAAATATTTCATAAAGAAATATAGAATAATATATGAGTCGGGAAATTATACCAATTGACAACGGGACGAAATTGGGCTTGGATTTTGAGATGGGCGAAATTGGGCTTTGCTTCTCCTCTTCTTCTTTTAAAAAAAATTCTGATGGGCTAAAAATATACATATGGGCCTAATTAAATCTCAGCCCAACATTAAAATACCCAACCCATTTCTATCTTCTTCTTCTTCCCTTCTACTTATAACAGAGAGATCTCAGGATGGGACGATGCACACGGGCGACCATGGTGGACCTCCGGTGGCTCCCCTGGGCAGGCGACGACTTCCAGGCGGACGGGCGGCACAAGGTGGTGGTCCGGCCGGCGGTTTCTGGTGGCCAGCGGTGGAGAAGGCCAACCATAGGGTTTTTTTTTGTGAATTTTGTGTGTGAAAAATCAGATTTTTGGGCAAGAATAAATTCTGGATTTTTGGGGCTTCAATATGGACGAAATTTACTCAAAAAGGGAGAGTTTAGAGCCTTCTTCCACTTGCTATGAGTCCACCTTTTTATAATGGGAAGAAACTTGTGAATTCAATTTTTGATGATGGAGTCTAGCCTTGGGTGATGGGTTGCTCATGGAGTAAAGATTTTGATTGGTGGCTAGATAGGTGGTGCATGAATGGTGATTGGATGAAGAGGAGGTGGAAGAAAGGGGAAGAGATGGTGGATTTGATGTACGTCAAATCTATTCTCCATTGATAGCTTTTAGAAGCTTTTTGAAAGAAAGAATAGAATGAGAGCATTTAAAAATGTTAAGTTGATAGATGAGTTATCTTGGCATAGCGGAAAAGGGGAGGGGCGTGTGTAGAGATTTGCAAGAGGTCTCGGGTTCAAGTCCCGGCTCTTGCATTCTTTTTATCGAATTTTTTCATGTATTTTCACTAACTTGTTGTACCTCCTTTTTATCTACTAAAACCTAAATTATGAACTATTATTTTTTTTAAAATATTTCCATCCCCTCATAACCTTTTTAATGCATTCTTGAATTTTTATTTAATTTAATTTACTTAAGAATATCTTTCAAAAGAAAATAATAGAAGTTAATTTGATATTTAGAAATTCTCCCTTAGAGAAAAAAAAATAATTGATAATAAATATTATATTATAAAAAGCTTGGAATATCGCGGATATTACAATAGGTGATCAATCTAACAAAACCCTAGATCAATTCTGATTCAATTAAGCACAGGGAATAAAACCTATTCAAGTTGATGAGAATCAATCAAACCTCACAATATTATGCAATCTATGATTTCAATAACTAGTCAAACACAAAGAAATTAGCAACGCATAATTAAATTAAAATCAAACTTACAAAGGTTCAAAGGTTCTTCCTTGAGAGAAAACCCTAGCCTCCAAAGTTGATCAAAAGTTGTATGAGAAAAATAAACTAACATAAGGTTTATATATGTCTCCAAATAATCCTCAAAAGATCTATCTTTAAGCTATAGTCGGATATGATATAACCCTAGGCCCAAAAGTCAAGCCCAAAAATTCCCCGCGTAGAAAACATCGATTGCGCGGGTTGCATGAGGATTGCGCGGCCGAGCAATTGTCATCCTGCGCAATCATCCCTCAGTTGGAATTGCGCGGCTTAGACTCTGAATTGCGCGGCCGAGCAATTGTCATCCCGCGCTTTTGCCTCGGTTCAGCATTCAGGCGTCACTTCAGAGGCTGTTTTGACCCACTTAGAGTTGGAATTTGGACTCGGAGTAAAAATTTAATTGTAGCTCTTTGAATTAGCTTTCCAGTGATAACAAATTCAGCTCCATCCGAGCACTATAGCTCCCAAACCAAGCATTGCAAGATAGAGGTGTCGAAACAAGAACTCCAATGCATAGCCCGGGTTTAAGCGTTCTTTTCACACAAGCTCTTGGGCGTTAACTCTTCTAATCTTCACTTGTATCACTATAAGCTTCCTCAAACTTCACCATAGTCCTCTAAGATCCATCCCATCCATGCTTGTTTACCTAAAGATCTGCAAAACCGAGCAAAACAAGCGCAAAACCCGAATTTCCTAGAAAACCTAAAAAACCAAGAACTAGACTAAACTAAGCTAAAACCATGCAAAATAAACATAAATATGCATCCTAAACACTACCTAAATTCAAGCTATCAGCTATATGGATATATGTGCTATATGAGCTATATGTGCTATATGTGCTATATGAGCTATATGAATAGATGTGATAGCTCTGAAATTTCTAGAGTTATTTCCACAGAAAGTATGTTAACAGATAGCATATGATATATGGTTACAGGATGCACTTGATTGCATAGCATATTGCATGAGATTAAAAGGACCTGTGACTGTTTTGCCCTGAATTTGTATACAGGACCTACGGGTCATACAGGATCTTCGGATCATACAGGACCATAAGAGTCATAATGAGGAAATCTTCAGATTTCTTTCTTAAAGGGACCATAAGAGTCCATATACAGTAAACCCGGGGTAGATTCAGGCTTGAACAGTTCACAGAATAATAAATCAGGTACATCCACATTTGCATATGCATAGTAAATTCTTATATATGACATATATAATATGTATGTATATGTACATGGACTAAATGTTTGACTTTGTGTGAAATAATTGATGATGGTTTATATTCACTGAGTATGCGACTCACGTAAATCGCAAACAATTTTTCAGGTACAACTAGTTCTTACTGATGTGTGTCCGTTTAGTGGTCACATTCATACAGGTCGGCCGGCTGAAGCTCTAAGCAACCTTCTCCTCCTCATTTTGCATCATAGGCATATGAGTTGTAAGAAAGTTAGAGTAATAGAATCATTAGCACGAGAAGTAACGACATAAAACTTTATGTTATGTTTGTGTGTGCAACCTTATATGGTTGTTAGTTTTGTTATATGTTTACGTGTATAGTTGTTATATGTAAATTATATGTTTATATGTGAAATAAGTTTTTACTAAGTCTACATCATAGGGTATGAGGGTGTCACAGTTAGTTTTTGGTATCAGAGCAGGGATATGATTCTTTAGGGGTATTCTGCATTCATAAGCATAAGTAACTGACAATAGAGTTGCATTTAATTAAATAGGAACATGGAATTGCATGAGCATGATGCACCAAGGAGAGAAGGTTCAGCCATGCCACATCAGTCTATAGGAGCATCTCATATAGCACCACATGAGCATATACCTCATATACATGGACCAATAGAACAGGAAGTACAGGGACCAGTTATGAGGTCTAGAGGAGGGAATTTTAAGGAGCTTCGTAAGTTAGGAGCAGTTGATTTTTATGGGACTACAAATGATGAGGTATTTTCAGTGGTCGTTAATACCTATCAAAGAAACCTTAGCTTTACCAACTCAATAGAGCGGTAAGTAAGGGTCGATCCCACAAGGACTCGTGTATTCGTGCTATTACTTTGAGTGCTAAGTAACTAATGTGGGGGGTTTTATTGAATGAAAATCTAAACTACTATGCAAAATTAGAAGTAAATATGAATGCAAAAGATGGTTTAAATCAATTAAGGAACAAGCGTGTTCAACTAGTTACATCTGTCATAGATATGCATATTGATCATTGATTCTTTCGATTCTCAATTCCCTTGAATAATCTATTGTGGATTATACTCCTACTAAGGATTATGACCCAAACTTCATAAATAGTTGAAAGAACTAACATTCTAAACAACCCTAATTATTTAACAACCTAAAACAACGTCTAGATTCAATTAAACGACAGCTTTACAAATCAAGTTATCAATAGAAACAAACACTTAGAGCAAACAGACATCTAAGTTATTTGTGGATTTATTCCCTTCTACAATTGAAAAGCCCGAACGGGTCTAAACAATTATAGATGCTACTTTATCTAATCAACCCCGAACGGGCATCAATCAGATTAGTTGTAAATTAACCTAGAAATTCTATTAGGTGGCCAATCTAACAAAACCCTAGAATAATTCTAATTCAATTAAGCACAGGGAATAAAACCTATTCAAGTTGTTGAGAATCAATCAAACCTCACAATATTATGCAATCTATGATTTCAATAACTAGTCAAACACAAGAGAAATTAGCAATGCATAATTGAATTAAAATCAAACTTACAAAGGTTCAAAGGTTCTTCCTTGAGAGAAAACCCTAGCCTCCAAAAGTTGATCAAAAGTTATGAGAAAATAAACTAACAAAGGTTTTTATATGTCTTCTAAAATAACCCTAAAAAAGTCTATATTCCAACATATACTCGGATGATATAAGCTAAGCCCCAAAACAAGCCCAATACTTCGGCCCAAATGATTTCCGCGTAAAATCTCAGATTGCTCGGTTTGACCCAATGCGCGGCTGCGCAATATGCCATCCCGCGCAATTGCCTCGGTTCAGCATTCAAGCAACACCTCAGAGGCTGTTTTGACCTACTTGGAGTTGGAATTTGGACTCGGAGTAAAAATATCAATTGTAGCTCTTTGAATTAGCTTTCCCGTGATACCAAATTCAGCTTCATATGACCATTATAGCTCCCAAAACAAGCCTTGCAAGATAGAGGTGTCGAAACAAGAACTCTAATGCATAGTCCGGATGTAAGCGTTCTTTTCCCACAACTTCTTGGTCCTTAACTCTTCTAATCTTCACTTATATCGCTATAAGCTTCATAAAACTTGACCACAATCATTTAAGATCCATCCCGTCCATGCTTGTTTACCTAAAGATCTGCAAAACCGAACAAAACAAGCGCAAATCCCGAATTTCCTAGAAAACCTAAAAACCTAAGAACTAAGCTAAACTAAGCTAAAACCATGCAATATAAACATAAATATGCATACTAATCACTACCTAAATGCAATCTATCAAATTCCCCCTTGCTTAACCCTTGCTTGTCCTCAAGCAAGTCATAAATCCAAAACACACCACAGAAATGCAATCATGCATCCATCTCAAATCAAACAAGCATTTCACATAAAATCAAAAACCCGACCAAGACTTCATAGCATGTATTATGATAAGCAAAAAGCAAAGATCATTCATCCATTCTAGACCTCACCAGGGTAAAAGTGTTTGCACTCAAACTCTCAAGTGTTTAAAGGTATGTGTTTCACTCAAAAATCAACCATGAACACTAGACTACCATATGCTTGCATCAGAGTTCTAAATCTCCACCGTTGGGGATCAAACACATAACAAAAATCATGAGGTCTTTTTAAAGGGTTGTAATGGGGCCAAGATAAAGAGAAATTTGGAAGGGATCATATTTGGCTTGTGGTGCTAAATCCGGGATAAAGAAATAATCCTAAACCCAACTTCAACACTTTCTTTTCTTACTTCTCCCAAACTTTCTTTTTCAACTCCAAACACTTTCATTCAAGCACTTGTTTCTTCTTTTTTTTTCTTTCTTTGCCTCTTCCTCAACTCTTTCTCTTTCACTTATGAATATTACTACCATTTGAACTCAACTTTTTCTTTGCTTTTCATTGCAACATACTTTTCATCTTCATTCATTTTTTTTTCACTTTGCAACCAAGAGTTGTATTTCCTCTTTTTTCACCTTTTCTTCCAATTCCCCCATACTTATACATAACTCACACAAAACAAAAACGCAACCTAAAGTCCTAAATCCCGGATGGGTCAAGCTTATTAGGCTAGGGATCATTTTGTGGGGCTAATAAAAATAGGCTTAAAGCTCAAATAAATGGGGTGTCAAGAACATGGATCTTGTAAGGTAGGAAGGGAAATAATAGGCTATAAAGAAACATTGTCTCAATCATTTTAATGTCATGCATTCAATCATATAAAACAGCCTTGAAAAAGAGTCATAACGCAAGTTCTAGAGCTAGATAATCATGGTGATACACTCAAGAAATATAGAGAACAAATATAATCATGAAAGGCCAAAAATCTCACAAGGCAAAGTTTTGTCTAGAACTTCAGAATGAATCAAATACTCAAGCTAAATACATTCTCAGTCCTATAATCAAGGTAATTAATCAATGCTCATGCTCATATCATATTAACTTCAGCATATCATGTAAATCATGGGTTAGGACTCATACTTAGCATAAGACACAAGAGGTATTAAACAATGGGGAAATAGGAACCTAAATGCAATATTTTTGTATTTTTTTAAATTTTTCTGATTTTTTTTGAAGAATTTTAATCAATGCATGCAAAATTTTTTAAATATGACCTAAACTAATGCAACTATATGCAATACAAAAGTAATTCCCTTCCCCCATGCTTAAAACATACTTTGTCCCCAAAGTAAAGTAAAAAGTAAAGAGAAGAGAAAAAACTCACAAGATCTAGCTATCCGAGCAGTGCTGTGGGAAATCTGACGGTGGGGGTGGTGGCTTCTTCGGGTTATCAATCTTCGGACTTGGGATATCTAAACACACACACAAAACTACCTAAAAAGCAAAAGATTAACTGAAAAAGAAATCTACTCTAAACATTGGGTTGCCTCCCAAGAAGCGCTTGTTTAACGTCATTAGCTTGACCCTTAGCATGAATTGACAAGATTAAACATTGTCAATGCCCTTAGCAACCTGTCAAAATCCTGTGCACATAACTCAGAAAAACATAAGTAACACAATGATAAATTAAAGATGCATAATATAACTTTCAAAGATCGTTTTAACTTATCAAACATGTATGCCCAGTTGGCATGATATGGCATTTGCTCAAATAAATTCAGCATAAGTGGTGGCTTTAGAAAATACTTACAGTATGAATCAAAGCACTTGTCAGCAATACCACTTTTATCCAAGATGAACTCCATATATTCTCCATCTTCTACCTTGTGTTGTAGACTTGGCTTCTCATCTTGGAACTCCATAAGCTCTTGATGTGAGAAGGTGGGGAAACTGAAGCAAGGGATGTCAAGGCCTAACATCGGGTACACCATGACAACGGGAGCTTTAACAGTTGTATCATGTTGATTTTCTCCCTCATGGCTGTCTACTTCATCAGCAAAGAAGTCATCTTGGTCGACAAAAGAGTCTTCTTCCAAAACCGTAAAACCCTCAAGCAATTTACTCCACGTGAGTGAAGATGACTCAGGCTCCCTAGGCTCTGTAAGAATTTCTATGCCATCACAAACTTCGTTTGGCTCTGTGAAGATCTGCTCAACTTGCCTTATAGGTGTGACTTCATATTGGGTATCAAATTCATCCTCATAACCCACATCAAGTGTCTTAGATTGCTCCTCAACATGCATCTGGGTGTTTGACTCATGATTGTTTAACTCCAATGTGAATCCACCACCATTTCCACACAACTCAAAAGGACATGAGATTGTGGTATGAAAACTTGAAGAACATGACTCACAGTGCTCCATGATTATAGCATCCGCCCCTTTTGAGATATCCCTGATTATATCCTCAAGAGACTTATCAACCGGTTGGGGTGGTTGAGAAGATGACTCAACCAGAAAGCTTTGATGGCTCATGAAACATAAGAAATCCCAGCATTCCTCAGATATCATGTATAAAAGCCTCTCATTGCTCAGGTAGTCGACCAATCCCCTTGTCTCAAAATTCATACCATTGATAGCTCCCATGTTTACCTCTCTATCACTATACTGTAATCCCCAAGCACCAAGTTGAAACACATGATCTTGAAATCTTGAAAAATAGTCATGGAAGTGTTCATCCTGCAGTTGTCTACAATCGAACAAAGCCATAGATTAGTAGCACGGGTGTTATGAACCGTAAGATAGGTTCACAACACCAAGAATAGCACAAAAGTAAAAACACAAATAGCGACGAGTCCCCGACAACGGCGCCAAATTTGATGAAATATTTTCAGTGGTCGTTTATACCTATCAAAGAATCCTTAGCTTAACCAACTCAGTAGAGTGGTAAGTAAGGGTCGAACCCACAGAGACTCGTGTAAATGTGTTATTGCTTATGTGCCAAGTAACTAATATGGGGGTTTTTATTGAATGGAAACCTAACCTACTATGCAAAATTAGAAGTAAATATGAATGCAAAAGATGGTTGTGAATATATATGAGAGAAATATGTTCAACTAGTTAAATCCATCATAGATATGCTTATTGATCATTGATTCTTTCGATTCTCAATTCCCTTGAATAATCTATTGTGGATTATACTCCTACTAAGGATTATGACCCAAACTTCATAAATAGTTGAAAGAACTAACAGTCTAAACAACCCTAATCATTTAACAACCTAAAACAACGTCTAGATTCAATTAAGCGACAGCTTTACAAATCAAGTTATCAATAGAAACAAACACTTAGAGCAAACAGACATCTAAGTTATTTGTGGATTTATTCCCTTCTACAACTGAATAGCCTGAACGGGTCTAAACAATTATAGTTTCTACTTTATCTAATCAATCCCAAACGGAACTTGATCAGATTAGTTGTAAATTAACCTAGAAATTCTATTAGGTGTAACACCCCTATTTTACAACATTGGGTATTACCGCCAGTGACCTCAGACTTTACCGTCCAAAGTCACCCATGGCATTTGTTCAAAGAAATTCAGCACAAATGGTGGCTTTAGAAAATACTTACAGTATGAATCAAAGCACTTGTCAGCAATACCATTTATATCCAAGATGAACTCCATATATTCTCCCTCTTTCACCTTGTGTTGTAGGCTTGGTTCCTCATCTTGAAACTCCATAAGCTTTGGATGTGAGAAGGTGGGGAAACTAAAGCATGAGATGTCAAGGCCTAACATAGGGTGTACCATGACAACGGGAGACTTAATAGATGCATCATGTTGATTTTCTCCCTCATGGTTGTTTGCTTCATCAGCAAAGAAGTCATCATGGTCGACAAAAGAGTCTTCTTCCAAAACCGTAAAACCCTCAAGCAATTTACTCCACATGGGTGAATATGACTCAGGCTCCCTAGGCTCTGTAAGAATCTCTATGCCTGCACAAACTTCTCTTGGCTCTGTGATGATCTGCTCAACTTGCCTTATAGGTGTGAATTCATGTTGGGCATCAAATTCATCTTCATAACTCACATCAAGTGTAGTAGATTGCTCCTCAACTTGAATCTGAGTGTTTGACTCATGATCGTTTGACTCTAATGTGATTCCACCACTCCTTTCACACAACTCAAAAGGACATGAGATTGTGGAATGAAAACTTGAAGAACATGACTCACAATGCTCCATGATTATAGCATCCGCCCTTTTTGAGGTATCCCTGATTATATCCTCAAGAGACTTATCAACTGGCTGGGGTGGTTGAGAAGATGACTCAACTAGAAAGCTTTGATGGCTCATGAAACATAAGAAATCCCAGCATTCCTCAAGTCTCATAAATAAAAGCCTCTCAGCTCATGTAGTCAGCCAACCCTCTTGTCTCAAAATTCATACCATGGATAACTCCCATGTTCACCTCTCTATCACTGTACTGTAGTCCCCAAGTACCAAGCTCGAAAACATGGTCTTGAAATCTTGAAAAATAATCATGGAAGTGTTCATCCTGCAGTTGTCTACAATCAAACAAAGCCATAAATTAGTAGCAACGGTGTTATGAACCGTAAGATAGGTTCACAACACCAAAAATAGCACAAAACACTAGTACAAATTTAGTGTTTTATCACACTTGAATTATCACGGTTCCATGTATTTGCGTCTTGAAAAGTCTTTAGTGAGTTTGTATCTCGGTTAAAAGAAGGGTCCGTGATAAATTTCTAGTCTAATTTGATAAAAACCTCTTTAAAATATTTTTTTAGTTCATCTCGAAGATTCCCAAATCCTTTCGCTTCATCCCTTTGTACTTTGACTGAAAATCTCCTTCCTTGTCTTCTCTCATGCCTTCGAACTGAATTCCAATCTCGTAGCACAGAGTTGCCATGGATTTGTCACACACCTTTGCGTCCAACACTAGTCATTAGTCTCGAATCGCTGGAGAACCTCGCGTAGTTGCATTCCTATCGTTGCCCAACCGCTAGGCTTCTCCACCGTCGTTGTTGGACTATCAGTTCTCCATGCTGCCATTTTTCAACTTCCAATCTTGTAGTTCACGGCTGCGCCATGACTTCCTAGAAGACAAGAATAAGGTTAGGTTTTGATATTTTTGTTTGTTTTTTCGATTAGGGTTTCACTAAACATATCGAGCTCGATTGTCATTTCGTTCGAGAGAAGCTTTTGGAAGGATTGATTTCTTTGTCACATTGTTCCACTTCTGATCAGTTAGCAGATTTCCTGACCAAGGCTTTACCTGGTTCACAATTACATAGTTTGTTTCCCAAGATGGGGATTTTAGATCCTCCATCTTGAGGGGGGGGGGGTGATAGCATATGATGTAATTAGTGACAAGTTGTAATATAGTCTAGTGAAGACTAAACTGGACTATAAATACCAGATGTAAGTCACTGTTACATTAACACAGAATATAAACAAACAAACTTCAGATTCTTCTTCCCGCTCTTGCTCCCTTTATTTACCTCGAGCTTTTCTTCTTCTTCTTTGTTTGATTGCAACATGGTATCAGAGCAGAATCGTTGAGATCCTGGCCTTTCTCGTGATATTCTGAGCTCGATTGAAGTTTCCGATCATCAATTCCTTTTTCTGGTGATCATTTTTCTTTCGATCGACGCAAACAGCGATGACAGGCGTAGATAATCCAGATACAAATGATCCGTATTATCTCACTTCTGGCGATAATCCTGGCCTCAATTTAGTCTCTCAGACGTTTGATGGCACATGATATGGTGAGTGGAGCATATCGATGCGGATTGCTCTTTCCGCGAAGAACAAAATCTGTTTCGTGGATGGAACCCTAGCAAAACCTCCAGTTACAGATGCAAAGTTCAATCGGTGGATTCGTTGTAACGATATGGTTAAATCCTGGATACTCAATAGCTTGAGCTCCGAGATCCGTAGAAGCGTGCTCTATGTGGATACTGCGAAGCGGATTTGGCAGGAGCTAGAAGATCTTTTCGGTCAATCAGGTGGTGCTCAGCTTTACACCATAAGAAAGGAGCTGCACAATTTAACTCAAGGTGCGAGCTCGATTTCATCCTATTACACAAAATTGAGATCTCTGTGGGATAAGATTGATAGCTTTCAGACATTTCCACCTTGTTCGTGTGGATCTGTTCGTGAAATTATGAAGCATAATGATGATCAACGTCTAATTGATTTTCTGATGGGATTGAACGAACAATTTACTTCTGTAAGAGGTGCGATCCTGATGATGAAACCTCTTCCACTGATTAGTCAGGCTTATTCTCTACTTCTTGAAGAAGAAACTCAACGAGAAGTACAAAATTCTTCTTAGCTTTATGATGAATCTGCTTCAATGAATGTTAACGCCAAGTAGAGCAAAGGAAGTGGTGAAAAGAAAGCTTTATATTGCACAAACTGTAAAAAGACTAATCATAATGTGGATAAATGCTATTTTCTGATTGGATTCCCACCGAATTACAAGAAGAAAAAGCAAACTCCAGACAATAAGTTTGCAGGTCATGTTCAACAGGATGGAAAGTCTGATGGTACCAGTTCTGGAGGAAATGGTGCACCGGAATTGACAGCTTCACATCTTATGAAGTTGCTTAATCTGTTAGAGTCTGCTCCTTCAAAGGGAAAGGAGATTGTGCATGATGATTTTGCCGGCTTTGCAGGTACAACTTTCACAACAAAACTGTTTCATAATTCTACCTGGATAATTGACAGTGGCGCTAGCTGTCATATGTGTTGTGATGTTCATATGTTTGAGGATCATCGACAACTGGTCAAACCTTTTGTCATTTCTCTTCCAAATGAAGCAACAACACTTGTTAAAATTGATGGGACTGTCCAAGTGTTGCCTAATCTTGTGTTGAGAAATGCCCTCTTTGTCCCAAAATTTAAGTGCAATCTGATTTCAGTTGGCAAACTGGTCAAAGATCTTCAATGCACACTAGTTTTCACACCTACTTCTTGTTTGCTACAGGGTCCTTCCATGGGGATGCCTGTGGAGGTTGGTAAATCCGAAAGAGATCTATATTTCTTGATTCCTAGTACTCAGCGGGAACTAAAACAAGCTGGGGAGAATAAAGTTGTAAGCATTCCTTTTTCTAGTCATGTTGATTGCAATATTTGGCATGGCAGGTTAGGCCATCTACCCTATCAAAAACTACAAAATTTTCCTTTTGTTAAACCTTTGCCTTCTAACAAAACCATTCCAGCTTGTGATGTCTGTGCTAAATCCAGGCAGACTAGGCTACCTTTTCCTTCTAGTTCCATAAGTACTCAATATGCTTTTCAAATGATTCATGTTGATACTTGGGGACCATATCACACTTCTACCTTCAATGGTTTTAAATACTTCCTTACTATAGTTGATGACTTCACAAGGATGACTTGGGTGCATTTGTTGACTGTGAAGAGCAATGCATTCACAATCTTGAAGGAATTTATGTCAATGGTTGAAAGACAGTTTGGGAATCCTGTTCAAATCATAAGGTCAGACAATGCTTTTGAGCTTGGTTCAAGCACTGATCATATGGCTTTTCTGAGAGCTAAAGGTGTTGAACATCAAACATCCTGTGTAGCCACACCCCAACAAAATGGGGTTGTGGAAAGAAAGCATAGACACATTTTAGAGATTGCTAGGTCTCTTATGTTTCAATCCAAGCTACCTCTCAAATTCTAGGGGGAAAGTATTCTTACAGCTGTCCATATTTTGAACCGTTTGCCTTCCTCTATTCTTCATAATAAAACTCCTTTTGAACTTCTCTACCACAAAGAACCTTCTTACTCACATTTAAGAAATTTTGGATGCCTATGCTTTGCTTCTACGCTTAAGCAAGGACGTGATAAATTCCAAGCTAGAGCTTTGTCTTGTATTTTTCTTGGATATCCCTTTGGGAAGAAAGCTTACAAAGTTTATAGTCTTGAACAACACAAAATCTTGCTTTCTAGAGATGTTGTCTTTCATGAAAGCATTTTTCCTTTCCATGATCCTAATTTTTCTAAGCCTCCTTCTACCCTTTTTCCTTCTACACCTTTCATACCTGATGATGATCAGATTATAAATTCTGAAATTTCTGGTCCTATTGATAATGTGTCAATAAGAAGATCCACAAGAGCTTCACGGCTACCAGGGTATTTGAATGATTATGTGCGTGGATTGGTGATAGCAGATGAGTGTTTTTGTGCTCACACACTAATTCAGTTTCCTTCACTTTCAACTGAATCTTCTTTCCAATCAGATTATGAGCCTTCTACATATGATCAAGCTGCACAATACAAAGTCTGGCAAGAGGCAATGCAAGCTGAATTTGATGCATTAGATCTCAATCATACTTGGCAAATTGTTGAGTTGCCAAAGGGAAAGAAGCCTATAAGTTGTAAGTGGGTTTATAAGGTTAAAAGGAAAGCTGATGGGTCTATTGATAGGTATAAAGCACGGCTGGTGGTAAGGGGATTTACACAGAAAGAAGGTGTTGATTATCATGAGACTTATTCTCCAGTGATTAAAATGACAACCGTCCGAGCTCTTGTTTTAGTTGCTCTAAAGAAATCTTGGCATATTTCACAACTTGATGTGAACAATGTTTTTTTGCATGGGATCTTGATGAAGAAGTGTACATGAAGATTCCACTGGGACTGAGTGTTGATCATTCTTCTTTGGTTTGCAAATTAAACAAGTCATTATATGGACTTAAGCAAGCATCGAGGCAATGGTATGCTAAATTGTCTAGTGCTTTGAAATCAAGGGGTTACATTCAATCCTTGAATGATTATTCACTCTTCTCTAAGCACTCTTCTTCAGGATCAGTTGTTCATATTGCTGTTTATGTCGATGACATATTGGTTACTGGTGATAACACTGAAGAGATTTTAGCTCTCAAAGAATTTCTACATTCTTCCTTCAAGATTAGAGACTTGGGCTCTCTGCATTATTTTCTGGGGATTGAATTTATTCTTGTTCCTCATGGTTTATTGATGAGTCAGAGGAAATTTATTTCAGAATTGCTTTCTGAATTTGGGCCTGTATCTACTCCTCGTGCTAGTCCTCTTGATCCGAGGTTGAGGTTTTTGCCAACAGATGGAGAGTTATTACCAGATCCTTTGCTTTACAGGAAGCTTATTGGCAAGTTAAATTTTCTTGTGCACACACGTCCCGATCTTGCTTATCCTGTTCAGTTTCTCAGCCAGTTCAATAGTGCACCAAGACAACCTCATTGATCGCCTCTCACGGTGTGCGAGGGTCTAGAGATACAATTTATAACCCGACCCCGTTGTAGCACGTGGTGGGTGTCGAACACTCGGGAAGTCTACTCGATCGATGTGCCTAGACACTAGGAAGCTAGAAAGAAGAGCTTAAAACAAAGGAAAACAAAGAGAACAGTCGGGACCGACACAGAGGTCACGTCGGGCCCGATGTTGGCGACAAGAGGAAGTCGGGACCGACGTAGGGTAAGTCGGGCCCGAGGTAGCTGGGTTTGTCGAACTTCAAAGATTAAAAGTAGATCTTGGGCTTTTGGGTTCCTTCTCTAGTAGATTAAGGCTTATCCACCCCAATTCAAGTAATGAGTGATGATCGGACTAGGATCGAGTGCTTTCGCCCTCGTTCCAACCACTTCTACACATCGATCATTGGGGAAATCCCCTTCGAAGCAAGGTCTTGAGATTGACACATGTTCACTTTCGCTACTTTGCCAATCTCAAGCCTTGATTCCCGACTTTCGCAAGGAATTGTAGCTCTATGTAGAGTGGGTTCCTTAGATCAAACACTCAAGGCTATGGAATTGGGGTTTCTAGCCTAAACCTAGCTAGGGTTTTCCCCCATAATCCAAGATCAAGGAGATCTACTCCATGTGGCAAACAAAGAAAGCAAACAAATCAAAAGGGAAAGCAATCAACATCATCAATCTCAAAACAAAGCAAAGTTTCATTCAAAATCAAAAGCAATCCACAAATTCCAATCAAGGGTTTCCAAATCCACAAGATCAAAACAAAGCAAAGCTAGTCTATCAACCAAACCTATCAATCTTCCTCTCCCTTGGCCGATTCTCTCTCTTCTCCTTCTCCTCTCCTTCCTCCTTGCTCTCCAAGAATCCTCTTGGCTCCCTTGGAACCCCCCCCCCCCTTTTTGTGTGTGGGTGGGAACCCCTTTCTTTTTGTGTATGAGAGAACCCCCATTTTGGAAGACAAGAGGGCCTTTTATAGATTAGATGAGGGGCAAAAGTGGAAGTCCAGAAATTCGTGCCTTGGAGCCCAAGTAGTTCGGTGACCGACTTGGACCGACACGGAGGACCTCGGGCCCGAGTTACTGTGCATCTCGGTCCGAGGTTGGAGACTTCAAAGTCAGGCCCGAGGTTGGTTGCAACTCGGTCCGAACCTCGTTCCACCTTCTTCTTGTTGGCTTTCCTCTTATTCTTCTTCATGGCTTGCTCCTCTCTTTCCCTCTTTAGCTCGGGCCTTGCTCCATGTCTCGACTCTCCTTCAAAACGACCCTTGATCCATGCCAAATTACCTACAAAACACATAAAATGCGCATAGTCTCCGAATCTCATAGAAATACAGGAACTAAGCTAAAGAGGAACAAAACACACAAGAAAAGGGGAAAAAGAAACATATTTACAAAGGAAATCACATATAAAAACACCACCAAATAGAGAGACATCAAAATACCCCATACTTAAACTTGCTTGTCCTCAAGCAATAACAATGTAAGCAAGATCGAAACATAATCTTCAAGTAAAGCCTCATATGAAAACACATTTTAAGCACAAGTGATCGATATTCAAGCAAGATTACATCATCACACCTGATCAAGTGTTCCAAGGAATAAAGTTAATGCAACTAGGCCTCACTTTAGGGATATGTGAATGTGTATCACTCATCATGTGTTTGGGTTTAGCAATGAACACTCAAGCTCAAAAATCATGCAAGTAAAGACTTTACTATTGAAGCTAATATCACCAATTCCTCCACCTAGAGATGCCTAATGCAAAGTACACAAAGAATTTCGAACTTGGCTCAATGGAGGTCCTCAATGAGGTTCCATTCGGCCGGGTTGTAATGGGGCTTTTGGTATTTTTCAAGGTGGGAATTATTTGGTCTTGTGGTGCTTTCAATGGGGATTGAACAACCTAAACTCTCACCAACTTCACCAAAATTCCACAATTACTTTCACACTCACCCTAAAGACTTAACATTTTCCTTTCAACCCAAAATTTCACTTAACATTCCACTTCATCTTTGCTCTTATGCTTTTTGTTGGATTTTCAACACTTTCTACATTTGGACCGACTTTCTTATGACATCGGGCCCGATGTTGCTTGTAACTCGGTCGGACCATTTTCTTCACTTAAGCTCCTTGCTTTATTCCACTTTACATTTCCAACATTTTCTTTCTTCCTTTTCTTTCTTTTTTTCATTTTTGTACAACAAAGATGCACTACCCACATGATTCATAACACCATTCTTTTTCCCTTAAACCCAAGAGAATCTCAACTCTTCAAATACAATCCAAACCTCTCTTCTAAAGTCCAATCCCATAAGGGTCAAGTCATATAAGGCTAGGAATAATATTTTTGAGGAGTTTCAAACAAAGGCTTAGGCTAGAACGGGGCTACAAACAAAGGATTATCTTCATGGTAGGATATGGAACATTTATGTGACTAGAAGAATAAAGTTCAAAATCAATGTGACCATGCTAGGACAATTCTCATGACGGTCTCGGAAAATAGATAAACACCGCAATAGCAAGTTTTACTAAGCATGAATGAGCTAATCACACAAGAAAAATGAGGGATATGCAAATATGAACAAGCATCCCTAAAATGGCCAAAAATCAATCTCACAAGGGTCACTCATACTTAGTTGCATAAGAACTCATCCTAGAACTCACATGTTCAATAAAACAAGCAAGATATCATGATCACATCAAAAGCAACATCATTTTAGAGGCTAAACTATCCAAAAATATGCAAAGGAATTTACATGCTCACATCATCATTAGATTTTATTTTGGCAATCTAAGATGGGAATTTCTAGTCCAAAACCTACAAAACACAAAATCTTTTTGTTGTTTTTAACACATTTTTTTTTCACACATTTTTTTTAGATTAGATTTCATGGATTTTTTTGCAAAAATTTCTCTAAAACCAAAAACTCATCCATTCAAGACCAAATTAATCATTCATGTCTTTCATCAAACCACAAACCAAGAAGCAAACATCCCAAACACAAACTAGAAACATAAACTAAATATCCTCAAAATAATAAACAAACATAAACAAGTGAAATCATGAACACACTTACCCCCACCCCATACTTAAAATTTTGATGTCCCCATCAAACAAGGAAATCAAAACTTAAAAGCAAGAGAGAAGAGTATGAAAAGCTCACAATTTCTTATTCTTCAATGGCATGTATAGGATCAATCGAAGGGGTTGTCACGTCTACGTCCTCTTTGGAGCCTTGCTTGCCGCTCCCTCTCGTACACTTGCTCTTGGTAGAAGTCTTGTGGTGGTGGTTGAAGTTGAGGCTCCGGGCGTGTCCATTGGTCCTCACGGGAAGGGAAGTTCCCGCTCATCCATGTGTTGTAGCTATCTTGGACCCGCCACCTTTGGTCTTCCACCTCCCTAAGCTCCTCTACCTCTCGTCTAGTGTATCCGAGGGCCCGGTTCACCTCGGTCCGCCAGTGTTGGAGCATGGTGCGTGGCTCGGAGGTCGGCCATCAAGCCTTGGAGGCGCTCATCTTCTTCACTTTGCCCTTGATCGACTTCCATGTCCTCCCCACGAGGTGCAAACACGAAGTTGTCTTGGTCGGAATCCGGTGTAGATGGAGGGGAGGTAAACCGAATGTGTTGAGATTGTTGTCGCCGCCCTTCTCTTGCACCTTCTGGGTCACCAAATGAGTGTGGCTTGCCGGCCCACACTTGGTACCAATTTTGATACCGAGAAAGGTCATAGAGGTTGTGCACTAACCGGATCGACACACCTTCATAGTTTGAGTGAGGGGCCAAGGAAATCATGTAGAGCTTCTCTTTGATGATGTTGGCCTTCTTGAAATACTTCATGTTCATGTACTCCACACCATTCGGAGCCGGAGAATACTTGTCAAGATCAACTCCTAGACGCATGGCGAGCCTTGCTATCATCCCACCGAAGTAGATCCAAGAGGAGCTTTGGAAGTCTCGCACCATCTTGACCCACTCCCATGCAAGGTTCATGGGCTTCTCGGTGTTGAAGAGCATCTCATGGAGCAACATGATCTCCTCCTTCATCGGCTTGCTCAACTCATGACGAGCATAGATTGCACACCCCAAAACTCGCACCATGACCCGAAAAAGAGGGCTAGCAATCTCGGTTGTGGAGGCGCCCTTTCTCATCTCGCTCTTCCCGGCCACATGACGCCACACTTGGTTCACCTTCTCATTGTCGACGCCGGTCTCCTCTCTTGGGCATGGAAACCCGAAGTAGGTAGCCAAGTCCCTAAGAGAGAGATTGTGGTCCTCATTGCCCAATTGGAAAGTGATCGCCCCTTCCTCATCCTCCACATTATCATAAGTGCATTCAAAAGTGGCCATGAATTCCGAGGTGAGGGCGGGATAGTGGGTGTTGTCCCACCTTAGCACTCCATTTAGACCGATATGGGAGTAGCACCTTGGAAGAGCTTGATCCATGTCCATCTTCCTCACAACGTCCCAATCAAGCCACCTTGTGTGATGCTCAAGCGCCATATACCTTGCATAACTCTCAACTTGCTCATCATCCTCCAAGTAGACATCATCCAACTTTGGCTCTTTCCTTGACTTCTTGGACTTCTTCCTCGGCCTTTCCGCATGAGATGATGAAGCTCTAGTCTCCATGGTACCTACACACATTCAACCAAACAAAAGGGTCCAAGATAAACTCCATACAACTCAACAAAAGCACTCATCAACACTCAACAACACATCAACACAAGGGAACTCCATACTTAGTCTCTAAACACACATGCATCACAATCCAACATGAATCATCATGGATATCTTCTAACAATGGCTAAGCAAATGATCATACTACATCATGATTAGGCTATAGCCAACAATGAAACACATGAATCCACATGATATCACAAGAAGAGAGCAAAAACAACATGGATCGACTTCCAACCTATGTCGGGCCCGACACATCCTCAACCTCGGTCCGACTTGATGGACCGACTTCCACAACTCGGGGCCGACTCTCCTGGGCACTTCGATCTCGACCTAATTCATGCTTCGACTTCTAGCCTCAAATCAACCCAAATCACTCTATCACGCACTTAAATTTCAAATTCAACCATCAAACATCCCTAATCGATGTTCTAAATGGATCTAAGCATGCATAAACAACTTTAAAGCTCAATTTCACAAATCATGCAAATCCACCATTGATACTCAAGCTCAAGCTCTCAATCAAACATGGCATTACTCAATCTACGCAATGAAAGCACAAAATTTTCAAAGAAATAAGTAGAGATCGAGTTACACATACCGGATTCGAAGAGTATTGAACTTTTAAACAAATAAGGAACTTAGAACTCAAATTTTCTCAATCTAGATCGAGACGGGGGATGAAGAACGATATTGAACTCGAAATTTCTATTTGGAATCGGGTTAGGGAGGTCTTTTTATGGTTGGATCGAGATGAAGAAGGGAGGGTGGTGGATCGAGTATGGAAGGGGAGGGGCGGCCGACTTTGAGAGTGTTTGAGGGAGAGGGGTTGTATTTTGGGAATGGTGGTTGATATGAAGATGATAGGTAGGTGGGGAATAGTATTTAATGGGGGAAAAGGACAAATTAGGTCAAGGGCAAAATTGGCATTCCAACTAGTCAAATCGAGTTGGACCGACTTCATGGACCGACGTCCCTATGTCGGGCCCGACTTACCTGGGCTCGATGTGGGAGTATTAGGGTCACCAATTTTACTCCATCCTCTTGCAACTTCTTTCCCATATTTCCATTTAAATATTTCACCTCAAATCCTACACAACTTTGAAGAATGCACGACACCATAAATCCACAAAACACTAGATAGAGATTGGTTAGGGAAAAGCTAGGCTAAACTAAGAAAAACCAAACTAAAATTACGAAAAGAAAGCTACTAGCTCGGGTTGCCTCCCGAGAAGCGCTCGTTTAGAGTCACTAGCTTGACTTTCTAACCTCAACCTTATGGCGGGTGAAACACGGTGAATTGCTCGCCATTGTTATGCCCATTCCCTTCATACCCATAAAACCACCAACGATGGTCTACATAGGCATGGTTCTCCAATCTCGGGCCTATCTCATCATACTCCTCCAACGGGTGAGATTTCTCCTCCTTACTTGCTCCATCATGTTCCTCTTTTCCTACACCAAAGTTATCCAAAGAATTCCTAGGAGATTCTACCAATTCATTCTTCAAGTCACTAAGGCAAATGTAGGAGTCTCCTAAGTCATCTTTCAAATCACTTAAACAAATGTAGGAATCAAAAGTTTGGGAAGAATTGTGGTCATCACCAACATCAAAAGGATATAAGTAAGGATACTCTTCATTTCTCCTTGGGCTAGCATTGATCCTTGACTCATCTTGATCCTCAATTTGCTCCAACAACTCCCTTGCTTGTATTTGTTTATTCAACCCTTCATCACTTCTCAACACAAAGACCTCTCTAGCAACTTCCACTTCTTCACCTTTTCTCTTAGCACTCTCTTCAAGTTTAAGGATGGCCAAGGCATCCGGCTCATTGAAAGCTTTGTTGAAGTGAAAATCAACCTTCTCTTCCCCAATCTCAAAGGAAACCTTGCCGTTTTTGACATCAAACCTTGCCCCCGCCGTAGCTAAGAATGGTCTTCCTAAGATTATTGGGACCAAGGGATCCTCATGCATGTCCAAGATCACGAAATCATCGGGGACAAAGTACTTTCCAACTCGCACCGGAACGTCATCCAATATTCCCTTAGCCTTGATGATGGAACCATCGGCCATAGTTAGGGACATATTGGCCGGCTCCATTTCACCCAAATTTGCTCTTCTCCAAATGCTAGCGGGCATCACCGAAACACTTGCCCCAAGGTCACATAAGGCTTGGAAATTTTGAGACCCCACACCAATGGTTATAGCAAAACGACCGGGATCTCCTAGCTTTTGCGGTAACTCCAAGGTCTTGACCTCATCTTGCATTTCAACTATGGACCTCTTCTTGCTCAAAATCTCCTTTAAAAACTTGGCATAAGATGACATCTCACTCAATGCATCGGTGAACGGGATAGAGATGTTCAAGCCTTGCAAGAGTTTGAGAAACCTCTTGAACTTGTTCTCAACAACATCTTTCGGCTTCTTTGAGGGATATGGAAGAATCTTTGCACCTTGAATCTTGCTTGGATCAACCTCCTTGGACTTCCCTACTTCACTTGCAACATTTCCTAGTTGGACCGACTTGGGCACCATATCGGGCCCGATGTTGTGGATCTCGGTCCTGGACAGAGGAGTTGGATCGAGGTCTGTGTACGTCGGTCCCGAGTTGCTCTCGACCTCGGTCCGTGGTGAAGGAGTCGATATTCTTGCTGGGTCGACTTCGGGAAATGTCGGACCCGACTTGCTGGGTAAGTTGGTCCGACTCTCTTCATTCTTCTTAGGCACGTGTGGCTCGGGTAGGTTTCGGCCACTTCTCAATCCAATTGCCCGGACTTCATTTTGATTGTTTTGAGTTCGAGGATTCTCCTCGGGTCGGCCCGGAAGTCTCCCATTCTCTCTCGGGGCTTGAGTCGCAATTTGAGCAAATTGATTGTCGACTTGCCTCCTCCATGCACCGAACTCATTGAATTGGGTCCTCATCTCCTTGAACCCATCTCTCATCTCTTGAGCAAATGTTTGTAACTCATTGAATCCCGGTGGTCTATATGGTGGTGGTGGCGCCCTTGGCTCGTTTTGGTTGAAGTTGTTGTTGTAGCCTTGAGCTTGACCGTTGTTCCACCGGCCATTGCCACCATTGTTGAAATTGCCTCTTCCACCGAAATTTCCTCGAACATAGTTTGCCTCCTCAATTCGCTCGGCCAAGCGCACTTGGCACTCATTCGGACAAACTTGTGTAGCATGTGCAAAGGATCCACACTCCTCACAAGCTCTAGCATTTTGCTTGTAGTAGTGGACTTGCCTCTTAAGCTTGCTCACTTCACCTTCAAGGAATTGGAGCTTCACATCCCTATCAATGTCTTCTCCCTTTGGATCATATAACTTCCTTGCACCTTCACCTTGAACTTTCACCTCCTTACTAGCTTGACTCACCCCATACATGGCCTCATAATCGGATAGCTTGTCAAGTAGCTCCCAAGCTTGATCCGGTGTCAAGCCTATGAACCCACAATCGGTGTGGAGATTGAGCTTGTCCTTCGTTACCGGATTGATGCCTTGGAAAAAGATGTCTTGAAGTACATATGGTTGTTGGCCATGAGTAGGACATTGGCGCAACATCTCCTTGAAACGGTCCCATGCTTCGAAGAGGGGCTCATTCGGACCTTGTTGAAAGCTTGCAATCTTCCTTCTTAACTCGGTTGTCTTTGAGGGCGGGAAGAACTTCATCAAGAAAGCGTCATAGAGTGTCTTCCAAGTTGTGATTGACCTAGGAGCTTGGCTCTCGAGCCAATGTGTGGCCTTGCCCCTAAGTGACCATTTGAACGCCTTTAGAAGCACATACTCCAATGTCTCCTCGTCGGTGGAGATCGTCTCACACATATCCACAAATCGTTTAACATGCTCTATGGGACACTCATGTGGACGGCCCTCTAATTGATCACGCTTAATGAGGGAGATGAATTGCGTCTTGATCTCAAAATTCTTGGCAACCTCGGGAAGCACAATAGCCGGCTCGGGTACCCTCAACTCCGGATGCATGTATTGGCGTGCATTCCGGGTAGAGCGTTGAGTTGAGCCTCGGCTCTCATCCGTTGCTCCCGTTCTCTTCTTGCCACCTCCTCTTGATTGTCCTTCTCGAGTTGCAATCTAGCCATTTCGGCCATAAGTTGAGCCAACTCCTCATCAACATGGAGAGCTTGATTCTCCATCCTTTTCCTTCTTCGGGCTTCCTTGAGAATACTTTCCGGATCACTCACAAACTCAAGCTCAAGTGTTCCTCGGGAGGAACGAGCTAGCATACACCTATGAAACAAAAACACAAACCAAAACAAATCAAAATCAAACAAAGGGTTTGGGCTATTCCCTCACCCAAATCACTACCAAAACACAAGAAACTCACCAAATTGGCACTCAATGGACTTCCCCGGCAACGGCGCCAATCTTTTTGATCGCCTCTCACGGTGTGCGAGGGTCTAGAGATACAATTTATAACCCGACCCCGTTGTAGCACGTGGTGGGTGTCGAACACTCGGGAAGTCTACTCGATCGATGTGCCTAGACACTAGGAAGCTAGAAAGAAGAGCTTAAAGAAAAGGAAAACAAAGAGAACAGTCGGGACCGACACAGAGGTCACGTCGGGCCCGATGTTGGCGACAAGAGGAAGTCGGGACCGACGTAGGGTAAGTCGGGCCCGAGGTAGCTGGGTTTGTCGAACTTCAAAGATTAAAAGTAGATCTTGGGCTTTTGGGTTCCTTTTCTAGTAGATTAAGGCTTATCCACCCCAATTCAAGCAATGAGTGATGATCGGACTAGGATCGAGTGCTTTCGCCCTCGTTCCAACCACTTCTACACATCGATCATTGGGGAAATCCCCTTCGAAGCAAGGTCTTGAGATTGACACATGTTCACTTTCGCTACTTTGCCAATCTCAAGCCTTGATTCCCGACTTTCGCAAGGAATTGTAGCTCTATGTAGAGTGGGTTCCTTAGATCAAACACTCAAGGCTATGGAATTGGGGTTTCTAGCCTAAACCTAGCTAGGGTTTTCCCCCATAACCCAAGATCAAGGAGATCTACTCCATGTGGCAAACAAAGAAAGCAAACAAATCAAAAGGAAAAGCAATCAACATCATCAATCTCAAAACAAAGCAAAGTTTCATTCAAAATCAAAAGCAATCCACAAATTCCAATCAAGGGTTTCCAAATCCACAAGATCAAAACAAAGCAAAGCTAATCTATCAACCAAACCTATCAATCTTCCTCTCCCTTGGCCGATTCTCTCTCTTCTCCTTCTCCTCTCCTTCCTCCTTGCTCTCCAAGAATCCTCTTGGCTCCCTTGGAACCGCCCCCCCTTTTTGTGTGTGGGTGGGAACCCCTTTCTTTTTGTGTATGAGAGAACCCCCATTTTGGAAGACAAGAGGGCCTTTTATAGATTAGATGAGGGGCAAAAGTGGAAGTCCACAAATTCGTGCCTTGGAGCCCAAGTAGTTCGGTGACCGACTTGGACCGACACGGAGGACCTCGGGCCCGAGTTACTGTGCATCTCGGTCCGAGGTTGGAGACTTCAAAGTCGGGCCCGAGGTTGGTTGCAACTCGGTCCGAACCTCGTTCCACCTTCTTCTTGTTGGCTTTCCTCTTATTCTTCTTTATGGCTTGCTCCTCTCTTTCCCTCTTTAGCTCGGGCCTTGCTCCATGTCTCGACTCTCCTTCAAAACGACCCTTGATCCATGCCAAATTACCTACAAAACACATAAAAATGCGCATAGTCTCCGAATCTCATAGAAATACGGGAACTAAGCTAAAGAGGAACAAAACACACAAGAAAAGGGGAAAAAGAAACATATTTACAAATGAAATCACATATAAAAACACCACCAAATAGAGAGACGTCACTCATTATGATGCAGCTTTACATGTCTTGGCTTATCTTCAAGGCACTTCTACAAAAGGTCTGTTCTTAAACAGTACTTCTGATTTCAGTTTACAGGGGTTTTGTGATGCTGATTGGGCTACTTGCCCTCATTCTCGCAAGTCTGTGAGTGGTTTTCTGGTTTTCTTTGGAGGAAATTTGGTAGCTTGGAAATCTAAAAAACAACAGAGTGTTGACTTATCCTCGGCTGAGGCTGAATACAGGTCATTGCGAAAGATTTGTTCTGAACTGGCATGGTTAAGCAGGGTGTTTTCAGAACTTGGTGTTCATGAGATTCTTCCTATTCCTGTTAAGTGTGATAATCAGGCTGCAATTTACATTGCTCGTAACCCTGTTTTTCACGAGAGGACTAAACATATCGAGCTCGACTGTCATTTCGTTCGAGAGAAGCTTTTGGAAGGATTGATTTCTTTGTCACATTGTTCCACTTCTGATCAGTTAGCAGATTTCCTGACCAAGGCTTTACCTGGTTCACAATTACATAGTTTGTTTCCCAAGATGGGGATTTTAGATCCTCCATCTTGAGGGGGGGTGATAGCATATGATGTAATTAGTTACAAGTTGTAATATAGTCTAGTGAAGACTAAACTGGACTATAAATACCAGATGTAAGTCACTGTTACATTAACACAGAATATAACAAACAAACTTCAGATTCTTCTTCCCGCTCTTGCTCCCTTTCTTTACCTCGAGCTTTTCTTCTTCTTCTTTGTTTGATTGCAACACATTCATCGTTTCGGTTTAAAATTCGTAATTATTATTTTCTATTAAATATTGGGGATGTAAAAGGTATTGAATGCTATGATTGTTGTTTCTATTTGATGAAATTGTAGTTTGAATTTAAAGTACGAACCCAAACCCCCAAATGCCGGGGATTGCTAGTTTGATACAGCGCGGTTCGAATTGCTTATGGAATCAAAGGAAATAACAGAAACAAAGGTTTTGAAAAACTCTTTTCA